>OW388290.1:31660059-33006626 GCA_936450465.1 Gibbula magus | reverse complement strand
ATGGGAGAATCTAGTATCTGATCTGTTAGTTCATGATCTATCTGAGAGTTAGTTTAAGTTTGTGTATACTGTCTAGTATTTCCTCTCTAGTTATGGGAGAATATAGTATCTGATCTGTTAGTTCATGATCTATCTGAGAGTTAGTTTAAGTTTGTGTATACTGTCTAGTATTTCCTCTTTAGTTATGGGAGAATCTAGTACCTGCTCTGTTAGTTCATGGTCTATCTGAGAGTTAGTTTAAGTTTGTGTATACTGTCTAGTATTACCTCTCTAGTTATGGGGGAATCTAGTATCTGATCTGTTAGTTCATGGTCTATCTGAGAGTTAGTTTAAGTTAGTGTATACTGTCTAGTATTACCTCTCTAGTTATGGGAGAATCTAGTATCTGCTCTCTTAGTTCATGGTCTATCTGAGAGTTAGTTTAAGTTAGTGTATACTGTCTAGTATTACCTCTCTAGTTATGGGAGAATCTAGTATCTGCTCTCTTAGTTCATGGTCTATCTGAGAGTTAGTTTAAGTTAGTGTATACTGTCTAGTATTTCCTCTCTAGTTATGGGAGAATCTAGTATCTGCTCTCTTAGTTCATGGTCTATCTGAGAGTTAGTTTAAGTTTGTGTATACTGTCTAGTATTACCTCTCTAGTTATGGGAGAATCTAGTATCTGATCTGTTAGTTCAAGGTCTATCTGAGAGTTAGTTTAAGTTTGTGTATACTGTCTAGTATTTCCTCTCTAGTTATGGGAGAATATAGTATCTGATCTGTTAGTTCATGATCTATCTGAGAGTTAGTTTAAGTTTGTGTATACTGTCTAGTATTTCCTCTCTAGTTATGGGAGAATCTAGTATCTGTTCTGTTAGTTCGTGATCTATCTGAGAGTTAGTTTAAGTTTGTGTATACTGTCTAGTATTTCCTCTCTAGTTATGGGAGAATCTAGTATCTGTTCTGTTAGTTCGTGATCTATCTGAGAGTTAGTTTAAGTTTGTGTATACTGTCTAGTATTTCCTCTCTAGTTATGGGAGAATCTAGTATCTGATCTGTTAGTTCATGATCTATCTGAGAGTTAGTTTAAGTTTGTGTATACTGTCTAGTATTTCCTCTCTAGTTATGGGAGAATCTAGTATCTGATCTCTTAGTTCATGGTCTATCTGAGAGTTAGTTTAAGTTTGTGTATACTGTCTAGTATTTCCTCTCTAGTTATGGGAGAATATAGTATCTGATCTCTTAGTTCATGGTCTATCTGAGAGTTAGTTTAAGTTTGTGTATACTGTCTAGTATTTCCTCTCTAGTTATGGGAGAATCTAGTATCTGATCTCTTAGTTCATGGTCTATCTGAGAGTTAGTTTAAGTTTGTGTATACTGTCTAGTATTACCTCTCTAGTTATGGGAGAATTTAGTATATGCTCTGTTAGTTCATGGTCTATCTGAGAGTTAGTTTAAGTTTGTGTATACTGTCTAGTATTTCCTCTCTAGTTATGGGAGAATCTAGTATCTGCTCTGTTAGTTCATGGTCTATCTGAGAGTTAGTTTAAGTTAGTGTATACTGTCTAGTATTACCTCTCTAGTTATGGGAGAATCTAGTATCTGCTCTCTTAGTTCATGGTCTATCTGAGAGTTAGTTTAAGTTAGTGTATACTGTCTAGTATTACCTCTCTAGTTATGGGAGAATCTAGTATCTGCTCTCTTAGTTCATGGTCTATCTGAGAGTTAGTTTAAGTTAGTGTATACTGTCTAGTATTTCCTCTCTAGTTATGGGAGAATCTAGTATCTGCTCTCTTAGTTCATGGTCTATCTGAGAGTTAGTTTAAGTTAGTGTATACTGTCTAGTATTACCTCTCTAGTTATGGGAGAATCTAGTATCTGATCTGTTAGTTCAAGGTCTATCTGAGAGTTAGTTTAAGTTTGTGTATACTGTCTAGTATTTCCTCTCTAGTTATGGGAGAATATAGTATCTGATCTGTTAGTTCATGATCTATCTGAGAGTTAGTTTAAGTTTGTGTATACTGTCTAGTATTTCCTCTCTAGTTATGGGAGAATCTAGTATCTGTTCTGTTAGTTCGTGATCTATCTGAGAGTTAGTTTAAGTTTGTGTATACTGTCTAGTATTTCCTCTCTAGTTATGGGAGAATCTAGTATCTGATCTGTTAGTTCATGATCTATCTGAGAGTTAGTTTAAGTTTGTGTATACTGTCTAGTATTTCCTCTCTAGTTATGGGAGAATCTAGTATCTGATCTCTTAGTTCATGGTCTATCTGAGAGTTAGTTTAAGTTTGTGTATACTGTCTAGTATTTCCTCTCTAGTTATGGGAGAATATAGTATCTGATCTCTTAGTTCATGGTCTATCTGAGAGTTAGTTTAAGTTTGTGTATACTGTCTAGTATTTCCTCTCTAGTTATGGGAGAATCTAGTATCTGATCTCTTAGTTCATGGTCTATCTGAGAGTTAGTTTAAGTTTGTGTATACTGTCTAGTATTACCTCTCTAGTTATGGGAGAATATAGTATATGCTCTGTTAGTTCATGGTCTATCTGAGAGTTAGTTTAAGTTTGTGTATACTGTCTAGTATTTCCTCTCTAGTTATGGGAGAATCTAGTATCTGCTCTGTTAGTTCATGGTCTATCTGAGAGTTAGTTTGTATATACTGTCTAGTATTTCCTCTCTAGTTATGTGAGAATCTAGTATCTGATCTCTTAGTTCATGGTCTATCTGAGAGTTAGTTTAAGTTTGTGTATACTGTCTAGTATTTCCTCTCTAGTTATGGGAGAATCTAGTATCTGATCTCTTAGTTCATGGTCTATCTGAGAGTTAGTTTAAGTTTGTGTATACTGTCTAGTATTTCCTCTCTAGTTATGGGAGAATCTAGTATCTGATCTCTTAGTTCATGGTCTATCTGAGAGTTAGTTTGTATATACTGTCTAGTATTTCCTCTCTAGTTATGGGAGAATCTAGTATCTGATCTCTTAGTTCATGGTCTATCTGAGAGTTAGTTTAAGTTTGTGTATACTGTCTAGTATTTCCTCTCTAGTTATGGGAGAATCTAGTATCTGATCTCTTAGTTCATGGTCTATCTGAGAGTTAGTTTCAGTTTGTGTATACTGTCTAGTATTACCTCTCTAGTTATGGGAGAATATAGTATATGCTCTGTTAGTTCATGGTCTATCTGAGAGTTAGTTTAAGTTTGTGTATACTGTCTAGTATTTCCTCTCTAGTTATGGGAGAATCTAGTATCTGATCTCTTAGTTCATGGTCTATCTGAGAGTTAGTTTAAGTTTGTGTATACTGTCTAGTATTTCCTCTCTAGTTATGGGAGAATCTAGTATCTGCTCTGTTAGTTCATGGTCTATCTGAGAGTTAGTTTGTATATACTGTCTAGTATTTCCTCTCTAGTTATGGGAGAATCTAGTATCTGATCTCTTAGTTCATGGTCTATCTGAGAGTTAGTTTAAGTTTGTGTATACTGTCTAGTATTTCCTCTCTAGTTATGGGAGAATATAGTATCTGATCTCTTAGTTCATGGTCTATCTGAGAGTTAGTTTGTATATACTGTCTAGTATTTCCTCTCTAGTTATGGGAGAATCTAGTATCTGATCTCTTAGTTCATGGTCTATCTGAGAGTTAGTTTAAGTTTGTGTATACTGTCTAGTATTTCCTCTCTAGTTATGGGAGAATCTAGTATCTGATCTCTTAGTTCATGGTCTATCTGAGAGTTAGTTTCAGTTTGTGTATACTGTCTAGTATTACCTCTCTAGTTATGGGAGAATATAGTATATGCTCTGTTAGTTCATGGTCTATCTGAGAGTTAGTTTAAGTTTGTGTATACTGTCTAGTATTTCCTCTCTAGTTATGGGAGAATCTAGTATCTGATCTCTTAGTTCATGGTCTATCTGAGAGTTAGTTTAAGTTTGTGTATACTGTCTAGTATTTCCTCTCTAGTTATGGGAGAATCTAGTATCTGCTCTGTTAGTTCATGGTCTATCTGAGAGTTAGTTTGTATATACTGTCTAGTATTTCCTCTCTAGTTATGGGAGAATCTAGTATCTGATCTCTTAGTTCATGGTCTATCTGAGAGTTAGTTTAAGTTTGTGTATACTGTCTAGTATTTCCTCTCTAGTTATGGGAGAATCTAGTATCTGATCTCTTAGTTCATGGTCTATCTGAGAGTTAGTTTAAGTTTGTGTATACTGTCTAGTATTTCCTCTCTAGTTATGGGAGAATCTAGTATCTGATCTCTTAGTTCATGGTCTATCTGAGAGTTAGTTTAAGTTTGTGTATACTGTCTAGTATTTCCTCTCTAGTTATGGGAGAATCTAGTATCTGATCTCTTAGTTCATGGTCTATCTGAGAGTTAGTTTAAGTTTGTGTATACTGTCTAGTATTTCCTCTCTAGTTATGGGAGAATCTAGTATCTGATCTCTTAGTTCATGGTCTATCTGAGAGTTAGTTTAAGTTTGTGTATACTGTCTAGTATTTCCTCTCTAGTTATGGGAGAATATAGTATATGCTCTGTTAGTTCATGGTCTATCTGAGAGTTAGTTTAAGTTTGTGTATACTGTCTAGTATTTCCTCTCTAGTTATGGGAGAATCTAGTATCTGATCTCTTAGTTCATGGTCTATCTGAGAGTTAGTTTAAGTTTGTGTATACTGTCTAGTATTTCCTCTCTTGTTATGGGAGAATCTAGTATCTGCTCTTTTAGTTCATGGTCTATCTGAGAGTTAGTTTGTATATACTGTCTAGTATTTCCTCTCTAGTTATGGGAGAATCTAGTATCTGATCTCTTAGTTCATGGTCTATCTGAGAGTTAGTTTAAGTTTGTGTATACTGTCTAGTATTTCCTCTCTAGTTATGGGAGAATATAGTATCTGCTCTGTTAGTTCAAGGTCTATCTGAGAGTTAGTTTAAGTTTGTGTATACTGTCTAGTATTTCCTCTCTAGTTATGGGAGAATATAGTATCTGCTCTGTTAGTTCATGATCTATCTGAGAGTTAGTTTAAGTTTGTGTATACTGTCTAGTATTTCCTCTCTAGTTATGGGAGAATCTAGTATCTGCTCTGTTAGTTCATGGTCTATCTGAGAGTTAGTTTATGTTTGTGTATACTGTCTAGTATTACCTCTCTAGTTATGGGAGAATCTAGTACCTGCTCTGTTAGTTCATGGTCTATCTGAGAGTTAGTTTAAGTTTGTGTATACTGTCTAGTATTTCCTCTCTAGTTATGGGAGAATCTAGTATCTGATCTCTTAGTTCATGGTCTATCTGAGAGTTAGTTTAAGTTTGTGTATACTGTCTAGTATTTCCTCTCTAGTTATGGGAGAATCTAGTATCTGCTCTGTTAGTTCATGGTCTATCTGAGAGTTAGTTTGTATATACTGTCTAGTATTTCCTCTCTAGTTATGGGAGAATCTAGTATCTGATCTCTTAGTTCATGGTCTATCTGAGAGTTAGTTTAAGTTTGTGTATACTGTCTAGTATTTCCTCTCTAGTTATGGGAGAATATAGTATCTGCTCTGTTAGTTCATGGTCTATCTGAGAGTTAGTTTAAGTTTGTGTATACTGTCTAGTAATTCCTCTCTAGTTATGGGAGAATATAGTATCTGCTCTGTTAGTTCATGGTCTATCTGAGAGTTAGTTTAAGTTTGTGTATACTGTCTAGTATTTCCTCTCTAGTTATGGGAGAATATAGTATCTGCTCTGTTAGTTCATGATCTATCTGAGAGTTAGTTTAAGTTTGTGTATACTGTCTAGTATTTCCTCTCTAGTTATGGGAGAATCTAGTATCTGCTCTGTTAGTTCATGGTCTATCTGAGAGTTAGTTTATGTTTGTGTATACTGTCTAGTATTACCTCTCTAGTTATGGGAGAATCTAGTACCTGCTCTGTTAGTTCATGGTCTATCTGAGAGTTAGTTTAAGTTTGTGTATACTGTCTAGTATTTCCTCTCTAGTTATGGGAGAATATAGTATCTGCTCTGTTAGTTCATGGTCTATCTGAGAGTTAGTTTGTATATACTGTCTAGTATTTCCACTTTAGTTATGGGAGAATCTAGTATCTGATCTGTTAGTTCATGGTCTATCTGAGAGTTAGTTTAAGTTAGTGTATACTGTCTAGTATTTCCTCTCTAGTTATGGGAGAATCTAGTATCTGCTCTGTTAGTTCATGGTCTATCTGAGAGTTAGTTTAAGTTTGTGTATACTGTCTAGTATTACCTCTCTAGTTATGGGAGAATCTAGTACCTGCTCTGTTAGTTCATGGTCTATCTGAGAGTTAGTTTAAGTTTGTGTATACTGTCTAGTATTTCCTCTCTAGTTATGGGAGAATATAGTATCTGCTCTGTTAGTTCATGGTCTATCTGAGAGTTAGTTTGTATATACTGTCTAGTATTTCCTCTTTAGTTATGGGAGAATCTAGTATCTGATCTCTTAGTTCATGGTCTATCTGAGAGTTAGTTTAAGTTTGTGTATACTGTCTAGTATTTCCTCTCTAGTTATGGGAGAATCTAGTATCTGCTCTGTTAGTTCATGGTCTATCTGAGAGTTAGTTTGTATATACTGTCTAGTATTTCCTCTCTAGTTATGGGAGAATCTAGTATCTGATCTCTTAGTTCATGGTCTATCTGAGAGTTAGTTTAAGTTTGTGTATACTGTCTAGTATTTCCTCTCTAGTTATGGGAGAATATAGTATCTGCTCTGTTAGTTCATGGTCTATCTGAGAGTTAGTTTAAGTTTGTGTATACTGTCTAGTATTTCCTCTCTAGTTATGGGAGAATATAGTATCTGCTCTGTTAGTTCATGGTCTATCTGAGAGTTAGTTTAAGTTTGTGTATACTGTCTAGTATTTCCTCTCTAGTTATGGGAGAATATAGTATCTGCTCTGTTAGTTCATGATCTATCTGAGAGTTAGTTTAAGTTTGTGTATACTGTCTAGTATTTCCTCTCTAGTTATGGGAGAATCTAGTATCTGCTCTGTTAGTTCATGGTCTATCTGAGAGTTAGTTTAAGTTTGTGTATACTGTCTAGTATTTCCTCTCTAGTTATGGGAGAATATAGTATCTGCTCTGTTAGTTCATGATCTATCTGAGAGTTAGTTTAAGTTTGTGTATACTGTCTAGTATTTCCTCTCTAGTTATGGGAGAATATAGTATCTGCTCTGTTAGTTCATGGTCTATCTGAGAGTTAGTTTAAGTTTGTGTATACTGTCTAGTATTTCCTCTCTAGTTATGGGAGAATATAGTATCTGCTCTGTTAGTTCATGGTCTATCTGAGAGTTAGTTTAAGTTTGTGTATACTGTCTAGTATTTCCTCTCTAGTTATGGGAGAATCTAGTATCTGCTCTGTTAGTTCATGGTCTATCTGAGAGTTAGTTTGTATATACTGTCTAGTATTTCCTCTCTAGTTATGGGAGAATCTAGTATCTGATCTCTTAGTTCATGGTCTATCTGAGAGTTAGTTTAAGTTTGTGTATACTGTCTAGTATTTCCTCTCTAGTTATGGGAGAATATAGTATCTGATCTCTTAGTTCATGGTCTATCTGAGAGTTAGTTTAAGTTTGTGTATACTGTCTAGTATTTCCTCTCTAGTTATGGGAGAATCTAGTATCTGATCTCTTAGTTCATGGTCTATCTGAGAGTTAGTTTAAGTTTGTGTATACTGTCTAGTATTTCCTCTCTAGTTATGGGAGAATATAGTATCTGCTCTGTTAGTTCATGATCTATCTGAGAGTTAGTTTAAGTTTGTGTATACTGTCTAGTATTTCCTCTCTAGTTATGGGAGAATCTAGTATCTGCTCTGTTAGTTCATGGTCTATCTGAGAGTTAGTTTATGTTTGTGTATACTGTCTAGTATTACCTCTCTAGTTATGGGAGAATCTAGTACCTGCTCTGTTAGTTCATGGTCTATCTGAGAGTTAGTTTAAGTTTGTGTATACTGTCTAGTATTTCCTCTCTAGTTATGGGAGAATATAGTATCTGCTCTGTTAGTTCATGGTCTATCTGAGAGTTAGTTTGTATATACTGTCTAGTATTTCCACTTTAGTTATGGGAGAATCTAGTATCTGATCTGTTAGTTCATGGTCTATCTGAGAGTTAGTTTAAGTTAGTGTATACTGTCTAGTATTTCCTCTCTAATTATGGGAGAATCTAGTATCTGCTCTGTTAGTTCATGGTCTATCTGAGAGTTAGTTTATGTTTGTGTATACTGTCTAGTATTACCTCTCTAGTTATGGGAGAATCTAGTACCTGCTCTGTTAGTTCATGGTCTATCTGAGAGTTAGTTTAAGTTTGTGTATACTGTCTAGTATTTCCTCTCTAGTTATTGGAGAATATAGTATCTGCTCTGTTAGTTCATGGTCTATCTGAGAGTTAGTTTGTATATACTGTCTAGTATTTCCTCTCTAGTTATGGGAGAATCTAGTATCTGATCTGTTAGTTCATGGTCTATCTGAGAGTTAGTTTATGTTTGTGTATACTGTCTAGTATTACCTCTCTAGTTATGGGAGAATCTAGTACCTGCTCTGTTAGTTCATGGTCTATCTGAGAGTTAGTTTAAGTTTGTGTATACTGTCTAGTATTTCCTCTCTAGTTATGGGAGAATATAGTATCTGCTCTGTTAGTTCATGGTCTATCTGAGAGTTAGTTTGTATATACTGTCTAGTATTTCCTCTTTAGTTATGGGAGAATCTAGTATCTGATCTCTTAGTTCATGGTCTATCTGAGAGTTAGTTTAAGTTTGTGTATACTGTCTAGTATTTCCTCTCTAGTTATGGGAGAATCTAGTATCTGCTCTGTTAGTTCATGGTCTATCTGAGAGTTAGTTTGTATATACTGTCTAGTATTTCCTCTCTAGTTATGGGAGAATCTAGTATCTGATCTCTTAGTTCATGGTCTATCTGAGAGTTAGTTTAAGTTTGTGTATACTGTCTAGTATTTCCTCTCTAGTTATGGGAGAATATAGTATCTGCTCTGTTAGTTCATGGTCTATCTGAGAGTTAGTTTAAGTTTGTGTATACTGTCTAGTATTTCCTCTCTAGTTATGGGAGAATATAGTATCTGCTCTGTTAGTTCATGGTCTATCTGAGAGTTAGTTTAAGTTTGTGTATACTGTCTAGTATTTCCTCTCTAGTTATGGGAGAATATAGTATCTGCTCTGTTAGTTCATGATCTATCTGAGAGTTAGTTTAAGTTTGTGTATACTGTCTAGTATTTCCTCTCTAGTTATGGGAGAATCTAGTATCTGCTCTGTTAGTTCATGGTCTATCTGAGAGTTAGTTTATGTTTGTGTATACTGTCTAGTATTACCTCTCTAGTTATGGGAGAATCTAGTACCTGCTCTGTTAGTTCATGGTCTATCTGAGAGTTAGTTTAAGTTTGTGTATACTGTCTAGTATTTCCTCTCTAGTTATGGGAGAATCTAGTATCTGATCTCTTAGTTCATGGTCTATCTGAGAGTTAGTTTAAGTTTGTGTATACTGTCTAGTATTTCCTCTCTAGTTATGGGAGAATCTAGTATCTGCTCTGTTAGTTCATGGTCTATCTGAGAGTTAGTTTGTATATACTGTCTAGTATTTCCTCTCTAGTTATGGGAGAATCTAGTATCTGATCTCTTAGTTCATGGTCTATCTGAGAGTTAGTTTAAGTTTGTGTATACTGTCTAGTATTTCCTCTCTAGTTATGGGAGAATATAGTATCTGATCTCTTAGTTCATGGTCTATCTGAGAGTTAGTTTAAGTTTGTGTATACTGTCTAGTATTTCCTCTCTAGTTATGGGAGAATCTAGTATCTGATCTCTTAGTTCATGGTCTATCTGAGAGTTAGTTTAAGTTTGTGTATACTGTCTAGTATTTCCTCTCTAGTTATGGGAGAATATAGTATCTGCTCTGTTAGTTCATGATCTATCTGAGAGTTAGTTTAAGTTTGTGTATACTGTCTAGTATTTCCTCTCTAGTTATGGGAGAATCTAGTATCTGCTCTGTTAGTTCATGGTCTATCTGAGAGTTAGTTTATGTTTGTGTATACTGTCTAGTATTACCTCTCTAGTTATGGGAGAATCTAGTACCTGCTCTGTTAGTTCATGGTCTATCTGAGAGTTAGTTTAAGTTTGTGTATACTGTCTAGTATTTCCTCTCTAGTTATGGGAGAATATAGTATCTGCTCTGTTAGTTCATGGTCTATCTGAGAGTTAGTTTGTATATACTGTCTAGTATTTCCACTTTAGTTATGGGAGAATCTAGTATCTGATCTGTTAGTTCATGGTCTATCTGAGAGTTAGTTTAAGTTAGTGTATACTGTCTAGTATTTCCTCTCTAGTTATGGGAGAATCTAGTATCTGCTCTGTTAGTTCATGGTCTATCTGAGAGTTAGTTTATGTTTGTGTATACTGTCTAGTATTACCTCTCTAGTTATGGGAGAATCTAGTACCTGCTCTGTTAGTTCATGGTCTATCTGAGAGTTAGTTTAAGTTTGTGTATACTGTCTAGTATTTCCTCTCTAGTTATGGGAGAATATAGTATCTGCTCTGTTAGTTCATGGTCTATCTGAGAGTTAGTTTGTATATACTGTCTAGTATTTCCTCTTTAGTTATGGGAGAATCTAGTATCTGATCTGTTAGTTCATGGTCTATCTGAGAGTTAGTTTATGTTTGTGTATACTGTCTAGTATTACCTCTCTAGTTATGGGAGAATCTAGTACCTGCTCTGTTAGTTCATGGTCTATCTGAGAGTTAGTTTAAGTTTGTGTATACTGTCTAGTATTTCCTCTCTAGTTATGGGAGAATATAGTATCTGCTCTGTTAGTTCATGGTCTATCTGAGAGTTAGTTTGTATATACTGTCTAGTATTTCCTCTTTAGTTATGGGAGAATCTAGTATCTGATCTGTTAGTTCATGGTCTATCTGAGAGTTAGTTTAAGTTAGTGTATACTGTCTAGTATTTCCTCTTTAGTTATGGGAGAATCTAGTATCTGATCTCTTAGTTCATGGTCTATCTGAGAGTTAGTTTAAGTTTGTGTATACTGTCTAGTATTTCCTCTCTAGTTATGGGAGAATATAGTATCTGCTCTGTTAGTTCATGGTCTATCTGAGAGTTAGTTTAAGTTTGTGTATACTGTCTAGTATTTCCTCTCTAGTTCTGGGAGAATATAGTATCTGCTCTGTTAGTTCAAGGTCTATCTGAGAGTAAGTTTATGTTTGTGTATACTGTCTAGTATTTCCTCTTTAGTTATGGGAGAATCTATTATCTGATCTCTTAGTTCATGGTCTATCTGAGAGTAAGTTTATGTTTGTGTATACTGTCTAGTATTTCCTCTCTAGTTATGGGAGAATATAGTATCTGCTCTGTTAATTCAAGGTCTATCTGAGAGTTAGTTTGTGTATACTGTCTAGTATTTCCTCTCTAGTTATGGGAGAATATAGTATCTGCTCTGTTAGTTCATGGTCTATCTGAGAGTTAGTTTAAGTTTGTGTATACTGTCTAGTATTTCCTCTCTAGTTATGGGAGAATATAGTATCTGCTCTGTTAGTTCAAGGTCTATCTGAGAGTTAGTTTGTGTATACTGTCTAGTATTTCCTCTCTAGTTATGGGAGAATATAGTATCTGCTCTGTTAGTTCAAGGTCTATCTGAGAGTTAGTTTGTGTATACTGTCTAGTATTTCCTCTCTAGTTATGGGAGAATATAGTATCTGCTCTGTTAGTTCATGGTCTATCTGAGAGTTAGTTTGTATATACTGTCTAGTATTTCCACTTTAGTTATGGGAGAATCTAGTATCTGATCTGTTAGTTCATGGTCTATCTGAGAGTTAGTTTAAGTTAGTGTATACTGTCTAGTATTACCTCTCTAGTTATGGGAGAATCTAGTACCTGCTCTGTTAGTTCATGGTCTATCTGAGAGTTAGTTTAAGTTTGTGTATACTGTCTAGTATTTCCTCTCTAGTTATGGGAGAATATAGTATCTGCTCTGTTAGTTCATGGTCTATCTGAGAGTTAGTTTGTATATACTGTCTAGTATTTCCTCTTTAGTTATGGGAGAATCTAGTATCTGATCTGTTAGTTCATGGTCTATCTGAGAGTAAGTTTATGTTTGTGTATACTGTCTAGTATTTCCTCTCTAGTTATGGGAGAATCTAGTATATGATCTCTTAGTTCATGGTCTATCTGAGAGTTAGTTTAAGTTAGTGTATACTGTCTAGTATTTCCTCTCTAGTTATGGGAGAATCTAGTATCTGATCTGTTAGTTCATGATCTATCTGAGAGTTAGTTTAAGTTAGTGTATACTGTCTAGTATTTCCTCTCTAGTTATGGGAGAATCTAGTACCTGCTCTGTTAGTTCATGGTCTATCTGAGAGTTAGTTTAAGTTTGTGTATACTGTCTAGTATTTCCTCTCTAGTTATGGGAGAATATAGTATCTGCTCTGTTAGTTCATGGTCTATCTGAGAGTTAGTTTAAGTTTGTGTATACTGTCTAGTATTTCCTCTCTAGTTATGGGAGAATATAGTATCTGCTCTGTTAGTTCATGGTCTATCTGAGAGTTAGTTTATGTTTGTGTATACTGTCTAGTATTTCCTCTTTAGTTATGGGAGAATCTAGTATCTGATCTCTTAGTTCATGGTCTATCTGAGAGTTAGTTTAAGTTTGTGTATACTGTCTAGTATTTCCTCTCTAGTTATGGGAGAATATAGTATCTGCTCTGTTAGTTCATGGTCTATCTGAGAGTTAGTTTAAGTTTGTGTATACTGTCTAGTATTTCCTCTCTAGTTATGGGAGAATATAGTATCTGCTCTGTTAGTTCAAGGTCTATCTGAGAGTAAGTTTATGTTTGTGTATACTGTCTAGTATTTCCTCTTTAGTTATGGGAGAATCTAGTATCTGATCTCTTAGTTCATGGTCTATCTGAGAGTAAGTTTATGTTTGTGTATACTGTCTAGTATTTCCTCTCTAGTTATGGGAGAATATAGTATCTGCTCTGTTAATTCAAGGTCTATCTGAGAGTTAGTTTGTGTATACTGTCTAGTATTTCCTCTCTAGTTATGGGAGAATATAGTATCTGCTCTGTTAGTTCATGGTCTATCTGAGAGTTAGTTTAAGTTTGTGTATACTGTCTAGTATTTCCTCTCTAGTTATGGGAGAATATAGTATCTGATCTCTTAGTTCATGGTCTATCTGAGAGTTAGTTTGTATATACTGTCTAGTATTTCCTCTCTAGTTATGGGAGAATCTAGTATCTGATCTCTTAGTTCATGGTCTATCTGAGAGTTAGTTTAAGTTTGTGTATACTGTCTAGTATTTCCTCTCTAGTTATGGGAGAATCTAGTATCTGATCTCTTAGTTCATGGTCTATCTGAGAGTTAGTTTAAGTTTGTGTATACTGTCTAGTATTACCTCTCTAGTTATGGGAGAATATAGTATATGCTCTGTTAGTTCATGGTCTATCTGAGAGTTAGTTTAAGTTTGTGTATACTGTCTAGTATTTCCTCTCTAGTTATGGGAGAATCTAGTATCTGATCTCTTAGTTCATGGTCTATCTGAGAGTTAGTTTAAGTTTGTGTATACTGTCTAGTATTTCCTCTCTAGTTATGGGAGAATCTAGTATCTGCTCTGTTAGTTCATGGTCTATCTGAGAGTTAGTTTGTATATACTGTCTAGTATTTCCTCTCTAGTTATGGGAGAATCTAGTATCTGATCTCTTAGTTCATGGTCTATCTGAGAGTTAGTTTAAGTTTGTGTATACTGTCTAGTATTTCCTCTCTAGTTATGGGAGAATCTAGTATCTGATCTCTTAGTTCATGGTCTATCTCTCTAGTTATGGGAGAATATAGTATATGCTCTGTTAGTTCATGGTCTATCTGAGAGTTAGTTTAAGTTTGTGTATACTGTCTAGTATTTCCTCTCTAGTTATGGGAGAATCTAGTATCTGATCTCTTAGTTCATGGTCTATCTGAGAGTTAGTTTAAGTTTGTGTATACTGTCTAGTATTTCCTCTCTAGTTATGGGAGAATCTAGTATCTGCTCTGTTAGTTCATGGTCTATCTGAGAGTTAGTTTGTATATACTGTCTAGTATTTCCTCTCTAGTTATGGGATAATCTAGTATCTGATCTCTTAGTTCATGGTCTATCTGAGAGTTAGTTTAAGTTTGTGTATACTGTCTAGTATTTCCTCTCTAGTTATGGGAGAATATAGTATCTGCTCTGTTAGTTCATGGTCTATCTGAGAGTTAGTTTAAGTTTGTGTATACTGTCTAGTATTTCCTCTCTAGTTATGGGAGAATATAGTATCTGCTCTGTTAGTTCATGGTCTATCTGAGAGTTAGTTTAAGTTTGTGTATACTGTCTAGTATTTCCTCTCTAGTTATGGGAGAATATAGTATCTGCTCTGTTAGTTCATGATCTATCTGAGAGTTAGTTTAAGTTTGTGTATACTGTCTAGTATTACCTCTCTAGTTATGGGAGAATCTAGTACCTGCTCTGTTAGTTCATGGTCTATCTGAGAGTTAGTTTAAGTTTGTGTATACTGTCTAGTATTTCCTCTCTAGTTATGGGAGAATCTAGTATCTGATCTCTTAGTTCATGGTCTATCTGAGAGTTAGTTTAAGTTTGTGTATACTGTCTAGTATTTCCTCTCTAGTTATGGGAGAATCTAGTATCTGCTCTGTTAGTTCATGGTCTATCTGAGAGTTAGTTTGTATATACTGTCTAGTATTTCCTCTCTAGTTATGGGAGAATCTAGTATCTGATCTCTTAGTTCATGGTCTATCTGAGAGTTAGTTTAAGTTTGTGTATACTGTCTAGTATTTCCTCTCTAGTTATGGGAGAATATAGTATCTGCTCTGTTAGTTCATGGTCTATCTGAGAGTTAGTTTAAGTTTGTGTATACTGTCTAGTAATTCCTCTCTAGTTATGGGAGAATATAGTATCTGCTCTGTTAGTTCATGGTCTATCTGAGAGTTAGTTTAAGTTTGTGTATACTGTCTAGTATTTCCTCTCTAGTTATGGGAGAATATAGTATCTGCTCTGTTAGTTCATGATCTATCTGAGAGTAAGTTTAAGTTTGTGTATACTGTCTAGTATTTCCTCTCTAGTTATGGGAGAATCTAGTATCTGCTCTGTTAGTTCATGGTCTATCTGAGAGTTAGTTTATGTTTGTGTATACTGTCTAGTATTACCTCTCTAGTTATGGGAGAATCTAGTACCTGCTCTGTTAGTTCATGGTCTATCTGAGAGTTAGTTTAAGTTTGTGTATACTGTCTAGTATTTCCTCTCTAGTTATGGGAGAATCTAGTATCTGCTCTGTTAGTTCATGGTCTATCTGAGAGTTAGTTTGTATATACTGTCTAGTATTTCCACTTTAGTTATGGGAGAATCTAGTATCTGATCTGTTAGTTCATGGTCTATCTGAGAGTTAGTTTAAGTTAGTGTATACTGTCTAGTATTTCCTCTCTAGTTATGGGAGAATCTAGTATCTGCTCTGTTAGTTCATGGTCTATCTGAGAGTTAGTTTATGTTTGTGTATACTGTCTAGTATTACCTCTCTAGTTATGGGAGAATCTAGTACCTGCTCTGTTAGTTCATGGTCTATCTGAGAGTTAGTTTAAGTTTGTGTATACTGTCTAGTATTTCCTCTCTAGTTATGGGAGAATATAGTATCTGCTCTGTTAGTTCATGGTCTATCTGAGAGTTAGTTTGTATATACTGTCTAGTATTTCCTCTTTAGTTATGGGAGAATCTAGTATCTGATCTGTTAGTTCATGGTCTATCTGAGAGTTAGTTTATGTTTGTGTATACTGTCTAGTATTACCTCTCTAGTTATGGGAGAATCTAGTACCTGCTCTGTTAGTTCATGGTCTATCTGAGAGTTAGTTTAAGTTTGTGTATACTGTCTAGTATTTCCTCTCTAGTTATGGGAGAATATAGTATCTGCTCTGTTAGTTCATGGTCCATCTGAGAGTTAGTTTGTATATACTGTCTAGTATTTCCTCTTTAGTTATGGGAGAATCTAGTATCTGATCTGTTAGTTCATGGTCTATCTGAGAGTTAGTTTAAGTTAGTGTATACTGTCTAGTATTTCCTCTTTAGTTATGGGAGAATCTAGTATCTGATCTCTTAGTTCATGGTCTATCTGAGAGTTAGTTTAAGTTTGTGTATACTGTCTAGTATTTCCTCTCTAGTTATGGGAGAATCTAGTATCTGCTCTGTTAGTTCATGGTCTATCTGAGAGTTAGTTTGTATATACTGTCTAGTATTTCCTCTCTAGTTATGGGAGAATCTAGTATCTGATCTCTTAGTTCATGGTCTATCTGAGAGTTAGTTTAAGTTTGTGTATACTGTCTAGTATTTCCTCTCTAGTTATGGGAGAATCTAGTATCTGATCTCTTAGTTCATGGTCTATCTCTCTAGTTATGGGAGAATATAGTATATGCTCTGTTAGTTCATGGTCTATCTGAGAGTTAGTTTAAGTTTGTGTATACTGTCTAGTATTTCCTCTCTAGTTATGGGAGAATCTAGTATCTGATCTCTTAGTTCATGGTCTATCTGAGAGTTAGTTTAAGTTTGTGTATACTGTCTAGTATTTCCTCTCTAGTTATGGGAGAATCTAGTATCTGCTCTGTTAGTTCATGGTCTATCTGAGAGTTAGTTTGTATATACTGTCTAGTATTTCCTCTCTAGTTATGGGAGAATCTAGTATCTGATCTCTTAGTTCATGGTCTATCTGAGAGTTAGTTTAAGTTTGTGTATACTGTCTAGTATTTCCTCTCTAGTTATGGGAGAATATAGTATCTGCTCTGTTAGTTCATGGTCTATCTGAGAGTTAGTTTAAGTTTGTGTATACTGTCTAGTATTTCCTCTCTAGTTATGGGAGAATATAGTATCTGCTCTGTTAGTTCATGGTCTATCTGAGAGTTAGTTTAAGTTTGTGTATACTGTCTAGTATTTCCTCTCTAGTTATGGGAGAATATAGTATCTGCTCTGTTAGTTCATGGTCTATCTGAGAGTTAGTTTAAGTTTGTGTATACTGTCTAGTATTTCCTCTCTAGTTATGGGAGAATCTAGTATCTGATCTCTTAGTTCATGGTCTATCTGAGAGTTAGTTTAAGTTTGTGTATACTGTCTAGTATTTCCTCTCTAGTTATGGGAGAATCTAGTATCTGCTCTGTTAGTTCATGGTCTATCTGAGAGTTAGTTTGTATATACTGTCTAGTATTTCCTCTCTAGTTATGGGAGAATCTAGTATCTGATCTCTTAGTTCATGGTCTATCTGAGAGTTAGTTTAAGTTTGTGTATACTGTCTAGTATTTCCTCTCTAGTTATGGGAGAATATAGTATCTGCTCTGTTAGTTCATGGTCTATCTGAGAGTTAGTTTAAGTTTGTGTATACTGTCTAGTAATTCCTCTCTAGTTATGGGAGAATATAGTATCTGCTCTGTTAGTTCATGGTCTATCTGAGAGTTAGTTTAAGTTTTTGTATACTGTCTAGTATTTCCTCTCTAGTTATGGGAGAATATAGTATCTGCTCTGTTAGTTCATGATCTATCTGAGAGTAAGTTTAAGTTTGTGTATACTGTCTAGTATTTCCTCTCTAGTTATGGGAGAATCTAGTATCTGCTCTGTTAGTTCATGGTCTATCTGAGAGTTAGTTTATGTTTGTGTATACTGTCTAGTATTACCTCTCTAGTTATGGGAGAATCTAGTACCTGCTCTGTTAGTTCATGGTCTATCTGAGAGTTAGTTTAAGTTTGTGTATACTGTCTAGTATTTCCTCTCTAGTTATGGGAGAATATAGTATCTGCTCTGTTAGTTCATGGTCTATCTGAGAGTTAGTTTGTATATACTGTCTAGTATTTCCACTTTAGTTATGGGAGAATCTAGTATCTGATCTCTTAGTTCATGGTCTATCTGAGAGTTAGTTTAAGTTTGTGTATACTGTCTAGTATTTCCTCTCTAGTTATGGGAGAATATAGTATCTGCTCTGTTAGTTCATGGTCTATCTGAGAGTTAGTTTAAGTTTGTGTATACTGTCTAGTATTTCCTCTCTAGTTATGGGAGAATATAGTATCTGCTCTGTTAGTTCATGGTCTATCTGAGAGTTAGTTTAAGTTTGTGTATACTGTCTAGTATTTCCTCTCTAGTTATGGGAGAATATAGTATCTGCTCTGTTAGTTCATGGTCTATCTGAGAGTTAGTTTAAGTTTGTGTATACTGTCTAGTATTACCTCTCTAGTTATGGGAGAATCTAGTACCTGCTCTGTTAGTTCATGGTCTATCTGAGAGTTAGTTTAAGTTTGTGTATACTGTCTAGTATTTCCTCTCTAGTTATGGGAGAATCTAGTATCTGATCTCTTAGTTCATGGTCTATCTGAGAGTTAGTTTAAGTTTGTGTATACTGTCTAGTATTTCCTCTCTAGTTATGGGAGAATCTAGTATCTGCTCTGTTAGTTCATGGTCTATCTGAGAGTTAGTTTGTATATACTGTCTAGTATTTCCTCTCTAGTTATGGGAGAATCTAGTATCTGATCTCTTAGTTCATGGTCTATCTGAGAGTTAGTTTAAGTTTGTGTATACTGTCTAGTATTTCCTCTCTAGTTATGGGAGAATATAGTATCTGCTCTGTTAGTTCATGGTCTATCTGAGAGTTAGTTTAAGTTTGTGTATACTGTCTAGTAATTCCTCTCTAGTTATGGGAGAATATAGTATCTGCTCTGTTAGTTCATGGTCTATCTGAGAGTTAGTTTAAGTTTGTGTATACTGTCTAGTATTTCCTCTCTAGTTATGGGAGAATATAGTATCTGCTCTGTTAGTTCATGATCTATCTGAGAGTAAGTTTAAGTTTGTGTATACTGTCTAGTATTTCCTCTCTAGTTATGGGAGAATCTAGTATCTGCTCTGTTAGTTCATGGTCTATCTGAGAGTTAGTTTATGTTTGTGTATACTGTCTAGTATTACCTCTCTAGTTATGGGAGAATCTAGTACCTGCTCTGTTAGTTCATGGTCTATCTGAGAGTTAGTTTAAGTTTGTGTATACTGTCTAGTATTTCCTCTCTAGTTATGGGAGAATATAGTATCTGCTCTGTTAGTTCATGGTCTATCTGAGAGTTAGTTTGTATATACTGTCTAGTATTTCCACTTTAGTTATGGGAGAATCTAGTATCTGATCTGTTAGTTCATGGTCTATCTGAGAGTTAGTTTAAGTTAGTGTATACTGTCTAGTATTTCCTCTCTAGTTATGGGAGAATCTAGTATCTGCTCTGTTAGTTCATGGTCTATCTGAGAGTTAGTTTATGTTTGTGTATACTGTCTAGTATTACCTCTCTAGTTATGGGAGAATCTAGTACCTGCTCTGTTAGTTCATGGTCTATCTGAGAGTTAGTTTAAGTTTGTGTATACTGTCTAGTATTTCCTCTCTAGTTATGGGAGAATATAGTATCTGCTCTGTTAGTTCATGGTCTATCTGAGAGTTAGTTTGTATATACTGTCTAGTATTTCCTCTTTAGTTATGGGAGAATCTAGTATCTGATCTGTTAGTTCATGGTCTATCTGAGAGTTAGTTTATGTTTGTGTATACTGTCTAGTATTACCTCTCTAGTTATGGGAGAATCTAGTACCTGCTCTGTTAGTTCATGGTCTATCTGAGAGTTAGTTTAAGTTTGTGTATACTGTCTAGTATTTCCTCTCTAGTTATGGGAGAATATAGTATCTGCTCTGTTAGTTCATGGTCCATCTGAGAGTTAGTTTGTATATACTGTCTAGTATTTCCTCTTTAGTTATGGGAGAATCTAGTATCTGATCTGTTAGTTCATGGTCTATCTGAGAGTTAGTTTAAGTTAGTGTATACTGTCTAGTATTTCCTCTTTAGTTATGGGAGAATCTAGTATCTGATCTCTTAGTTCATGGTCTATCTGAGAGTTAGTTTAAGTTTGTGTATACTGTCTAGTATTTCCTCTCTAGTTATGGGAGAATATAGTATCTGCTCTGTTAGTTCATGGTCTATCTGAGAGTTAGTTTAAGTTTGTGTATACTGTCTAGTATTTCCTCTCTAGTTATGGGAGAATATAGTATCTGCTCTGTTAGTTCAAGGTCTATCTGAGAGTAAGTTTATGTTTGTGTATACTGTCTAGTATTTCCTCTTTAGTTATGGGAGAATCTATTATCTGATCTCTTAGTTCATGGTCTATCTGAGAGTAAGTTTATGTTTGTGTATACTGTCTAGTATTTCCTCTCTAGTTATGGGAGAATATAGTATCTGCTCTGTTAATTCAAGGTCTATCTGAGAGTTAGTTTGTGTATACTGTCTAGTATTTCCTCTCTAGTTATGGGAGAATATAGTATCTGCTCTGTTAGTTCATGGTCTATCTGAGAGTTAGTTTAAGTTTGTGTATACTGTCTAGTATTTCCTCTCTAGTTATGGGAGAATATAGTATCTGCTCTGTTAGTTCAAGGTCTATCTGAGAGTTAGTTTGTGTATACTGTCTAGTATTTCCTCTCTAGTTATGGGAGAATATAGTATCTGCTCTGTTAGTTCAAGGTCTATCTGAGAGTTAGTTTGTGTATACTGTCTAGTATTTCCTCTCTAGTTATGGGAGAATATAGTATCTGCTCTGTTAGTTCATGGTCTATCTGAGAGTTAGTTTGTATATACTGTCTAGTATTTCCACTTTAGTTATGGGAGAATCTAGTATCTGATCTGTTAGTTCATGGTCTATCTGAGAGTTAGTTTAAGTTAGTGTATACTGTCTAGTATTTCCTCTCTAGTTATGGGAGAATCTAGTATCTGCTCTGTTAGTTCATGGTCTATCTGAGAGTTAGTTTATGTTTGTGTATACTGTCTAGTATTACCTCTCTAGTTATGGGAGAATCTAGTACCTGCTCTGTTAGTTCATGGTCTATCTGAGAGTTAGTTTAAGTTTGTGTATACTGTCTAGTATTTCCTCTCTAGTTATGGGAGAATATAGTATCTGCTCTGTTAGTTCATGGTCTATCTGAGAGTTAGTTTGTATATACTGTCTAGTATTTCCTCTTTAGTTATGGGAGAATCTAGTATCTGATCTGTTAGTTCATGGTCTATCTGAGAGTTAGTTTATGTTTGTGTATACTGTCTAGTATTACCTCTCTAGTTATGGGAGAATCTAGTACCTGCTCTGTTAGTTCATGGTCTATCTGAGAGTTAGTTTAAGTTTGTGTATACTGTCTAGTATTTCCTCTCTAGTTATGGGAGAATATAGTATCTGCTCTGTTAGTTCATGGTCTATCTGAGAGTTAGTTTGTATATACTGTCTAGTATTTCCTCTTTAGTTATGGGAGAATCTAGTATCTGATCTGTTAGTTCATGGTCTATCTGAGAGTTAGTTTAAGTTAGTGTATACTGTCTAGTATTTCCTCTTTAGTTATGGGAGAATCTAGTATCTGATCTCTTAGTTCATGGTCTATCTGAGAGTTAGTTTAAGTTTGTGTATACTGTCTAGTATTTCCTCTCTAGTTATGGGAGAATATAGTATCTGCTCTGTTAGTTCATGGTCTATCTGAGAGTTAGTTTAAGTTTGTGTATACTGTCTAGTATTTCCTCTCTAGTTATGGGAGAATATAGTATCTGCTCTGTTAGTTCAAGGTCTATCTGAGAGTAAGTTTATGTTTGTGTATACTGTCTAGTATTTCCTCTTTAGTTATGGGAGAATCTAGTATCTGATCTCTTAGTTCATGGTCTATCTGAGAGTAAGTTTATGTTTGTGTATACTGTCTAGTATTTCCTCTCTAGTTATGGGAGAATATAGTATCTGCTCTGTTAATTCAAGGTCTATCTGAGAGTTAGTTTGTGTATACTGTCTAGTATTTCCTCTCTAGTTATGGGAGAATATAGTATCTGCTCTGTTAGTTCATGGTCTATCTGAGAGTTAGTTTAAGTTTGTGTATACTGTCTAGTATTTCCTCTCTAGTTATGGGAGAATATAGTATCTGCTCTGTTAGTTCAAGGTCTATCTGAGAGTTAGTTTGTGTATACTGTCTAGTATTTCCTCTCTAGTTATGGGAGAATATAGTATCTGCTCTGTTAGTTCAAGGTCTATCTGAGAGTTAGTTTGTGTATACTGTCTAGTATTTCCTCTCTAGTTATGGGAGAATCTAGTACCTGCTCTGTTAGTTCATGGTCTATCTGAGAGTTAGTTTAAGTTTGTGTATACTGTCTAGCATTTCCTCTCTAGTTAGGGGAGACTCTAGTATCTGCTCTGTTAGTTCGTGATCTATCGGAGAGTTAGTTTAAGTTAGTGTATACTGTCTTGTATTTCCTCTTTAGTTATGGGAGAATCTAGTATCTGATCTGTAAGTTCGTGATCTATCTGAGAGTTAGTTTAAGTTAGTGTATACTGTCTTGTATTTCCTCTTTAGTTATGGGAGAATCTAGTTTCTGATCTGTAAGTTCATGATCTATCTGAGAGTTAGTTTAAGTTAGTGTATACTGTCTTGTATTTCCTCTCTAGTTATGGGAGAATCTAGTATCTGATCTGTAAGTTCATGATCTATCTGAGAGTTAGTTTAAGTTAGTGTATACTGTCTTGTATTTCCTCTCTAGTTATGGGAGAATCTAGTATCTGCTCTGATAGTTCGTGATCTATCTGAGAATAAGTTTAAGTTAGTGTATACTGTCTAGTATTTCCTCTTTAGTTATGGGAGAATCTAGTATCTGCTCTGTTAGTTCATGATCTATCTGAGAGTTAGTTTAAGTTTGTGTATACTGTTTAGTGTTTCCTCTCTAGTTATGGGAGAATCGAGTACCTGATCTGTAAGTTCATGATCTATCTGAGAGTTAGTTAAAGTTAGTGTATACTGTCTAGTATTTCCTCTCTAGTTATGGGAGAATCTAGTATCTGCTCTGTTAGTTCATGATCTATCTGAGAGTTAGTTTAAGTTTGTGTTTACTGTCTAGTATTTCCTCTCTAGTTATAGGAGAATCTAGTATCTGCTCTGTTAGTTCATGATCTATCTGAGAGTTAGTTTAAGTTTGTGTTTACCGCTAGTAGTTCCTCTCTAGTGATTGGAGAATCTAGTATCTGCTCTGTTAGTTCATGATCTATCTGAGAGTTAGTTTAAGTTTGTGTATACTGTCTAGTATTTCCTCTCTAGTTATGGGAGAATCTAGTACCTGCTCTGTTAGTTCATGGTCTATCTGAGAGTTAGTTTAAGTTTGTGTATACTGTCTAGTATTTCCTCTCTAGTTATGGGAGAATATAATATCTGCTCTGTTAGTTCATGGTCTATCTGAGTATTAGTTTGTGTATACTGTCTAGTATTTCCTCTCTAGTAATGGGAGAATCTAGTACCTGCTCTGTTAGTTCATGGTCTATCTGAGAGTTAGTTTATGTTTGTGTATACTGTCTAGTATTTCCTCTCTAGTAATGGGAGAATCTAGTATCTGCTCTGTTAATTCATGGTCTATCTGAGAGTTAGTTTAAGTTTGTGTATACTGTCTAGTAGTTCCTCTATAGTTATGGGAGAATCTAGTACCTGCTCTGTTAGTTCATGGTCTATCTGAGAGTTAGTTTAAGTTAGTGTTTACTGTCTAGTAGTTCCTCTCTAGTTATGGGAGAATCTAGTATCTGCTCTGTTAGTTCATGGTCTATCTGAGAGTTAGTTTAAGTTTGTGTATACTGTCTAGCATTTCCTCTCTAGTTATGGGAGAATCTAGTACCTGCTCTGTTAGTTCAAGGTCTATCTGAGAGTTAGTTTGTGTTTGTGTATACTGTCTAGTATTTCCTCTCTAGTTATGGGAGAATCTAGTATCTGCTCTGTTAGTTCAAGGTCTATCTGAGAGTTAGTTTGTGTATACTGTCTAGTATTTCCTCTCTAGTTATGGGAGAATCTAGTACCTGCTCTGTTTGTTCATGATCTATCTGAGAGTTAGTTTAAGTTTGTGTATACTGTCTAGTGGTTCCTCTCTAGTTATGCGAGAATCTAGTACCTGCTCTGTTAGTTCAAGGTCTATCTGAGAGTTAGTTTGTGTATACTGTCTAGTATTTCCTCTCTAGTTATGGGAGAATCTAGTATCTGCTCTGTTAGTTCGTGATCTATCTGAGAGTTAGTTTAAGTTTGTGTATACTGTCTAGTGGTTCCTCTCTAGTTATGGGAGAATCGAGTACCTGCTCTGTTAGTTCATGGTCTATCTGAGAGTTAGTTTAAGTTTGTGTATACTGTCTAGTATTTCCTCTCTAGTTATGGGAGAATCTAGTATCTGCTCTGTTAGTTCATGATCTATCTGAGAGTTAGTTTAAGTTTGTGTTTACTGTCTAGTATTTCCTCTCTAGTTATAGGAGAATCTAGTATCTGCTCTGTTAGTTCATGATCTATCTGAGAGTTAGTTTAAGTTTGTGTTTACTGTCTAGCATTTCCTCTCTAGTTATGGGAGAATCTAGTACCTGCTCTGTTAGTTCAAGGTCTATCTGAGAGTTAGTTTGTGTTTGTGTATACTGTCTAGTATTTCCTCTCTAGTTATGGGAGAATCTAGTATCTGCTCTGTTAGTTCAAGGTCTATCTGAGAGTTAGTTTGTGTATACTGTCTAGTATTTCCTCTCTAGTTATGGGAGAATCTAGTACCTGCTCTGTTTGTTCATGATCTATCTGAGAGTTAGTTTAAGTTTGTGTATACTGTCTAGTGGTTCCTCTCTAGTTATGCGAGAATCTAGTACCTGCTCTGTTAGTTCAAGGTCTATCTGAGAGTTAGTTTGTGTATACTGTCTAGTATTTCCTCTCTAGTTATGGGAGAATCTAGTATCTGCTCTGTTAGTTCGTGATCTATCTGAGAGTTAGTTTAAGTTTGTGTATACTGTCTAGTGGTTCCTCTCTAGTTATGGGAGAATCGAGTACCTGCTCTGTTAGTTCATGGTCTATCTGAGAGTTAGTTTAAGTTTGTGTATACTGTCTAGTATTTCCTCTCTAGTTATGGGAGAATCTAGTATCTGCTCTGTTAGTTCATGATCTATCTGAGAGTTAGTTTAAGTTTGTGTTTACTGTCTAGTATTTCCTCTCTAGTTATAGGAGAATCTAGTATCTGCTCTGTTAGTTCATGATCTATCTGAGAGTTAGTTTAAGTTTGTGTTTACTGTCTAGCATTTCCTCTCTAGTTATGGGAGAATCTAGTACCTGCTCTTTTAGTTCATGGTCTATCTGAGAGTTAGTTTAAGTTTGTGTATACTGTCTAGTATTTCCTCTCTAGTTATGGGAGAATCTAGTACCTGCTCTGTTAGTTCAAGGTCTATCTGAGAGTTAGTTTAAGTTTGTGTATACTGTCTAGTATTTCCTCTCTAGTTATGGGAGAATATAGTACCTGCTCTGTTAGTTCATGGTCTATCTGAGAGTTAGTTTAAGTTTGTGTTTACTGTCTAGCATTTCCTCTCTAGTTATGGGAGAATATAGTATCTGCTCTGTTAGTTCAAGGTCTATCTGAGAGTTAGTTTGTGTTTGTGTATACTGTCTAGTATTTCCTCTCTAGTTATGGGAGAATATAGTATCTGCTCTGTTAGTTCATGGTCTATCTGAGAGTTAGTTTAAGTTTGTGTATACTGTCTAGTATTTCCTCTCTAGTTATTGGAGAATATAGTATCTGCTCTGTTAGTTCAAGGTCTATCTGAGAGTTAGTTTATGTTTGTGTATACTGTCTAGTATTTCCTCTCTAGTTATGGGAGAATATAGTATCTGCTCTGTTAGTTCAAGGTCTATCTGAGAGTTAGTTTGTGTATACTGTCTAGTATTTCCTCTCTAGTTATGGGAGAATATAGTATCTGCTCTGTTAGTTCATGGTCTATCTGAGAGTTAGTTTAAGTTTGTGTATACTGTCTAGTATTTCCTCTCTAGTTATGGGAGAATATAGTATCTGCTCTGTTAGTTCATGGTCTATCTGAGAGTTAGTTTAAGTTTGTGTATACTGTCTAGTATTTCCTCTCTAGTTATGGGAGAATATAGTATCTGCTCTGTTAGTTCAAGGTCTATCTGAGAGTAAGTTTATGTTTGTGTATACTGTCTAGTATTTCCTCTCTAGTTATGGGAGAATATAGTATCTGCTCTGTTAATTCAAGGTCTATCTGAGAGTTAGTTTGTGTATACTGTCTAGTATTTCCTCTCTAGTTATGGGAGAATATAGTATCTGCTCTGTTAGTTCATGGTCTATCTGAGAGTTAGTTTAAGTTTGTGTATACTGTCTAGTATTTCCTCTCTAGTTATGGGAGAATATAGTATCTGCTCTGTTAGTTCAAGGTCTATCTGAGAGTTAGTTTGTGTATACTGTCTAGTATTTCCTCTCTAGTTATGGGAGAATATAGTATCTGCTCTGTTAGTTCAAGGTCTATCTGAGAGTTAGTTTGTGTATACTGTCTAGTATTTCCTCTCTAGTTATGGGAGAATATAGTATCTGCTCTGTTAGTTCAAGGTCTATCTGAGAGTTAGTTTGTGTATACTGTCTAGTATTTCCTCTCTAGTTATGGGAGAATATAGTATCTGCTCTGTTAGTTCATGGTCTATCTGAGAGTTAGTTTAAGTTTGTGTATACTGTCTAGTATTTCCTCTCTAGTTATGGGAGAATATAGTATCTGCTCTGTTAGTTCATGGTCTATCTGAGAGTTAGTTTAAGTTTGTGTATACTGTCTAGTATTTCCTCTCTAGTTATGGGAGAATATAGTATCTGCTCTGTTAGTTCAAGGTCTATCTGAGAGTAAGTTTATGTTTGTGTATACTGTCTAGTATTTCCTCTCTAGTTATGGGAGAATATAGTATCTGCTCTGTTAGTTCAAGGTCTATCTGAGAGTTAGTTTATGTTTGTGTATACTGTCTAGTATTTCCTCTCTAGTTATGGGAGAATATAGTATCTGCTCTGTTAGTTCAAGGTCTATCTGAGAGTTAGTTTGTGTATACTGTCTAGTATTTCCTCTCTAGTTATGGGAGAATATAGTATCTGCTCTGTTAGTTCATGGTCTATCTGAGAGTTAGTTTAAGTTTGTGTATACTGTCTAGTATTTCCTCTCTAGTTATGGGAGAATATAGTATCTGCTCTGTTAGTTCATGGTCTATCTGAGAGTTAGTTTAAGTTTGTGTATACTGTCTAGTATTTCCTCTCTAGTTATGGGAGAATATAGTATCTGCTCTGTTAGTTCAAGGTCTATCTGAGAGTAAGTTTATGTTTGTGTATACTGTCTAGTATTTCCTCTCTAGTTATGGGAGAATATAGTATCTGCTCTGTTAGTTCAAGGTCTATCTGAGAGTTAGTTTGTGTATACTGTCTAGTATTTCCTCTCTAGTTATGGGAGAATATAGTATCTGCTCTGTTAGTTCATGGTCTATCTGAGAGTTAGTTTAAGTTTGTGTATACTGTCTAGTATTTCCTCTCTAGTTATGGGAGAATATAGTATCTGCTCTGTTAGTTCAAGGTCTATCTGAGAGTTAGTTTATGTTTGTGTATACTGTCTAGTATTTCCTCTCTAGTTATGGGAGAATCTTGTATCTGCTCTGTTAGTTCATGATCTATCTGAGAGTTAGTTTAAGTTGGTGTATACTGTCTAGCATTTCCTCTCTAGTTACGGGAGAATCTAGTACCTGCTCTGTTAGTTCAAGGTCTATCTGAGAGTTAGTTTAAGTTTGTGTATACTGTCTAGTATTTCCTCTCTAGTTATGGGAGAATATAGTATCTGCTCTGTTAGTTCATGGTCTATCTGAGAGTTAGTTTAAGTTTGTGTATACTGTCTAGTATTTCCTCTCTAGTTATGGGAGAATATAGTATCTGCTCTGTTAGTTCAAGGTCTATCTGAGAGTAAGTTTATGTTTGTGTATACTGTCTAGTATTTCCTCTCTAGTTATGGGAGAATATAGTATCTGCTCTGTTAGTTCAAGGTCTATCTGAGAGTTAGTTTGTGTATACTGTCTAGTATTTCCTCTCTAGTTATGGGAGAATATAGTATCTGCTCTGTTAGTTCATGGTCTATCTGAGAGTTAGTTTAAGTTTGTGTATACTGTCTAGTATTTCCTCTCTAGTTATGGGAGAATATAGTATCTGCTCTGTTAGTTCAAGGTCTATCTGAGAGTTAGTTTATGTTTGTGTATACTGTCTAGTATTTCCTCTCAAGTTATGGGAGAATATAGTATCTGCTCTGTTAGTTCAAGGTCTATCTGAGAGTTAGTTTGTGTATACTGTCTAGTATTTCCTCTCTAGTTATGGGAGAATATAGTATCTGCTCTGTTAGTTCATGGTCTATCTGAGAGTTAGTTTAAGTTTGTGTATACTGTCTAGTATTTCCTCTCTAGTTATGGGAGAATATAGTATCTGCTCTGTTAGTTCAAGGTCTATCTGAGAGTTAGTTTATGTTTGTGTATACTGTCTAGTATTTCCTCTCTAGTTATGGGAGAATCTTGTATCTGCTCTGTTAGTTCATGATCTATCTGAGAGTTAGTTTAAGTTGGTGTATACTGTCTAGCATTTCCTCTCTAGTTACGGGAGAATCTAGTACCTGCTCTGTTAGTTCAAGGTCTATCTGAGAGTTAGTTTAAGTTTGTGTATACTGTCTAGTATTTCCTCTCTAGTTATGGGAGAATATAGTATCTGCTCTGTTAGTTCATGGTCTATCTGAGAGTTAGTTTAAGTTTGTGAATACTGTCTAGTATTTCCTCTCTAGTTATGGGAGAATCTAGTACCTGCTCTGTTAGTTCATGTTCTATCTGAGAGTTAGTTGAAGACATTT
Source organism: Gibbula magus (assembly GCA_936450465.1). Taxonomy (NCBI): domain Eukaryota; kingdom Metazoa; phylum Mollusca; class Gastropoda; order Trochida; family Trochidae; genus Gibbula; species Gibbula magus. Next base: position 32,977,951 of record OW388290.1, on the reverse strand, counting down.
TCATTCTTTTCACATTCGGGAGTTTCACCCTCTGAAGAGTTTTCATTCGAAAATGCATGTTTGAAGTGATCAAACCAATGGTTTGTACCAATTTTGTTTATATTCAAAGGCTTTGAATTAAGACGTTTTAACTCATTCCAAAATGTTTTCGAGTCATTTATGCTATTTTCAATTAGTGTTTGTTTATTTCTGTAAACACTGGTAGGGAACTTGGTTACAGTGAGGGTGGAGTATTTGTGATTCTTGTGGTATGTAACAGAGTCTTTGTCATTTGTCACAGAGTCTTTGCATTATTGAGCAGGGATTTTGCTTTAGTTTCTGGTATTTTAGATTATAACTTGCCACATCAAGACATAATGTTGTCTTAAATCATTTGTATTCTCTTTGACAAACAAATCTAACGCATAGCTTTAGTGAAATCCCAAACTGTAATTAAAGGCATTTTCGTGAGAAAGATGAGAAAATCAATAATATAGATTATTATAACATACAACAATAGAAAAATATAAAGTGAATATCCTGCAAGATTATCCGTAAAATGTCAGCACAAGATGTATGCTAAAATGAATAAACATATCTTATAAATGTCACAGAGTCTGTATCACTGGTAACGGAGAATTTGTAATGGCAATATGATGGTAACGGAAAATTCTTATAATTATTTCATTTTCTAATAGGAACAATCAATACGGCGCATGCATTGTTTATCAACATTTCGTTGGCTAAAAGCTCATGTAACTATCCTTCACCATCTGAACATTGATATACCCCTCAATGGACACGTTTGAATTCAGACACAAATACGAAATGTAAAACATATAATATTACAAAAAGCCCTCCTGACAAAGATTAAAAGCCCTCCTGACAAAGCCCAAAAATGTGATACATTTACAATAACTCACAAACATTTTTCCCCAGAAATAGTTGACACTATCATAATGCCTATCTTGTTGATACCGATGATGTGATACACGTATATGATGTTTATGCGTACCCTTAATTGTCATCTACACAAAAGGGTCAGAAGAAATTATACCAAATTTTCAAGTGTCAAACATTCTATTTTGGAGGTATGTGATGAAGATTTATCTCGTAAAGTGATATAAAAACGTTCATTAATGACAGTATCATATTTGTTCAACCACGCAAGGAGAGCTGAAACTGCTATTTCAAAGGGTTTTCATTTTACAAAATGTTTGGTATTAAGTTAAAATTTTATGAAACATGGAAATCATGTTAGTACAAGATGATGTCGCCATAATATTCCTTCTTGGACCTAAACATCGATGACACATCTTTGCTGCATGTGTCATAAAACAAGCCAGAAATCTCATCACCCGATTAAGGAGATTTCAAAACGACGATTCCAATTCGTTTTAACAAATTAAAGACAGTTGGCTTTTAAGAGACATGGTGTACAAGAAACTATGTTTCAGTCGTATCTATCTATCCATCTAAAATTAAACTATATCTTGCATTTCTGTTGGTAATAGTTTCTTTGTCCCTGGGTGTAGAATTGCAATTTTGTTACATCTTTATAAAGCACATCTCGACAAGCACATATGTAATCAGATCATTTGTTTTAGTATCTATAGAAATATGATCATTTTATGACGGTGTGCATTCTTTTTTGTTCTATGGTAAAATGTTGATGTTGCTCTGTGGTGTTAGATCAAATGAAAGGCCAAAAGAAATTAATATTCCTTGTTTTTAAAAAATATATTTGTTTTAAAGATATGTCATTTATCCTTATGTGACATATTTTGATAAGTGTGAAAATATAGGTGTTTTTAAAAATACTGTGACTAATGAGTGATGAATCAACATTTTTTGATTGTTTTTTTTTGACAAAATAATAAGTGTGTGGATATTTACATAATGTCTTGACAATAATTATTTATTTTTAATGTTATATCATCTCTTTTAACAAACACTGACCGACAAATAATATTACTCTAATGAGGACCTTATATTAACGAAATGCTTTCACACACGTTTCATGATGGGGTGCCACTTGTTGAATAAATACTGAGGTGAATCGCCTTTGAATGACTTTATTAGATTCGACAGATACATCTTTCTCCAAATAATACCAAATCAAGCATTTTCCTGAAATTATGTTTGAATCGTATCTCTTCAAGTCTAGAATGCATGGATTACAAGAACTGTTGCCTTTTGCAACTCATTATTTACATTAATAAAACAAGCTGGAGGAATGGACAGCATTTCCATCTGTTTGCAAGTGGTGTTTGCCGTGAAAATAACATTGCTACTCAGTTATTTTCCGAAATAGTAACGTTTCATCAAAACAGCAGCATCCATGCCATATGATTTTCAAATGAAGAAAACCAGTTCCGATGATCTTCTGCTTTCAGAAACAGGTTCAGGGAAACATCTTTATCCAATTCGTAGATCATATTGGACGAATCAAGTCGATTAACATCCATTTTGTGATTTGAAATAATCTGTGACAATGAAGAATCACACATTTTCTGTGACACATTAGAAAAGTTCAAGGTAACAGATATCATCGTTTTTTATTGATAAAACGCCGAATGTTTTATGATTAAAGAGGAAGAACCCTGATAGGAGCATCATGCATTGTTTATACGATTCTATTTGCACCCGTTACTTACATCATACCAATAATATATGAAAAACTATTAACTTTGTGGCAGTTACTGGCTTTACGACATTATCAGTGATTATTTGGTCATCATGAATTTAGCTGTCAATTATGGATAAATGTATTAACTATCTGTTACTTCAATTCACTGACAACGTTGAGTTTGTATATTTGCAAGTCATTTATTGCTCCTTACCCTTGACCTACCGAGGCTAATTTCACAATGACTCTGTTACATATCACAAGGACTCTGTCGCGATAATCACAAATACTCCACCCTCACTGTAACCAAGTTCCCTACCAGTGGTAATATTCGATACGTTTTCGTTTGCACACAGAGTGATATTTATTTCTTATCTTTTTTGTAGTTGGTTAAAGAGATGAAATCTTTACATTTTCTAAATTTGTTAAAAGATATACATCTTTCAATGTTCTACATTCTGTATCGAATCAGTCATTTACAGATGTTTAGCTTTCTTAAGTTTTTGTGTCATATCAGATGCAGCTAGACTAAGTGCTTCTACAATACAAGCAATGCTTCTATCAATGCATGAAAATGCCCTGTCACTGATTTATCCAGGAGTTCCTGGACATCGTCAGATAACAGATTTTGTCTGAACTGTTCTACTTTATCCGTATCCCAAACAAATTTAAATCCGGTGTTGCTACCAGTATCTGACCAATCTGGTGTCTGTCGATGCGTATGAAGCGCTCGTAATTTAAACGTGACCGGCAGATGGGATGACTCCGATCTAAGGCTGGATGGTATATCGAAGTCATCAACAAAAACAAACAACGATGTGGAGGATATTATATAATCAATTACCATTTGAACCGATATATGTAATGTCTCCAATTTCTGAGTCAGAGCCACATCGCCCATTCAAAATATGGATAGACCTATACTCTCTAAAATACTCTGCTTACCTAAGTTGTCCACAGTCTTGTCGGCGGAGAATCGCTTCAGATTGAAGCAGTCAAAAATAGATTCAATAAAAGAGTGTTTTCCATTTTTCGGTAAATTTTAAAATATCATCTCCTATAAAGTCTGGCCTTGCATTATAATCCCCGCCGCACAAGATACAAACATCTGGTAATACCGCAATTATTTCTAATAGATTATCTTGAAAGATAGTAATTCAATTTTTACATTCTAAAGAAGATTGTTTGTCCATGCTGGTGTTTCTGGATGAATATAAGTGCATGAATATAAAAGATCAGTATCCACTCCTTAGCCTTCACTTATTTTCGATTGTCATTCTCCTTCCCTCCTAACCCTCCACTTATTTCCAATTGTCTTTCTCCTTCTCTCCTAACCCTCCACTTATTTTCCATTGTCTCTCTCCTTCTGTCCTTGCCATTCACTTATTTTCGATTGTCTCTCTCCTTCTCTCCTAACCATTCACTTATTGTCGATTGTCTCTCTCCTTCTCTCCTAACCATCCACTTATTTTCGATTGTCTCTCTCCTTCTCTCCTAACCATTCACTTATTTTCGATTGTCTCTCTCCTTCTCTCCTTACCATTCACTTATTTTCCATTGTCTTTCTCCTTCTCTCCTAACCATCCACATATTTTCCATTGTCTTTCTCCTTCTCTCCTAACCATTCACTTATTTTCCATTGTCTCTCTCCTTCTCTCCTAACCATCCACTTATTTTCCGTTGTCTCTCTCCTTCTCTCCTAACCATTCACTTATTGTCGATTGTCTCTCTCCTTCTCTCCTAACCATCCACTTATTTTCGATTGTCTCTCTCCTTCTCTCCTAACCATTCACTTATTTTCGATTGTCTCTCTCCTTCTCTCCTAACCATTCACTTATTTTCCATTGTCTCTCTCCTTCTCTCCTAACCATCCACATATTTTCCATTGTCTTTCTCCTTCTCTCCTAACCATTCACTTATTTTCCATTGTCTCTCTCCTTCTCTCCTAACCATCCACTTATTTTCCATTGTCTCTCTCCTTCTCTCCTAACCATCCACTTATTTTCCATTGTCTTTCTCCTTCTCTCCTATCCATCCACTTATTTTCCATTGTCTTTCTCCTTCTCTCCTAACCATCCACATATTTTCCATTGTCTTTCTCCTTCTCTCCTAACCATTCACTTATTTTCCATTGTCTCTCTCCTTCTCTCCTAACCATTCACTTATTTTCCATTGTCTCTCTCCTTCTCTCCTAACCATTCACTTATTTTCGATTGTCTCTCTCCTTCTTTCCTAACCATTCACTTATTTTCCATTGTCTCTCTCCTTCTCTCCTAACCATCCACTTATTTTCCATTGTCTTTCTCCTTCTCTCCTAACCATTCACTTATTTTCCATTGTCTCTCTCCTTCTCTCCTTACCATCCACTTATTTTCCATTGTCTTTCTCCCTTCTCTCCTAACCATTCACTTATTTTCCATTGTCTCTCTCCTTCTCTCCTAACCATCCACTTATTTTCCATTGTCTTTCTCCTTCTCTCCTAACCATTCACTTATTTTCCATTGTCTTTCTCCCTTCTCTCCTTACCATCCACTTATTTTCCATTGTCTTTCTCCCTTCTCTCCTAACCATCCACTTATTTTCCATTGTCTTTCTCCTTCTCTCCTAACCATTCACTTATTTTCCATTGTCTTTCTCCTTCTCTCCTTACCATCCATTTATTTTCCATTGTCTTTCTCCCTTCTCTCCTAGCCATTCACTTATTTTCCATTGTCTCTCTCCTTCTCTCCTAACCATCCACTTATTTTCCATTGTCTTTCTCCTTCTCTCCTAACCATCCACTTATTTTCCATTGTCTTTCTCCCTTCTCTCCTAACCATTCACTTATTTTCCATTGTCTCTCTCCTTCTCTCCTAACCATCCACTTATTTTCCATTGTCTTTCTCCTTCTCTCCTATCCATCCACTTATTTTCCATTGTCTTTCTCCTTCTCTCCTAACCATCCACTTATTTTCCATTGTCTTTCTCCTTCTCTCCTAACCATCCACTTATTTTCCATTGTCTTTCTCCTAGACGGATTACTTTGAGTAAGATTACAGTTGAGTGCTTCATAACATATTCCGCTGATTTGATCTCTCATAGAAACAGTTTTGGCAGCTCTTTGAAGTGACCAGGACTCAAACTGTTAATCATACATCGTACATCATATATTTTCTCTTGTAATCATTCAAAGTGTTTGTGATGAAAGTGTTCTCATTTAGTCGATTGGAAAACTTTTATTCGAAAATTAATGTTATTTGAATTTTAAAATTTAAAATTTAACCCCTCTGTCTATTTCATTATGCCAATATTCATAAACATTGACCACTGCCGTGGCGATCAGAGGGTGCTTTTTCAGATCATGGATATATGATGATGCATTGTCATTGTATGTGATGCAATTTTATTGACGTTTATTGACATATATTCCTTCTTTCAATGGCATTTAGAAGTTGGTTGGATGGAGAAGAGCGAGTTCTCTGGATATACAACTTCTTTATTGCAGGAGTGCGACGTTTCGGTGTAGATTCTAACACCGTTATCAAGCAAATTAATGATACTGAACATGATACACACGTAGGATACAAATGCAGGTGAACAAACTTTCGGTATGCAGCTGTAGTTTAGACCCACATCTAGACTTGCCTTTCAAGAGGTTGTCATATTTCTGTCTAGGGTGAAGTTAATGTTAAACTATTATGATGTGCAGTTTATGGGTGAGACTTACCACCCTTCTGAATACTTTGAGAACACTCTTGACGATCCCTGTTCAGCTTCCATACGCACAATGATTTATACGAAGACCGCCTTTATTAGTTTATTCTAATCGCCAATGCTTGTTCAGCGTTCAAAGCGACACGGCTTCTCCTTCTCGCAGCTCTAGACTGACTCTCAGTTTCTGACAACATTAACTTTAAATTATTTACAAATGTATATATATATATAGTGACTATTCTATTAAATATTGCAAAGGAGACTTTGAGAAATAGGAATTTCAGAGGTAGTGCAGACCCAAATCTCGACTTCTTATCAAGAATGAATCACGTTTCGAGCTAGAGTGAAGTTACGGTTAAACTCTTATGAACTGTTACTCTCATCTTTGAGTAAGCCTAGCTCACCTCCCGCGCTCCCAATCACCCTCCACTTCCCCGTCAACTCTCACCCCTTACCCCCCTTTTCCGCTACCCCCCTGTTCCGCTATCCCCCTATACAAACCTCCCCTCTCCCTCCCAAATCTTTAACCGCTACCACTTCAAGTACATTAAATGGCGGCAGCTGGAAATCCGACACTCTCTAACCCGGTTTCATCTGTTCTCAGACTCTAACTCGGGATATAGGTAGGTCAGGGACTCGCTGGAGGCGTGCATTGTGATGCCATCTTCAACAGCGCAGTGCATCTGCAAGACTTTGCTTGAGTAAGTAGGATTCTTCAGATATGCGTGCTTGTATAGAGGGACTTGAACGCAGCAGCTCGGCATGTTAGCGAGCGAGCAGTGCGGTGTTTACCAACATCCTGGCGGAATGTGGGAATTAATCTGATTTCGTTTGTATCGTCGGTAGTGAACGCTGTAGGTCGTTGTAGTCAATGGAACCATCTTGTTTGTTTCTTTTGGTAAAACCGCGAGAGGTTGTAAAATGGTAGCCAACTGTGTTCCATGGTGAATGTACGCGTCTCCTACATGTAGTTGTATTTGCAATCAATTGAGAACGTTTGATTTCATATCGTTTCGAAACTCGTTTGAGTTTATATCTTTTGGACTGTGCAATACTATTCAACTATCCCAAAGCTAAATTCAGCATTTCTGTGAAAGTAATAAACACGTGCTGTGAAAGGAACAAAGCGGGAACTTTGAATACTCCAAGCGCAACCAGATGCTTTATCTGTTACATGTTCATTAACTAGACGCACTAGGTTTAGACACAATGAGTAATAATTATTAAACGCGCTGTTACCTTACTATATTCAGTATAGCAATATTATATAAACGTGTACAGATATTTCGCAGTAGCATACACCTGTCGTCTATGGTAAGCTGATTTCGTTATTATCGTGATATAATCCTGTTTGGCAGGGCCTGGTGTTATTTTGGATGTGTTTAGATAACAGTGAAGAGCTTAATTGGCATCGTAGTTACCACGGTGTTTCAGTACTGGCATGATCAGTTGCTAAATTGAGGGGATGTAACCTACAAAAGATCGTAAATGTTACATATGAAACCGATGTAACATTAATGCAGCGGTGTCGAGAAACCATTGTATTCCAATTCCTTCCATTTTATCGTTAACGGCAATGTATTGTTTTGCCATGTATTTCAAGTTTTTACTACATCGGTTTTCTAATTATATCCATCCTTTTCCGGGTATAAATTAATGCTGCATGCACTAGTACCGATATTTCATGTTTAAAGTGAGATATTAATTGATACTGACAAGTAGCATCTGTGACGACGATCCCACAAAATCGCTTTTGCCGTTACGTTGAAAATGTTTACAGAAAGGAACCATCGGGTTCGAAATTATGCATGCACATTTCATGGATAAAAAAGGTGACACCCTCCTCTCCCTTTCGATGCTTGAACCTCTTTAAAACAAGGCAATAGTGAGTACACCTCACATTCCGCAAATGCATGTGTAATTCGGGGCACCTTGGCATGATTAGCCAACTGTCCTGTAGCCACAAATATAGTTTTTGAGCCTAAACTTTGATACTAGTGAAATTGAGAGAATTATACTGGACTGCTGATCCTCACTGATACGATTGTTCATTTAACTTCTTGTAACAACCTGTTACGTTATGTGATTCCACACTCAAGCAAACATTAACTACTTTTATGCTGACAATATATTCTTAAAATGAACCATTAAATGCAGAAATTAGATCGCTTAATTTAAAGTGGTACTTTGTGTTGACATTTAGTATTAGTGAACGTACTTAAGGGCTATTTCCTGTCTTCGCACAGGTATAAAGGTCGAAGGTCTCTGTTTTAAGAGCCCGTCTAGTGTTTGTTTGTTCAAACAGTGAATGAGTTTACAACAGGTAGTGTTCGCTGTGTGAACGCTGTTAGTTTGTATCTAGTACAGGGTTCTGAAAGTATGACGATAACATTGTTTAAATCACATTACTGGTGACTACATGTATCGGTCTATATCTGCGTCCAACCATAATCAACATCTGTCATCCTGGACCTGAATAAAACGCAAAGCATGTTAAAGAAATATATCATATTGGTCATATACATGTCCAATGTTATACTTTGTGTTATTTAATTGAGAATTATCAACTTCAACCGAAGATAACCAGTTTAGTCTGACGAAAATACAACCCTTCAAAGTCGTAGTCATGATCAAGACCGGACAATGGACCTTGGCTTGTTGCAGCCATTAAGTGAAACGTAACTTAGGAAACTTTAGGTTGATAGGAAGACAGAATTGCTTCTATAGCGTTTAATAGGTCTTATAACGAGTACATACGTGAGATAGAGCCATGATTGTCGGCAACTGCACATGCATGAGACCGTTCCTTGGTTTTCATTAAAACATATATATATATATATATAATATATATATATATATATAACCTTACTTCACGTGAGAAACGACTCATTTTATATATATATATATATATATATATATATATATATATATATATATATATATATATATGTCATCTTCTTCGCCAGTTCCAAAAGGTCTAGAGAGCTGAAAAGTTGTGTGCAGACTCCTTGGCCAATGGGAATTCAAAATTGTAGATATCGTGATCCTGCGACCCCAAAATATAGGTTACAGACGTCATGACCTGAAAAGATATTTCATATAGAGATGTTATGTGCTTTTTAAAAGGAGGTAATTTAAAGGAAACAACTGTAATGAATTAAATCTTCAAGTGTGACTTTATTTGTAGGGGATTTTATCTCTGGCCTCAAAGATAGATCAGAGGGGTAAGGACCTTAAGACCTATTTCATCTTCTTCATTTAAAGTGCTTCCTATGTGTTATACCTCTCACCTAGAAGTTGACATTTTGAATTAGTTAATATATATAAAGCCTGTTGAGCTACAGAGCCCATGGCTCTATTTAAAAACAATTAAACTAAGAAAATAAATGTACGTGAATTATCATCGCTGACATTAATACATAGCTCTTTATGTAAATCACGGACTAAGCAATTCGCTTACCTTATTCAAACCCATCCACATTCCATCATCGAATAATTCGTGAACCCACATTTTGCTGAATCATTAAAAGTCATTCACTCGTGTGTTCAACTCCATGATAGACATAGCTCGTCATACTGAAGTTAAGACAGTTGGCCAAGGAGTAAATGTGAAGGTAAATATTGGAGAGACGAACTACTGAAAAACAAAATTATTGATATTACAGAAACTTTCAAAAAGTTAATATCTTTAATTACCATTAACACAAGTATGCAATGGTGTCTTTAACGTCAGAAAAGACACTTTTAAGCCAAATTTATGTTCTTTTCCATATATCATTTTGTATCTTTTGTTCACAATTTAAAGTTTAATAGACTAGTTTTGCTCTTGTATACATTACTGATTTCTTGTAACGGATGATCTTAAACACTAATTTATGTACAATGAGTATTGCAAAGGTTATATCAAGGTCAAGGACATGGTATGGGTTTCTCTGCAGTCTCTAACCTTAAGTGCAGTCACTCTTGGATTAAACCCGGAACAGTATCCTCCTTGCTCACTGGTCTGTGTGATCTATTACAGTGTAATATTGACTTTGCTTTCAGAAACTGCTGACAAATCTCCATTACCTTTGATAGAGCATTTCCTAAACCCGTGTTGTCTGTTTGCAGGTAGTCTGGACTGAATGAGGCAAACCGACATCACCTCACACAGGTTCAGGTACAGGTTCATCAGGCCGCTGCTCTACCATCCCTCACCTGCTCCTAGCCACAGTCTGGTTACACACGGGTATATCTCATTGCGCCTTAACCACTATAACATAGAGATACCTCTTCATTAACTGGAACTGAACCGGGGACTGTTCAAATTCTGATCTGCAGCCAGGGCACGTCGACACAAGAAGACCTGACACCAATGACATTGTCTCCCTAAGACCAACGTTATCTCTGCACCCTTGCCACAGCTATATAGGATTACAAGTCGTCTCTTCATCTTAACCACAGTTGTGTAACACTTCAACCAGACAACTGTAAGATGGGTGAGCGCCAGTACAGTATCGAGACGGGCGAAATCGGTCGGTTCCACTGGCTGGATTACCTCATTTTCTGCTGCACCCTCGCCTTCTCCGCCGGCATCGGCGTCTTTTACGCCATTAAAGACCGGAAGAAGAAAAGCATCAAGGACTTCCTGTTGGCTGGAGGCAACATGCATGTGATCCCGGTTGCCATGTCTTTGTTGGCGAGCTTCATGTCAGCCATCACGTTGCTAGGGACGCCGGCTGAAATGTACAACTACACAACAGTATATGTGTACATCGGCGCCGGCTACTTCATCTCCATGGCGTTAGCAGCACACCTGTATGTGCCCGTCTTCTACAACCTCGGCGTCACCAGCTGCTATGAGGTAAGGGTACCCTGAGTACAACGATTCTGTTTCATTAATTGACGATAACACTAATTTGGGTGGGATAAAACAAGACTACCTCATGTTTTACTTTCCCAAGGAGGAGAAGGGAGAGGGCAGAGCAGAAGTACATTATTAAACATAGAAACTGTAACATGTGAGACCTTTGAGACCTACTATAAAACTGTCAAACACATCCCCTGTTACCAAAATCACGTAAAATAGAAAGTTTCAAGTTTCCCCTACTGAACCCATCCCCCAACCCCCACCCCCTTTGTTTAGACCATCTGATATGCATGGACACGTATAGACCTACGTGGCTAAACTACTCCTGGTATATAATATCAACATGTAAACGCAATTACACGTGCAAATTAACACGCAATTATGCATGCACTATTTCAAGAGACGTTAGATTTGGACATTTACACACCTGTGTTTTATACTATACAAAATTGAAATGGAAACGCTTTTCATCTTCTTCTATAGTACGAAAAGCCCAAGAAAGCTGAATTATAGTGTATAAACTCATTGGTCAACAGGTATTAAATTTAAGATTTAAAAAATGTCCATGACCCAAAACAAAGGCCACTGGGGTCATGACCTAAAAACTCATTTACTCTTTCTGTCGAGTATAAAAAGCCACAGAAAGCTGAAATGATGTGTACAGACTCCTTGGCTAATGGGCATTATAAATTGTAGATTTCATGACCCCGTGATCCCAAATGGGGTCACAGGGGTCACAACCCCAAAAACTTATTTTTATCTTCTTCTCTAGTTCCAAAAGGTCTAGAGAGATGATAAGTTGTGTGCAGACTCCTTGGTTAATGGGGATTCTGAATTGTAGATTTGGTGGCCCTGTGACCTCAATTGGGGTCACAGGGGTCACAACCTTAAAAACCTATTTTCATCTTCTTCTCCAGTTACAAAAGGTCTAGAGAGCTGAAAAGTTGTGTGCAGACTCCTTGGCTAAAGGGGATTCTGATTTGTAGATTTGTGACCCCGTGACTTCAATTGGGGTCACAGGGGTCACAACCCCAAAAACCTATTTTCATCCTTTTCTCTAGTGTCCAAAAGGTCTAGAGAGCTGAAAAGTTGTGTGCAGACTCTTTGGCTAATGGGGATTCTAAATTGTAGATTTCGTGACCCTGCGACGTCAAATATAGGTCACAGAGGTCATGACCTGAAAACCTGTTTTCATATTCTTCTCAAGAACCACTGGCCCTAGAGACTTGAAATTTCATTTACAGACTCCTTGGCCAATAGGGATACTAAATTGTAGATTTTGTGATCCTGCAACCCCAAATATAGGTCACAGGGGTCACTGGGGTCATGGCCTAAAAACCCATTTAATCTTTCTGTCGAGTATAAAAAGCCACAGATAGCTGAAATGATGTGTACAGACTCCTTGGCCAATGGGCATTATTAATTGTAGATTTTATGGCCCTGTGACCTCAATTGGGGTCACAGGGGTCACAACCCAAAAAACTTATTTTCATCTTTTTCTCTAGTGTCCAAAATGTCTAGAGAGCTGAAAAGTTGTGCACAGACTCTTTGGCTAATGGGGATTCTAAATTGTAGATTTCGTGACCCTGCGACGTCAAATATAGGTCACAGAGGTCATGACCTGAAAACCTATTTTCATCTTCTCAAGAACCACTGGCCCTAGAGACTTGAAATTTCATGTACAGACTCCTTGGCCAATAGGGATTCTAAATTGTAGATTTTGTGATCCTGCAACCCCAAATATAGGTCACAGGGGTCACTGGGGTCACTTGCCATTAGTTTAACACTTTACAGTTGACCATGAAGGACACCTTCAACAAACGTGCATGCACGATCGATTTAAAAGTCTTCTCAGAGTCATACATTTTGTAACATTTTCTATCCCTCCTATTACAACATGCAACTTATTCATTCATTCTATAGTGTTACGAACATGATTGATTTATTCTTTGTGCTTTCCTACACTGACAACATATAAACCTAAACATAACGTCCCTTTGACAGTCTAGCGTCTAATTTACACTTGCGGTTTATTTCGTAACGATTTATGTCATATCACGGCGTTTATTAAAATCTGTGTCTTTCAAAGACGGTAAGCATTATGTTGTATTTTCATTAATATCTTGTTTGATCCCCTCAGTACCTTGAGAAGCGCTTCAGTCGCGGGGTGAGGACGACTGGGACCATCATATTCTCTACACAGATGGTGCGTATACCTTCCACTTCACTTGACAAATATATCAGCAGCCAAAGGGTTAACTTCTGTACTTGTGATCGTAAACAGCAAATGCGATACAATCTCGTTTTATTGCAAGTGTTTTACAAGCATGGGCAGTAAATGCATATATATATATATATATATATATATATATATATATATATATATATATATATATATATATATATATAATACTTCAGACGACACTTGCTGTAGATATCAGGGTGATTGTTCAAGTGTACAGTCAGTATATATTCAAATGGTAGTTCAAAGAATAACTAACGACAATAATTAATATACTCGTTGAACCCTTGTCTAAAAGTCTAGTTTACAATTGGTCCACGTTCACCTGAAAGGGACAACTGATCCAATTAAAATCAAGTGTGGTATACACAAATATACACACATAACATTGACATTTAAGATCCACTATCTACAATAGTAGAAATTCATGTACTTCTTTCGGGACGAGCCAATTGAGAATTCGAACCCACCACTCAATGAATCTGGTACTGCTTCATCATCATCATCATCTTTATTTCCTCCAGTCGTGGAGATTACAATGAAATGCGAATAAATATAAAAGGGTGTTGGAAAAAAACCCTTACTTTACAGGATTAGAAGAATTGGGGTTTTTTTTTAAAAAAAAGAATGAGTCTTTGGAACGTCACACGCAATGTGGTGAGCAGTATGGATCACAGTGTGTTGTGTACTGAGGCAGAAGCCATCAGATAGCTGGATGTGAGCTTCAGCAGCTCTCTGCAGCAGGATGAGTCCAGGTCTATAGGAACTGGCTTCCCCATCATGTAAAGCAGGAGTTGTATGTCGTCACAGTTATTGAGCATGAAGTGCAGGTCGATGGGGTAGACGTCAGTGATGATTGTCCACGGGATTTCCCTTTGACTAAGGATCTGCTGGTTGGTGCAAGATGTGGCAATGTGCTGAATGAGGTCATTATATGGTGAGTTGCAGTGCTGACAAATGCGCTGGAGATCCTGTGGCGGGGCTATCCATTGACAATAGAGGAAGTCAAGCTGTCTTACGTAGCGTCTCTGTCCTTGGATGTGGTCCAGGTGATAGCTGGTCTGGTGGATGTGTGCAACATCCGGAACCTTGAGAAGTCACTGCTGTCCTGTACTCTGTGGCGCCAGGTGGACGAGTAGAACACATCAACATTGGTGTTCACAGTCCGTTTCCAGAGTGAGTTTTGTGGGACGACTCCAGTTTTGAAGAATTGGATGAGGAGGTCTTGCATACAGAATTTGTGGAGCTTTTCTGTGAGGTCCGTGACAAAGCTATGTTTCTGAGGAGAAATAGTACTTGAGGTTAAGAGAGTGATGTTAAAAATGTGCTGGGGTTAAGCAAGCATAGTTTGTGAAGAAACATTAGTTTTCTCTTATCGACTTCAGCTTCAATGGGTTGCCACCCAAGCATACTGAGTGACATGTCCGTTCTGGTCTGGGTTTTGAAACCTTGTATTCTTTTTGCAAAATACCTCCAGGTTACCTCGAGCTTATTTCGGTCAATTGTTCTGATGCTGTTCCATAGCTTACATCCGTACAGCCTTGAGGGCAGGACTATCTTTTTCACAAGATTTGCAGCTGTGATTGGGTATAGAGACTTGGGTTTTATCCCGATTCCAATTAGTCCATGGAATAGAGCCTTTCCTTTGGTACAATAATTGTCGATGGAGTCTGTTGGTGACAGGGTTCAGCAAGTCATTCTATCAAAGGTCTAACACTGTCAGAGTGGTGAAAAGTATATGACAAATACATGATTTGTATATGACAAATTACAAGTAACATTCTCTTTTCATCAACAATTAAAGGATTACAGAGCCAAATTAATGAACTTGAGTTGTACTGCGATAAATGGAAGTTATCAGTGAATATGAATAAAACGAAAGTTCTTGTATTTAAACATGGAAGTCAGTTATCAAGAAATGAACAATGGTATTTTAAGAGAGAAAAAATAGAAACTACAGGATTCTATAAATATCTTGGTGTTTACTTTAGCAGAAACCTGTCATGGCATAAACATACAAACCAAGCTGCAGTACAAGCAAAGAAAGTTCTAATTAGTATAACCAAGAATCTGAAAGTTTTAGGAAATATTTCATATCAATCCTTATTTAAAATATTTGATGTAAAGATACTCCCAATCCTATCATATGGGTCAGAAGTATGGGGCTTAAAACATTTTGATGCTATAGAAAAGATTCATTTATATGCTTGTAAAAAGTATTTGGGTGTTAAGATAAACACATCTAGTCTGATGGTGTATGGAGAATGTGGACGATTTCCTATATATGTACATTCGAATTTAAAAGTAATTAAGTATTGGCTTAGACTTATTAACATGCCCTCATACAGATTGCCCAAAAAGGTTTATAACATGATGATATTGTTTGATAACAATGGTAAAAGAAATTGGGTGACAGGTGTAAGAGAATTACTTTTTAATTGTGGTTTTGGTCATGTTTGGAACGACCAAAATGTGTATTCAATAAATGTTTTTATACTTTCATTAACTCAGAGATTAAAGGATATTTATTTGCAGACATGGACAACATCGATGGCCCTAACAAACAAATGTTTCTATTACAAAATGATTAAATCTGAAATAATCATGGAGGATTATCTATCAAAGATTACTGTTAAAAAATTTAGAATAGCTTTGTCACGTTTTAGATGTTCCTCACATGAACTTTTTATTGAGACAGGACGCTATATGAAGATACCAAGAGAAGAAAGAATATGTAATCTCTGTAACTTGAATTTAATAGAAGACGAATATCACTTTTTACTTGTATGTCCGCTATACTTACATCTTAGAGCAAAATATCTAAAAGCATATTATTTCAGACATCCTAACGTTATGAAATTATATGCACTACTATCAAACTCAAATTGTAATATTCTGCAAAATGTTTCTATGTACATATATTAATAATAATAATAGTGCATATTTATAAAGCGCACATATCCACGCTCGAAAGCATGCTCAAAGCGCTAAACATATAATGCTAATAAATAATGATAATAGTGATGCACATTTGAATGTGCTCACTTCACACAAACAGCAATAACAAATCAATGTGTACAATTGTTGCAATTGTGAAAGTCCTTATGAACCATAAAACTGAACAAAAAGATAGGCTTTTAGACTTGATTTGAATGATTCAAATGTTGGACATAGTTTCAGATTTTTGGGAAGAGAGTTCCACATGTTAGGAGCAAAATGCTCAAAACATCTCTGACCAAAGCACTTGAGGTTACACTTCGGCACTGTCAATAGATTCTGATGTTGTGATCTAAGCTCCCGTGCTGGGACATAGGCTGATATCAACTCTGATATGTAGGCAGGCGATTGATCATGCAGAGATTTATGCATTAGACATAAAATTTTGAGTTGAATCCTTGCTTTTATTGGAAGCCAGTGAAGATGTTTAAGGACAGGAGTAATGTGCGATCCTTTAGATGTTAGAGTCACGATTCGCGCTGCTGTATTTTGTACCTTTTGAAGTTTGTCAAGGAGAATATCCGGGAGTCCGACATAAAGACTGTTACAGTAGTTGAGTCTACTCAGTACCAGACATCTGGCTAGACATTGTGCAGCTTCCATGGTGATCAAAGGACGAATACTATTATGAGAATAATATTATGCCTCCTTGCACAGACAAAATATCCTAAAGTAAATTATACTGGTATTAATGACATATGTGTTATTGAAGATATCATATAACATTACTTGACAGAGAATTATATGATTTTATCTGACATATTTGTACAAATTTGTAAATATTGCATGTACCAATTGTACTACAGGCCTGTGGCCTTTAAGTATTGAATAAAGATTGATTGATTGAAGTAACATGACCATTCTATACGATTAGAATTTATAGCGAAGATATATAAGTCTTATTGTATATCGGTGGTAATGTAGAAGTATAATTCCAAAGTCATGTTCTAATTTCAGATCATCTATATGGCGATAGTCCTATACGGTCCCTCACTGGCCATTAACGCAGGTAAATTCTCCACACAGAAATACATGCTTTATTTTGTATGAACCCACGTGGCTATGGCACTAAATTAATGATGTAATTATTTAAACTTGTCAAATATTTTACAATGCGTGAGAATAGGAATGCATGCTGGGCACAAACTGTATGACAATAATACTATTTTCGCTCCGTTTAACATGTCACCGTGACATTGATAATGTTGTAAAATGGACAATTTTCTATGGAAATGTTGACAAAACTCGACCAGCTCTTGATGCCACAATCTACCTGAAATAATTGGGCTTATAAAATGGCATATGTTATATTGATTTATTAGTAACTTTTCACAGATAAGAAGTTAATTAAGTACAGTTCTTTGAAATTCTTTTTCATTGATGTTAAGTCTCCATTACATGTTGATAGTCTCCAACTCCATATTTCAGTGACGGGTCTCTCTCTGTGGGGCGCTGTGGTCGCGGTCGGGCTTGTGTGTACGTTTTACACTGCAATAGTAAGAACAATCATCTGTTTGCATAGGTCACATTGCTGATAAAGTTCCCCGTGACCATTGTGTATAATGTGTAATACTATTGAATAATTGTATTCTTCTTCAAAACTTAAATCGATTTTATTTGCCTTTGAGGTGACTTTGGGTTTAACGCTAATTTCAAGAGTATTTCACAACGCGGCTGCTAGTATTACGAGAAGAAAGCCCGCAACACCATTGTGGCTATGCATTGCGTCGAAAACCTGTGAACATCTGCTGGATCTAGCGAACCATGGGTGGTACTGTGCAGAAATTCAGTGTAGCATTGCACCCAAACCTTACTGCATGTAGAACAGTTCTCCACAGCAGACAAAGGTGCAGAGTCCCTGGCGGGATTCGAACCCCGGACCTATTGATCCCTTATTTGTCTATAATTCAAAGTAATTTCATGACCGTTGCTAATGACATGTTACATTTCAACTCCTATGATAGTGACAACGTGGAAAGAATCGTTTATAAATACTTATTTAAAAAATCCCACGCAATAGTTGCGTTGAATAGAATGTTAGCGAACGCCACCGAATACATAGTTTGAGAATGACCCACCAAAGTGCTACACTGACTGTTTGTAGATCATGTTCAATCAGTCACCATATCGATGTATTTGTTGGTGATGCTGATGGTTATGATAGTTCACCCCTCTGAATGTTGATTAACCTGTGATGGGGGAGGATGAACTCCAGACTTGATGATATCCCTGACCCTCTACCCCCTCCCAGCTTATTACACGTCTCAGCTTGACTAAGCATTCCTGGGGTTGCTTTCTGTTTAAAGACTAAACTAGTGACAGTGTAATTGGCTTGACGACTGAGATTGTTCTGGCTGCCAAAATTGAATATAGAACTGGGGAACTCTTCTTCAACGCGTAGTCCTTGATTTAGGTAACTTCAAGATCCTGAGGCTCAGTTAATATATATTATATATGTCTATGTAGACGAATTTTAAATGAATTTGGGACTGTTACTACAAGGCACGTGTACTAGCCAATCAAAACATAGGTCTGACAGAACTGTATAAGGGTGAGTCTACCCATGGATCTGCCCGTGTATTACAGGGCGGGATGAAGGCTGTACTGTGGACGGACACCTTCCAGATCTTCATGATGCTGGCCGGGGTGGCTGCTGCTCTCATACAGGGCTGTATCGAGATCGGGGGCTTCCAGAAGGCTTGGCAGATAGCAGCGGACAACCACAGAGTCTACTTTACTGAGTGAGACGCTCTGTGATTAGCTAGTTAGTAGTAATGACTGGATCAGAATATTGCTAAACAGAATATACAGAGATCGGTTGAATATATCCGTGTGATTTTTTAACTTAAAAAAAAACTTATACGAAATCCTTAC
This sequence comes from Gibbula magus, assembly GCA_936450465.1. Lineage (NCBI taxonomy): Eukaryota > Metazoa > Mollusca > Gastropoda > Trochida > Trochidae > Gibbula > Gibbula magus. The sequence goes on along the minus strand of OW388290.1, from coordinate 32,958,688 downwards.
GAAATACAACACTTGCATTATTACATATTCAACTGTCAACATAAATCATGTAGAATCATTTATTTTCATCAGCTATCTATCTGTGAATGGTATTCCAAAGATCAATAAGTGACTGTCTGTACAGATAAACTCACCCGGGCCCGCCCATCTCCAGTTTCAGCGCGAGTCCGCTCGTGAGACACAGTTTCTGGTCGCTTGTGATTGGTGGAGGATTTCTCTGGGCCACTGTGTACGGGACCAATCAGTCGCAGGTACAGAGGGCTCTCACCTGTCCTACACTCAGAGACGCGCAGATGTAGGTATACATATAGAACAATCTCTGTAATATATGAGATATAGTTTCTACGTGGTTTAGAAGGACGGAGACTAGTTCCATATACAGTATAATTGCCCATATGTACGCAGAAGTCCTCTCTTTCAATGTATGTACAGCAGACCGTGACATCGATATTAGACAGCTTGGTACAACTACAGACAGATTTCACTTCGTTTAGGAAGAAAGTACTACTCTGCATACGAATGAATTAAACGACTTCACTATTAATACTGAAAAATATACCGGTTTGGGATATTTTAGTTATTGTAGTATTCTTTAAAAATGACACGATTAACGTACCAAACAGGTCAAATTTGAAATGAATAAAATCTATACGTGAATAACTTCTTCAAGTTTTCCTTCATATATATGAAAGCGAGGCAGTATAAAGAGTGTCATATGATGGAGAGAATATTATAATATTCTTAACTTCTAGCTAAGACGAAACCTATATCGTGTATTGTTATGTAAAATATAATGGATTTTGTCAAAACATTAGCAGGAGCTAATCTATATATATGAACACATAATGGTAACAATAAAGACAGACCCTCCCGCTATGTCCAGTGCCCTGTGGATCAACGCCCCTGGTCTGTGTGTGATCCTTCTACTGTGCAGCCTTGTCGGTATCGTCATGTACGCCTTCTACACCACCTGCGATCCAATCAAATTCAACCTCATCTTCGCCTCCGATCAGGTCAGTAAATCTCATAAACCACCTTATATAAGAAACTTACATAAGAAACAAATTCAAGACAGCTGACGGTCAAAAGAAAACTACATAACAACATATTTTCCCTGAAAATGAAATATGTTAAATAAATTTTATAAATTTAGTATTGCAGAAATTTATTAGATAAAAATATTCTTAATCATGTTATAAGGTATTAGGATAAACAATAATCAAGTAAATATCGTTTCCTCAAATTGTCTAGTGCTTTGTGATTCAAATATATATATATTGGTATTCATCTGCGATTCTTTTTTGAGTGCATAAACGACAAGATCTTTCATCTTTTGGAATGTTATACCAGAGATCTGTCTCAATATAGCTAAACTAATACATGTGCTGAATCTCAATAATGGTAATGAACTATCTACTGAAAGGAAGAGATCATCATCAACATTAGAATGACTTCAGTTGTTCGTAATACATTCCCTTGGGACGATAAGTAATTTTATTCGGCCGTTCAAAAACAATATTTAAGAGTGTTAAGACACGAGGCACTGGATCAGATTATATTCTTGTTATATTAAACATTGCTACTGCCTAGTATTGTGTAGTATATGTTTTACGTGTAACAGTCAGTGGCTATGGTTGACAAGTGGTATTGTAAATTACATGCAACCCGGGGATGAGAATGTTATTATACTGGGGTCACAAAACAACAGATACAGGGGTTAGTTTGTCGTGTGAATTTGTGGTATGCATCAAGCGAGATGGTAATCAACTGTGTGTGTCAATATGTAAAGAGAACATTATGCAAACGAAATGATAGAACGCTATAACTGACCTCATACTTTCAATCTCGTCCTATTTCATGGTTATAGTGCATGTTAGTTATTCACTCCCTGCCGAGTTTTCCAAATGGTTCCTTGATATTATCACATATATCCATTCGGTTGATGGCACATCCCCTCTTATACAGTTATTCCCTGTTCACGTTGACGTTTTTTCTTACCAAATTTCCGTCTACTTCATGTCCCTGTTTGCGGTGACGTTTTCTCCTGACATTCCCTCTGTTGCAGTTATTCCCCCTGTTTGTGATGGACGTCCTTGGGCATGTGCCAGGTATCCCTGGTCTCTTTGTAGCCTCCATATTCAGTGGTGCACTCAGGTGAGCGGCACTTGTATTAGGCGTTAAAGAGTGCACTACTCTTCTCCACTCCGATTTTATTGTAGTTAGATATTCGATTTCGGGTAGATTTTTTGCGTTGCCATATTTATCGCTTTATGTTGTGTTCAGCTGTATGGTTTTAAGTGTTAATGTATGTTGTCTTAAATGCGTGTATATGTAAATGTAAATGTTATTGCATGTAACTGTTTGTTGTTGTATGTTGTTATACGTTAGCGTTAGTTGCCTTGTTGTTTGTTATTGCATGTTGCTGTATGCTGCTGGATATCGTGCATGTTGCTGTATGTTGTTGTATGTTGTTGTATGTTGCTGTATCTTGATGTATGTGGTTGTATGTTGCAGCACCCTATCCTCGGGTCTCAACTCACTGTCCGCTGTGATGCTACAGGATATCCTCAAGCCTTACTTCCTGAAGGGGATCACTCAGAGCAGAGCTACAACACTCACTAAGATCATAGGTCAGTACAGAGGACTTTTAGCAAAAAACGTTTGACCAATGCTGTCAGGCAACGCAGATATTTAAAGATAGAAGTCATCGATGGCAATTATTATTCACAATATGTTATGTAAGTATGTAAATCCTCCAATACATTTTGGATCGATGGGCGCTACCGGTTGGGAAAAACATACTTGGTGCCATCACTAAGTTGTCAGTGATGATCCCATTGCGTCCCTTGAAATCTGCTTTTCGTTGATAATCGATTGGTCATTGTATGGAACTGGCAGTGTTAATTACATATGAGCTTTTACAACGTAAATACATCATATACAGCTAGTGGGTTTATTTTCAACTAATTTAAACCTGTAGCTCCATCTATCAACATCGTCAGGGATAGTTCGTTGTTCATTGTTCAAAACTATTAGCTTTTAACATGAAACAATTTGTTTTCAGCTGTCCTGTATGGATTTATATGTCTCGGGCTCACATGGGTGGCATCTCAACTTGGGGGAATTCTGCAGGTAAACTCACCCTATGATCGCTATATTACCTAGATTAAAGCACGTTTTACTTGTTACATGTTTGTCCGTGTGTATGCATACTTTATGATAAAATTCTAGGAATATGGTAAACAGATTTGTGAAACACAGATCCCTAAAATGAAAAAAGTATTTGTCACAAATAGGTTTGAGCTCCGTCCGTCCGTGTGTCCATCCGTCCGCGATAAAGGGGACAGCTTATCTCAGAAACTATTTAAGATAGGACAACCAAATTTGATGGGCGAGTTGGCGGAATACCGGTAAATAATTTAATGGAGTTCGAAACTGAGAAGCGGGCAATTATTTTTCTCAGTTGTGTGGCTTGAGGTTATCGATACCCTGATGGATTGAAAATGAGAAGCACACACTTATTTCTTCTCGAATTAATTCCCTTATTCCGATTTCTTCGTACAGGCGGGGGATGTTGATGACTATGTCTTCTTGTTCAAGATTAATATTTGTTAAACTTTAAACTATACTTCAATAATGTAATATGACCGACAGGCGGCGCTGTCGCTGTTCGGCATGCTGGGAGCTCCGATGATGGGTCTCTTCACACTGGGCATGCTGTTTCCTTGGGCCAATAAGTGGGTAGGTTCAGGTCCCACACGTTCTTTAAATCAAGGTGATACCTGTGATACAACTGTCTCTTGGTGATTCAGTTGGTGTCTCATCTCTGCTATCACTGATCACTATCTCTTGGTATTTCACTTGATGTCACATCTCTCTACAATTCCTCCAATCCAAGTCCTTTAACCCTATATCAATAAACACCAAACTCCTAACCTTGTACAAATACTGCAGGGAGCCTACTCGGGTCTTTTCACGAGTCTGGTCATGATGTTCTGGATCGGTATCGGCGCCCACGTGGCCAAGCTGCCCACCAACAGGACGCCCATCAGTACGAGTGGGTGCAACTGGAACGTCACCACCACGGCCGCCATGTATACGTCGCCGGCGTACGTCAACGCCACAACGACACCTGCACTTGTAGATTTTAACGTAACGACTACAATGGTTGCAAACAGCACAGAAACCGCAGCTTATGAATGGTAAATACCGTAGTGTAAAATGCTGGTTGTATTTTAAAAGAAATCAAGGGTTTTTGTGTAATTGTGTGACTGTTCACCAAATATATATGTGATATATTGCATTGCATTTATCTATGCATCTATTTATTCATTGTTTAAGAATTGTCTATTTAAACAAGCATTAGTATACATTGAATTTATTTTCCAATTTTGCAGTTGTAAATGTGTTCTTGAACAATCAATCAACTGTGGCAATTGATAAAAAGCAGTTAACTTGGTCACAGCCAATGCCTTGGATAAACTCCAAGTGTGTGTTAGCCAGCATCTATTGACAACTGATAGTCAGATAAAACACATCTCCTTCAGGCAGCCCCTGGACTATCTGTACGGTATCTCCTACATGTGGTACAGTATGCTGGCTGTCCTCATCGTGCTCGTTGTCGGACTGCCTGTCAGCTTCATCACGGGTTAGTACAGGGTAGCATTTTAGCTCATTAGGCCTGAAAGGCCCGATGGGCTTATGGCATGGCGTCCGTAAACTTTCCAATATTTCCACTTCTTCCCCAGAACCAATGACTCTAGAGATCTGAAATTTTATGTGCAGACTCCTCGGCTGAGGGGGATTCTAAATTGTAGATTTGGTGACCCTGTGGTTCCAAATAACAGCCTCACAGGCCATGACCTTAAACTCTATTTGCATCTTCTTCTCTAGAACGAAAAAACCCGAAAGGCTGTAATATTGTGTGCAGACTCTTTAGCAAATGAGGATTCTAAATTGTAGATTTGGTGACCTGGTGGCCCCGAGTAAAGGGCTCACAGTTTATAACCTAAAAATCTATTTTCGTCTTCTCCAGAACAAACAGACCTGGAAGGTTGTAATATTGTGTGTAGACTCTTTAGCCTTTACAATTTTCCGAATTTAAGCCAGTCACTCAACTGTCCTTGGCTAGCGTAATATGAACTGACCTGGGTGACCAATATTGCAGTGGCTTATGGTAATCAGAGCTACATGTTACGTAATGATATCATGTTCTACAGGGCAGGTGGCCACTACCTTTGAAGAGCAAGACCCACTGAGTGATAGTGAGCGCTCGTTAGGCCAGACTTTATTAAAGGCTCTTATTTTGCACACAGTCATGGGGCAGGACTACTAAGAGTCCCCCGGGGCTCTTTTGGGTAGAGGTTTGGTCTAACTTGTAGGGGGAATGGGTCAGGATATATGTTATTGCTTTGTGTGTTAGTTCTCTACGGACTGTGACCTTTAACCATAGTAATTTTTGTAGAAAATATTTTGTCTTAGGCTGACATGTTATGTACAGACTCCTTAGCCAATGGAGATTCTAAATTGTAAATTGGTGACCATGTGGCCTAAAACATTTTGTTGCTCATGGAATTTTTCAATGGATTGCACTTTATTTGTCCTCAACAAGAAACAATATAAACCCTGTGCTACAAAGCCCATGGCTCTATTTTTGACAACATCATCTTTGATGAATGGAGACTAGTCTATGATCAATTACACCATCTTAATCAATCACAACCTCCTGCGACCATCAACCAAACTCTCATCTTCATCAATTACACCATCTTAATCAATCACAACCTCCTGCGACCATCAACCAAAGTCTCTCATCTTCATCAATTACACCATCTTAATCAATCACAACCTCCTGCGACCATCAACCAAAGTCTCTCATCTTCATCAATTACACCATCTTCACTAATGACAACATATGTCTCAATCAATCACAACCTCTAAAATTCATTCATCATAACATCCCAACTTCAAATCACATTTTCATTCGATAATGGTCAGACCATTGAAATCTGGTTTTATAAACAATTTTACATCCATATTATACGTACCTTATTGTATAGCTGTATGTTGTTTTTATGTGACCGTATTACAGTTTGCGACATGGAGTCCCTATTTCGTGCAATAACCGAAAGTGCAAACTATGCAAATCATCAAGTTCATACCTGGCTGTATGTGTTTAGTAACTGTGTATTAAACGTGACCAACTCTAGGAGCCCAAGAGCTGGAGACGCTGAACCCACACACGATCAGTCCTATCTTCAACATGCTGTGCTCCTGCCTCCCCGTCAAACTACGAGATGCGTGTCGGGTGGGGGATCAGTTCAAAGAGGTGAGCTTCCTACAGTAGTGGTTACATCGGACTTCTTTAGGTTCATGTTATGCTCACGGAGTTTGCTCAACCCTTATGTTTTTCACATACGACTGTTCTCCAATCTAATTTAAATCAGATCGAACGTAACAGTCGTACCCTGCTGCGTTATGATCCGAGTACTGCACCATAGTTGCCATATCAGGTGACCTTTTACTCCAGCCAATCAGCGACGATAAGGTGAAAGGTCACAATGAAGGTCACCTGACATGACCTCTGCAGGGTAGTAGCCGAGTAGACCGAGTGTTACATTCGACCCATAGTTATAGTCTGAAAAGACGTCACCAGCCTACTTCGGGCATGCGCAATACAGGAATCCCGCGCACCCGGTTAGGGCCTTCTTGCGGTTGAGTTCTTCAGCAGTCCAATATTTACGCACTTTGAACATTAATATCCCGTTTATGAGAGGACCCACCACCACCAAATTTTCAGCTTTTACAGTTGAAAGTATTGTCTATATGAATACATTGATTAATAAAGAATACAAAATGAGTTTCCAAGAAATGGTTGTTTAGAAAGAGAAGATGAGACTTGAAAACTAAGAATTGAGGGTCTAACAAAAATTATATGTAGTATTTACTTTGTAAACCATCTTTTTGTTACCTTTATCATATTTCATATGAGTAATTATTAATATTAATTATTATTTAAAAACTGATGAGATACAGAGCCAATGGCTCTATTGTTTTAAATAAAGCTTTAATAAAGTACCTGTTATCCAGGAGGAGAACGTGGAGGTGAACAGACGGATCTCAAAGGAGGGGTTCAGTCCGGAGGAGCTGACCAAGTTTATAGAGAGAGAGATTCCTGTCGGGGAGACACGGATCATAGGGAAGAGGGGGGAGTCTGGGGGGGACGGGATCGAGGTGTGCACCACTCAGGGGGGTACAAACACCAACAGTATAGCATAGCATAGCATAGCATAGGGGCGTTTGATAGTTTATAGCATATGTGTGGGAGTAAAAATTAAACTATTACCTATTCATGATATAGGACATATTAGAATAAATGATAGCAAGATGATAGCGCCGATAACATTGTTACCGTTATGTCTGTTATGATGTCATGTCAAGGCAGCACGCAACGTTATTGCAGCATTATTGGTTTATCACAGTCTTCAAAGTATGAGTAATAAAAGGTATTCATGGAATAGAATGTAAATATTATGGGATACTAGGTTATATTGTATTATGCTGAATTATTGTGTATTTCTAGGTACAGAGCAAGGAGGTACCAAGTGCATTTTTAAATAGTTTTGAGAAAAACACGTTTAAAAGTTTCAGCACTATATTTTAAAATTTTACCTGCTCATTATCTGTCTAACGTGTGTGTTCTTGTGTGTATGATTCAATTACGAGTAACAGTAATGTTAAACTCTTTACATATTTAATAAAGTAATTTGGACGTTGTCTTCTTGAAGGCTAAAGTTTGTTTCTGGAACAGAACTCTAAAAATACGTAACCAGTCCTCACCAAATTTGGTATACTACCTCCCCATATCATGTAGATGTGCTATTTGGAAGTTTGAACTTTTTAAATATTTTTGTTTTGTTTCCATGGCAACATGTTGGACTTCGGTCTTTTAGAAAGGTAATAACTGGAATTGAATTGAGGAAAGGGGGAGACATCTGTTTTTACGAATAAAACACCTTCTAGTTTTAATCATAGACTGCTAAAACTGATCATTCAACTTATGTGGGGCGGGGGGAAAAGCCATCTCTCCTGATGGCTCGTTTTATTTAGGCTAATTATTGTACTTCGTTCTTTCGGAAATGATTGAAAACCAACATATGATAGGAGCAGAAAGGTACCAAGTGCCACATGACACGTTATTACTGATACTTCTCTTCAGGAAAATGGAGCAATATTTTGAATTTTGTTGAACACAACAGTTTTCTTGTTAGCCGTAAAGGTGATGTGTACCAAGTGCCAAGTGCCAAGTGGGGACTAACGTTGAAGTTTGAATCATCATTTGATTCCTTTTAACTCATTGCTTTATTAATTTGCATTTGCTGTATTGCATGCAAACTGTTAAACCGTGTTTTAGTGTGCTATTAAGATAATAAATGATATTTCGATAACGAACCCCAGTTACTTGATTTCAAAGACACACTCTCACTATCTGTCGAATAAAAATAAAAATAAAAATAAATAAAACTGATTATCAAATTGAGTAGTGCTATATTATTCATTAGATTAGGAATACTAGAATAGACAATCAAAATGATTCGGATCGGATACAGATATGTTGTAATAGGTCAGGCAATAAGAAACCAGGTGTCACCTGGTCCCCTGTCATCTTCTATGTAACTATTGCATCTATGTTCGGCTGTGAAGGTAGCAAGTAGAATTTGGTATCGTTTGTATGTTAAAATAGTGCCAATTGACAAATGATACCTTTCTGCATGCTTCTGCACATGGTATCTTTTTGTAACAAACATTTCTGAGTTTTGCATTTGGTCTACTTGTACTTTTTAGTTCGTCACTTATCTAATTTATTAATTAAGCTATCAGTTCAGAAATTTGCTTCAAGGTGGTATGGATCATACTGATTAAATGTCTTTCAAAAAGTGAAAAAGAAAAAGCCAAAAGTGCACTTGGTACCTTTATGCTCGTAACTCGCGTATTGTTGAGACCTCAACAGAGGGAACCAAACAACACTTCACATAGGACGAGTTAAGTACTAAGTAATGTGTTTGAATGAGAGTGAGTTATATATACAACGGAGTTACGAGTATGTTGATATACATTTTATAGGCAAATATTAAAAATTCGAAGAATATATATATTTATATTAAAAGAATAATAATAAATGTATTATCAGCAGTATCATACATGTTGACATCTGGGGATATGAGATCGAATATATTATTTGAGTAGATTCAATAAGTAGCATTCCGTAAACAAAATATCCCTGAAATAGGGAACAAAAGAACAATGATGATAAAAGGTGACCTTATATTAGTGATGTTGCCATTGTGTCAGTTAAAATATAGTAAAACATCAGCATAAAAGTTGCTGAAGTAGTTTTAGATATCCGAAAATATTTTAAAAATAATTTGATCGATATAATGGCAATTGTTTAACATTAATTATCAAATGAGTTTCCCACTCAATCGGTTTCTTAAAATACAACATACCGTTGTTTTATATCGCTAGAGCCTGATACACGCACATCTCAATTAGTCTTTGACAAAGTGAGCACGGGCTGATGTTAGCTGCTTTCTTTGCCATGGGGAATCCCATACACTTCACGTTACAACTTTACGAGGAAGAAAGTTCGCCAATAAAAAGTTCGAAGCACAATATTGAGGTTAAGGTCAGGGAATTATAGCAGTAGTACATATAAGAGGGGTGAGAACTGTTAGTCACGCAACATTTGTGAGGATCTCATGCACAAATGTGTGCCTTACCAAATTGACACTTTCATACTTTTATTTAATTATACACTTATTAATTTAAATATGTTTACATAGCATTATGAATAATATTACACAGGGATCATAGCAACCCCAATCGCAGAGATAATTATCACGAAAATCGTATACAGGAGTAATCTCGATAATGTCTCTGCATGAATGAAACAGAAAAGCAAAAAAACAATATAACATTTATCTTAGTATCACAATATTTATGAAACTTGATTACATTTTAAAGTCATATTTCATGTCATATTTTAATAAACATAGGTAAGTTTTCCAATAGAATTGGTAGAGTAAGTAGTATTGCAGTCTACATGTCTCATCTACAACAACTCAGACGTCACCTTTGAGAAAATGATGACACATTTAAAAGTGATAAATTAATTATTATTATACACACGAATCCAGAAGTTCAAAACAAATTAATTCCACTTCTTGCACAAATAAGGGAGCAAAGTGTTATGAAATATAGACTTTATCTTCATATTGATAACAATTCATGCCAAAGATGTTGCCATATTGTGAATCGTATAGTCTGGAGAATTATTAAGCATATCAAACTGCCTCAAAACAATATTAACAAGTTACAACATTAAATGCATAAGTGCTTAAATTTATCTAATGAAATATCTGCCGCCCACTAACGTTAGTCTAACTAAAATAAAAACGCCACCTTTCAAAGCTCGCAATAAAACTTTAGACGAACATGGTGATACATATAATACATATTCATTGTCATACAGTAATTGTAAATGGGTATTAAAGTGTGTTGGCAGTCCATGCGGTGTAAATCAGCCTAACCCATACATATCATACTTTTGGGGTAAGCTCATAATTAACATAATGTGGTGGAATGTATTGGGGTTTCGTGTCAAAGCCCATATCTGTTCATATCATCCGAAATTGTCAACAACTTAATATAGTATGCCTTGTATATGTTCTAAACTTGCGAAAAAAAATAATATGATTTCCGTATTTAATAGTACGTTTTTGATTAAACGTAATTATTTATACTTACCTGTTGACTAGACCTACTTTGCCTTACCTCCCAGGGGTAATGCTATTTCAACCTTAATACAGACGAACTTGAAGAATGGAGAAGGGGTGCGTAAAATCCCTTATCCAAGGGCCGGTAAGTCTAGATGGTCTCGTGACGTCACTACCTGTTCATATCACTCTCCGAAAGTCCCAAAGGCAAGACAGACCAAGTGGGGAGGATGGGAGGGCCTAGAGCGTAGGTCTAGTCAACAGGTAAGTATAAATAATTACGTTTAATCAAAAACGTACTATTATTTAAATACCTATCTGTTGACTAGACCTACTTTGCCTAGAATCCCACCGCAAGGAGGCGGGTCAGTAGATACATGGTAGTGACGAGACCAGCGACTAGCCCTGAGTGTAAGCTAACCTACGAGTCCTCCACCCTGTGGTGAGGACAAGGCACAGCCCGGGAGATACCATCTCTACCGCTAAGCGGATCGAAGAGACAACCCTGCCACTCAACTTCCGATCAACACACCGCACAATAAGTCCCAAAAGCGTCTAAGAAGTATGACCCCTTCTTGGTCTGGTTGGGGGGACCACCTTCGTCTGCGCGAAGACCTGTGGACCCAGCCTAGAGATGCCTTCAAGATCAGCTGTGGAGACATCTCGTAGGTAATGGTTGGCGAAAACCTCTGATGAACGCCAAAAACACCCTGCCATGACATCCGAAACCGCGATGTTGCAGTGATAAGCCATCGTGGCTGAAACTGCGCGGATCTCATGAGGATTGGAACGCGACGGCGGAGGCAAATCAGCGGCCTTGTACGCATCAATTACCGCCGATCTTAGATACACCCCCAACGCTCGCTTGTCTAGTTCCTTGGTGCTCCTGGGTGAGTGAGGCAAGAACAGACGACGCCTGCCATCCCTCAGCCTGCGGGTACGCTGCGTGTACACCCTCAAGGCTCTTACTGGACACAGAGAGAGATCCACCTCATCTGAGTCCGAACCCAGAGCTGGGATAGAGAACGTACGTCCCGCTTCATCCGCTGCCTGGTTCTTACAGACAAAATCAGGAGCCAACCCCAGCGAGGCGGAGCCCCCCTCCCTGACCTCAAAACGTAGTAGGTCCGCCTGCAACGCATGGATCTCTGAAATCCGCGCTGCAGAGGCCATGGCCACCAGAAAAATGACCTTGATGGTGAGAGGGAGGAGAGGCACGTCGGAGAGCGGTTCATACCTATCGGAGCGCAGGTGGTTGAGCACAATGGCTAAGTCCCATTCAGGTGGGCGAAGCCTGGACCTGCCGTCCACCGAACGGAAGGTTTTAATTAGGCCCTTGAGGACCGACACATCCAATCCTGGCGATCTCTTCCTGAGAACCGACAGGATGGCCGACATGTTGGTGTTAATTGACGACGCCTTAAGATGTCTAGTGTTGCGAAGGTACACCAAGTACTCCGCAACCTGAGGCACTGAAGCCTCTGCCGGAATGAAATCCCTCTGAGCACAGAAAGAGGCGAAGGCCTGCCACTGGAAATCATAGAGCTTCCTAGTGGTTTTCCTATGCGAGGTAGCTATTGCGTTGGCGACGCACTTAGAGTATCCACTACTCTTTAACCCTCTTTTAATACAAGCCAAGCGTGAAGGGAGAACACCTGAGGGTTCTCGTGTAACCTTCCGCTTGGCCTGCTGATGAGCAGATCCCTCCGTATCTGAATCGGAAACGGTTCCTGCTGACAGAGCCGACGGAGAGGAACGAACCACGGCCGGGCTGGCCACCAAGGGGCGACCAGCAGGAGACGAAGAATCCGAGTTTCCCCTATCTTGGCTACAACTTGGGAGAGGATGGCCGGCGGCGGAAAAGCATAGGCGTCCATCCCCTCCCACCCTAACGAGAGCGCGTCTAAGCCCATCGCTAGCGGGTCTGGCACTGGGGAGATGTAGGTTGGCAATTGGTGGTTGAGACACGTCGCGAACAGATCTATCAGCGGGGTGCCGAACTGGAGACACAACCCCCTGAAAACCACCGGATTCAGTTGCCACTCCGTTGGGGGAGGGGCATCTGGACGTGACAACGCGTCCGCCAAGACGTTCTTGGCACCCGGAATGTGGACCGCTCGAATGTCCAGGTCCACCTCGTCCACCAACTCGAAGAGCTGGAGTGACACGCGTAGCAGAGACTGCGCCTTGGTGGACCCCTGCTTGTTTATCGACCAAGCAGCCGCCGAACTGTCCGTGTGTACTAGCAGGCACTGGGCCCTCAAGGGGACCTGCCAGTGCAGAATGGCAAGACGTACTGCGTCCAACTCGAGGACGTTGATGTGTAGGTTCCGCTCTGATGGGGACCAAACTCCCGCCACCTGCTCGTGACTCATGTGCGCCCCCCACCCTTGGGTGGAGGCGTCTACAAACAGGTGAGCTGAGGGGGGGCGAGGACGAAGTGGAACGCCTGCGAACACACTCTCGTCTACCCGCCACCAAGCTAGGAACCGATGTAGGTCTGGGGTTAAGACTTTGTCGTGACGACAACGCGTCTCCCTGATGTGGGGATTCAGGAACACCTGTAACGGGCGAAGGAACAACCTCCCCCTGCGGGTCAGGTCCTGAGCTGATGTTAATAACCCCAACACTCTTTGCCACTGACGTAGGGAGAGCGAAGCGTCGAGCGCGCGATCCATAAGGCGATCGTAACGAGCCATCCGCTCCCTCGTGACGAACCCGCGGAACAGCCGGGTGTCTAGGATAGCCCCTAGGAACTTCAGACGAGTTGCCGGAACCAAGTCCGACTTCTCTAAGTGCACTAGCCACCCCAGACGACGGAACAGGTCCATCGTGAACCTGAGCTGCGCCTCGAGAACGACCGGGGAGCGGTCGTGAGCGATCCCATCGTCCAAGTACATTAGGAACTGAATGTCGCATTGGTGAAGGAATTGGGCGATGGGCTGAGTCACCCGTGTGAATAACCAGGGGGCGGACGAGATCCCGAACGGGAGCACGCACCACTGAAAATGTCTGCCGTCCAGGATGAAGCGGAGGTACCTGCGGTCCCGATAGTGAATCGGCACGTGCAGGTACGCATCCTGTAGATCGAGAGACACCATGCAGTCTGAGCGCTCCAAGGACCACATCACTGAGGGAAGCGTCAAGAGTCGAAAATATGGCGGCCGAACGAGGAAGGAGCTGTTGAACACCTTCAAATCGTGAATAAGCCACCATTTTTTCGAGTTCCTTTTGGGTATTACGAACACTGGGGAGTAAAACCCCGGCGTTAGATGCGGGGTCAGGACCTCCTGCACCGCCCGTTTGGAGATTAATATCTCCACCTGTTCCAATGTCAATTTGAGCCGGTCCCCTGCTAAGGGACGCTCCATTGGAGTACAGGTGAGGGGCGGCGGAGACGAGACGGGAATGCGGAACCCCTGACCCAGAATCCGACACACGTAAGGGTCTAACCCTAACTGTACCCAGTTGCTGACAAAGTCTTGGAGGCGACCCCCCACCAAGCCCTCCGATACCGGAACGAGTGGAGGAGGGAGCAGAGGGGGTGACCACGAGTCACTTCCTCCACTTCTTTTGCGGGGTACGACCTCCGGCGCCAGGCCGGGGGGACTTGGGGGACTGACCCGTGGATCCACGGCCACGACCTCCCCGCCGAAAGTCCGTTTTCGCTTTCTTGGGGGAAGGTTGGCCACTGCCCTGGCCTTGCCCCTGACGAAAACTGGTCTGCGGACGCTTTGGTGTCGTTTGCCTCTGCGTGACGAGCCGATTAGTGAGGTCTTGCTGTTGGGCCTCCTGTCGTGCTCTCAAAACCTCCGGGATACGACCACCAAACATAGTTTAAGCGTGAGAAGGGGCATGTCGAAGGAAGTTATGATCGGGGTTGAGACCTGACCGGTAGAGGAAATTGTCTCTGCGAAGCACTGTTATACTCGATGAAATTCGCGACGCTGACAACATGATCTGCGCAAGGTCCGCAGCCACATCACCAAATGCTTTGAACAACACCGGGTCCCCCGCCTCCATGCCCGCCTGCCTAGCACAAGCCAGCATCGCCTGACATGTGAAAGCCACGTTGTTCCCCAAGCCTAACACCGAACGCGCCTCCCTGTCAAGATGAGAGAACTGTGCCTCAGACACGCGGTGAAGCAGGTTGGTGGTAAACAACCCGGATGCCCCCTGACTTGCTCCATATCCTCGGTGGCCTCCAACAGGAGCCTATGAGGTGGAAGTGCAAGACGCGCGGGAGGTACCTCGCCATCAGGGCCAAAGGAAGCCCTCCTGGCCGCCGACGTGCGCGGACCCGTCACGCTGACTTGGCTAAGTGGAACGTCCGCGAACGAAGCCACTTCGGATAGCATAGCTATTGCGTCAACCACTGGAGGATCCTCCGACAATCCCGTACCCTCCGCCTCCGTTTCTATACTGATGAACGGAGGGTTCGACACGTCCACGTAGCGGGTGTCACGTTCCGGTGAGTCCGGCGAGGAGTCACGTAAGGGTGACATCACCGTGACACGCCGCTCAGGGGTGCGAGGGGTACGCGAAGGAGTCGCGGGTGCGGAGGCCCTAGCGGACGAGGAACGCGCACCCTGAGGTACGTCATCCGCATAGGGCTCACACGGTTGCGTAGTCGTAGTGTGAGTGGGTAAGTTCCGCGGACCCAAACGCGCATCGAGCAAGGAAGAGACCATATCCTTGACGGATGCCAGAAGGAGGGACGGATCGACCTTGTCGAACCTAGCCTTCTTGGACTTCTTCTTCTTGCTCTTGGGCGTAGTGGGTCCGCCCACCTTAAGTCTAAGCGGAGACAACCGTTGGTCCGGCGAAGGAGGGGACAACGGGTGAGTCCGCGAACGAGAACCGGAACACGACGGCGGAGGGGGGGAGCGTAACTTCGACCCCCCAGCGTCACGAGACCATCTAGACTTACCGGCCCTTGGATAAGGGATTTTACGCACCCCTTCTCCATTCTTCAAGTTCGTCTGTATTAAGGTTGAAATAGCATTACCCCTGGGAGGTAAGGCTAAGTAGGTCTAGTCAACAGATAGGTATTTAAATGTTATATTGCACATTAATTCTTGTCGTCACAACACTAATAGTATGTTCTTCACTAGGAATTCTACAAGGTTTAACTTCGCAGCCTGAAACATTTTGTTTTTACATTTTCTTTATAAATAACGTCTCATTATTAAACAAAATACCTTCAAACGACAATATTTATCATTCTTATTACTTATGTCCGATAATTTGTCTTTTTTCGGTAATAAATCAATCTCATGATTTTCATCTTTTTATTTGCTAAAATCATTGTAAAAACTGTCCCTCGAGAACAAAATGAATCAATCATTTTATTCTGGTTATAAGCTCCATGGATAAAACCTTTTGTAAAAACATTTCAATTTGTTATATGAATACTTCAACATAATAGATTGCCACGCTCAAAGAAATCGAAGACTCCGATTTCACATTTGCTCAGTATTCCATAACCACCATCATCATTCTGTGACGAAACTTGAGACTTTAGAGAGTTGAATATTAATACATGTTATAATGGCAAATATCATTATGTTTCTTCTCAGTTCAAATGGCTCAGGAGTTTATGTTGATAGAACAAACTGGTTGCTATGTTGGTGATTATAGTCATAGCCATATATTTCGTTGTGAAAATTTGTTAGATATAATAAAAATATGTATTGCGAAATAGTTGTGTTATGTTATGTCTCCTACATGCCTAAATTCATAAGACTTTTATATCTCAACTAACTTAGTGGTCACTTGGTCATTGTGAAGCCTACTATACAATAAATGCAAAACAGGAAACACAATGAAAAATTTAGTGATGGGGTGTGATCAAATTTATTATCCCCCGCCGCGCGTTAAGCGATATAGTATAGATATAGTATTCGGCTCCGTCCGTCCGTACGTATACGACCGTATATCTCCATTCACCATTCACCGGAATTCCATCATATCTTACATAATGCACCTCATAGGAAAGACAAAGGGCTGATTAGATTTTGGTGACCATGACATTTTTCTCAAGGTCACAGTGGAGCTTTGACTTGTTCGACATGTTTGACAGTCGATTTTGCTGATCTTGACATTTTTTTTAAATTTTGAAGTATTAATTTGCGGCGGGGGATCATGTCACCTAAGTGGCAACTACTTGTTTCGAAAGAAGTTGATGACTGTACAGTTCATGTCTATGAAAAATATGTATTATCGTCGATATCCAACAGTGGCAAAATGTCTGCTATGGTGTGCTTCATATGGAGACGACCTATATACGTCCTGACAAGCCGGCTGATGTCACTACAGGAATCATGTTAACGTTTAACAATTTGCATATGTCCGCACGGTGGATGCCCCAAATCTGATTGTCGCCATGGAGTGGAAGTGGTGAGCTCTAAGACATGTCTACAGCAGTTACAGACACTGTTCATGCGCTTATTGTTACTAGTGTACATTTAAATTACACTTGTGACGTCATCCTATTGTTCTTTCACTCCATTATTTTTCAGTAATCGAGAGTTACACATCAATACATATTTTTAAAGTAGAAATTTAATTTCTTTAACTTTCTAAGGCAATGTTGATAAAAGAGCAATACTTTGAGTGTAATTAAAATAGGGTAATATCCTCGTAACTCTCCATTCCTTTAAAATAATGGGCCTCGGCTCCATTATTTTTAAGGAATGGAGAGTTCCTCGGACATTACCCTCTACGGATTCGACATTGAGATCCAGATACCAAACATGCTTGAATCAACGTGGTCAAGAGAGAGCACAAGACTTTTCCGGACCAAAATCGCACAAGAGTAATTAATATTGGGGAAAGAACATAGCCACCGTTTTGGGGGCATTTTGTATAACGATACATTGTAGATTATAACACGCCCAAGACGACAACACATTGAGTTATTACGAAGAAGTATTGAAGATTATGAGGAATGCAATAAAAGGGAAATGGCGCGGATTGTTTTAATCATCATTACAGTGACCCCGGCCACCATTCATGAATGCAAATTTAAACAGTTGAAGAACCTCTATATAATCCTGACCCAGTGATTTATCGTTTGCGTTATCTCGAGACAAACTAGCCTGGAACAAGATTCACTCACGATGATGAACGCCTTACTGCTACAGAACAAAAGATTAAATGCTATTAAACGTGCTTTAAAGCCAATGTTTACGATAAATTTTACTTGCTGGCCTTATATATTCTTGAAACCTGCAAATGTTGAAATAATTCGCCTGTATTATAACGACTCAAGATTTTATCTATGAACTTATACAAACGAATTGACACAACAACAATAAGTATATAATTGCTTTATAGACCGCCGAACTGATGTCAGAAGCAATCAGATGCTCATAAGCCAGGGGGTTGCTTTGTATCGACAAACTCATAACACAATCAGAATGCTATCAGCAACGCAATTATTTGCTACTTAAAACGTCGATGTTTATTATAAATATCAAATCATCGTAGTCAGAAATCCTTGAAGTAATTTCAGCCTGTGATGGGTGTGGTTGCCAGCAATATCGTATACCTACCTGGACTAATTAATAGGTATAATTTGCAGAGACAATCACTGGTATCCCGCCTCTGTCATTATAGACACCAAGCTGTAACTACTATAATCAGACACCTTTCAATGATTGGAAAACTCACATTTAGATAGATGTTCGACCTGCGCATTAGATATATGTATATTTCTTCAATAGCATTGTACAGAATCGGAACCCTTACATAAATTGTTTTGAGAACGCATTATGCCCGGTCAACAAATGGTATCGATGTTATATCATGAATATGTTAATATTGTGTTGCATGTCAGATGTGTGTCCGCCCCTTCATAATGATGTCTCCAAGTTGGAAATAATCCATGCCGTGAATAGGATGTATAAATTGTAGTTTCTTCAGAAAAGTTTATACCAGTGTTATCCATACTTTCAAGTAAAGATAAAATCGTAACGAGAAAATTATTATTGTAGTAAGGGTTACTGGGAAAGACAGATTTCATTTAGTCGTATCGAAGTTATGTCCGGTTAAGTTAGTAACACAACGAACTGATGAGGCTAATTTCATCAGTGTAAATAAATTAAAACAAAACTACCATTAATAAAAATGAATGCGGTGTCATTAATTATCCAAAAATTATTATCAATAAAGTTGAAAGAAATCGTGATAAGACTTGCCTGCTATCAATACTTATGTACATGGTGTGTACAGTTAGATCATGTATCCTTTGATGTAAACCGTGCTCTATAACCAACATCACTTGTGGTTAAGCCAAGGACAAAACTATTTTTTTTATATGATCAAAATAGTTAACTTAGTTTCAATAGCTGGTCAAATACTTCTATTGAAATAAAAGCATAACACCAATATGCAGTTTATTACATCACTCTGCGTCTAATCAACATCTTCAATGACAAAACAACGGACATTAGACTAACATAGTTCCTGCTCTAGGGTCTGGGTGACAGACTAATAAATAGACATTCGCGGTTTCACTATAACTTTGGTTAGAGGATATTCTTGAACTAATGTGCCTGGTAGAAGAGTATGTCGGCTTTACCCCGTGTTCTGTCGTCTTGTCATATTAAATATGTTACTTTACAATTATATAATTTGTGTTTAATGTATTACATCGTGTAATTTGTTTATTGCTATTATTGCTTCGATGGGTAATAAATCTTACATGAATAGCATTGTGTACGTTCAATCCTCGAAGTATAACGAAACTGTTTGTAATATTTATTGATAGTTGGATTATCTTTTAATTGTACATTAGCCTTGTGGTTTGCAATGTGATATTTTTAGTGAATGTAAATTTATGTATTCACTTTCTGTAATTTGTATTAGAGCAGCATTTACAATTAAGCATTAAACTCTCAGCTGTTCAACGAATATACTTTGTTTAAAAGTCTATTTGAATTCGTTCTTTCGCACTAACACTCGAAAGCAAACCAATACAGTACACTGAATGCCAATTAGATACTGCGTATTGACGATGTTGCTTTTGACATCAACATGGAACAGATAGTGAGTAGAATATCTCTATTGTCAAGGAACTGTGGAGAGCTCGTTATTTTCTATGACAACTATCTAAAGCACCTGGACTCAAGAGGTTCCATCTGTTTATCCAACTGAGATCACGGGGAGAACTGAAGCAGATAAACATATTGTCCTTGCAGAACCCCGACTGGTTATTGCACTATCATCAACCCGAGAAGGATGCAATAGATATGCGAGCACTGAAAATACAACACAAATATATTTCCCATACACAAATAGGTCACTAATCAGAAATCGATCCATGGAATAATTGAGTTGAATGTTTGATTCAAACAAAGGTGTTTTTTCATAAGGAAACTTGGTTGAACCGTGAGAACACACAATATGTGAAAACCCTCCATAAAACATGTTGTACCGTGGGAAGGAGCATTTTAGATTAATAAACCACTAACCAATTGTAAATACAGTAATCTGAACACTGAAGTCGAATATTTAGAGATATTTTGAAACCACGGGGGCGTGTATTGTCGGAAATTACGATCCAGTCATAACACTATTAAAAAAGTTAAGGAATGTAACGAGGTCAACACCCCATTTCCGTTTGAAATTATATTAATGTTGTTATCACATTATCATTCAATATTATATACCACGTCAAAGTCAATACATTTTTTCTTTAAAATAAGCCATCAAACATAAAAAAGATAGGGTAATAACAAAGGTATGATTTTTCAAAGCTGTAAATATTAGCGTATAACTGACCGAAGTCATTAACATAGCCCACCAAATTGATAAAATAAATCGCTTGAAAAATTATTATAAACTCGTTTAAAATATCCTGTCAGCTGATAGTGACCCAGTTACAAAGCCCAGTAACTCCAGTAAGTGGTGCATCAGATCGCGCAAGAATTGAACATGACAGGATACTGCAACTGCAATCCTATTGTTGTAAACGCAAACAAACATTTAAATTGATATCGATCAAGAAACACATTGTCAGAATAAGGATCTATAGTAGCGGATACAAGAGGTACAATAGTATGATTCCTAGAACTCAAGAGTCTACGGTTCAATACTTCTGGACTAGAAATCAGACAATAGTAGGCCTACAACTACTGAAGAGGCGTTTTCTAGTACTTGTATTGGTACAGGTGTTTGCAGGTAATAATTATCACAAATGTTTATGATCGGTTTGTACTTACTCGATCTGCAACAGGAAGTAGACTAGAAGGTGTTTTTACTCGTAAAAACAGATGTCTCCGCCTTCCCCAAAATCATTTTCAGTTATTACCCTTCTAAAATACAAAGTCCAAATTGTTGCCATGGAAACAGAAAACAATTAAATTAAAAAAGTTCAAACCCCCAAAAGGCACATCTACATGATATAGGGAGGATTAGAGAAGTAGTTTTAGAGGTCTGCTCCGGAAACAAACCCTACCCTTCAATGGACAAAGTCCAAATTGTTACCATAGAAACAAAACAAAACATAACAATTTTTGAAAAGCCGAAACCCCCAAAAGACACATCTACATGATATGAAGAAACTGTAAACTAGTACTAAATTTTGGGAAGATTGGTCAAGTAGTTTTAGAGCTCTGCTCCGGAAACAAACCCTACCCTACAAATAGACGAAATCCAAAATGTAACCATGGACACAAAATAAAACCAATTTTTTTTTAAATCCGAAACCCCCAAAAGGCACATCTACATGATAGGAGGAAGCTGTATACCAAATTTGGTGAATATTGGTGAAGTAGTTTTAGAGATCTGCTCCGGGAACAATGGGAACCCGACGGGAACTCAACCAAACAATATGTCTCCCGACCCTTCGGGGGGAGACATACATATGGTTCAATGAGAATTATTATAATTGTTTTAAAAATAAACATTTATTATATAAAATGCTGTATCTGTATCTTACACTATTTTATACTAGACTTCATTGTTATTGTTGGCCAACAAATGTGGGAACTACATCTTGCTACTATGCTCATAAAAATTTAAAATAGTCATTTTATCATAAAATGGCTAGAATTTCTGATACTCAACGTGTATCCGTTGGCGGTCACGTGCATTTTTTATCGAAGCAAATTACAGAGGTCAAGTGCCGGGTTTATTTTTTTGAATTACGATGACGTCACTGTTCGGATATTTTGATCTTATGTGGTTACGATTGACGAGCCTTATCGAAATACAATACTTCGCGACAAAAAAATCATATTCGTAGACAAAAGTCAGTAAGAGTTTAGTACATTTGCTTAAAGTCATTCCGTCATTTTGACACTTCAAATTGTGTATAATTTTAAAGATTACAAAATATCGTGATAAAAGAAGTAATAAAGTACCCGAAAAAACATTTGTTAAATATTTGAGCGAAATACCGTCAAGGTAACGACATCATCATTTAAACATTTCTCAATTCATCCTTGATAAAATGGGACAAACTGTTATTTTCAAATCGCCAGAGTGCGGATTTGAGAATTATCATTGGATACATTGATTCTACCGCCTTTGTATGATATCTACTTTATACTATGTCAAAGTCGGCACGAGCTGACGTCATGTATTTGCAATGCTTATTACCTGATGAATTTCCATGAGTTTTAGGTCACAATTTTTACAAAGAAGTCGTTCGCCAATAACAAAAAAATGAATTTCAATATTGAGTGTCAAGTCAGAGCATATTGTTGCGCTAGTAACATGCATGAGTGATGTAAGCCATGCGCCATTTGATCCATATGTATAAATGTGTTACTTAACGAAATGGCAAAATTACTTTAAATCACTGAGTCACTATATCACTGACATCAAGTTGCAACTAATGAATCTTTCCTTCGTGATTTGTGGCAGCAACTTTCGTAGTAATTTATACGACTATAGATTCAACGATAGCCCGAATAATTATTTTCTAAAAACTGTAAACCAGTAACAATGATGAAAATTATATGATTTTCTTAGATATACTGCAATTATTCTATTGTCAATAACAAAGTGCCACCATGAGAAATATTGACGCAGTAGACCTCAAACTATAGGCCACTTCAAACACAAACTCAAGCACAACACAAACATTAAAATAATAATGACGTTTATAAAATTAAAAAAAGCTGAATGATCGTTTTTACTTTTTATTTGTCAGTTATCATTTCAAAACATATTCACAGTGTAGGAGCGGTGTACTTGCTATTTTCAGTACTTATGCACGTGTACTCAAATTGGCAGTGTTAGTGCGGTGCAGCTTTTACCAAAACACTAGACGTGCTCTCGGATTTGAGTAAATATGTATTTATATTCAAACCACAGGGCCATGGAAATGGTATAATCTAGCTCTCAATGTTCCCAGCATCTACATGTCAAGTTTCAGAATCCAAAACTGTCAAATAAGAAAACTCTGGCGAGGTGAAAGTGACTGATGTTATTTTTTTATGTTTCTTTCCCATTATCATGTTTTCTCATTTATACACTTTCATGAGATTTAGACGCAACGTTCTAGATGACACTTTCCACATTCTCTGAAAAAAAACACTTTGATTCATGCTGTAGTTTAGCAATTGTTCACAAAATTAGAAAATACTCAACCATTCAGTACTTATGTGCGCCAACATTGTTCTAATTTGCGTGTAATGTTTAGTGTACTCAGTTCTTATGTGCAAGTGTATGCAGTGTTTGTGTTAAACTGGTGCTTGTTACTAACTTGGCAAGTACATTTTTCTTACTAAATGATTAATACTTATGAGTCCGAATGCACAATTCATCCCCGTTAGACCTAAGTTTATATGAGAAATATCCTCAAAGAAATGAAATACACCAATACCTTAAAATGTCAGTAGCACGTTTTTTTCGCTCATATAAGTCGATGAAATGTATTTGAAAATAATGTTACCAATAGTTAAACATCCCTCGTTTTTGTAATTTGAAATAATAAAATTTAATGACCACCATGAAATTTTTTCTTAATAGCAACATCTTCATTACCACTACGGATAATTGGTTTCTGTTATAAGATGTTTTAACCTCTAAAGTAAATTCAAATGACATAAACTATCATTATAAATGGGAAATTTGAAGAAATACATTTTTCAACAAACGTGCTACAGGCCCTTAAGATTGCTTTTAGTTTTCAGAAATGTCGGAGATTGAAGCTTTAGACCTCTCGTTTTTAAACATTGCCAGCACTGAAGAAGTCGAAACCAAGGCTTGTCCATCAACAGAAACGTGAACTTATCATATGTGTGGAAGATGTACTTACAAAACTGTAAGACTTTCTAGTATGAAGCGGCATTTGCTTACCCACAATGTTGATGATAAATTTAAATGCCATGACTGTTTCCACTCTTACCTGTCGCGGTCTCTGCTAGAAGAACATATGAAGTTTTGCCATCAATCATTTAAGATGGGTTGTGAGTATTGTGGGAAAATGTTTAAGAGCCATGCTGGACACAAGTCGCACATCCAACTAAAACACCAGAAAACTGGACGTTTCTGTTGCCCGATCTGTGACAAAACGTATGACCATGAAGATTTATACAATGGCCATGTTTTACGTCACACTGGGATAAAAGTCCTCAAATGCAAAGACTGCAAAACAGAATTTCACTACAAAAGAAATCTTAAGCAACATGCTAAAATATGTAAGGGCAATGTATCAAATCAATGTATTCGATCCTGCGTGTGTAAAGTGTGTGGTCAATCATTTTCCAATGCCTCAAGTCTCAAAACACACACTAATGGTGTTCACACAGAAATTATATACCGCTGTGTTTGTGGAAAGCAGTTCAGATGGCGATCATCACGCATTTAACATACAAAGACATGTGCATTTGCAAGTTGAAGGCACACGAATTCATATGTTGTACATCAAATAGAGTTACACTTTCTTGAATTAGAGGCTTTGAATTTTCCTTTTATTGACAAACTGATAGCTTTACAACATGTAAAAGTACTTGTCAATGTACTTATAAATGTTTAATGTCCCCGAAATATTATTTTAATGCTTTTGGGTCAGTGAATATTTTATGTTCAGTTTCATATTTTAAAACGTGAGATTTTCACACAGACAGAATTACATATATAACAATGTTTATCTTGTTAGTTGTTTTTAAAAACCTCATGTGATGGCTTGTCACATCATAGTTTGTAGTTCAAACATAACAGTATAATATGGGGTTTTTTGCCTTAATTATCGGCATTGATTATTTTTTAAAAGGGAGACCTTTTCATCTACATTGTTTTACTTGAATAAATATGCGAGTGTATACAGTTAACTTCATTTATCCTTCATTATGACAATATGCAAATAAAAATTATTTTGATAACATTTTGCTTGTATTTGCTGGATCACAATGGATATTATTGGCATTTTAGTACTATATCTATTGAGATCTATACCCTAGCTGTACTATTCCTTATCATATTCTCTTTTGTATTGAAATACCACACCACATAACAGATCATATTCTCTAGTCAATCATGTTGCTCACATACATATGTTTTACAAATATCTTGCAAATGTCAGGTTGTAATCACTGTTGTATAATAAAAAAGAAATTTCATTCAACATTGACAGCACTGCATTGGCTCAAACTATTAAAACACTGACAGGTATATTCAAATGAAATAATATTTAATAACCACAAATGTCTCAAAAGAGTTTATTTGTCCACAAAGTACCTGGAATAATAATTTGGTATTGACTGTCAAATTTTGGTCACAAATCTATGTACCTTTTCATTGAAAGCATCATGTAACGACACATTAGAACTGAGTACACCTGCACATTCGAACTGTGTACGCGCACATAAGTACTGAATGTTTGAGTATTTTCTATTTTAGTGTACAATTGCTTAACTACAGCATGAATCAAATTGTTTTTTTCAGAGAATGTGGAAATTGTCATCTAGAACGTTGTGTCTAAATCTCATGAAAGTGTATAAATGAGAAAACATGATAATGGGAAAGAAACATAAAAAAATAACATCAGTCACTTTCACCTCGCCAGAGTTTTCTTATTTGACAGTTTTGGATTCTGAAACTTGACATGTAGATGCTGGGAACACTTGAGAGCTAGATTATACCATTTCCATGGCCCTGTGGTTTGAATATAAATACATATTTACTCAAATCCGAGAGCACGTCTCGTGTTTTGGTAAAAGCTGCACCGCACTAACACTGCCAATTTGAGTACACGTGCATAAGTACTGAAAATAGCAAGTACACCGCTCCTACACTGTGATATTGCAGCCTATAAAATAACCTAACACTCCACTCGACTGGGAAAAGAACAAATCTAAAATCAACGATTGAATATCGAAAATTGCTCAAAAAACTTCGGAATTACTCCCTACAGAAGCACAACTACCCATTCTATCGGAAACTTGCAATGTCAAAAGTTGTTGTTATGTTTTAAACGAATTATCGACGAAAATCGACAAATCGCCTAAGGATTTCAATTTAAACAACTCCTGAGTATGACTTCACATCGCTAACGAAGGCAAGGTTGCACTCGACGGGCCAGGCGATAGTGTTTGAAGAGTGAGATGATTGTGTGGCGAATTTTGCTCACTTTGAGCTGCGATATCTTGGCAAGCAGGTGACGCTTCAAAATAATATTTTGTATTCCGTATGCTTGAAAGTATTGTCTACATGAATAAACGAAAAAAATCGATAAAAACAGAGAGGTTACATTCTCTTTAAAGGTGCATCCATTGTGTTTCATAAAATTATATTTGGCTTTAATGCGTTCCAACTCACCACATGTGCTGTTTACAATACAAATACATTCACTCAGCTTGCATATTTATCCCCAATCGCCAAATATATCATAATTACTAGTTTCCAATTAAAATTAAGTAACATCATTATGCATGTGCAGAAACCGAAACTGCACGTCCCAATTATATGCACAGTAGTTATATGACCTATTAAACATTATCAACTCAAATTTGGCTTTATGTCTGTTATAAATAAGATTCCAAAATTACGTTTGACTCATTGACGCGCGCCAAACGCTGGTCATTGTCCGGTTTTCGATCAGAAATCACTACTTTTACCTTCATATCGTCAATATGCTAAGTCTACTATCATCAAAATGGTAGTTTTTGGTAACAGTCGGTACTTCTCGATAACGTAACACCATTTATAACGTTTGCAATATGTGACCCCCAACAACACAATGGATGTACCTTTAACTAAGGCCTTTCGAATTTAAGGATTCTACGTTGATTTAAACATTCTCAACCAAAACAATTTTTTTGAATACCAATAACAAAAAAAGCCGCGGGCTCTGTAGCTCATCAAGTTTATACTGTTTGATGATGAAACTGAAATAGATTGTTCTCAAATTAATATAACCCACAACCCCTAACCCTGGAAAAAATCAGTCTTGCAATTATCAGTGCATAATAAAAACATGACTTGACACTCTTGTCATGACTTGAGATGATATTCTCACTAGTTACTGGAGTTTTCACTTTAAGGTTTTAGTCACAGAAAAACTGTGATTATAAAACTGATGTGACGGACAATTGCTTCATTGTCACCGATTATTTCAAATCACAAAATAAAAGTTAATCGGCTTGGTTCGTCCAATATGATCTACGAATTGGATAAGGATTCTCCCTGAACATGTCTTTGGAAGCAGAAGATCATCGAAACGGTTTTTCTTCATTGGAAAATCTAATGACATGGGTGTTGCTGTTTTGATTAAATGTTACTTCACCAGACAATAACTGACTAGCAGTGTTATTTTTACGTCCATTCCTCCAGTTTGTTTTATTAATTCAAATAATGTGTTACATAAGGCAACATTCTTGTAATATATGTATTCTAGGCTTGAAGACCTACTATACAAAAAACATTTCAGGAAAATGTTTAATTTGGTATCATTTTGTAGAACGATTTACCTTTATAATCTAATTAAGTCAATCAATAGCGATTCACCTCAGTATTTGTCCAACGTATGCCACCGTATGTGAAGGTATTTCGTCAATATAAAGTCCTCAAAATGTTTCCTATTATTAGTCAGTCTGTCTTTGTTAAAACAGATGACATAACATAAAGCAGAAATAATTATTGTCAAGTATGTAGATATTCAGACACTGGTTACATTGTAAAACAAGTAGTTGTCACTAAAGTGACATGATCCCCCGCCGCAAATTAATACTTCAAAATTGAAAAATAATGTCAAAATCAGCAAAATCGACTGTCAAACATGTCGGAAAAGTCAAAACTCCAGTGACCTTGAGAATGATGTCAAGGTCACCAAAATCTAATCACAGCTTTGTCTTCCCTATAGCTAGGAGGTGCTTTGTGTAAGATATGATGGAATTCCTGTAAATGGTTCTTGAGATATCCCGCTGACATGATTTACATGTACATTGTCATGTCGAAAAATTCAAAGTTCCGCTGTGACCTTGAGAATGATGTCAGGGTCACCAAAATCAAATCAGCCCTTTGTCTTCCCAAGGAGGTGCTTTGTATTAGATATGATGAAATTCCGGTGAATGGTTCCAGAGATATCCTGCTGACAAGCTTTACATGTACATTGACATGTCGAAAAAATATCAAGTTCCGCTGTGACCTTGAAAATAATGTCAAGGTCACCAAAATCTAATCACTGAGCCCTTTGTCTTTCCTTGGAGAAGCTAAATAGTATATGGTTCTTGAGGTATCCTACTGACAAGGGTAAAATGTGTTGTGACCTTGAAATGAAGGGATAAAAAATATTTAAGAAATATTGATTCATCACTCATCTGTCACGGCATTTTAGAAATCCAAAATATGTCACAATAGGATAGCTGAGATATCTTTAAAACAAATTGATTTTTTATAAACATCAAATGTTAATTTCATTTGACCGTATTAGATCTTACATCACAGAGCAAAATCAATATTTTACCATAGAAAAAATAGAGCCATGGGCCATGTAGCTCATCAGGATTTCATTGATTTATTGTGTAAGGTTGAATAGCTAAATTACCTCAAGTAATATATTGTTAACAAGCAAAAAGTAGGTTTTTTAATCAAGACCCCTGTGACCCACATTTGGAGTAACAGGGAGAATCAGTGAGATAGGAAATTGCATGAACTATGGCTGTCTGGCTTGTTTTATGATATCAAACAGTGATGATGCGTCATCGGTTTTAAAGTCAAAGAAGGGACATTATGACAGCATCATCTTGTAATAACATGATTTCCATGCTTCATAAAATTTTAACTTAAATACCAAACAGTAATCAGTAATTTAAAAAGAAAACACTTTGAAATAGCAGTTTTAGCACCCCATATGTGGTTGAATAAACATCATACAGTCATGAATGAACATTGTATATCTCTTTACGAGATATATATTCATCACATACGTTCAAAAATGGAATGTATGACTCTGAATTTGGTATAATTTCGTCTGGCCCCTTTGTGTAGATGACACTTATGGGTAGCATAAACAAATGTCTCCTATACCTCCATCCCATCATCGGTATCAACAACATTGGCATTATGAAAGTGTTAACTATTTCTGGAAATAAGTGTTTGTGAGTTTACGTTCTTGTAAATGTAATTTTTTGGGGGCTTTGTCAGTAGGGCTTTTTGTAATATATATATATATACATATATATATATATATATTGGTATGTTTTATACTTTGTATTTGTCTGAATTCAATATTGTCCATTGAGGGGTGTATAAATATGGAAACATGTCAAGATGATGAATAGATATTACATGAGGTATTCGCCAACGAAATGCTGATTAACAATGCATGCGGCGTATTGATTTTTCTTATTTTAAAAGAAAATAATAATAAAAATTCCGTTACCATCATATCTCCAAAACTTAATATTTTCACAAATTCTCTGTTACCATGATAAAGACTCTGTGACATTTATGAAATATTGTTGTATATTTTAACATACATCCTTGTGATGGAATTTTGCTGGTAATCTTGCAGGATATTCACTTCATATTTTTCTATTGTTGTATGTTGTTATTATTACTGATTTTCTCATATGTCTCATGAAAATGACTTTAATTACAATTTGAGATTTTATCGAAGCTATGCATTAGATTTGTGTGTCAAAGAGAAAGTAAATGACAACAGTATGTCTTGATGTGGCAAGTTAATTATAAGCTAAAATAACAGAAACTAAAACTACTATTTTCATTTCATCATGTAGCATTGCAAAAAACCTGTACAATAATGCAAAGGTTATGTGCCAAATTACGAAGACTCTGTTACATATCACAAATATTCTGTCGGAATAATCACAACTACTCCACCCTCACTGTAACCAAGTTCCCTACCTGTGGAAACGCTAAATTCACCTAGATGTAATATTTTCAGGTAAACTTATTTGTCCCCATTATATCATCACAGTGATAATTTTTACCAAGTTCTATTACAGAGTCACGGGCAATTTATAATAAACATTGCGTGGGGAGTCTTACACCAATTTTAAGATTTCTAGGCCTTTTCATTCTGAAGAAGTTGGAAATAGGTTTTTCGTTCTTGAAACCATGCCATAAGCCCATCGGCTGTTCCAAGTCTAATAGGCTAAAACACATTACATTCAAAGTGAACATTTAACCAAAGTCAAAATATCATTACAGTAACACTTCACCAAACTTCAATAAATATTTCCCAAGTAAACATTTAACAAAACTCAAAATATCTTTTAAAGTCAACATTTAACCAAAGTCAACACACCACTAAAGTTAAAATATATTTCAAACGTCAACCTTTCACTAAAATCAAAATATCTTTTAAAGTCAACATTTAACCAAAGTCAACATATCACTAAAGTTAAAATATAGTTCAAACCTCAACATTTCAATAAACTCAAAATGAGTTTTCAAAGTCAACATGTCATCAAAATCAACATTTCATTGAGCAAACTTCACCCTAAAGTCAGTCAATATGTATGTTAAACATAAGTAAGTCAACAATTCACAAAAATAAAAATACAATTCCAAGTCAATACTTCAACAAAATGACCATAAAGTCTAAACATGTCCCTGTAGATATATGTTGACATATGTGTACTCCAAATTGGCAAACAACAATGTTGATTGAGAGAAATGTGATCGTTATTTTACCTAATTATATACACGTTTTTATTGTTACGTGTGCTTAATTACTTAATACTGTGATGGCTTGCCATTAATAGAGTTTTGCCAATGTGGGCGAAGGTTCAGAGTCAAGTCCTGTTTTCTTTAATCGTGTGCAAAAAACGATACTCTCTTACGATAAGTATTGCCTGCAAGTTAGGAATTACGAACGTCGGCTTCTTTGTCAGTATCGTTATACGTTCGATGTCATACAGACATAATATGCAGCCATTTTTATTTCCATGATATCAATAGTGATATCACAAACTTTGACATCATTTTCTGTTAAGTGTTGTTTGAAAATAGATCAGTATAATACTTGGTTTTTAAATAGGTTTACAAACTTCGGTATATTTGGGTTTATATGTACATGGTAATATTGAGGAATATAATCTGCTTCATAGATCAGACTACATAGGACATTGTCACATTGCCTGATACTCAACATTGCAACATTACCTGATACTCAACATTGCCTCATTACCTGATACTCAACAACAACATTGCCACATTACCTGATACTCAACATTGCCACATTACCTGATACTCAACAACAACATTGCCACATTACCTGATACTCAACATTGCCACATTACCTGATACTCAACATTGCCACATTACCTGATACTCAACAACAACAGTGGCATATTATCTGATACTCAACATTGCCACATCACCTGATACTCAACAACAACATTGCCACATTACCTGATACTCAACATTGCCACATTACCTGATACTCAACAACAACAGTGGCACATTACCTGATACTCAACAACAACAGTGGCATATGACCTGATACTCAACATTGCCACATTACCTGATACTCAACATCAGCAGTGGCACATTACCTGATACTCAACAACATTGCCACATTACCTGATACTCAACAATAACATTGCCACATTGCCTGATAATCAACATTGTCACATTACCTGATACTCAACAACAGTGGCACATTACCTGATACTCAACAACAATATTGCCACATTACCTGATACTCAACAATAACATTGCCACATTGCCTGATACTCAACATTGCCACATTACCTGATACTCAACAACAGTGGCACATTACCTGATACTCAACAACAACATTGCCACATTACCTGATACTCAACAACAACAGTGGCACATTACCTGATACTCAACAACAACATTGCCACATTACCTGATACTCAACAGTGCCACATTACCTGATACTCAACATTGTCACATTACCTGATACTCAACAACAACAGTGGCACATTACCTGATACTCAACAACAACATTGCCACATGACCTGATACTCAACAACAACATTGCAGTATTACCTGATACTCAACATTGGCGTATTACCTGATACTCAACATTGCCACATTACCTGATACTCAACATTGCCACATTACCTGATACTCAACATTGCCACATTACCTGATACTAAACATCAACATTGCCACATTGCCTTTAACTCAACATTGCCACATTACCTTATACTCAACAACAACATTGCCACATTACCTGATATTCAACTTTGCAACATTACCTGATACTAAACATCAACATTGCCACATTACCTTATACTCAACAACAACATTGCCACATTACCTTATACTCAACAACAACATTGCCACATTACCTGATACTCAACAGTGCCACATTACCTGATATTCAACGCTGCCACATTACCTGATACTAAACATCAACATTGCCACATTGCCTTTAACTCAACATTGCCACATTACCTTATACTCAACAACAACATTGCCACATTACCTAATACTCAACAGTGCCACATTACCTGATACCCAAAATTGTCACATTACCTGATACTCAACAACAACAGTGGCATATTATCTGATACTCAACAACAACATTGCCACATTACCTGATACTCAACAACAACAGTGGCATATGACCTGATAGTGATACTCAACAACAAGAGTGGCACATTACCTGATACTCAACAACAACATTACAGTATTACCTGATACTCAACATTGGCACACTACCTGATACTCAACATTGCCACATTACCTGATACTCAACATTGCCACATTACCTGATGCTCAACATTGCAACATTACCTTATACTCAACAACAACATTGCCACATTACCTGATACTCAACAGTGCCACATTACCTGATACTCAACATTGTCACATTACCTGATACTCAACAACAACAGTGGCACATTACCTGATACTCAACAACAACATTGCCACATGACCTGATACTCAACAACAACATTGCAGTATTACCTGATACTCAACATTGGCGTATTACCTGATACTCAACATTGGCACATTACCTGATACTCAACATTGCCACATTACCTGATACTCAACATTGCCACATTACCTGATACTAAACATCAACATTGCCACATTGCCTTTAACTCAACATTGCCACATTACCTTATACTCAACAACAACATTGCCACATTACCTGATATTCAACTTTGCAACATTACCTGATACTAAACATCAACATTGCCACATTACCTTATACTCAACAACGACATTGCCACATTACCTTATACTCAACAACAACATTGCCACATTACCTGATACTCAACAGTGCCACATTACCTGATATTCAACGCTGCCACATTACCTGATACTAAACATCAACATTGCCACAATGCCTTTAACTCAACATTGCCACATTACCTTATACTCAACAACAACATTGCCACATTACCTGATACTCAACAGTGCCACATTACCTGATACTCAACATTGTCACATTACCTGATACTCAACAACAACAGTGGCATATTATCTGATACTCAACAACAACATTGCCACATTACCTGATACTCAACAACAACAGTGGCATATGACCTGATAGTGATACTCAACAACAACAGTGGCACATTACCTGATACTCAACAACAACATTGCAGTATTACCTGATACTCAACATTGGCACATTACCTGATACTCAACAACAACATTGCAGTATTACCTGATACTCAACATTGGCACACTACCTGATACTCAACATTGCCACTTTACCTGATACTCAACATTGCCACATTACCTGATGCTCAACATTGCCACATTACCTTATACTCAACAACATTGCCACATTACCTGATACTCAACAGTGCCACATTACCTGATACTCAACATTGTCACATTACCTGATACTCAACAACAACAGTGGCACATTACCTGATACTCAACAACAACATTGCCACATGACCTGATACTCAACAACAACATTGCAGTATTACCTGATACTCAACATTGGCGTATTACCTGATACTCAACATTGCCACATTACCTGATACTCAACATTGCCACATTACCTGATACTCAACATTGCCACATTACCTGATACTAAACATCAACATTGCCACATTGCCTTTAACTCAACATTGCCACATTACCTTATACTCAACAACAACATTGCCACATTACCTGATATTCAACTTTGCAACATTACCTGATACTAAACATCAACATTGCCACATTACCTTATACTCAACAACAACATTGCCATATTACCTTATACTCAACAACAACATTGCCACATTACCTGATACTCAACAGTGCCACATTACCTGATATTCAACGCTGCCACATTACCTGATACTAAACATCAACATTGCCACATTGCCTTTAACTCAACATTGCCACATTACCTTATACTCAACAACAACAGTGCCACATTACCTGATACCCAAAATTGTCACATTACCTGATACTCAACAACAACAGTGGCATATTATCTGATACTCAACAACAACATTGCCACATTACCTGATACTCAACAACAACAGTGGCATATGACCTGATAGTGATACTCAACAACAACAGTGGCACATTACCTGATACTCAACATTGCCACATTACCTGATGCTCAACATTGCAACATTACCTTATACTCAACAACAACATTGCCACATTACCTGATATTCAACAGTGCCACATTACCTGATACTCAACATTGTCACATTACCTGATACTCAACAACAACAGTGGCACATTACCTGATACTCAACAACAACATTGCCACATGACCTGATACTCAACAACAACATTGCAGTATTACCTGATACTCAACATTGGCGTATTACCTGATACTCAACATTGGCACATTACCTGATACTCAACATTGCCACATTACCT
This sequence comes from Gibbula magus, assembly GCA_936450465.1. Taxonomy (NCBI): domain Eukaryota; kingdom Metazoa; phylum Mollusca; class Gastropoda; order Trochida; family Trochidae; genus Gibbula; species Gibbula magus. Next base: position 32,923,667 of record OW388290.1, on the reverse strand, counting down.
GATACTCAACATTGCCACATTACCTGATACTAAACATCAACATTGCCACATTGCCTTTAACTCAACATTGCCACATTACCTTATACTCAACAACAACATTGCCACATTACCTGATATTCAACTTTGCAACATTACCTGATACTAAACATCAACATTGCCACATTACCTTATACTCAACAACGACATTGCCACATTACCTTATACTCAACAACAACATTGCCACATTACCTGATACTCAACAGTGCCACATTACCTGATATTCAACGCTGCCACATTACCTGATACTAAACATCAACATTGCCACAATGCCTTTAACTCAACATTGCCACATTACCTTATACTCAACAACAACATTGCCACATTACCTGATACTCAACAGTGCCACATTACCTGATACTCAACATTGTCACATTACCTGATACTCAACAACAACAGTGGCATATTATCTGATACTCAACAACAACATTGCCACATTACCTGATACTCAACAACAACAGTGGCATATGACCTGATAGTGATACTCAACAACAACAGTGGCACATTACCTGATACTCAACAACAACATTGCCACATTACCTGATACTAAACAACAACAGTGGCACATTACCTGATACTCAACAACAACATTGCCACATTACCTGATACTCAACAACAACATTGCAAAATTACCTGATACTCAACAACAACAGTGGCACAATACGAGAACATGATTTAACTCTTATTAACAGCTTTCGGTCTTCTCTAAGTATTTATATTCAGCTTATAAGATGTTTTATAACAGCCTTTTTATTGTGAACAGACAATGCGTTTTGGAGTAGTGATGTTGTTACTCCTTCATCACCCTTTCTTACCAAGAAGTAACGTTTGCATTGACCACTGTCTACTGAGTGTTGTACATTTTTTTTATACAATCAACTCTCATTTGATGTGAATTATATACATGTATGTTGATATTACACCACAAATGATAAAGCAATAAAAGCATGCCTGTAGCAATTATACTCACTGTTTTCCGGTAAATTGCTTTGCCTCATAATCCATGTAAGAATGAACAATGATAATCTACCACAGATCTGTCAACACACGGTACTATTGTCATTGAGCACTAGTGTCATCAACTTCGCTTTCCATGTGCACTTCGTTTGGTGTGTACGCGCGTACCGCGAACTGCTCCTGTACGGAACCTGAGGTCGCGAGTAGGCCTACTTCTCAAGATAATTTCAGAATATCATCACCAGTTTGGAGAAAAAAATAGTTGCCTTGCACATAGCAATCGACCAAATTTCAATTGAGGGGGTAATAAAAGAAAGGAAAATGAGGTAATCAAACTTTGTGACACTCGACTCCATCTTGGATCGTAAATACTCGCTTGCCGAGACTGCTCTAAAGTGTTCACGCGTGCATTCGCGAGTACGCGCGAACTCGTTGTAGTTCAGAAGCGGGTACTCGCGAGTACACGCCTCTGTTTGATCCACCACGGGAACCTAGGTCCAGCGTTTTACCTTGCAATGACACAAACGACCTAAACGATGATATTAACCTATGATTAAAAATACATTAATGCTTACCCAAGTGGGCCTGCCTTCACCAGATAAGTTAACTGAAAATTAAAACATATTTGATTCAGTTATTATATACAATGTTGGTGGGTTTGTTTGTGTCTCTGTTCAACTTTTACTATGACGTTGCACATCTCTTTATTTTTTTCATTACAGACTTCATTCATGTTTTCGCAAGTTTATAGCTTATTAGGTTGCCCCTGTTGTCCTTATCCCCATTGGCTAAGGATGTCTGTAGACAAGATTTCAGCTACAATGTATCTAGGTTGTTTTAAGATGAAAATAAGGTTTTTAGGTCGTTGCCCCTGTGACCTTTTCACAGTAACCAATATAAAACAATTTATAATCTCATTCTAATATTTAAACTCTCAAGAGCAAATGGTCCTTGAAAAGAAGATGAAAAAGTGAAAGGTTTACGAATTGACGGACGGACTCCAGACACCATATGTCCTTCCAGAAGACCATCGGATCTTTTTAGGGTCAGTGAGCTAAAAAGAAGGAACAGCGTAGCGTACTGTTCTCTGACTGGTCAATATCCTACCAAGTCATCATTCTGCATGGTCAGTTATTGAACGAAATATGAGAATGTCATTCTTCATGAAACAGGCCACTTATTCAAAAAGTGAACCTTTGAATTATAAAGTATATTAAATCAATAAGATATATACAATTTAAAATATTGTTTTAAATAACTATGAGTGAGTGTGCAACGAATTCAATAATAAAATGTATCACCCATTAGGTTTTTAAAACTATGTGAGACGTCACTGATACATTGATGAATCCGTGAATAAACTTCCCCCGTAAGCCAGTACTTGTCCAAGTTTACATGTATATCACTGGTTAGCAGGTGACGAAGAACACATTCATATGTTAACGATATAGTGTCTATCATTGGGAACACCCGCGTCCTTCACAACACTAACCATGCCACCATTAACAAGCTAATATTGATTCCTCGGATGTTCTTGTCTTTGGAATATTGCTCATTTCCTCATTTCTAATGAATATAATGAAACATATATAATTATATAAAGTGTAACTGTTTCCAAGTTTCTGATTGGCTAGTCTCGCCTCAGTGAAGGTTTATAACCGGAGTGTTCCGCCGAGGCTGAAGAAACACAGACTTGACAGAAACACCCTGGTAAGTGGCTTTCATTGATTCTTCCTCTACATTGCTGCTTAACTACAGTCGTCAAAACTGGTGTTTACTAGACATATATGAACTTAAACTAATCAAGTTTACTCATGATGACAAAGTAACATTTGTTTGTTACTGTTCTTATGGTTATGATTAAAGTTAAGTATAATTAACGTTTCACATTTCACATTTTGTTGTACTTTTGTTTTGTTCAAATAGCAAAAATGTGCATTTATAGGACATAGATTTCATAATGTGTTTGATCACTGGTTTATAAACGGTTTGAAAAATGCAAGTTAAACTGGTATACATGCCGGAGCTTGTTTTTTTTTCAGTATGGGGTTTGTGATTCGTAATAACTTTTACATTTCCGTTTAATGAATTTTATTTAATGGACAACAGGTCTTTTTGACACTTCTTTGACGTTGAAAGTCATAAAAACGTATGTTTATATCATTATTGAAAACGTCTAGTAAAGTTCAATTAGAAAATGTGTCCCCCTATATATTTATAAAACTTTTATACTTAGACAAAGTGTGTTACTACCAACAAATGTATAAATGTCATATGTACTACAGGCCTGTGGCTTTTCATTATGAAAAATAAAGTTTGAATGACTTTTATTTAATGGACAACATGTCTTTTTGACAATTCTTTGACGTTGAAAGTCATCATGTCCACGTGAAAGGAACATCTGAAATTATTTTTTTAAATACTAGGGAAAGGAGGTTCTAAATTGTATAATTTATGCCCAATCCTTTACTCGTGAATAACATATGTTTGAATGAATGAAGATGAGTATATTTAGTGAAATAACTTCAGAAGTAACATCAAATATCAGAAGCGATCAAACTGTCTGCATAGCATACATTTTTCAACTATTGTAGATTGTGTTCAAAACGTAACAGTCGTTTATTTGTTCACTATTTCAATGCCATGTATTTCTAATGATCATTGCGTATATTGTGGCAGATGTTTTTTCGATGCTACCACCATGCACCATTCCCTCCTCACATAGGTTCCCAAACCACTGCTTACCCAACGTTCTAAAAGCGAATAATTTACTTTGCCTTCAGAAGGGAATCAAAATTAACAGCAAATTGAACATTAGATCTCTTCCCTTACCCGTTAAGAAGACTAGAGTTTCTCCACTTATGCGATGCGATGATTGGATAGAAATAAAGACGCTATCGATATTGCCAATGTTCACCTCTAGGGGATTTTGCGAGAACCGAGAAATATATTTCGTTTGTAATTGGAAGAATGTAAGAATTGCCTTGTACATGTATTTTTAAACAAAGCCAGTTCATACTGATTTTTTCATAAAATATATTTTCACAACACAGTTTAAAGGTACATCCATTGTGTTGTTAGGGGTCACATATTCCAAACGTTATACATGGTGTTACTTTATCGAGAAGCATCGACTGTTACCGAAAACTACAAATTTGATGATAGTCGACCTAGTAAATTGACTGTTTGAGAGGCATTCTAGAAGTTGGTGTGATGAAGAAGACACATATTTATGGATGATCAACTTATTTATTAACAATAGCGACGTTTCGGTATAGATCCTTATACCGTTATCAAGCATATGCTTGATAACGGTATAATGATCTATATCGAAACGTCGCTATTGTTAATAAAGAAGTTGATCATCCATAAATATTTGTCTTCTTCATAGTAAATTGACGATAAAAGTCGTGATTTCTGATCGAAAACCGGACAATGCATTGCGATTGACGCGCGCCAATGAGCAATTTTGGAATCTTATTTAACAGACAAAATGACAAATTTGGGTTGATAATGTTCAATAGGTCATATAACTACTGTGCATGTAAATGGGACGTGCAGTTTCGGTTTCTACACATGCATAATGATGTTACTCCATTTTAATTCGAAACTAGTAATTATGATAAATTTAGCTACTTGGGATGAATAAAACTATGCAAGCTGGGTGAATTTATGTGTACTATAAACAACACGTTGGAATGACTAAATACAAATACAATTTTATTAAATTCAATGGATGCACCTTTAAGTTCAAATTGCTGTCAAAGGTAAAATATGTTAGTTTGAATGTAATATGAGTTACTAATAGTAATTAAGGTAATTATGCTTTAATCTTCAAGTTTTCAATGCCTAACAATAACACCAGTTCCAACAATGGCCGGCACTGTTAAATGTAAACAGCATGGGTATATCGTATTCACTTAGGCAATTGTAATCTTAAAGGATAGATGCAAAATCGGATTTATTAAAATGGGATGCCAATTTGACAATTGCTCGATTTTAAATTTCTGAAATCCATAAATTACTTATATACGGCTTTTTAAAAAACCGCCTAATTGAGGCCCGACGACCAGAATGAAAGTCTGCGGGGGTGCGCCCCCTGAAGGGATGACTTCTGTGACGTCACTGGAGTAATCTCATTATCGACGATAGTCATTATTCAACGTAATTTCGCAATATTTTGATTGTTAATTTCACAAAGAAATCTTCAATAAACCAACTTATATTTCCCATATATCGAATGTTTAGATATCCAAATAGGTAATTCCGCAGATGACAATTACACAATTATTACATAAACATGTCTTTTGGCGATGTAATACACCTCATAAATTCATTTAGCGGCAGTGATAATCATCATTAATTTATTAACGAGGCTCGGCGGAGTAGCTGTCTAGCCGGCCCCGTCTGTCGCTTATCACAGTCATGCCTCAGTGAGCATTTTCAAAATGAATCGCCCCACATATTGCGGTAGTGTTAAAATGGGTGAATTAAAACCGTCTTAATAATCAATTGCATGTGTATATTGTCTCGATTTTATGCTCAATTGATTCCGATATACAATGTACGTAGAGGTAATCATCTGTTAATCTTGAGAAAAATGCATTTCATCAGATGTTTAACTCAAGAATCAATGTTTATTTTCATTATTCTATAAATAATAATCAACAATGTACAAAGTAACAATGGACCCATATTTCCACTCATTATCCACTCTGCTTTTGTTCGTATGTGCATTTGTTTGATTAATGTATGTTACTCTATGGGTGTAATGTAAAGAGAAACCTTTTAGGTCGAAATAATGGAGTATATTAGACGTCGGTCACAGTGAACTAGTGACATGTAGTTAATCAATATTAATGCACATGATGCACAAAATCGTACTATTCAATACACTTAATTGTTAACAAATCAATGGATCGGGAGTGAATGTAGACATCTAATTGGCTAAAACTTATCATCAATTGACTATTCTATTCCAAAGACAATGAGAAACATTATTTGTGAAGCGAGAAAGACAAAGACGAACTGGAATAGGAACCTCTTGTTTTGCTTTTTGCTATACACTGTGTGTATACCTTCATTTTAGCTCGTCAAGCCCCATCAAGCGGGTCGCTAGCGGTGACCTTGAAACATGATTTCAATTTCTTCTTTTGAACCAAAAGTCCTAGCAAACTGAAATGTTGTGTACAGACTATTTTGCAATTATAATTTGGAATTATAATGATAAAGTTTGTGAAATTGTGGCTCTAAATAACGACCTCTGGTGCAGCGACTTTAAAACCTATTTTTGACTTGACTCCAGAACGAAAAGCCCTGGAAGGTTGAAATGCTGTGTGCAGAATCTTTAGCCAATTGGAGTTAAAACGTGTAGATTTAGTGTCTCGTCTTTATCGTCCTCTTTTCTGGAATAACAAAAGTCCTTGAAAGTTGAAATCATATGTGAAGACTCCTCAGCCAATGGAGAGGATAACTTGTAGATTCGATGCCTCGTGTCCTAAAAACCTATTTGTGTCTTCTTCGTAAGGACTAAAAGCCTAAAAACTGAAATCATGTGTACAGACACCTTTGCCGATGTGGATTGTATTTTGTAGGTTTGTTAACCACCTGACTGTGCAACTCAATTAACAAATATTAGTCCTCGAAGAAAACTTATTTGAAATATGTTGGCATATGTCTAAAATGTCGTAATCAAAGTGAAATGAGACGAAATTCCATGTAAAAGAGCAGTGGACGTAATAATGAAGACAAAACAGGACAAAAACAGGCTATTAGCTATCAACATTTAATTATTGTCACAGTATTGTTGTCAGATTAAGACAGGCAGAGTGGCATAAATTCGTTTATTACCCATGTGGTTGAAAACAGCCGAGATAATATTTTCAATATGAGCACATGTGCATACGTTTGCCTAGCAGCCACTGTTCTCCATTTGTAACGTCATAAAACAACTGTTCGTGACGTCACTGTAGCTTGCCGTCACATGAGAAGTGGGTCGTTTTCAGGCTATCTTTAAATGATTCAAAAGGAATAGATTAGGTAATAAAGAAATTATTACACTCAAAAGTGTGCCATATGTTTTTTTTTACAAAATTGGCTCTCACTTGGGCAATACACAAATTTACACTCGTTTCGTAGAAGTCATATAACACACTTCCTCGGGTAATAATCTCGATATACCACATCAATACTTAGATTTTGTGTCCTTTGTGTTTCAATGATTTCAATTTGTTTACCTATTTTCTCTCAGACCCAGTGACTATTCACCATGGAGATGACAACCGCTTTTGCAGAGGTGGTCACAGCAAACATCAGTACCGTCAACAGCTTCATGAACTCCACTTCCACCGACAACAGCAACGTCACACCACCATCCACGGAGACAGCTCCTCGGGCTCCTCCGTCACGGTATCCTCCTGGTTACCACGTGATCTCCGAGGACGTCATGTTCAACTTTAGAATCACTATGTATTCAGTCATCATCCCTGTCACAGCGGCTATTGGTCTAATTGGGAACGCCGTCAGCTTCCGGGTGCTCCTACGGCACAAAATGCCCAAAACCACAAAGATGGTCCTCTTGGCCATCACTGTCTACGACTTCCTCAATCTGATTGCGTCCATTCTCTTCTCTCTCGTTGGGTTGGCCATAACTCGACGTTATTATGCGGGGCTATATGTTGCTCGAAAAGCTTTTCCAATATTTGGCAGTTATCTTCAATTTGTTTTCGGGCGGATTTCTTCTTTACTGATTGTTGTTATATCTCTGGAACGATTCTGTGCCGTATTCTTTCCACTGAAAATTAAGACAATTTGGTCACCGAAAGTAATGGCAGCAAGTATTGTAGTCTGCAATATTATCATTTTTCTAGTTTTCCTCCCAGACGCATTGAAGTATGTACCGAAGGACATACCCATACCCAACTCCACCGAAGTGAAGACCATCTTGGTTAAAACAGAAATCGGAGAACGAGATGATCTGTTCACGGTATTCTACAGCATCAAAACTATCGTCACTAGACTGATCCCAGTCTTTCTCATCCTAGCATGCAACGTGGCCATCAGTGTCAGTCTGTACTTCTCACGGAGCAAGCGGTCCAAAATGACCGGAGGTCAGACGAATGAGAAGAAGGCGGACCAGCGGATCACTCGCACCCTTCTGTCTCTCTCCTTCGTCTTCCTCATCTGCATGATGCCCAACGCGCTGGTCATCCTCGTCCAGCTCACCGACCTCTCCTACGACCGGAACAACGTCTACATCTTCGCCTCCATCTTGTTCTACTGGTTTGAGGTCATCAACTCCACCGTCAACTTCGTCATCTACATCCTGTCCAGTAAACAGATGCGGGAAGACTTCAAGACCGTTCTCGGGTGCGGAACCAAGGAGTCTACATCAAAGAAGTACACTTCTGAAGGAAATGACAAGAGATCAAGCGCTGCAACATCAATGGCGACTGTCAGTGGGATGGACTAGTCGAGTACAGTAGGGAACATCCTTGCTATAAAGTGTAGATTTGGTGACCCAGGTGCCCAGATCTTGAAGCGAATTGAGACACTTATTTGCTAAGCACAGATTTAGCGTAACCTATTTTGCCATAGTTACAATGTAAATTCACCCTTGAAATGAAGTAAAGATTACAAGAAGATTTATGTTAGAATATGTAATGGCACAATATGATGCAGACTAAATTGAGAGAAACACATTTAACATAGTATGAGGAAATGATATTTCCTCCTTTCTTTTTTGGTTTAATGTGGCAGATGATTTAAAACAATACACCAATTAACCTATGAAGGGTATGGCTAACTGGGTGAATAACCCTGGTATGTTTTCATATTTCACGGTAGAACGTTTGTCTTATCAGTGGGTAAAATCGATAAAAAAAAGGAGGATGGCACGATAAAATAAGCAACAAAAATTAAAGGGGACAATTATCAGGAAATCAACAAATACACGCTCATTTTTTCGTTATTGTTCTTGTCGTCTCGTACGTGTGTTTTAACTGTTAAGCAATAATATACTACGAATAAAGAATAAATTGACCTGTGTGATCATTTTTGCGTTCTTTTTTTATTTCTTAATGATACGTATTTGAAAGTGTAACCGATTTTAGCTCATCAGGCCTGAAATGCCCGTAGGGCTTATGGCATGGCATGGGGTCCGGCGTCCGTCCGTCCGTCCGTAAACTTTTCGCTTTTTCGACGTCTTCTTCAGAACCAATGATTCTAGAGAGCTTAATGTTTATGTGCAGACTGCTTGGCCAATGGGGATTCTAAATTGTAGATTTGGTGACCCTGTGAAACGAAATAGGGTCACAGGGGTTACGACCTTAAAAACCTATTTCATCTTCTTCTCCAGTACCAAAGGGTCTAGAGAGCTGAAATATTGTGTACAGACTCCTTGGCCAAAATGGATTCTAAATTGTAAATTTGGTGATCATGTGACCCTAATTATGGATCACAGGGTCACAACCTATATAAAAACCGATTTGCAGGATAGCATTCATATGTTGGCCCATAGTTGGCCCACGATCACTGGTTTGGTTGGCCCATGGTTGTCACATTGACGATGGGCCCATTTGGATATGCTCATCGGTTTTACATTGGCCCATCATGTTGGCTCAGTGTTGGCCCAATGAAAGAGAATTTACACACTGAAATGGCCCACAATTGTCCCATCGCGGAGATTTTGTTGTTGGCGATATGTTGGCCCGATGCCATACCTATGTTGTTGCACTGCACTGTATACACTACACTACATACTCTTACCATAATCAGAAGTATACAAACAAGAAAACAATTAATCAAATAAAACATTTTTTTATTAGTTAAGTTATCTTGGTCCCGTGATACATGTGTACCATGTATCATGCATAGGAAATCCTTATTTCATGACTGCCTTTGTCTCAACATTAGTTGTGTTTGGTCCTGGGAGGTTCTTGTAGGTTGCTCCTGAAATAATTGAAATAGTTTCAAAGTAAACACTTGTGAAATCAGATCTAAAACATAAAAGGTATATATATTACGTAAGTACTTTAATAATGTCTAGCCAATGTTGGGTCAAAATTGGTTCAACGTTGGACTAATGAATACCAACATTTAAATACCTTTTCTTTAAAATAAAGACTAAATAGACAAATAAATATAGAATTCTGCCAAGTTGTCAACTAATATGATTTCCATACCAAAAGTTTATTTTAAAAAAATGTTAAATTGTCACAATTAACTCAAAATCAGAAAAGACTACAGTTAACAACAGAAACGTATTTTACTGTACTGTACTATATAAAATTAATTATTAAACATTGTTCATGCATTTGAATACAGCATTAGCAGATTGTTCCCTAGATATGATAATGTGATGTTTTGACCATGAATCTATACAATCACATGTATTACTTGTAGCAAACATGTACTTTAATACTTACGAGTTAAGTCCGCCACTCATGAAATGGTTCTGTCGTCTGCTGTTTGACTGTTCCATAAAGCTATGGAACACATAAGTTTGGTATCTACTGTGGTTTACTTAAACTAAAGAGCATGTCCCACATGATGTTCAAACATACGATTAAAAACATTAATTGAAATTTCCTTTCAAGTAATTATTTCAACTTGCTACAAATGAACAATTTAATAAATGCGAAATGATGGCTTAAAAAATAAGTTTTATTTACAATGTTGACCCAACAGTGGGCCAGCGTGGTGAAATATCATGCAAATGGGACCATTTTTCAAATGTTGGCCCACCGTTTTACCAACTATCAAATACAACTATTGGATTACTGTCATTAAGGTAACATTGGCCCAACGTTGTCAAAGCATATGCCAACCAACCAACCAACCATATACTAATGTTGGCCCAACAAACCCTTGCTATCTGGGTTATAGCAAGTTTTGAAAAGTACTCTTGATATTTTATGTGCTCTTCAGTCAGTTAGTATAGAGACCAAGGGAGGTAATCCTAAAAATGTGCTTTGAGAAATGGATGTTGAGAAAGAGAAGTTGAGACTTGAAAATTAAAAATTGAGGATCTAACAATAATCGTATGAAGGATGTTGTTTGTAAAACCATTTTTAGTAACTTTTTTTTCATATTTCATATAAGTCATTATTAATATTTCATTATTATTTAAAGGCTGTTGAGCTACAGAGCAATGGCTCTACTTTTATAATATAAACAGCAATTAAATATGTGTTGATTGTGGAAGCGAAGATGCACGGCGCTTTCTGTTGATTGTGATTGAATATACAGGTGACAGGGGTAAAACTGTTCGAACGTATATAGTGAGGATTATAAATCCTACTTGCCTTCTTTAAAGAAACGTGTACCAACCAACAGGAAACACTGTATGGAGCAACAAGTTGACATCATCATGTTACCGACGAGTTGGTTGTCCGACGTTAACTCGCACACTGTATGCTTTCTATGTACTTTCCATGGAATATAAACTGCTGACATCAAAATAGAACCATTAGCTCTGTGGCTCATCAGTTATTACATGATTTATTAAGTAATGGAGAATGCATGAGGAGCTGTGGATTCGTTAAAAATAATCAATGCATTCTCCATCTTAATCCATGTATGACGTCACGAAACATGATCATTTTACATTTGAAACAATAAATTTCAATTATAGGACACCAAAATCAATTATTTTGCAAATTTCGGTGCTCATTCATCGGATATGGTACAAGTAGCTGCGACCCTCATGAAATTGATTCTTCCACGCACGTGCAGCGCAAAACTTCCACGCGAAGCGATGTGATTGACAGCTAAATATTTACCTTTTCATGCCTTCCGTGCATTGAATAGAACGCGGGATTCTTACTGACAAACAATCCTAAGGTTTCTGACAGCGACTTGTGGCCTAGTGGTTAGAAGCGCTGACTACCAAACGAAGGGTTGCATGTTCGATTCCAGGTTCATGCATTACAAAATTAATTTGTCTATAGTTGTCTAGATATTTTGAGATCCTATCCTATACGTCAAGACAAAATACATCAGTCTCGTAAAATGTACCATTACTAAAAATGTCTAAACCTAACACCCCTCCTGACTGGGACAGTCAATGACGAGTGGATTCCTTAATAATAATCAACTGAAAACACAATAGAGTTACGTCATGACCATGAATTAACTTAGGTTACTTGCATATGAAATAATAACTGTGTAAAATGCAAAGAATCGTCATCACATTTGATTTACTGTAAATGGTATGTCTACATAGCAGTAGTGTAATTAATATATTATAATATATTATATAGTGTCGACACTAAAATCCGTGTGAGAACAACATATTTCAACTATCGTTTTGATCTCTTCAGCTGACACGTGCACGGTCTACATGCTTTTCACGTGCTACTGAGGAGCTCGCTTCAGTTGTAAAGCAACTAGCACACCCATCACAGGTCCGTTACGTTCGTGTTGGAATAAGTATGGTGAATAACCATGCATAGAGAGTGTCTTACATGTTTACTGTTACCTAGGCATATACATAACTTATTGTTGATGCATGTAAATTGCAAGTACCTTAATATTATGACAGGCGCATTGTCAGCTTGTAAAAGTAGTCCTGCATTCCGATGTCACGTGGTTTACCTTTGAATTTTAAGGTATATACAGGCGCGTAGCAAGGTTAAAATAATGTGTAAGCCCGCAATTGTTGCTGAAGTATGTGAGGGCGCGAAGCGCCCGAATTTTCTAGGGGGGTTTGGGGTCATGCCCCCCCAAGAATTTTTTTAAAATCCATGCATTAAATACTCGATTTTCAGCGTTTACCAGGGAGTTTGCTAACTTTTCAAAACTTAATTTTATTGACTGATCTCTTATGAAGTATACTATAAAGTATATCTACAAAGTGAAATATTTTCTTAGATTTTGTATAACGTCAGCATTTTTGTTGTGAATTGTGTGTGGTTGATTAAAGTAACACGATTTGAAAACGATTTATGGAGATTGTATTATGTAGTGTGTTCACCGCTTGCCTGATCCTATTAAACGTTTGCCACTTGCTACAATAAATACATAAGCAAAGTGTATTATAGCCTCTGGTGCACAGACTTGAAGGTTTCTTACTCGAGATGATCACACATTTACTTTTAATGCAACCATATTTCAAACTATATATGCAGTGTAATTTGGTAACCAATTCAATTCTTTTCATAAATATATTATATAAGTAGTATATTTTTTTGGTCACCAAATAAACAAAAAGTTTTACATGATTAGTGTTGCGTCAGGTCTACATTACATGAATAATCATTATAGCTCTTCAATTCAATGAATTTGGAAAAGTTAACGGCAACAAAAACTTTCGGAGTGACTGGACAGTCTTCCGCATTTCATTGAAAGTTAAGGTCATGAAATCTGTAAAGGCGCATAAGACCTGCCCATACACCCAAATGTACAGTGACAAACTGCCAAGAACTTGGCGTTGACCCTCTCGTCTGTCATTTGACATTAAATAACAAACAAAAAAATTTACCAAAAAAATCATGTGTAAGCCCGGGCTTTTTTTTTATAATGGATGCTACGCCCCTGATATAGGCCTATGCTTATTTTGGGATAATTTTGTTGGTTGTAACATTTCTATAAAATAGTGATTTTGTCCTGCAATTCTTAAGATTAATCGACATAACTATCAATTTAAAAAAATAAAAAAACAAAATAACAGAAATGGAGTTAGCACATATTTCTTATGTATATAGTGAAATATTAGCAATTTCTTGAGATATTTCAAATTGGTAAGCAACCTCCTGAAGATGCGATTGAGACGCTGTACATAAACATTAAAAATAAATATAATTGTAAAGACATACGATACGCCTTCACCCAAACCACACTCAACCTCCAAACCCCAGCGCTCACTCCAACCTACCCCAAAAATACAAACAGCAACGCTCCCACAGCGCATGTATACATGCATATGGACACGTGTATGCATTAATCAATGATCGATATGCGGATGGTTATTTCAACAGAAAAACGCTAAGTACAACACAGAAGTGAACTATTGAATCTATGACGAGATGCGAGATTAGTCTGGGCAGGGACCTTTAATATATAAGGTCCCTGGTAGAAATGATCATGTAACGAGCAGAGAGGCGAGTCCCTCTATATAAGGTCCCTGGTCTGGGTGAACAGCTAAATGAACAAAGCTAGCTATTTCAGTAGAAAGGCCTACGGCCCACGTACAGGGATAATGTATAAAACACCAACATTGCCAGACAATGTAAAGTCTAGATAACCAGATTTTAGCAGAGCATGTCAATCTTCTGGTCTCTTTCAAGGAATCACGTCGATTGGTCAGTCAAGGTAGTATTGGAATTTGAGTTGGTGCCGATGAACGTTATTGAGTAGCCCAGATGTTTACACTTGATGACAGATGTCAGGTAACAAGCACCCCAGAACCTTCATGTACCTCCTCATTACATTGACAATTTAACCACACCCACTGTGACATACCAACCATTGACAAATTATTCACTTCGCTAAAGATTTCCTTTGTCTCGAAATCGTGTTTCCATTAACCAATACTTGTCGTGAGCATCAATTATACAGAAAGAAGACAATATTTATGGATATACAACTTCCTTATTCTGCAAAGGCGACTTTTCGACATAGACTCTAATGTCGATGTCAACCAAGAGACATTAGAACCTCTGTCGAAACGTTGCAGAATAAAGCAGTTGTATATTTATAATGGATATTGTCTTTATTCTTCATCATACTATTCTTACAATATCAATTCAAAGCAAACGTTGCTAAACAATTGAACATCGGTAAATGATACTCGCCGTCATAACAACTTGTATGTTGCACAATTGTACCCTTTTTTCTTTTGGGTATATCAATTTTACGAATTGCTTCATGTATTTTACATTTTTTCAAAATAATTTTCTGTCCTGAATGTATGACTTGGTTATGTGATTCATTAACCGGTGTTTGTCAATGAAGCATTATCATCCCTTTGTTATTTACCATGTTTACATTAACACTTGAGAGTATGTATGGTAGCATCTTCTGCTATAGCAGTTGGTCATGATTTGAACAATCATTTGGTCTCGGTTGAAAATTTTGAATACTGCAATACAGCAAATAACTGATTATGAAGAGATGGTATCATATGTTCTCGATGTTCTTTAAAATGCAGCTATAACTAATCCTCTCATGAGAAATCGATTTATAGCGAATTAATTTCAGTGTTAGAAATTGATAATTACAAAGTCTAAATGTCCTCGAAGCCATTGTCACATATACAACTTCTATAACACGTGTTGATTTCCCCGGTGACATAGCTTAGTATATAAATACAGGCAGCTTACGAGAGAAAGAATCACGTTTATTTTCACATGAGGCGTGAGATGAACTAACAAGCCGAACTTTTAACCTAATGGGTATACATATCACAAAGAAATAGTCTATGAATAGTACTAATAGTCTATAGTTAGATTCTACTTACAAAATGTCGGTATCGTGGCTGACACAGGGAATATCAAATAAACGAACCAGATGACCAATATTGTGATAGAAATGAAAACTTTCGTCCTTAATGTCGATATGTGCTATACATTCATTTGTCCTGAATTGTTTTATTGTTGACGGTTGACAATCTACCTTGTGTAGTGAAACCATTACTTTTATTATACCCCTAACCAACGGTCCGGGGTATATAGTAATATCAAGGATTCCGTCCGTCCGTTCAAAGACATGTTTGTCCGACCGATTGCAGAAAACTATTCATCCGATTCTTTTCAGTTTTTGCACAAATCATCTCCAGGAGAGACACAGTGCCAAAGTTTTTTTGTTTTTGTTTTTTCATTTTAGACTTTTTAAAAGTTGTCGGACAATAGTCCTTGATCATTCAAACCAGCTTTTTCTGAAGAAGATTTTCGTCATTCATTTACTTTTACATTCCTTTAGTGTTTTATTTGAAACAAACATATTTTTGGCCAACTGTTCATTTTGTTGTATTGTTGGTTTACACTGAAAGTGGTAGCAGGGTATAGTGTAATCTTCTGGTATTTAATCAGAACATTAATTTCTCAGATCACTTTATGAAATTGCAATCAGGGATAATGATTGCCTGATTGATGTGGAATCAATAGGGGATGTAAATATCTTCTCTCAGGTACTCTTGAAGTATTTATCAACCAGTGCCTATCTTATTTGAGTATGTCCCTTTGTTGAAATAGACTAGCTCTGCATGATTGACACATTCAACTTCACCTCATGAGGTCCGGGTTTGACCCGAGTAACATGGCTCCTGGAGAAAACTGTTCTACATGATATGTATAGTATGAATGCAATGCCATATTTAAATTAGGTTGGGTGCATTTTGTGGTTGCAAATTGATGTCTTGCTTATTTCTAACATGGTAATTTTTGTGTTTTGAAATCAAAAGTGTGTGTGCCTTTGGATTACAATGTGTCTTCCTTTAAAAGCTTTTCAACTGCATTCAAATGAATGAAACTCTCCTCTGGCAGCTAGTAGTATATGAATTACCAATTACATCTTTCAAGCCCTGTTTGTCTTGGTCATTTTCCCCCCTTGGGTTTAAGTGATAAATTAACTCAGATTTTTCTGTTCTTTATACCTTAAAGGGGCAGTAGCACGTTTTTTGCAAAATTTATTTTTTCAAATTTCCCGTTTATAATGATAGTTTATGTCATTTAAATTAAGTTTAGAGGGTAAAACATCTCATTACACAAACCAATTATCTGTAGTGGTAAAAACTATGTTGCGTATAAAGCAAAAATTGCATGGCGGCCATTTTATTGTGAACACAATTTATTATTTTGTATTACAAAAACGATTCCCATGGCTTTACCGAAACATGTACACTCATTATAAACTTTATTTTCCGAAGACAGAAGGATGTTTTACTATTGGTGAAATTATTTTTCAAATACATTTCATCAACTTATTTGAGCGAAAAAACGTGCTACTGCCCCTTTAAAATTCATTGCTTTATAGCTGAAAATGTGAGAATTCAATCTATTGATCAGAAACAAAACCCCTTTATTGTCTCAATCCGTATTTGATTCATTGGGAAAAAAATCAATGTGTTTGTAGTTAATTGCGAGGGGTTTCCTAGGTGAAAACTTCAAAATGAGTTTTTGCTTTATGGCGTTGTGTTTGTCCATGGTAGAAGAGAAACAATTAATGGAATAACATACCTCAAGATATATGGGCAGGCATGTTTTATGTTTAAAACCTTTTCTTTTATCATGTAGGCAGAAAAATTATAATTTCCTTCCGTTTGTCTTTCTTGTTTTTGATAGTACAGAATTGGGGACAAAAGAACAGGTACATTAATGAGAGCGAGAGAATTATCTTTGTTATAATAGATTTATTGGTTGATGTCTATAAATGGAAAGATCCTTGAGCTGGTGAAACCTGTATTTATATACTTTTGTATGGTGCTGAAAGTTGAGAGAGAACTGAAGAATGTTTTAGAAAGAACTGTCTTTACAGCATGCTGTGTTTGAAATAAGGTGCATCCAACTCTAAACTGGTAACTTTTACAAGTGCTTGTCACTTTTTGAATTTATTTATTTTTGTCATTTAAAGTGAAAAATTTACATGCTGACTTGTTTTAAATTTCATTTTATATTTATAGTTTAAAAGACTGGGCAGGTGGGAAAATGCAGGAATTAGAGCGTTCAACTTGATTTAAGGGGTTTGGGTTCAAATCCCGCCAGGGGTTGGCAACTTGTTTGGTCTTTGCTTTCATACAGTATTAAGTTAAGGTTTTATAGCTGCATTTGAAATCCAGGGCAGTATCACCCACAATACAAGTCGCATCTTCAAGGCATATAGCGACAATTATGTTTAGCGACTCAACAGGAACGATAGCACAATTTGAAATCAAAAGTTGACCCAACTATAGGTATTTTGTATTTGAATTGTATAATCAATGAGAATACATGTACATACATAATATATCTGTCATGATATGCTGGTATAGTCACAATAAAACATATCATTTAACTGGTAAAATGTCAATAATTTGTTTATTCACAGGGCATTTAGAAACATGTTAATGTAACAATCGTCACGGTCATTAATGTGTGACAAGGGATGAATACAGTCAAGAAGCACGAGATTTTCCTGGGTTGCTATGGCGACTTGTGAAGTTGACACGTCTTCGTGCCTCGGAAACGCTTGTGTAGCGCGTTTTATGCATCAAAGGGAATTATGTTTATATGACTTCAGATTATATTGACGCGCGTTAATGGAAGTGATTGTCTTGTCTTTGAAACCAAATTTCAACGGATTGTCGTGATATGAAAACTATATATCATATGTCACGTTGTAGATAAAATATTTCTCTAGCGATTGATGTGATAAGAATATGTTGTATTCATTTTTTTTCCTTTTAATGTGCATCACTTACACTCGCTGGCTCTTTAGAACTGTGTTTTGGGTCAGTTGTGGAAGTTAAGGTGCAGCCTCTTCAAGCGAGTATCCTGGATCTGGCCATATACTTGAAATGTTTTGAGCCTATATTAGTCGCTTTATATGTAAATTATTTCCTTTTTAAAATTTAATCATTGCAGTTAACGCCTTTTCATTGAAGTGTCATTTTGGCGCTGGTTAAGAATAACAGACATGTGCCACTCGACGGCCTTCAAGTATATATTATTTATGCCAATGATTACCTACTGTCCCAATGATCTGACCTTTCCCTATATGAAGACCTATAATTAATAATAATAATCTAGGTAGATGTATTGATGATACGTCTAACTGGTAGGCTGAAATGACAATCTCATGATGATTAGATATGCAAATGTTCACTCAGTTGATGTCAAAATCTAAATTTTTCGCAAGTAATGAAGATGACAAATTATAAAACATGCACCACGATGAATGTACAAAGAACAAGTTTTTCAGATATATACATATATATTTATTATATGACGAGCAGTGAAATACTGGGATTTATCAGTGAAATAAAGCGTCTATATTGCACAAAGAACCTTCACGAGTTGATGAACTTGAAGATTCGTAGTTGAATCGTAATCAGTTCGTGAAACACTTGAGTGATTCGTATACCGAAATCTGTTTTGTGCTGTTCGAAATTTTTGCATTTGACTCCTGATTAAAAGTATTGTAGATCATTCGTTACAAATGAGTAATGCATTCTAACTTGGCATGATAAATGAATAGTTATCGATTTCATTAATCATCCAATCTCGCTGACCTTAGACTACCCAAGACTACTGTCCCGACTATGCGCTCATAAAAGCCGGCGACTTTCATTTTGACTACCTACTAATTGTGGGTGGGCGATCTCATGCACTCTCTTTCTCTTGGTTCTTCTCTTACTCCGTGACAACTGAACTTAGCCTATATATAGGGATGTCCACTTAGAATGCCGGGGTATTATTTTAAGAGCTAGACAATGTCACTCACACTGCCCTTGATTGGTTTGCCTCATACCTGACAGGGAGATCCCAGTATGTTCATATTGATGATGCGACGTCGCCTGCCAGTCAACTCTGTTATGGTGTCCCACAGGGCTCTGTTTTGGGACCCATACTATTTGTCATGTACACTCATTCATTAGACTATCTTATCTCTGAGCAGCACATTTCCAGGCATTTTTTTGCAAACGATTCACAACTTATAGACAGTTTTGATCTCAATCCCTCTTGTCAATCATTCACAAGTCCTGGATGACATCTAACATGTTGAAACTCAATGACAATAAGGCTGAAGCTATTCTGATTGCCCCTAAACTTCGCCTCAAAAAATGTTATTTTCAAGATATAACTATTGGTTCTGAAACAATTTCCTTCTCTGCAACTGTTTAAAACATTGGCGTGCATATCTCGATTCTGGCCTTGAAATGGATTCTCACATCAGCAACATATGCAGAGTATGCCACTACCAACTCAGAAATATCGGCAATGTCCGCCACCTCATGACACGAGATACAGCTGCACTTCATGCAAGATCCCTCATCTTATCCAGAATAGACTACTGCAACAGTCTTCTTTGTGGAATTTCCAAAAAACAAATTCATCGTCTTCAAAAAATACAAAACACAACCGCCCGCATTGTTTCTAGAATTCCAAGATCAACCCATATCACACCTGTTTTAAAATCACTTCACTGGCTTCGCATTCAATAGAGAATTGACTTTAAGATACTGTGCCTCACCTACCAATCTGTCAACCATACTGCTCCGATATACCTACAGAAGTTAGTGTCACCATACCATCAGACTACATTCAAATAGTCAACACCTGCTCCAAGTTCCACGATATAAACTGAAGTCTTTCGGCGCCCGCTCCTTTGCATATAACGCTGGTATCCTTTGGAACTCTCTCCCGCTTGAACTTAAGACTGACCCTTCACTGAACACTTTTAAAACTCATCTTAAAACCAACCTCTTTGCTCGCTACTTTTAAGCAGGCATCTTCCTCCTTTGTGTATATAGTGTATATATGTTACCGCATTGAGCATGTGCCTTGCATGTGGATGTGTGCGGGGTAAAAGTACCCTTATTATTATTATCATTATTACAATGTTCCTTATATGGGCATCAGCATGTGTGACATTGATACATCAACTTAAAATCATCCACAATTGATCACCAGACAGGTGCTGATTTTTTAAATCAATACATATATTAGGCCAGGGTTCGCAAACACTCCACCTTCTAATCGAAGGCTAATTATTGTCATGCAATATACACGTATACTCTAAGGGAGGCATTGGTTAACTGCCTTGAACACTCGTGATATCACGTGGTATATGAATGTTATACATATATGTATATATACGATATCGCCCTCTGGTTGGCCACTCACTGTTTGTGTGGATTTAAAACACACCTGTTCTCTCTCGGCTTCTGGAGAAGACATCAGACAACTACTAGGTAGGTAACTTACTATGATCATTCTTTCAACACAGATACATACCATCAATGTTTGCACTGTGAAATAATTGGGTTAATATTTATTTTTATTCATAACAGAGAATTGTCGATATTAAAATAATTATATCTAGTCAATGTTGAAACGTTCGTTGGTAACATTTCCTTCGAATGACATCACTTTAACACTGGATTAAATGTGTTAATCAGATGTTAATTAAATAACCATTATATGGTATTCAGAAAAATTAATAGTAACTTTTTCTCACATAAAGTAAGTAGTTGAGTAAAATTCCGAAAAACTAGGTGCCATTGAAACTATTAGTGCTTTGATTAAAGGTACATCCATTGTGTTGTTTGGGGTCAAATATGCCAAACGTTATAAATGGTCTTACTTCATCGGGAAGTACCAACAGTTACTGTTACCGAAAACTACCATTTTGATGATACTCGACTTAGTATATTGACGATATGGAGGTAAAAGTGTCGATTTCTGATCGAAAACCGGACAATGCACCGCGTGTGGCGCGCGCCAATGAGTCAAACGTAATTTTGGAATCTTGTCTAAATCAGACAAAATAACAAATTTGGGTTGATAATGTTTGATAGGTCATATAACTACTGTGCATGTAAATAGGACATGCACTTTCGATTTCTGCACATGCATAATGATGTTACTCGAAACTAGTAATTATGATATATTTGGCGATTGGGAATGAATATGCAAGCTGAGTGAATTTGTTTGTATTGTAAACAGCACATATGGTGTGGTGGAACGTATTAAAGCCAAATAAAATTTTATGAAACACAATGGATGTACCTTTAAGTTAATTTGTAAAATGTCATTTATATATGTTCTTGTTTACGTTATATGACCTATAAAACAAAAAGAAAAATAGAGCCATTGGCTCTGAAGCTCATCAGGAATTAAATTATTAATTATCTCTAAGGTAAAGATTAAGATATCACATAATAAGTCATTGCCCAGTCATCAAATTTAAAAGTTATTATCAAAATAAGTTACACATTAATCCACATTCATTATAAATAATGTAGACCTTTGCATTTTGTTTTACTACTTATTTTTATTCTAGAATTATCAACATTTATTACATAATGCAAAAGAGCCCCTATTTGTTTCTAAAAATCCTGTTTCTCATAGGCACATAGTTTCATAGGATCCTTTTCAATATTTAATTAATAAATTCTATTGAGCATCTGAGTATAAGACTAAATCAGTAACACAGCAGAGAAGTAACCTGAAACCTCCGTGTATTAGCTAGCTGCTGTTGCATCTCTGCCAGAGAGTGGGCACTCCCCAGGTCAACACCTGCAATTATGCAACATGCAGACTCTGGACTCACAGCCAGTAAAATATATATTTTAAATTTTGTTTTCCCCATCTTTATTTATTTTTTTTTATTGGAAAAGAAGATGTGGTATCACAAACTCATGTAGCTAGTTTTAATAGTCTTATCTTACTTCATCACCAGTCATATTTAGTTCACATATCTAATGTAAAAAAAACATTTCTTAACCCTTTTAAAAAAAATTCCTATGCATCCTGTCACAATATTCAGTTCACAGGCTATTCAATAGTTCTAATTTCACATTGATTACATCAAACATGTCCATAATGTAGTATTACTCTTAAGCTGACATATGAAGTGCACATAAAATCTCATTATCTTCACAGTTCATTAACACAGCTGTTTTAAGTGATTACCCCTGTGATCCATATTTGGGGTCACAAGATCACCAAATCTACAATTCAGAATCCCCATTGGCCAAAGAGTCTGTACATACGACCTTCTAGGTCTTTTCGTTCTGGAGAGGAAGATGAAAATAATCTTATCTTATCATTTCATCACCAGTCATATGCAGTTCACATATCTCATGTAAAATAATAGAATTCTTAACCGTCTTCAATTTAGTCCTTTATGACTTGTCACAATTTTCAGTTCATAGGCTATTCAATAGTTCTCATTTCACATTGATAACATCAATTTGACAAACATGTCCACAATGTAGATTATTATCTCAAGTCAACATACATTTCAAATAAAGTAATTGAAGTAGTCATAAAATATCAGTTCAAATTCATTTTCAAAGGTTTTTTAGGCTGTGGCCCATATTTGTGGTCACAGGGTCACCAAATTTACAAGTTAGAATCCCCATTGGCTTAAGAGTTTGCATACAATATTACAGCCTTCTAGGTCTTTTTGTTCCGGAGAAAAAGATGAAAACAGGATTTTAGATAATGGCCTGTGAGGCCCTTATTTTGGGACACAGGGTGACCAAATCTACAATTTAGAATCCCCATTAGCCAAGGAATCTGTACATATAATGACAATCTTCTAGATCTTTTCGTTCTGGAGAGGAAGATGAAAATTATCTTATCTTATCATTTCATCATCAGTCATATGCAGTTCATATATCTCATGTAAAATAATAGAATTCTTAACTCCTCTTCAATTTAGTCCTTTATGACTTGTCAAAATTTTCAGTTCATAGGCTATTCAATAGTTCTCATTTCACATTGATGACATCAATTTGACAAACATGTCCACAATGTTGATTGTTATCTCAAGTCGACTTATATTTCAAATAAAGTGATTGAAGTAGTCATAAAATATCAGTTCAAACTTCATTTTCAAAGGTTTTTTTAGGCTGTGGCCCATATTTGTGGTCACAGGGTCACCAAATTTACAAGTTAGAATCCCCATTTACTAAAGAGTTTGCATAGCATATCACAGCCTTCTAGGTCTTTTTGTTCCGGAGAAAAAGATGAAAACAGGATTTTAGGTAATGGCCTGTGAGGCCCTTATTTGGGGTCACAGGGTCACCAAATCTACAATTTAGAATCCCCATTAGCCAAGGAATCTGTACATATAATTTCAGCTCTCTGGAGTCATTGGTTCTGGAGAAGAAGATGAAAATAGCTTTTTAGGTTATGACCCCTGGGGCCCTTATTTGGGGTCACAGGATCACCAAATCTACAATTTAGAATCCCCATTGGCCAAGGAGTCTGTACATAAAATTTCAGATCTCTGGAGTCATTGGTTCTGGAGAAGAAGATGAAAATAGCTTTATAGGTTAAGACCCCTGGGGCCCGTATTTGGGGTCACAGGGTCACCAAATCTACAATTTAGAATCCCCATGGGCCAAGGACTCTGTACATAAAATTTCAGTTCTCTCGATTCATTGGTTCTGGAGAAGAAGTCGAAAAAGTGAAAAGTTTACGGACGGACGGACGGACGGACAGACGGACGGACGACATCCCATGCCATAAGCCCATCGGGCCTTTCAGGCCTGATGAGCTAAAAATTAAATTGATGATGAATGAACAGAATTGGTAATTTTTTATCAGAATATAACTGCATCCTTAAAGCTTGTTCATCTGAATCTGGAGCTGGATTTTAAAAATTAAGTGATAATAACATACAAGTTGTATTGATAAAATGATAACATATCCTCAAAATTTCAAATTCTTCATATAAGACTGATCAACATTGTATTAACATGGCGAAGGAAGACGGGGCCGTGTTCAATAGAGGTTTCAAAGTAATCGCTCAATTAGCGATTACTTTTAAACCTCTCTTGAACGCGATTGCTTAATGTAGCGCTACGTAGCAAAGCGAGCGAACTTTGAGGTTTTGCACCGTGTCGTTCAGGAGAGAATGAGTGCTACTTGAGCGCTACATTGAGCGATTATAAGCGCTCCTGTAATGGAACGGAGCCCGGTTCTCACTCGTAATACCTATGAATGGCTTCACTTCTCAAGGTGTTTTTTTCAATGAATATGCGCTATTCCTAAAACACCCTCAACTTATTTCTGCTTTTTAGCTTTCTGTGACCATGCCCATTTAATTCGAAGTACTAGTAAATGTCTGCTACGCCCATATTTGATTGCGGGCCATCGCCTCGGAAGGGTTTAGGAGTTTATGTCGGGACTTTGCGTAGTGTTCCTTTCTTGTGAGGTGGCTTATGTGTGTGATGAACTTTTTGATATCATATCATGTAGAGATAGGGCGCTAGATAATTAACTGGAACTCGCAGTGAGTGCCGGTGCCAAGAAATGTTATTATGTAAGGTTTTTCATTACTTAATATTTTCAGGTCAAAATCGCTTTTAATGAAAATTCTGTGGGCTGAATGCATGTAGTGTAGGTGTTTGAAGGGCATTTAAAAGTGGCATACATAAGAACAGGAAGATTTTCCTGAAAGAAGTTTTTATCCAGAAAATCTTCTTGTTCTCATGTAGTATACGTAAGGGCAAGGGTAGCTGCTCGAAGGATTAGGCCTACTATGGGAAGTAAAGTGCAGTTTATTTCTGTGACTATTTCCCAAACGTTAACAGTACATCACTGACCTGATTCTTTTCGCAGATCTAAGATGGAGAACACCACAACCCCAACGGATTTCCCGTTTTGGAATATGTCCAACACCACTGCGTCAGCTTCAAACACCACTGCAGGTGCACCCAAGGCACCGGCGTCTTTTTATCCTCCGGGTTATGTCGTCATCCCTGCCGACATCATGGTCAGATACCGACTTACCATGTACTCGGCAATCCTCCCCATTACAGCTATAGTAGGACTCGTTGGAAACGTCATCAGCTTCAGGGTTCTCCTGCGCCACAAAATGCCCAAAACAACCAAGATGGTCCTCTTGGCCATCACTGTCTTTGATGTCCTGAACCTGGTCTCAGTCATCATCTTCTCGCTGATTGGATTGTCGATTGCTTTGAAGTATCAACCCGGATTGAACGCAGCTAGGAAGGCTTATCCGATATTTGGCAGCTACCTGCAGTTAGTTTTCGGGAGGGTGTCAGCCTTGCTCGTCGTTGTGATATCACTGGAGCGATTTTGTGCTGTGTTCTTCCCGCTCAAGATCAAAACCATGTGGTCCCCGAAAGTGATGGCAGCCAGTATAGTCTCCTGCAACATTTTCGCCTACTTTTTCTTTATTCCGAATGCACTTGAATACAAACCAACGGATATCCCGATACCAAACTCGACCGAAATGAAAACCATCTTGATGTTAACAGAAATGGGCCAAGACCGGAGTTTATACGCTACTTTCTATTCCTGCAACATGATCATTTCAAGAATCGTCCCCGTGTTCCTGGTGTTGGCTTTAAACATTGCTATAAGCGTGAATCTGTACTACTCCAGGAGCAAACGTTCACAGATGACAAGTGTCAAGGCAGATGACGACCAGCGCATCACACGAACCCTTCTGTCGGTGTCGTTCGTCTACCTCGGCTGCATGCTCCCTAACGCCATCGTCATCCTCGTGCAACTTTTCGATTTCGAACAACCATTTCCGTACTACCGCACAAACGTTTTCAACTTCGTGTCCCTCCTCTGTTACTGGTTTGAGGTTATCAACTCCACCGTCAACTTCATCATCTACATCTTCTCCAGCGAGAGGATGCGGGAAGACTTCAAGATCGTAGTCGGATGTGCTGGCAGTGGACCAAACGTAAGCAAGTATGCGTCAGAGTCTAACGCCACGAATTCAACAATCCAGACATCGGTGTCAACCATCAGCAAAGTTGAATAATCGTTACAGAGTAAGTCGGATGAAACGTGTTTCAAACCTTTAATGTTTAATTGGTTGGTAGAAACGTAATAATGTGGTCTCAATTTTACTGAAGAAGTTGGATGTGTGGTCAGTCATGAAGCTCGGACACTTTTCTTTTAAAAACTCCGCCGCTACTCTCTGGAATGCATGCTCTGTCTATTGACATGAGAAGTTGCCCATCTTTGAACTGTTCAAAGCAAATCCGAAGACATGTCTCTTCAAAACATATTACCCAGGGTGACATTAAATGTTTCATCATTGACTTTTACAGCGCTTGAGCATATGACCTGTGGATAAGGCGCTGTATTGATACTAATTTATTTATTTATTTATTTAACTATCAACCACGACGAATGTTAGATAGCAGATGTAAGCAAAGTGATTCGGAATGTTTATTAATCAGACACTTAACCTTGATATATTTTGTTTTCATGTCTTGGTTGTTTATTTCATTTCTATGGTTGTGACCGAGTGCGTTAGCCTCCCACAGGGGCATGTATCGCTTAGAAATAGCGTTTGAAAGACATATACCTTTATCAACCCTACCTAGTAATAGGGTAGGGTCTACATAGGTATATGTCTTTCAAACGCTATTTCTAAGCGATACACGCACCTGTATCCGCATGTATGTGATAACGACTTTATCAAGAGGAGGGGGCGCGTTCATGAATACCTTTGGAAACATGCATTGACTTTTATGACGTAAAATTGTGATGGTTATTGTTGTTGTAATAAGTTGTTATGTATTGGATCCTACCTTTATCTATATCCTTTGCTCGTGACATCCTTGAGTTTAAATAAAATGAAAACGTTGTTACCCGACGTGCTTTGTCCATTACTAGTATATGCATGCTTTTCAACACCTTATACACTACATTTCGAAAATGATAAACTTTGTAAAACTTTGTAAAACATAAAACAAGACACAAGAGACTTTAAGACTCTTAGATCTTATTTATGTTAAAAACGGTGAAATTCAAGATGTGAAACGTTAAAAGCTCAAGTACACTTAGTAAAAATAGATTAGCGTTTGCGGGACACCGCAAAAGCAGAGCAGCTCCGAAACTTAGGGTTTCGCCTTTCCCTGTTCCGCCTTCTCGTCAGCATCAATAAAATGGCAATTCTTTTTAACAAAAGTTTGTTCATTATTCGAGTTATTACTAATCATCACTGGGGTCACTTTTCACAAGTTTGTTCTTAAAACCTATTTCTTCTTTCAAAATTTGATCAAAAGATTTACGTGGCCTTAACCAATATCTCATGACCTTGACCTTTGACCTTCAAGGTCACACCATCAATGATCACTTTTCATCGCGTATAATAATCATGCAATGACTCAAAGTGTTCATAGTTAAAATACGGCATATTCACAAAAGCAGGCTTAAGTTTTGACCTCACTGCGACCTTGACTTTTGACATATTTTAGCGAAATCGTTTTCAAATCTTGGTCTTTCTCCATTGTTCATATATACCAAATAAGAGCCTAATAGCACGAAAAAAATTGAAGTTATCATGTTTACAAGGATTGTTGTAGTGATTTCAGAACTCATGACCTTGACCTTTGACCTTGAATGTGAACATGTCAAAATCATTCACCAGGTGTATAAGAAAGAAATTAAGCTATCTATATGAGGTGTTAATATCTTCATGGAAAAAAGTTACTTAGTGATTTTAGAACTGGTCAGCATGACCATAGCTCGTGACCTTGACCTTTAAAATTCAAGGTCACACAATCAGTGATCACTTTTCATTGTGTATCACAATCATGTAATGATTTAAAGTGTTAATAGTTGAAATAAGACATTTTAGCAAAGGCATGCTTAGGTTGTGACTTCGCTATGACCTTCAACTTTGACGGATGTTAGCGAAAACCTTTTCAAATCGTGGCCTTTCTCCAAAGTTGATATGTACCAAATAAGAGCCTGATAGCACAAATATTTTTCAAGTTATCGTGTTTACAAGGATTTTTTTTTGCAATTTCAGAACTTGTGACCTTGACCTTTGACCTTGAATATGAACATGTCAAAATAATTCCCCAGGGGTATATAAGTAAGAAGTTATGTATATGAGTTCTCAAAACCTAATAGGAAAAAAGTTATAGCGAATACAAAACGCGCCGGCGGCGGCGGCGATGGAAACTGCACAAAAACTGATAGCAGCTCCGACTTAGATTTAGAATCTCCATTAGCCAAGGAGTCTGCACACAACTTTTCAGCTCTCTAGAGCTTTTGGAACTGGAGAAGATGAAATAGGTTTTTAAGGATGTGACCCCTGTGACCCCATTTGGGGTCATGGGGTCACGAAATCTACAATTTAGAATCCCCATTGGCCAAGGAGTCTGCACATAAAATTCCAGCTCTGTGGAGTCATTGGTTCTGGAGAAGAAGTCGAAAAAGCGAAAAGTTTACGGACGGACGGATCTCGTTATCCGTGGCAACCATTCTCAAAAGTGTCTTATACATGGACACTTTGTAAAACTAGTTTAAACAAAGTTGAATACAAATGTTCCACGACAAATACATCAGTGAGCTAAAGACGGGACTACCGATTATATCGAAACAAAACTATTTGAATTTGTTAACATGTTATAGATTTTAATCTTCAACTGGAGTGGTGAAACTGGAATGTTAACAATTAAATGAAAGTATGTATTGTATTTTGTATCAACCGGCGATATTGACAATGGCCATGCAGGCAGTCGATAGTATTTGTTGTACATTTCAGCGGCGTGTTGCACGTGTACCATGACTCACTCAGGCAAGCTGACTGATATACATGTAGACATCGTTGTTCTGACAAGGACAGCCGTCTTTCTACTCCAAAATGTTTAACACAAGATCCCTAGAATTTACACTAAAAATGTTTTCATTCTGTATGTGGTTTGGTATAGTGTTGAGCCAGTGTGTGAAATAGTTACCGACCTCGACCTCGGGTTCAAGTTAGACGAACCCTCGCGCACGTGAAACATGAACACCTCGGGTTAACGGCCTCAGCGTTCATGATTTACGTGCGCGAGGGTTCATCTAAATTGAACTCGAGGTCGAGGTCGGTAACTATTACATACAACTCGGAAACTATGGTAGTAACTATTGCTTGTCACTATTGTGTACTATTTATGGAGATACATATACGAAATTAGACTTCATCGTTTAAAGAATTGAGGATGGACCCCATGTCACGCACATATTTGAAGGAGGTCAAGACCATATGAACAAACTTGAGGTCGCCAAAAATGATGATTATATATTTTCAGCTTCCTATATCAACTTGTTTCAGATAGGTTGTTTGAAGGTTTCAGGCAAACTGCTTGCAACGCCAATATCTGAGAGGAGGTTAGGACCAAGTGAACAAACTTAAGTATCCATGTGATAAAACTGTTTATCTGAAAATTTCAGCTTCCTATCAACTGGTTTCGGAAAAGTCGTTTAGAGATTTCACTAATAATGCCGGTCACCCCCATATTGAGTGGGGGCGAGGACCATATGAACAAACTTTGATCGTCTAGATGCAAGATACGTCCTGTCAAATGTCAGCTTTTGGGATGCAGGTGTTCTGGACAAGAATGTGAAAAGTTTACGGCGACGTCCAATGTCATAAACCCATCTGAGCAACAAAATTTGTGTGTAGCTTAATTAATTGCCATTTGTATACATATATGGCATCTGAATATTTGATTTCACTTGCCATGTTACTGCGAAGCTCAGTGACAGTTAAGAACTACTGTAACATGTTCAACCCAAATTTTGCCTTGATCTTCATCACTTGCCAAGGTAAGGTAAGGAACTTGGTTACAGTGAGAGTGGAATATTTGTGATTGTGATGTTGACTAAAAATGTGCAATATGTAACAGAATCTTTTTGAGGTCAGGGGTAAGGATCGATAAATGAGTTGCAGATATACAAAATCAATGTTCACATAATTTAAGTAACAGTTAAGTTAACACATATATCCACAAGTGACATTTAAATTTTTGATGACCAAATAACCGCCGATAATGTCGTGAAGCCAGTAACGGCTGCATACACAAGTGCTTAATGTTGCTCAGATTAGGGTTCATCCTCTTTTATCTAAAGCGTTTTATCAGTACAAAAACGTAGGTATCAGTTACCTTGAAAATGAAAGTTAATTGGCTTGATTCGTCCAATTTGATCTACGATTTGGATAAAGATGTTTCTCTGAACCCGTTTCTGGAAGCAGAAGCTTTTCTTGATGGAAAATTTCGTGGCATGGATTTTGCTGTTTTGATGAAATTTTACTACATCAGAAAATAACAGAACATTTATAGCTTGTTTTGTTGGGAAATCATTTAGCTTTCGTATCATACAATTTGTACAGAGATGAAATGCCGTCCATTCCTCCAGGTTGTTTACTAATGCAAATAATATGTTACATACGCAATATTTCTTGTAATCATTTATGCTGGTCTTGAAGATACACAATACAAACATTTCAGAAAATTGCTTAATTTGGTATTATTTTGAAGAAAGATTTATCTCGGATCTTGATTAAGTCATTCAATAGCAATTCACCTCAGTATTTATACACATTAACAAATGTCTCCTGTACATTTTTTAAAATGTATCAAATTAGATGTTAGATAATGAAAGAATATTAAAGCGTTCACGTTGTGTTCCTTCACTAACTTACAAACGGTTTGAAATGCATGAATGCCATGGACAAGCTCCAGCATAACACTTATAACTTCTACATTTCGAAACTTTTATTAGCCAGTACACGAACACGCTATACAATTTATTTCTCAATTTCTTTCCTGAGCTGAAGTAAGATCCGAGTTTCGCATCTCCAGAACGATGTAAGCTCTTCGATTTGTCCTGTCAGTACTATTTCAAGTACTTTAATTTTGTTATTCTTGTTTGAACAAGAACTTGTAGGGTAGTGTTGCAATGGGTAATCCCAAAATAGTCAACTCCACAAGGTCCACTCAAAGTGAGGTGAGGTGAGTTGGGGTTTGAGTATTGCACTTATATCGCGGCTGCTAGTATTATGGCAACACCATGTTGCTATGCATTGCGGTTAAACCTGCGAGCATTGGCTGGAACTAGCGAACCATGGGTGGTACTATGCTGAAATTCAGTGTAGCATTGCACCCAAACCTTACTGCGTGTAGAACTGTTTTCTACTGCAGACAAAGTTGCTGTGCCCCTGGCGAGATTCGAACACCGGACCTCTTGATCCAAAGCCGAATGCGCTATCCCGCCCCCTATATCTATAGAAAATGGTTATCCGTATTTGAAGAAAATGCTGGGAGGTATAAACCGACAGTGGTGTGGAACTGTTCAGTGTGAGAGACAGATTTGCAGGTCTCATGAGAATTTAAGAGTTCAGACAGCAAGATGGTTGCCCATTCCATCATTGTACCATATTTAAAATTCTACTCCAAGGGGCCATTTTAATGTGAACACATTAAAAGGCCACTCAATAGGAAATGGCCTTGTATGACTTAACCAAATCATGTACATTTGTTTTAGAACTCTTTTTATTGATTCAGGAGTATCATTTAGCCAATGGTAATATATATTTTTGTGAGATTACTTTATTTCAGCAAGAAAATCATACTACAGTGCCTTTAAAGGGATGCAAGTCAATGGCCTTTAAAGGGATGCAAGTCAATGGCCCTGATGAGCTGAAAAAACATGGAGTGTGACCTTCTAATGTACACTCGATTGTCAAAGACTTAGTTTGAAATTTTAGATCATGACCAAGGCAGAGGTGTTTGGATGATTGCGTCATCTTGTCATGTGCACATCATTGCTAATCACAAATAACTGGAAAACAAACCTTGTAGAAGGTGGTGTTATTAATTTTTATTTCCATCATGATTGTGGTATTACAGTTTTGAATAAAATTTATTTAAACATCATGAACATGGACAAGAGATATTTGATCTTGCAGCCATCCTTTCACAACTTAAAATAAACACAACACATTGGATTAAAATTGTCAAAAAAAGTTTATATTACATTATAAATTACATGATAAAAACCTGTTTGACAGATTGAGGAAACTATGTGTCAAAAGACAAAGCTAAAATATCTACAGCTCAGTGTGTGAATACTGTGATAGCGGTCGTGGAGACTAACTTGACTCGGGCAAATCCAGCTTCTCTAGAGTTCTCTTCCCCCAATACTCCTCCAGGTCAAAGGCCTTAAATCCTGAATGCAAATGATAACGGTTTTATTGTTTCTCAGGAGATCAATATACCAAAAAGACAGTGGCGGATCCAGAGAGGGGTTCAAGGGCCTTAGGGGTTCAACCCCATCTTTTGACATTTTCGCATGTAAATTTGATGGACCCCTAAGTTGACCCCCCCTCCCCATTAAAACATTTCTGGATCTGCCGCTGTAAAAGAGTTTTAACGTAAAGAGAAATTTATTTTATGAGTAAACTTACAAAATAATAAAATTAAGTGGATATGAAGAGTGTTTAGTGGACATGGAAAACATTAAGAAAATGACCAAACACCAAAATGAGACTTTTTGATATAATGGATTATGGGATGAGACTTCATTCTAAGATCCTGCACCAAGTGTTTAAAAACATACACACAAACTTACCTTGAAGCTTCGGATTTGGATTCCTCTCCTTGTACCATAAAGGAGCGTCTGCAATACAAGGTTTTATTTTATTTCATTCCCAAGAAAAACATTATTTGAAACTAAACATCCAGTATATGTAAATGTATATCCGTAATATTGTTCATTGTTCAATTCCAGAACAGTTAAGTAAAATTACTTATTAGGTGAGATGGGGTAGTCTCACATCTAATATTAAAGTATAAGACAATTATGAATATGAGAAAAAAACTTTATACACAATCAAATATTATTTTCGAGAGTAGAAAATAATTTCAAATGCGAGATGAGGTGATTTGGGGTTTAGCG
This sequence comes from Gibbula magus, assembly GCA_936450465.1. NCBI lineage: Eukaryota > Metazoa > Mollusca > Gastropoda > Trochida > Trochidae > Gibbula > Gibbula magus. The sequence continues at coordinate 32,890,299 of OW388290.1, read as the reverse complement.
CCGCTAGCGAAGTATGGGGGGTACTGTGCTGAAGTTCAGTGTAGCGTTGCACCCAAACCTTACAATATGTAGAACAGTTCTTTATCGCGAAGTTGCCGAGCCCTGGTGGCTTTCAAACCCCGGACCTCTTGATCCGAAGCTGAACACGCTAAGCACTGCGCTATCCCGCCCCCTACTTCAAACTTTGAAGTATATAAGGGGGGAGGCGCCGTCAAAACATGAAATAACAATATGTGTCATTCATCACAATTGTTATTTCATGTTTTGACGGCACCTCCCCCCTTTATATACTTATTTCCCTTGTCCCGTCAGGTATCATTTATTTGATCCTTGCATAACAATTTATATCTTCTTCTCCCGCAATAAGCGAGGTTAGCGCCTCCCCATTGCTTTAGTTTCAAATTTTTAAGTTTGGAAATTTATATGAAACTTACTTTCCCTGTCTGGTTTCCTCTCAAACTCAGTTCGAATTTTGTTCCAGGCTGTGAAAAGATGGTTGAATAAATAAGTAATCAAAATTGTAACAGTTGTTATTTTTTACACCTTCAAATGAAAAAGTTTCAGGAATATCTATTACATGACACTCATTTCTTGACTAACAGTAACTTTACATTGATTACCTAATTTCACATTAGATTAAATGTTAATAGTTAAAAGTTCAAAAATGATCATTGGTTTGTAATCCACAGGCAGTTTGAACTAGTTTAGTTGACAGCCATAGAATCTTTTAATACCATACCCTGACATTGTCAATCCTATTTTTAATCCTTCACACCTCTGCAACAACAATCTTTGATCGAAGAACAATTTTTAATGAACCTACCGTCACTTAAGTAACGTGCAATTTCCTCATGTTGCTGAGTGACAGGTTCATGGGGTCCACTGTTGCTTCTGTTCACATTTGACCTCTTTCCATTCACATTAAAAACTGGCTTAGGAGCGCTGAAGAAAATTGAAAATATAAAACACTTAAAAACATTCCAATGGCATAAAAGAGTTTTGAAATAGGAATTGAAATATCAAGTATTGGGCAATCTCAATTTACCGATGCCAAAAATGTGTGAAAATTATTACTACAGCCTATCTGGAGAGAGATATACATTATAACAGAGAGATCAGTTTATGGGGTTGCCTCACAGCCTATCTGGAGAGAGATATACATAGAGATCAGTTTATTGGACTGCCTCACAGCCTATCTGGAGAGAGATATACATAGAGTTCAGTTTATGGGACTGCCTCCTGGTAATATGCATATTCTCATAAAATGCATGAAACATCCACAAATAAACACAAAACTTTTAAATTTAAGAGATAAAAAAGAGCCGTCGGACATCCATTTATTGCATGATTTATTGTCTCTACGGATAGGTCACCACTCGCCAAATTTATAATTTATAATCCACATTTGCCAAATGGCTATCCAAAAGGTTTAAATAGATTTTAATGGTAGTAATAGCCGCTAAGAACATGCTGTATTCCATGCAACAAGAAAGACACTCTGTAAATTTTAGTTAATTTTAGGCCACAAGTTTAGCTTTTGGGGCATAGTAATTCTTCTGGAGAAGTCGAAGTGTCAAGCGTAAAGATATGACTCATCTGGTTTTAGCAATTTAAACTGGACATTACATTTTCTTTCAACTTAAAGGCTAAGCCCCATCTTAGTATTTAACAAATTGTGTTGGGTAGGGATAACACAAGAGGATCCACTTAAGGATGAAGTGACGGAACCAACAGAAGTTGGGGAAAATAATAGGAAGAGAGAACTGGGGGGGGGGGGGGGGGAGAAAGAGGGTGAAATCATAATGTGTATATGAGGCAGGGAACCTCTGTAGTTACATGTTTCGGAAGTCTGATGAAGGGGATCTAACCCCCGAAACATGTAACTACAGAGGTTCCCAGCCTCCTGCACACAATTCACCCTCTTTCTCTCCTCTCACCCCCACCCCTCCCCCTCCCACCCCTCTCCCAGGGCGGTAAACTCCATACAACACAGTTGTTGGTGTTTCTGCCTTCCTATTACTATGTAAACAGTCACATTGTGGGAACACTTGCTGTTTCTGTATCAAAGAGCAAGTGTAAAGTGAACCTTAATTTTTAAAGGTAATTATTATATACAATACTATTATGATAGTTTAAGTTAGTAGTTAGCTGATGCTATAAATTAAATATTTGCAAGGTTAAAGGTTAGATGAAATGACATATGGGCACTTTCGTATTCGTTGAAAAGGGGTTTCAATTTGACAATTGCTTGAATTTAAATTTCTGTAATCGACCCATGAATTACTAATATATGGCTTTTTAAAAAAGTGCCTAATTAAGCCCTGGCGACCAGAATGAAAGGGAGAAGGCGGTGGTCACTGAAGCGTATCGTGCAGTGACGTACGTGGAGGAGTCTCATTATGCCTAACAGGATGTGACAGTTGTACTCATTGCTCAAATTTATTTTATGAGACTAATCAGAGAAAAGATGGCAACAGCCTCATATCCAATATGATCTCTCAGATTGATCCATTATGACTAATTTGATAAATGAGTGGTCGTGTCACACACTGTAAGGAATTTCCGTCTTACAGAAACACTGTTTGGCACACCTGAGGTGCATTTAAAGGGAGAGTTCTGTCGCCATCCGCGACTGTTGATATTTTTGCATTACGTGAAATGAAAACACGCTATATAATATTGTAACTAACTTTTTAATACCTAAAGACACACTGATTAGAGTATCCACAAAGTAACACATAACATATCATTACATTAATAAACACTTTGCTGTAGCGAAGTTTTCCCCACTCACAGCTTTGAAAATTCATATCCTTGTTATTAAATTTTATCCTTTCGATTTTTACGTTTGATGGCTTGTTTTAAAGACAAATGTATTGGCTTTGACGTGGTGTGTAACATTGAATGATAATATGATGACAACATTTTGAAATATAATTTCAAACAGACATGGGGTGTTGACCCCGTTACATCCCTTTACTTTTTTTTTTTATAGTATATGGGGTTTTATCGTCGACTTCATATTCGTTGTAATCGCTAGTTTCGACAATACAAGCCCCTGTGATATAGTATTTATAGCGCAAGTTTATTTACCCCATGCCTCTGCACTATCAGCATCAGTACCAATGTGACTGACCAATCAATGAGTTTCAAAGGGAGATAACTAAGTAATGGAACAAAGGAAGATAAACATTGTAACTGCAGCTTTAAAACGTTTAACTTTGGTTAAAGAGATTCCGTCAAGCAGACAGTAACACTTTATTATGTAATATCACATAATTTTATTTACCAAAATGGAAAAGTCGATGAATCCAACCTTTTGTGGTGCACATGGCTTGGTCTAGGTCCTCTCGTTCTTGGTGGATGTAGAGTTGACTTTAGGTGCTTGTTTACATTTGCCATTTCGACTTATGGGAAATGATTTTACATCTACTTCACAACTAGCACAAATAATTACCTCATAACGGGCTCACCAGGAGCACGTTTCCCGGAATCCCGACTTTCGAGGCTATCTAGCTGTTTCGATGGACCTGCAAGGTTGATAACACATCGGTTAGTCGTTTGTTCTGTAGTGGCTAGCCACTTTTATTTGATACAGGATGCAAGAATGTTTATTAAACATCAATAACATACATAGTTTTTTAAGAATTTATTTACCTCTACGGGCACTTTGAACAAATTTGTGCTGACCCCTTGGCAATGCATACATCCCTTGTCGTCTGCCTGTCGTCTGCGCATGGTTGTGCGCTGAGAAATACTACTTTCCTGACACGACTTCCTTTGTGACCTCCTTTTATCGTTTGTAACAAAGGCGAGGTGCAATGTGTTTCGATTTAGTTTCAAGTCTAAATAATAAACACAACGATTCATTTTGTTATAATTTAATGAAGTAACCACTTTAGAATAATTTAACTGCAAATTTGCTTTCATATTGTATTATTGCTTTATAAGGTGTAAATTCCAGTCAGCAGACATCGTAGCGCCGCTGGTGTAGTGGTATCATGCAAGATTCCCATTCTTGCGACCCGGGTTCGATTCCCGGGCGGCGCACTCACTTTTGCTGACCAATAAAACCTACTGTATCTGAAGTGTTTTTGTAAAACGAGGACGATTTCTTTTATACTAACAACACGATTTGTGTCATGTGGAACACATATGGTTAATGGAGCAAAATGAAAATCAGGGGTGTTAAATTTATTTCTGTATAATCTGATTATTCACACAAATATATATATTCTCATCAATTTTAATAACATAATAAAGAGCAGCTGATAATATCCAACCCATATTCACACTGAAAAGCATGCAAATTGTGAGATCAGAAATGCAACAATATGTTTAGACACTACACATAATCTTTTGGATCTAAAGACAGTTACTTTCAATTTTCCTTAGAAGTTTTTCTGTCATTATGGTACTAGGGCTTAGAGGACGGGTAGAATTTTTCTACCTTGGTACCCGACCCCCTATTACCCTACCCTACCCGGATACCCGTTTTGTCGATCTCCATCATTTAATTTTGTAAGAGTTTTGTAATAATTTAATCAACTAAAATATTGACGTGAGAAAGAAAGAGATGCATGTCTATTTCAATCCAATTTTATAATGAATGACAATTGATTTTAATATTGTGTTGGAATCTTCAAATACATTGTAATCTTGTAATTAAACTGTTTTATAATTAGTCATATTATGATAATAACAGGTCCGTGTAATGAGATGGGTACCCGGGTCCTTATAGTAACTCAGTACCAACCCGTCCTGGATATCCCGGTTACCCTTCCCAGTCATATATGATACCAGATTTCATTAGTGAAGTGATTTGGAGTAACTATTACACGCCACTTTCAAGAGTATTTAACTTATATCCTGGCTAGTATTATTGCAGGGAGAAAGCCTGTAACACCAATGACTCACCATTGTGACTATGCATTGCATTGAAACCTGTGAGTCTCTGCTGCAACTAGCGAACCAAAGTCAGTGTAGCATTGCACTCAAACCCTATTGTGAGAAAAACAGTTCTCTAAAACAAAGTTTCCGAGCCCCTGGCATGATTCCAAAATGCCACCTTTTCTGTAAAGTCTGTTGGGTAACAAGCAATACCACTGGTTTCATGGATTAGTAAAAGCTGCACATCTGAGTGTATACAGACTCAGCCACATATTGCGACACAAGAAGAAATCCAGTGGCTGAGCTGAGCTCAACTTTCCAATGCAAGGCATAACTCTTGCCAGTCACCATTACTGGCTGATTTAGGCCTTGCAGTATTTCCTTAAGAAATCTGTGTTTAGAAATCCAGGCCTGCTATGCATTTCTGGTGCAGCGATTCACTATCTTGACACAACAAAGCGAGGAAAATACTTCAAGGCTTAAATCAGCCAGTAATGCAGACTGGCAAGAGTTATGCCTTGCGTTTGGAAGTTGAGCTGAGCTAAGAGAGAGTTATTTCTAGGACTCTCACATTGGGACTCGATGCAAAGTTCTCCATCCTGCTCCATCTGACAGGCCATTTGCATATGCATTTGTAAGGATACTTCATGTAGCTTATGTAAGCAGATTTTGCCTCATATATCTCTATAAATTACCAGCCAACAAAATGACTTTAAATCAAGCTGTAATGACAATGCTCGGATGAGAAGAGCAAATCACACCATTTCATTGGCCGACTTAAAACCTGGTGTATACAGCGATGAGTAATGATAATGAGCTAAAGCTTCACAGGCTAACTGCAGCTAACTCTCAAAGTAAGGAACAAACCCTGAAATCATTGGTTTTCCGAGGGATAAAAATTACAAATTAATGCATCTACTGGGATACGAACCAATATCGTTTAGAGGTCTCCTTGTGGAGAGGAATTTACAGAACCTATTCGTATCCCGGTAGATGCATAATTTTTCAAATTTTATTCCTCGGATCATGGTCGATTTTAATCAGACTGGTGGATTTATATACCCTGTTGAAGCGGGATGCAAACTCTCATATATTTGTTCTCAAACCTATCTTGTGAAAATGCCATATGCATTTCTAAAGCATTAGGACAAAACATACAAACTTTGATACCCAAGTTGCAAGGAACCTTTCAACAACACTTCAGCAATTCACAAAACAAAGTTGCATATATTATGGCTTTATTTCCATGTACATGTCTGCAATGTGAACAAAACAAAACAAACAGAAAACTGAACCGACGGTTCCTTGTTCATACATCCAAATCACGATTGTTTACACAATATATAGATCATCGATAAGTACTGCACTCTGGCAAAACCAGTATTAAGCAAAGAAAAGAAATATATACGTATAATTCAATTTCTCTAAGCAGTGGGAAACTATATGCTATCAAATCCTTAAAATATGTCACTTTTTTCATTCAATGCTATTAAAGCTTCATTGCTATAGTTATATAACACCAAGAAGCCAATTTCTTAAGCTGAGGTTATATGACCAATGACATTATTGAGAAGACAAGGTTATTTATGGATGATCAACTTCTTTATTTAACAATAGTGACATTTTGGTATAGATCCTTATACCGTTATCAAGCATTTTTAAGATAAAGAAGTTGATCCATAAATAGCCTTGTCTTCTCTACTTCTAGAATGCCTATCAAACAATGGCATTATTAACAACCAGGGCCTTTATTTTTTAAGCTCTCTTAGTCTTAGCGTAACGATAGTTGTAAGTACCACACATTATCATTGGCCTATGACTATCTTAGCACAAAGAGAGCTTCGAAAATATGGATCCAGGGCCCTTATTCTCAAAACGTTCGTAGCCCTAAGAAATTCTTAAGCCCATTCTTAACATCATTCTTACGATCAAAGTTACTAATTCTAAAGTCTATGAACGTTTTGAGACTAAGGGCCCAGAAGTCAGAATCAGAACCAGAAACCCATAGAAGTCACCCAAATCTAGAGTCGCAAACCATCAGCTCAATTTCGAGTCCATATTGCACTTCATTATCTCCAGGGAATAATTCAAAACAGTTCATAGCAACACTGAATAATGTTTAAAAGAAATGAAAATGATGAGAATTAGAATCCATTCTTTCTTTTTCATTGTGAGAAAGATAGTTTTCTTTCAAGTAATTATGAACCATTTTCAGTCATAATCAGTTACAGACAAATGTAATATCTTGATTATTCACAATTTACCATTTGGCCACACATAAAAATTGTCTTGATTTACTCGTAATTGCCAGATCCTAAGATATTTAAAATTTTATATGAACCTGCAACCTTTTTAATTGTTTATACTGGATAGAATGTACATTTTGCTATATAATTTGAATGAAATTTTGACACTTCGAAGTTTCCAGTTTTCATTAAATAAAGGGAGGAAATTTTTCAGAAAATAAAAAATAAAATCTGCATCTCCAATTGATATTTTCTTTGATAAAATGGATGAGAAACAATATTATTTTTCTATGTGGCCATAAAAACATACTCATAAATAACAACAAGTGTAGAACTAATCAAAGCAAATTAGTGAGGCTTCATTCTCTTGCTGTGTAGGGGGTTGGGTCTGGGATTGAGGGGGTGCCATCTGCTGATTAGGGGGTCCCTGGTATTGGCCCTGCTGGGACTGACCCCCCATGAATTGTTGCGGAGGCCCCCCGGTGTATGCAGCTTGGTTTTGCTGGGGTAGAGAACCTGCCATGCCTGAAAGAAAGATAGATAGATATTTATTTATAACATATCAGTTATTTTTTTGCTATGACTTGATTTTAGATGGTCTATCTATTTAATCATGGATATATACACTCTATAGTTTGAGATAATTTTACAAAACAAAATGCATCACACTGGGGTTTGATTTGTATTCCCAAGAACATACAAATTATCTACTGTTGAACATTGAACATACATCAGTTAATGGATAATTAAGCGAGTATGTCAGACTTTTTATATGTAGTTAAATTTTAAATATGTACAACAGTCATTAGTCAATGTTCTCTGAGCTTGAAACGTCCGGGAAGAATACATGTTACGCAGGTGAAGTGAAGTCCCTGATCATCTGTCAACTGACCTTGCATGTTGAAAGAGTTGTATTCCATGTTTGGCTGCATGGAGTTGTAGCCCTGCCCAGTAGAAGGAGCTTGCCCTCCTGGGGGCATCTGGGGAGGGGGCATGCTGGCTGGGCCTTGGTCAGAGTACCCAACCCCAGAGGGAGGGAAGCCCCCAGGGGGAGGTCCTGATATCTGTCCCCCTCCGTCGGTCTGTGTTTGACCCTGTAGATGGGGCTGGTACCCCCCAGGTGCAGCACCTCCCCCCGACATACTGGCACCTCCCCCCGCCATGCTGGCTTGAGGGGGTGCATAACCCATGTTAGGAGCGCCTGTCTGGGTGAAGGGTTGCTGGGAGTTGGGGGGCATGTACATGCCCTGTGTGGGGCCACCAGGCGGGGGCATCATGCCCTGGACCTGGGCATTGTAGGCGCCAGTCTGATGCACAGGGGAACCCTCGGCCGAACCTCCAGGACTGAAGCCCTGTTGCTGTAGGTGGGCTGGGCCTTGTGGGGGCATGCCTTGAGGGGGCAACTGGCCTGGTACTCCTTGTGGGGGCATCTGGCCATACATCTAAAACAGAATAGCAACATGGCAATAGTCAGTTCATTGTTCATTAATTATGATTCTTTCTCAACAAATGGCATGTAACAGTAGAAATCTAGAGTTCTCTGACATATTTCTATGATTCACTTAAAGATATTACCTTTTAAATCACAAAACGATCTTAAAATCAAGAATTAATGAAAAATGTATAATTTCATGATATATTTAAAAAACATGTATTACTTGTCAATTAGTTACTCACATGTCTCTTAGGGTAAAACAGTTTTATTTACTTTTGACTCTGTAAGATGTTGATAATAAAGCTTTACCCTACTATAACTGACTGAATGTTTACCTGTGGCATGTTCTGAGGGTAGCCGTAGGTCTGCATCTGTCTGATCTGCGTCAGGTGTTTCTGCTGCTCAAAGCGCATCTGCATCTCGCGCTCTTGTTCCTGTAGTCGCTGCAAGGCCAGCTGTCTCTGCATCTCTAGGTACTCCTGAGTGAGAAGCAGAGTAAGAATCATGAAAGGGTGGACAACTCTTTCAACACAAAGATTTGGAGCTCATATCAAACGATTATGTTCAATTTCTATAACAATGATGCTGAAGGTTTATGTTATGCAACACTTGTCAAATGTTTATATCTTGCTAAAATTTCAGGAAATGAAACAGTCACAATCTCCTCTTTCAATTATTACCCTGTAATCTCTAAATGTGTTGCCAAAAGCTGGAATTATTTTTGTAGTAACACACTGGTGAATTAGAGTCATTGGAGCATTTGCTAGTGAAATTTGACAACGGGAACTAACCTTGTTTACATTTGTCGACTAAAAAAAGGTTTTTTGTTAGAAGAATAATTTATCTATGACTAAAATTATACTCTTATATTCAATACATCCTACTTCTCTTCATCTAAGTATGTCAAAAGTTAAAATTTTATAAATGATTTTCAAAAAATCATTTGAAATAATAGTGTAAATAATGACGACTAACATGTTTCTTCTGCCTCATGATCTCCAGTTTCTGGGCCATCTGGATCTGTCTCTGTCGTTCGATTTCCTCCATCTCTCGGCGCCGTTTCTCTCGGTGTTCCTCCCTCAGGGCGTCCAGGGCTTCTCTTGCGTCTCTCAGCTGAGCCAACTTGTCCTGCAGGCTCTCGTAGTGACCTGAAGTACACACACGTCTTACTCAATTAGAAAACAATTAATCAAATATTTATACTGGTCACAGTTTATGGCAGTTACGATTTTCCAGATTAAATACACATAGTGTTTGATATCTTTGACAACCACAGATGCATGAATTTTTTGGAAGTAGTGTTGGGAATTGGTTGTGATTTCATAATGGATCATCGTTTACAAACAGATTCACCTAAACAATCAATCATTGATTAATAATCGGTTAAATAAGATCTCAAGAAAATCCTCTAAATAGATATTATTCAACAAGATCATGTGTTTGTAAGACTTCTAGTGATCAGGTACAAGATTTCCTGGAAGTAAACACAAACAGCCAAAAACCTTTTTACTTTTATGGTTTTAGTATTTAAAACTGTTAAAGTCATGCAAAAGGTAATTTTCCTTGCTGTTGCTATTCTTAACGAAAATGATTATGAATTTTTGCAATCGATTATTGGCAGTGGGAAGAGGTAATCGATCATCGGACCACCACTACTGAGAAGTGATCCACTTTCTTTCAATTGATTTTGTGATGGAGGTTGGAATGAATAACACCATATTCAGTTCATGATAACTATATGAGTTACTAATTGTCTAGAAGCAGCATGGTCACTAATACAACCATCAGTTGTGTTCTACGAGTGGAGAGAGGGAGGGAAGTCAGTGTGTGCACTCACTGCGCAAGTCCTCTTGTTCCTGGATGTACTTCATCAGCTGCGGGTGCATGTTGCTGATGACAGCAAACAGTGATTGCACAGACGAGTCGTTAGCGATACTGCGGCCTCGCTGTGAGTTGCTGCTCATGCGGTTGACGAAGATCTCGATGCTGCTGTTGAGCGCGTTGAGGAACTGAGTCTGGTCCTCCTCCGTGTCCCCATTCTGGTACGGGAGGGTCTGCACCTGCTGCAATATCCAACAGTCATGTGCAGGTGCTTGGTTCATATTTTGAAAAGTTGCAATAGATAACCTGCATAATGGAGTGGGTAAGTGAGTTATTGTTTAATGCTGCTTTGGCAGTATCGCAGCCATTTGTGGCGAAACTGCATATTGGAGATAATAAGAAAGTTGTACAGTTGTACAATACATAATTTCCTGTGAAGAGCTTAGTTGGTATTTTAGATAATGTCAACACTGCAGTGCATGAGCTTATGAGGGAAAGATCTATTTCTGCTCTTGTAACAGTTCACTTGCAACTGGGAAATACTTATAAACACAAAGCTAATAACGTGAAAGTGTCATCATTGAAAGCAAGAGGTTTCATCAAACCAGGAAATACTAGATGACAAAGTTCAAATATGTCCATTCATACTGCACTGACAAACATCTTTACAACAAAATTTGTATTATCCATTTGAATTGCTCACATGAATATAGGAAGCTACTTAGTATTAATGGTTACCTCCTGTGTCTTGACAGTAGAAGTTTTTGGCTCGGCAGCGACGGCCGGTGCGGAGGGGGTGGTGGTGGAGGTGACTGTCTGCTCCGACTTCTGTTGCCAGTAGTTACGGTTGAGATATCTTGCCAACTCAGGGTCCATGTCACTCGTATCAATTGATGTCACAGACTGCAACATGACAATGAACATTGAACTCTAACATCACATTAGGAATAGTGAGTGAGTGAGTTATTGTTTAACGCCGCTTTGACAGTATTGCAGCCATTAGATATATTAAAAAATACTATCACATCAGGAACATTAAAGAGGAAAATCACATCAAGTTCTAACAGCTATTGGAAAGAATATGCTTGAAAAAGAGTACCGGTACCTAAAACATTAACTTTATATCAATGTGAATCATAGAACATAAAATGTTACCATTATTTACCCTTATTTTGTAATACTAATGCCAAACATTACATTGGTTAATTATACATAAACCACTTCATAATCTCAAAAATCATTTTCTTTTAATCTTTATCAAAGATTAGAGGGACCTCAGCTTATAACCTTCCTGTAGAGTAAAACATTTGAGTCTTTCAGTTGATATTACATAAATAATGCAAGCTTCCACCTCACTGACAGTGTAAGCTGTAAGTGGCCAAGCTGCTCAATCCTGACCAGTAATTGGCCAGGAACACAAATGTACAAGTGATATAGATTCTGAGGTTAACAATAATATTACCAATAATATTACACTGCATAAGACATGTTGTTAGATAAAATATCACATCGTCTTTACAGTCATGTAACATGACATCACAAACAATGATATGCCGTCGTTTTTTATTCACGTTACCTTATAATGAAGAAATGGCAGTTAGACCTCAATATTATCATCCATGAATATAACATAATATTGGCCTTGTTTGAGAAATTCCTTCATTTAAGCACTCTTGTCGTAAACTGTATGATATGGAAACTCATATAATATCCTTTATACACGTTAACAAAAACTTGCGGAAACAAACTGACCTGAAGCAGCGATAAACTAGGGGTGAAACGGTTCACAACTACTGTACATTAGTTGAACCAAGGTATATTGCTTTCTGTTACGTATGCCATACATCAAAATGTTTGTTCCACATACAGGGGTCGAAATTAACCTTTTCAATGTGGTAGCTATTCGGACTAGTGCATTTCTAAAAGTACTAGTCCAGACTTATTCTCGCTAGCCAAATACATCTCCATGATCATTTCACCTCAAATTTTAACTACCGGTAGTCCTTTGGACAACCAGTTTTTACACTCTACTAGCCCAGCTTCTTTTCACTAGCCATGGGCTACAGGACTAGTGCTAATTTCGAACCCTGTCATAGCATATTTTATGTTATTAATTTCATATTTATGTTTTCCTTTTTCTTGTTTACATTAATAAGACTTTATTTTTGAGAAAATATGTGCTTTTGTGACCTTATATGGTAGCATTCTTGGTTCTAATCTGAACCGGACAAAAAAATGTTCTCAACTGTCAGCTCTGTCAGCAACTGAAGCTGAAGTGTTTAACCGGATGATAAACCTACCGCAGCAGGCTGTGTCATCTGTGAAGTTTTCCCCGACTGTGGCGAGGAGGACCTCTCATCTCCGCTGTAGTATGAGTAGTTGTGTCGCAAACGTTCTCGCTGAAACATTCATATTGATCACATTAGTGGGCAAACATATCAAGGTGCATAATAAACATATGTTGTTCTAGGATAACATTGCACAGTGTTCTCATGGGATTTGACAATATGAACAATTCAATGTAATCAAATACACCAAAATCTTGATGTTTGATGGAGAAAAAACTTGACTTCAAAGTAATCAATCTCATAATCCTAAGGAATACACTACATATTTTGCTACAAGTAAAGGCAAAATTGCACCTCCCATGCCCTAGAAAATACAGATCATTCCGAACTAACAACCTTCACATACCCTATTATTTGTATCTTAAAATATATGTAAGCTCTATTTCAGTAACAGAATGAAATCGAAAAACTAATGAATTAAAGCCCTGAATTGTGCCTTAAATGTAGATATTATGATGTGAGTGTTGTAATAAAAAGAAATCAATGGTATTTTATTTGATAATTTAGTCAATTAATGTTTTCAATTTCACAAAAAGATAGTAATTATTCACAAATATATCTGATGACTGTATCCTGATTTTCACTGTTTATTGATGTTTTTTCATTGATTTTCAAAATTGTACTAAAGGCAAATTTGGCTTTAATAGTTGACCTACTTATATGGAAAAGAAATACCTAAGTTCATGAATGTAATAATTGTTACCATTCATCATATTAGTCATTTGGATCATTACACTTTATATGTAAAACTTTGCAAAGACCTTGTGTTATTAACTTGAATCAGTGACAGCAAATATACTCCAAGCATTAACCAGGAAGCCTGACCTCGATTCACAATGACTTTGACCCATTTTCTTAAGAATTACAAATAAAAATAAACATATTCATTTCTATTCATGAACCTATGATGGTTAAAATGTCAGATATAAAATCATAAATACTAAACAATTGCATACCGGTATGTTTCAATGTTAACTGTCAAACCACTACAAGTGTATAAACAGAAATTCACTTTCACTTTAACCGTAACAGCTGAACATAATGTTCAAGATCAAACACACTACCAATCTAAAGGTACAACACATAAAGCTAGTACAGAATAGTTTACTGTATCAAACCAACCAATCAAGGAGGCCCAACCCGTCAGTTATCGTTACACTGCACACGTCTGTCAGTTGGTGTACACATTGTAAACTGCCTTGCATCAGGTCTAAACCTGCTTCCTGGTAAGGGAGACAACTCTTACCTCCTTCTCCTTGGTCTCATGTTCACTCTTAGATAGAGCTAGAGCTAGCTGCAGTTCCTCCTCCTCTTGGAGTTCCTGCTCAGTTTTGGTCGGAGGATTCTGTGCAGGGAATACAGAATTCTGGATTTTTCAATTCATATTGTTTATTTAACTTATTTTATTGAGACCAGACAAAATTAATTACTAGTTTAACACAATTTTTAAGTGTAAATTGTCTAAAAACAGTGGGAAATACAAAACAAAACACATTTGGTGTAAATCAAAAGTTGTCTGAATGTTTCCAGGTGAACACAAAAGGCAAAGAATTCAATAAAATGATCATAAGGCCAGACAAATTAATTTACTTGTTAAACAGATTTTTGGGAGCATAATATGGTAGGAGGGAAAAAAAGAGCAATTGTGCTCTAGTGTCGATCAACAAAATTTAGGTAGGCAATATTGGCACAAAATTTATCTAGAAAAACTTAATGTTTCATCTATATTTTCAGTAGGGCATTAGAATCTGGCAACATTTTAATTGAGAGGGACAATTTGGCAACATTTTATTTGGGAGGGATTCTAAGTAGCATTTTTTCTTCTCAAATTGGTCAAAATCATGTCTGATTATTCTGTAAAACAGTCTGATTAAAATCGACCTTGTTCCGAGGAATAAAATTTGCAAAATAAAATATCTACCGGGATACGAACAGGTTCTGTAGATTCCTCGCCACAAGGTCTGAGAACATCCCGTATAGGCGTGTGTTCCGAACCAGTTTAGCGCAGCCAAAGCCCAGTCAAATAGCTGACCAATCACATCATAGTTTTTAAACGGTCGCTGTTTTGAAAGCATTTTGAACAGACAAAAGGATAGCTGTTTGGAGTTATCTGCCCCTAACTTCTCGCATCGAAAGCATTTGTTGGGCATCTTTTGATTGGCTACCTGAATTGGGCTCGAACACGCTAGTCTACGGACTGTTTCCAGACGGTTTGGCGTGGAAATCCGAACGATATGAGTTCGTATCCCGGTAGATGCACTATTTTGCACTTTTTTTCGGCGGAATACCGTCAGTTTTAATCAGACTGTTCCGTAAAATGACTAAATAAATTTGTTTTGTCAAATTTTAATTAATTTTTTTATCAGTTTTAATGAAGAGGGATTCTCAGGAGCATTTTTTCTCTCACAAAATTAACAAATCATGTGATAATAAAATAATATATTTGTTGCTTAAAAACAAATATATGTCATAATTTCATAAAATAAAAATTTCTGTAAGAAGCTGCATCATTATTCTGTGAGTTTTTATTTGAGAAAAACTTTCTGCATGCGTCTTGTCCAGTAAACATAACTTTTGTTAGTGCATAATTTATAAACAAAATAGCACAACATGAACAATGAATTAACCATAAATACAAAAGACAACTCTTTCACTTACACTGAATCGACTATAACAGCTGTCTCTTCATTTGCATATTTACATATGATCTTATTATAACCTTGAGTGATTGGTTTTCGGACGCTTAAGACACAAATCAATGTTGACAATAAATAAATAAAAATAAAATTTTAAAATTAATAAAAACACATCACCTATTTTTGCATATGAGAGCTTTATCTTAAATAAAATTGCAGATTATTTGTTGGGGAAAACGTTTTGATGACTATCTTGTCTCATTTAGTGAGTACATCAGGAATTTCGACAGTCAGCGAATGATTGCTGTTTTTAGACATCTGATTGGCCAATATCAAAAAAGGATATCCCAAGCTATTTATGAAAGTTCAGTTGACCCAGAATATTTCAATAACACAAAGACATCATCGAAAGTTTGTTGGCAGCTGGTATGACTTGTTCCAATTATCATATTATTGACTTTGCATACCATAGTTTAGGATAGAGAAAGATTTTCAGCTTAAAAGTGAAGTTTGTATTATCACAGATCTTAGGAAATTTAAAACGAAGCATGTTATTCTGACGGCTAGCGGAGACCTCCTCCTTTACACTGATGACGTCACATTGCTACAAATATCAAGAAAAACTACTCGCAGGTTAACCATCCGAAAACCAAGTCCGCCCAAAAACCAAGTCCTTGGCGATAATAATTGATGCACTCCTCCCTTAAAGGTACATCCTTTGTGTTGTTGGGGGTCAAATATGACAAACGTTATAAATGATCTTATTTTATCGAGAAATACCAACTGTTACCGAAAACAACCATTTTAATGATACCCAACTTAGTATATTGACGATATGAAGGTAAAATGAGTGATTTCTGATCGAAAATCTGACAATAAAACGCGCATGGCGCGCGTCAATGCGTCAAACGTAATTTTGGAATCTTATTTACACCAGACAAAACAACAAATTTGGGTTGATAATGTTCAATAGGCCATATAACTACTGTGCATGCAAATAGGACGTGCACTTTCGGTTTCTGCAAAAGAATAATGATGTTACTCGATTTTAATTGGAAACTAGTAAATATGATATGTTTGGCGATTGGGGATGAATATGCAAGCTAAGCGAATTTGTTTGTATTGTAAACAGCACATATGGTGTGTTGAAACGTATTAAAGCCAAATAAAATTTTATGAAACACAATGGATGCACCTTTAATATCGCCTACATACCAATTTCAACCACGAAGAGCCCCCCCACTGCTAATTCTAAATCAGAAGCCAGGTGCACTTTCATGCACGTTCTTCAACCAGGAACAAGTCATATTGAGAACACATGACTGAAAATTATGTATACACAATAAACCCAAAATACACCATTCTTAAAGGATTTTAAAACCCCTTTCAGAAATAATTGTGATCAAATACATGATATCTTTATCACACAACACATCTTACGGCATTGCCCCGCTAAGAATTTTGTCTCTTTCGTCAAACTTGTTACATCGCGATGTCCAAGTGACCGCCGAAGATTCCCGAACTTTAATGAGTTATGCACTTGTGACGTAATAGTGGTCTGACGAAAACGGAAGTGTGCAGTTGTTGACATGCGAGCGAAGGGAAAGTTACGCGGTGTGAGTTTACAAAGACGTAGATTGACCTAGTTTACGATAATAAGAAACATTTAACAGTACATGCCCTCTAACTAACATGTTAGGAAGACATTCGCCCATAGGTTTTTATTTTAAAGAATTATAAATCGATCTAAACTTATTCACAGCAAGAGCAAGTGACACTAAAATGTATGCAATCATTCCAGTACAGCTGTTCTGCACTCACTGTAAAAAAAAGTATTCAACGCAAGTCTTTCAGCTATTGAACTTTGCACTTTCTTTTAGATACATGGTTTGCTCATATATGAAGCACTTTTGCATTATAAATATATGTACATTTCAACGATGTGATCTCAAATTATGATTCAATCCGTCAAAACACGCCTAGCTGCGCTCGCGACTGCGAGTGACTGACGGCATGGTGCTATAACGAAATTTGGAAAAACCTGTCAATTTTTTAAAACGTCAACGGTTAAAAGTAGCAATACCTACTCGAAGAATCTACAAAGAATGCATAGAAACAAACTTGTATGTCAAGAGGGTCAACCAATCTGAAGTTTGAACAACAACCAGTCATGTCGAGTCAACAGTACCGTAGGAAGAACGATAACTCTGTATAGTACAGTGCAGCGCTGACCGTGAAGTCGCTAGAGATGTTGAGATATAACCAAGGAGGTGGGCCCTATATTTTCGGAGGTTGTATCATTTTATTAATGCATTTCAATCAAAACTGTTAGAATCTTGACTTTTTGAAAACTTGGGTAAACGTTGTACTTGACATGGAAGGAAAACCCATTGTTTATGCAATGTTTTGAAGCAGAATTGTCGGAGTATTTGAAATTTCCATTTGATAATATTTTTATGACTCTATAATCAAAATAAAACCATCATAAAAACAAATAAAATTATTTTCATTGATATTATATGAATAAAAAATATCTTCAAAACTAAACAAAATGTATAATGCTCCAGTTTTACTGGGAAAGGCATTTTTTTACAGTTAAGCTTTGACAGTGTGTTACAAAGCGACTACGTTTTCACGCTGTGGGTTTTGATAATATTATGTAAATTTTAGTGATTCTGAATTCTCTGAACCAACGATGTTTTACGGGATGATGCAATGATTACTCTAAATATATTTAAAACCTTTAAACATTCCACTGAAATATGACAGACACGTCAATCATCCAGGTGTTTTCGTTATTTTGATATCGATAATTTTGTTACTTTAAATAACTTTATATTTGATATGTTTTACTTTTTAAGATGCTGCTTCACTTTGTTAAGTTATTTCTTTAGCGTTTTGCAAACATAAGGAAAAGTATTCTAGATCAGCATAGGGACAGAACTTATTTTGCAACGATAATAGGGCCACTGACCATAACTATTAATATATGATATAGGGCCTACGTGGAACACGACTACAAAATTAAAATATTGAACCGAAGTAATTGTTCATTGTTTATTTTTGAAAACTTTGAAACGGTGAACCGTGTAGACAATCAGACATCCAGCACTTTATAAGGAAAAAAATCAGCAAGTTTAAACTCGAGCGTCTTACTTCCGGGTCCAGAAATAGATCAGAAATTAGGAAAAATAACATCGAGGGCAAAACATAATTTCCAATATTCAGCATTATGATAAACAGTTATGATACATAATTTCATTTATTATATATCTTTTGAAACATTTGATCAGGTATCGTACGCCGCACGGTAAAACACCGACTGCAGGCAGGCTACTTTGAACGTCGGTCTGACGGATATTTGCTCTTGACTCGTGTCTAAAACAATACGTCGAAAAAATGGTTGAAGAACTCCAACATTAGCTCAATGTCATAGACATATGTTACTAAAAATATATGATACAGGGCGCCACGAGTGAACCAACCAAGTGAGTGTTTATGAACAGGTTTGACATAGGCCAACTGCAGTGACTCGCACTGAGGCGAGATTGACGGACCACTATCACGTCACATTACGGAAGATGCCGAAAGCTGCCGATCTTTTTGCATACGGGAATGCCGGGTTTGCCGCGGACCGCACTAGTGTCAGCGCGGGTTTGCAAAAGTGACGTAAAAACATGACGGCTTGTGTTTACAATTTGAATACATCACCATAATGAAGTAAAATAACATAAAATGGGGTTTTGAAATCCTTTAAATGAGTGCCCCCCCCAAAAGTGGTATTCTTATCATTAATATACCCCTTAGAATATTGTACTGTAAGGGTACTTATTACATTGTTTATGAAAATTACTACTAAAATATTCATCTCTCAATTCAGAAGAATAACGTAACGTTATGGTGCATTTCATAAAAATAACCTAATAATTTAGTATCGCCTTTCATTCATAATTAATCAAAATTGTAACAGATACACAACCACAGTGGGTTTAAGAGTATTTCACTTATATCACGTCTGCTAGTATTATTTCAGGGAGAAAGCCTGCAACACCTTTGTGGCTATGTATAGCAATGAAACCTGCAAGCATTGGCTGAAAGTAGCAAACCATTGGTGGTACTGTGTCATATTTCTCTGTAGCAGATACTAGTACTGATACTAGTTTTTTTTGGCTTGAAATACCAAATTACTTCATAGTAATATGTGAATACGTGGGCAGATCTACAATTTTGTCTGCACCCTACAACCCCCCTCTGGATACACCATTGTACATATTACTAATACTGTCAGTGGAAAAGTCAAAGGACAATAAGGCTGGACGCACACTACGCCCAATTTTTTTGCAATGTGTCATGCGCTGCGTTTAATTTTTCCTCGCACACTACATGCATTAAGCAAGTGCGTTACATACTGCGTTTTATAAAAAGTTCATATAACGTGCTATATATCATTAGTATATTGTAGTCTACAGATATGGATGCCAACATAGCTATGCTCTAAAAACATGTTTTAAGAAACTTCAATATCATCTTCAAAACAAGCAATATGTATATGTATATGTCGGCAACAATAATATCAAAACATTTGTTTCAAAATGTATATAAAAAGCGGGATTTGTAATTATGGATCAAGACATAATCATAACATGCATGATACAAAGGCCTACCCACTTTCCTACCATGTGCGATTTCGTTTGAGATGCGATAAAATAGATGCAGCACCTATTTTCATTGCATCGGATCAGATCTCATCGCATTGACGCATCGGACGTAGTGTGTGGGGCCTATGAAAAATACACTGTCTGCGGTTTTTTTAACACATCGCATGACACTTCGCAAGAAAAATCAGACGTAGTGAGCACCCAGCTTAAGGCCTTACTGGACTTGGTATCTCAAAGCACAACATCAGCCATTGACGGTTTTAATGAATTTTCTGTTATGGCAGCATGTGACTGTCCTGGCTTTAGATGAAGTTTTATTTTTACTCATTTAGGTTCAGCAGGTGTACATTTGTATATATGACACTTAACACATGTCACTGAACAGCAATGTTAACATAAATTGAAGCACCCGTAAAATATAACATGGCAAGTGGTTCATTGTAATGTGTTACTGAAAAACATTGATTAAAGCTTTCCATTTAGCAATGAAGGAAAAGCATTGTTTTAACATGCAATCATTTTTTCAACTTTGAAAACATTCTTGACAATATTAATGAAACATTCAATGGATAATGTATTGATTATTTAAATATAACTGTTGTGATTGTTCCATGAACACATACATGTGGAGGTTATCAAACAAAGATGATTGCTAAATGATGAGAGCCACCACTAATATTTGAATATTTATAAGCAGCACAACATTTATTCAGACAAAAACATGATGAACTGGAACATCTGTTTGAATTCAGTTAGGAAGAAACAGAACCATATCCTAGTTTCAATAGTTTGATAACCTTTTCCTTCCTGAAGGGTACCAGAATATTTCAGGATAGTTTATCTTTAGTCAGTAGCCAATCCAATTTAATTTGTTATGATTCATGTAAAGTGGCCACTTACAATGTTTTGACAATGCACAATTCAGCAGAATACGTTTTATACAAGTGTAGAAGCGAGCACAGCTCACATACCCCCGCTTCCAAATAAAGTTGGACATAATTGAAAATCGGAAAGGCCCTTCTATGGGAATGACTAACCTGTGTGTTAAGTTGAATGAATATGGAATGTACAGTTCCAGAGATAACTGTTAAGTCATGTTTCCATGAAAACTGCCAAAAATAAAATTCAGAAATAGGACTCACCCTCAAAAGGTACATTTAGGCACAATGGTTGACATGTGTATGAAGTTTGGAGTAGCTAGAATGTATAGTTTGGGTGATAAGTTCTGCACAAAATGACTTCCTCACAGAGTCACTGTTTTGGTCATGTTTTCATGGAAACCGCCAAAAGAATAATTCAGAAATAGCTCTAACCCTCAAAAGGCACAACTAGAGATCATGGCTAACATGTGTAGCAAGTTTGGTGAAACAAGCATATATAGTTTGAGATATATGCTCTGCACAAAGTTTTGTGACGGACGGACACAGACAGACAGACGGACGGATGGACGGAGAGACAAACGGATAGAATGAACGCTATATACCCCCGCTTACGCTGTAAGGCAGGGGTATAAAAAGAGGTACTGTAATCTTGAGATAGCAAGACACAAATTTGGTTCTAGACGTGTAGACTTCCTGACAGTCAGCAAGGTGAAAGGAAGTAAAGTAAAAATAACATGGTGAACAAACAAGATACTTCATTAGTGAACACACAGCAAATTGGAACAAACTGCTTATAACTAAAATGAAGCTAATGATTCTCAACTTTTATTCCATCACCAGTTATAGGCTGTTCAACACTTGACGGGAAAACCTGCAACATTGTTCAGGATCTGAGACACAAACTACAATTTTTTCTGCATGGTATGTCTTTGAATTGTAATGAAATTTGCAAGCATCAACTGGGACTTATGAATCATGGATTGTGTCACATTGAATTCACACATAGCATTGCACCAAAACCTCACTGTTGTTATCTAGGAAACTAAGCTGTTAAGCCTTTAATGGTGATTTAAACACGGACCTCTTGATCTGAATGAAGTTGAAGGCACTGACCACCCCCCCCATTTTTTCCCACATTGTTTCATTATAAGACCTGTTGTTGTTAATTCCAGAAAGCTTTTTATTTACAAAATGTATAGAACTGAAAATTTGAGAAACATTAATGACTTGTTGTGTCACAATTCTGAACAGGTATCATTTGGATAACATAAATTTACTGAATATTTTCATTATAATACCAGGCACAGTTTTAAACTCTAGAGGCACAGAGATATATATATTGATTCCTGCAAAGAGCTTGTTAACTTATTTGTTGTGGAAAAGCTGTTCTAATTGCAGTTAGGTTCAGGGTAAGCATTTTGCATACATAGCCACAAAGATTGTTCTTCATAACCGATGTATTACACTTTTGAAAACTATGGTGAACAGTAAATCATCTCTCTTCTCACCAGCTTTAATATGAAATTAATCCTCTATCTATTAAGGAAAGATACTTAATCCCCATTATATGTTAGTACAGAAAAATACAGCCTTGATAATCTCAGGAGAAAGCATATCAATTTTGAAATATTGAAAATGTTTCTTACCTCCCTTCACAACTATGTAACTATGACCGAGGACCAATCACGGCACAACAAAATTGAGTATTGTACAGAAGTCAGATATTTTATTACATCCATCATGGTATTCTTATCCACAAGGTTCCAAATTCCCTGCATGTCATCTCAGCATTTGCCTCGTAACATTACCAGCTGGTGACTCATCGTTGTAGCAAGTATTTTGTCAACAGATGTAATGTCATGATTTTATATTTCATGGTTATCATCAGTCCTCACATCCGGGCACTGTAAGTTATGTTTGATTTCAAGTAGTTATTATTAGCGGGTTATGTACAGCAATACACGGCAAATGCTGAGAAGAGAATCAGGGGATTTAAAGGAGGAGTCGTGTGGGTGAAATACTATGATGGAGCAGGATATATAGTGGTATAGTTATATAGTTCTAGTATGGTATATACACTGATGTGTCTGGCAATGATGTTCATAAAGGGAGGTAATAAATTCCGCAACACCTGACAAAGAGGCTACTTCTAAATTGCAATAATGCTCAACAAACCTGAAGGATTTTTAAAATTAAATTTTGTGTTTACTCCTTGAAAGGCCTGTAGCATTATGAGAAGGGCTTGCTGCTATTTTGTGCCTTAAGCCCCACTGCCCGATAAGTGAAAACTATTTTGTGCCTCAAGTCCCAGTGCCCGAGAAGTGAAACTATTTTGTGCTTCAAGCCCCACTGCCCGAGAGGTGAAAACTATTTTGTGCTTCAAGCCCCACTGCCCGAGAGGTGAAAACTATTTGTATATTGGTTAAGTGTAGCATTTTAGGAATTAAACCCCTAGAGATTATCAAAGATGGCAGAAGAGAGCTACAAAACACCTACCTGAGTCTGTTTTGAGAGAGGGCTGGACAGGTACTCAGCTGGCAGGTTGTCAGCCTCTGGCTTCACGGGCCTGGAAATAGAACCACAATTTTATAATCAGAACTGCCAACTACTTGTGCATTCTTGTCAAACTTCAGAGCATAACAGTTGTGATGACCTTATCACAGGGTCATTTGATACACATCAATATATTCTACACAACATACTACCATTACAGAGGGTTTGTAAATGTGACATGTAATATTGTAAGTAACCATCTGTCATCCTGTTTAATTCCAGAAAGATGTGGCTTTTTCCAATATGTGGGACTGGGAGGCTTCATGACATTATATGGACCCTCCCATCAGACAATATCAGAGATCTGACTTTTCTGACCTTCACATTCCACAAACAGCATCCAATTCAAATTGGATCCTACTAACGATTTTCTAGGCTTGTCATTGATTGGCTGGAGCAAAAGGACCTCTGCTATACACTTGTCCGATGACAACATAGACATACATATAAGTGTTGATTTTCGTTACAGAAAGTATTTTATTACAAAGATACTGCATCAGTTTCCGAAGTAAACCAGTACAAAATGGATGCTGAAAGTGTACTTACGCGTTGAGTTTGTCATAACAAGCATCACAGACTCGCACTTCCCGCTCGATGCCAAACCGGGGAATAATGGAGTTCTTGGAGGAGCACTTGCTGCAGAATACTTCACCACAGTTCCTACAGTGGTGCTGTGAAGGGAGAACAAGAAATATGATGTTATGCTATTGCTCAAAAATACATATTCAGAGCAGAGAATTGTAAAATTTATGATAAATACTGATTAAGAGCAGAGAATATCCCATTGTTATGATGACGTCATATGATTGAAAGTGTTATTTCACTGAGTAGAATAGCATGTTTTTTTTCTCAGTGAAAATACAGATTTTACTTTAACAGATAAATGCCATATTTAACCACTGGAAATATAATAAAAACTTCTACCTCACTAAATGAAATATACATGGTTTTTGACGTGAAATGACAAATATCATGTATGTCTTTTATCAACAATATTTTCTATAACAGCACCTATCATGGTTACAGAGTACCCACCTTCCTCTGGACCATGCCGAACGCGACGCGACATCTCGTACACACGTCACTGTCCTTCCACTCTGGGGCCTTCTCCGCCGCAAACATGGCATCCGCCTCCTTCAGGGTTGGGAACTTGTACCCTGCACAACCCAACCTCATTAAAATGGATACTACACCTTGCCTTTATATTCAATCAATCAGTAGTTATTTAGCTCTGAATAGCTTAGACAGGCTCAAAGAATCACTAAACCACAGGGGGTGTATCGCTTAGAAACAGTGTTTGAAAGACATATACCCATATAGACCCTACCCTATTACTATATAAAAGGAAAGGGATGTAAAGACGAAACCACCCCATGCTCATTCAAACTCATATTTCGCATCAATAACATTTTTATGGCACAGTCGATGACTATGATACGAAAGTAGGAATGCTAATGTTTGGAAACAACATTGAAAGGAATTTCTATATATCTGCATTGACTCTTGCACTGAAGCAGACAAAGCTTATGTTCTGTGTAAAGTTTCATATCTCGTCACACATACCTTCCATCTTCATGAGATGAAACGTGTCCTGCACCACCTTGTAACTGGGCTCGTTGCGGAACGCGTGCGACCAAACTTGAACCATCTCAAGAATCTTTGCTTTCACTGGGTCGTTCCGGGTCTGAAGAACATGTTAATATTTCACATAAATTATGGAAACCAAAACTCAAGCATTCACTGCGCAGACCCGACTAAAATCGCAAAATTAAAATAGCTTTTCAAAATATACTCTGTCGCTTGATTTTTATTAGAGCACATAAATAATACTTTCACCTTTTGCCTGAAAGGCTGAATGTTATAAATGATGGATTAACTGGGCGATGTAAGTTCTGCTAATAAATTTGTCTTGAAAGACAAGGATGATGCAAATGTTTCCTCAGCATAACACATATATATGGTTTCTTCTCCATATGGCCTGGCAACTGATACAAGAGACAGCTTGTAATACATGTCTGATTATTTATCAACTATAAGTCGGCCCCCTTCCTCAGTCCCCTGAATCTTTTTCTTCTGGTATATTTCTACAATTTTATAAATAAACTAGGAATGCCACAGGCAATACTTAGGTCTTCAAGACTTCTGCTTGACCTTGAACTCCATGTTGGACTCTCGGTTATTCACCATTTTCTCTGCTTTAAAATGAGCTCAATCATGTCTCTAACTTCAATAGTTATTTTACAAAAATTCTCCAAAGAAGGTACCCCTCTGAAAATGGAAAAATCACATATAAATGGACCCCTACATGATCTTTCTCACGGTTAAGACAAAACGGTCAACATTTTCATAATAAGGTGTAACATAGGAGATGTTATACTTTGATTTGCACGAAAGAAGATGATATCATCATTAAGATTGCATACATAATTAATACGCTATGTTCATCTGAATATTCAGGAAAATACTCAAAAATGCTCATTTTCGTACCCCTAGACACCGTTCGTGATGTTCGAACTTTTTGATGAAAGCGGTCAACATAAAAGTTTTTCTTCTTGAAATTGTGCATATGAAGGTGTATGTAAAATTTCAATAGCATAAGAAGTTAAGCAGTTATGAACCTTTCAACTTTGTTGAAAATGGCAATTTTCGAAAAATGACAATCTTCTATGACTTGTCACACGTAAAGCATGACAGACACATGCTTGAAAGTTATTGTCCTTAATAAAATGATGTCTCTCCTTCAAAATGAGCTATTAAACATGTTTGTATCTTCAGTGGTTTGCGATCGAAAATGCTTCTAAAAATATGCCTCTAAAAGTTCTCAAAATCACGAAATTTCATATTTTAGGACAAATGATAAATTTGTGATTAAACTATCAACTTTTACATGATAAAGGTCTAAAACAGAAATGTTAGGTTATGTATCTGCATCCGATTGCAATAAATAACTTTGACGTATCTTTATTTGTAACAGAGTAACGTCCCTTTGAACATGATGCCGAAATTCGAACTTATAAAAAAGGACCATGTTGAAGGTCAGGTGACCAAAATTCTAGGACGAAATTCAAAATTCGGCCTCAAGAGCGCTCTTAACAATTCATTTATCTTCAAAATAAGCTATAATACATAGCTGTACTGTTAAAATTGAAGGAGGAGAAGATTTTCAAAGACGCGTACCCTAAAAAACGCGAAATTGCACAAAATTTTCAGTTTTTTGAAAATAGCAAAAAATCTATTCTGCCGGCCGAAAACCAACCAAAGTTTCAACTTCAAGGGGAGATAACTCAAGAACCAGGTCGAAATTTAAAAAAATGGCTCGACAATATCTAAGTTGGATTACTGGCTACAATCCCTGAAAATTTCATGCAAATCGGCCAAGTCGTTACTTCAGGAAAGCGCGTACAAAAAACGTACAAATAATAAGAAGAAGAAACCGGATAATAACAATAGGTCTTCCAGACATACGTCTTGAAGACCTAATAAAGAGCAAGGCATTAACTGCTTTATACAAATGAACACTCTGAAGTTCATCTTTCAAAAGAATTTCTTATTCAGTAAAGTACACAAAAAATGATTGAAATGGAATTCAGATTTGAGCTGTTTCCATTGTTTATATTATTAGCTGGGTTTGGCTTGACTGACGGATCTTGCCTCTCATATATAAAAAACATTCACTGTAAATCGACCCTTTCTTTGACCTCGCTTTTTCGGCAATCAAAGTCTCTACTTATTTTCGGCAATATACGTTTTTAACACTGTAAGTATCTCACCTTGGCCTGATCCTTCATAAACTCCATGAATTCCTTCGTGGCGACCTCCGCGTGGATGAGAGATCCACAGTTCTTCATGCATGACTCCAGCACCTGCACAGAGGAATAACAGACTGGTACACACACCCTGCCTGCTTAACTTGGCACCATTGCCGGTACTGTCTAGCCAATACATTTAGAGTGGGGTAGATTGTCGATTTTTTTTGTTAATTTCTAATGTTTTTATCCTTGTTAAATAGCCTACACATTGGAAGGCTACAAGCTAAAATTTCTAAACTGATTTCCAATGGAGAAATTTACATTTGGTCAACACTTATAATCTATGTTCAGGTTCACAGAAAATAATGTCTTGGAATCTCAATCAATACTATAGATCTCAGACAATATTTTCTTCAAAGGTTACTCAACCTAAAGATGTCCTGCTTACATGTAGAGAACTAATACACAAAGCCTTAACCACATCCCCTGCTTCCCTCTCCCAAATCAAACCTATCATCCTCCCAACTCATCCCTCTCCACAGTGTACCCCAGTCAACCTTTAAACCAGCTGGTATGACCAAATTAACTTCTCAATCACTACTGCACCCTGCTTGTGCAGTACAAAAGCTGACATAATATTCTGCTCAAAATAGTTATAATGGTTCTAGAGACATGCAAATTACAATTCCTAGTCTTTTAACAAAGATTTTTCAACAGTTTGTCAGCAGATTAATCATTATGTGGACTCACCTGAAGTGCGAACATGGAGACATGAGGGTTGTCTGATTGTATCTTCTTCTTCACCCCCGCCACAGCATACTTTGCTCTGTGCAATAAACCTTTTTTATACACACTCTTCATTCTAGCATTCATCAATTCATTCACTCATTATATACAGCTCTGAATTACTCAGTTTTCAACTCAAATATTCTTTTTAAACATATATTAAACTTTATACTATAAAATTTATGGGTGTATCAAGCAAGAACCTGACTATTTTTATCAATATTACTAAGAATGAGGTTCCTTAGGTGGTATTATCCATATATGATTTATATTATCCCATTTATCACATCATACGTGTACAAATGTTAGAAAAGGAAGATTTCAGGATGTAATTTATCTATGATGAACTCATTATTTCAGAGTACATGTGTTTACTATTCATCTTTCAGATATTTTTTATTCCATTTCTGATTATCCTTCAAAAGTATTAACACAAATATGTATAATACATCATCGTAAATTATGTTTACATGAAAAATATGCATAAACATACGTGACATCTGCCTGTCTGACGCAGTCACATATTTGCAAGATGGCGTCCCAGTCTGGTTCCAGCAGCAGTTGGCTCGTGGCCTTCTCTACAATATTCATTCAATTCATGTATTTCTAACATACATGTGACATCAAGAGTAGAATAGTTTCACTGAAACAGTAATCACTTTTTGCATCAAAGCGACTAGTTGGTGAAATTCTTTCAAATAAATGGAAAGATACAAATGAAAATTATAAGCTTATCTTTAAGTAATTATCATCAATAGTTTAAGATAGGTTTGAGAAAGGTCTTTGAAGGGCATTTAGAAGTGGTATACATAAGAAGATGAAGATTTTCTGGATAACAACTTCTTTAATGTGAAAATACACGACGTTTCGGAGTACATACTCACTCCTT
Organism: Gibbula magus; assembly: GCA_936450465.1. Taxonomy (NCBI): domain Eukaryota; kingdom Metazoa; phylum Mollusca; class Gastropoda; order Trochida; family Trochidae; genus Gibbula; species Gibbula magus. The sequence goes on along the minus strand of OW388290.1, from coordinate 32,861,407 downwards.
CATCAGGTGGAATGTGTGAAGGATGAAGGAGTGAGTATGTACTCCGAAATATTTTCACTAATGGCAATTGGCAACTAAAAATCGCTCATTTGATTGATACATTTGAGCAGGTAGAACAAACATCATTTTGAAATATATACAGATATACAGGTACAAAGGTGTTCTCAGCTGGAAAAGATGTAGGGCTGATGAAGGCATATAGTATGAAATATGGCATCTGTTTGTCCTGTGGACGAGCAGTAGATCAAGGTGTCCTGCAGGCTTGCAGATGACGGATGACATTCTGATTTTGCACTGACTGGGAATCTTATTCTGGGAATAGGAGTTATAAGATTCTCATTTAGAATGAAAATTCATATAAAGATAAAGAATTTCAAGAGAAGCATTACATCAAACATTAATGAGGTTTATATGATGAATATTATGCAAAAATAATACTTGTAAGGTTAAGATATTTTGGTTAAAAAAGATCAATCTCTTTAAAATTAAAGATTAACACATAAACATAAAGAATTTCAGGAAAAGTATTATGTAAACCTTAAAGAATTTATATGATGAATATTATGCAAAGAATAGATAGTAGAAAGGTTAAGACAATTTGGTTAACTAAATTCAGTCTGGTTTGAGGGTATTGTCAGTTATTAGAAAGCATGGAGTATGATATAATGTTTAAAAAAAGATAATGAAATATGAAATCATTAGCTAAAAAGATAAGGGATAACATATCAATGTAGTTGAGTGAATTAAAGATCATGAGGTGAAATTAGGAAATATAATAGTAGAGGCTGAGTCTTTTTTATGTTCCTGAACAAACATAAATAATATTTTATTTTATTACCCATATGGTTGAAAATAACCGAGTTAATATTATTGATATGAGCACATGTGCACATATCACATTTGCCTAGCAACGATTGTTTTCAAGGCTTCCCGTATTTTGTCGTGTGTGACGTCATAAAACGATGGTTCGTGACGTCACTGTTGCTTGCCGTCGCAAGAGAAGTCACGGGGCCGCTTTCTGACTATTTTTACGAGAATCACATGGAATAGAACGGGTAATAAAGAAATTATTACACTCAAAAGTGTGTCATATGACTTTTACGAAACTCATGCGAATTTGTGTATAACCCTCGCTCTCGCTCGGGCAATACAAAAATTCACACTCGTTTGTAAAAGTCATAATGACTCTCTCGGGTAATAATCTCTATTTATTTTATTGAGATAGAAGTTGACATCCTTGATATCTATCTATCCATCTATCATAATTATTAAAGTACACCAATTCATTACTTCAACTAGTACATCTAAAAGCATTTTCTTGATGATCAAAGTAAAAAGGTAAGTTCATTTCAACAAATTATTTATAATGTTCAGATACAAATTAACGTAAAAATAAAATAATGTAATAACTTTTTGTGTAAAATGATATCACTGATATATCAAAACAAATGAGTTCCCGGAAATAGATAATAACAATGACAGTATTATTTCAGTTCATTCATTGCGTAGATTCTGAAGATCAGCCTCAAATTACATAACTCATAGGGGTACTTTTGTATAAACTAATTTATGAATTAAATAAGTCGATAATTACCTAAAGATCGATCAAATACAGCAGATTTGTTGCTAAACATCCTGTTTATAGTAGGTTCTTTTACTGACTCACGATCATCGGTGTCTGTCTCCTCAGCTGTGCGAAATACGACTTTCCTAGTGACAAATTGGAAAGTTCACATCTTGTTGTAGCGTCTGGTGGTTAGCTACACAAACATCCTTGAATTTGAGTCTTTGGTAAAGGATGCCATCCTTCATTCAAACAATCAATAATTATAATCAAACAGAAAAAAACACCAAAATACTAACATACCGAGAAAAATGGCACAACGAATTAAACGAACTCATCGATGATAAAACATGGGAAACGATAGAACGAATGACATTTAAGTCCTATAATAGTGTAAAACATTCTTGGTTCCGATTAAACTCCTATTTAAATTGCAAATATGACAGCTTCATGAAATTCTGGTCGATCTGTCATAATCTATTTTGAGTATTTTTAGCAATATTGTACATCAAATATTCCATATACTTGTCCACTTTCTGTATATATATGTATAAATTCTTGCTAAGCACACCTGTGTACATCCTCAAGACCGATTTATACACTCATATAGAGCATGTTAAATTTAACTGTTTCCTGTAATAAGTTGTCATGTATGGAGTTGCAAAAATAAAAAAAAATATTTAAAAAAACATATTAAAAAATAAAAAATTATAATCAAACAATCATAACTAAATTGTTACTACAAAATGGAAAAAATGGCATTATGAGGACAATAATATAGAAACTACTACAGTGCATATAAATGCCTTGATATATACTTTACTAATCATCTTTCATGGTCGTAAGATACAAAATAAGCAGCTGTTCAAGCACGAAAGGTATTGATATGTATATTGAGAAATTTAAAGATACTTGGGGACATACTATATGGGGCCGAAATCTGGGGGTATAGATACTTTGATTGGATAGAAAAGGTACATTTATTTGCCTGCAATAAATATTTTGGGGTAAAGATGAACACTTAAAATGTAGTGGTGTTTGGGGAATATGGCAGATACGCTCTAATTATATCGTCACAAATCAGAGTGATTATATATTGGATAAGTCTATAAAGTATGCCACCCTACCGTTTGTCGAAAATGTGCTATGATATGATGTTACTAGCTATATATACTCATGGTAAAAATGGTTGACACCCCTAAACAGAAAATGGATTTTAGCAAATTTAATGCATTGATAATGAATATTGTTCGATATTATGGTATTTTCGAAATAAATGGCACAAACACATGATGTAAACTATATAATACTTGTCATGTATGTATTGTGTGCGATTGAGACTCCATGAAAGATGTTGTGTATATTTGGGTTCAGTAGAATATTTTTTTCAAATTCAAGTTTTCATTTTTTATTAGAACCAAAATGGGAACACTCAAACACTGTGACAGTGTACCAATTCAAAGATCTCAAGACAGGAAAAATTTTTTTTGAATAAATTTAATTTTTCTAATATTCCTCTTTCTTTGGTATTTTAAAGTACAAGTGGAGAAATAACAAATGCTCAATGACCCTATTAAAAAAAGACATCCAGTAGTAACATGTTTTATAAATAAAAAAAATCGAAACTGACACGTTACGGTGTTTATATTATTATACGTTACGGTATTTATTCCTTTAACTATTAGGGGGTGTCAACCATTATTACCATGAGTATATGACAAACCAACTTCCCAATGCAAGGCATAACTCTTGCCAGCCTCCATTACTGGCTGATTTAGGCCTTAATCAGCCAATAGTGGAGACTGGCAAGAGTTATGCCTTGCGTTTGGAAGTTGATGACAAACAGGGTAAAAAGGGTTAGGCATCAGATGTTCAACTGGACTTAACCATATGGTATGAACAAAATGTTGAATTTTCGTCATTATTTCTAAATACATTTCCCTAAAGGCTAAAATATATTAATCAACAATTACAAAGCTGGTTGGAAACAATGTCTACATCTTCAAAATGTAATTATAATCCCCAGTCTTAAAAACTCACATTTATACTGAAAGCTACTTATCATGTGTAAATGTTAAGAATTTAGAATACCTTTCGTTGTTCATCTCATGCTCCTTTAATTGAAAGGGTACATTTATGAATATTAAAAGGGAAACAAGAATTTGTAAATGCTCTAATGATAATGCCATAAAGACGAATATCATTTTCTTGTTGTGTGCATATTATACTATACGTAAAAACTTTATTAAAGAAGTCTTATTTGTCAATTCATCAATTGATAAATTTTCTTCTTTATTAAATAGTTTAAATGTAAATGTAATTCAGAATGTCGCAGTGTTTCTTCAGCAGGCAATGAGGTTAAGAATGTTGTATATGAAATGTACTATAGGCCTGACCTCTTCAGTACTGGAATAAAGATTGATTGATTGGTTACTACACTAAATATAAAATCAATTTACCCTACGGAATATACTTTTACGAAGCATAACGCTAACAATAAGAACATTTTAAACTGTTTGAGAGGCATTCTAGAAGTTGTTGGTACAGATTTAGAGAATAACCAACGAGGTACGAGTGATTACGGGAAATATCCATGAGTCTAAATAATGTTCAGCCACGAGCTTTAGCGAGTGGCTCTGAACATTATTTAGACGAGTGGATATTTCCCGTAAACACTCGTACCGAGTTGGTTATTCTATATATTACCCATTATGCAATTAAATTGACCAAATTACGCTTGGTTATAAAATTTTCACGTTTGGCGGCCGCTGTGAAGGACCCGTCGCCACAGTAACATTGTGACGTCATAAGATAAATCGTCGCGTCAGACCATTGTTTTATGACGTCATAGTCATTCTTTCTCCGGGTAACCGACCAATCAACGCTGAGAATCACTTGAAAGCACATGTGCAAATATCACAAAAATAATCACCTGTGTCTTCTCACCCGTATGGGTAATATATTTAAGAAATGAATGGTTAAAAAAATCCTGATGGATTCATATTGTGGAAAAATGCAGCTTGTTTAAGAAGTTAAAAATGTTCCGGTTTTCGACCAGGCTGGTAGTAACCAATATATGTGATTTAGATGTCCAGAAGAAGTTGAAAGTAAACTTTTACGTTTGTGACTAGACAAAAAGGTTGTATGCTTTACATCAAAACCCCTGAATGATGAAAATACTGTTATTGAGTAAATTTAAGTGTGAAACTTATGAAACATATATATTTCTAGTCATTAAAGATCTTTTCTCGTAATTTACCTTAGTAAAAACGAGTTTACTGTGTTGTCAAATGACTTAATAGTATTTAGGAACACAGACGCTTATTTATGTGAACATTTTTGCTTGAAAATGAAAACTTTTCATTTTTTTGTCTATCACCCAAACGCATTATCACTCAAATGTAGCAAAATTCAAGCAGCATTTGCATGAACTGAATGCTTCTACAGGGTAGAAAAGGTGCCTACTTTGCATGATATGGCACACATGTACGAAATCATGCCGCGATTGACCAGTGGAGAAAGAGAAAGAGCTCTGGGGATGTTGCAGTTTGGGTCGACCAACAATGATGTTGCCTTTGGCTGTCACTGTATGACCATTATACGACTCCGGAGTCACCGCTGATAGGCCTGATAGGCATGATAGGCCTTATGATGGTCATACAGTGACATCCAAAGGATATATATATATTCAAACCTGGTGTATAAGAAAATGTTTTAATTTATTTACTCAATATTTGAAACGGACCTTTTCACTGAAACATATTTATCATGTGTTGATCTGAAGAACTTTAGGCATTCACTAGCAAGATTCCGATGCTCATCTCATGATTTAGCCAATGAAAGCGGCAGATATAAACTGTTTAAAAGGAGGAGAGAATGTGTACACTAAGTACTTTAAAGGAATTTGAATAGTTGTACCATTTTCTTCTCATCTCTTCACTGTCTAATTCATTACGTGAACAATATATTGAACGCTACTATACTATGTTCATCCTAGTACTATACCAGTTAGTAATCTAATAGGCAGTACCAAAAAAACTATTTTACAAACTCTTGCCATAAATATTCACATGCAATGTCCAATACATCCTCGGTTCCCCATGGTTTTATATATGCTCCGTTACTCTCCACTATATCACCCATGGGAAATTTCATCAGAGAAATCTGTACTCAAATTACCCGCCCTTGGCCGGCTTGAGCCAATCAAACCGCTACGCAGCTTGGACCTGCGAGCCAATGACAATTCATATATTTTCGTTGCAAAGCACGCGAGGTCATTTTGTTAGCCATCCGTCACCGGTTATCTCCCATGACCATTTCCGTCTTATCGTATTGAGTATTTTCTTTGGTTACTGACTTCGTCACGCCGGCCAAGGGCGGGTAATTTGAGTACAGATTCTCCTGATAAGCTTCCCATGGGTGATATAGTGGAGAGTAACGGAGCATATATAAAACCATGGGTAACCGAGGATGTGTCCAATAGATCAAATGACACAACACCCGACTAATGTAAATATAACAACGTATGCATACCTCCATGAGGTATCTTCAGTGCGAAGTAAAGAGTGATCATTGAAGCGCACGTGGACAACTCCTGTTACTTTTGGTTTCGAGGAATAAGTCGTTTTATGGTTTTAGGGAAAGAGCATACGTGCGAAGTCCAAAGTTGATGAGATCACGACCAAACATTAAAACACGTTTGTTCCCAAAGGGACCACCACAACAAAGTTCTGATTTGGAGCTCTAGACTGGCATCTCGTCTCTGAAAAAAAACTGATTAACTTATTCATATGATAACAGTTTTATTAAATATTGGAAAGGAGTCTCTGAGACATGGAAATTAAACCTAAATATAGACTCGCTTTTTGGAGAATTTCATTACGGTTTAGGGTGAACTAAAGGTAAATTGATATAAAGAACAGGCGGTGAGTAGGACTATATACAGTAGTTCTTGTGAAGTCGAAATGTCAAAAGTGAACGGATATCCGACACAGCCTTTAAACTTTACCATTAACCCATCTGACCTTATAGACCTGATGAGCTGACATGAAATATTCCTTATATATCATTTAACGATAGATATATTTTTAAACGCTGCAATTAACGTCCGAAAATACTGTTCATCATTTCTTATCAAATCAAACTCTTATGCTCTACCACTATCCAGATGAAAGTACGTACGTTGCAAGTTTTCTTGTAATTTAAAAGGCACTTCGAAACCGGCGGAGACACCATAATCTTTCGACCTGAGTATCATTTTGTGTTGTCCCTGGACAAGGCATTTTCTCAACGATGCACTCAGTCTTCCCAGCTGTTTGAATGGGTACCTGGACAAGGCACCTATATCGTCGCGCCTAGTAGCGACATCGAGAGTACCATTCCTCCCAGGTAACAATACAAACTGTCCGCCTTTAATATGCATGGACCAAGGATTTAGATATCTAAATCCTTGCATGGACATAGCGATATACAAATGGTGTGCTATTATGTAAAAAAGTAATAAAACATGGAGTCGAAAATAAATGTCATCGACGATCCAGCTTAATTATGTTAAAAATAATAGAGACAAATGACGCTTAGTAGCAGCGAAGATACATGGTGCATGGAGGATTGGCGATACTAATAATCACATTAATCACATGTAAGGATTAAAACGTAAATAAAAACAAACTAAATAATACTTTTATACTTTATTTCTCTATATAAAATTCATCGACGTTTTCGCCAGGCATTTCATCGACGTTTTCGCCAAATATTCGCCGTTTTCGCCTTTCGACGTTTTAGTTTATCGCCGTTTTGTCCCGTTCCCGCTATTATTATCGTTGTGCTCATTTCAGTTTAATGTATGATCTCATGTCCAAGTTCCTTTATTCTATTTTTTTAACACATGGACATTGTGATAATGATAATTGGGATAGTAACATTTGCATTACCGTTATTTTATTACAATGCGGCAAGGATTTAGATATAATTTAAATCCTTGATTACGACAAAACTAATGTATAGTGTTTCTGAACTTCAGAAAATATGCGTCAAATGCCAAAGTCAAATGTCCGTGAAACATCAATAACTAACTGGTATTCTGTCGGGTAAGAAAATGAAGGAGAACTTCACCAATAACTTCGTACGTACATGTATGTGAGTACCCGTTTTGTGCTCCTTGGAAATCGCATTATGTTGTTGCCGACAGATGCTCTCTACAAAATGTAAAACATTTAAACAGTTGTAACGCTGCTACATTTTGCTTAATGAGCCGCCTAAATGCAAAATAAAACATAAACGTTCATTTTTGTCTTCGTTTAAATTTAACAATGAATTTTTTTAGTTAAGTTATACAATGTGTAATATAATCAAACTATTTTCTACATCTCTAAGCAGTTAATTTCTATTATGAATTGGGTTATAAGCGACATTTATGTAAACATCCGGTTTCCTGCTCAATGGATGTTCAGTGAACTTCAACATTGATCAATGCATTTGGGACCATATGTCGGGCTATTTTTAGAGAGATAGCCTACTCCGACTACTCCTTCAAGCTGTGACAATGTGTCTTTTAATTGGACCCCCAGGAGTAGGGAAAACTCTCCTTCTGAAGCGACTCCAAAGTATCCTTTCATAAAGTTTCAAAGTTTCAGTAATCAACATATTTGAAGTTTTGTGTCCAGGTCCTGACTGAGTACAGTACCATTCCCCCTCTCCATCCACCACAAACTAGATAAAACAACATACATCATCATGTATTTTCCCTGCAACACTAATTCAGCAGTTTATTTAGATTGTGCACAGTAAAAGTCCACTTCAAGTTCAAACTTCACTGATGATTCACACCTCTGTCCTTCTCAACCAATCAGAGCTTTGTTGTGTGATGCTCACTTTGTCGGGTAGTATTCTGTTCCATGTATCACTCAATATTGATCATCACTGCATATTCCAGACACTACATCACCAAAACTGCAACAGTGCCAATTATGACGACAGTCATGTGGCATCATTTCATGAATTATCACCTACTACTTCATCAGTCATTCTATCATGACATTGCTTGACTGTCAATATTACATGATTTATCTCAACACAGCACATGGGACAACATCTCTCAAAAAGAAAGTTATGACAAGTCATCAACATACATGGCATCTTACCCGATTCCGGCGGGTTTACCCGATTTCAGGAGGCTTCACCCGCGTCCCCGATCGGGTATTGAAAAAACCCGATTTTGACATAATCTAAAAAAATACTCGCTTGAGAAAGTGTAATATACATTTTCAATATTATTTACAAAAACTTGTCCATTAACATTGCATTTAAAACAAATTTTGTCAAAGATACAATCGTTCGAGCGTGTGTGAGTGGCTTCAGTCTACCGGTGATTCACGAATTAGTTACAGTTTAATTTTTGCTCCAATAAAAAGTTGAATCTCGACACATTAAATTATATCAGTCATAGCAAATAATACTGATAATATGATAGACCATCATAAATCAATAGCAAAGCTAAAATACAAGTTGTAAAATGCAAAACCGTATCAAAGACGAACAATTTGCTTTGAAATCTATAACATTATCTCATAGGGCGCTACATGCAAACACCGTTTGCTAGCTCCAAACAGTGCGTGACCCTAGCTCCAGACAGCGAGCAACCGCTCCGTGATACGTGATCGTATTTTCTTGACGACAGACAGTAATAAGAAAATGCTTATTATAAACTCCAAATTCTTTTCGGGTTTATGTTATTGCCAACTTATTTCGTAAAATGTTTATTTAAAATCGTTAAATACTCCTCTAAATAAAATATGAAAACAATGTAATTTAAATAAATTAAATATCTGATAACACATATTGCTAGGAAATAAGTTGTAAGGTAACTAGTTGGACCACGTGTCTAACGAACTTCCTGTTTGTGTTTACGTAAATATTTGTTATAAATAAAAACGATTTAATTTCTAATTTCAAAATGCATATTTAGAAATAATATATACTTTGAAGGTTCAATGAATAATATATGATTAAAAATATCAGAAATTCCTTGTCTTTCTCGTTGCAAATTCGTTTGTTAACTCGCTCAAACAGGCAATGTTGAAAGATCGCCGTTCGTCAACAATGGACTTTCTTATTGCAAGTAGATAATTTACGTGTCCTCTAATGGATTCATGAACAGTTAAATACGATCTTTATTTATTTTAGATGGAAGTATCTGTTCGATAAACTGTCACAGACATGCCGTTTTCTAAATGACGTCATTACCAAATGGATATTTTTAATCATTTATTTTTCTTTTAAAATGTTGCTTAAATTTAACCTGTTAAAAAAACGTACCTCAATCTCAGTTTTTTTTTATCAGAACATGAAGTTATTTTTCAAACAAAATATATTTAAGACAGTTTTCAAATCTTCAATATTTCCATAGTGTGACAGGTGAAGTAAGTTTTCCATTTTCCATAAACATATATTATTTATCATTTGAAACATAGTATCATAATGAATTAATTAATTGAATTAATATTTTATATATTCAAAAGTTGTAATTGTGTGTATGATAAACAATTAAAGAAGATAAGTATGTTAAATATATGATTTATATTGATTAGAAACGAAAAACAGCAAAGGGCTAAAAAACCCTCTTTGGGAAGGAAAAACCCCCTTTTCAGACCCTAAAAACCCCCTTTGCCATTATCGGGTGATGCCATGTATGCATCAACTTGATATTCTTATTGTCGCATCCGGGAATGAACTTGCCATGGTCTGATGTCACAATTACGTGGATATATCTGAATGAGCTCTCTACATTATTACCTTTCTTTTATCTGGTGTGTTCCATAAGAGTTATCAATTTCTTCTCTCTTCTAATTTACTCAGCTCAAATTACGTTTATTTTTTATAAAAGGTTTTTATATAGTAAAATTTTATATTTGCAACATGTATATTTTATTCATCAGACTTGTAAGCATGGTCCATCCAACGTCTACCTACCATTTGTGGCTGGGGTATAGCATTCAGCTTCTGGCATCTGCCCCCAGTGAACATTTCCCTCTCTAACTATTTTCATAAGCTGAAGCTTAAACTTTGTGGGAAGAAATGTGCATAAAGGCAATTGCAGTTTGAAGATTTGGTTCTGATTCTTTCTAATATATGATATATGATATGATATATGAGCCGGACTGGTATGAACCAAAAATCTACTCATAACTTCTTTTATATACCCAGCAAATCCAATAAACTAAACTTTTCTGTATAACATCTTGGTTTAACATGGTTATATTTGGGATAACACTACCTTCAATAGTACAAATTCTGGTACTTTTTCTTTTACTTTAGTGTTATCCCAAATATAACCATGTTATATTTCTTCACTATCTAAATTGCAAGTATTTCTAATGCATTCAGCCTTGGGAGCTGTGCCAAATTTACGTCTATCAGAGGAGTATTGAATGTAAAATTAGCTTAACTATCGATTGTTGGACCTCGATTTTTGTCAAGGCGAAATAGTCGTGTGGTAAGCTGTTGGTACAGTCAATGCTGGCGATAGTTACCTTACTCTGAGGGCGTGGGTTCGAATCCCGCATGGGACTAGGCCTGAAAAAGTACAAGAATTTGTACTATTGAAGGTAGTGTTATCCCAAATATAACCATGTTATATTTCTTCACTATCTAAATGGCAAGTATTTCTAACATCTAGGTTGCTTTGAGGCTATATATGTTTTGAAACGCCAATAACAAAATCTGTCAAAACATCTCTTTTCACCTTAACTAATCAGCTTATCCTTCAAAGACGCCTGTTGCTACGGAGATGCCACCTGCTACTATACCGACTGTGGGTATAATTTTATTTGTAATCAAAGATTTTCATACATTCTAGTCAATCCTATAAATTTAGAGGCTATTTTATCATTATACAAAAATCATATTCTTATTATCAGATTATGATAACCATCTGACATGTTCTTTTTATCTAATTATGATAACCATCATGTTCTTTTTAACTAATTATGATAACCATTACAAATCTATGAAAGTTAGGCAGCATGAGTTGTAAATAAAATGGCAATATAAAAGAAAAAATTATTAAAAGTGCTTTATATGAAATATTTCGGTCCTAATTCCTCAATGCTTTATTATGCATCATTATGGGATAGAGCCTACTGTATTAAATACATTGTTTTAACTTAATCTTCCAGGTTGGGACTAACCTAACATCAATGACCCTGGGACGGAGAGAGGAGCTAACACTACGAGAACTGGGCGGTACGATGGGTCCAATCTGGCACAACTACTACAAGGAAACCAGTGCAGTTATTGTGAGTCTGCAAAGCATGTGGTATTTGCAGTGGAATAAAGAATTTTGGAAAACTTTTAACGAGAACATTTTGGAATGTCATAGAGTTGACAGTAATTGAAATCAGATTACATTTTGGTTTGTGACTTTACAAGGTTTGTCACAGTATGGTAAATTTAGGACATGAGATCTACATCAGTATAATTGATACAGCCAGGTTGCAATTTGTTAAGATCTCTTATGGATGCAATAATTGTTACTGTAAACCTGAATATTTCTAGGACAATACAAGATATCAAGAGAGGTTGAAAATTGGGATCATAAAAATGTGCTTTTTACTTTTGATGAAATATATATGAAAAATAATAGTTGAATAGGCTTCTTAATTTGCAATGAATTGTAAATGCCAACACTGTTATAAAGATAACTATATGTTGATAATCCAAAGGACTTGTCAGTCTTCATCTAAATTTGTCTAAAAATGCCTGTCAACGAAGAGTCTTCTGTTTATGTTGCAGTACATGTTGGACCTGTCGAACCGGTTCCAGGTCGCGGCTGCGTGTATGCAGCTGATGATGATGTTGTCTCACACAGATACTCAAGGGCTGCCCGTTCTTCTCCTCCTCAACAAAATGTAATCACAGCTTTTACAAAATATCTTTTTACCTGACATTTACCGCTGAAGCTGATATTGAAATAATATTCTGAGTTAGCCTAACTTTAGTCTATGGCCAATTCCATATTCTTCTCTTTGTTGATGATTAGTAATTCCTGTAAATTGACCACTCAAAATTGTTTGGCACTGATGAATTCATCAGTTGAATGGTTAACAAAGCAGTTTTTCATTGTATTATAATTTCTTACTTTGAAATTTACACGGATTCCCGAACTTTGGTTGGTTGAGAGAGCGATCAGGTGATCAAAATTTCGAGGTTCATTATCCATGAACTTCTTGGAAAATTGTTCATACTCGTGTGAACGCTTTCATGTCGTGTGAACGTTCGACGGTACTGTAGCGTTCTTTCCTGATTGAGCGTGATTTTGTTAGGAAATTTCAAACGGTTACCATGCATTTACCGACTTATTTGATTGATTAACATAAACTCAATATCATACAACCTTCTCAATTGTTAAAATAATAAAACATTCCAATAAAAGATCGTGCCTAACTGTTTGATGTTGAGCTAAGCGAGTCACAAGGCCTATTTCTAGAACAGAACGGCAAAAGACATTCACGATCGCTGGCTGAATACAAATTATGCAATCTAGATTAGCAAATACTCACAATCTAACCATTATGAATTAACGGGATTCGGATTTGAGTAGTCGTGGTAATGAAATATTGCTTTTCCGACTGTTGTTTACATAATATTGACGAGGTGACAACAGCAAATGGCGACCTCCATGCCATGATGTCATTCAAATGAGGGATAACTCTGATCTCGTGTCCCCGAAAGATTATATTTTATTACGCTTCACTCAGCATAATGAGTGCCGCAGGTTTCATCAAACAGGTTATCATGTAACATAACGTAAGAAATTATAAGAATTGAATGTCAGTTTGTGTGTTTGCACTGGAAAATGAAGGATGTCAAAGCACCGTTCATTTTCCAATGCAAACACACAAACTGACATTCAATTCTTAAGTACATGTCCCTCAACGTGAGCCTCTCTTGACTTGTAAAGTAGGACTGTTATGTGTAGGGAGAAAGGGAATCAAGCATGCAGTTACACAAATCTAGTGGAGTATAAGTGAGTACCCGGTTATTTAGTCTAGTCTCTCTGAATTGAAGTTTGTATCTTCTCCTCCAGCGACCTCCCGACCGTGATGAGCCAAGGAGAGCTGGAGTCTCTCTTCAAACTGGACGCCATCTTGTCTACCTCCTCCCAGAAGATCTCTGTCATGGAGGTCAGCGTAAGGCAAGGTGAAGGTCTCGAGGCCGTGTCCAAGTGGATCCTGCAGCACTACAAACCTCCTGTTGTAGCGGCAAACACTCCTTGATACTCTGTGTGACCTAGCCTTTATCTCTTGAAGTAATATCTGGGGCTCAGTATTGCCCGACCTATGAATCACTAACAATTAATAGCAATGAAGTAAATTGCCACACGCACATAGACAAAGGTTGCATTGGCAGCTGTGGTTGGACCGTCACTGTTGCGCAGTCCAGTTCATGAATGTTCAGTAGCAGAACTAAAGAGCTGGTCAAGCAAGGAAGCAACAACTCCCATATTTAACGTCTTTTGGTATGACGCAGCCGGGAATCGAACCCAACCTTCCGGGTGATGAGCGGACACTCTACCATCTGAGCTGCATACTAGCAAGCGTGGTATAATGGAAATACTCTTGAAAACGCCGTTAAACCCTAAACACATCGCCTCCAGTATCATTCAACTCTCCAACAATGTATATTGCATTGCATATTTGAAACTATCAGGAATCAGAAATGGGGATGCACTCTTGGTCTGCACTTGATTGTGTCTATAGTCTCAATTTATTTTGTACTGAAGAATCATCAAACCATCACAACTGGCTTTGGTCCAAGTTTTTGTAGCCTTTGTTTATTTATTTATTGTGATAGATCAATGTATATTTTTATCTCAATGTGTAGATATTGTTGAGTTTGGTGCTGAATAGGCTTCTATTTAATGTAGCCATTGTATTAGATAAGCTGTATTGTGATATTTCATGTTGTGACATGTCAAAGTAATAAAAACTAATATCTTTCATCTTTGTGATTATACCGATTTAAGACATATCGGTCTCTGAGAAAGTTGGATGCCCATACGAACACAAGAGACTGTCAGGGAGAGTATCCATGTTTTGTCATGTAGGAATTGTTAAAGGGACACTGCGTCTAGGATAAAATTTAGTCTCGTCTTTATCTCACTAAGCAGATTAGAGTGTCTGCTAACAAGTTACACTTGACTTCACTGTCTACATGCAGTAGTTTTTATTACCAATTACGTCAATTGTCTGAAATTTGGTATCTGTCACTTGTTAGCAGACATCTTAATCAGCATAGGTAGATACACATCATCTGATTTTTATTCTCGACGCAGTGTCCCTTTAAGGATCAAAGCTGTTCATGTGCCAATTTCTGAATTGTTAAAGAGGCATTTTTATTCTCGACGCAGTGTCCCTTTAAGGATCAAAGCTGTTCATGTGCCAATTTCTGAATTGTTAAAGAGGCATTTTTATTCTCGACGCAGTGTCCCTTTAAGGATCAAAGCTGTTCATGTGCCAATTTCTGAATTATTAAAGAGGCAGTTCTGTCGCTGATTGTCCGCCAACGCACTATTTTGACTAATGCGTTGATGGAATATTCATAAAGTACCACATACTGTATCATTAAACTAATCAACAATGTTGTGTTGTGTGGTAGGAAAGCTGTTCACACTCGTAGCGCTGATGAATGGTTTCACTTATTGTTTTTATTTTTGAAAGAATGTGCTTTCGACATATCAAGTTTCCAAATATAAAGTAATAAAAACATTACCCAAAGTAATATGTTTCAAATGGATTGTGCAGTATATATGAGTTAACAAGAATGTCCTCTCGCATTTTGTTTCCACAAAAAATACCAGATAAAACTGTCTTTTTAACAATTCAAAAGGCGGCTAAACTTGGTAAACTAAATTCTTTCATCTTTACAATTAATCTTTATGAACGACTTTATAATATTGATTGTATGAAATGTTAGCTTACTTGAATGAAAGGGTAACTGCTGATGGCTATAATACTGCTCAAGCAATGCCAAACTATCACTCACTCCCTAAATGTAAAGAAACACAAACAAATATGAATTTCAATATATTTTATTTTCTTTACTGTCAACAAAGAAATTGTAATGGTGTGAAAATGTAAATCCTACAATTGTAAATCAGCCAGGAATAAACAATGTTGAGAATGATACTTTGTATTGCCAAATAACCATTATACACCATAATACATCTGGACGAAACTTATTGAATGTGGAATGAAATGAATACTTACATAATACCAGTTAAATATCTGTTAACGTTTGAGAAAATAAAACCATTATATTTGATAAAAAAAGAAAACTGGCAGAAATATGAGCATCAGAATAAGTAGAATCCAAAGATAAGTAAAGAGATCTTTCCCAGTTCAAAAACAACTTGACAAGAATATGAAAAATAGACAGACAAGTAAAAAAACAAAGAAAGTCAAATATTGAAATAGATTTTTAAAATGGTATTTCCTAATATACTTATTGCTCAATTATTGTAAACATTTCAGAAGGCTAATAGTTGATCTTGATTTCTGTCCAACTTGTCAGAACAGTAATTATAAAAACATTTTGTCATGATATTAAGAAGAAAAGGAATAATAGCTATTGACATATTTCAATATAAACAATTCATATATAATATTCCAATGATCCTCATTCAATATAAAGGAATTAAATGAATCAGTCTATAATTAACAAGTAGTTCTAAAACAATGTATCTGTCTATAATTTAACCAGTTTCTCAAAACAATGTTACATGAGCCCTCAAAAGACCAGATTGAAAGTTACGCTAAAATGTGCAATATGATCAGGTAAACAGTTCAAGAAAACAGGAAGCAGTGAGAATGTTTACAAAAAACTGATATGTTTAAAGTTTGGCATACCGGTAATTAAATAGAAAGATGCAGGCATTATTGAAGTAATTATTGGCAATACAACTGTTTGATTTTATTCTCATATCATAAACAGCAAATCAGCACTTCGTTGACAACCATTTTAACAGAGGACATGACATGAACAAATAAATAATGACAAAATACATAAAAATACAAACAAATGAAATATACAAATGGACTGTAACCCTTCAACAAAATGTTTGTATCTCTAAATTGCACGATTTTGTAAAAATGTGGAATGTTATCTATGTTTTGTATACAAATACAATGCATTTACGACCATGAAATAATAAAAGCGAATTCTACAATTTTAAAAAAGAAATATCACACTAATTGGCTCGAAAGAACCTGTGTTTCATCCAGGAATTATTGATTTTCAATCAATTTGTGGAAGATTTAAATAAAGAAGAGGGATGCCTCAGTTGTGCAACCTGGATGCAACACTGGAGATGTGAATGAAAATTTGTTGTCGAGTCACAAATATACAGTCCTCCACTAAAACACTATACTCATCAGTTTAAAGTGATTGTGTCATGTTGACAGGCAAAATACATTTCTCTACCAGGTAACTATTTAATCAAATACAGCAATCTGTCCTTTAAAGTCATAATTTTTAATGTTGCATTAATGTAAATATTTAATTTCATAACCACTTTCTTGTGACTTGACTCCCCACGTCGATCCTCAAAATTTGAAACATTAAGCACATGTAATTCCTCCTGCTAATACCCAATGGAAATAGAAGATGTCAGCTTGTTATTACTTCATGAGAAAGAGAAAGCAGATTCCAGTTTGCCAATATCGCGATTTGAAATAAACAGTCTCTTCTATTTTTAGTTACAGATCGACTTGGAAACTCCTCAGATGATGTTGTAAAATTGGCAAATTATTGCTAAAACAATTATAAAAATATATTTCTGATATTTTACATTACTTTAATAACACATCATTATGATGTTTGCAACATTTCAAGTCAGGCAAATTTAAATGCCAAATGATACAATCACTTTAAAAATCATTCAGTGAAAAATCAAATTTTACATATTATTCAAACTAACCGATGTGTGTGATGATTCACAGCTGTTGAGGATAGCTTAATGCTGCAAATCTTGTAAAGCTACCGGTAATCATGACATGCACAGTAACAACTACTGGGACATTATTACTATGAATAAATACAAACTGCCATTTTTCATCAAAATCAAAATTGGAAGGAATTATTTCCTGATTAACATCTTCAAATAGTAATTAATATGAAATTAGTCAATTTAAAAAAATACACGAAACAACTGATCATACACATGGTGCAGATTTGACAGATTCCTAATGTGAACAAGTTAGAAAATAACATTCACACAACAATCGACTCGTATCTTTCTTTATCAACTCACCGGGAGCTCATGCATGCAAACACTTAATGTTGAGCTTCATTAACATCGTTACAAGGTCATGAATCAGCTTTAGTATCAACCCAACATTTAAGAAATCATTTACGACTTCTTACAAGGTGAGATACACGTTTTCCATCGAATTAATCCTAATCAAAGTGACAACACATATTGAAGAACAAAGTGAGAGCTTTGAACCAATGGAGAATAACTCCACATTAATACATCACATGGCTTCCTCCTCCTTGCCGATTATGCTCAATTCAGACTTTCTACGCAACATGCACCTAGTCCATACACACAGCACAACGGATAACCACTGATCCTCGACCATACCACAGCATTCAGGTCAGGAAAGTATCATATACATACCAATAACATACCGAACTCGTAACAATGTATAATCTATACACAAAGACAGTAATAGCATACTCATATTTCCTTATAAATTAACAACAGTAACAACAGTGTGTCGTAAAAAGTATGGAATGACTATTTTGTTAAGTGGATGATCAGCGATATACGTTTTGATTTCTCAGACTACGCAATGACAGAGAAGAGGCTGATGAGGCTCTGTACAGACACGACAATGGTAATGATGACAAACGGGTGATTATGTAGATCGTTGTCGCTGAGAGAAGTGTGTATTGATGACACAAGGCAAGGTGTGGTCGGTCGGTTGGTCACTTGCATTGAAATCTGTTGACATAGGAGAATTCGGCAAAGGGAGAAAACTCTAACTCAGGGTATTTACTAAAAGAATCAGATCTGAAGACTGTACTTTCAGATATCTTATGTCTTATTCATAGCAGACTCGCTCTTTATCTCATTGTCATATCATTTTATTTACAAAACAGTTTTCTTAACCATCATGTGTTTTGCAATAAAGCACAAAATCAAAGGTTGAGTGCTTTGACCTTTTTTCGTGATTTATCTAAACTAAATTCAAAATACATTGTGCTTGAACAGGTCAATTTCAACCCATTTTAAAAACATTTTCACCAAAATAACCACAAATTCAGTGAAGCAAAATTTGCTGTGAATATCACATAATGACATTGTTTTTGATGTCATGGATGAGTTTTTGACCAGAATCATGCTGAAACAAGAATTAGCACTTTATTTTCTCTAACACCTATAACATCATTACTGCATTTTCTAAGATGCCTAGCGGCTAAAACAATCGAAATAAAAGTACTTTATCAGACGATAAAGGTATAGTTTTTGTGATGACGTAACAATTGAATGACGTTTCCGCTCCCCTCGTAGTCACGTGTTATGCCCATGGTAACCCAACGAAAGAGGGCAGTTGAAAAGACCGTGTTTTTCTGCAAATGATAATGTTCTAAAACAACGGTAGCGTTGTTATAACAATTATTGAAGGAATGTGTTCTTTTGTATCCGAATTAGTCTTAAATTTTAAGCTACATTTGTACTTGAACCAAAACGACGAAATCCGCATTAGGCAACCCCAGGAACCACTATGACGTCACAACAGAACAATGACGTCATAGTCGCTGTTGTCGCACGGCTCGTCAGTTGGCCCTGATCATGGATTATTAATATTAAGGAAGTAAACTCTATTTTTCTTGCAAAATTACTCAAAGCAGAATGTTGTGTTATGGGTTATCTTAGAAAAGTAATAAAGTTCGCTGTACCCCAATGTGTTTTGTAATAAAGTATAGTTTTGCCCTGAACAATTATAACGTCAAAGTACTCGGACTACCGTCCTCGTACTTTAACTATAATAGTTCAGGGCAAAACTATACTTTATTACAAAACACATTGGGGTACAGCGAACTTTATTTCTTAAACATATGTTCTGTTGGGTTACAGGGTTGTTTTTGTAAACGTTCTGATGTTTTGTGTCAATTACCTTTTCCGGTTCAAACCTATTCTCCAGGTGATCAGTTGATAAATGTCTTAACTAAGCTTATTAATTTAACTCAGAAAACATTATACCTTTTGGCTGAGTTTGCCCCCTTTGCTGGTACCACAGTGAAATGTACATAGTTCACATGTGCAGTGAGTGGTTATTGGAGACGAGTTATTACAAGACAACCTTCTTCAGTTTCTGTCCAAATCAACATAAAATGCCATATGTATGTCAGCTCTCATAATCTATAGAGTACACATGATTCGTGAATCAAACAAATTAACAAGTGAATCAGTTCTGTAATTAGAACACTGACACAATGAACCTTCTACACAGAACATGATATACATATATAAGTAAACTGGGACACCGTTAGCCCTCTACATGCGTGGAACCATGATACTATGTACAGGTATATACGTATATACATACACTCTTATGACGGAGGCAACACCATGATAGGGCAATGTATCCAGCGTAGTCTGTGGAAGGCAAGGCTTGGACAAGTTTGTGATATTTTACAGTAGATGCATGGCAAGTTGTCTTTAAAATTTCGGTTGCATGCAAGTAGAAGAGCACTCGAGATCCTTTCATTTGCCCTAAAATACAAGTCTAGCTTTGCTAGTCAATTAAAAGTTTGCCAATTCTCAACTGTGGACCCATATGAGACACAGATATATACAGACATAATCATATATACATATATAGACATATAGACAAATCAGTCAGCACTATTTTTTCAGTCAAGAGAAACATACATATAAGATACATATAGTTTAATTTCTTTCCGTCCATTATGGACCACACTCCTGGAGTGACATGGCATTTTCCCTCTGGCCCTCAGAGAATTCTTTCAACAATATTCTCCACACCCTACACAGATGACTCCTTCAGACAAGGTGCAGGTATTTCAACACTCCGCCTTGCATTCATCTGTGCAAACATGTTGCCTCGATGTATGTGCGGTCGATACCGAATTGCACCACGACTTGCTGAATTGTCTTTCCGTCCATAGCCGTTGTAAGTCTGATCACCAAAGCTACGAACTGACACAGAGTCTCTTTGATCGATGTTCGCCCTGCTGCGAGCCTGTCTGTTACTCAAGCTGGCAATGGAAATGGTGTCTCTGTCATACGGGTCATGATACGAGTTTTTCTGTACAGTGTTTGGGCGCGGAGGGCGAGATAACGTGGCAGATTCTCGTGAAGAAGAGGACATGCTTTCAAATGTGTTGATATGTTTCTTGATGCCAGGTCCAAGAGTTGCAAATTTTGAAGGTATCTCTCTCTCTTCTGAACTCCTAGCTGAACCTGATAATAAAGAGAAATATATTATACAGTGAATCAAATAAGATAGAAACAAATATATTTAATTCAGTGGAAAGCTAAAATAAAAAAATGTAGTACCTGAGATAAAATCTGAAAACATATAATGAATCATCATGGAAAAAAAGAATGTGAATTTTTTTTACTGACCTGTATCCCTCACGTCATGAGTCTTGACATTCCGAGATTCCAGAACTCGATCAGCAGACATGCGTCGTTCCTGTGAGATGATGTGATCGTTGTGGACAGGAGTGGCTGTGGCATGGCTAGGAGCGACAACCTGCTTCGACTCCACCATCATCACAGCAGACTTGTCCTGAGAGGGCGGGGCTGGTTTGGAGCGTGCCAGGGTCGGTACATGGTTCGGACTCTCACTAGGAGAGGAGTAGTTGGAAGTACTGTTTACAGCCTTGCCAGTCTCTCTCCCGGACATCTGACTCGATGGGTCCGTCGTTACCTCCCTCACCTCACTGGAAGGTCGAGGTGGTTTGTGAGTGATAAGTTCATTACTAAAATTTGGCTTTGACCTCTCAAAGTGGCGCTGACTCCTGCGGAAGGTGGAAGTATCAGATTGGTCGTGTCCATTGAGTCCTGCGGAGGAGTGATGATGCCGCTCTGCAGGCAGGGAGGAAGACTGTCTGTACATGTCACTGTCTGGGTCTGGTGTCCGACTCAGGCTGAAACATGCGCCCATCCCTTTGTGGGGCTCTGGCTCAGAGTGTTGCCGGACCAGCGGCGCACGTACTCTGAACTCCTGGCTGAATTCTCGGCCATGCCCTGTGGGACTCCGGTCGTAGCTGTCTATCTCCTGGGGTCTGTTGTGTCTGCGTGGGGGCTGAGGTGTGAGGGGCCGAAGGATAGGTTTGATAGGATCCCCTGTTTCTCTCCGTGTTGCTGCCGGGGTGAGAGGCTTGTGTCTGGGGATCTGTTGAGGTGAGGATGTGTCGAAGTGGACAGACTTGGTGCTGCTGGGACTCGAGGGGCTGGCCGGAACATTGTTATTATTGTTGTTGTTATTCTGGGCAAACATACGGAAGGCCCAATGGTTTCCTGTGTGTAAGTTTTGATTGCAGATCTTGGTGAGACTGCGTCGTTGATAGAAGAGAAGATAAGCAGCCTTGGTTGTCACCTGTGTCTCGGGGATGTTCTTCACCCTGGTGTCGTCATACTCATGCCATTGGCCATCAATTGGGTTCTTGCAGAATGCTAAGGATAAAAGAACAATGGAAAATTATGTATTCAACAAAGACTCAAAATACTACTTCTTCATTCGAAACCACTGTCTATAATTGAAAATTTTAACTTAAAAATTTACCTGTAAACTTAATCATTGTTTGTACATTGAAACCTCCCTCAGCATGTCCAAATAGATTTTGGTCTTGGATCTGTCTAATATTTACAAAATCCTTTGAATTAAAACAACAGTGCATTATATAACCAACACCCACCTGTATAGTGTCCCCCATTCATGTTGCCATAGTGGTTACAGACTGCGAAGAGATCGTAGACAAGGTCATCATTGCGCCCTGCTCCTTCCCTGTCCCCGCCCTTGAGGGAGGCGCGGCCCAGCTTGGTGACCACGTGTTGGGTCATGTCGAGGTTGTCCACTGGGAAACTGATCAGAGTGTTCAGCTTGTTCCGTCTCATTCCAACCTGCAACATGAAGACAAGGAATATACACTCTGGGAGTCTTGCAGCAGCTTCCATTTTAAGAGGGAAGATGACAGGGAAACAATGAATTTAATATAAGAAGATAAAAACTTTCCATTTTGTCAAAATGAAATTACAATTGGAAAATTGGGTACAGTTTTTACATTCATTATTGATATCTATGTAACTTCTTTCAGTATAAAAAGGGGTAGTAAAATGCAGGGAATGGAAAAAGACAAACCACTAAGTAGTTATAAATGTGATCAAGAAATAAAATTACATTGTAAATGGAGAAACAAGACAATTTTAACCCTTCACCACTAAGAAACATGAACGCTGATGCTTTTACGTGCCTAAGTTTGGGCGTGGTATATCCAGTAAAAGTCTGAGGCACCCACCTGTTTGAACCTCTTGAGGTGTATGACGAGGATGTCCGGGAGGGACCAGAGACCAAGAGTCTTGATGGTTCCCTGCTGTTGCTTCTTGCAGTGTGGACACAACCATGCATCGGACCCGCTCAGCTGAAACATGGACCATGAGGAACAGCATCAGACACATGAATCAAAACTCATAACAGCAACAGTGAGAGACTATGGCTAATGTAAGGCATCCTGTTAGTTACCATTGTACAATGATGAAAATACTTTGAGGCACATTTATTAAAATATATTTATAAACATGTTGTGTTAAAGACAAAGGCTTCTAAAATGAAATCTGATAAAAACGCCACAACTTACACTGATCATAGTTAAGAGTTTGTAACAAGTCACTTTTAATCATTTATCATTTAATAATGCAATATCAGCGTACAGTCCAACGGGAATCATGAGATAACAGAAGTCAGGGATTGCTCATGAACTAGAAAAGGCCTGGACCCATATTTTGGAAGCTCTCTTAGCGCTAACATAGACGTAAGTGCCATACATCAACATTGGCTTACGACTATCTTAGCGCTAAGAGAGCTTCGAAAATATGGGCCCTGATCTACAAGATAAGATGATGATGAGTGCAGCTGTGGCAGTAACTACCTTCTCCTCCTGAGTGTATAGTCGGAAACATTCGTCCAGAGAAGCAGTGGGGTTGAGGTGCTGCGAGATCCGCATCTGGTGAACTGATGAGTGCTCCTCTACATCATCCTCATCATCTAGCACAAACCTGCAACATCACATAGGCAGAGTTACCTCCCTTACACTGAGATCTCTGTAATTCTCACACTGAGGAGTCTACACTCATTAATTTAAAGATGACTAAAAATGAATACATCTTTGTCATATATAGCTTACTCTTTTTTATCTCATACATAGAATTCAACTAATGATGACCGAACATTTGTAATCATCATTCTATTTTGCAAAAGAAACAATATCAATTCAGAAAATTCACTAAATTAACTTTGATATTATATTAATAGTTTCTGTATAAGATATCAAACTCCACTACATCCATTGACTAATCATAACAAAACAGTGAAAACAGAAAGAAACATTCTGCAAATATCAGAGGTGCTGATTATCTTTATAAACAGTTTATAATAAGAGAAAGTGAGTGTGAAGTCACATATAAAGTATTTTACATTTCTTTGGTTTGAGTATCCCACTCGGCTACCAGCTTCATGTGAGAGGGGCCGTAATCTTCTCCATAGAATATCAGAACGCTGAAAGGTCCAAAACATAATTAAATCATTTCATTAAAATAATGGTTGAAATTCAAAACCTGTTCTTTCATTATACACAGTACAGGTATTGTTAGAAACAATTTTGAAGTTAAGTGGAGGTATGATATTAATTACTTTATTTATTTATATGTAAATGTAGAAAAGACTTACTTGTCTACGGCCTGCGTATACAACGGCATCTCCACATTGGTCGGCAGATACGACTTGCTCGGTCGACTGTCAACTACCCGTAATCGGAATAATACATTTTTCTGCAATAACAAAAACAGCAAATTGTTATGTACAAGTTTTGGTTAAAAATCTATCCGATTGAAATTATGAAATAATTTTCTAATATTTCTCAATTTATAACCCAAGTGCAGTGGTTTTGTCCAACAAGAAAAAGGGGACTTTGTCGAACCACTTTCTTACAAAAAATCAAAACAGCAGCAACCTATATCCTCTAGTAATGCTATTTTGATATTGACTTATTTGAAGACACTATGGAAACAAAACATCACATGCAATGGTATATTTTCAATTGTCAGGGATGTGAAGGAATATTGAAAGACTGAGCTAAACATTTTACCTGCAGCAGGGAGATTGAATGAACCTTTGACAAAAAATACAGTAAGAGCCAAACTAAATACATCTGAACCTCTGAGAGCTATATTCTATAAAAACAGAGAGCAAGAAACACCTAACTGAAAATGCTGGAAGAAACGTCACATCCCTATAATAAGAAAACTGACTTGAACCAAATTAGTAGCTGTACCAAAAGGGAAGCAGGGATTTCATCACAATAACAGAGGGTAATCAAGAGGGATAATGAAGTGATCATGTCAGTAATCTCCTGTTATGCGCGTTATATGATCAAAGGGAAATAACTCATACCTGACTGAAGACCTCCTGTTTGACTGCTTCACCCATGTTGTGAAGGATTTCTTTCTGTAAGCGCTTGTAGTTGAAGTCCCGTGGAATTCGTAACACTGTTGGACTACAGAATCGGTAGCTGTAACAGAAATGGTCAACATTGGATGTCTGCTTTTATGGAAACTCTTGGAGAAATGATAATTGAAATTAGAATATATTCATACTGTCAATTTCATTAACATCAGTTTCTTCATGACAGCTGACAAATGTAGAAGCATTTTGGAATTTACCATAATTATATTGATATTTATATATCCATGTCAAAATAGATTGCAAATCCTCAAGAAAGATCTGGATACAGGGCAACTTTTTTCAGAGCCAATGTTCTATATTTGAAACCGTTCTACTGTCAAGCTCAAAATTTAGCACTTTTGCTATTGCTGCAAGGAGGAATCAAGAAGTATGAACATACTAGGCCTGGGGATTGGTGGCTCTCTCCGTGTGTACAACCAGTATCTGGATATACGGTGTCTCGTAGCGAGCCGACGCACTTGACGGTTCATTCTCAGCAAATGTCTCAAACACATGCACAGTGTCCGTCTCAGGAATGTCAGAAAGAGGCTGGTCGTCACTGTACGTTGTTTTAAATCCATCGTCTGCTACCTGGCATAGCACCATCTGCAACAAGCCAAATGCATAGATGTTATACATGACGTACTGACCATGAAGATGAAAGATTTGCAACACAATCAAGTATATAGAAGTAACCTCTGTGGGAAGAGAATACGGTTCTGATGAAGAATCTGAAAATGTGAAAAGTTTAAGGATGCCGGACGACGGCCGGATGCCGAACAACGGCCCATGCCATTAGCCCATCTGGTCTTTCATGCCTGATGACCTAAAAATGGACATCAACAGAAGTTAAAGTTGGTCACACCTTATGAGAAAATGATTGCCTAATGATTACCCCAAAGGGAGTTGAAAAGAAGAAGTGTAGGGCTGCATTGATTTGGCAGGAAACAAAATTATCAAGCAGATATTGGTATAGGTCAAGTACAACTATTGCATCTGGCTTTTCTATAGTCATACAATAATTACATTAACGTTTAGATTTAATACTTATTTCAGAACTCGCATGGAAATTCTGTTCAACAAATGAACTGGAAAACTCATGTACCTAAGCAGCAGGTTGTAGCAGGGTTTAAAATAGCAGACAGCCAACCATTACTGGTTAAGGGGGTAAACAGTAAACATCACTGATTTAAGACTTGCTGTATTTCCTTAACTTTCCTTTGCTAGTGTAGCTGAACTTCTTAGTGCACCCTACATTAGCACAGAAAAGTAAAGGAAATACGGCAAGGCTTAAATCGGCCAGTGATGGAGACTTGCTCAAGTTATGCCTAATGGGGGGTAGTTGGTCTAAACAATGACCAGGAAAGAACAACAAATTCCTTGCATTTTATTTCCTAAATATTGTAGGGCCTTAAATTAAATTTCTATAAAGAGTTGGTTGCTTTAACAAGCCACAAGTCCTGCATCCAATGACAACTGAAGTCTGAATCCTTGTCCTCAGAAGAGAAATGAGTACATTCGTAATGACTAAACATTTGTTTACAAAAAGAAAGTAAAGCAAATTCTCTATGAAGGAATTTTGTTTTCACAAATGTGGTATCTTAAAGAGCAGTATTATCATCCTCATCATGAGGGGGGAGGGGAGAGGGGAGAGGGGGGAGGGGGGAGGGGAGAGGGGAGAGGGGGGAGGGGGGAGGGGAGAGGGGAGAGGGGGAGGGGGAGGGGAGAGGGGGGAGGGGGAGGGGGAGGGGAGAGGGAGCTCGATCCACTGAATCAATATCGGCCACAACAAGCCGCTCAACTACAAAACTGCTTTCTGTCCTTATAACTCTCACATTATGAATTGGCCGCAGATCAATAAAAAGAGCCAACTGGGGATTTAGTCCATCCACGGAACCCCCTCCCCCTCCTTCCCCTCGTGAACACTATCAGATGGTTGAACAGTGTGGCAGCTTCACAGGAAGCAGTTCCACACTTAGCCCTGGATTACATACAGTCTCCTGCTCTCCTGGTACCCTTGTGTCCATTACCCAACATCATCCAGCTTTACACCCATTAATTCTCTTTCAACTCTCTTTTAACAGTTATTCCCAGAGAACATAGCTTATGTTTTACTCTAAGATGGGAAATGCTCTCTGCATTGGAAATCAAAGTAAGGTACATTTACTTCAAAGACTATTAAATTTCATTTGTAACTGTTGGGATGTTTGAAACCACCTGAGTATATCTTTGGTAATTTGTACCACTCAATCACTGTTTTTGATTTACATACAGTTCTTTTATGTCAAGAACCTTGTGTGGTTCTCATCGTATGACCATGGGATTAGGCTAAATCCAGTGAAATAACGTTTGCTAATTGCTGGTTTGCTACAGGGGTAACCATAACCGATTTTGTTGAATTTTATATATACTAAGTGTTTACATATTTGAAGGCATGTCACATACGTTATTTGAAGGCACAAGTGCAACTGCCAGAGAAGATTAAAGGTTCTTTGTACATTGCCTAAAATATTTTGTCAGAAAAGAACCAGAATTATCAAGCACAACAGCAACTCACAAAACAAAACTTTTACAGCCCATGCCTTTCATTGTGACAATCCCAGCCCCACCTACACACCATGATCTAGACTGACACTAGTCTCTGAATAACCAACATTTTGAATCAATCTGTACAAGAGGAGGGTTTTTAAACAAATAATCGAAAGAAACCTCAAAGATATTGCTACCTTGAGACCATCGTATCTTGGATTATGTTGAAATTAAGAGTGAATAATGATTTGATGACTGTGTGAGAGGCTACCCACGATCCCTCCAGACCGTAGCTCCACTGTAAGCCAAACCGTGCTATCTATCTGGGAGTATCCCATACTATACCAGGCAGGGTAACTAGCCAGTTCCAGTTTGTTTAGTTGGACATAGTGCCGGTCTCTCGGGTCAGAATTTATATTCCAAATATTCAGCACACAGAACCAACCTAGTTACCAAACACTAACAGATAGCAAACTGATTGTCCACCATTAACTCTCCATCTAGAAGTAGAAGAATCAACTAGGAGTCTGTCAGTCTGGAGTTTTTCCTGCATAGCTTATGAATATTTGGGATGTGAGGTCCTTTAACAGAATCTGATAATGCAATATTGTGCTAGTCACTTATTTGAGACATTTTAGTAGTTGGAATGACAATAATGCCGAAAATGTTATGGATAACTTCTTTTTTCTCAAAGAGCCATATTTCGACACAGATTCTTATGTCATTATCACATAGAGGTAAAGATAAAGTCACTTAAATCTTCTTTAATGTAACGTCAGAAGAACTGTTACTTTATTTTACAAAACTAAATTACGCCGGATTGTCTGAATGCTGTTGTTCAGAAATATTAACTCACTGTAACCAGAATGGGCTAAATGCTTATGACAGAATATCGCTTACTGCGTTGATAGATAAAAGCAATACGTCAGGGTTAGAAATTAGCACTACTTGTCCTGTAGCTCATGACGATAGAAAAACAAGATACTGGACTAGTAAATGTACAACTTCCCCAACTAGTCACAACTCTTGCTGGTTTCAATCAGCAATTCAAGCATTGCTGCATTTTGAAAATTTTTCTGTGCTTGTGTAGCAGAGCACTGCACTTGGTCAGAGAAGGTAAGAGACAGCAGTAAGGCCTCAATATGACAATAGTACATGTGTTCACTATCTAAGTGGCATGTTTTTCTAACACATTGTGCTCCAACACTCAAAACCGTGCCGACTTTTGTGTAGTTTCACCTTGATAGCTTTGGTTTCAGAGTCCAACATTTTTTTATATTCATCAAGTTATCCCACAGAGGCCAAGTGAACCACAATCAATAAAAAGATAATGTGTTACTTGGCTTGCCTAAACACTTGCTTACCGTAATTACTCAACTAGCCATGTTTACAAACGAGCTCTACCCTTGGCTAGCCATGCGGGGAGAGAGGAATGATAGCTAAACGAGTAATCTATAATTGATGATGTGAGTATTACATTGTCTGCCTCTCATTTGTCCATCTTGTTACAGGCGATAGTGTTCGATTGCTGGCTTGCACGATCTTGTTTCAGGCGACAGTGTTCAATAGCCTGGTTGCACTTCACTAACTGTTTAGTCTCGCTCCTCACACCATGAACTAACAGCTCTTAATCAGGCATTTTACTCACGAAATAATTCTTTTTAACTGCATGTTTTGTTTACAAAACAAGTCATTGTTCAATTATGAAGGCTTTGTTTAGTTAATCATGGGACGTATGTAGGTGAGGTGAGGTAAGTTGGGGTTTAATGCCGCTTTCAAGAGTATTTCACTTATATCACAGCTGCTAGTATTATTGCAGGAAGGAAGCCCGCAATACCATGGTACCTATGTATTGCGGTGAAACCTGTGACATCAGCTGAAACTAGCAAACCATGGATGGTACTGTGCTGAAATTCAGTGTAGTATGCACTAGAGCTGCAACGATACATTCGCATATTCGGTGAATCGAACCGTGGCAGTGTGTGAATCGTATTTAATATTCGTTACAATGAAAACCGAATATTTTATTTTATTTTTTTTTACTATTCACAGTAACAAAATATTGTGCACGAATTTTGTATTTAATCTGAATAAAAATACGTTTTTATTTACGTTCACAAAGTGTTTTATGCATGTGTTATATTTCACATCGTCTCAACATGTCAACAGGAAGTAATGTGAGATCTATGTTCCATCTCGTTGTTATAAAAATCGATATTGCTGTTCAAAGTAAACATCACGAGAGTCAAAATTAATGAAAACATTATTCAATACGGCAACACACAAATGATATGTTTATTTTATTTGTTGATTAACCGTTGTAATTTGTCTCAAAACATCAACGAGTTAAAATAAAAATCTTAGCTCCCGGAACGAGCATAAATAAATTTTAACTCCATATTTGGATGACCCCATTATGGCTTAGCCAATCGCTGGCGTGGGAAAGACTGGCTCGACCAATGGAAAGGCCAGAAAGGTAATAAAAAGAAACTCGATTACCTGATTTTAAGTGTTTTCAATTTTTTTATTTTGCATTCATATTCGTGAATAATTATTAGTATTCGCTACCCCATATTCATGATACGCATCGTATTCGCCTGGTAGTGTATTCGTTGCAGCTCTAGTATGCACCCAAACCTTACTGCATGTAGAACTGTTCTCTACAGCAGACAAAGTTGCAGAGCTCCAGGATATCTCGATCCGTAGCCAAACGCGCTAACCACTTCACCCCCCCCCCCCCCCCCCCCCCCCCCAAAGAAAGGTTCAACTGTGCCTCATAAATTTTTTGTTGTTATTTATGGGTGGTTGCCAAATTTTAGAGAAGGGTTGCATCCCTCCCAAAACGAGAATCCTCTATCTGCCCCTGTTAATACTTCAGGATCTTCATTTTCAAAAACCATTTCATTAACCACTACGCTGCCACAGACCTTACATGTCACAGTTTATGTCGCCTAGACTAAAAGGGTACCTGCTCACATGAAAAATTTTCACTATCTACATCAGCCCCTGGCCAAGCCCTGAGGTATGCTTCATGAAAGTCAGTATGTAGGATAGGTTAGGCATTTATTGAGCAGATAAAGGGTTAGGTTTCAGTTTTGAAATCAAACAGGTGAGCATCTCTCTGATTGGCTGACCTCTTTATAAAGCAAACTATCTATATGAATGATTATCAAGGTTTTGTGTACACACGTCTCCAACTGATAAATCACTGGTGTACGCATGCCAGGAATGTGTCAACAGCGTGACCTTCCCTCTGTGTATGAAAACATACATAGTGCCCTCCTTACATGCTACACCGCACAGAGTTTAACAGTTTACTATTGTGTAATTAGTTAACATTTCAACATATCTATATGAAATGTATCCCTATAATTACCTGAACACTAACAACCAGGACTGTCACAGAAAGAAAAGTATATACAACTAAACCTATCTTTTACAACAACACTCTCTTGTTGAATTTTTAAAAGTTTTCCATGCAGACTTAACATTAGGTTGTTCGTTGTGGACCAGTCAAGCATCGACAATGTTTGAAAACAGTTCTCCATGTCTATTGAGTCATTCCTAAAAGAGTCATACATCAACAAATGATTATTTCATGCTGTGTCTAAAATTAAAGTTTTAAACTGAAAACTTTAAAATTTAGCTTTGTTGGATAACATGACAGCTGTCTCCATTTATGTGACAAGGCTGAAATGTATAAATGTTAACAAAAGACATTTCCTTTCTAAAATGGAGAGATAATATTTACATGCTCTGACCATTGGAACTCAAACCTGTATTCACAATATTCCACTAATAAAACTCACAACTTTTACCAGTATCACAGTATCGCTGTTCTCATTTTGATGACAAATTTTTTAACATTTTATTTTTGACTGTCAGCTACTTACTTTTTATAATTGATTCTTTTAACTGCCATGTCATAAATGACATTTTCTTCTGTTAGTCAAATATTATTCAACTTATTTCAAATGGAATATGATTAAATAGACATATCAACAATACTCAAATCATGTTTGTTAAGCTGCTGCTAACATCAGCAACAAATTATTAACACAAAGATATATATTTCAATATAAGTTTTGTCAAAATATAAACAAGGTGACTATTCATGCACTGCACTTAGAAATTTGGAAATCACAAAGGTGGTACATGAATTATCTCCCCTTACTTGATGATACTGCGTGTTTGTTATGAGTGAAGGTCTCTGATAAGAGGGGATAAAAATATGCCTGCAATGTTTGTAACATAAACCAACTTCATCTCAACATAATTATACACATGGTAAATGGTAGTTTAATACGTCATCATAAATAAGGATGGCAATATGAATTTTTATGACATATTGTTAATTTCCAAGCTTTCCAAACTACATAATTACCAGGCATAAAACCAACGACCGTGTCTCATTAGATTGGTTTTGCTAACAATAGCACACTTTTATTACCTTACTCAAGTACACAACATATCTTGTTTCAAATTAATGTTTTTCTTATAAATACATTCAAATTTAAATTAAAAATTCCTCTGGTAAAGGTTGTTTCATTCCTGCATAAGTTAGACTCTCATTATGCAAATATAATGTCTGCGTTAGTCACGTTTGTGATTTAGCATCCATTTAAAAACAATTGTGACCTATTTAGAGCTCGTTAAGGCGGGTAAGATATGTGTCACCTGTACAAGTGAGAGCTGCAAGCGATACCTCTCTTACGGTTCGGTCAAGGTCAAGTGAAGTGTGTAACATAACAAAGGGGTCTATTAGAACCTAGCCATGGCCGTGAATATACAACATGCTGTGTGTGAGCTCCGTCACTGATAGGGTTGTTTACTCGGAGGAAAGCTGGCTTCACGGATGACGCAATTTATTCTAATATTCATTTTTTTTAATTTTTTATATTATTGTCTTTTTGCATTAAGGATATAAGTACATTTCTATTTTATATGATCGCTGGTTCTCATTTACAATGGCCCCATTATATTTGTATTCTCGATTCGAACGATGAAAAAAAGTCACTTCCCCTTCATGCCCTTAAAATAACTTGAGGGTGCAATATCTTCCTTGTCTTAAATCCTGAAATGTACTCTTGACTCGACCTTTTCACAATGATTCCTTTCAATTTAATTTTTCGTCTGTAAGAATATTTGAGGCGAGGTGAGGCGAGTTTGTGTAACGCCACTTTCAAGGGTATTTCATTAATATCACATCTGCTAGTATTAATGCAGGGAGAAAGCCCACAACACCATGGTGGCTATAAGCATAAGAAATAATTGTTATTTTGTAAAATTATTAGATAATTAGATTTTAATATAAGTTTCAGTTTTGCAGGATAAAGTGCAAGTACCTTCTTAGCATATGCCTTCAAATTAAAAACAAACATTCCAACAACTTAATTATAGAAACACATTTTGAAATAACCTTAAAAGTACAAAAGAAAAATCCCAAAACAAATCCAATTTGCCTATCTCATAAAGTCCAGAACTTGAACTTGAACAGAATACATGACAGTGAGAATGTTTGTATTTTCCCATGGCAAGTTATCACTAAGTGATGAGAACTGAGATAGTATCTCCAGATAGAAGACTGAGTGCCAGGTAGTCATTTCCCATGCTTAGCTCTTTATCCTTTCATATTTATCACAGAAACAACAGCGAGTGAATTTAAAAAATTTATTTTCCGGTCGTATTTAGGAAGAGTCTTGTGAACATCAATAGCCCTAATACGGATATTTGAAACAAAATAACCTTAAAATTCTATAGAATGGCTAAAAATTGTTTTTAAAACATTCTAATATAACAGACCGACGCTCGCTGAAGGCCCATGCAAAATGCTATCTGGCCTTAAAGGCCTGATGAGTTAAACATCCAAATATGACATCCACACTTTCAGGGTCCTTACATAATCTGACACTCTGAAAAAGAAATATTGAAAAAAATATTGAAAATGAGCCTCTCTCTGAAAAATCCATTTCTTAGTCTTCTTATCAATATTTAAGAAAATGGCGATATTTCAGAATAAATACTTTTTTCAGAGTCTGAGCGTAAGACTGGGTCCTTACAAAGCACATATACAAATGCATTTTCTTCTGTTCAGTGAGTGGTTGATGAGAAGAACAACCTCTATAACCTGGCTGTACTGACCACACATGGTGGGGAGCATAAAAACCACAAAACTTCACCCACCTGCTTCTCTGGAACTCTCATCTCAGTAGATATCCGATGTCGCAAATCTCGCACAGATTCAAACGTGTTCATCCGCAGCCCGATCTTGAGCTGGCGCTGTCCCCCGAAGACGACGGTGACGAAGACAGGTCGGGGACACTTCTGGGGGAGGGGGAGGGACACCAGCAGGTAGGGGTCGAAGGTGTTGCTCTGCTTGCTGCAGTGGGGGCAGGTGAGAGATGACCGGTGAAGGGCCTGGAAGAGTTGAGACACGAAGCTCCCATGTCGACTTGTTAGCGCCTCTTGCGCTAGTTCCTCATCAGATCTTGTTGCGGAGTTCTGGAAATATTAAAATCAGGTTAGAATGAGGAGGATAAAAAATTGTTGGTCAGTATAGGGTACACTAGTTTTCTTTATCTATGAGATCAAAAAAAATAATTGAAAATGACAAAGGCTTCATCAATTGTGAGGAGTGGACTTTTGAAAACAGATAATACAAGTTGTTCAGTATTCTTGGTAGAAATAGTGCTAGAAAATAGAGCAAAATTCTCTGACCAGGTACCAATCATTCAGGAAAAGGGAATTACACTGTAAAACATTGTTAAGTTGTGAAAATGTCACTGTAACTTTATGTTTCCTAACATATCCTATCAGTGAGCTATATTCTAATATCACATTGATGTTTAACCCTCTCCATGCTATGAGTGCCCAGTCTCACCCAGTTGTATCTCTCCATATCCACCAGCAGATTGTGGGGTTAATATGACTTCTGACTTTTATACTGATAAACAAGTCAATACAGAACTTATTATCTCCTATACAAAATCAATTATTAAGTTGTTATTTTGTGTTTCGGCCTCATCATACAAATGGGGAACAAGCTATCTACCATAATCAATCTAACCTACATTTGGTCTTCATATTAACTTGTTTTCCCTGTATAAAATATAATTTTATGTAGAAATTTATTTATTAATGGAAATTGTGGATAACTTTGAACAAAATATTATTCTTAAAGAAATATTACCAGGATAATCAACTTGGAGGATTTCCTTGTGTAATACTTATATTTGGGACACGTCATTTCTTAACCCTTTAGTTGCGTATTTCTATTTTACCCGTTTTAGCCCCTGTGGCGGAATATTCTGACCATCTAGCTCGCAGCCGTATTTTGGCTAAAGCATTAATTGGCACCCCTGGCTAAATATTCCAGGCGGCTAACCTGGTACCGTTTTTACGAAATATATCATGTCTACATCGTGAAAACTGACTATATACCGGCGTTATATACAATTCCAGGTTGCGGCACCTGTACACAAATGGTTAATTCATACCTGCATCTTTGAATGAATTTTCTAGGATTTTTCGGGGGGGTTTTCTCTACATTTCGAAAGATTGTCTTTCAATCGGACATCATAATATCGTAAATTCGAAACGAGAAAAATTTATTTATATATGGAATTGAAGACAAGATGTTGTGAGATAATTATTAGAATGCGACCTTTGGTTATAATTCTATAGCCATGTAAAGTTATTTCGTAAATACTGAGAACATTTATGATGCAGCTATTGTTTATTGTGATATAAAAATTATGAAAATGCATTCAGTAGTTTAGTAGTGATAATTTGTACAAGATGTTGTGAAAAGAGCTGCTTGTTTCAAAATATATGAAGTGTGAAAATGACTTTTCGCGGCGCTTGCTGTGTCTTTTTTGTTGTTGTTGACATTTGTCAATTTTATATGTGATTGTAGGCAATTCTTTCCCCTTTATTTTGGCATACACATATTTGAAAACAACCAATTGGTTCAGAAGATATGAAGTCAACAAGTAAGGTGGGGTCCGTTATAAATTCTTGGCCTGGGAGACACGATTATATATACGTGAGTATACGGGACCAGAGTACTGGGCCGGAGGGCAGTGCAAACACGTGGGTGATAATTAGCCCCGAGGGAGTTTAAGCTTTGGAGCCAAACCCGACAAAATTCGAACAAACCTGTATAGGTTCCAGATTCTTTGAAGAGGATCCTCCTTGGGGTACTTATTGCATAAAATCCTTGATTTTAGGTATATGACAGGTTGTAACTATATTTTTCCACTTTAAAAATTAGTTAAAAAACTAAAAAACTAAAAAACCGTACTTTGGGTCACCCCTCTTGAGCCTCATACCTTGTGGTTGTCATGCAACCAAGGGCAGATAACTCTGATCTCACCACTTTTCAATCCAGTCATGCAGGCTGAATGAAGGGGAGGTGGGTGGCCCTACCCCAAGGAGGATCCTCTTCAAAGAATCTGGAACCTATACAGGTTTGTTCGATTCTTTTTCAGAAGGGATCCTCCTTGGGGTACTTATTGCATAAGACAGACTCCCAAAGATTAAATCAAAGGCAGTGGCATTCAGACTGCACCCAAAGGCGCAAAGAAGTACAAGAAATAACTCACCCAAAGTATAAAATGAATCCATGAGGAAAACTCAAGGACCTGGGGATTACATGGCGCACTCACAGTCGCCTTGCAGGTCTAAATACCCCGCCCCCCCTTTTTTTGCAAGAGAGAAAACGAGGGCAAAAAATCCCATAAACACCCCACGGGAGTCTTCAGCCAGGGAAGTAACCGTGGGATAAAGGACAGGGCTGCTGCGTACGCCTTCGACGTCGCGACTGCCCTTACCGCATGAGCCTTGAGGTCACCTGGGGGCTCACGGCCCTTAAGAACATAGGCTAAACAGATAGTCGAGACAAACCATCTCGAGATCGACTGCTTAGAGGCGGGTAAACCCTGCTTGCCTCCACCATAACAGCAGAAGAGCTGCTTATCCTTACGGATAGAGGCTGTTCTTTTGTGCTTTCAAGGTCCTGCGCACGTCTAGAATATGATCGTGCGAGGCCTGAAAACCTGTTGCTGCCGGCTGCTTGAGCGCCGGTAATTCTATGGGGGCCGAGACACGAAAAGAGTGGGCCACTTTAGGTCGGTAGGAGTCTGGCAGTCTGATACTGACTCTGTCCCTGCAGAAGACTGTGAGCTCGGGATCGGCGGACATAGCATGTATGTCGCCTACCCGTCTGCCAGACGCCATCACCACTAGAAAGGCTGTCTTCCAGGTTAACAACTGGAGAGACAACGAAGACATATCCCTGAACCTGGGACCCGAAAGCCAATCAAGGACTATTGGAAGGTCCCATACGGGGCTGATCCGCCTCAAAGGAGGACGGATCCTGTCCACACCTGCTAAGAAACGCATAACAGGTCCATCTATCCTCGTACTGAATGTTCGTAGAATCCCTCCTTGAAGCCAGTATTGTGTCCGCAACTCGTGCAGGAATACCGCTGTTTTGGAGGCGATTCCGGACAGAGGCCAAGCCACCCACTGCACCCTGTGGTTGGGGTGGGGGGCTCCGTCCTGGGACAGAAGTCCCGGTCGACATGGTAACAGAACAGATGGCATAGCCAGAGACCTGAGTACTTGTGAAAACCAACTCTGCGCTGCCCACAGAGGTGCAAGAAGCACCAGCAGACGCGGAGGATGAGTGGCTAGACGGGCAAGGACCTTGGAGATCAGAGGCACTGGTGGGAAGGCCCACAGAACTCTGTCTGTCCAGTCCAGTTCGAATGCATCCTGGGATAGGGCCCGAGTGTCGGGTATCCTGGAGCAAAACTGAGGTATCTGAAGGTTCGTCCCTGACACAAACAGATCCACCTGGAATGACCCTTATAACTGGGAGATAGTCTCGAATATCCCTTGATCCAGTAGCCACTCGTGGGGGACAAGGATCCGGCGAGACAGAGCGTCTGCTCGGACATTGTCCACCCCTTGTAAGTACACTGGCAGGACCGTGGTGTCGAGCTCGTCGCACCAAAGGAAGAATTGCCATGTCTCCCCCAGGAGGGACGGAGAGACCGTCCCTCCCTGTTTAAGGATATAAGTCATGGCGGTCCTGTTGTCCAAATGGAGCCGGACCACCTGACCCTTCACCTGATCTCTCAGGTGTTGCAAAACCAACCAGGCCGCCCTGAGCTCTAGCACATTGATGTGCATCTGAGACTCGGCCTGAGACCACAGGTCCGAGACCGTGTGGGATCCCAGAACCCCGCCCCATCCCGAAAGGGAGGCGTAGGACTGAACTGTCAGGGTCGGCACCGGAGGCTGCAGGGGGTAACCCCGAGTCAGGTGATCGACATTGTACCACCAAGACAGGTGTGGTAAGACCCACTCCGGAGTGACGAGCAACTTCTCGTAAGACTCCGAGTGGGACCATAAACCCGCCAAGGCTTGTTGGACGGGTCTCATGCGGAGCCGGGACCTCCAAACCACATCCACGGTCGGTGCCATGACTCCGAGGAGCTGGAGCACAGAAACGAGTTCACAGTCCCCAGGATCTTCGGAACCCGGTCCGGGGCCAGGGATACTATCCCCGGCTCCGTCTGAAACCTGGAGCCCAGGAAGACTAGGTCCCGAGACGGGGCTAGCTCCGACTTTTTGAGGTTCTCGATCCATCCCAGCGAGACCAACGTGTGGAGTATAGCCTGGGTGGATTCGTGGTTCTGAAGCTGAGACAGCGCTGAGTTTGGTGAATACCCTCGGAGCCGTAGAGATTCCGAAGGGTAACACCCTGAACTGATAACACTTCCCGTCGAATGCAAACCGCAGATACTTTCTGAAGTCTGGGTGCATTGGGACATGAAGGTAAGCGTCTTTGAGGTCGATGGAGGATAGCCATTCCCCGACCTGCACTGACGAAATCACAGATCTTAGAGTCTCCATCTTGAACGATGGTACCTCTATGAGTTCATGATCTTTAGATTTAGAATGGGCCTGAACCCTCTACAGCGCTCATCATCTGGCTTGCGGAGCTCCGAATGGAGTCGCGCACCTGATGACCTCCAGTCGCAGTGATCTGACCGAGGAGCTCCCAGGAAGGATTTCCAGGGATCCCCAATCTCAAACTCAAGCGGGTCCCCCGCGACCTTGGTCACGGGGGTGCTCGTTGGTCCCGCGTGCGGCCTGGGCTTGGCGCTTGTGGAGACCTGGGGCCCCATACTCGACAGGGCTAAGCATGTGAGTTGGGTGCCTCATACCCTTAGGTGAAAGCCTGGACCTGGGGACCGTCTCCGGCGAGAGGTCCCAGGTTAGGCATGACCAGCTGGCCTCCAGACGGGACCTGACTGGTGTCAGGTGCCTGGAGGGACTGTACGCTTGTGGAGACTTGGGCTCCATACTCGACAGGACTAAGCCTGGGAGGTAGGTGCCTCATACCCAGAGGTGGAAGCCTGGGCCTGGGGACCGTCTCCTACGAGAGGTCCCAGGTTAGGCAGGGCCAGCTGGCCTCCAGACGGGACCTGACCAGTGTCAGGTGCCTGGAGGGGCTGGGCGCTTGTGGAGGCCTGGGGCTCCATCCTCCGCAGGGCTAAGCCTGGGAGCTGGGTGCCCCGGGCTGATCCCGTGTCTTGGACTAGGCCGAGACCGGAACTCCCCCCTAGGCAGAAAAACATCAGGTTCACGACCCGATGGCTTGGGTCCCGCGTGCGGCCCGGACTGCACCGTCACTGGGACGGCGGTCGCGGCGCACGGGGCAGGGGGAGAAGTCGCTGATCCTGGAACCAGGATGCGCCTCATACCCTGAGGTGGAAGCCTGGGCCTGGGGACCGTTTCCAGCGAGAGGTCCCAGGTGAGGCAGGACCAGCTGGGCTCCAGACGGGACCTGACCGGAGTCAGGTGCCTGGAGGGACTGGGTACCTGTGGAGGCCTGGGGCTCCATACTCCGCAGGGCTAAGCCTGGGAGCTGGATGCCTCATACCCTGAGGTGGGAGCCTGGGCCTGGGGACCGTCTCCAGCGAGAGGTCCCAGGTAAGGCAGAACCAGCTGGCCTCCAGACGGGACCTGACCAGTGTCAGGTGCCTGGAGGGACTGGGTACCTGTGGAGGCCTGGGGCTCCATACTCCGCAGGGCTAAGCCTGGGAGCTGGATGCCTCATACCCTGAGGTGGGAGCCTGGGCCTGGGGACCGTCTCCAGCGAGAGGTCCCAGGTAAGGCAGAACCAGCTGGCCTCCAGACGGGACCTGACCAATGTCAAGTGCCTGGAGGGACTGGGTACCTGTGGAGGCCTGGGGCTCCATACTCCGCAGGGCTAAGCCTGGGAGCTGGATGCCTCATACCCTGAGGTGGAGACCTGGGCCTGGGGACCGTCTCCAGCGAGAGGTCCCAGGTAAGGCAGAACCAGCTGGCCTCCAGACGGGACCTGACCAGTGTCAGGTGCCTGGAGGGACTGGGTACCTGTGGAGGCCTGGGGCTCCATACTCCGCAGGGCTAAGCCTGGGAGCTGGATGCCTCATACCCTGAGGTGGGAGCCTGGGCCTGGGGACCGTCTCAAGCGAGAGGTCCCAGGTAAGGCAGAACCAGCTGGCCTCCAGACAGGACCTGACCAGTGTCAGGTGCCTGGAGGGACTGGGCACCTGTGGAGGCCTTGGGCTCCATACTCCGCAGGGCTAAGCCTGGGAGCTGGATGCCTCATACCCTGAGGTGGGAGCCTGGGCCTGGGGACTGTCTCCAGCGAGATGTCCCAGGTAAGGCAGAACCAGCTGGCCTCCAGACGGGACCTGACCAGTGTTAGGTGCCTGGAGGGACTGGGCACCTGTGGAGGCCTCGGGCTCCATACTCCGCAGGGCTAAGCCTGGGAGCTGGATGCCTCATACCCTGAGGTGGGGACCTGGGCCTGGGGACCGTCTCCAGCGAGAGGTCCCAGGTTAGGCAGGACCAGCTGGCCTCCAGACGGGACCTGACCAGTGTCAGGTGCCTGGAGGGACTGGGCACCTGTGGAAGCCTGGGGCTCCATACTCCGCAGGGGTAAACCTGGGAGCTGGGTGCCCCATACCCTGAGGACCGACCTCGAGTGGGCCCCCCGAGACCTGGGTCTCGAGGGCGCTCGTGGGTCCCGCGTGCGGCCCGGACTGCATCGTCACTGGGACGACGGTCTCGGAGCACGGGGCAGGTGTCCGAGGACGCTGCACCTGGAGCACAGGCGGCGCCTCGTAACCTGGGTTAGAAGCCTTACCCTGGGAACCTACTCCAACGAGCGGCACCAGGTTCGGCGGGGCCAGCGATCCCCCAGACGAGACCTGCCCGAAGCCAGGTGTCTGAGGGGGCTGGTGTGTTTGTGTTATGGTAACCTGGGGCTCCATACTCCGCAGCTCGCGAGCCGGAAGCTGAGCGCCCCGAGGAGACCCCGTGCCTCGGACGAGTCCGACACAGAGATCTCCCCTGGTACCATGAGCTGCATCAGGTTCATGACTCGAGGTCCGGAACTCCGTACGGAGCCCCGAGACCGCCGAGTCAATCATGACCTTCATTTGCTGTGTAATGATTTGCGTGAATTGCGTCATATCAACAGGGTTAAAATTAGCACTTTGTAAGTTAGGTTGTTGAGGGGAGGGAGGGTGGGTGAAATCCCCGGCTGAGGGACCCCCGCTGGTCCTCGACCGAGTCGGGCTCGGATGACGAATCATCGAGACCCGACCTGGCCGAGGACACCGTAGCGGAGGCCGGAGCCTTAACCTTCTTACCGCTTATTTTCTTAACTGGTGACTTCTTCACCTTTTTAGCCTTAGACGGGGGGTCAAGCTTGGTGATGTCCCGCCCGCTCTCCAAAGCCTCGGAGAAGAACTTTAAGTCAACATCCCTCCTTGATCTGGCCTTGGGGGTAAAGGCCTGACAAATCCCACAGTCGAGTGGGTGATGAAAGTCAGAGGCCAAACACTTGAGGCACTCATCATGGGCGTCGGTGATAGACACCGGCCCTTTACATTGGGCACAAGGCTTGAAAGGCTAGAAGCAAAATAGCCAAATCAAGACGTGCACATGCAACATGTGTATATATATAAATATTTTTAAAATATATATATACTAAATACATGGGGGAATTGCAATGTAAATGTTTTTGTAAACATGCATGCATAACATGAGCAGAGGCGAAAGGCAAATGCGAAGTACAATGTAAACAAGCATGGCCAGACCCCTATCATCACTGAAACAAATAGAACATGTAATGTGAACTAATTTGCTTGTAGGCCAGAGGGCGATTCGAAATACCTACGGAAATCGAATCTAGAACCCTAAAATGATATAATAAACACGTGGAAAGCCCAGATCTAACCAAAAATCCATGATCAAAAAACATTGATCAAAGAAAATGGCCGCCATCTTGGGTCGACTTTCCCACCATGTGGGAAAGCAAGTTACAATAAACATGAAATTACTACTGAAAACATGAAGCCATTCGACCCTACTGTAAAAAGGTAGAA
Organism: Gibbula magus; assembly: GCA_936450465.1. Lineage (NCBI taxonomy): Eukaryota > Metazoa > Mollusca > Gastropoda > Trochida > Trochidae > Gibbula > Gibbula magus. The sequence continues at coordinate 32,819,102 of OW388290.1, read as the reverse complement.
GTTACCACACATACAGATTGTCTTTGGGCCATTTTCTTAGAGATCAGCAGTGAAAAACTCAGAAAAAATCAGAGCAAAACTTCATGTGTCCTTGTCCTAGAAATGACAGATTGAAAAGTGGTGAGATCAGAGTTATCTGCCCTTGGTTGCATGACAACCACAAGGTATGAGGCTCAAGAGGGGTGACCCAAAGTACGTTTTTTTAGTTTTTTAGTTTTTTAACTAATTTTTAAAGTGGAAAAATATAGTTACAACCTGTCATATACCTAAAATCAAGGATTTTATGCAATAAGTACCCCAAGGAGGATCCCTTCTGAAAAAGAATGGCCTTTTGTGAAGCTAATTACCGATGCGTTTCAGGTCAACAATGCACATTCAATTTGGTGTGATTTTTGTGACATTGACAAAAGACTTGTTTTCGTAGCGAACTGTGAGATGTATACAAACAAATTTTCATGTGGCGATCCACCGTCTTGCATTTCGCCTGGACGCCAAACATGATAATGACTGACTCGGTATATGCACTAAGTCCGACGTACACATCTCGCCAAGAGGTAAAACATTATTCTCTATGAGCTTCCCGGACCAATACGGGCACCGCAAGTTAAGGGTTAACAAAAACCATGTTTATTTCATTGAATAAGGTAGAAAATTTTTACATCTAACTTTTCTACTTCACAAGACAAGATACATCTTCTTCAGCAGATATGGAGGGGAAACCACTGAACTAGTTTAATTCCCAGAAGAGGAAATATTTTGTCATTTTTCTTCTTCAAAACAGGGTTCATTTTAAGTCACTGATTTTCGATCTGTCACATGATTTCATTGTTGTATTTATATTGAGTCTGCCTGTTTCACAAAAACAGCATCAACATGTCATCAAGTGTTGCATGACGTCATGGCAATGTCACTATCTCACAGTCACTAGTGAGTTGTGACTGATAACATGTTTGATTGCTTTTTTCACTAATGACTTATAAAAAGTTATTTTTTCATTAATAGATCCCACTATTTCACAGGAAATCATGTATAAAGTATAAATACAGTGCATACACTATACGTTATCAAACTCTATCAAGTTACATCATTGACAATATATTGCAATGTACTGCTACCTACACAGTAGTTTTGATATTGTTTAAGGTTTAGTCATCAATGGTAAGAACTTGAACCACACACTGTATCTTTAACACACAATCTTTACATTCCCCTTTTTTCTCCCTCTCCAGTTAAAATGTAACGTTCGTCAATGAAATGATATTCTTTTGTCCAAAACTTGACTACTGCTTCTTTATTAGTTTTATACCTTCATAGGTATGCAATGTCCAGTCCTCCCCAGACAGGTAGAGCTCAGTTAAACTTTACAACAGGTTAAATGGCCCTTAAATACTTCAATACTTTCACAGTGTACGACTAGTGTATACATGTTCAGAAATACAAAATATATCGGCAGTGTGAATCACACGCCTGGACAAAGGCTCTGAGTTTCATGCTCCAGCGACTCCTCTCACCTAGCAGTCGGAACATTGTTCAGACAACATGACGCATCTACCTGTGTCGCATGTCCGTCTCAAGTAGCACCAATTATTTCAGCTATTTGAAAACATGTTCAGTCTATCACAACAAAATCACAAAGCATTTTGAAACAAACACTATGGAACAAGGTTGCTGTTTTATTTACAACCAGTTGTATATATGTGTCAAAGTGTCATGTCATAAAGCTGCCTTAAATAGCCTGTTGGCTTGCGGCATGGATATAAAACAAGGAAAACTGATAACCGATAAAGTTTGCATTGACCAAGAACTAGTTCTGAATACTTTTAACAAAAGTATGAGAAAATCAATGTTAAAGTTTACATTACTTTAAATTTGTTCCATAACCATGTTTATCATCTTCCCTTGTTAAGGGATAAGAACTGCCTTTTCAGAATTGATCAAATCTTATCCAAAGTCATATTTCTAAGGGAAAAAAACCAGTCCTCCAAATGAAGGAATCAGCATACACTGTGAAACATTGTGTATGTTCACAATAAAGAAATTGTTATCCAGAAAATCTTGATTTTTCCTTTGTATACCATTTCTAAATGCCCTTCAATCAAAGACTTCTTTGAGAGACTTAGTTAAAAAACTTACTTGCACCATTCACAACTCTCTTTCATTTAATTGAGGTGAGTATCATCTTTAGGCACATTGAATAAAAAAGATTATCCAACACCTTGAATGTGATAAGACTTCAAGAGAAGGGTGTTACGCAGGACTGACAGGCAGGTGTTAAGAGCACCACATCAAAGAGAGGATGTTGGAGGGACACCAGGGGGTGGGCCCCCATTACATGATACCCATGGGAAGCTGGGCTTCAACACAACACAACCGCTTGTTCTGGGATAACAGGAGAATTCTAAGGTGTTGTAGTATCTCTCTCCATCTTATGAATCATACACATTCTTTGTTTAACACCAGCTGAGTCAAATTTGAAATACCATCCATCCTTCTTCAAACAATCCACAGAAGGCGATAATATGAAAATAGGAAAACTTTTTTTTTCAAGTTTTATCCTAGCTTCCTGAAATGTGGTTTCATTGTTCATTTAAAACAAGTGTTGAACATTTGCATGTGCTCATTGTTTGCACTGGAAGTTTTTGGTTGGAATAAATGACTAATCAAAGATATGTCATAGGATAGATTTCACTGAGGATGTAGCTAGGATACAAACATATATATTAACAGAATGCGTGAACATACAAGGAGGAAGGTAAAATGTCTTAATAAACTTTTGTGAGGCAATGTAGATATTTCTATCTGCTTAGGCTTTCACGAGTATTTACTATCGTTTCAACAGCAAGTATGACTGCTCGAAGAATGCTCTGAACACCCTTGTCTCGGTGCAGCATTGCACCCAAACCTTGAACCATTGATGTGTAAAGCTCCCTAAGAGTTGCTGAGTTCAGATTCAGCACCAACTTGTTGTTAAAGAAACCATGGTGATGTGATCATGGCTAATTAGTGAGGACAAGTAAATGATATGAAATGATTAAGAACCTGACAGCTAGAGTCGTTATTCCGTCAACCAAACTTTTGCACTACGTATTTCCCAAATATCTTTTTTATCTTATTTTTTTAATTTACCCTTTCTGTCCAACTCCCTACATAGTACATGAGCATATCAATCAGTTTACTTGACGTGACAGGAAATTAGTTTTAATCTCAATTTCATATCTAACTGAAAAGGTTGACAGACAATAGCTGTTGTATGATAGTAGCCCTCTGTCAGTGAGATCTCCATCAGATACCTCAGCTCTTGTCCCATACCAAGTCAGCTCATATCTCTCAGGTGATAAGTCACCAGTCTAACCTTCACCTTCGCCTAAATACTCACCCCAGCCGTAAACAGTTACAGATTACCTACCATGTCCCTGTATCATCATGTTAACTCTGATCCTTCCTGTCACGCTAGATATCATTCAGGGACCATCTATCTCATTACTATGTTTGAATTCAACACTTTTTTTCAAAATTTACTACATGTATTCATACAGCCAATTTGATTTGCAATACTCACACAATTCTGTTCCCAAAGAGAGCTATAAATGAGACAATTTGTCCACATTTAGAGATGAATATTTCTTCAAACATTTCAATTTGTTATATACTTTAAACATTGCATGGGACACAAATAATGGAAAATGACCAAGAATGGCCCCCTCAGCTGTCACCACAGAACTACTACTCAGAGGTAACATCGATCCTACTGATCCGGAATGTTCCCCATGTTCATGTTCCCCATGTTCATGGTACACCTTATAGATCACAACTATAAACTGTGATCCCTGTATTTTAGACCAACAATGGGTCTACCTGACCTGAACCCAGATTCTATAACTATGGAAGGGGATTTGTGCCAGAAATGAAGACATGTTGACTTGTAACTTGTAAAGTGTAACATGTCGTTCTCAACCATACAAGTCTCGAAAAGACAAGTCCAACCATGCAAAACTAACATTTTAATCCTGTCAATCGTAACTTCCCATTCTCAACACAAATCCCCTTCCATATATAACAAGTCCTAGTGCTAAGTGCTGAGTTAGTCACTACTACTGAGTATAAAGTATGGAATTTACAACTGAGGACTACAGACTAAAACAGCGTTGACAATCTGGGGTCAGGAACATACTTCTCGTGTCCCAGGTGATCCATTATCCTAGCTGACCCTAACGCTGACCTCATACATCCACTACCTCGCTCAACGGATAATGTAGACATGAGTTATGGAACACACGGCTGGTCAGTTAATGACAGTACACTTCCTCTCTTGGTCCATCACCTCATGATGACAATAATAGGGCACTCATAGCCTGAGTCATAGGACACATCTCTGTCAGAGGGTCACATGGAACAGTTTTCGTGAAATAATGCCGTTTTGATAACAGGCAAGTCTCTAAGTATAATATTGACACTTTAAATGGCAAATAAATATAAATTCACAAAAGCAAAGTTTACAGAGCCAAGAGCCAAAGACTTTTCAAGGATGTTGTGTTTTCAAGCACAAAATTTGTTCAAGATATCATGCAAAAGCAGCTAAACTTCATTTTATCATGAAGAACTACATGTTACAGATGTGCCAATATTTGCTTAATACAAGGAACAGTACCAAGCAAATGTTACAATGACATGAAGTAAACAACACATACTGATAATAACATAAACTCTGTAGATCAATAAGATTTGCTGATTTTTAGGATTGAACTACTTACTTAAACATTGATAAATCATCAATATTTCAGCATTCAGCAAGAAGAATCTAATGGATCCCATCAATATTCAAGCTCTGTTAGTTGGAAAAGTCAAATTCAAGCCCTTATCACTTGACATGGTTGAATTCAAGCATTTTCAAATCTGTGCTGGTCATACCTTATGTGATAGACCCTGCCAATGATGACGGTAGGTCTGTGGGACAGAGTTTTTAGAAATTAAATAATTAGTGGACAATGTTATTTGAAAGATTTTTCAAATTCAAATTATGTCATGACAAATCTCTGAGACAAACTGAGAAAAAAAATAGAGGCAAATTTACAACAGTATACAAAGAAGTCTTCAGTGAACATAACCATTGCAATCGATCAATGTTACTAACATTTTTGTCTTTTTATCATCATCTTTGTTAAAATACCACTATACTTTGCGCAGGAAAAATAATAAGACTCACTCTATACTTAGATCAGCAAACACCTGTCTGAATGTATTTTCTTTGCTAACTTGTGACCTAAAAACTGAGCAAAAAATCATGTGAATTTCTTACAATGAGATATCTTGGGCAATTTTTCATAATCTTTATTAAATATGTAATGTAACTTTTCTAAATCAATTCTGTGTAGATAAACGTACAATTACACAGTTAGGTTACTGTATATGTCTCTGAGTAAATTGTATTAGCAAATTGATCTGGCTGTTTATGGCTTCTTCTTCATGGCTTGCTTGAGACTGAAGAGTAGCAATACAGACAATCTGACAACTAATGATCTCCTTATTGAGTTCCTCCCTATCTCCTTCTGCTTAGCTCTTCATCTTACAATACACAGAAGTGGAAGTCTCACTGAGCACTCTATGTCAGTATATATACTTCATCTTCTTCAGCAAGCTGCTCAACAAACAATGATTTTTTTCAAAACTTGTTTTATGATTCAATGTTGAAGAAAATGACATTGATCAAATTGTTTATGTCTGTGCATAAGACATTCAAGAGTGTTCTTTGAGCTTTGCTCAAGGGTGAGGTGGCCCTAGTTTGGTATAGGTAGAGGTGAGGTGAGGTGAGGTGAGGTGAGGTGAGGTGAGGTGAGGTGAGGTGAGGTGAGGTGAGGTGAGGTGAGGTGAGGTGATTTCAAGAATGAAATTAGTTCACTTAATAAATATCATGACTGTTAGTAGTATTGCAAGAAGAAAGCCTGCAACACCATTGTGGTTTTGTATTGCGGTGAAACTCACAACCATCAACATGAACCAGCGAACCATGTTTGATACTGTCGGAGTTTACTCACAGGAAAATTAAATTTCAATAATTTCATACAAACAGTTTACTGTGTTGAAGTATTTGTCCAAATGTCAGCTTTTGGTCCATCATATGTCAGTGTTTATTCCTTATTTAAATTAAGTTAATTTTTCAATGGACCAGCCAATCTCAGTTGTTTTGGTTGGTCTAGATATTGGATAGACCTTTCCCATCCCCCTCCAGAACAACCTTCTAACTTCCATGTCATCCTCACTTTTTCTTTAATGTTTATTCTCATCTCATACACGTAAAAGGTTTTGTAGTCAGCTAATCACCTTTGTCAAACACAACAAAACCTATCTGATATTGATAAAATCAAGCTATTTTCATAAAGTACACAAATCCTGCTGTTCCTATCCAGACTCAACTTTCACCTCCCTCCAAAACTGTCCCCCTCCTCCCTCAGTCCCCTCCTCCTCACCCTCCTCCCTATGGACCAGACCTTGCTTCTTGGAACCAGTTATTCCGTCTGGGTTGCTCTGACAAATCTAAAGCAATTACATCATCTAGACAACCCGTACAATAAACTGTTAATGCTGCTTAGTGCATCATGTAGATAACATAACCTCCCAAATATTTACCCAATCATTTCAAGTGATTGCTAAACTAACGACAGTTTATTGCTTTAGTGTTGTCTGTATTGTAGAGAATCACTGCATTATGAAGACTTAATTTAATCAACAATCTTTAGATTGAGATAGTTGATTACTTTGTATGTATTAGGTCTCTCTCTAAAGCCTGTAACTATTTAGGAATCTGTAAATCAGACTATACAATAGGTCTACAAACAAGCTTGTTACTTCATACTGTCTGCTATCATAGTAGTTGGCTAAGTCACAGAATTGCCTAAAAAGTTTTGGTTAGAGTTTCTTTAGGTTCCATGTTATCTGTCAGTGCAGGACTGTTTGTTGTTACTTGTTAACAATCTTTCATTTTAACTGTTAACATTTATTTGTCCCAAATATATTAATTTACATTCTTATCAATACTTGTTAATGATAATAACCTAAGCAAAATATAATTCTGAGTCATGGTTTACCAAGTGTTAGAGAAAATCATGGGCACCTTGACATAGCAAGTCTGCTTCAAATCATCATCTCTGATCAATTGCAACTGATTTTCTTGTTAAAACTGACTTCTACAACGGGAATTCTTGAAGTTGAGGTGCAGCCTGTAACCTGCTTACCTTTGGTCCAGATTGGTAACTTTTTGAGGTTTTTGTTTAATTTTACCATGAAAAATTACAAAATCATAGTTTCTAGCTGGTAACGTTTCTAACATATTTCATACACCAACTCCAACCAAACACTGGGGAAACAAATGTCTGCCCTCTGTGTCTGGAGTTCAATGGATCAGATCAGTGTAATACTAGATAACGAGTGCAGAGAAGAACAAACTCATCTCAACATACAGACTTGAACCTCTTGCAGGATGTTTGTCTACTTCGTGTAGACTAATTGAATAATCTCTTGCTTCAAATAAAAGCAAAGTAACCTAATCAGAAGAGGAGAATGTTTCACCAGTAAGACGACCCTGGTTCAGGTCGAGGAAACTGGTATCATCAGTGCTTGCCTTACTTTTGTTTAAAAAAATACTCAGCCTGTAATTAGTTAAACTTCACTCAACGTCCCAAAGAAACAACTCCAATCTACACTAGTGCAGATATCTCAAATCCCAAATATACCATCTTTGCATCAGTGTAGTTGAATAGTGGTCTCCCTAAAAATGTATATATATCCTTTATTACTATGATAATGTAAGTCTGAAATGAGTTGGAAAAAAGCCCTCAGAATGTTACCTAGGAACTAAATTAATATATATATTCACTTCTAGACTCGGTATTAAGTTCCCAGGTATGTTTACCCAAAGCTCTTGCCATTACATTGAAGGGGAAACTAATTGGCGGTGACAGTCACTCCATCAGATTTACCACATAAATTCCTTCTTTGTGCAGTCAAGTTGCGATGGGTAAAATACCTGGGCAGAGATCACAACTGACAAAATATACAAGAGGTTACACTGGAGGTTTTTAACGGTTCAATATTGAGAAATCATCTCAAATATTAATGTTAGTTCATTAAACTTTATTCTGGGAACATCAATAAAGAAGAATTTGATCGACAAACAAAGTCAGTTGATCAAGAGAAACATGATACTCTGCTCATACTATGTCATAAAAAGGAATCTGCAAAGAAAGCACTCATTCAATAGTAACAATGTGGATGTATCTCGTTAACAGATAGAAAAGTAATTTTGCTAAGTAATATTCTTAAAAGTTAACCCCATAAGATAAATGTTAACATAAAATAGTTAATTCTCATCTTCAGTATCTACTGAGCTACATACTGTAAATGAACAATCATTACCAAAGAAAGGTTTAAACTTTTCCTATTTGCAAACACGAACATTCACAAGAGCTTCTGTAACTAAACACGGTCACATAATCTCTACCTCGTCATCAACACACAGCACTCTTGACCTGAATACCTCAGATTGAAATCTTAAAAACATGGCTTTCAAGACAATCGAAACAAACATCTAATTTGTCATTTTTTGCAGCCATATAATTGTCAGTGGCGGGACAACATTTCTAACTCCCTGTGCAGGCACTATGGGTGTTCGGCATATTAGGGGGTCCTAATTTTTGTGTCCACAGAATATTTAGATAACTGCTCCTACATGTTTGCCAGTGCAGCAAAGCCCTGCTGTATAAACATGTTTACACAAAACACAAACCAAAACAACAAACTCTCTGCTCCCTGTCAGCTGAGCTACATTCGGAAAAGCGCTGTGCACTTCTGGGAGACATTGAGATAAGCATGGGCCACCTTGATAACCTCCTGTACAATATCAGAGGCTGTTAATTTGAACAATGGTCTGACTCACAATTATCTGTCACAATTATGGAGGCCGAGATTAGAACAATTCAGTTATTGTATGACAATATTTCAGTCAATTGTATGGATTCCCACAGTGTGTCAATCTTAATGACAAACATTAGTTCTTGCTATTGTTCTCCGGCGACTTCTAAATGGGATTATATGATTTGGAAAAGACTGGCCATCACATCCCATACTTCATGTTCCAAATACCAAGCAGTTAAAAAGTCCACATGGCCACTGATTTAATGAAGACATAAATTAATTCCAACATCAATGGTTCATTATCAAAGAGGGAATATGTCTCTTCTGTCGTAGTTTAACATAGGTAAACCTATTGAACCCCATTAACTGAAATGTATTCGACCCAGCACAAGATTTATATACATGCAGCTTAGCGGTACACAGCAGTGTGAATATTGCAAGATACTCAAATGTAAATGAGAGACCATGTACGGAGAGGTGGGTCCTTCACTCTAGTAGTAGAACAGCAAGGTTATCCCCCCCCCCCCCTTTCACAAATAACAAAGAAAAGGCTAAATTCTATAGTAGACCATTCACACAATGGCCTTTCATGACAGCATATGTGAGAAACTAGCTGAATATGAAAACTCTTCACACTGTTCACACACTGTAGTGGGCAGAGTCTCGTGATGCTAGGAGTTGTTCAAGGAGAGGGGAGATGGACAGTTAGGAGTAGTCTGGTAATACTGGTCAAGGAGTAGCCAATGTCCTTGTTCCACCAATACGAGCAAACACTATGTGTCATAGATAACACATTGGGGAGATGTGTGCAAATATGCTAACGGGATTCCTAGGTCACAGGGGGGTCAGCTGTGAGGAGGATTCATCACTAGATGGAGGTGGAACAGTCACAAGTTGGCAATTTGTCATCAAAGGTAGGAATGGTCCTACTTGTTGCAGGGTTATGCTTGCTTAATTGACTTGTTAATGAGAGATCGCAGCTCGTTAACTTGTTGACTTTCCTCATACAACTTTCTGCAATTAATGATAAGGGTCAAAAAGAGTCGACTTTGTTAATTAAGGATTGATTTAGGCGAAACAAATAGGACTGCGAGCATGCAATGAATTTAAATGAAGAAACAAGTTCAGTGCAGCAGGCTATTCTTGTAACCTTTCCCAACTAAAAGTTAAACATCAATCTTCCATTCCTTTCTAGTTTTTTTTAACATCCTTTATTACCAAAAAAGAAGAAACAAACAATTCCACAGTGCTTTCATCTTGTTTTCTTTCCCTCTTTATCTCGCTGCATCACACATGTATTTCTGTTTCTAAGGAATGTAGTAATTGGCCACTAATCAGCCTGGAAGGTCAACCTCAAATTGCTGGTCAGGAAAACATGAGATAAACAGTAGAGTGTTAGCGTCCCTACCTCCCTAACTCTACAACATCCACCAACACAGCAGTGGGACTGGAGGAGCTGTAATTGCGAAAAGCAGCCGTAATCAGCTAAAGACTTTACAAACTTGTCCATAGAACCTTTTGATTACTTAGTTGTGTTCTTGGAGAAGTGTTGTGTTGGTGAGAGCAATGAGGAGTCGTGTTGACCCGACCCCTGCAGTCTGGCCTCACCTGGAGGTGTTTACTTGACCTCTGAACTCTGTTTACTCTCCACATTACCCTGAGTGCTGTCACAGTGCCCTCTACCCTACCCCTATGTGCTGCTTCTGATCTGCTACTGCCCCTTGCTACACATAAGCCCTTTATCCTGCTGCATATTATGGTATGAGACTATTCCTAAGTGAGTGACTTACTCTTTTTGGAAAGTAAATGATTGAGACTATCAAAGTCTCAACCATCCATTCGTAGTTAGGTGAAAAGAAAGTGCCTACTCCTTTGGGCAGTTTATGAGATAAGACTCGTTGGACAGCCCAGAAAAAACAGCTACCGGTATTTATTGGTCCAAACTGGTACCATTTTTACTTTTCTTTTGTAATTTTGCCATTTAAATTGACAAGGTAATTGGCCTGGCTACTTTTCAACTTTATTTCAGACACTGGTAAAGGTGGAACTGTTCACATCTACATTAGTTGAACCACAGTATTTTGACTTTGGTTTTGTCAATTTTGTGCACATTGTATCCTATATTCAGTTGATTAGTATTTAAATATTAATGTTCGTTATTTATTTAATAAAATTGAATTATATTTTCAGTTTGTTATCTTTACTTTCATTAAAATGTTATTTTTTTAAAAACATGTGATTTTAGTAGTGATGCAATCGTGATTCTGCACAAGACAGAAAATTAACCAAACTGATGGTACTGTACCGAAATACAAACCAACTGAACCAAATAAAACCCTACCTCCTAGATTCAACAAATAGGATATTAGAGTTGAGCAATGAACCCTCAAGCAAAGCGCTTGGCTCAACTTGCGCCAGAGATAAATTCATGATCACCTTATTTACATGTGGCACTTAAGAGGTTTAAAGACATGTTCTTGTGCTCACTAAAATCTCAATATGTAAACCTTGCAAACTCCAAAATTGGTATGGATGTGTTCATATCCACATAATAAATGGAATGGTCCCAAAAACTACAAGAATTTATTCTTTCACAGATAGTGTTAATGTTATCAAGTTAAGATTTGTTCTCTATCTATTTCTGAAAAATATGAAAGAATTATTTACTATTCTAACTACCGGTATCTATCATATCACAGTTTACTGTAATATATTTAAATTTAATAATTTCTGTGGCAAACCGATGAAAATGAGACAGCAAGTTGGCAACTCAAATCTGAATAGTGAATACATGACACATCAAACCTTGACTCTGAAGTGCTAAACCAGTCTAGCCAAACATACATAAATCCATTATTTCCCTTTTGTTAGGACCATATGCAGGCATACAAAACAGTATTTGACAGCTGATATCATTCATAGACCTGATCACACCTGAACAATAACCAATTTGCTGTGAGCCTATTAACTTAATTTCAGCCATCTGTTAATGAAGTGTTGAGGAATTCACCTGAAGCAAACTGTCACCTGTCACCTGCGGCTTGACTTCAGTAGAGCGTGACTGACAGCAAAAACAATTGTCACAGTCACATGGAAGGAGATATGCCATATTTCCTACCAACATTTCAAAATCGACTTATAATTCTTTGCTTTTATTAAATTTTCTTTAAGTATTTTAGGGGAGGGAAATAATTATATTTTGATTAATATTATAGCACATCATCCACGAGAAATGAGTGCTAGAGTGATAGAAAATGACACTTGAAAAGATTTGTTATGAGGACGTCATAAAAGAGGATAGTGACTGGTAGTTTTTTGTTCAAACAACAGTGGATTCCACTTCATCAATTCAATGAAAACAAACAAATATTGCCAAAAATTGGTTCTGATGTTAAGCACTTGTCTATTTATATATATATATAAATAGACATGTGATCTAAAAAGAGCATGAGGGTTGATACAGATGACAAAGTTGAAACTGAAAGGTTTAATAAATAGGACACTGGGTTTAATTATTCATCTATCTGTTATTTAATTTTGTTTTTATATTTTCAAATCACCAATGATAAATTATGTTGTCTGATTTTTAAATGTTACAAAAGATGAATAAGGATAGAAATTCAAGACAACATCTAAAAAAACAAGTATCAGGATACCTGGATGAGTTTGCAACTACTGTGAGTCTGTGACTCAACTGACAAGACAGAAAGCTTGTGACCTTTGACCTCAAACCAGGAAGTGATCAGACAGGCAGGTCTCTCTATGAACCAGGAAAAGCAACCTCAATATATCAATGACAAACATCCTTATATATAAAATAGATGTCATTTGACAACAGACCTAATTTGCAAAGGATTATGTTATATGCATAATATTTAACATTCAATATATTTACATCCCTGTACACATTAGGAGTAAGGACTTGGTTCAATTATTAAATACACAACAGTGATATGATTTCATTCATACTTATTGTAAGATAATGATTTTTTATTTACATATCTTAAAATATATAAATTTTTACCTTGAGTGGTTTATTCTTTTTCTTGACATTTGTGTTGAGGTCTTCATGCAGTCTGTCAAGAAGCCACAACAGGAACTCCTGAGCATCGTGTTGTGAACTCCCCTCGTACTGAGAATTAGTCTTACCAACAATTGCCTTGAAATCACCCGATACTTGAGCATTGTACCGATTTGACCACAAACATTTCTCAAGTTTTGCTATGTGTTCTGTCACATCAACATGCACAGCACCTTTTTTGATGTTACGGAGATTCCTCAAATCATCATCGAACATACCGTCAACAAAGTACTCCACAAAAGAATCGGTGTTGCTCAAACATTGCAGGACTGCATTCATGAAACAGGTATTTCCGTGATTGTGTAATCCAACAGTCATTGGTGTTTTATCCCATTTCGGGCCAGTAAAACCTGGTTTGGTGATAAGTGGTCTTAATGTTGATTCCACTTTCTCATGTTTCCCTCCTCTCTTTGAAGCTCTGATATCGGGACCTTCACTGGTGTTGTCGTTTCTGCGTCTCAAAGTCGGTGTCCATGTTACACGACTATTAGGATTTGCATCCTGTTCGTTGATCGAGTTTGCCGACGATGAGCTTTTCATCACACGATTCATGAGCTTCTTTATCGATTTAAATGATGTTTTACGTGATTTAGTCCGTCTTTCCGATGGTCCCATTGTTGGTCTCTCATCGTGAAAATCGGAGTAAGTATCATCTTTGTGGTATCCTCTGTCAACAGTTGTCAACACTGCGCTCGTGCTTACCTTTCTGTGGTCGGAGTTCAAAGGGGTTCCGACATTGACGTGATAGAGAGCGTCGTCATCTTCGTCGTCTAAATTATCGCCCTCGGAAGATGCTCTTTGACGACCACCTGGAATGGTTTCAGACATAATGAAAATACTTTGGAATTTCTATCACATTGGTAAACTATTCCGGAGACTTGTTTCCACCTGTGGACCGACTTCCATGTTTACGATAGCATGATGGGTAATGAAGCCCATAACGAGGCAAACTACTTTCCTAACGGCATATCAACTACAAGTCATGGCCTAAACGTCAGACGATTACTGGTATGAAACGGCGTTCTTCTTTGAAATAATGACGTTTTAACTTCCTGATGTAAAGGTCGTTAAAGGTCCCATTAAATTCATATGATTTTCATGCGTCGACAGCCAATAGGCTTATTGAACAAATATACACCTTACGTAATCCCATTAAACCCAATTAGCAAGCAATTTTCTACTACACTATCCGTTAGGATAATCAGTTTACGCAATAAGATTGGCGTGATTACAGTACAATATACATTGCGTAATATACAATGGTGAAAATTATTGATTCCAAAAATCTATGACGCGTGACTAAACGATTTTTTTTTACAATTATCTCCTTTATATCATTGAAAACATTCACCGGAAATTTGACAATAATGAATGGCTACATTTGCTTAATTAGCTTTTCAATTTTTTTAAAATAAAACATTTGTATTTCTTATTTTCACCATTTGTAAATGACCTTTCATCGTTTGGCGAAGAGGTGCAGATTGAAAATTTAAAAAGTGTAAAGAACACTTTAAATAAAGGTCTACACAATTACGTTAACTAGCTGAAGGGACCAACATCTATCAACACGGAAATTCGTTATCGTACGTAATGTCGTATCATACGTATTATATGTGGAGATCTATACAGTACGGTTTATGTTTTATCTACGAATTTAATCGAATTACGATAACGAAATCCTGCGGTTGTCAAGTAAGATAATATTACGCAATACTGGTTCCAGATCAAACTTTCAAAGGTGGCCTTACCTTGTGCTTATAACATTGATTCGTACTTCGAGGAATAAGGAAACAAATTTTATAACGTCGCTGTGGTGAGAAGTGTGTGAACCCCTGCATCACAATCATCGCACAGTCACTACTCATCACTATATATGTCGTATTTGAGTTATGCGCCCCTAGAGAAGATACACTGATAACGAGCAGGCAAGACAAATTCGGGTAAATAATAATCTACACATCCCCGTAGCCTATAACTGCATCGTATATGTTCATAAGGGACTCGAGAACTGTTTCATGTGAAAAATGATAGATCTAGTGCTCTACCGAGCGAGGATTGGCACTTTTTCGCACCCTAGGGGTACCCGACACATCAGCCATGTTGACACGTATACTCCATTCACGGCCAGGTCTGATATGCCGCTCCGTCTCAATGCATGTTTGCTGTTCTTCTCTTTGCACCTCATCTTATCATTCTCCTTGATTCGATGTTTGGAACATTGTGCGAGTAACAGTTGTTACTCGAGTGAATTTGACTACCGAGAAAATGTTTGTTTACATTTGTGTCCTAACAGTGACGTCACGGATAGCATACCCAGGTTCAGTATCGATCGTAACCGTCTGCTCTCACCCTCGTCTCTCCCTGCGTTCAGTGTCAAATCATCTACTATTCTTCTTTCCGGAGATGTGGAGCTAAACCCGGGACCTACCCACGAGTTAGACGAGTTACAACGAGTTATTCTTCGCCAGATTAAGGACTCGGAAAATAGGCTCTCTAGGGACATTTGTTCGGTCAAAGAAGATATTAAATCGATAAAAGTAGACATCTCAGAACTCAGGGATCAAATATACGCCAATAAACAAGAACAAGGAGTTCTTAGAATGGATATTGACTCTGTTGACGATAAAGTAACGGAAATAGAAACACATCTAGACACGGTTGATGCACGTCTAGAGGACCAGGAACAGCGTAGCAGGAGGAATAATATGGTTTTATACAATGTGCCAGAAACCACTGATAAAGAGACATACACAGATAGTAAGAAGAAGGTGCTCGATATCCTCAATAAAGCCAGAGTTACGAAAGATCTCCCACCCCTTGTAGCTAGAGATATTGAGAGAGCACATAGGATTGGCGCGAGAAATAACGGCAGACCAAGACCGATCATCGTCCGAACACAGCACTGGGAGGATAAATGGCATTCTGTCAAACTAAGGAGCGTTCTCAAGGAACAAGGAGTTGGTATAGCTAACGACCTCACTGGACATCAACGGAAAGAGCTGAGCCGCCTAAGAGAAGAACACCCCGAAACCCGCTTCTATTATAAGGGGAGCAAGCTTCTAGAGGCACCTAAGGAGGACTTCTCAAGAGACACTTCGAGCTCATCCGGACCAAATACTCGAAGAGACAGAGATCGCGGGGACACGACACGAACCTTGAGGTCGTCTTCACGCACAGATAGGCGAGATAACACCCGCTAGGGAAGTGGCCAGGGCCAGGAACATGTGAGACTTTCTCCAACACACATAGAGGATAGGAATGAGACTGACAATAATGAAAATACCGGTGTATTTGTCAATTTCATTTATTGGAATATCTCCGGTATCGTTCAAAAACTCACGGACGCTGGTTTTATAGATTATATAAAAACACTTGATGTCATAGGAATAACTGAAACTTGGTCAACTGACTTGGACATTGATAATACATTTAGTGATTTTAAGTTAATTGAAAAAAATGCACAAAAAATATCTAACAAGGGGAGAGCTTCCGGCGGTATTGTAGTACTAATAAGAAAACAATTATATCATTTCGTCAAATTGTCTAAAGTAACAGAAAATGCGATATTTGTCATGTTTGACCGTGAGCTATTCGGTCTTGATAAAGATATCCTGTACTCTTGTGCATATATACAACCGGAGGCTTCCACTTGGTATGATAAATACTCGCCACTATGTAAGAATGGCGTAACCTTATTTCAAGAGAATCTGTTATCAATCATTTCCTCTGTACCAGACTGTTACATCTTATGTGGCGGTGACTTTAATGCGCGAACTGGAATAGACCCTGATTTTATTGAAGATGATCTATTTGAGTACACTGAAACACAGAATCATTCATATTGGGATTTTCTTATAGACTACTTCAATCTTAAACGCTTCTCCGCCGATAAGGTTATAAATACTTTCGGTAAAACACTCCTTGACATGTGCTCAGTTTTTAATATCCACATTATGAATGGTCGCTGTGGCAGTGACGCACAACTAGGAGATTTTACGTACATAGGTCAAAATGGAGCAAGTGTTATTGACTATGTTATCTCGTCAACAACATTATTTGATTTGGTGAATGATTTCTGTATACAATCTCGTATAGAATCAGACCATCTTCCAATCATAGTACGTATAAAATCAAACCATAATGGCAAATCAGTTATAAACCAAACAAATTCCGAAAATATATATAGATTTACTTGGGATAACGACAAGTCGGGACAGTTCAGGGAAAATATGATATCTGAGAAAGTTCAGGAATTGCTAGATAAATCTGTTGATTGTGCTTTCACTAATATTGACGATAGTATAACATATATGACAGAAGCGATATGCACTGCGGCTTCATGTATGAGAAAAAAGGTTAATCAATCCAAAGCATACTTGAAATGTTGGTTTGATGCAGAATGTGAAATTATGAAATCTGAAAGATGCAGACTACTCAATAAGTTTCGGAAATATAAAGATAAACGGTCATTTGACCAATACTGCGCTATGCGGAACCAGTACAATTCCCTCTGTAGGAAAAAACGACTTGATTATTTTAGAGAAAAGCGGATAACAATAGAAAATAACATAAACGATTCCAAAAAGTTTTGGTCTGAACTTAAACGTTTGAATACTACTCATATAAAACAAAACAATATTCAGATAGAAGATTGGCTTGTACATTTCAGGCAACTTTTTGCAGTAGATAATGGCAATCATGATATTTCTGAACATACAAATCTAAACCATCCAAATGCTGAACTAACTAAAGCAATACTAGATTCTCCAATCACTAGAGAAGAAATAGTAGAAAGTATCGGTCATCTTAAATCAAACAAATCGCCGGGAACTGATGGTATTATAGCAGAATTCTTCAAAAATTCAACAGATCTTATCGTACCATACCTAGATCTTATATTCAACATCATACTAGAAAATGGTACTTTCCCACAGTCTTGGACGATCGGTATCGTTGTTCCGATTCATAAACATGGAGATACTAATAACCCAAATAATTACAGGGGTATAACATTACTCAGTATATTTAGTAAAATATTCACTTATATTATAAATAAGAGACTAGTTAACTGGGGGGATACAATGGATAAGATCAACGAATCACAAGCTGGCTTTAGACATGGATACACCACCATAGACAATATGTTTATATTACAAAGTCTAGTTCAAAGATATTTGAATACAAAAGGAGGGAAATTTTATGCCGTGTTTGTAGATTTTGCAAAAGCATTTGATTCTGTGCAACGGAACAAACTTTGGAACTTATTTCAATGTCATGGTCTTAGTGACAAAATGTGTAAACTGTTATCGAATATGTATAATAACGTAAAGGCATGTGTTAAAAGTAACCACAAATTTTCGGAAACGTTCGAATTGCAACTTGGTGTCAGACAGGGATGTGTTCTAAGCCCATTTCTTTTTTCATTTTTCATAAATGAACTTGCTACCCAAATTGAAACTAACTGCTCAAACGGCATTCAACTCCATCCAGAAATTGTTCAAATATTTCTTCTCTTGTTTGCAGACGACGTTGTTTTATTTTCAAGCACCATAAGTGGCCTCCAAAATCAATTAAATGAACTTGAACAATACTGTGATACATGGAAATTAACAGTTAACAGGGAGAAAACAAAAATCGTAGTCTTTAAAAAAGGGGGTAAACTCTCGAAAATAGAAAAATGGACATTTAAGGATATACGCCTAGAATGTGTTAGCTGTTATAAGTATTTGGGATTGTTGTTCACCACCGGGCTTTCCTGGACCATGCATGTCAAATATGCTGCGCTTCAAGCGCAAAAAGCACTAATCGGTATACTAAAAACAATCCATACACTCGGAGATATGAATTATAAAACCTTCTTCAAAATATTTGATGCAAAAATAAATCCAATTTTGACTTATGGGGCAGAAATTTGGGGATTAACTGATTTTCACCAAATAGAAAGAATACACTTATATGCCTGCAAGAAATATCTTGGTGTTAAAGTGAATACTTTTAACGCAGTGATATATGGGGAATGTGGCAGATATCCGCTACACGTGTCTACAAATATAAAAGTCATTAAATACTGGTTAAAGTTGTTAAATATGCCCTCTTATAGAATAACAAAGAAGTGTTATAATATGATGTTATTGTACGAACAAAATGGACAAAGAAATTGGGCTTCTAATGTTAAAGATTTCTTATTCTCAATAGGCTTCGGAAATGTTTGGAATGCACAATATGTAGAATTTCACACACCGTTCATTCAGTCATTAACTACAAGACTTAAAGATATCTATCTTCAAACATGGAGTGAAAAAATTTCGTTATCTACCAAATGTTTTTATTATTCAATGTTCAAAAATGATCTAATCGATGAATTATATTTATCATGTGTTAACATAAATAAATTCAGACGTTCATTGGCACGATTTAGATGTTCGTCTCACGACCTATACATCGAAAGCGGTAGATACAAAAATGTAAAACGGGAAGACAGAATATGTAAACTTTGTGATTTAAATCAAATTGAAGATGAATATCATTTCCTTCTCATTTGCCCGTCGTATTATACATTACGTTGTAAATATATAAAACAATATTACTATGTCCATCCAAATACAATTAAATTCTCAATTCTTGTAAGCAGTAGACGTCAAACTATATTACAAAATCTTGCCATGTTCATCCATTATGCAATGCTGTATAGAAAAAACGCATTACCAATATAACCCGTATTTATGTGTGTAATTATCCATCTTGTATGTACTATAGGCCTGTGGCCTTTTCAGTATGAAATAAAGATTGATTGAGAAGTGTGTGAACCCCTGCATCACAATCATCGCACAGTCACTACTCATCACTATATATGTCGTATTTGTCAACTCGTCACAGCGCTAATACAAGCATTGTCAGCGTGAACTGCACATTGACAAATTCCTATCGGACCAGCTGTGCGTACATGGTCGATATTTGTTACATATGACATACGTTGAAAATATTTTGTTTACAAATAAGATGAAACCCTGAACATGGAAAATGAATATGGTGATTTCTTTCATCTTTCATTTAGGTTCAACAAATAAATGTGAAAAACATAAACATTATTGAGGAAAACGTGCGTTATAACATCTACTTAAGTGAATGTAATGCCTTCCACAATTTATTTTTAAAATATAGAAATCAAAATTCAACGTTTTGCAAAGGAGGGGTCATCAATAGAGATGTAAAAATAAAAATACTTTAGTTTAGTTTGCTCAGTTGTTTATATGATCAGTGGTTTAAAAATCAAAATTAGAGAGATGTTGCACGCTTTTTGTTTCGTGACACAACACAATTATTTAAGGTCACGACGTCAAAAGGTGCAAACCAATTAACAAGCAGTCGCGCACCTGTCCAGCAACAGACGCAACTCATTTCACTCTGCACGCTTCGCTTGTCTGCACGTGCCATACATCACACCGCATGGGATCTTTCTGACGAAATCACGTGATTCTGAAATATTTCTGACGAATCAAACGTTAAAATACCCACTCGAGTGCATCATCACAGACCAACGTACGTCTTTTTGTATGAATTCAGTAGTATTCAATACACATAAATAATATTTCAAAGTCTTTATAGACTGACAACCTAAAATATTCCATGGAGATATCTTCGTGAACTTGGTTTTTGGCATGCACAGTATAAATCTTTGAATAACGTTAATCATGTTAACCTATGCAACCTATAAACTTCAGTTCATATTGATAATGTGATGAACCACTTGAATGAATCACTTCCGAACAAATTGTTCATTATGTATAGATCAGCGTCTTCTTTCCGACAGAGTGCTCCATGTTCACCAACTCTATTCCAGTAGTGGTCGGGATAGCACGATGTCGTGAAATAATGAAATATGGCGGGAAACCGGTGGTTGTTGTGCTGAGCGTCTCCCAGGTGTGGAGCTGAGTGACAGATGTATTAGTAGCTTAAATTCATGTTCACAAAGTTTTCGTGTTGTATGTGTACATATTTGTCCGTCACTGACATTATTATAACGTAACTTTTACTTATTAAACAATATAATTATCGATAACCCTTGAGAAATATAGGTCAAGGCCATTAGAAATAGGTCAAATTTTGGATCAAAACATTAGAAAACGGCATGGCAGGACGCAACTAAAATCAATTATTAGATACATTTTCACTATAATAGGCATGGAACACTGAACACTGAACAACGTGTTCCATGCCTGGCCATGACAAATTAATTAACCCTTTAAAAGACTGTTAATAAGGATTGTTTTTAATAAAATCTAAATGTAAATACTTGGACTGAAGGTCCCACTATATATTGGAATATGAATATAAAAAATATTGTGAAATCAACAAGATCAAAATGTTTTTGCTGAAAGGCCGATTGGCCCAAAACTTTGCTGGTATGATACGGACAGTGATGTAGGCTTTCTGTCTAAGGGCTTTGTTCTTTGGTATGCATGTGTTTGGAAACCATCTTTGCTGCAAATATATTATTTTCATTCCATTTTCGGATGATTAATAAGAAGACTGCAGCTATTTAAAAAACACTCACACAATGTCATACTTTAAAGTTTAAAGTTTGACATTGTGTGAGTGTTTTTTTAAAGTTTAAACGTAACAAATTAAATTTAACATGGTGCTCTATATCCGACAGTGGCAAAGAAAGCTGCATGTATGTCACCTATAACATCAAATGTCATTCAAGAACTTAAAGGGATGGTTCTATCGCCATATTGGATTTTTAGCTCATCTGGCCTGGTGTCCTGGTGTCCTGTGTCCTTCCGTCTGTAAACTTTTCGCATTTTCGTCTTCTTCTCCAGAACAACTTGGTTTAGGGAGCTCACTCATCGGAAATTGTGTGAAGATACTTCTTGGCCAATGGGGATTCTAAATTGTAGATATCGTGACCCCAAATAAAGGTCACAGAGGTCATGACCTTAAAACCTATTTTCATCTTTTTCTCAAGAACCACTGACCCTAGAGACTTGAAATATCATGTACAGACTCCTTGGTCCATTGGGATTCTAAAGATTTCGTGATCCTGTGACCCCAAATATAGGTCTCAGAAGTCATGACCTGAAAAGCTATTTTTATCTTGAGAATTTATGGCTCTTCAAAGGGAGGTAATAAACAACAGTGATGAATTAAATCTTCAATTGTGTCTTTATTTGCCGGGGATTTTATCTCTGGCCTCAAAGATAGGTCAGAGGGGTAAAAACCTTTAGACCTATTTCATCTTCTCCATTTAAAGTGCTTCCTCTCACCTAGAAGTTGACATTTTGAATTAGTTCATGTAGCCTATATAAAGCCTGATGAGCTACAGAGCCAGTGCTGATTAGATTTTGGTGACCTTGACATTATCTTCAAGGTCACAGCGGAACTTTGAATTTTTCGACATGTTAATGTACATGTAAAGCTTGTCAGCGGGATATCTCATTAACCATTCTCTGGATTCTCTTCATATTTTACACATAGCTTCTCCAAGGAAAGACGACGGGCTGATTAGATTTTGGTGACCTTGACATTATTTTCAAGGTCACAGCGGAACTTTGAATTTTTTCGACATGTTAATGTACATGTAAAGCTTGTCAGCGGGATATCTCAAGAACCATTCACTGGAATTCCATCATTTCTTACACAAAGCAACTTTTAGGGAAGACGACGGGCTGATTAGATTTTGGTGACCTTGACATTATCTTCAAGGTCACAGCGGAACTTTGAATTTTTCGACATGTTAATGTACATGTAAAGCTTGTCAGCGGGATATCTCAAGAACCATTCACCGGAATTCCATCATTTCTTACACAAAGCACCTTCCAGGGAAGACGACGGGCTGATCAGATTTTGGTGACCTTGACATTATTTTCAAAGTCACAGCGGAACTTTGAATTTTTCGACATGTTAATGTACATGTAAAGGTTGTCAGCGGGATATCTCAAGAACCATTCACCGGAATTCCATCATATCTTACATAATGCACCTCCTAGGAAAGACAAAGGGCTGATTAGATTTGATGACCTTGACATTTTTGTCAAGGTCACAGTGGAGCTTTGACTTTTTCGACATGTTTGACAGTCGATTTTGCTGATATTGACATTATTTTAAAATTTTGAAGTATTAATTTTCGGCGGGGGATCATGTCACCTTAGTGACAACTACTTGTTTATTATAAATTTAAAAAAATTCTATTTATATTAGTTTTTCCAGTTTTACGTTCATTAGACATATTTTCGAGAAAAAATATATGTTTTGTTATAACTTTTTTGCAGTTTGTTCATATGTAGATAAGAAGAACACATAATGCACACATGTAATACTCAGATTATCCCAATCCAGTAATTGCGCTTGTGCATTTCCTGTGGAGACTGAGTTACTATTGAGCAGAGAGACAAATATTAATGTCTGTGTCTTTAAAATTTATATATTTTCACCCTGTTGCAGAATTTAGTCTGACCTGAATGAAAAACAACATTTTACTGTCTTCTCGGGCTGTTGTCAGGTGAGCTTCTACAATAATATTTCTAAAGGGAAATTTCTTTTAATAAACGTTGTTTTCTACAATTTGGTGGATTAAACCTGCAGTATGACTACTTACCTAATATACAGTTTAGAATTATACCAAGTTTTTCCTTTGCATTTGTGCACGTGTGTGAAATTTAGGGTAAAATTTTATAAAAGTATTTTGTAAAAACTTTGAATACATTTCTGTATGAACAATTTCATAAGTATAACACTAAGAATAATACCTATAGATATGAGTAAAGGTAACACAGAAGTATTAATGGTGTAGCTTGGCTTTCCTGGCTTAGGCACAGGTTTTGATTCAGTTCCACATACCGAATGCAAAGGAAAGGTATTGTATTAGCTTCAAAGCAGGCCTCAAAATAGCAACCAATTTGGGAGCATTTGCTCCCTATTTTTTCAGTTTTCTCCCTGTAATTTTCAGTTAGGAGCACACATGCTCCTTCACAAAATTTGGAGTCCACTAAAAATCAATCTGTTTCTGAAGCAAATGTTAACATTATCCATCACAATTGCTTCAAAATGGTATTGAACATTAGCTAGCTTGCAGTTTTATGCTTATATTCATTAATATCTAGGTAAATTTAGCCATCTAATTTTATATGTGCTCCTTGCAATTTTCTTTTGCTCCTAAGAATAATACTTTAGGAGGCCTGCAAAGGTAGATAATCCAATTCACATATTCCCCATACATAGGTTAACACATCATCACAGACACGGTCATGTTGACCAACATGGACTGTCACATTCTGCTCCATCAATGTATTTGTATCCGCTACACTATTACAATACCCCGATTCCCTGAGCATAATAACTCTTGTTTAACTCTGGTTATTCATCGCTACATAAGCATTAAATGTAATTTTTCAGCCAATGAGATGTTGTGATTTGAACATTGATGATCGCTCATCGGTCCTCTCAACAGATACTGCCTCTTTTGCTCAATTGGAAGTTCTTTCATTGACTGGTTATTTATTTAATCCAAGACTTATTTGGCTCAGGGTATTGTAGTAGTTTAGCAGATACAAATACACTGATGATGGAGCAGCATGGGACCGTCACAAACAGTTCAATATTCTCATGTGTAGACAGCAACTCGAAGCACACATAAAATCTCACTCACTACAGTCTTCAAGTCACTGGTTAAAGGTCTGCAACTCTAACAATACTAAATACCACTGCAGAATTTAACTCCTAAAACATCTGCACTTACAATTTACCAGCAGTCAAAGGTCTACCAGACTAATTTTGAACCCTACCAGTATATCTTCTTGCCTTTTTGACGAGTATAATCTCATATGTATAGTGTATGAATATGTGAGTGAATGTGCTGTCTGTGTCTTGTGTTTAAAAAATCAGAAATCGTCCTGTTTTCTTTATTGCAGTTGCTACCCTGGGCAAAGAGTCCCTACATCTGAAAAGTAGAAAGTTGATTCATAAAAGAAAATTTAAACTTTCTGACTGGCTATTTGAACAAAGATTCCCTCTGAATATAAACACTTAATATTCAGTTTCGTTGCTTTGTTATTACCACAAAAATACATAATGCAAGGTATCACACTTGTTTCCAGGTTTTTACACAGCTTAAGGCAACCGGTTGGCAGGATGCCTGGTAAAGCTAAAGTAGCGTGTCACCACGGACCGACCAACACGTTTATGGTGTCCACTCCCATAGGAGAAATGGAACTCATCAGCTGTCCTAAAGGTCTCCATTTTCTCAACCAGGGGGACAGTATCAGTGACGAAAACTTCTCTCCAGATTTGAGGTACCATATTAATTAATACCAATTGTAAAGTGAAAATATTTTTACCAGGTTTAGGAGAGATAGAGCAGTTAAAGAATGTCCGTCTCAAAAACTATAAGACTTGGAAACTTCAAATCTGGTATGGAAGTAACCTATATGGTGCTATTGTGCCTTTACAGGGCTCAATTCCAAGGTCAAAATAAATTTTGAAATTTGGACCAAAAACGGTCTGATTCTTTGGTATAGGCCTTCACACTGTTGTCAATTGTTGGGATGTGTCATTGGCACCAACATTTGTTACATGTTACATCATGTTCATAGAATCTGGCATAATGATAATATTAAACCAACCTTGTAAAATGCCTCTCAAAGAACTAAGTGTTTGTTAACTAATGTCTTGGAGGAGGGATAGCATTTCTTGGAAAAAAGTAAATAAGGTGAATAAACCTTCCAAATATAATACACAGAGAATAAACACCCTTGCTTTGCTGTTACAGTAACTATGTATTTAGATGCGTTTCTACTCTTCTATACAGCGTGAAGGTCGCGGTGACATCTCAGCTGTATCAAGACAATGGTTACACGTACAAGCCTGCTCTGCTGTGTGTAGATTGGCTGCGAGCCTACTTCAACACCTCCACCTCCAAGAAGGAACTAGCGGTACCACCCGTGTGTCCTTCCGTTGTTAAAGAAGGTACGTCCTTTACTATTCTCAAGATTTGAAAGAGGTCCAGCACTTTAGGTGCAGGTGTTCTCTGTCATTGAACTGTTTGTTGATCCAGTTGATTCAGTAGTTAAGACAAGGGAGATAATCCTCAAGTCATGTTATGTTATAATATCTGTAAGTCCAAGTCGACTTCCGATTTACCAACTATAAGCTTTGACTCACCTAAAAAATCACTGACAAGTCGATGACTTGCCTGTTTTGTAAAAGACAATCAAAAAGATAAACATTGGCTTGACATTCAGACAACGCTCTTGAGTGCTTAAAAACTAAGTCCATCACTTACAACTCTGAAAAGATTTTTTAGCCTATGCTTCATCAGAATGAATTTATCCAAAATTGTGAAATTTTGTCAGGTGAATTATTTGTTCTTGAATATTTATTTTATCATCCTCAGGCAGTTTCACAGCCAAAGTTTGGAGGACATTGCCACAGAAAATTGGTTTTGGTCAAACAATATCTTACGGGGAGCTTGCTCGACTGTGTGAAAGTCCCAATGCAAGTCGCGCTGTTGGGATGGCGATGGCTACCAATGTGATTCAACTGATAATGCCTTGTCACAGAGTCATCATGAGCAATGGCGGGCTCGGGAACTATGCTTGGGGGAAGAAGAACTCCGTTAAAGAATGGCTTTTGAATTACGAGGGTGCCAAGATTCACTGAGAAGAATGAGTATTGTGTACTTTTAGATGAATGTCTTATAATGATTATTTGATACATTGTTTTACACGAGATACTGCTGTCAATCATGTAGTGCTACTTGAGAAGGGATCACTCCTTACAGAAACTGTGATAATTGTTGTTTGTTGGAGAATTAAGGAAGATCTCTCATTCGTTTATTACCTTGAAGATTTTATTATGAGTTAATAATAATATATAGAGAATATTAGACATTTCTCGTTTAATAGCATGTACATCTTATCAAGTGAAGTAGAAATTTATTATACCCCTGCTATGGTGAAGTCAGGGTGGGGTGTATATAGCGCTTCATGCGTTTGTCTGATATCGTTTCCGGAACAGAATTCAAAAACCTTATGTCTTGGAAACTGCAAAACTTGATATGGATTTTACCTATGTGATGGTATTGTATCTATTTTTTTGCTATTTTGTCCAACTTGGTTTCTGGAGCATATATAGCTTGAAAACTTCAAATTCATATGTGGAAGTTACTCAATGTGGTGGTGGTGTGTCTTTTAAGGATTACAACTCCAGAATATTCAGTGAAAGTTATTGTTATTTCATTGACATGATTGAATACATAAGTTTTCGAATTAATGCTAAATGGAGACGACCAAACTACAGGCAAAAGAGTTTGTGAACTTTGCTCACTTTTGCCATGTATTTTCAAGAGTGGCTCAGAGTAAATATATATCTTCTTCAAAAGATGAGATATACAAGGTATTCAACTCGAAATGTCAAACGTTCTGTTTATTAGATTTAACAAATTATGCATGGTTTGTATATTACATTCATTTTATGTATTGAATTGAAGATCCAATTCCTTTATCAGTCATTTTATGGAATCCTTCTATTTAGATGATGTCGTACGTTTGAAACTGTTATTATCATATATATGCGGGGGCATATAGTCGTTTGCTCCGTCTGTCCGTCCATAATCACATTGTTTCCGGAGCAAATCTCTAAAACTACTTGACCAATCCTCACAAAATTTGGTATATATCTTTCCCCATATCATGTAGATGTGCCTTTTGGGGTTTCAACTTTTGGAAATTTTATTTTTTTGTTTCCACGGTAACAATTTGGACTTTGTCTATTTGAAGGGTATGGTTTGTTTCCGGAGCAAATCTCTAAGACTACTAGGCCAATCCTCACCAAATTTGGTATACTGTCCCCCAATATCATGTAGATGTGACTTTTTGGGGTTTCAACTTTTTGGAAATTTTATTTGTTTGTTTCCATGTAACAATTTGGACTTTTGTCTATAGAAGGGTAGGGTTTGATTCCGGAGCAAATCTCTAAGACTACTAGGCCAATCCTCACCAAATTTGGTATATATCTTTCCCCATATCATGTAGATGTGCCTTTTGGGGTTTCAACTTTTGGAAATTTTATTTTTTTGTTTCCACGGTAACAATTTGGACTTTGTCTATTTCAAGGCTGGGGTTTGTTTGCGGAGCAAATCTTTAAAACTACTAGGCCAATCCTCACCAATTTTGGTATATAGCTTCCCCATATCATGTAGATGTGACTTTTTGGGGTTTCAACTTTTTGGAAATTTTATTTGTTTGTTTCCATGTAACAATTTGGACTTTTGTCTATAGAAGGGTAGGGTTTGATTCCGGAGCAAATCTCTAAGACTACTAGGCCAATCCTCACCAAATTTGGTATATCATGTAGATGTGCCTTTTAGGTGGTTTAACTTTTTGGAAAACATTTTTTTCTCTGCTTCCATAGCAACAATTTTGTCTATGTTTATTGGAAGTTAAGAGTTTCTTTCCGGAGTGGATTTTAAAAACTGATCGACCTATCCTCACCAAATTTTGTATACTACCTCCTCATATGATGTTGATGTGCCTTTTTGGGGTTTGAACTTTTGTCTTTTAGAAAGGAAATAAGTTGAAGTGAATTGGGTGAAGGGGGAGACATCTGTTTTTACGAGCAAAAACACCTTCTAGTTTTAATTATACACTGCTAAAACTGATTATTCAACTTAGGTGGGGCCGTGGGGATAAGCCATCTCTCCTGATGGCTCTTATTTTACAGAGTAAAACAACATGTTATTTCCTTCAGTGAAAACAGATTTTATTTTAACTGATAATTGCCATATTTCATCTTCAAATTTCAATATTAGCTTGTTACAAGAAGTTTGAATATATTACAAAAGTGCTATTTAGAATATCCCTTTGTGTGGAAAATAATGTTATTTTGTTTTGTCTTACATTATGGAACGTATGTGTTTGCTTTATGAATTTCACTTTCATATTAGATTTGCTTTGGGATCAAGGAAAAGATACCATATCGGTGCATGTAGCTAACTAGTTACTGTGAGTACAGGTTAGAAGACTAAGAGGGGTAATACATTGTACCGATACTTGCACTCATCGGAGGAGGCACTTGGTCGGGTCAGGGCTCTTATTCGGTCAATTACTCTAGTGATTCTAAGCAGGTAGTCAATTTTAAATTAATGCAAAAATATTTCTTAAAAGGGGATATTTTGTGCATAAAATATACTTTGAAATAATTTTGTCTTTCTGTTTTTTGTGTAGATAACATTACAAAGTTTATTATCTCATTATTTGATAATGATAGCTCAAAAATATGTATCATTGGGCAGTATACATCCCTGTATTTTCTTTTGTGAAACAAGCAAATGTTTAAATAATCCTGCATGAATCAAACTGATCTGATTAAAACTGCATTGTGCATGTATTGTATATACTTACTACACATTTGTTCCAATATAAAAGAAATTATAATTTATTTTTTCTTTGAATTTACTTTGTTATTGTGCATTATCCAACTCCTGAAGATCAGACCAAGGCCAACTATTTCAAACACATATGAAATGACTTGGTGGCATGTGGTCCTGTACATAGCTCAGTCAACCGCTATCAGTTAGGTTCAGCAACAATGGGCGTGGCTCGCTGGAAGGGTGGGTTGGGGTGGGTGGGGCTCATTGCTGAATAAAAACTGAGAGTTTTAAGGGTGATTCCCTGCCCCACACTGAGACACGAGTTGAGAGGCTCATGGTGTCACCTTGGGCAAGGGACTTTATTCGAAATGTGCCTTTGTTCACTCAGCAGTGCAATTGAGTACCTGGTTTGGAAGTGGAGACAATGTGACTGATAACCTTCGAGCGCCTTAATCGGTAGCCCAGGTTACATACTCCAAGGGGAGTTGAGCATGAAAAAGGAACGATGTTGGTTCTTATACCAGGGTAATAATGTGTGTAGCGCTTTGAGCACAGCCCTTTGTATCCTCATTATTATTAAACCACAATATACACTTAATTATACCCCCGCCTTACAGCGTAAGCGGGGGTATATAGCGTTCATTCTTTCCGTCCGTCCGTCCCAAAACTTTGTGCGGAGCAGATCTCCTAAACTATGCATGCTAGCTTCATCAAACTTCATACAAATGTCAACCATGATCCCTAGTTGTGCCTTTTGGGGGTAAGAACTATTTCTGAATTTTAATTTTTGCGGTTTCCATGGAAACGTGACTAAAAAGCGACTCTTTGAGGAAGGCATTTTGTGCGGAGCAGATCTCCAAAACTATGCATGCTAGCTTGATCAAACTTGATACACATGTCAAACAGGATCTCTAGTTGTGCCTTTTGAGGGTTAGACCTATATCTGAATTTTAGTTTTTGCGGTTTCCATGGAAACGTGACATAAACAGGGACTCTATAGAGAAGTCTTGTTGTCCGGACCATATCTCCCATACTATGCATGTCAGCTTCACTTAACTTGATACAGAGGTTAACCATGATCCCTAGATGTGTCTTTTGAGGGTAAGACCAATATGCAAATGCTATTTTTGGATGGTTGCTATGGAAACATGACTTCAACAGTGACTATGTAGAAGTCAGGTTGGTCCTAAGCATATCTCCTGTACTACATTTGAAAGCACCACCAAACTTGAAACATATGTCAACCATGATCCCTAGATGTGCCTTTTGACAACTGGACCTTAATTATATAGCTTACATCTTCAAATGTTATGTAGAAACATCTGAATCTATGTGATCCACTTCATCAAACTGTATTGATATGTTAACCAATAGCCACAGATTTATAATTTGCGGGAAGCGGGGGTATGTGAGCTTTGCTTGCTTCTACACTTGTTACTCATGGCGAAGTCATTATGTTAAATACAAGGTCTCGAGTCCTCCGGACACCATGCCATGCGCCCATCGGGCCTTCCAGGCCAGATGAGCTAAAAACTGGTCGTCTCGTAGTGACCTTGAGAATGAGGTTAAGGTCAACCAAATCAAATGGTGTCTTGGTATTCTTCCATTTAAGTCTAATACCAAATTTGAAGACTAGGTGCAGCAGTTCATGCTATCAACATTTTATAAACTATCAGTCTTATAGAGATCTTGAAAATGATGTCAAGGTCACCCAAATTAACTGGTGTCTACGTATTCTCCTAATGAAGATTGGTACCACATTTAAAGACTCTTATGTGCAACGGTTCATGAGATATCACACAAACAAGAAACGGGACATACCAAGCTGACCACTTTGCGGTGGTGTTGGACAATCAAGCAATATTGGCGGTGCCTGATGGAGTGCCATTGGTCATTGATTCCAAGACAGCTTAGTTCTGGAGAAGATGAAAATAGGTTTTGAAGTTGTAGCCCTTATAAGGGGCCACAGAGTCACCAAATCTACAATTTATAATCTATACACAAGATTTCAACTCTCTATAGCCAGTGATTCTGTAGAAGTTGAAACAAATCAGCTAAAAATGCATAACTTCACAACTTTTGATTTTAAAATGTCAATCATCACCATGTAAAATTCTGTGTTTATTCAGTGTGTGGAATAACAATAACAGATTGTGTGATTGTTTTAGAATCTTTATTTGCAACAGTAACTTTAAAAGATCAACAGCATGTTAATATCAACAGCACATAATCTTCAGTCCATTTCCTACAGGGTTTCTCACAGAATGCAGGCTTAATGATCAAGTAAAAAAACATTCAAAGAAATCGGTCAGATAAATAGCAATGTTCAGTTGAACAATAAGACAAATGGCTAACATGTCTTTCTACGATCCTAAATACATTTAAAGTTAAAAAGAGAAATTTCTAAAGCTGAAAATTTTAAATAAAATATTTTCCCTCCATAATAATCTTCTTGAATAGGAGTAGAGTTTAATCTGAAAAGAGTTGACTCCAAAACATTTAACATTTTGCCATGCATTTAATCAAGAATATATTACCTTTCATGTTTATAATCTTTTTGCAATTGAAATCAACTAAAAAACAAAGCCTTTCAGGTCTGATGAGCTAAAAAGGCATTATTTAATAAGCAGTTATTTTCTGTTCCCAATGTGCACTCAAATCTCGCAAACTGACAGCTGGAAATATTTCAATGAACCTTGTGGCTGCTTGGTCATATGTAATGACATTTACCATTTTGGTGACTAGGGTCATTTTCAGCCAAGAAGCAGTTCAAGTCCATGGCATCTTTCTTTCTGTCCAGTAGAGAGAATGTGTGAAGCTTTTGTTAATGGTCCTGGCATATTCTACTGCATGGGACTTTAAAGTTGTTGGAATGTACACCAATCCGTAACAGACCAAGATAAAGCCTGCTTAGCAACAGAAGGAATAAATATTTATCCACTGAGGATAGATATTAGTGGTTGAGATCTGTCTCCTTTTATCTCAAGCTCAGTAGGATCGAGTGTATATGCACTGATATCTGACTAGATGAACTCTACGCTATGTACAAGCAGCACGAAGTGGGTCAATAACGGGAGGGAGGGGCATCACAGATTCCTTATTCAGGAAACTTCAAGCAGATAAAGCCAACGGCATATTTGCAGAATGCCCAACATTCAAGACTCATTTAATTCAATAAGAGCAGGCAATGTGAGAGCATGGAAGTATACTAAAATATCCCATTAAATGTCACAAAAGTGGCAGCTTTTAGTCTTTCCACTGATTTGGTAAAATATATGGAACAATCTAATTATTATTATCTAAGTCCAAAAAGCATATGGAATTCAGATAAAAAGGGATGAAATGTAAACCAATCATTAAAACATTAATTGAAGAATAAACCAGTCTTTTATGTACAAATATTAAAATGGAATAGAAAACTAACACCAAGTAAGACCAACATATCCATGTCATGTCAATCTCATTGCACTCCAGATGAACTAACTGCATAAAATCCTGCAGTACAACTGTTGACTGAACAAACGAATGGGGACTTCTCACAAATACTGTGTGTATATCACCAGGAGATCATTACAAGTTACAGAAGTCTGCTAATTTAACGCTCTTAAAGTGACGAGAGTATTTTCCATATGATTTTTTTGCTTTACGTGCCAAAATACCACATGTTAGTTCAAATCATATCACTCAACATGCATATTCATCTCCAAAAGCCATATGTAATAAAAAGAATTCAATGAAAATAGAGCTACTGCATCATACCAAGTGCCAAAGCTAAAATTACACATGCCATTTATATGTAACCTAGTCATACAGCCTATTAAACACTACCAACCTAAATCTGTCTTAAAATTTCCAAAATTGTTTGACATTGTCCTATGCCAGCAACAGTATATCATCTGGTTTTCAATCAAATTCAAGGCTGTACACCTTTATTTTGCATGAAACTGTCCATTCTTCTCAATAAAAATAATCCCATTGATAACATGACATACGCGACTCCAAACATAACTCTTTCACTGTATGACATCCTGCAGAAGTATAAGCATGCTTACTATCCGACAAACATTTGATGTCCCAAGAATTCTTAAGATTGTCTTTCAAATTTTGATCCCAGAGATTGACTCCTAAATCATCAATGTTAATGAAAATGGCAGACATCTATCACCTGACAGCGGAACCACTATTACTATTTTGGCACTTTCATCATTTGACACAAGCTTGGCTGAGTAAAAAATAAATTAAATGTTTCTCAAGAATCTGTGGATAACTTTTCTTAGTTTTCATAACAATTTGTTTATTGTGGGTTCAAAAACATATTTTGAATTTTGAATGCATCGTTATTACTTAACCTGATCTTTTGTCTAAAATATTTTCCTTTTTGTAAACTGGTAGCACCTCCATGTTGTATTTCTGAGGGAAAATAAAATATGTTCGTCATTCGTCATTTTTTTAAAAAGCAACATAAACCCTACTGCCCTTGTCACTTTTGAAAAAATATTTGCCCAAGAATCATTTCAACTATTTTTAGGCATCCTCAAAATATAAGATTTTAAATTAACAATTTCATTATGTTTTAAGATAACAAAGTTATAAATTTATACATATCATATCCATCTTTCAATTACAAATGATCATATCAAATGGAAAGGAGTTTGACACAGGAATATATTTAAACACGTCTTCAGAAAATATGTTTCAACCCTGTAATACCATTCAAGGTGTAGAAAACCATCAAGTACAAGAACAACATTAACATGAATGAAAACATTCTCACTGCTTCAAGTGCCATCCAATATAATTCAAACTTAGCTGCAATGCCATCCGACGTAGAGCCAATTTGACATCCAACAAACTAATTACTTGTCACCTTATCAGTTGCTGTTGCTAAATATCAGCCCATGATAACGTATAAGGGATGGATTGCCATCAAGATGATATTAGATTATCTTGCAAAAGGTTAGCTGTACACAAGCCCGATGGCAAATAGTTGAGAATGAAATCGGGCAGTGGCTACGTCAGATACCATTACAGCTACGCTATATTATAACTAAATTGACTGTCAGGCTAGAATCCTGTTGTCAATATAACAGTATGTACAACTTCAACCCAGACCCTCACATATTTCCATATGATAATCGTCACAATAAACATGCATTTAAAGGGGTGCTAATTTGGATATCCTTTTGGAGGGGTGCTAACAATGTAACAAGTTAGCAATGTAATTCATGTTTTTAAATCGTGTGTATACAAGAGGCATGCTGTAATGTCCACGTTGTGAGTCAAGAACAGATCACATGACTTGTTCCTCACTTAGCATGGACCCAGAGTATGAGGAACAATCTAAAAGGGGAGTGGAGGGGAGGCATGATCATGTCAATTCAGCTACCTTATAAAAATGCATACTCCGAATCACAATGATCATGTTAACTTTGAATTTGTTTTTAAAACAATTTTTTAAAAACATTTTGCGTAGTGAGGCTTTGCACCAAAACAGAAGATGAGCGAAATGAGCATGTTACAAACAGAGAAATTTGGGGGAAATCTTCAAATCCTCATTTGCTGTGATGTTGGCATCATGATGACTACAGATGGTTTCTGTTTGTTGTCAAAATGGCTGCTTTTACTTCTTGGTGTTCTTGGAATCCACTGCTATCACTTTTCCTCTCTCAGGCTGCAAGAGAACAGATAAAATTTCCACATAAGGCATGAATAAAAGAGTCAGATGACCTGAGATGGGGTTTGGATGCATTTTTCAATGCTATTTCAATAATATGAATATATGAAAAGTTTTCTGGGACAAATGACTTCCCCTTGGATTAGTGGGGCACACTGCTGATCATAAGCATTGGTTCATCTAGACGACAATCCTGTTAATAAATTCTAACTTCAAAGTTCTCAAAGCATTTGAATGAAATAAAACTCTAGACAAAGAATTATTTCAATTTTTCTTCAATTTCCACGGCTACCAACATTGCCAAGCAGGATGCATGAACTAGTTTGGTAAAAATTCACAAAAAAAACAAGGTCAAGGTCACAAAAGTAGACAAGTGAACATATGCTAGTGTTTATCCAACTGTCCAATATAAAGTCATCACAAAATTACTGTCAGTAATATGTTTCAACTGGATTGTCATTGTGTTATGATCATGTATTAACAAACATGTGCAAACAGGAATGTCCCCTCAAATTTTGTTCTAAACAATAATACACTGATAGAACTCTACGTATTTGCTATGAATGGCACTAAATATATATGGTCCTCTGTTCCTTGTTCCTTGTTCCTTGTTTTTCTGACAGCATGTTCCACTGACACATTTTCAAAAATTTTAAGTTAAATTTATTAATGGAATGATGTCCCCAAATTCTTTAGGATGATGACAGGGGCTAAATCATGACCCCTGACACCTGTGTACGGTAAACTTTCCATGTTGGGCAAGTAAACTACTTTTGATAACTTGTCTGTAGGCAACTAACCACTGGTACAAAAATTGGTTTAAATCTACATAACAATATACAAAATAAATACTGACAATCATCTCTAGTTCTGTTAGAGGAAGTCTAGAAAAACGAGAACAAGAGTCATCAGAAGATGACATATCCCACCGGTTCCACAAAATTTTTAAAACACATCTTTGACAATTACTTGTGTATCTACTACCGTACTTCAGTTAGTGGGTATTACAGATGCTGAGTTTCAGGTATATTAAGGGTTTTAGACTTCTGCTCTAGAAGCAGTCAAAATGAACAACAACCAACATCCCTCTCATTTTCTATGGAAACAGAAAAAAATTAATTTTTCAGAAAAAATCTGAAAATATCAAAAGGCACCACTTCAGTTAGTGGGTAATACACATGCAAAGTTTCAGGAAGATATGATGAACAGTTTTGGAGCTGTGCACCGGAAAGGAACCTGTCTCTGAACAAAGTCCAACTTCAACATGTTTCTATGGAAACAACCAAAAATAAAATTTTCAGAAATCTGAAAATATTAAAAGGCACCACCTCAGTTGGTGGGTAATACACAGGGAAAGTTTCAGAAAGATATCATGAACGGTTTTTCGAGTTCTGCTCCGGAAACGAAATGATTACGGACGGACGGACAGACGGACGGGGTGATGACTATATCTCACGGTATTACATACCGGTGTGATAACAAGTGAAAGCAAGCTGTCATTTGGTAGAGAAATTTCATAAACTTATTTAACGCCATGAATGATTACTCACAGGAAGTATTTTGAAAGCACATGTGAGGTCTTCAGACACAATCATGACCCCTGCAGCATTATCAAACTCTCCACAGTAGTTGGGTGCACTGAATAGCGTCACTAGCTGAAATAACATATAACATGTTAGTACAATTTACATATTATTCTGATTATATATGATATATGTACCATTTATAATCGTCATTGGTCAAGAAACCTTATTACACCAAATTTAAACTTTCTATGGCTCTTTATTGAAAAGAAGTAAAAAAAGAGCAATTGACTCTCAGGATCATGCATGATTTATTATCTACAGCTGAAGATGATTTCTCAAATTTTAAATTGTTAAAGATTTTGTCAATATATCTTGACTAATTAATTAAGGCTAGCAGAACTAGTCGACTGGTCGACGATTAGTTGAATCTGCCGACTGTCGACTAGACATTCCTGTAGTCGACTAGTCGACTGATTCCAGTCGAGGTACCGATAATTTCAGCAATACATCAGTCCTAGCTATTATTGCATAAATAAGAATAGGCCTACTATGTGAAGTTTATCTGTCAATTTTTTTTTCTGAACCGGTATCGAGATATTCAAGCATAATATCAACAAGGTTATTTTTAGTTTCCATTGCAAGAACTTTACAAACATAAACAGTGACACTGACAGCTGAATAATTCTATTAATTTTGAAATGTCACATGTTTGCAAACTTATCATTCTTGGTAATGACATTTTGAAACATACCTCAAAATTATATGGTTCTGATAAAATTACCGGTAAGTTGATTGTCATAATCTACGACAGTAGAAAACATCAATCACTTTCTGACATCTCTTTCTCAGTTAGGTTGAGTACATATGTATGTAGGGATTAACCAGCCACAAAACTTTGAACCATTTTGATTATTTATAAATTGATTTGTTTTTTTTTTAACTGAAACATTTCCTTAAGTAAAAGCTAATATCTACCATAATAATCCCAAAATAATTAATATTTAATCAAGTAAACTGACTCTCATCAAAATTAGAATGTAGGCTACAAGGCAAAACACTGTCACCCCTACTCAAAAATAGACCTTCCACTGTGCACAGACTTTACATGGAACTAGGTCAAAACTACGACTGTTTCAAGTCTCCCCAGCAAACATTTGGGTCATTTGACTGATCATTTCATGGAACTAGGTTAAAACTTCGACTGTTTCAA
The DNA here is from genome assembly GCA_936450465.1 of Gibbula magus. Taxonomy (NCBI): domain Eukaryota; kingdom Metazoa; phylum Mollusca; class Gastropoda; order Trochida; family Trochidae; genus Gibbula; species Gibbula magus. Next base: position 32,781,338 of record OW388290.1, on the reverse strand, counting down.
GTCTCCCCAGCAAACATTTGGGTCATTTGACTGATCATTTCCCACCTGAATGGTTATTTTCTGCATTTGTTTATTAATTTCTGCATTGCATTGATAATCAAAAAATATGTTTTAAAACTGACAGTGAATGAATTTAATAAATTTATTAAAATTAAAACTTCTATTTGATGTCTGAAGTAATTTACGACAAGTGTTTGTTATATTCAAATAGCACAGCAGTTACTTCCCTTGTCAATTGTATATGCATGTGACAGCTTCAACTTTTGGTCCCTGTATTATTCAGAACAATGAAACTGTGCCCTGGCACTAATTCTAGCAAAATCATTACCGAAGGTAAACTAACTATGTCTTTGTTATCATAATATTTGCTAACTGAATTCTTTTAAAGGTTTAATATCAACATATTTTAATTAGTTCAAATCATTGCAAAAAAGGTTAATGTCTACTGGCTGATACAGATACAGTTGCTGACAGAAACATGTTGATATGTTATGATTGTTTACGATCGTCGGTGCAATCTTCCGTTGTACTTTCGGTTTTAGAAATGAAATGCAGAAATATTTTCAAAGTTTATTTGATATAAATAATCTTTATTCATTTTATTTGAAACAGTGACGTACAAAATAGATTTTAGTGTGCACTAAGTCAATCAAGCATATACAAACCACATGGCAACTAGTCGACTACTAATCGACTACTGCTACCGACTAGTCGACTACTTATTTTTGATAGTCGTGTTAGCCTTATAATTAATCTTTGGGAGTGATCCTGGAGAAAAAGTTGTAAAGTTGACAGAGGATGACCCATGCCATAAACTCATCTGGTCTTATAGGCCTGGGGCTACTTAAAGCAACCTTTACTAAGGTTAACCTCCCATTCTTTAACATTACACTAAGGTCACCTTAGTGACTTACGATCACCTTAGTGCTTTGTGAAAGGAGGCCCTGATGAACAAAAACTATCTACACAGTTCAGTTCCACTGTGTCACGTTTGTAACTGTAGCATAAACATTTACACTTCAAAGAGAATTCTTACCTTTCTCTTCTGGAAGAACTGGTAACCATCCTCAACAACCTGCAAATTAAAATAAATTAAACAAAACTTCGCCACTTTTATCATCATCCTTTGCATGTTTGTACGGTAAACATGTTTGTAAACATATACATCAGTATATTAGTAGAAGTACAGAAAAAAGAACAGGACTTAACTCAATTGTAATAGTTTGTATCTGGTGATAACAAAAACTGCATTCAAATAATTAATCATGCTTAGTAAATGAAATCTTAATGCAGATGAATATTTTGATGAAGGTGCTTTCAGAAAGGGAAGTAACTCCTACTGGACTGGTTAGAAAGGCCACTCACCTGATGAGCACGGACTATAAGACTACAGTCAAACTTCTTGAGACAGTCTTTTACTACATCGCCTCCAAATGTGTACGATACACCCCGATCATTCTCTCCCCATCCTGTGATGTCCTGTAAACATAGACATAATGTACAACACCAATTTAGCATTAATGTACTTCTGTAGAATGCAAAACGTTGCGACTTTAATGTTTCAACTCGGATGAAAATTGTTTTATAAAGCTGAAACATAATAATAGTACAACTCCATCAAATGCAGTTTACTATCATTTCTATTCTAGTGAATCAGAACTAGCTGTAAGTTCATGCAATTTAATCTGACATAACAGTAAGACGGAGAAAATACAATTTCTTACTTCATGTGTGATTTTAATATGTTTTGGTGTGTAATATATTTCAAAACCACCATTTTCACACTATGTCTGTGATAAAAAGTGATATAAGAAGAGCAAGAATTAACTTAATTGATGACAACTGCTTTCCAGTATTTTATTGTAACCATTTGACAGTTTATTGATAAATAGATGAATACAAACCTCGTCAGGGTCAGACCACAGCAGATCACAGACGAGACCATGATCTGGAACATCCATTGGTCGCTCAATGTCCCGTACCTGCACACAAACAGCTTCATTACCATAAACTTTCAGTTAAACCTTACTATTTGGATATTTTTTTGTGGAAACAACACATATTTGTTATTAATACATAATTATACACATTATCCAGTTGAAGCATCGAGAGTAATATTTTCTTGACTTTTAATATTCGACAATTTGAAAAGACAAGCACACATTTATTACTTTATGCTATTCTAAGTGAAGAAAGCTTTGCTACGACATAACAACACATTGTTGATCAGTCTAATGATAAATTATTTTTTACTTTCTGGATACTTGATATTCTATCCATATATATCCCCACGTTACCTGTTTTCGAGCGTCACGTCTTTTCGAGCCCCTAAAACACGGGCATATAATTTTTTCAAGACGCGAGCGAGAAAATCACAACAAAGCAAAATGTTTGTGACAAATGGCAAAGTTATCGGTAACAATATTTATTTCGTGAATGAACCTGCAATTTGGACGTTAATTCAATAAATATTATGCCGTGAAGATAAACACAAATTTCCATTGTCACCGTTTAAAGTCATGTTTTAAAGCTACCAAACTTGCTAACAAGGCGTTTGTGGACAGTTGGAACTTATTTCGTCTGCAGAGTATAAACTTCATGTTAAGTCATATGACTTGCATCATGTGACATGCTATTTTTAACTTCCCGCTTGATTGACAGGTGGGGTCATCTCATAAGCGTGGTAGCATAATTTTTGCCGATTTGGCAGGCCGCCAAAGTGACTTGGGGCTTTGTTCCATACATATTTAGCCGTAATTGTAAATTTAAAAACTCTTACAGAGCAAATATCACCACCCTTATCAACAAACATCGCTTAATTACTCTTTTAAATACTTTATTTTAAAAAAAATAGAGCCATGGGCTCTGTAGCTCATCAGAGTTTATTTTGTTTGATGATGAAGACAGAAATATGTTGTCTCAATATAATGCACAATCCCTAACCCTGACAAATCTTAGTCTTGAAATTGAGAGAGAGCACTCAGCAAGGTCAACACACAGGAGATTATGCAATATTCTGACAAGCCAGCTGTGTTTTTCGTATTGAACCGCCAAATTATGTAATAGACTCTTGCTTGCACTAAACACTGGCAGCACTGATCTAACTGTATAAGGCTTAAAGAGAACAGGCCATGTGATGAATCTCATGGTACATAGTACAATTTAGAATCACCTTGGCTTAACAATCTCTGCACAATTTTATCGGTTCTAAGCCTTGTCATCCAAACATCTAAACATTCTGAACGCAATATTCCTTCTAATTTGTTCTGGATGAAGGAGATGAAAATAGTCTTATCTTATCATTTCATCACCAGTCATATGCAGTTAACATATCTCATGTAAAATAGAATAATTCTTAACTCCTCTTCAATTTAGTTCTCTATGACTTGTCACAATTTTCAGTTCATAGGCTATTCAATAGTTCTCAGTTCACATTGATTACATCAATTTGACAAACATGTCCACAATGTAGATTGTTATCTCAAGTCGACATATATTAGAAATAGAAAGTGAATGAAGTGTCATAAAATATCAGTTCAAAATTCATTTTCAAAGGTTTTTTAGGCTGTGGGCCATGTTTGGGGTCAAGTTAGAATCCCCATTGGTTAAAGAGTTTGCATACAATATTACAGCCTTCTAGATCTTTTTGTTCCGGAGAAAAAGATGAAAACAGGATTTTAGGTAATGGTCTGTGAGGTCCTTATTTGGGGCCACAGCGTCACCAAATCTACAATTTAGAATCCCCATTGGCCAAGGAGTCTGTACGTAAAATTTCAGCTCTCTGGAGTTATTGGTTCTGGAGAAGAAGTCGAAAAAGTGAAAAGTTTACTGACGGACGGACGGATGGACGGACGCCATCCCATGCCATAAGCCCATCGGGCCTTTCAGGCCTGATGAGCTAAAAATGACATGAAGTTGTTATTTAGTAAAGTAAAGTAAGTCAGATTGTTATATTGGGATATCGAGATATGTAACACTGCTACAATCTACAGATACAAAATTACAAGACTAGGAAATGGTAAAACCAATTAAAATTGTTAATGATGTATTTTGTGTGTGTAAATGTTGATCTTAATTTGTGTTTGATTCCAGTTGTTTTAATGTGTCCATCAATATTAAGCGAAGTGCACATCAAATACGCATGCAGGTGCCCGTGTCATGTCGAACGTAATTCGTATTTTAATTTTGAATAGATAAGTACAGTTCAAATGTGTTATATATTTCATATTTTCCATTGAAACGTCAATCATTTACCACTGTCAGAAGTGAGTGATTTATAATGCGATTATCATGACAAACAAAATTTATATTTTGCCGACATATTTGTCTACGAAGTATTCATTGTTGGAAAATACCGCATCAGAAAAGCTGATATTTCATTGCACAATTGCAGCGATTATTCATAAAAATAACATTCATACTTAGTTTAAGCAATTAAACATTTTCGAAATTGATAAAGTATTTTGAACTTTCGATATCGTCCCCCGAAAGTTTCGGATGTGTCCATTACGTCACGGAATCTGAGGGGCTCTAAAAGAGGTGACGTCACAAAAATCTTGATCAAATCGACCTCCTCAAAGTTTGGATATTTTCTTTGCATATATACAAGATTATAATGGTAACATAACAAATCCAGAAGCAAAATAAATGCTAACCAAGGTAAAATAATAATTTCTGGTAAATACTGGCTGTCTTGTTTCAATGGGCGCCGTTTGTCTTAGGGGCTTGAAAACACCGTATGCGAGGTTACATGGGTTAGGGTTTTAAAAAAAAATATTTTTTTTTTAATTAGTAAAAATAAGGGTTTTTTCTTAAGTCATGTAATGCACAAAAACAAAATAGTCGATACTCCGATAGAACTTTCTCTTTATACCTTAGTTGAAACGGATTTAAATATAGTTAGAAAATGTCACCAGTTTGTCTTGGTGACCCAAATGGTGACATTATGTTCAAATAACAATTTTACTGACTACCAAATGCAGACTGTTTAATGCAACTATTTAACTACTTAATTAGTACTGTCTAGAAACTCTTTTAACTGGTGATTTCGATTTGATTCATATCCAACTATTGAGAGTGGCTTATTTACAGTAATTTCAACTCACTGAAAAGGGAACTAGACCAGGATTTACTATCCAAAATAGTCGCGAACCAAGAAAAGGGTTAACAAATGGAACAGTCCTGTACCAGGTTGGCCAGAGGTATTCATAGCCAGATTAAAAGAAAAGAAGGGACAGGGTTTTAAGTTTGTACACCTGCACACCTGCACACCTGCACACCAATGACTAGCCTCTTTTTTAAAAACAATCAACTACCAATTTTGGTTTGACTTTTAGTAAGAGCTGTGCCTACAAAATGCTGCAAGTCAATGACTTACTGACAAATAAATAAAACGTGGTAGTCACTGGCCATAAGGCAAAAGTTGTGGTCACTAACCACATGGTGACAAGGAATTTCTACTACTGGAAGTGCTAATGGCTATCTAACAAATTGAGCTGACATGCTTCACTCCACATATGAAATATTGATGACAAACTTCAACAATACCAAACTGCACTCGCTGTCAGTGAGTACACAGATGATACTTGAAAATTATTGATTTATTAAATGTATTGTTGTCTCTTTACAAAATGCAAGTAAACATTCCCTAGGCCCACAAATAATATTTATAACAAAAATATCATTAAATTTACAGCCTTTTACAGTTGTATTTGACAAAATTATAATATTTAATTAATTAAATGGCCAGGGTTTTAAGTTAGTAGCAGTCCAGTAATTATTTGAAGACGTGTTGAATTAAAGTACAGGAAATATTTTAAATTATATTATAAAATGTCAACACATGTTTGTCTTTATAATCATGATTCATACATCTGAATCAATCTGATGACATAATGCCAGCCAGACGTTTTTAGTCATGGATGGAGGATTGGCGACGCCGGGACGAAGGTTTGAGATCTTATCAACAAAAATAGAGCCATGGGCTCTGTAGCTCATTAGGATTTCATTGATTTATTATGTAAGGTTGAATATCTAAGTTATCTCAAGTAATATATTGTTAACAAGCAAAAAATAGGTTTTAAAATCATGACCCTTGTGACCCACATTTGGAGTAACAGGGTCACCAATCCTACAATTAAGAATCACCTTTGACTAAAGAGTCTCTACACAACATTTAATCTTTCTAGAGCTTTACATACTTGAGATAAAGATGAAAATAGGTTTTTGGGCCAATGAGTCTGCACACAATTTTTCAGCTCTCTAGACCTTTTGGAACTGGAGAAGAAGATGAAAATAGATTTTTAAGGATGTGACCCCTGTGACCTCAAATGGAAGAGCGTAGAGACATGGCTAAGGTTACAGTTTTCTGAAAATGTCCACTGCGGCAAGGTCATGGTCAAATATGATGACCTCATTTGAAAGGTCTCATCACAAGGTATGCACATGCCAAGTATTAAAGCACTAGCTCTGAGCAATCCAAAGTTATGGCCATGGTTAAAGTTTGCTGAAAATGTCCACTGCGTCAAGGTCAAGGTCACAAGGTCAAATATTATGACCTCATCTGAAAGGTCTCATCACAAGGTATGCACATGCCAAGTATGAAAGCCCTAGCTATGAGCAATATAAAGTTATGGCCAAGGTTAAAGGTTTTGTGGACAAACACACAGACGGACAGACAGACAGACAGACAGGTGAAAAAACAATATACCATAAAAATCGTTTCTAGCTGACTTTGGATGCTATGGATAAGACATAGTGCAAGCCAAATGTAGCGTACGGTATTACAGGACATGGCGTACAGTATTAGGAGCTACCTGTACGGAATTAAGTGTATGGAGTACCATGCTTATTCAATGACTTCCTATCAATACGTTGAATGCAATATTAGATTTGTTCATGATACAAGTAAGATGATTGGATGAGCTTCATTTTGACATGCCGTAAGGCTACATCCGAGAATTGGTAACATGACCGACCGCTGCGGTGTCCAACAGTGTACGGTATTTGGGGACCCGACTCTAATCACTGTTGTTCATAAAGATGAGGCTAACAGAACAGAGCAAGGTGTAATGCTTACCTGTTGAAGTTCTGTTAAATCTGGGGATAGTCCTCCATGCATACACAATATTGTATCCTCCACAATAGCAGCTGTAAATAGAGGAATTAGAGTCAAATGATATTAATGTTGCACAATGACTCCCTGAAAAGGGAATACGGATGATGGACTGCTGTTTTGACCCTTTGTAATATATATTCCAGAGAATGATGTGTCTGAGGTTTGTTGTATTGGCATGACAAGGGCTGAGGAGCTGAAACTCAGTAAATATGTTTAATTAATTATTAATGACGAATTTATTAACATCATTTCATTCTATTTGGACAATAGTAAACACTTCTTTTGGGGGCATGTAATTTGCATCCACGGTAAACCCCCTCATTTAAAAATAAATGAACACCCACAATCTTCAAACAATGTCATATATTACTCCCAAACTATCTCCTAGAATTTATATTTGATAAGTATTCATTGTGAATTTGTTGTTCTTTTGAAATTTACATCTATAGCTAGATTTATTAGAGTATATTAGAAAGCTGAATGAAAATATTGTGTGATGTGTTTCTTTCAGTTACAACACAATTTGCAAAGACTGTGACAAAATACAAATAATTTTTGGTCACAAAAAGCAGTGACGGCTCAGAATTCATGTTCATTGTTGGTGATATCGCTAATTGGGTCATACATTTCCTATATTGATATCTAACACTTGTGTTTGTTATATAACTGCAGTCAATAAACAGGTGAGAACACACCTGAAGGCCTACTTCCAATTAGTATTCTTATATAATCATATAATTACTCATGGCAGTGTATGAAAATTATTTTATACATGAAAGAGAAATTGATTTGTAAAGGCAGAAATTCTGCAATAAGTAACAATATGTGATGTCAGGTTTGACACCTGGATCCATACTTGCTGATTAAACCAACAGCAGCATTATCACTGTTATCAACCAAGACAGTAGAATTATCTCAAAGTTGCTCATTGCAAGTCAATACTCAGTCATTGAAATGGAATTTAGAATACGTGAAAAAAGAGCCATTAGCAAGACTGCAATAATGTGTCAATTAATTTGTTCTGAGCGACAAATATTAGTTGAGGTATTCTGAGAATAGTGTGATCAAGGGTGACTGTAGCACAGATGCCGATAACAGGAGGCTTCCCACACTTGTCCGTGTCAGTATGTAATGGTGGCCGTACCATCCCGTCCTGTGCTGTTACAAGCTGTATACACTCGGATCAATACTCTACTGATCACCCTCCGTCACTCTCTCTCCTTGTCTCGGACTCTCTCTCCTCCCCTCTCTTCCTCCCACTTTTCATTTCTCCAACTGTCCCATCTCTTCCATCCTTTATGTTCCTTCTGCCCCTCATTTTCTTCCCTCTCCCCCACCCTTCTTGACAATATGAACAATACTCATACACACATACCTTCCTATAGATCCTGGACAAATATTTTGTTTAATACTTCCTGCATCCCCTGTTAATAGCTTGTTTTGTTGATTGTCAGTAATAGAACATTGATCAAAAACTCATCATTGAAGTCTGATTCTAAAAGCTTGATAAAAGCCTTCTCTTTCTTACCAGTTTTGTTCAATTACTCACACAAACTGCACTTACTGTATTGATATTTAGAGATATATAATATCTGTTGATCTGAGATCTGTTGTACTGTAGCACCTGTTCGTTGAACTATATATGACAATGTAACTACAAACTAGTCTGAGGTCAGTATTGGAAAAATAATCATTTGACAGTGTTATATAAATGTTTCAAGGGAAGAGTGTTCTGTTATATAAAGTTCAATCAAATTGTTTTGATAAATCTATAATGATCATATTTATTATCTGACAGGGGTCAAAATTAACCATTTCATAGCACTAGCCATTTGGACTAGTCAATTTCCTGAAGTACTAGCGCAAAGCCATTTGAACTAGTCTTAATGCTTTTACAGGATCATACCATCTTTAAATTCAAACAATTCATTTGGATTACCAGTCAAACTATGGCAGTACTGTAGCCCAGCAACTGTTTCACTAGCCATGGGCTACTGGATACGGACAAATTAAGAACCCTGTCTGATTGCCGGTGGAATATTGTGGGGAAAATTGCTCAGTAACTCATCAGATTTAAGAAATAATATCATTTCAAAGATTTAAAAAAAGAAGACAAAAATCTCTGAGCAACATCCAATATATTACTGTATCACCAGCATTAATCATGGACAATATACAAGGGAAAAGGAGGTCTACTGAAAAGAGGCACACATTGTAATTACTCCAGTTTACTCAACATACCCAACACATAGAATACACAATTTTTAACAGACAACTAAAATGGAAATGTTCTATAAAATTATGAAATGTCATTGCAGTATTCATAGGATGTTGCTCATTTTGGTGTCAATTTAGAGCTGCAAATTATTTTGTTTAATAATTTGAACTAGAAACACATTTTATTTAAAAAGTTTTTCTTTTCTCCAGTCACCTGCAACAACTATGGAAAAGGAAATTGGAAACAGAACATATAGATATAGACAAGTCACAACCTAGTGCCTTAATTTATTTTCTTACCAATGGGTAAACAGTTGAAGCAGTCTGTAAAAGTCTTCCACAACTTGATGTTGTATCTTCTTTTGCACTCATCATAAAAGCCATATATCCTGGAAGATAAAAAGAGCCTTCAAAGTACAAATGCTGTCCCTTCGTATCTGGTCATTGGATTGCCAAGATTCATAAACCTAATGATAAAGAATAATACTACCGTATTCTTGTGGGTAGAAGACCAAGGGGCCCGGTAAACCCAGTCCCCCGTTACCATTATATTACATGTCTACAACTTAGAAGGGTAATCATACCGGGGTTCATATTTTCCATATGATGACCTCGGGCAAAATATCACTTGTCATGATGATGTTACATTATTGACATTAGGCAATGCTATGAAGTCAAGTTTCCTATGATATAGCATTCTATTGTGCCAAGAACGTGGTAGTCATTCGCGAAAGTAGAGTTTGGTGTATTTTCCTCAATCTTAAGACTTAGATTATAAATAGAACATTATATTCATACCCATGACATACTATATGTCTATGACATTCTAAGCATAGTATAAAATGGGCATGCATTTTTCATCCTCTATTTATGAAACCAGAGACAGGTGTGTCATCTTCCGAAGTATGGTAAAATGTTATTGCACTGAACTGAGATAAGTATTTAATTTGTTAATCACATTGGTGACAATAATACATCCATCCTGAACTATCAGGGTATATACTATATATCTGTACAGCTCCAACAATAGGCTAATAGCGTGACCGACCACTTTTCGCCACATATTGTGCTGTAAATATTTTTAACCAGCCAATAAAATTCTTTAAATCGATTAATATCTGCAGTGCCCAGATAAAAAGGCCGATGAGCCATCATTAAATTCAAATAATAACATTTCATTGACTGATAACATAAAGCTATAAATAGCATAGAGTAGTGAAATGATGCGAAAAGAGGTCATGCTATCAGAGCATTATTGGAGCCATATGGATACCAATAGACAAGTAAAATATTAAATATACTTGCCAAAAATAAAAAAAAAATTGGTGGCCATGCGATATTTGAGTAACAAAAGTTGTTAATTTTTACTAGCCAAAGGATAAGTGTTTTAAATGTTTGGGTTGAAATTCTCAAATCCCCTGAAAGCTAAAATTTAAAACAACATTGAGGGAAATATACTAAGTGGATGATAGTTATAATTTGGAAAAAATACTAAAATCCAGGTTTATGGAGAGAACCTTGAACTTAGCAAATGTTCTGAAGTTAGTCATTATAGAGAGACTTGCCACTCAATAATGAATATTAATAGTAAGCAAAGAGTGCTATTAAGAATAATAATTAGCTACTCTGGTATGGGTTGGTCCCTTAGACGCTCTTTTAATAACAATTTCCGGTAATATCGTGTAGCAGGGTAATTCAAGCCTGGGCCGCCCACAAATCAATACTGTCATTAAGGTGTATATAATAATACATCAACACAGATCCCTGTCAACGGAACCCTATCCTCCAAACTCTCCGATCAGTCTCCTTGATATATATGGATATGTAGAAGTAGACTGCCAAATGTAGCAGTATTGAACAAGTTGAGTGAATGAAACATTGGTTCCCATGTCAACAGGACGTGTTTCTCTGGCTAGCTATTGAACAATGGTGTAATCACACAAGCGGTGATCAATGAAACGTACATGTTCAAGTAATGAATCCTCTCCTTTCTTCGCATGCTATACAAACCTTTTATGCAGCTGGTGTATGATTACACATCTACATTAGTGCTAAACACATTATATGAATAGAAGACCCGATATTTACTTAACTTTCAATCCATGGTTTGTCAACAAACCCATCAGGTTTCAGTACTTAGAATATTTTGATAAAACAAATGAGAGAGTTTTGAACGGCTTTTTCTCAAACCTCTCTGGTAATGATGTTTACAAAAGATATATGGTAATGTAAAGTTTTGAAGAATCTGAATCCATAATTCACCTAAAACTAGATACAGCATAAATATGAAACTGCTTCTCATGTATAAATAATATTTCAATCTACTGGTTAGCTTAAATATTTAACTTATCAAACTTTTGTCAAAATAAAACTACCATATTTCCGCTTCTTAGAAGTGTTGGGTGTGCCATATGTATTAATACAATTGATTTTTTTTTAAAAGTACCAATGAAGGATGTATTTTTATTGTGGTTGATGCATTACACACCAGGTTGTCAATAAGGGCGAAGCCTCTATTAAGTTATAAGCGCCAGGTCTGACAGTCTGTAGAATTAGTAAGAGCGTGACACTTATAAGAAGAAATATGGTCAAAATGGACAAGTCATTTCTGTGGATACATAATTAATCTATCAGGGGTAGAAATTAACTTCAAACATATGGTAGCCTGCAGGGCTAGTCGTTTTGATTTCTACTAGCCCAATACAATTATCACTAGCCCGTATCTTCTAGTAATCAAACAATAATAAAATGTTACCTTTTAACTACAATGGCAAGTATTTTCCCTACTTCAATCATTCACATCTGATATCGTTGCTGAGAAAAACAAGAATCTCTAGTCATATTTTGAGTATTTCATAAGGATTCAGAAATATTTAAAGGCCAACAGGGCTAGTAGAAGCTAACATTTACTAGCCCGGTGTCATTTTTACTAGCCTCGGGCCGAAGGACTAGTGTTAATTTCTAGCCCTGAATTATATCTGCCAAAGACATACGTGTCAATAAACTGAAGTACATAAATATTCATGCATCAAGTTTCATCAACTTCAAACCCTTTGAATTCCTTTCCACAACAAATCCTACTCTCAAAATGTCTTAACACACTTCATCACCAGGTCTCCTATTCTACTAGTAACTCTTGACAAAAAGAAAGATGGCTGCACAACATGCACTCAATTTCTTTGATCTGCATAATTTACAGAACATGTTTACAATATTTAAACAATACTCTCAAGTCTGTTGTAGGTACTTAGTTATTTAAGACTCACTCTTACAATACAAGATTTGAAAGCGAGTTTGTTTGAATACACAGATGTCTAAAACCCCTAAGACATAGAAAAATAGAGACATGGGCTCTGTAGCTCACTAGGATTTCATTGATTTATTATCTAAGGTTGAATATATCTAAGTTATCTCAAGTAATACGTTGTTAACAAGCAAAAAATAGGTTTTTAGATCATGACCCCTGTGACCCGTATTTTGAGTCACAGGGTAACCATGGCGTCACACAATTTACAATTATGAATCCTCATTGGCCAAGGAGTCTTCACACAACTTTTCAGCTCTCTAGACCTTTTGGAACTGGAGAAGAAGATGAAAATAGGTTTTTAAGGATGTGACCCCTGTGACACCATTTGGGGCTACGGGGTCACGAAATCTACAATTTAGAATCCCCATTGGCCATGGAGTTTGCACACAACTTTTCAGCTCTCTAGACCTTTTTGAACTGGAGAAGAAGATGAAAATACGTTTTTAACGATGTGACCCCTGTGACCCCATTTGGGGACATGGGGTCACGGAATCTACAATTTAGAATTCCCATTGGCTAAGGAGTCTGCATACAACTTTTCAGCTCTCTAGACCTTTTGGAACTGGAGAAGATGAAAATAGGTTTTTAAGGATGTGACCCCGGTGACCCCATTTGGGGTCATGGGGTCATGAAATCTACAATTTAGAATCCCCATTAGCCAAGGAGTCTGCATACAACTTTTCAGCTCTCTAGACCTGTTGGAACTTGAGAGGAAGATGAAAATAGGTTTTTAAGGATGTTACCCCTGTGACCCCATTTGGTGTCATGGGGTCACAAAATCTACAATTTAGAATCCCCATTGGCCAAGGAGTCTGCACATAAAATTTCAGCTCTGTGGAGTCATTGGTTCTGGAGAAGAAGTCGAAAAAGCGAAAAGTTTACGGATGGACGGTTTGACGGACGGACGGACGCCGGACACCATGTCATGCCATAAGCTCATCGGGCCTTTCAGGCCTGATGAGCTAAAAATTGCTAAAAGTTGATCTCAGATTTTTTTTACCCATAATAAACAGAGAAATCACACAAATTAGTAAAGGTGTTTTCAAGCACAAAGCATCATGGTTTACTCTCACACTGTAAATCTGAGAGGTCAGATCAGAGCAACTACAGCACCCCATTTCACAGTGTTTTATTCCAGCTTGTGATGCTGATAGCCAAGTACAGAAGCATGACTCCCAATTGAAAAATGTTCTTGGAATGATGTAGATGAAATCCAATCTTCTGGACATTGAGCCTCTACCAACTACCAAGCTTAATTTTCACTGTTCATTGTGTTTCAATAAGCAGTTTAGTTGAACTGACATTGAGTGAAGTCTTTTTGTGACTACATTTGCACAAATGACATTGCTGAATGCAGGTGATTGTTTCATCTTTAAAACAGATATTGATAATTTTGAAGCAGCAACTGAAGCAAGAGATCTAGTGGGCACAGCTCACTCATACACCCCTAAGAACATTCAAAGAAAAATGATAGTTCTAGTTATTAAATACCACTGAAATTTGATGAAAACTGAGTGACTTTCATAGATACACTTCAGAAAGGACAAATGACTAATCTACAGATATTTGCACTAAATCACAATTTGATAAAAACTACAAAAACATAATACAGATCTTAGCATCTAAGTATCATGGTTGACCGGTGAGACAAGTTTGGTAAAACTAGCATGTCTCTTGTAAGCCTTTATGAGCATTCTAGTGTTACAAGAAAATGATGTCTAAAACTGAGAACATTTGCAAATGTGGGTTTGAAACATACAAAAGGCAGATCTTTACATCATAGCGATTACATGTATAGAGTTAATTATTGTCTGAGTTATTATTAACAGAAAAAAAAGTGTACAGACAGACCCACGGACACTTCATAGCGGGGACACCAGAGAGATATAAACAATTTTTACTTACCTATTGATAGATGCACATTCATGGTTCCCCCGCAGTAGAAAGAAGTTATTTGGATGTTTGATTTTATAAGCTAGCACTAAGCATATAGTCTCTAGGGACCGCTTTCCTCTGAAAGCAAAGGAATTTTATTTCTCAAAAGCACATTTGCACACAGAGCAAACAAAGGTGAATTTTGTTGCATTACTTTGAGATGGATAATCAGCATTTCAAATGGAAAACATTATGTAAATTCATATTGATTAATTTGATTATAGAAATCAATACACCAATTTGAGTGTTAAATATTTTCAGAAGACCAGGCAGTTGGCAAAAGATACCTTATGTAAAGGATATAACACTCTACTGAGGTTTTGGTTGAGGGAGAGGGAGAACCCGGGGGCCGGATTTTCAACAAAACTGACGGAGAGTATTATATCTGTCATATGAAGCGAAGGAAAAGGCGACAAATTTATCAAAATCGGTTATTAATTATGAAACATGTTTCCTATGAAATGACATAGCCATGCCGTGAACAAAGATCATGTCTCCCTTACTATTGTTATATGGAGGTTAAGGAAACGTGACTATAGAGATAATTTTTAAACATTTCATTGTCAGGTCCTTTGTGGCTCCGTGGTAGAGCGTCCAGTTTAAGGAGCGAAGGGATGCACGTTCGAATCTCATCATGTTCATGTCAAGTGTGAAATTTCAACTTAGAATCATTTTCGATTTGTTCTGTGATTGAAATTAAAACATCAAAATTAATGAGGTTATTCCGGAATTTACAATTCACGTTAAAGTCTACTTTCAGGGCCAGGGATATTTTGATTCATATAATGTCCCAGGAATATTCTATAGAATGCCCAAGGGAGTTCTGTATGGCCTTGAAAGGAGGTTTACCTGAGAAAAGAATTACCTCCAAAATGATACAAATATGACACCTTAGGTTTATATGTTGAATGTCAAACAGATATGGGATGTTTAGATCACAAGTTTTATAATTATGTTAAAACCTGCGCAATCTGCAAAAAATCCCTACATACCTGTCCACATAATCTCCAAGAAATAAGTAATTTGAGTCTGGGGGGTATCCACATTTGTCGAAGTGTCTCAGCAAGTCTTCGTACTGTCCGTGTATATCACCACATATATTGACAGGAGACTCTAGTTCCAGCAGCATGGGTTGTTCCAGGAAGATTGCCCTGGATAGTTGACACAGCTGACGTATCTGTGTCTCCGGGAGCTGGACCTACACACGGCAGAGATACTCAGAATAATCCAAGTCTCAGTCAACAGGTTTACAATACCATCTTCATCAAGTACTGAGAAAGAGGTCCCAGCTTATTTCACTATATGAATATTCTACTGGTGTATTTTGAAAATACGATGGAGAAAACAACATCAATATTGTGAAAGATATGGTGATCAATGAGCCTATATACCGGTAATCTAGAAGTAAATGAACAAAAGTCAGGAACCCTTTTGGCATTTTTTTAGTGAAAACATACCGACTTGTAGAGCTAAGAGGCCAGGTTCATTCTTCTTTCAAATTTATACGAACCGATTTACCAATAATGATAACAGTATTAACAGATTACAAACAAAAAAACAATGATAGAGATAAATACTGATTCATCCCTACAAATTACAATCATGCCCCCATAATCAAATTATTACAAATTATAACAAATAACATATCAGCAATATTGTGAATAACTGTGTGGCTGTCATAACATATACATACAAAAACACAGTGTAAACATAGTTTAACATACATCTTTAAATTGTTAGGTTTAGTTGATTAAATTGAACCTAAATCTTGGTTTTACTAAGTTGATTTGTTATTAAATCGTTTGGAACTAATTGATTAATCAGTTTAATTATTAATAAGATTCATTCTCAAAACTGAACTACAGGATCAGAAATAGCCTCACAACTGTATCAATATCCATAATCCTGGTACAACGAAGTTGACAAAATGTCACAAACACATAGCAGAGCTATCAACTGTTTACACAAAATCACGAAAACCCAGCATTAACTAAATAATACATACACTTTGTTAACCAAACAAGTTGTTACTTCCCTGCACTCAATTCTATAATAGATATCACATGATGAGTAATTACTTGACAGCAATATATGTACACAGTTGATAGGACAGGTGGGGTGAGCACGCTGCCCTATACAATATTGATGGTCAGTAATCTGGTACCTGTTTGCCAGGCGAGTTCTGCACAGAGAGAAGCTGCTCAATTACTGAGTCCACATCTAGTTCTCGATTCATGGTGGCTATCAAAGGGTCCGTCAGTCCGGCCAGACGACTGTTAGTCTGTGAACTGGTAGTCTGTACCAATCACCTGAATACGCTTGTTAGTATGTGAGCCTGTAAGAGAACAATACATTACATGTTACTTGCTTTCACACAACTATGAATACAACATTTACACTAAGTCTCAATATACTGTTAGACTGGCCAGCCCGGGTATCATATCGTACCTGAAATAAGATTTGATGTAATGGCTTTAAGACTTACACGATATGGAATGGTATGGTAATCCAGAGCAAACTTCTTTCATGGGGCAATGAGCATTCACACTAACTTACCATAAAACCCCTCTCAGAGCAAACAGATTTATATCCCATTCATAAGTAGTTATTCATTAGTTCAAGGCGTTTTATAGACTGTCAAGAGTGTCTCGGTAATTTGAGCTTTGGTATTTGGCTATATAAAGTATTTTCTCGATAGTTCATCTGCATGAATAATTTAAATGACATTTTCCATTAAAGATAAAACAAAGCTTTTTATCAAGAAATCAAACATTAAATATTCTGTCGTCAGTAACAAAGTTGAATGTCATCATGACTCAGAGCTTACCTTTCACATTCAGAGATCATGTAATAAAACGTTTTAATCGTTTGAAATAATTACAGACTGAATCGTTCTTAATCCATTCTGAAAACCTTAACAAGTAAAATTACTCGGATTGTAAATCATAAAATCATAGCTGTTTTAACCTAATGAAATAAAATTACCTGTGCAGTTTACTTTTTGCTGAACAGACTGTTGTCATGTAATTAATCTTGCAATAAGCACAGCTAGTCACTGGTGGAAAGTGAAAGCAGTGTAGATTGAACTATGGTGCAGCCTAAGCTGGTGACAAGTTAACAAAGCCGGAGTCGCAGCTAGTGTCAGGTGAAGTAGGATATGGAACAGAAGCCTGGCAACCCTCAACCATTCTCACTCTTACACACAGTTGATCCTCACTCACAGGGCAGACCAGACACCCCAACAAGCAGGTAGTACATAATGGTACCACTGCACACATTGATTCTTCAAACTATATTAGTTTTACCAAACAAAAGACTTGCAAGAAAGGACGAATGAATAAGTGTAGTACATAATACAACTGAATGTTAGTGAATCTGACAAGCTGAAGTACATAGAGATAGTAGTCATGTATTGTAGGTCACAAATTTAAATAGGTGTCAAAAAGAAGTACATCCTAGTTTGTTGTATTACACAATAACATTAAAAGCATTTACATGTATATTTATAAACACAATTTAAAACTTCTCTGTGCATGATTTGGCTTGTAGTGACTGTGTTTTAAAAGAATGACATTATGTTTATTTTTCCCCCCAACAACGAAGTTCATTTTCTTAACTTGTTATTCACTAAAGAATATAAATTCTAAAATCATTCTGACAATTCTTTGATAGAAAGGGACAGGTTTATCATCTGACAATGACATATATCTTTTGAAACAGAATATTTATGGAAATCATCAGAAACAATCATTTACCAACTACAATAATTTTTTTGTATTATCAAATCAAATATATTTTTATGCTGTTGACTCTTTTGGTTTCAGATGTGTTCGACTAGTGAATACTAAGGGTGGGTATGACAAAGTCTAGTTTTCATACTGCGATTTGATTTGTGTATTGCAATATCTATGCAATATATTACACGACATAATAACTCAATTGAGTTAATGAGTGTTTGATTGAGAGATAATGAAAACAAACTCCTTCCTTAATTCAATAATTTCAATAAAAACAGAAAACATAACAAATCTTTGAATTAAACATGTGAAGAGGGGGTTAATGAAAATGAACTAGTTTCTCAAAGGAACTATGATGGAGACAAAATTTGATTTTAATCAAACAATCAGACCAAAAGTCCATATGGAAATAAGAAACATATGACTATAAATAATCATGACACATTTATCATACTTATTCAACAGAAAATACTGCCACACAGTGACCTAGGTTCTACTATTCAAAATCACAGGATATTTTCTGTCTTCTGCCATTGGCATTTTACAAGAAACAAATGACTTTTGAACTAATAATAACCCAGAAAGATCAGAAGATTTGAAAGTGTTCAATGTTTTCCAAATGTATGTCAAAAATATGTTTTCAACAATTATCGCAATCCGTATCAGTTTCATATTTGTTACAGTGCTGCCGGGTAAAGCTACACACTTAAGAGATAACGGACCATTTATATAATCTCAAGATGAAAATGTGGGCTTTTGCCTTTTAGTAATCACAATGTAGAAATTTTAAGTAGACTTGCTAAAAGCATTGACACTGAAAGTAATCAGATGACTACCCCTCTATTTCCATAGGTCAACAAGTGTAGGCTAAAGATACGCAGTCAGAGATTGATTACATCATACACTTCCAATTTTATGATAATTATAAATTTTTAAAGCATTTACAGAAGCTAATGAAAGGACTAGTAGATAGTAGAAGAGGTATTTTGGTTTCCTTGACATATGGTATGTGAGAGAGCAAAATGTTTTATGATGTCTTGTTTGTTGCCATTTATTTAAATTTTCATTAAATTGTCACTGTTTTGGTCAATAAACATCATTCTAAAAAGTTTCACCTACAACAGCTACAAACAATGCAACATCTTCTCAAATTTCGAAAAGAAACAATAATTGAAGTCAATACACTCTCTACATTTATTTATGTTCTATCGGTGCGTATCTTTACCCGCACGGCTGTACAGTGCTGTCGGGTAAAGCTACGCACCTAAGAGTTAATAGACCATTGTTACCAGTAAAATATTTCACATGTAAAAAATCTACCTCAACATGAAGCTTTGGGCTTTTAGTAATCACATTAATGTAAACATTTTAAGTAGACTTGCTAAATGCATTGACACTGAAAGTATTCAAATGACTACCCCCTATTTCCATAGGTCAACAAGTGTAGGCTAAAGATACGCAGTCAGAGTTTGATTACATCATACACTTCCAATTTTACGATAATTATAAATGTTTAAAGCATTTCCAGAAGCTGATGAAAGGACTAGTGGATGGTAGTCGAGGTATTTTGGTTGCCTCTGACATTTGGTATGTGAGAGAAGAAAGTGTTTTATGATAACATATTTGTTGCAATTTATTTAAATTTTCAGTAATTTGTCAATGTTTCAGTCAATAAACATCATTCTAAAAACTTTCACCTGCTACAAACAATGCAACATCTTCTCAAGTTTCCAAAACCAAAAATACACTCTCTAGATTTATTTATGTTCTATTTGTGGCAGTGCGTATCTTTACCCTCTGCGTATCTTTACCCGACACGGCTGTATATTGTGCATTTCACATTTCAGTAACATTTATCGTGATTATTACGAATGATGTTTACAATTCAAACAAGGAATATGAAAAATTACAATCATGATAAAGTCAACATTAGTGATATGATGAAGATTCAAACAAAAGATTGATAGAAAAACATTAATTTTATAAAACCAAGAATTATAATGGATGATCATCAACACCATCACACAGCAGATTTAGCACTCGTGTTGTTGTTTCGTGGATGATAATCAACACCATCAGAACGCAGAATTACTAATGTTGCCGATTCGAAAGGGCGGTAACAGATTAAATGAGTCTATCCTACACGCTGTCTTCCCAAAATCTTAGTTTAGTGGACGCAAATTTGACACATGTATTGCTTTGGAAACGCCCCAGTCACTTAAAATGTCAATTCGAACCAAGCCAATGTTATGTTGAAGGATGAGTGTTTGTTCATGCTATTAAAAAAATAATAACATTTTTTATACAACGAAATGTTATCAATTCAGTAAAGTCCGCTGAAAACCCACACACAAAACAGCACATGCCCGATGCTCAGACCATTTAATGACCTGCGACGCGATGTCAACTGAAGAAGCGTCTGCTAGGCTATGACAGTCAACCTGAATTCCACCATACCAGTACATTTCGAACGTAAACAATATCATTTTGTATCAATCAATAAGTATTTACAACATATATGTATCACAGAACATTCCCCGGTCATGTCCTTGCTGAAAAACAAACCACAATACCCTTCAAAGAGTGAAAGAATTTCTACAAACCATGTGTAACGCAAATCAGGCGATTCCACCTCTTTGATTCCGCGCCATGATGATATTCTGACATTGGTCACGTGACTGTTGCTGTTGGCGACGCTTTTCGCATGACGAGCACCAGCCTCACTGGTGAAAATCTCGCTTACAGTTATTCCCCAGAAATGTGTGAATATCGGACGTTGCCCAATAGGTTATTGATCTTATACGCTGCGTGGCGATATCCACCATGTCAAATGGAGACTGATTTAAGGGGCTCTAGTCTAATTTAGATTTTGCAAACGTGGGAACCGCGTATCCCTATATAAACAATGACTTCAATAAGCTTTCTATAATGAGACACTAAAAAGAGAGATGCTAAATTTCAATATATCTGATTGATATGAGTTTGGTTAATATAGTCTATGATAGATGACTTATTCCAGGATGTATGTGATCAGGAGAGCGTTTGTATTTGAACTTCAAATTGCATAGGCCTATAAACTTTTAAATGAATAGAACAGACATAATTAAGTCATCACAACATAGACAAAGAAACCAGTAGCCTAGCTATATTCGATAACAGTGTTTACTGATGAAATTTTTTTTATATCTTGCTATGTAATGTTCCAAGGTCTAATTTATCCTTCTTTTTGAGAAAAAAACCCCTATTAACTTGTAAATGGGTTCAAGGCTGTCCGGAGCGTAATGAACGGACTCGGTGGTAGGCTTGGTCGCTCCAAAAATATACTGGGAACAGGTTACTATTAAACATTCAAATACATGTATTGAATACAAACGTTTCAGATGTATGTTGATCTATAATGGTTTATGTTTTATGTTACTTCGTGCAATATTTAGTGTACACTTAACTTTGGAACAAAGAGAGACGCTTTGTGAGCTTGAATCTTATAGAACACGATGCATCATGTCGCAACAGCTCGTTTGCGGAATTTCCTAATAATATCGATAAACATAGTAAATTGTTTTCAAGTCAACCGGTTTGAACCAAACAGACCCAAGAACACATCAATCATGTAACATGGTCCTTTGATTTCGACGATAATTTAGAAAGTCTGTATTTCACACATGTGGCTAATGTGAATGACGTCATTCTTATCTGAGCGTGCATGCAGATTGATGACAGCAAGGTTTATTATGATGAGTTAGTTTTCTCTCTTTCATATTCTGTAGTTTGACAGAATATTGACTATAGAATCGTTGCCGTTGTGGTCAAATGTAACGTAATATTGGTATCAACTTTCAAATGCTTCCGTAATCAATAGAAGTGCTACAGTATGTAAGTTTTGTTCTTGTACACACACTATACTGATTGAGCTTTGTCTGCATGTGGAAATCTAAATCTACATTTAAGTTAAACGATTTGGCCAGTACTCTATTATGGTAGCAAAATCATGTCAGTATCCAGTGATCTAGAATTTTATTTTTGCAAAATGAATGACTGCATACATACAGAATGAATGAAAACATAGGAATGAAAATGTAAACAAAATAAAGCAGGATCTAAAAAAATAGAGCCATTGGCTCTGTAGCTCACCATTCTTTAAACAATAAAATATTAATAATTAGGCCTACCTATATGAAATATGTAAAAAGTTTTATAAAATAAATATTACACATAATTTTTGTTTGACCCTCAATTCTTAGTTTTCAAGTCTTAACTTCTCTTTCTCAACAACCAATTCTCAGAAAAAACATGTTAGAATTCACATATTTGGGAATACCTCCCGTGGTCTCTTTACTGAATGAAGTGAAGAAAGAGCACATACAATCTCAAGAGTATTGTTTTGTTTATAAGTCGTTCCGCTGTGACCCTATGCCAAAGTATAAAAACACCAGTTATGAACTAAAATCTTTCAGCTGTACTGCTCCAAGACTTTGGAACCAACTTCCTTATGTCATCAAGATGTCATCCTCACTGACTGTTTTTAAATCACAGCTCAAAACTCATCTATTTTCTAGCTATTATTCAAAGATTCTATTTTCATAATGTTTTACCCATAGACTCTAATGATAAATATCCTTAATCAATGCTACCAGTATTACTTTTAGGCTTTATTCCATAGTATTTCATCTCATCACCTTAAATTTTCTTATTTTCAATGCGCTTTGAGCATCTTGTGTATGGATATAGCGCTTTATAAATGCCCATTATTATTAATATTATTTGGGGTCACCAAATCACCAAATATACAATTTAGAATCCCCATTGGCAAAAGAGTTTGCACACACAATTTCAGCTCCCTAGACCAAGTGGTTCTGAAGAAGAAGACGAAAAAGCAATAAGCCCATCATGCCTTTCATGCCAGATGAGCTCAAAAGTAAAGTTATATAAGTAAGTTAAATATATTCTAACAAATAGTAATTTGAAGTATGCAGGGCCCATTTATTTTGAAAAAAATATATACTTAACGTGTCTCATTGAAAATAGCTTTCTGTTTTCATATATATTGTCCATTTGATGTTCATATATTGAAAAGGGGAGACTTCTACGAAATATAACAAAATATGGGAACTTATATAACTTATTAGAATAATAAAACGCTTTAGTGCAGCAAAATAACTACATAAATCAAGAGCCATAATGGAAAAAAACATACCGGCGGAACACGGAACATTTTACGAGTGCTTCGTTTAGAATATAATCTATCGGGCATAGATCATTCTCTGCATAGAGGAGTTACTCGAGTTATTTCGCTTAGAAATCGCAGCGTTTGAAACACATATACCTATATCGATCATGCCTTATTATTATATCTTTTTATTTTCTCATTCTCGGGTGAAAGGTCGGAAGTTGATTACAAGAAAATATACATAAGAACTATATGCATGGTCTATGATTTCCTACTTGTAAATAGTTTTTCTGAAACTTCGCATACTCATATATACTAGATACAAATAAATGACGATATATGTAAATTTTTATATTATAAATAATGATATATATTTTTCATTGACATTTAAATGAAAAAGAATCAATAAAATATAGTCGGATATAGTCGTTGACTCCGTCTATGTGTCCGTCCGTCCGTCTGTCCGTGATCACATCGTTTCCGGAGCAGTACTTGAAAACTACTTGACCAATCTTCACCAAGTTTTGTATACAGCCTTACCATATCATGTAGACGTGCCTTTTGGGGGTTTAGGCTTTTTGAAATTTATAATTTTTTCCCATAGGACCAATTTGGAATTTGTCTATTTGAAGGGTAGGGTTTGTTTCCGGAGCAAACCTCTAAAACTACTTGGCCAATCCTCACCAAATTTGGTATACTGCCTCCAAATATCATGTAGATGTGCCTTTTGGGGGTTTCAACTTTTTGAAAATTTTATTTCTTTTGTTTCCATGGTAACAATTTGGACTTTGTCTATTTGAAGGGTAGGGTTTGTTTCCGGAGCAGATCTCTAAAACTATTTGACTATACCTCACAAATTTTTTATACTGTCTCCCCATATCATGTATAGATGTGCCTTTTGGGGACTAAAACATTTTGAAATTTGTTTTGGGTTCCATGGCAACAATTTTGACTTTAAATGTCTATTTTAAGGGTAGGGTTTGTTTCCGGAGCAGATCTCTAAAACTATGGGACCCTTACTCATTAAATTTGGTGTACTGCCTCTCCATATCATGTAGATGTGCCCTTTGGGGATTTGAACTTTTTTCAAAAAATATTTGTCTATTTCCATGCTACAATTTGGACTTTGTTTATTGGAAGGGTAGAGTTTCTCTTCGGAGCGGATTGACCAATCCTTACCAAATGTTGTATACAACCTCCTCATATCATGTAGATGTGGGGGTTAGAACTGTTTAACTTTTTAGCTCATCTGGTCTGAAAGCCCGATGGGCTTATGGCATGGCATGGTGTCCGGCGTCCGTCCGTCCATCCGTCTGTAAACTTTTCGCATGTTCGTCTTCTTCTCCAGAACCATTTGGTCTAGGGAGCTGAACTTTTGTCTACATACTTCTTGACCAATGGGGATTATAAATTGGAGATTTCGTGACCCACTGACCCCAAATAGGGTCACAGGGGTCACAGCCCTAAAAGCCTATTTTCATCTTCTTCTCCCGTTCCAAAAGGTCTAGAGAGCTGAAACGTTGTGTGCAAATATAGGTCACAGAGGTCATGACCTGAAAAGCTATTTTGATCTTGAGATTTTATGTGCTCTTGAAAGGGAGGTAATTTGAAGGAAAACAACAGTGATGAGTTTAATCTTCAAGTGTGTCTTTATTTGTAGGGGATTCTATCGCTGGCCTCAAATATAGGCCAGAGAGGTAATTAAGGACCTTACCTATTTCATCTTCTCCATTTAAAGTGCTGCCTATATGTGTTGTACCTCTAACCTAAAAGTTGACATTTTGAATTAGTTAATGTATATAAACCCTGATGAGCTACAGAGCCAGTGGTTCTATTTTTTCTGTTTCCATGGCAACATTTTGGAAATTTGTCTTTTGGAAAGGTAGTAACTTGAACTGAATTGGGGTAATGGGGAGACATCTGTTTTTACGAACAAAAACTGATTATTCAACTTAATATGTGGGGCCGGGGGGATAAGCCATCTTTGTTGATGGCTCTTGTGTTAAATACTTTCTCAGAATTTATCTTTCCATGGAAAGAATCGTTTCTTGGATATGAATCACAATAAGTGTTTTATTGGGGCCATATTTTGAAAACTAACTATGCATGAAATCAAGTTGTGGAGTGATGATTTTTATTTTTAAAAATGTCTAAATACCTACATGGACTGTTTTCACATTAAATACACGTTACGGAGTGGCGCCTTTTCTGTTATTTAGGAATTTGTATGTGTTTCATGATTCCGTGTCCATGTCATTAAATTATTGGTTTTCACTGTCCACGCTCGCATGTCCGAATGTAAATTTCTCTTTGAAATAGAAATGAAATGTTGTTCTGTGTTGATTTCGTGCTGTATTTGAAGTTGTTTTCTTAAATAACTCCTTGAATATCGTGTTTCACCAACGATATCAACACTTAGGCCAGTTAAAAAACAAATCGCGCAAAATATTCATATAAATAATATTTAGGAAAAATAGGCTTTTTCTGGTGTATGCTATACTATGCAAAATCTCCCAAGACACAACCTCACAGTGTTAAATATTTAGAGGTTACAACATGTCATTTTTCATCCCATACCCCATATCAGCCCGAGACCCCCATATCAGCCCGAGGGCCGCAGGCTAGTCTTACACTCAGACTATGAAAAAAGTATTTATTCTGAAAATATCACCATTTTATTAAATATTGAAAAGGAGACTGTAAGAAATGGAATTTAAAAAAAGTCTCCTTTTAAATTTTTTTTTTTTTTTTTTTTTTTTTTTTACAGTCTTAGTGTTAGACTAGCCGCAGGCCAGAGGGCTGATATGGGTCGAGGGCTGATATGGGGTATGGGATGAAAAATGACATGTTGTAACCTTTTTATCATATATCATACTTTTCTTCTGAAGCATGACAAAATATTTACAGAAATATTAAGAATTTGATGTTTCCATTCGAAAGTTTATAATTTGGGGGTTAGAAGATGAAATACCCTCCATTATAAATAATTGGTTTTTAAAATAAAATAAAATACGTGAGCCTTGCCTCTTATTCAACCTTCAAATGGATAGTACTTCTAATTCAATG
Organism: Gibbula magus; assembly: GCA_936450465.1. NCBI lineage: Eukaryota > Metazoa > Mollusca > Gastropoda > Trochida > Trochidae > Gibbula > Gibbula magus. The sequence goes on along the minus strand of OW388290.1, from coordinate 32,754,792 downwards.
ACTTAAAAGCGTCAACAGCATCCTTGTTTGGAGGCTACTTTGAAATGAGCAAGTTATTCTGACCCTGCTTCGCTTGTGACGTTACTCTGTGTTAGCGTACCTGTGAGCAAAGGGATATCACTCTGACCTAACGTCACCCGGGCTGATATTGATATGGATTTGCGGACCGGGCTGATATGGCTGATATGGATTTTCGGACCGGGCAGCGATATGGGTGCGGTATCCTAACCTCTATTACACATGCAAAACATCCCATATCTTTGATAGGTATATGATAATAAATAGTATATACATGTATCAGATTTCCCTGGCGTTTTAAAATTAATATGTCATATATGTAAAGAAATACTTTCATTTATATTTTGGTCAAAATATGTTTGCGTAGGCCCACTACTGGGGCTGCAGCACGCTTTTTTCAAATTTTATTTTTTCATATCTATTTTCCGTAGAGAGAAGGTAGTTTTACTGTTAGTGACTTTATTTTCCAAATACATTTTATCAACTTATTTCATGTATTTGAGCGAAGAAACATGCTGCTGTCCCCTTAAATCGTTTGGAAATATTGATTCATTTGGGAGTTCATTAATTAATTTGAATGAACACTGCTCAGTTGCTAGCCAATGCAAGTGGTTGGTCATGTACAACAAGTAGTTGTCACTAAGGTGACATGATCCCCCGCTGCAAATTAATACTTCAAAATTGAAAAACAAGAGAAAAGTGAGCATGGCTCACATACCCCCTCCATCCGCTATCCGTCCATTAAGAATTATATATGTGAAGGTTACTATGTTTTAAAAAAACAGCTTCAAGCGTCATAATATTGTCCAAAATAATTTTAGGAACTGACTGTTATTACAAAATTTCATTCACCCAAAGTAATATTTTTCAGGTAACTTATTTTTTCCCATTAGAGCATCACATCGGTAAGTTATACCAAGTTCAATTACAGATTCAAGGGCTCGATGAAGAGTATCATCTGGACTACCTGCATGTAAAATTTCATTCACCTAGATGTAATAGTTGCCGAGAAAACTTGTCCCAATTGGAGCATCACAGCTCTTTTGGTACAAAGTTCAATTTCGGATTCAAGGACCATAACTCCATAAAAAATAATATTTCGGAACTGGTTTTCGAACTCGATGAAAAGTATCATCTGGAATACCTTCATATTAAATTTCATTCACCTAGATGTAACAGTTTCCGAGAAAACTTGTCCCCATTGGAGTATCACCGTTCTTTTGAGTACTAAGTTCAATTTCGGATTCACTGAATTGCGTCATAACATGGGAGTCTACGGGCAGTTATCAGACGGGTTTGAGAGGAAACCTCAAAACAATATGATTCGTATCCCGGTAGATGCACTGTTTTACAAGTTACATTCCTCTGGAAAACCGTTGATTTTAATCAGACTGCATCGTTCATCAAGCATCATTTGAGGACATGATCAAGCCCAAAGTGTTGCCTTTACAGTATTTTAGTCACTTTGTCCTTTGATTTAACGAGTGGTGATTCCTCTAAATTGGCCACTCAGAATGTTTGGCTCTAAAGCGATAAGAAATTACCTCAAATTGTAGGATATATAGAGGATATCTGTCTTTTCTTGACTAATACCATGTTTATCTCATTGAGTGAGGTAGAAAGGTTATATTTTCACGAGTGGCGCAGCCACGAGTGAAAATATATAACTTTTTTACCTCACGAGATGAGATAAACATGGTATTTGTCAAGAATTCACGAATATTTTATTTATTATATGAGATTATCCATGTAATTACGTCCGAAAAGGGTCGTTTTCACGCCAAGCGGTCGCAAGGAACAGTAACACTGTGACTTCATAAGAAAAATCGCCGCACGAGACCATTGTTTTATGACGTCAAATAATATCAGTCGCCGTTCGCAGTGTAAATATTAGTTATTTTCACTGTATCTTGAAAGTTTATTTCACTGATAAATCCCAGTATTTCACTGCTCGTCATAAATAGAGGATATTTTGTGTTTTCAGTGTGATATCACTTATCACCGCCGATGTTTTCACGAGTGGCTTAGTGGTCGGAAATATGGTGTTTTACGTCCAAAACTGCTTCAATTGAGTGAGTTCTGGCGACGTCATGTACCATTGTTGCTTTGTCACTTAGCAACGGCCATGACGTCGCGTTGATTGTAAGCGTGGCGTCATACCACTGTAGGCCTACAATGATGTCATCCCCTCTGTGATATTTCACTGTGTTGACTGCAGTGATGAGAACACTTTTTCTCAAACTGAGAAAACTCAGTCTCACATCCCTTAGGAAATAATAAATATACATAGGCGTAGGAACATGGGGGGCCCGGGGGGGCCGGGCCCCCCCACTTCTGAACCTGGGGGGGCACGGCCCCCCCACTTTTCACCCACGAAAAAAGTTCAATAGCGCCTTCTAGGAGCAAAAAGTCTGTGTGAATTTTGAAGAAAATTTCTTTTCTCATACTATTTTTTCAGAAACAGATAATATGACGAGTCCTCACCCTATTTTTAACACTAATATGGATGAAAATTTTGATCCTACAGCATCTTCTAGTGAAAATACGACATGGCAACCCCAATTTTCAGACGAAATTTAAAAGAATGTTGTTCCTATAGCTGTGTTTGGTGGGAGGAGGGTGCTTTGATACGTTTTTAATACGTTTCAAAAATCGGAAAATGGGGATCTTAAATTGCCGAGTTTGTGGCCCTGGTGGTCCTCAGATGCCATGGCCCAAAAAACCTATTTTAGGCTTTTTCTCCAGAAGTAAGAGCTAGAAAGTTGAAATATCGACTCCTAAGACATTTGGGATTGAAATTGTACATTTGGTGACCATGTGACCCCTAGTAAGGGCAACATTGGCCACTCCTGAAAACGTTTTTAGCTCATCAGACCTGACCTCAAAAACATATTTCGTCTTTCGTCTCTAGAACCAGCTCTGTAGTGACTACAGACAGTTGGCATCTCGTGTACATACTCCTACTGTCACTCCTTAGATTATGCCTATCTTGATTAATAAGGGCCCAAGGAACCACAGCATTAAAACCTATTTTCGTCTTTTTCTCCAGAACCACTGATTCCAGAGAACTGGAATCATTAGTACAGTTAGCTTGGCAAGCGGAGATTCTGATTCATATGTTTGGTGACCTATTGATCCCTAATAAGGTCCTCAGGGGTCACAAACTCAAGGACTATATTTGTCTTTTCCTCCAGAACCAGTAACTCTAGAAAGTTGAAGTTCTGTGTACAGGCACCTTGGCAAGTGGGGATTATAATTAATAGATTTGGTAACTTTTGGGTGTCATGGTTTTATGACCTTCTACAGAATGAAAAGTCTTTGTATTGGTCTCTTGGATTATAAATTGTAATTTTTCAAACAATATGTCATTTTGGATGCTATTTCAGGATTAATTCTGATCGAACTGAGATATGAATGTTCTTTCTCCGTTTCTGGAACAAGTAAAACTTGTCGACTTTATTTCAATCCTATTTTATTTCCATTTTATCGTGACTTCCGTTGTCTTGTTTGCAAATATTGAAGCTCATACATATCCCTTGCAATTACAACTATATGGTCCTGAGTACCCTAACACACGCACTCAAAAATTCCTAATTGTTGCGATTATGGACTAATCGTGGCCTAGTGTAAACGCAGCATGTGCAGATTAAACATTTGTAATGATTATTATCCGAAATATTAAGAACAAAAGAACTAGGAATATGATACATGCTAACTTTCAACTATCTCGCGAGTATATGTCTCTGTCCCTTTCACAGCTAGGACATACTGTCCTTTCTCTCAAAATGAATGATTTCTATTATAATTTTTTAAAATGTCCGCCTTTAAAAATGTGTTAACGGTGCTTATTCTATTCAGGTGCATGTTTCAGTTCAAACACATTTTCAAATGTTCATTTCTGATTTGATCTAGGTACAATTTCGTGTATTTTCTTGACATAAAGTCGATTTTTTACAGCCACACCTGTGTCAAGTGACTTTTTTTGCCTCAAAAGCAAGGTCACGTGACATTTTTGGCTTCCAAAGCAAGGTGACGTGACTTTTTTTGGCCCCAAAGTAAGGTCACGTGATTTTGTTTGGCCCCAAAGTAAGGTCACGTGATTTTGTTTGGCCCCAAAGTAAGGTCACGTGATTGTAAATTTAAATAATCAGTGAAACACGCTTTAAACCCCATTAAAAAATTAGTAAGAATCCCCACCAATGTCATCCTGAGAAGCTAATTCGCTCCCCCCCCCCCCCCCCCCCCCCCCCCCCCCCCCCCCCCTCCCCCCCCCCCCCCCCCCCCCCCCCCCCAACCAATCAACACAGACGGGGTATTCTGACCCAAGCTCGATCCACCCCCCGCTCTCAAGAAAAAAAATTGGGCCCCCCCACCCCAAAAACCGTTCCTACGCCACTGATATATATATATCTCAGAATGCATTACTTCAAATGCATTGGACAGAAGATACAGTTTCATTTGAGTGAAATAAGCTTGATTACCCAGAAGGCAGTGTAGCATGTTTTATGCATTTTAATAGGTTCAATTTTGGCCTATATGTATAATAAAGGTTTATGCAGTATATCCTTACTTAATAGGGCAGGACGGCCAATAACACAACCTCATTATTCCTAGAAAACGGTGTCGCATATTAAGGAGGTTCCTTACCATTGTTTCTGAGCATCCTCAGTTGTCAAGTTGTCCTTGTAGCCTCATAACCTTTTAGCCTTAGTGTACACTTTCAGGGAGTGTTCGTCAGGCACATTAGTAACTTAAATAATTGTCTAGAAATATGATAATAAAATCATTGTATTATCATTATGAAATATAATATTTATTTTATGATTAAGAAATATATTTGGTTATTTTGCTCTACAATAACAATCTTTTTTAAGGGGAAACGGTTGTGCATATTGAGTAAGAGTTATCTCCCTTGCAACTGAAAATTGACAATTTCTCAAGTTGTTTTTCAAATTATTATTCAAGTTAGCCTGGATACATATGATTTTGGGTGTTAATTTTGTTGTTGAATTGTATTTCTAACAACCAGTGATTTTTCCAGCAAATCTTGAGATTAATTGACCTATAAATTAATGTTTAATAGAAAAGAACCAAAATTTTAAAAATTAAATTTTAGGTCAAGAGCTTCAAAATAACAATAAAATTGCATTTTCGTCTTACCATGTCTTACCTCGCGTAACCCTAAACCCTTTTATTAAAATAAGGCCATAATTATGAAATATGTTTATTGTTTTATGATGATGATAGTGTGAATGATAGTGAATATGTACTTTTTTTTGCGCACCCCCACCTACATTGGGAGCTCATATTTAAAAAACGAGCAACAGAAAAACAGAAACGGATTTACCATATATTTTTTTATGTGTTTAGTGAAATATTACCGTAGCAATTTCTTGAGATTTTTTAAATTGGTAAGGAACCTCCTTAAAACAAAACTGTTAGCAGCCATTTTAGTATGAACACCTTTTAATGATTAGAGGATTGGAAATGGATCCGCCTTGCTTAACCAAACCATAACCATTACTTTTAAAACTGTTTATTGTTGGAGGAGGATTATTTTTGCAATTGGTAAAATGTTGGGTCCATTTTGTGAGATCTCTTTATTTCCATTAGAAAACATGTTACAGTCCCTTTTAGATCTAGTAAATTGAAGAAAATCATGTAATGGTACTAAGAATTCTGGATGATACCCAAGCAAACTGAATGAAATTAAGAACACGTTTCTTTATAATTTTCAGAGTAATTTATTACTAGAACGTCCATACTATATACAAAGGATTCACACTGAGGACAGGACAAGGAGCAACCACCAGCCTGAAACCGCTCTCCATGACACTAGTTATAGATTTCCTTAGTCGGGTCAACATCAGATGTCCGTACAACTGCAAAATAACGATAGCATTTAAACAAATTTAATGAAAAATCCTTTATTAATTTATTAGTTTTGTTCAGTGTTTGATGCAATGAATCATTGCTAAAGATAAAATTAAATCTGCTGGTCAAGGTCAATCTCTCACCAGAGACTACTTAACTCATCCATTCCCAAGTAACTTCTTACCAAGTTACAACTGGGCCATATCTCTCGATTCTTAAATATTCCCTGGCTTAGAAAAATCTGCAACATGGATGACTAAAGAATTCTAAAAACTATGTGCACATCTCAAAGAGGACGGAGTTCTAGTCTTCTTAACAGTTTTCAGAGCAGACTCAATGCTCAAATTGAAACGACAACCCGGATTCCACAACATTAAATATTTTTATCATTAAAACTTCAGTTTTGGGGGTACAACAGTTATTCTGGGGAAGTTGAAATGTGAAATATTTACGGACAAGGCCTTGACTTGACTTGACTATGGATAAAAAATGGAACTGCTAAAAAGACAAAGCTGTCAAATTGCATGCTGTCGGAAATGCCTATTAATGTTATGCAGCTTCTATAGAACCTTCATAAAATATACAATATGTTCTTATCTATACATTATATTTATAGTATATATATGCAATATAGTTTTCATTTAAATTTCAATAACTTGGAAGTATTTTCACACTACACACATCATTTGATACCGTAATTCTTCCTTAATTTCGCCCCCTCTATAAGTTCGCCCACGTAAGATCATCTGACAGCCTTTTTTCAAAATACCTTTCCAAATTTCGACAGTGTACCAGAAGTTCAATACTGACAAATTAAAAATTCGACCACATTCCAAATTTTGAAAACTAATTATTTACAGCCATGATATACAATCGTCTTGTGATTTCTTTTCAGTGAGCTTTATGAGAAAAACACATATTTTTTGTTACACAAATTTTGGGAAATGTTTTAACTTGATCACGCTTGTCACAAGACATTCTAATCTATAGGTGTATTTTCACACTTCTCAATTTATTCACTTACTGTACTTAATGACATACCTTTATTTAGAATGATGTTACATCTTATCATATTATCCATTATCAATGATTTCATTTTTCGTAAATGAAAAAGCAGCAATCACTTCCGTGTGAGGCTATAAATATATATCACTTAGACTGTCAACACGGTAATGCTACACTATGAATTGAGTTTGTATTGAATTTTCTGATTGGCTAAGAAAAGGGAAGTCCCAAAGTTAACCAATGATAAGGCTTTAAACATCTGGATGTTTGCTGGGGAGACTTGAAACAGTCACATGACTAATGATAAGTTTTGTAACATCTGGATGTTTTCTGGGGAGACTTGAAACAGTCAATTGACCTAGTTCATTAAAGTCTGCAGTGAAGTCACTGGAATAGTCTATTTTGAGTAGGGATAACTGCATGGGATGTTTTTTGCCTTTCTATTTTGGTAAGTCAATTTACTTATCAAATGATTAATTACTGTTGGAATATTATGACAGATGTTAGATCATACTTACAAATATATTTCAGTTTTAAAAATCTGAATATGTAATAAATTGTTTCAAAGTTTTGTGACTTGTTAATCCCTACATACAAATAGACTCAACCAAACACCCACAGAGACGACTGTCCACTGTCGTAGACAATCAGAACCATATATGTTGAGGTATATGTTTCAAAATATCAATAATAATTAGTTTGCATGAATTAAGCCTTTCAAAAGTAATATAATTATTCAGCTATCATTGTTTATGTTTGTGAGTTCTTGCAAAGCCAGCTTGTTGATATATTCTACTTGATTGTCACACAATGCCGTTTCCAAAAATGTTGACTGAGAAAATTTGCTTCCTAACTTGACTTGTATAGCAACAGACAATGGTTCATATTATAATTTATTGATGAATTTTACACATAGGACTCTGAACTAATGCAACAATAGTTAGGATTGGTGTAATGTTTTTTCTCAGTTCTAGGTGATACGCTTGCTAGAAGGGAATTCCGTAATGACGACAGTCTGCTGTGATTGGTTTATACTAATATAGCAACCAATCAGATTGTACTTCCTTTGAAAACATGTGGACAGCCAGCGATGCGAGACATGCACGCTATAAAGCTAAATTACGATTCATATCATTTCAAATTTCCTGATTTACTTTGTCAAGTCTAAGAACATTACAATTCAACTCCAAATTATTATTGTTTTATTTCCTGGTACACAATTTAAAATCCAAATGACATTCAAATTTCACAGAACCATAAATTGAGAATCATGGCTTCGCCGATCGTAACTTGTCTTCTGAAGAAAAAAATGGTGTATTAGTGCATTATATGAATATAATTACCATATACAAACATAATTAAAAGTTTTTGCTAACTAATATTTACGAAGTGTGTAACCTTCTTTTTCAAATTGGTTTTAAACATTTATATGAAAATCTAAAATTTCGACAAAGATGGCGCACAAACGAAGGTGAGTGGTGATAATTTCGACCGTGAACATTTCGTGAAAATATTTGGAAAATTTGAGGGTCGAAATTATGGAAGAATTACGGTACCAACCTTTGCTACTGCATTCTAATAGTGAACACTTGTGTGAACAGCACAGTTACCTGTATATGTAAACTTGTGTTGATGTGCTTTCTCTGGGTTGTTGTTCCACTTCATAATGCCCACAGCACCAGCTGTTAAACCTGTTAAGTAGCAACAGGAATGTTCAGAATTTATTCAGGTTAGGTTTAGATTTCGATATTATTATTATTTCTAGGTCAAGTCAAAGGTCGGTAAAATTGGCATACTACATCAGCCGACAACAGGTTTACTGCCGGTAAACAATTGGAAATAATCATAGAAAGTCCCTTTTTTACTTAAGTAATTAAAATTTATTTTTGTTAGTTGATGGGAATAATTATAGATTTAAATCCTTTTCCATCTTCATAGATTGAATTTGCATTTATAAATACTTGATGGAAATAGTAATATAAGATTACCCTTTTCATCTTCATAAATTGAACTTTCATTTGAATATTTGATCTGAATATTTATAAAATGATCCTTTTCCATCTTCATGAATTGAGAAATTTGTGTTGGAATATTTGAATAATGACCCTTTTCCATGATCATTGAAATTTACTTTTCATATTGATGGAAATACTTATAGAAAGATCTTTTTCCATCGTTGTAAAAGTGTATTTAATTTCACTATTTGCTGTGAATAATAATAAAATAGAGCCATGGGCTCTGTAGCTCATCAGGGTTTATATTGTTTGATGATGAAGACAGAAATGTATTGTCTCAATATAATGCACAATCCCTAGCCCTGACAAATCCTAGTCTTTAAATTGAGAGAGAGCACTGAGCAAGGTCAACACACAGGAGATGATACAATATGCTGACCCCTTGGCTCTGGTTACAAGCCAGCTGTGCTTTTACAGCCAAATTATGTAATAGCCTCTGCCTTGCACTATACACTGGCAGCACTGATCTATTAAACTGTATAAGGCTTAGAGAGAACAGGCAATGTGATGAATCTCATGGTACATAGTACAATTTAGAATCCCCTTGGCTATAATAATCTTTGCACAATTTTTAAATTTCGTTTATGGAGAAGAAGATGAAAAAAGATATGTGTTTTGACCTGTGAGGGCTTTTTTTTAATATCCACATTTCCGTCATTATTCAGTTCATAGGCTATTCAACAGTTCTCATTTCACATTGATTACATCAATTTGACAAACATGTCCATAATGTAGATTGTCATCTTAAGTCGACATATATTTCACATTCCTACTGAATGAAATTAACTGCAAATTTCTTTTTTTTTTTCTCAATTCTGCATTTTTTAAACCCAAGTTAGGACTCACATATCTAAAGGAAGATTACTCTCCTTCAGGTATTTTATTAGGGTTTACTAAATACTTGATGAAGTGCACATAAAATATCAGTTCAAAATTCAATTTCAACAGGTTTTTTTGGCTGTGGCCCATATTTGGGGTCACAGGGTCACCAAATCTACAAGTTAGAAACCCCATTGGCTAATGAGTTTGCACATAATATTACAGCCTTCTAGATCTTTTTGTTCTGGAGAAAAAGATGAAAACAGGATTTGGGTCACCAAATCTACAATTTAGAATCTCCATTGGCGAAAGACTCTGCATGTAATATTACAGCCTTCTAGGTCTTTTCATTCTGGAGAAGAAGATGAAAATAGGATTTTAGGTCATGGCCTATGAGGCCCTTATTTGGGGTCACATGGTCACCAAATCTACAATTTAGAATCTCCATTGGCTAAAGAGTCTGTACACAACATTTCAGTCTTCTAGGTCTTTTCGTTCTGGAGAAGAAGATGAAAATAGGTTTTTAGGTTATGGCCTGTGAGGCCCTTACTTGGGGTCACTGGATCACCAAATCTACAATTTAGAATTCCCATTGCCCAAGGAGTCTGTATACAAAATTTCAGCTCCCTAGACCCAGTGGTTCTGGAGAAGAAGTCGAAAAAGCGAAAAGTTTACGGACTGACGGATGGACGCCATGCCATGCCATAAGCCCATCGGGCCTTTCAGGCCTGATGAGCTAATAATGACCGGGTGACCCTTTTCCATCATCTTGAATTTAATTTGCGTTTGAATATTTGATAGGAATAATTATGGAATGATCCTTTTCCATCTCAATAAATGGAATATATATTTAAATATTTAAAGAAATAATTTTAGAATAATCCTTTCCATCCTCATAAATAAAATGAAATAAAATATAATCTTGAAACACGTGTTTTGCAAATGGACAGAACACCAGTGGGCCCACATTTAAGTTTATATCCTTCAATTTCAAAACAAAATCTGAATTGGCAAATGTGGGCCACTTAGGATTAGGGTTGTGTAGAGAAAAATAAATAAAGGGGGGGGGGGGGGGGGGGTGGGGGTTTGTGTAGGGTAAAATAAATAAATAAGCAACACAAAAAAACCATAGGTTAACATTAATTAGGCCTAATTTGATAATATTTTTCTAAAACATGATCCTTACCTATTCCACAAAGGGCAAGGGTACAGACAATCTCAGGAATTTCATGCCATGCCCTTTTGACGAGGGACACACCTTAATGAAAACAAAAGCATTATTGAATTACTTGTAAAAAGAAAATAAATCCAAGACATCACTGACTAACACAAGTTCAATTTTCAAGGTGAAATATTAGACATTCTTTATTTGGAAACCATGAGAATAATTCCGGATAATTAACAACACTAAAACAGCATTCATAAAGCACGATTGTGACATAACAGTTAAAACACTTCACTTCAATTAATTAACATGAAAACACAGAAAATATCAATATTTTGGAACCTTTCGTTGCTCCTCTGGCGGCCATTTTTGACTGGTTGTTAGCGTTTGCGCAAATAGATCTATACGAAGGAAGTACCCAGTTTGCTGTGCATTCGGAATACATTCCAACGTTATCGGTGTTACCAAACTTACGTAATGTTATAAATGTGTTTTTAACGTTTATTAACTCGAAAATGTTAATCTGTACGTTTTCTATATATTGATTTTGATACAATAAATTTCAATTAGTTTACTGTCCAACAGTGAATTAACGTGGTTATATTTTCGAGATTGTAAAAACGCCAAGGCAGGTCTCTTCGTAGCATCTTTACCATAAACATGGCGGCGCCCATGGGTAATCATGATGGAAACATTCCTCATCAGTCAGCAAAGCCATGCCGAACTTGTACTGATTTTCAAACGTGGATGAAGATGCAAGGGAAGGCTGTGAAAAAGGTTTGTCAGTTTCATTTTGTTCGATTTATATTTGGCACATCACTTTGTTATGATGTTCATGAAATAAGATGAAAATATTTCATCATGATCATTCTCACTTCCTATGGCCATGGAAATCTCCCTGACAGATATTACTTCACTATAGGGATTTATTTTGACAGGGAAATCAGTTTATTTACCAAACTTCATAATAAATAACCAATTTTAGATAAGCAGTAGGAAATCATGACAACAAATTAAATCTGATGTTGAAATCTTATGATCAACCTTTTTAGCTCAAAGAAAACTTGGAAAATAAAGGTCAAGCTTCATCACGAAATTACCATTGAATGTTTTGTTAAAAGAGTAATGGGGAAGTTTTGTTTACAGTAAGTGAAGGGTTGAGTCGCCAATAAGCGTGGGGGCACAAAAACGTTTCAGGTCTTGCCGTCAGCTGACCAAATTGATATAATAGGAAACATGGTAGTATGCCACTGACATTTGTTGGAGGGGTAAGTATAACGTTAATAATAATGATGAGTTTTACGTCAAGCAGCCATCTCATCCGAGTTGCTCACCGACATTATTACCCTGACGGATTGTACTTTTTCAAAGCTGCTTGCCTGCGCTGAGAGTCCATTTCGGACAGTACACCCGCATAACCAGGTACCCATTGTACAGCTGGGTGGACTGAGTGCAATGTGGATGAAGTGCCTTGCCCAAGGACACAACACAGCTTTCGACCCAAGTCACAAATCTTTTGTGTCTCCACTGGGATTCGAACCCGGGTCGTTGGCGTGAGAGGCAGACACGCTAACCACTACACCACCGTGCTCCACCTATATTTGTTATATACGTTACCCTATATTTGATGTAATTTCAGGAAGAAACCCCCCCTGCCCCACCAGAAAACTGTCCCCTCGATCGGGAACAGCTTGGTCGCAGCACATGGTCATTTCTACACACAATGGCAGCATACTTTCCAGAGTCTCCATCAACCACCCAGCAACGCGAGATGAAGGACTTCATCCACCTTTTCTCCAAATACTATCCTTGTGAGGACTGTGCTGAGGACCTCAGGGAAAAGTATGGCAGCAAGTCTATGTGATATTTGTAGCGGGAGAACCATTCCCAACAGAAAAGTGCCACAAGGCACACAAAACAAAAAGTCTTGCTTTTCAATTGGTGATGGATCGACAAAGCAGCATCCTTGAGTGGATCCTAACTACAATTGTTTAATGTTTTAGGATAAGACTCTTAGACAGCGATTTCTCTTTCTCCATATGATGATATGGTAGAAATGACTTTAGTGTTACTCTGTCCAGCCAACAACAGAATTTGGTGCTTGAAGGACTTATAGGTATACCGGTAGTACTGAGGATGGTGTTCCTTGTACGCTTTAACTTTGTAAAGGCCACATTAATCTTTAAAAGAGCACTGCTTAAACAAATCTTTGATTGAGGAACAGAAATCGAAAACCCAGTAATCAATAATCTCATGCATAGGTGCATCCAGGAATTTTGAAAGAGGGCTTCACTTCTTGTAAAAGGGCTGGGGGATGGTCATCAAATTTTCATGCAAAGTTTTTAAAGGGAAAACCCCCTCTCTGTAACTGGCACTGATCTCTTGTGTGCACACATGAAAGAGGAAGTCTCTACCGCACATTCACATTTGACAGTGTGGATGGAGTGCAAGTTCCTTTCCTTCCTCATCAAACCACTTCTTACATTTGCGAGTTTCACTTGTTTAGCTTACTGGTCATTCATATGATGTGAATTACATGTTTTGTCATTTGAAACATGTATGTACTCAAGTCAAGTGTTTATCTCTCGCAAATTTACAGGTGAAAGTGCACTCAGATTAAATTGTTGAAGTCTTAAAGTTTTTATGTGTCTAATTAATATTTTTAAGTTCCTCCTTTTATTGTAAAAAGGTACATCTCTCCGCCAAGAAAATGAAAATAAAATTTTTCGACCGCTATCTAACGGATAAGGGTGGTACAAGTCAAGAAATACAGATATCCTCTATCAGTATTTGTTTAATAGATATACATATATACGTTATCATTAAACCACCAATTGATTCCATCAAGTAACATTATTATGATGTTATCTTCAGCTTAATTCAATTAATTGATTAATTCTATTTCTTTATCAGTTTAAAGACGAACCAACCCGAGACCTCAAGTCGCCACAAGTTTTCACAATGGATGTGTGGACTTCATAACTCTGTGAACAGAAAACTTGGTAAACCAGAGTTTGACTGTAGCCGAGTTGACGAGCGATGGAAGGACGGATGGAAAGATGGATCCTGTGATGGTTGACGCTACTACGTTTTTATTTTAGTAAATAGTGTGAATGTTAGAATGAGTGATAATTGCCATCTGCATATATGTATATCCAAGAATATGTTATCTGTGATCTTGTGCTTTAGTTTCTACATTACCGTATATATAAACAACATTCAATTCTCAATATTTTTTGTTTTCAATCCTTTTCGACACAAACCCAAGAACATTTCAAGGCATTTATTAAAGGCCGATGACTGACGACCAATCAAAAAGCTTGACCAGAGGAAGTAGATAATTGGGGCCAAAATCTTATAAATAGCAGTGAGATGGACATTTTTTCCTGTGATAAAGTGGGGTCAAATTTCTATCCACAGAGTCTGTGATTGTATGTGACCTCAAACTCATTTGATGGTCTCTGATTGGATGATATGAATCAACACCAGATAATATGTGGTAAAATACTTTCAGGCGGAGGTAGAAGATCTGAACATAAACCACAGGGTTATAGAGGTAACAGAGTACATGGAACTACTTCAATTTTATTATGTAATTTAGTAAATATTGTTTCATTAAGTCAGCTTTCTTATATGTATGCCAAACTTTCCCTGTAAGCCATAACTATTGACCAGTTTCCATCATTGGCTAATGTAAGCCTTTCTGCATTTCCTTAACTTTTCTGCGCTGATCTTCATAGTGCGCTCTGCTGTGATAGCACAGACATGAAATGAATTAGCCAGTGATTGAAACTCATCTTCCCACGGCAAGGTGAAAATGTATCGAGATCTCTCCATTTTTTTACCTTGCCTTCAACCTAGCCAGAGGTGGTGAAACGAATCAGCGACACCTGATGTGATCACGAGTTACGTCCCTTACCATCTGCTAACATACAGCCAATGAAATCGCTGTTTACATTCGGAAACAATTCAAAATAAGCAACGATCGACACAGTCACAAAGGCAATACAACTGTCTTCTGATTGGCTTATCCGATTAGCCTGCAGTACGTTATAATCTTAGCACTGAAAATGCGAGGGTTGAGGTAAAGGGCGGAAGGAGAAGATATGGAAATCTTTTCGTTACGCCTGTGACGTTGTGAAGATGATGAAACTGGACAGAGTTATGACTTGTGGGGGAAGTTGATGAATGTCCAATCTCTCTAGTTATCATTATGCATGCTAATAAAGATGTTGAGATATGATTTAGTGTTTTGACATTCTAGTTTTCACAACAACTATGTTCATGTCCTTAATCGAAATTTCTGTCTCAAAAGAGTATCAGTGAAAAATGTGAAATATGACAGATATATATATACATTAAATCTTGTGATTCAGAAATCATATACCTTTTCATGATTTATGATTTCCTTAATCATAATTTCTATCTAAAAAAGTATCAGTAAAAAATGTAAAATGTTACATTATAAGTATATATTATTTACATCCTGTGAAAGCTCATTGAATTTCTGAAAACTTTCATGAATTACGGAACTTCATGTTTGTCTTATATGTGACAAAGGATCAAAAGTCACTGACATGTCAAAACTAGATGTTAGTGTGTGCTTACTGCAGCAGGGAACAGTGTATCTGGAGTATCTTTATGGATCAGGTCTTTGAAGGGCATTTAGAAGTGGTAGGATATTACTGCATCATCTCCATGTTGATGTCGGATCAGGTCTTTGAAGGGCATTTAGAAGTGGTAGGATATTACTGCATGTTGATGTCGGATCAGGTCTTTGAAGGGCATTTAGAAGTGGTAGGATATTACTGCATGTTGATGTCGGATCAGGTCTTTGAAGGGCATTTAGAAGTGGTAGGATATTACTGCATCATCTCCATGTTGATGTCGGATCAGGTCTTTGAAGGGCATTTAGAAGTTGTAGGATATTACTGCATCATCTCCATGTTGATGTCGGATCAGGTCTTTGAAGGGCATTTAGAAGTGGTAGGATATTACTGCATCATCTCCATGTTGATGTCGGATCAGGTCTTTGAAGGGCATTTAGAAGTGGTAGGATATTACTGCATCATCTCCATGTTGATGTCGGATCAGGTCTTTGAAGGGCATTTAGAAGTGGTAGGATATTACTGCATGTTGATGTCGGATCAGGTCTTTGAAGGGCATTTAGAAGTGGTAGGATATTACTGCATCATCTCCATGTTGATGTCGGATCAGGTCTTTGAAGGGCATTTAGAAGTGGTAGGATATTACTGCATGTTGATGTCGGATCAGGTCTTTGAAGGGCATTTAGAAGTGGTAGGATATTACTGCATCATCTCCATGTTGATGTCGGATCAGGTCTTTGAAGGGCATTTAGAAGTGGTAGGATATTACTGCATGTTGATGTCGGATCAGGTCTTTGAAGGGCATTTAGAAGTGGTAGGATATTACTGCATCATCTCCATGTTGATGTCGGATCAGGTCTTTGAAGGGCATTTAGAAGTGGTAGGATATTACTGCATCATCTCCATGTTGATGTCGGATCAGGTCTTTGAAGGGCATTTAGAAGTGGTAGGATATTACTGCATGTTGATGTCGGATCAGGTCTTTGAAGGGCATTTAGAAGTGGTAGGATATTACTGCATCATCTCCATGTTGATGTCGGATCAGGTCTTTGAAGGGCATTTAGAAGTGGTAGGATATTACTGCATCATCTCCATGTTGATGTCGGATCAGGTCTTTGAAGGGCATTTAGAAGTGGTAGGATATTACTGCATGTTGATGTCGGATCAGGTCTTTGAAGGGCATTTAGAAGTGGTAGGATATTACTGCATCATCTCCATGTTGATGTCGGATCAGGTCTTTGAAGGGCATTTAGAAGTGGTAGGATATTACTGCATCATCTCCATGTTGATGTCGGATCAGGTCTTTGAAGGGCATTTAGAAGTGGTAGGATATTACTGCATGTTGATGTCGGATCAGGTCTTTGAAGGGCATTTAGAAGTGGTAGGATATTACTGCATCATCTCCATGTTGATGTCGGATCAGGTCTTTGAAGGGCATTTAGAAGTGGTAGGATATTACTGCATCATCTCCATGTTGATGTCGGATCAGGTCTTTGAAGGGCATTTAGAAGTGGTAGGATATTACTGCATGTTGATGTCGGATCAGGTCTTTGAAGGGCATTTAGAAGTGGTAGGATATTACTGCATCATCTCCATGTTGATGTCGGATCAGGTCTTTGAAGGGCATTTAGAAGTGGTAGGATATTACTGCATCATCTCCATGTTGATGTCGGATCAGGTCTTTGAAGGGCATTTAGAAGTGGTAGGATATTACTGCATCATCTCCATGTTGATGTCGGATCAGGTCTTTGAAGGGCATTTAGAAGTGGTAGGATATTACTGCATGTTGATGTCGGATCAGGTCTTTGAAGGGCATTTAGAAGTGGTAGGATATTACTGCATCATCTCCATGTTGATGTCGGATCAGGTCTTTGAAGGGCATTTAGAAGTGGTAGGATATTACTGCATCATCTCCATGTTGATGTCGGATCAGGTCTTTGAAGGGCATTTAGAAGTGGTAGGATATTACTGCATGTTGATGTCGGATCAGGTCTTTGAAGGGCATTTAGAAGTGGTAGGATATTACTGCATGTTGATGTCGGATCAGGTCTTTGAAGGGCATTTAGAAGTGGTAGGATGTTACTCCATGTTGATGTCGGATCAGGTCTTTGAAGGGCATTTAGAAGTGGTAGGATATTACTGCATCATCTCCATGTTGATGTCGGATCAGGTCTTTGAAGGGCATTTAGAAGTGGTAGGATATTACTGCATCATCTCCATGTTGATGTCGGATCAGGTCTTTGAAGGGCATTTAGAAGTGGTAGGATATTACTGCATCATCTCCATGTTGATGTCGGATCAGGTCTTTGAAGGGCATTTAGAAGTGGTAGGATATTACTGCATGTTGATGTCGGATCAGGTCTTTGAAGGGCATTTAGAAGTGGTAGGATATTACTGCATGTTGATGTCGGATCAGGTCTTTGAAGGGCATTTAGAAGTTGTAGGATATTACTGCATCATCTCCATGTTGATGTCGGATCAGGTCTTTGAAGGGCATTTAGAAGTGGTAGGATATTACTGCATCATCTCCATGTTGATGTCGGATCAGGTCTTTGAAGGGCATTTAGAAGTGGTAGGATATTACTGCATCATCTCCATGTTGATGTCGGATCAGGTCTTTGAAGGGCATTTAGAAGTGGTAGGATATTACTGCATCATCTCCATGTTGATGTCGGATCAGGTCTTTGAAGGGCATTTAGAAGTGGTAGGATATTACTGCATCATCTCCATGTTGATGTCGGATCAGGTCTTTGAAGGGCATTTAGAAGTGGTAGGATATTACTGCATCATCTCCATGTTGATGTCGGATCAGGTCTTTGAAGGGCATTTAGAAGTGGTAGGATATTACTGCATCATCTCCATGTTGATGTCGGATCAGGTCTTTGAAAGGCATTTAGAAGTGGTAGGATATTACTGCATCATCTCCATGTTGATGTCGGATCAGGTCTTTGAAGGGCATTTAGAAGTGGTAGGATATTACTGCATCATCTCCATGTTGATGTCGGATCAGGTCTTTGAAAGGCATTTAGAAGTGGTAGGATATTACTGCATGTTGATGTCGGATCAGGTCTTTGAAGGGCATTTAGAAGTGGTAGGATATTACTGCATCATCTCCATGTTGATGTCGGATCAGGTCTTTGAAGGGCATTTAGAAGTGGTAGGATATTACTGCATCATCTCCATGTTGATTATCTTTATGGAGACAAAATTCTAGGGGATTCCCCTGTTTGTGTGTTTGTTACTGATTATGCATGATTAGAATTCATTCCAATCATAACATACTGATAAGAATGGTATTTTGATACAAATTAAACACATAATTGCATAAACAGACACATCCCTTGAATTTAAGTGTCAGCAAAATACCCTACTCATTAAAAACAGCATGGTATATTAGCAGTAATATTTATTATTGTTATACAATTTTATGAAATAAAGAAATTTATTATTCAGAATCATATTTTTCATATCTGCTATCCTGTCATCAAGAACAAAAACAACAACTGTTTACTGTTAAAAGAATTTGTTCTGCCCTTTAGCATGCGCTGTAGCATGTTTTTCTTACCCAAATAAAGTGTTGTCTCAAAAATAAATAACTGTTACCAATGGCTAAATAATAGCCTACTCCTGCATCAATAAAACGAGTTCAAAAATGAATGTGGTCACATTATAATGGCCGCTTGAAGGTAGTTCAAATGATCTGACTGATGTAGCGATACTTAAACATTCAGAGTAGAGTTTTAAATATGGTACAATGATGAAATCGTCAACCATCTTGCTGTCTGAACTCTCAAATGTGCATGAGACCTACAAATCTACCTCTCACACTGAAGCGTTTCACACCACTGTCACTTTATACGTCGCACCATTTTCTTCGAAAGATGGATACAGCTTACCGTGTCATGTAACGAGATGTTTTGCCCCTTAACGTACCAATATATAAACTTTAATAATAAATGACAAATTTTGAGAAAACAACATGAAAAACGTGCTACAGCGCCCTTAATTAAGTGGGTTCTTCCTTGTGGACGAGGAAGTCAATAGAGTCTGCTCCTCTGAATCGGAGGAAGGAAAGTAATGGTTTACGGTAGTTTATTGTGAAATGATAACCCATGGTTTTCCGGAGCTTGATCTGTTTCAAGTTTCCGGTGTAACAGTTTCGTGGGTTGACTCGAAAGCCAACATTGTGAGATTACTGTCTGAATGAGGTAAAAATTGCTACACAGGAACTCGATATCGTAATCAAAACGTAGGTAAAACATAGGTAAAAAACTACCCCTATATAACATAAACTATAGGGGGTAGGTATTTTTTACCTACGTTTTAACTACATTTTAATTACGATATTGAGTTCCTTTGGGTTGCTATGGCTGCTCACATAGTCAGTTCAATCTGTATTTCACAAACTTAGTAATTTAAGGCTGGATATTGTGGCAAAATTCATATTGCGATATATTGCGATATACAGCACACATATTGCAATAATACTGCGATATATTGAAAGACTTCTTCATTGAGCTTTTATACACCGTTATGCAATTTAAACATGAAATATTTGATAAAATGCCTTTCAGATCTTACAAAATATATACAAGTTATTAAGGTAAATATGTAAGCAAATTCTAATGATATTTACATAAGAAAATGTCTCCCATCATTTGTCCAACACATATTCCTGCACATCAAACATTTTTTGGAGAATTATACCATGTGTCTGTGCCTAAAAGCAAGATTTTAAACTTAATTTTACTTGAAATGCATTGGTGCGATATATTGCGATATAACAAATCATATTGCAATTATTGCAATACACACTTTGTACCGATATATACCGGTATATCGATAATATTGCACAGCCCTAAAACTTAGTCATGGTAATAATTTTCCAAATCATTATTTCAAATTCCTTTGATGTTTTAGCTCATCAGAAGTCAGGTGGGGTAATTAATTGTATAGAGTTGGGGAGATGACAATATGATTTCTTGCTAATCGTTATATTTGAAGCCCATTCTTAGCTGATTTTAATGCAGGCGTTTGACAGAAACATTAACAATGTAATACCCGAGGAAACATGTTTATCCATCGCCAACCTTTGATAATACATCATGCAATTTCCGATGACCTTCAGAATCAATGGCCCTTTTAATTGATAAGATAGCTGATTGGCGTTTCCATGGTTTCTTTTGAACCATTAAGATCACCGTAACCGTAAGTAATACTCGAACATACTTTGTAATAAATAAATATTGCAGTAGTTGGATAATTAACTTCAACTACACAACTAATTGATTAAATTGATATTGATAACATCCAATTTGACTGACTATAGCCCCGTTCATGCGCCACTGTTTACATACATGTGCAGAAATACATATATATGTATATTTACATAGGTATGTAAACGTGGAGCATGAACGCAATTGCATACATGTGTATCTTTGCATGGTATGCACATTTGCACTGAGTCAAGAGGTAGTGCAAATGTATTTTTGCACATGTGCAATTTTGCACAGTATGCAAATTTGGCGCATGAACGCAAATACCGATTTACACACATAAGCAAAGAGAGAGAGAGTCTCGAATGATGAACATGATCATGACTGGTCTTGCACAGCCTTCATATCACAGGATCATATCCATGGCAGCAGGGAGGGGAACCTACATGACTCTTCAACATATCTCATGATGATTAGGCCCTATGGTGATTGTTAAATCAAAAGCTACAATAGACTTGTATACAAGTTTCATTCAGGATCATTCAAAGCGCTTGTGTTATGAATAAGTGACTGAGAGACATTTTAATTATGTTTTCAAGAAAAGGATCAGGACATCCTATATTTTGATTTCATTCCGTCTATTTACCATTCCAAGATCTCAGATCAGAGTTTGCAAAGATACGAGCATAATATGCTCTTCCCACCTACAGCCCACCATAATACAAAATCACAGACAACGTGCAACACAATCGAATAAAACCCCTTTCGATTAAGACAGTCCCCAAGAGTCTGTGAAGGTGCAATATTAGGGATGTGTGACCCATCTATGGACCCTGCACAATGTGGAAAACCCGAAATCTGCTCATAATCCACCAGAACCTCCCGCAGTTCATCCCCTTCTGTAAACTTGATGACTTCAGGCGCCATCTTCTCAATCAAAGCATTGCAGACTCCTGAACACATGCCACAGCCGTAGATTTGGCAACACCAAAGAGATGGGCAACATTCTATATTCAGCTGTTGTTGCAAACCAGTAGATTGTTATTACTATTTGTCTAACAGACAATGTTTCATTTAATTTGTATTGGTCTGATTTTCCAGGGATCCAGACAGTTGTGCTTATATATAAGATTCTTGTGACATCCATTATTCATTGTTGAAAGTTTGAACAACATGGTTCTTAGAACTGTTTCTGAAAGATATCCAAACTCCTGCTATTACTGATGACTATATATGTCATCATAAAGGGAAACATCTCCTTTGTCTCCGCAGTACACCACTGTCTACATGACCAAGGCTTGTGCTTAATGAAGGAAACTGAAAATTTACCCTATCAAAATGCATACCATCAGATGGCTCATGAACGCATAGCAAATTTTGCATTTACACACCTGAATATATTTACATAGTGTGTATTTTTGCATACAGTGCAACGTTTTGGCGCATGAACGGGGCTTATGAATATCCACAATACAGCTGCATACCAAAAGTTTGTGTATTTCAGTGCAAATATCGTGTAATTTGGCATGCTTTGAAGCATCGTATCAACGCGTATACTAGACCGATCATTTTGCATGTTTGCATTATAAGAAGACAATTGAGTGTTCCATAATATACTCTGATTTGATATCTCATGGTCAACAATTATAGTTTCTGCAGCTCTTTGAAGTGTCCAGGGGTCAATCTTTTCAAAACTACAGGTTTTTATTTTTTTCTTTAAAATATTCAGTAAAATAAGTGATCAACTGGGTCAAACATACATCATATATATCCTCTTATACTCATTCAATGTATTTGTGTAGAAATTGCTTTAAAAAATTATTCGAAAATAATAGGATACGTTTGGTAATGATTATTTTACTCATGGATATACTATGATTCATTATCCCCCGCCGCGCGTTTAGTGCGACGGGGGATATAGTATTCGGATGCGTTCGTCCGTACGTACGTCCGTACGAAATGGAATAACTCATACTATTCTCTGGATTCTTTTCATATTTTGCATATGGGTTCATCATAGGGAGAGTAATGTTCCTACAGAGGTTTATGACCTTGTCCTTCATTTCAAGGTCACAACGAGACTTTGTCATTTTACCCTTGTCAGCGGGATATCTCAAGAACCGTTCACCGGATTCTCTTCATATCTTACATATAACTTCTCCAAGGGAAGACAAAGGGCTTATTAGATTTTGGTGACCTTTACGTTATTCTCAAGGTCACAGCGGAACTTCGAAGTTTTCGACATGTTAATGTACATGTAAAGCTTGTCAGCGGATATCTCAAGAACCATTCACCGGAATTCCATCATATCTTACACATAGCTTCTCCAAGGGAAGACAAAGGGCTGATTAGATATTGGTGACTTTTACGTTATTCTCAAGGTCACAGCGGAACTTCGAATTTTTCGACATGTTAATGTACATGTTAAGCTTGTCAGCGGATATCTCAAGAACCATTCACCGGAATTCCATACACATAGCTTCTCCAAGGGAAGACAAAGGGCTGATTAGATAATGGTGACCTTTACGTTATTCTCAAGGTCACAGCGGAACTTCGAATTTTTCGACATGTTAATGTACATGTAAAGCTTGTCGGCGGGATATCTCAAGAACCATTCACCGGAATTCCATCATATCTTACACATAGCTTCTCCAAGGGAAGACAAAGGGCTGATTAGATATTGGTGACCATGACATTATTCTCAAGGTCACAGTTGAACTTCGACTTTTTCGACATGTTTTTTTTTTTTTTATCACTTTATTTCTTTTTCTTGGGTACAGCATATTCAGTGTCATCACAAGAAAATAGTACAATAAGTTAACATAATCACATGTATATACTATATACAAGTAAGTTCATCTATACAAAGAGTTTATGACAAGACGACCAGAAAGAAACAAAAGAATCGTATCTGCAGTGTGAGTAAGCGTTTGATTTATGCAATTGATAATTATATTTTAATTTCGGCTTCAGACCAGCAAGGGAAGGTAATAGATTTGCAAGTTTTCGGGAGTAAATGTATTCCTTTGTAAGCATGAAAATGAAATTCAATACATTGTTTCTTCTTTCTTTATATCCAAAAATAAAGGTTTCTAGGTTTTGTGTTAAACAGGTATCTGTCTCACTTTCGATCCATTCAAGTAGGTCTTGCCATAATCTTTTAACAATTCTGCAATCATATAATAAGTGACGAATTGATTCTATTTCAACATTACAGAAAGTACAAAGTGGAGAGTCTATTATTTTATATCTATATAAGTCTTTATTAGTCGTGAGTATTCTATGAAGTACTCTATATTGAAACCATCTATGTCTGATACTATAGGCTGCTTGGAAAGGTATGGAATTGTAAATTTTCCATACTTGTGGTGTGATTTCTATATTTAATTCTTTTTCCCATTTTATTTGGTAATGCAGTTTTTGGGTTGAATTATCATCGACAAGTTGAGTGTAAAAAATGCTACATCCTTTTTTTGTTTTATAAAGAATTTCTACGTGGGGCGGAATGAATGGCAATTCTTTCTGTTTAAGGATAATGATAGAACTTTGTTTGAAATACGATTTTAGTGAGGATATCAACCCTGCATATTCGAGAAAGTTTGTTTCAACTTCATATTTTTCTATGAATTCTTTGTATTGTAGAAGTGTATTATCTTCTTTAACAAAGTCATTTATGAATTTAATATTGGATTGGAGATAGTGGCCATATACTATAGGTTTATTTCCTATTGTTATATTATCATTTGCCCAAATATATTGGCGACTAAGTTGGTCATTGTCATATGTCTGTTTTTCTTGTAAATCAGACCAAGCGTAAAAAACATCTTTCCAAAATGGGCTATTGAGTTCAGGGATATATTGTGTTCTAAGATAGGCTGATCCCATTTCAATAGGGGTAAGTATATTTTTTCGATGTGTTGTATGCAACACGTATTTTAAATTTGAGTCTTGTACATATAGCCTTCTGATCCATGATATCTTTTGTGATTTAATTGTTTCAAGTATAGCTGGCATTTTTAAACCACCGTCTTGATACGTTTTAGTAATTAGACATCGTTTTATTTTGTCAGGTTTACCTTTCCAAATAAACGAAAAACATTTTCTTTGCAGATTTGTTATTGTTTCTAATTTTGGGTTTGCAAGGGAGGTGAATAGGTGGTTAAGTTTTGGTAGTATTAAACTTTTAAGAACAGTTATTCTTCCCAAAGGCGTAAGGTCTCTCAAAGACCATAAATTCATTTCTTTTTCAATTGACTTAAGCTTATCTTTGTAGTTCCGTTCTACCATTTCTGCTTTGTTGTGTTGAAATAGAATACCTAGCAGTACGAAAGGTTTTTGAGTCCAGTCTAGGTTGTAATCTCTGCAAAATTGTAAACTTGAATATTGTTTTGATCCTATCCATATAATTTTAGTTTTGTCAATGTTTATTTTGAGTCCAGAGAATGATGCGTACGTTTCGAGTACCTTTAATGTTTCTCTGAAGGAATTTTCGGAACCATCTAGAATTATAGTAGTGTCATCGGCAAACTGTGTAAGCAAGTATTCAATATCTACCATCGTTATTCCTTTAATCTTCTTATTTTGTCTTAACATATGGGCCAATATTTCGGCTACTATAAGGAATATATAGGGCGAAAGAGGGTCACCTTGTCTACAACCTCGTGTGATTCGAAAGAATTCTGACGAGAATCCATTTACAAGAACACTAGAATTAATGTTATTGTAGAATGTTTTTAACCAGTGTTTAACAGATGGTCCGAAATTGAAAAAGTCAAAACACTTCTCTATGAAAGACCATTCCACAGAATCAAAAGCTTTCTCAAAGTCTATCAGTATCAAAAGTCCAGGCATATTCGTAAATTCTGTATAATCCATAATATCATCTACTAGTCTCGTACATTCTCCAATATATCTACCTTTCATAAATCCCTTTTGATCTTCACTTATTATCTTGGGTAGTATATCCTTAATGCGTGCTGATATAGCGGCTGAAGCTAGTTTATATGATATGTTTAATAATGAAATTGGTCTAAAGTTTTTCAACTGCTGCTTTGATTTATCCTTTTTCGGGATGCATGTAATAAGGCCCTGTTTTTGGCTTATAGAAAGTTCACCGTTCCTATATGCTGCATTCAGAGAGTTAATTAGATATTTGTTAACATCGTTCCAAAAGAATTTGTAGAATTCAGCTGTGAAACCAGAAGGGCCGGGGCTTTTATCATTTTTCATATTTTTCAAAGCTGTTAGAATTTCATTATATTGCAATTCTCCTTCAAGCGTAAGAGCCTCGTTGTCAGACAACTTTGGTATTTTATTATCTTTAAAAATGGTTTCGAGGTCAACGTCATTTACCTTTTTACTTTCATATAGCGTTTGGAAGTAAGTTTTTGTATAACTAATGATTTCGTTTGTTTCATGTATTTGTCCGTTATCGGTCTCTAAACTTGTTATTGATTTGTTTGTGAAATTTTTCTTTTCTAGATTTAAAAAGAATTTTGTCGGCTTTTCACCTTTTTCATGCCATTTTGCCTTGGACCTAAGCATTATTCCATCGGTCTTATATCTATTTAGTTCAGTTTGTTGTTCTTTTAGAATGTTTATTTCTTGTAATAATTTTGATTTTGTTTCTTCATTCTCAGAACTGTCTAGCCTTTCTTCCAAATTTTCAAGTCTTTCGTTATTTTCATCTTCTAATTTTATTCTTTCTTTCTTTTTTTGAGCTGAATATTTTATCGTGTGGCCTCGAATATTGCACAGTAGTGTTTCAAAAAAAAGTTGTTCACTTATCTTTAACACTTTATCTCCATCCTGATCTCGACAATGATATTGCTCAACAGTCTCTTTAACAATATCTTTAATTTTGTGCACATATTCTGGATCGTGTAGCAGACTGTTGTTGAATTTCCAGAAACCCTTTCCTTTTTCAAGAGTTGTAAACTCAATTTGTAAAGAAATCATGGAATGATCAGATCTATAACTAGGTTCAATTTTGGAAGTAACAATCGACTTTTCTAGGTTTCTGCTTACAAGAAAGAAATCTAAACGTGCTTGCTTCAATGGTTTTGGTTTTCTCCACGTGTATCGTTTAGTATCTAGATTAGATTCGCGCCATGGGTCGTATAGGTCCAGTTCATCTATCATATCAAGTACAGCTTCCTTTGATTTTGGGTTATTTATATGTAAGTAGTTAAATGTATCTTTTGACTGATCTTGAACTAAATTAAAGTCTCCGCATATGATATTTGTTTCCGTTTCTAGACTTAGTATTTTAGTTTTGATTTCTTGATAAAATTCAGGTGTATCTACATTTGGACCATAGACATTTGTAATACTTAACATTTCTTTATCTGTTTTTATCTTAAGTATTAAAAAGTTTCCATTCTCGTTATCATTTATTTCTTTGAGAATTTCAAATTCAAAGTTATCTCTAAATAGGATGGCTACACCTCTAGATTGACTTGTATAAGAACTAAAACGGACTTCTGAAGAGTTCCATTCCAATTTTATCTTCTGTTCAATGTTCTTTGTCGACATGTTAATGTAAATGTAAAGCTTGTCAGTGGGATATCTCAAGAACCATTCACCGGAATTCCATCATATCTTTTACATTCCACCTCCAAGGGAAGACAAAGGGCTGATTAGATAATGGTGACCTTTACGTTATTCTCAAGGTCACAGCGGAACTTCGAATTTTTCGACATGTTAATGTACATGTAAAGCTTGTCAGCGGATATCCCAAGAACAATTCACCGGAATTCCATCCCATCTTTTTCATTCCACCTCCAAGGGAAGACAAAGGGCTGATTAGATAATGGTGACCTTTATGTTATTCTCAAGGTCACAGTGGAACTTTAAGTTTGTCGACATGTTAGGCTTGTCAGGGGAATCGATATCACAAGAAATGTTCATTGGATTCTGATCGTTATCTTACACCAGTGGTTCTTTTAGGGAAAATTCAGGGGCCAGTTGATTTTGCTGATCTTGACATTATTTTTCAATTTTGAAGTAATAATTTGCGGCGGGGGATCATCACTTGTTGTCATTGTATGTGATGTTATTATGTTGTCGTTACAATGAACATCAGTTTACATGATATTTGCACTAAAATGCACATGTATGTATACATGCAGTTATATTGTTTCCTTTATTCTGAATCGGAATAGTCCGTTTGTCCAGTGATACATTGACATCATATTTTCTTTTCTTTCATACTTGTCTTAAATTTCACTTAATTTCGAAACAATGAAATGCACACATGCAGCTGTAAAAAACACTGATGTATCTGTACAACTATAGGGTATATAGTTTCCGCCCACCACATCATCTCACCGTGTGCTCTGGTTTCTCGACGATATATCATCAACACATTTTGACAGATACTGTTAATACGTTCAAACTTTATCAACGTAAAAACCATCTCTGACAGTATAGGAATGTCAACTTTAGAGATGTTTTGAGTCATGTGAAAAATACATTCTTGTTTGACATTCGTTGAAACTGAATTAATGATTGCAATCCTGATAATGGTCCTGATTTTATTGTGTTTCAACAAACTGTTTATGTTAACATATATACACCAAACTCGGTCATATTTGTTCTTTCTAATATGTATCACCAGTGTTTGTAATCAGGGTGTCCAAAACCAACGGTCCTGTGAACCATTTCCGGGTTTGAATCCTGTGCTTCTTAATATTAATGAAACTACACTTTCCTCCTCTCTCGCGAACACGAAAGGGGGGAAATCAAAGAAACACCACACATGCACACGTACAAATCTTTATTATCAAAATGCAAACGATTTATATCTTTATCGAGGATACAAAACTTCGACAAATGTTAGAAACTTCAATGAACAGAGCAAAAATAGTTTTAAAATGTGAATATGGCAGAATGCGATCACCCTTTTGACCTTTCCAGCACCTTCTTGTGACTGCATTTCATGTTACATTACATGTTATTACAGAGAACACATGGGCATGTTATATTAACTAATCCGACTGAAATAATTTGAGGAAGAGCATGTTTCTTTTTGTGAATGTATGGTAATAATGATTGTAAAAAGAACCCCGATAGATGTTTCAAATTGACACTATTTTATCCATTATGGTTCCCATAGTATGTTGCGCTGCGCTTCTTCGACTGGCTTAAATGGATTGTGACACGTACTACGTACTCTAATGGGTAAATAGAGATCTCACACAATGGAGAAGAAATGTTACCAAGTGTAAAACAACCCTCCTCAATCAATAAATAGAGTTCAAAAAGGAATGTTTACAGTTCTGTCAAGCACATTCTCTTCCCATAGAGGTTCTTTTTAAAATAATTTGTTCATTAATTGTTACAGATTCAAACACAAGAGTCAAACAGCAAGGCATATAATCATACTATGAACAGGTAAATACATGTTATTATAGACATAATAATTAGTTGCTGAAGGCTGGAATGACTGA
Organism: Gibbula magus; assembly: GCA_936450465.1. Classification (NCBI taxonomy): domain Eukaryota; kingdom Metazoa; phylum Mollusca; class Gastropoda; order Trochida; family Trochidae; genus Gibbula; species Gibbula magus. Next base: position 32,725,623 of record OW388290.1, on the reverse strand, counting down.
ATTTCATTTTTTGATGAAATTTGTCATTTTCATTGTTTTTCTTCGAGATGAATTTTTCAACTGAAAATATATCTTTTAATACCATTTTATAACTGTTGAATTCAACTTCCAAACGCAACTCTTGCCAGTCTGCATTACTGGCTGATTAAAGCCTTGCGGTATTTCCATCGCTTTGTTGTGTCTAGATAGTAAATAGCTGCACCAGAAATGCATAGTGGACCTAGATTTCTAAGCACAGGTTTCTTAAGGAAATACTGCAAGGCCTAAATCAGCCAGTACTGGAGACTGGCAAGAGTTATGCCTTGCATTCGGAAGTTGGGTTGAATTTTGGAACTGTATTTCTAATATTACACAAATGGATATGTTTTTTGGCAGAGATAATGATTTGTTTAAGTAATACATCTGTATGTAATGTACCCCTTCCCATAGAGGTTACTCCCTCCAGATTTAGGATCAGAAATCTAAAGGGAGTAACCTCTGTGGGAAGAGAATGTGTCAAGCAATGTGGATCGATTTTCCACCCTCGTATTACTAAAATGTGTTCACACTAGAATGGCCGACAGCAGTTTTAGTGCAATGGGCTGTTTTACCCTCTTCAGTAAAGCTATAATGCAACATTTGTTATTGTAAATGGCAAATTTGAACATACACAAAAATGCAAAATGATGTCTTTAACATAAAGTAAGCAAACCAAAGAAGTGCAGCGCAACAGACCAATAATGTGTTTGAATAATGAAACGATAACGCGCATAAACAGGAAGATCGTTTCCAATTTCGTTACCTTAAAAACCTCTGTCGCATCGTCCCTCGGGTACTTTCTAATGATTCAAATGTTGATTGGTGTACACTTGATAATGGCAATGGATATATTCAGTTTCAGTGATTACCCCATATGAAATATCCCTAAATATTAATTAGCACCAATCAATTCAGCTAAAACGATGAATACACGAATATTTCTCTCATTGTGAATATCATGTTAAAATTTAAACAGTACCCATATGAAATATCCCTGAAAGTAGTACCATTTAAATTCAGCTAAAATACATACATGCATTTTTCTCTCATTGTGCAAATCATGTCTATAATTTAAGACAGTAGTTGTAAAATGTATTGAATGATGTAAGTGTTGCCTTTGAAACTTTTGAAGATCTGCTATGAAATATGAATATGAACAACAGAACGAAAACATGACTGTGCATTATAATATACTTACTTGGAAAAATTTGACATAGAATTTATCTTTTTATGCACTTATTCACTTACTCAACCAACCCTTGCATATTTGTCAATCACACATTGTTGGTAATGGTATATATTCTAAATGTTTAAGTGCTTCCTCCAGGTTTTGACTGTCGTTTCCGCAGTATCGTTTGATAATAATTTTGTCTGCATGGGAACATGAACAATTGTTAACACTCAATCAGCACTACGTTGTCAATCCGGAAGCTTGTTTTTACATACAAATAGGGGGAAATATTCAATTTCTACAGACCGATCATTTAAAAAGAGTAAATTATTTCTAAACCTGATACACAGAAAAGCCCTTAGCTTATCCACTAAAGACAAATGGTATGCAATTTCCAAGAACAAATAGCACATGTTGTCCCTTCAACATCTAAGCATAAACTCATTAAGGCATCGTTGAATTTGCCCTTTGTTATGTACCTATGATGTAAGTATTAGATATACATGTCATTTAGATAGTGAATAAATGTAACATGTATATTGGGGATCTCACTATCTGCAATAGTACCAATTATTGTAGGTTTTGTTAGTCCCATGCAGGATTCGAACTCCCACCCTTAGTCAGGCACCGATCACCAGCACTGACTGTACCAACAGCCTACCAACTCGGCCACCATGATCTCGACAAATCGACCTTTGTAGCTAGTGTCGATGAAGAAAGTTCCAAAATGGACACCAAAGAAGGAAATGCAGTTAAACTGTGTACAGTTTCTCATCTCAGAAGTGGATTAATGGAACACACACTATTATCATCAACACATACAATAAATATGGTAGATCCAACACCAACTGAACACAACCTCGTGTATTCAACTTGATGAAGATCATAATTTATCTTGAGAGGTCATGTTCAGACATAATATTCTACTTTCTCGCTTTAGTCGAGCAAATGTGTTTAGGGTTCTTCTAGAAGCCTTTCTAAACAAATACTTCACTTGGATATCATGAAACATATGAAGCTAGGTATTTCAATGTGTTTCAAATAACAACGTTAGAGATAATTTACCATTATGTAGGACAGTCGATCTAAATGTATTTAGATTGCATGAGAATGAGCCTTTAACATTCACACAAACCATCGAGCCAGCTCGTTGAGAAATGAAACGATAACAGGATGAAACAAATGTCATTTCGAGTGATTAAAACTAATGATGATCTTGGACCGAGTATGACGACATCTCATCACGTGATCGCGATGACCGTATTACTGTTTGCCCAAGTCTATGGTTTCTTCATCCTCAATGGCTGGCCGACGTTCAAGACGTCGACGTGAGTTGGAACGTTCCGGCTTTGTGTCGGGCAGTACGGTCTCTTGGTACTCCTGAAACACGCGTCATTATGGTTAGGATCATACATGATTTGTCTTTGTTATTACTTTTTATATTGGTCGGGAGAACGCCAGGTTCATTCTCTCCCCACAGAGGTTACTCATGTCAATATTTTTCATGGTAACTCGCTCCGATCACAAGAGTTGAATGACGCTTTAGCAGCGTTTATTTTCCATTGCAAACTGGCATTCAATTCTTACGTGTCATCAAATACATTGTCCCTGTTACGTATGCCCTCTTGGTGTAACACTATACCTTCTGATAATTGGTATCAGAGTTTGAAATGTTTATCAAGGATGTTAGAGTATGTGAGACATGCATTTCCCTGAATGATTGACTTTATAACATGAGAGAAGAGTGTCAAGCTCGTTCCTTACCATGAGCTCAGGGTTGATGAAGGGGCTTGGTGGTTCAGTTTCATCGGTTGGAAAGCCAATGTATGCGCCTGAAGAAGGAGATAAGGACACAGTTAAATCGGTTCCGGTGAAGAGATAACAGTAAGCATTTGTACAGAATACGACACTGTATCACAAAACTGTACATAATGGACATGTACCTTCTTTTGCAAGGGGTATATATAATCTTGACTTACGCTCTTCGTTGGAAGGACGAAGGATACTTATTCAAATGGTCTCAGGATGTAACGAAGAAAGACATGATTCTAAGAAAGGCGGTATAAAGGATATAAAGAGGAAAGCGACCGTTTCTATGGTCTCACCTTCTTGACTCTCCCCAACTTCCGGACACGTTGTGGTCACTTGACCTGTTTCTTGGACAGCTGAAACGAAGAAATGGTAAGGTTTTCTGAGTACATTGCATTACATCCCGAATAATCAATCAACAAGGCTCATCCAAACATAATCATAAACAAAATGTATAATAATTTTTTTTATTTGAGGATTAAGGATATGTATAGAAACTAACAGAAATAATTTTGAATGAAAAGGACGTACAGGAAATTTTAGTCTCCAAATGAATTTGTGTAAGGAGAAAACTCACCATGTTTGCTGGCTTCCATACGACAAAGAATTTCGTATTTGTCGAGGGTATCCTTGATTTCGGTAATGAGATTCTCGCCGAGCCTTCTAATCCTTTCTGGATCCTCAGGGATTGGGTTTTTAATCATCCTCATAGTCGTCGACCCGAAATCCATCTCGTCCTTCTTGTGTCTTATCTCCAGATCAATCTTCCCGTTCAGTTCCCTCACATCGCGCAACACCGGAAACAGCTTCCCTTTCAGGTCCTCTCCAAGCTGCCAGGCCGTGGGCGTCGCCATCTTGGAAAGGGGAGATTACTCTCGACTCACCCAATCTGAAATCAGAATTGGTAATTGGATCCATTAGTTTGATAATTTCTAGCGATCGTATGGAACCAGGAGCTTATAGTTGATGACCAATATCATATTACAATGTCAAGAAATTGTGAAATTGTTTCAGTCCAAATTATTAAAAAACATTCGAAGCTTGCCATTAGGCTACATAATAGATGGCAAGTGATACCTGAAATAAATAGAAATGTTGTTATAAATCAATGGTTTACTTTGATCTCTTTCTAAAAGTTGAGGTAGAGCAAGACAACTTCTTTATTGTGAACGTACATGCTGTTTCAGTGTAAATGCTTACTCCTTAATCAGGTGGGTTGTGAATGTGAAGGAACGTGGTGTATTTCCAGTATAAAGAATGAATATTGCTTTATTTTTATGCATTCCAATGCTAGATACAATTTGAGACGTCTTTTAAAGGAACAGAGAGGAAAGTAGGTTTTGTTCTCTCGTCTACTTAAGTCTCACAATCAGCACAGAGTCAGTCGGACCTACAGATCAAATTACTGGAAGAGTAAACGAATTGGGTAATAACAGTGTTTGACATAGGTTTGAATAGTAGCTAGTTCGAACGAATAATTTTGGTATTTTATATGATGAATGTCAACAAACTGACATAAAGACAGGATAAAGGATTTATGTTACGTCAGTTTTATTGTTAACATTTCTATATCTGAAGCAACCTTCGTGTGTCAAATGTTTGTAAGGATCAGAAGAAGAGTACGTAAGTGGAGGCGAGGTCAGCCTTCTGTATCTAGGCCGGTGACTATCTGACTACCGCACGATATATGATAATGATTATAATTAGGAAAACCAGGAAGTAAGGTTCATATTGCATGTCTGTTGTCGACAGATGAAACAGTGTGTAGTCCGGGTTTCATTTCACACTTCATGGCACCATGCGAGTTATAAGTGGTGAAACAGAATAGAACTTATTCCGTAAAATTCACGAAAAGTGATATAGAGGTAAATATGCATCTATAAACAAGCAAGCGTCAGTTACACGACATAATCCGCCGCCACAAAGTATTACTTCAGAATTTAAAATATGAAGAGAATCCAGTGTACGGTCATTGATATATATCCGTCTGACAAGCTTAACACGCAAGTTGTACAAGTATATTCATGTTGTAACATTCAAAGCTTCACTGGGATCTCGATGATAATGTCGAGGTCACTGTATCGTAACAACCTCGCAACTTCCCTAGACGAAATTTTGGAAGGTTTTCTGTGGTTAAGTGATGAGATATTACCGAAAAGTAGATTTTATCTCATTCTGCTTATGAAGGTAACATAGGTCTATGATTCTTTGTCATACTTTGAGAAGATAAGGTTTACAGCATTTATTTATTGAAAAATATAATTATCCCTTGACTTTACTCCAAGCATCTGTTGCGTTTCTTGGCCTTGGTTAGCAGTGGTACACTAACGGTATACACACTTTCAAATTAGGCACTCTTTGAGCTTTAACTGGCAAAATCATTCATAACTCCATTGAGGTGGGTTTTAGGAAGTGTTAATAATGTTCAAGAAAAAGTTCATCATGCAAGCAATTACAAGTTGTCCATCAGAAGAACCTATTTCATAGCATTATACATGTTCGTCTGTCCAGTGTTATCTAATCAGCCTATACAGTCTGTTAACACCACCAACTAAGGACAGCAGCACCACGGTGGATGTATAACTAATATCCCAATGGCGACGTCATCACACATCTAGTTTCACAGTCACAGGCCAAACTTGTAAACTATAAATTATTTCAATAAAGAAAGCCAAACCTTGTCATCAAATGTGTATACCATTTTATCAAATATTTGCAAATGGTTTGTTCACAAAGCAGATCAGAATACATAAAGCAGTAGCTTCACGGATGCATACATCTATATATATGTGAATAGATATCAACGGTTTATATTCGGTTATCTAGACACTATATCGAGAATTAAGTCACTGACAATTAGACAGCACGTCCAGTGGTTTATCTTACTCGAATTATGAATATGAGTATTTAATAAATTCATACATCAAGTAAATACAGTTCACGTCATCAAACATAAAAAAGCTGCATAAGAACAGTCAACTTACGAAGCAATGGAAAACCGAACTGACCGAATACTTGACACAAGGTGTACTTCACGCGATGTCTTCTCTTGTAGTGTGGAGTTGTTAAGTCGGGTAGCTAAAATGGGGAATCCCCGTCACATTGCGTCAATGGGCTATTTGTAGTAGCTCCCGCAAGTTAAGAATCAGAGGATTGAATGCAACTATTTATAGTAAATAAAGCGCGGATTTCTTTATTGTAAATAGAAAAGACGCTTCGGAGTTTTTGCTATTTCCATTCACCCGATGTTCTGAAACGTTTCGCTTGACGCAATACCAGACGTCAGCAACGAAGCTTGTCTTTCATATCTTCCACTTGAATAAGCCACCAAGTCAATAAGGTCCTCATCTCAAGCCATCGATATCCTGTATTGTAAGTACATGTAACTTTTGAAAGAGATTGCTATTTATATCAACCTTTTTTTCTTCTGAAAATTGTGTTCAATTGATTCCAGCTGAACTAATAGTGTAAGCCTGTGTAGCGACATGCACTGAACCGTTCCAAAATAGCCAGTTGCTGTAAATACAAGTAATAGCCATGATAAACATTTCGATGTAAGAGTTTGTGACTGATGTGCAAAATTCCATAACCACACTTATTACCCATATGGTTGAAAATAACCGAGTTAATATTATTGATATGAGCACATGTGCACATATCACGTTTGCCTAGCAACGATTGTTTCACCGCCTCTGCCCGCGTCATAAAACGATTGTTCGTGACGTCACTGTAGCTTGCCGTCGCAAAGAAAGTGGGCCATTTCCTGGCTAATTTAACGCGAATCAAATGGAATAAAATGGGTAATAAAGAAATTATTACACTCGAAAATGTGCCATATGACTTTTACGAAACTCGTGCAACTTTATGTATAACCCTCGCTCTCGCTCGGGCAATACAAAAATTCACACTCGTTTCGTAAAAGTCATATGACACACTTCCTCGGGTAATAATCTCTATATAAGCACATTACATGGATGTTTTAATGCACATACTAAGAAAGGGATAGTTGATTTATCTTAACAAGTGAGACATTTACAATTTTAGCGCATCCGTTTTCTTGTCTTCTTCGCAGGAAATAAAACGTTTGTTGTCCTATTTACAACGGTGTTTATCATTAATAAGCTAACTGATGAAATTGAATTCTGCATTAATCGAAAATAACTATATATTTATAACAGTTATTGTTCTCATTATGAACCATTGGGCGAACATCACTTACATAATTGGTCATATGGTTGCCTTTTCTACCAATTTCAGAGAAGAAAAGTGAACATCCGGGTCATTTATAATACATAATTGACGTACAACGTTCCAAAATCATAATGAAAGACGCATATGAGGTTAAAGTGGATTCCATCGGAATTTGCACCATTTAAACTAATCATAATGGCTTTGTGTGTGACATCATACACGCATATGGATAATGTACTTGGAATAGTGGATTCGTTAAAAAGAATCTTATATTTCACGCTATTCAAATACACGTAGAATATTTCCTTAAACTTAGGTAAGGTAAAACAAGGGCATGACATATCCTTCTTTCAAGCACATGTGGGCGAAACGCTCATAAATATTCATTAACAGTAACACCTTACTACGTAACAATAAGTTTGTGTTTGGCAAGTAATTCGAAACCGAACTTTAGCTTGGACAAACAGAACAATTCACTTCCATTTTCTCACGACACGACTGATCATGTTGAGGAACTACTGTAAGAAGGAAAGTTATGCGAATTAGACATCGGAGTCTGAGAAAACAAATACATGGTTGTGTTAAAATACAATATTTATTACATCACAGCATATGAACACATGTCACTGCCGATTAGTTCCAGTGAACAAGCTGCTGATCAACAATGTCCTTCAACTTAAATTGCCAAAGAAGGAAATATATAGAAACTAAAAATAATCGATGAAATCACAGATAACATCTCTTTTATAAACCATCTAACACGGTTTCGTTTGGATTGGCTATTGACCATTCAGATTTCATAGAATTTATATTACATCATATAAGTATAACAACGCCCAAGTGCTAATCTTCCATTGCGCTTCAACGATTTAATTCCACATCCTGTATATGTGTCTTAACAGCAAACATGAACGAGCGATTTAAGGAGAGGTGGTACTCAAAAATTGTATTGACTATATATTATAGTTAACCTTTCGTGACAACAAGTCTCAAGATATAACAAACACCGTTTAAACACCACAACACCTATGTTACCGCCTACAATCATATTCATGAACAATTGTGCAGAATAAGTAAAACTGATATCTAACCTATTTGTTGTGAATAATTTCGGTCAGGTTGCCACAGAGGCGTCAAACCATTTACCCATCTCCCATAATGTCAGACCAGAAACCCTCTAGATGTCACATATATGTCAAATATCAGATATCAGATATCAGATTGGGTAAATGTCAAACAGAAAATCACGGTTGTCAGATTACGGTAATTGTTTTGACAATTATTATAATATACTAGAGTTGTGTGATAAGTTGGAACAGTTATAGGCCTATATACGCCCGGCCAAAAGGAAACATCACCAATTGTTCAATAAAGTAAACAGTGACTGCTGGCACAGAAGATCGATTTTGAATGTCTATGTTTTGTTATGTGCTCACAATATCAGGGTATGATACTCTATTCGATGTCTTTTCAAACACACTATTTTAAAATTGTTTCTTGACTGGTTGCATTAGCATTTAAGTTCAAAATCGATGAATTATGGAAAGTTAATAAATAAAAGGTGTTGACATGAAGTACCTTCTTGGTCTTTGATTCGTTGATGCACCATTACTTTGGACGTCATTCACACTGACACTAGATCCTGTTTATATGGCATGTAATCGAGTGCTGCATCAATGAACTTGCATACACCCACACTACTAGTCTTACATTACGGTTACCTGACGTCATTAGGACCTTACGAGAAAAAATCGCTATCTGATTACATCAAGACCTCTGCAGAGAGGCCAACTGTATTTATACCCCACTTCCGCTCTCGCTGATATATGTTTCCTTTTTTATAAATTGTAGGTGTTTTAGCCGATACACCTACACTTTGTCCTGATATACCTTCACTTTTCTTATTTACCTATACTTGTTAATACCTGAGAAATCAGCCACATTTTGTGGAGTCAATTTTCCAAATTATTTTATTTAAGAGTAAGACATTTTAAATTTCCAAATCTAAGTGATGGTACTTTACAAAATGTCAGATTATATATGAACACATAAGACATTTACAAATGTTTCATTTGAAAACTTGTGTACGAACTAACCATTGGACCACGAGACCAGTTGAAACTTTGTACCTTCTTGGACTTTAATTCGTTGATGCACCATTACTTTGAACGAACCAAAGAGTCCTTTTTGACTCTCCAAAATAAATGTTGGCAAAAGACTTGTTTTACGAATCACTTTGTATTTATCACTCCTGGATTAAAATATCTTGTATTTTCTTCGAAAAGTGTCTTTTGCCCGGTAGCTTTTGGTATATGTTGGTATATTATAAAGCTCTAATTCCATTTTTTAAATATTAAATGCTCTTTAGATAAAATGACAACTTCTTATTCAATTTGTCCTATTTCTTATTGTTAAAAAGTAGTCTAATCATGCACAAATATTGAAAATATTCACAGAATACCACATTTAATTTTCATTTACCTATATCGTGTGTGAAAAAATGGCTAAAAATAGAATTAATATATTTGAACACTTCAATCGTATGTAAATTTTAAACTATTTCTCGGACATCGTCTTGTTCTTTAGTAGCCTTCATACTTGTTTTGACAGTTATTGCGCCATATAAGGAAACGATGAAACCCATATGTACTTTGTACTCTCTTCTCAGTTACGCCGGGTTACCTTCCTAATCCTCATTTCAATTACCTGCTTTGAGCAAATTTGAGTTGTTTGAATCATGTTGTCATGCAGTTACATTTTGGCTTGCTGATCTAAGTTATTATAATTTGCATGATGTAAATATAAAAAAACAGGAGATGAAAGTCGTGACTTGTGTCCTTGTAGTCCATCACCATTGTAATTTCTTCAATTGTTACAATCTTTCGATAACATTACTCAGTTGCATTTAACTAAATTTATAAATCAAAGCTTATGTCAAATATACTCTTGAAATATTCGGCCGCAATATAATCGAAATGTTTCTGTTATGTTGACGAGGGGCTCTGTGAGCTCGTCACTGATTTGAATGAAATTTATCTGTTTTGTTCTTCCTATAAGCTCGTGAATGAGTTTACTGATGAACGTGAATATTCTGATAATGTAGTAATGCGAATGTAAAATTGAGCAGATCAGGGGCAGTCGTTGCTAGTATGCTTTCCACGCGTGTGTTTGTTTGGTACGGTACTATAAAGACAGGTTGATGAATCAAGAGCGGACCCTGGTTTTTCGTTTGAAAGGTACACCTCATCTTTCACGACTGCCTGCCACAGACACTATTAGAACTCTCCGACCCATTAGTAACTGAGAATGTTGGTAATGTTCATACATTCGAATCTATTGTAGTGTGCCGCTCACAACGTCAAGTGAGTTAATGTACTAAAGAACCCTATACAACTTGTAGCAAGTAGAGAAATATATGCCATTTAGATAGTGAACACATGTAACATTGCCATTTTTGGGATGACACTGTTCTTGTACTTTGGGTGTGGTGTGGGTTCGGATCCCGCAAGATATGATCTCAAATATAGCAAACTTACATTTGTTCACTATCTAAATAGTATTCCCCATGCATCCAGCCTTTGGAGCTGTGCCAAGTGAATCTACCAGAGGGGTACTAAATGTAGAAACAGATAAAACATCCAATTGTGGTTGACCTGATTTTTATCGAGGCCCCGGTGACCAAATGGGTAAGCTGTTGGTGCAGTCAGTGGTGGCGATTGGTACGTGACTCTGAGGATGTGGTGGGTTCGATATCCCGCAAGGAATTAATTTGTATTATTACTCAGTGGTCCAAAATATAGCAATGTTTCAAGTCTACATTTGTTTACTCCAAAAGAAACGACGTTACTTTTGTTATTAGGCTGAATTTAGATTAAATTGTTAAACAGTTCGAGAAGACATCACGAAATCGAAACTTAGTTTGCTATTTTTCTTTCTCTTTCTAATATAATATGTATTGACGTCACAAGTCGGCCAAGCGTAACAGGTCAACGTGACAGTTTAATACGCCTTTTACTGTAGTCACTCAAGCATGGACATATCTCCTCACATAAACGTGACAACAGCGATGTATAAATACAAGTCAGAGCAATAATTTCGAAATCTATGTATATATATATATATATATATATATATATATATATATATATATATATATATATATATATATATATATATATACACACACACACACACACACACACACACACACATGGTTCCACATGAAATCGTACAGCAGACCTCGAAACCGAAACATGGATGACATAAAAACCGAAACATAGATTTTCACTCAAGATAATAAGATTTGAAAACTCCATCATGCTGTTTGTTAATTGGAGACAATTGTGTTGGTTGCAGTGTGAGATTTAAGCAAAGCTTCCAGCATGCCTTGATTCAGTATAATGCTCTTTAAATTGTCAATGGTACGCATAAATTTGTTTGGAGGGTGAAACTAACCCTGAGTTTGGAAAAGCAAACACATATTGCTGAAAACAAACGACAATACGACTAAAGATGGTGATACAAATCAAACATAAAATCACGTATTGCAGAGAGGTTTTGTGTTGTTTAGAGTGAGACTAGCGCCAAATGAACATGCCTCAATGTCACTGTGAAGAGAAACAAATGAACATGCCCCAATGTCACTGTGAAGAGAAACAAATGTTTCATGTCGATTTTGGGTCATCCGTGACACGAGGTCACCTGTAAATATATACAACACAACTCCACATTACAGACATGTCAACACCTTGCTTAGTCATCAAAGGCAACATACAACTTCGAAGAAAGTACTTTATATAAGTACGTAACATTAGTAAATGCACATTGCTCGGCATGTGTATATAAGCTCAACTCTCCAGCATATACTGACATATTTATACGTACATCCATATACAGTGTATTTCTTTCCTACCGCAAGAAGTGTCTGAAATAGACCTACCTGAGGTCTCGTCCCGGTGAATGATGTAATCCAGATAGCAACCAACACACGACCCACCAATATAGTAATGATGCGCAATATTTGTATATAGATATGTAAGTTCAGAGGTCAAACCGAATCACGTGACCTATGATGACACATATGCGACCACGTATAGATAATATATATATATATATATATATATATACGTAGACTACATAGTCCAGCCCCCACTACACCGAGCTTGCTTCTCACGCCAACTACAACCAGTGAGCTACCTGTAACCAGTGCAGTGAAATACGAGCAGTAGTAAAATGACGTATTTGTACGAGACCCGTATGGTTAACCCTTTGTGAATGAATCCGGGAATAGATGAATAAGTTCAATGGGGCATGTTTGTCAATGTATAGCTTCAGGGATTGGTTTGTTTGGACAACAGATAAAAATCAAATGGGTTTTACTTCCTTCTTCATAGGCCAGCCGGATACAGCCAAGGACAACTTTAAAAAAAATTGATAATCAATTGTTTCCTTCTTCTTGTTCGCTTTGTTAATATAATAATATAGCATTCAGGCTATGCCAAGGAAATATCGAAATATTATATAGGCAGACTACAATTTAATAAATATAAGAGCATAGCTGACAAAAACAAAAACTCCCAGAGTCACACCGACAGTGTATAATCTCACACAGCGAAAACCGGATGTAGCGCACTGTACGCTCGTTCAGCGGTTTATAGCTCTGTCACTCCAAAGTAAAAAGGTACATCATTAAACCATATGCACTACGCATAACGATGCGACCTTCATACAGCACATACTGTAAGTATTAGAGAAATGCATGTATATCAAGGAAATCGAATTATTTCTCATCACGAACGCATCGAGCCAACTTCGGAGGAATCAGGATCTTGATGCTGCTTTGTAGGAACAATGGCGATGACTGCCAAATAATGTGTTTTCACGTCTCAGACAAACAATGAGGAGGCGTTGTTTATCAGTCCTTAATTAATGCACAGGGTGGCCATACACGCTATTGAACGTTTAAAACACCAACTGACATTGTGACTTGTTTGTTATTGTTCGTCTAGTTCAGGATATTCCAAAACGACGATTTCTTAAAAAGGCGTGATTTAAAAAAACTCTAGATGAACAGATAATGTTTTAAAATGATCAAATTTAATTCAGTTGGCTCCTGAAGACATGATGTACATACATACATACATACATACATACATACATATAAACATTTGTATAGCGCCAATATCCAGCTTAGCTGCTCAAAGGCGCTCTGTTTGCCCCCGATCATTGGATGTCACTGTTTAACGACACTCTTTTGTCAATCTCAGCTCCATTTGGAGTATGCAACTTTTGCAGCCACTAGGCGCACCAAGTTAAATCACCATGCTCATCCTTATGCTCCTGATGTAGCTGTTTCATTCGTATCTATCACTCGTGGATTGGACTATCATGTATTATTTATATTTTATATGTTGATGTTTGTTTTGCACGTGAGTTTCATATGCACAATATGAAAGCTTATTTATCACAAGATTTATACATTAGGCCAGTTCATATGAAGGTTGTATCAAATGCTGCAAGATATGTTTTGCGAAAGAGCAAAATCGGCGAGACGTCTTTTTATATTCAGGGGTTAGATTTCACAGTGATTTCTAATGAATAAAACTAAGAACGAACGAACGAGCGTATAGAGCACCATATTTTATATCCGGTTTGCACCGTACGAAAGGTATGAAAGGAAGCCACGACCCTACCTTTTCGTTCCATTTACTTTTGAAATAATTAGAATGATATCATTATCCCGTATCATTATATGATATATAAACGTACAATAATGTAGAGGTACCGTCTCACTTTACTAAGAAATTATAGAATTATCATTAAAAAATCGCGCCGAAATTTTATCCCAAAAAAGTTCGTATTTTTTAATTGTTGTAATTTTTAAATTTGTTTAAATTACGTTATAGATTGTCGCTCAAACACATTCATTACATAAATATTCAAGTAGTATAAAGGCAGTGAGATATTGTGAGAAAATAACCAGAAGATGTTCCTTTACGCCCAGGTAACTATTACATACTCTTCATTAACACTGACACTAGATCCTGTTTATATGGCATGTAATCGAGTGCTGCATCAATGAACGTGCATACACTCACACTACTAATCTTACATTACGGTCACCTGACGTCATTAGGACCTTACGAGAAAAAACATCGCTATCTGGTTACATCAAGACCTCTGCAGAGAGGCCAACTGTATTAATACCCCACTGCTATGTTTCCTTTTTTATACAATTGTAGGTGTTTTAGCCGATACATTTACACTTTTTTCTGATATACCTACACTTTTCTTATTTACCTACACTTTTTAATACCTGAGAAATCAGCATAATTTTGTAGAGTCAATTTTCCAAATTATTTTATTTAAGAGTATGAACACACGACATTTTAAATTTCAAATCTAAGTGATGATACTTTATGAAATGTCAGATTATATATGAACACATAAGACATTTACATATGTTTCATTTGAAACCTTGGATCAAACCCGTGTACGAACTTACCATTGGACCACGAGGCCAGTTGAAACTTTGTACTTTTTTCATGACCAAATGAATAAGATTTTTATAATGAGTGAAAAGGTAAATTTATATTTAATCTTGGGTGCAAACATTCTTAACATATTGAAACTTGCTTCTGACTTCATATTGACATTAGCCTACAGCCAGACAGCTCAATGAACGTGTCTGCGTTGACAATACCGTCATATGGCCATACCAATTATATTTCGAGCTCCGAACATGGATAACCATACAACGCAGCACTGGCAGAGCGTGCCCGGAAGTTGTCGCAGATGAGGCCCAATCTTGGTTGTGCGTTCCATACACAAGATTGTTTACATCTGTATTTGTTTAGAAATATTATGAAATAGCATCCGTTTACATATTATGAAATAGAATCCGTTTACATCCGTGGGTATAAGACCGATAAACCCGTACTTTTCCTCGTGGATCAAATTATACCCTACATTTTTCCTCGTGGAGTCTTTCTCGGCTTCGCCTAGGATGGGGCTGAAGGGTATCATTCGATACACTCGGAAAAGTATGGGTA
Organism: Gibbula magus; assembly: GCA_936450465.1. Taxonomy (NCBI): domain Eukaryota; kingdom Metazoa; phylum Mollusca; class Gastropoda; order Trochida; family Trochidae; genus Gibbula; species Gibbula magus. The sequence continues at coordinate 32,710,383 of OW388290.1, read as the reverse complement.
TATCTCTAACATAACGGCCAGTTTAAATAGGTAGATATTCGTACTGACGGACATCGGGACGTATACCATTACAACTATATTATCCACAGGATTGTCTTTTTACATTTATTTACTTTGCTGTTGAAATATGCTTCTCTTGTTGACAGTTATTCTTAAATAACATTTATATGGAATATACTGAGTTAGATGCTAAAATGAAAAAAATATAAATTGAAATAAAAAATAACAAAATACTTTTATTTCATGATATTTACAATGAACAGATGATATATTTTTGGCACACCGTCATAGTTCCATTATATTTCTGTAAGTTCCAATTGATATACGCTAGACTTACATTTAGTCTATGCTTTTTTTCTGTCGCAACGCTTTCCTAACTATCTATTTTCTTGTTTTTTGCAGTGCCATGTGTATGTAGTGAAGTCTAGACTTGCTTACCGAGAACCTGGACTGTACTAAGGCTCTTATTCAGTGATAGTTTCAAAACATGACTGACATATCGATTATATAATGCGATGACTTGCGGCAATAAAAATTTATGTAAACTATTTAATTAATTTTGTATGTTTAAATCATATATATCGGTTACTGGTAAGGATGTGGAGATGATGAAAATGGGTATCATGTTATATGTTTAAAGCAATTAAATTGTCATTTAGTGTTAACCGATGTCTTCTGGACACTTGTGCGTTCATGCACAACATCGTCAGCGAAATCTGAAACCTGGGGTCGTACTTTCTGCTTAGAGAAAGACGAGAAGAGGTCAGATTTCGAATAGTTGGCCTTGGCGAGTGGGAGTGGAGGGTTTTAAAACATCTTCTTGAAATGACCTTGACCGTGATATAAGAAAAGAACAATGCATGATGAATGAACAAGATAACCTTGAAGAGAGTTACACTCTTAACAAAAGGGGAAATCTCGAAATACTTGTATTTAGCCAAGGTTGCTAGATTAAGTCCGTGCATGGGCTCTCGAGAAACACATTCCTTCATTGTGGTTTGAATGACTAAACTTCAAATCCCTTCATCGCCGTGACTCAAAGTTAAAAAAAACCAGACAGCTGAAATCGCAATGAGATATATCACAAGTATCGGGAATGTAAGATTCAGCCATCACAAAAGGTGGATAAGAGCAAACAAAATATTGTTGTATTAATCGGGAGTTTTTTAAGTGGCAACACATCGATAATGTCTGTGATTTGCAATAGTAAGAAGTTCCTTTTTAGTTCTCAATACTACGGCAAATTTCCTAATTCTATGATTGAAATGCGGATATTAGGTCAGGTCCAACCGTGGAAACAAGCGTAATGATATTCTATAAAAGAGCGCTTTTTTTTTTAGAGGCATGTTTAGAAGCGTTTTTGTGATCGAAGGACATTAAGTCATAAGATACAAACTGTTGCACGTCCCATTATACCAAATGGTTCCCTCGGTTAAATATATATCGATATTGGAAGAACGAACAAGTCCTAAGTGGTCAAATAATCAAGAGGTTATATAAGATAATACAAACATCTATCATAGACAACAGAGGGTAGATCAAGTGATTGGTGTTTCATAAAATGCCACCAATTGAAATAGAGGTCCGTAACCATCAGACATAAGGAAAGGGCGTCTTGTGAAAGGTGCAAATGGTAGTTGATTTTACTTAAATGAAGAGCGTTGATTCAATATGAGTATATAACGCATTTCATTGCCAATCATCTTTAAGGCTCGAATATGTATTTCACCACAATATAACATGGTAGATTTCCAGAATATAAAAGTATACATAGTATTACCTATCTATATAACACATAAAGAAGGTGCGACACGGTGGATTAATATTCTGTCATAGGGGACTACGAGTCTACGAATTTTACAAAGCGCATTTCAGCCACAGTTTAACCATTTCCGGTTTCCGATTTACATATATCTTCATCGATATAAAGAGGTGTGACGTCACTACTTGCTTCAGTATATCACTTTGACTAATTTAGTTGGGAGTGCTTTCAACTCTCACCCAGGTCTTGGGATCGAATCCAACCGGACGTGGTCTCACTGTGACCGTTACGTCGTCATCAACACGTTCGAACATATATTGTATTCATTGCACTTGTTAATCGGTTCACTTAGACATAAAACAAACTTGGGTTCAAATCAGTCGGATGTGATCTCAGTATTGGTGCGGTAAGGGAATTACATGTATACGCCCTGAACCCTTTGATGAAGTATACTCACTCCTCCAGGTGAATGAAATGGAACTACATAATACATACACATACACAAAGGCATAAGCATATATTCCGAAATGTCGCCTCTTTCACAATAATTATGCATTTGCTTTGCCGTATTTGTCTATCTTTTGTTATGATTTCACTACGCCATGTTTTTGGGCAACTCCTGTACACGTGGTCAAGGGTCAGTGTCCTCCACATCACAGATCTCGCGTCGTTTTGTCCGTCGTCTCGTCGTCAAGCAGGCAGCACCGGTTCTCTCTATCAATTCTTGTTCGTAGTCCTTGAGTGGTGTCTGGTAAAAATGAAAGATGTAAATAATCAAACTGATTCTGTAATATAAATTTCAATATACAAATTGTTCCTGTCGACCTGCAGGAAGACGACCTCCAGCTGTACCAGACTGTGCTGATCCAGGGGTTCTACAGCCTCTGCCACTCTATTGACTCTTAACTCACGCGAGTAACGATCTGCCCGTGATCTAACCTTCTCTTGAACTGTCCTTGTAATCTCCTATGGAGGAATAAAAGAATATATATATATATATATATATATATATATATATATATATATATATATATATATATATATATTCAAAAGTTAAAAAACACACAACACCAATAGACTCCTACTAGTTTCATTGTAATCTTCAGGGAGTACAAAACAGTTGTGACGTTAGATTGTCATAATAGTGATGACGTAACACAGGTATGACGTCACAGTCATTAAGCAAGCGATAGAATCAAACACATTTATACATGAATATATAATTATGCATTCAAATTGGGTTTAAGCATTCTAATAAAGTAATCTTCTTTCAACTTTCTGGCCAGTCTGTCATTTGTTTCCATTTTGTAAAATGGAAATATTTGAAATTTTATATCTTTGCCTTTAGCACAATTGTCAATGTGCGCACTAAGGGGAATACATCGTGTTTCAGGGTATTTAATCTGCTGCTTGTGTACTCGAACTCTGTCTCTGAGACACTCAGTCTGTCCAATATATTCCCCTGAACACCCTTGACAAATAATAACATATATTACATTTCTTGCCGCACAGTTAATATTGAAGCGCACATAAAATCGTTCCTTTTTGTTGTGAAATTTTATGCTGGAGCTCTCCAAAAGATGATGGCATGTCCCACAATTCCCTCTGTTACATTTATAAACTTTGAATTCTGGGGATTCACTATTTACTGTAAATCTAGCCCTTGTTAATAGTTTTTTCAAATTTTTGCTTTGACGTTTACTTTTGATAAAGTTAATATTATCAGCAACATTACGCATTTTCTCATCACATGTTAGAAGGGGTATATTATTTCTTATACCTTTGAATAGATCAGGATTTAGAGGGTTGTGGGTGGATACAAACGCAATGTCCATAATATTAGTTTCTTCTTGCTTCTTCACATGGAGAAGTTCATTTCTGTCTATAGATTTAGCTTTGTTTATTCCATCTTCAATTAGGAGTGTAGGATATCCTCTTCTCTTCAGCAATATTTTAAGTTCTTGCAGTCTGCAGTTCCGTGTATCCATATTTGAGCAGATCATGCAGATGCGTCTGGAAAGATTGTATGGGATACTCCTTTTAGTATGAGATGGGTGACATGACGAGAAGTCCAGATATTGTTTCGTATCTGTCGGTTTGTAATATATGTCCGTTTCCAAACGACCCTCTCTTATTTTCACAAAAGTGTCCAAGAAAGGAAGTTCACTGTCACTTGTTTCCATTGTAAAAACAATATTTTCATTCATACTGTTTAAAGTTTTGTAGAATACATCAAGACTTTCATGCGTAAATGGCCATAAAATAAAACAGTCGTCTAAATATCTACGCCAGTTTTCAATAAAGTAATTACATATTTCACTTCCCAGATTTGTTTCTAATTTGTCAACTAAATTGTTTTCAATATATCCTAGTACTAAAGTAGCATATGTGGGTGCCATTTTTGTTCCCATGGCGGTGCCTTTAATTTGCTTGTAGTACTTATCATTGAAGAAGAAAACATTGTTACTCAAAATAAATTGGACACTTTGAAGTATAAAAGATTTACTGAATCTATCAGGTAAAATCTCTGGGTATGTATCAAGCCAGTATTCTATAGCCTCAAGTCCTAACTTGTGTGGAATATTAGAGTATAAGCTCTTGACATCAAATGTTACTATTTTGGTATTATCTGGAATATTTTCTGGTAGGAAGCTAAGGAAGTCCATTGTATCTCTAGTGTAACTCTTTACTTTGTTAAGATATGGTTTTAAAAGTATATCAATGAAATTGCTCAAACGATGTGTTCCACAGCTTGGACCGGCGATTATCGGTCTTAAGGTTAGATCTTTTGGGTGTTCACAAACAATGCAATTTCCCGAAATAATTTTGCATTGCTGTGTAATACTTTATTATATATTCATGTATAAATGTGTTTGATTCTATCGCTTGCTTAATGACTGTGACGTCATACCTGTGTTACGTCATCACTATTATGACAATCTAACGTCACAACTGTTTTGTACTCCCTGAAGATTACAATGAAACTAGTAGGAGTCTATTGGTGTTGTGTGTTTTTTAACTTTTGAATATATTTGACTGTATACCAGACCAACTCAATGTTTCTGATATATATATATATATATATATATATATATATATATATATATATATATATATATATATATATATATATATATATATATATATATATATATAATGAGCGAGAGTTTCGTAAAACTCATATGGCACTCCTCCTCTTCCTCTTCATTGCCCATTCTACTCTAATTAAATTTTTAAAACAAAGAAAACTGCTTGATTCTATTACAACGGTGACGTCACGAAACAAAATTTTAAGACGTCACAAATGACGAGAATAGGGAATTGCGCACATATAAAGAATATTATTAGTCTTATATGTTTCCTCATAATTGATTAGTACGTACCTGGTCCCCTGTGTCCGACTGTAGGGTTGCTGTAAGGAAAATAGGATCAACTTGTTAAAAAATCTCAACTCAAATGTTTGTCTTGATATTGTGTGAAGTTAGTGACAGATGCCGAATACCGTGTAGTATCAAAGCTCTATTCTTGTGCAACGTTTATCACAGTTTGATAATTAGAAATCACAAATACATAATGAATAATGTATACATATACCCATTTAAAAAGGTATGGGGCATCTGATTGGTTGTATATGTTCGCGGGGTATCGTTCGCGGCTAAATGAATCGAAGCGTATAGGTATGAGGATATTCCTGTTATGGGTAATTTCAATAAAGGGATGTTCCGAACATTCACGAAAACAGAAATTAAATGTTGGTTGCGTTGAGGAGAATGACAAACACCCGTAATTTGCCCTAAATGTATGATGTTGAGATTACCTGTGCTTGAGCGACTGCTTTCAAACCCGCTGGTTACAACTGCAAGAGACATAGTCCATATATAGCATAATATAAAATCAGTAAAATATTTTATCAGAACCGTATAATTCAGATCAAAATGCAACTATCAGATTCAATACAAGTTTTGACCTGGCGTGTTTACACGTTTACTGATTCACAGGGACTAAAACATAGGTAGTCAACGATCAAGCCAGTGGTTCTGTAGCTCAACAGGGTTTAAGTGAATTACTATCTGAAGTTGAGACTTTTTTTTCAATAATACAAAGATATTTTGGTCAAAATGCCTAAATGTCTAAATAAAATATCTAAGAATGTGCCTCAGCAAAATGGCAATTGTGTACCCTCGGCAACTCCACGAATTAATCTCCCTCACTCCGGTAATAATGAACCCCTCAGCCACATCACTATACACAGGTATAGTATGCGCAGCTGCAGCCGTTCCATTCCGATAAATACCGAAATCCAGTGCATGACTGTCACTGGATCGCCAGCACATTATGAAAAAAACGATTTATTTAGTTATGGTGCTATAGACATGACCTTGGGTTTGTCTGAAAGCTGTTAACTCTGCCAATATGTTTATATTGACCATTTTATTTCACAACTGCAACCCTGCCACATCATTATTGTTTCTGAGTAGGGTAATGAAATTGAAAAATCTTAGTTTCAATCGAACAAAAACGATTTAAAGGAAGAGTTGTTACAAGATTTTAGAGTCACTGAATCCTGCCACGCCCATATTCGAGGGGGGGGGGGGGGGGGGGATCAAACGAAATAATCAAACTTTAGTTTCCATGTAACAAAGATGTTATTCTGAAAATTACAGCTTCCTTTGCCATCCGGTTTCGGAGTAGAGAGTTTAATTTTTTTTTTATAATGCCTGTCACGCCCGTCATGCTCAAATGAACACACTTTGATCCCATGGTTGCAAGGTTCTTCCCCACAACATTTCAGCTTTCGGACGCAATGTTTCTGGATAAAAAGTTGAAATTGTACCAAAATCAATGATAATAACAATTCTATTTTTGTCATCGTTTGCTGGTATAATCACAATAGAAATACCATTTAACACGTAAAATGCCAATTATATGCATATTCACAGGACAATAATAATCATGTAAATTTAACACTCCTCACATTCAACGATATGTAACAAATGTGGTCTGCTTGACGAAGATAGTCGAGAAGGTCCACTTTCACGTGGGTTGCTATGACGACTTTGAAATTGACACGCCTGCATGCCTCGAAAACCCTTGTAATTGTGTGCTTCATCATGAACAGGAAACTCAGTATTTTGACATCATAGTCAGTGACTCGCGCTCTTTGAAACCAATTTCACCGGATTGCCGTGATAGGCCTATTGTTCTGGGCGGCAGTTTGACTGCCTGACATGTGTAATATGATTCTAGGAACACAGATTACTGCTAGTATGATACTGACCATGGGTCACCCTGTCGGCCTACTGCCTCTGCACCTGGCAGCCTCTCCAATGGTCATGCAAGTACCCTCCTATACCAGGACTTTGTAAACCAGGAAACCATACTTGGTTTATGAGTGTTGAAACACATCAGTGACGACATGAAGATAAACAATTGTAGTTTATTTAATAATAGCCTGGGACAGTATAGTGTGTTAACTGTTTCAGACGAGTGCGGCCCAAGGGAGACAATCCACTATACACACTTTCATTCTCACTCGTTTTAGACTATGGCACTGTGGTTTAAAAGCAGACAGGCATATAGTCGAAAAAGGATTATCTCCTTAATGTGTCAACTGTCAAGAATCTATATCATCTTCACAACGTCACGACCGTAACGAAAAGGTTTCCAACTTATCTCGATACGTTTTCACCTTGCGTGGGAAGACATTCTTCTCCAACAGAGGTACGTTAGGCCTTCTCCCTTCAGATTTCCGATCCAAGCTATCTGATTTGAGTAACCTCTGTGGGAAGAGAATGCGGGGAGGTGGTCGTCTACTTTCCAGTGGAATTTGAAGGGTAAATGATTATCGTGAAGACCTCAAAGAAGGTTAATGTCTAAACCAAACGGGCGTGAAGCTCAATGGTTAGCGCGTTAAGGTTCGGACCAAGAGGTTCGAATCCCACCAGTAGTAGTCACCTGTATCTGTCATAGAGAACTGTTCTACGTGTAGTAAGGTTTGGGTGCACTGCTGCACTGAGTACCGCAAATGATTCGCTAGTTCCAGCCGATGCTCGCGTATAAAACGCGTGTGCTGAACGTAAAGGCGTTCGTAAAATCATAAGTATAACCCTTATACTTATGTTATTTGGATTACTAGAACGTAATTCTCTACTTACAATATGCACATTATATGCAGGCTACCTTTCCTACCTTCATTTCCTTGTATTTTTTCGGAACTAGCATTCGAGGTTTGTTGTTACATTGTTTCACTTCCCCAATGCCATGCATTTCTATATAGGGTGTCGATGTTTCTTTAAGCATGTTTGGCAATATGTGACATGTTCTGCAAATTTGACATGATATAACCTCTCAGTCTATTAAATGGTGTCCAGTTTGATATGTATATAGTTTTAAAACAGGAATATATATATGTCAGTCTGAAACAAGTCTCATGTTCTTATTAAACATGGTTCTGGATTTGCACAATAAAAAAACGCGTCGTTAAAAATAGGGAATTATTTTGAGGAATTTGAGAGCATACTGCAAACATGAGAAATCTTGCTACACGTGGACAATACGAAGGTTAATAAAATCATATTTTAAAATGTTACATTCAAATGCTTTCTGGATTGTAACAAGACGTTGGATTTAGGTTAGAACTTAAGTATGTGAAACCAGTAAGCCTCCGCCGTATACCTATATACCTTATTATCACTTTATCACCTGAGTGTATAACTAACGGGTTGACACTTCTGTAAAAACGAATTTAAAGCCAATGGGTGACAGGCTAACAGCTTTGTGGATACTCCTGAAGTGCTGAACAAACATAAATAGGTCAGATAGTGTGTGATTCAAGTCGTTGCTTAAACAAACTCAAAATGATCAGAGGTATGTGTCCTAACCATGCGATCAAAACTGTATGGGTGTAATGTGAATTATGCTGTCTAACAGACTGCATTATCAACGTGACCTGTCTAATTATAAGAAACACGTTGAATTGATTGATTACCAAAAGGGTATATTAGAGTCTCGTGTATCACTCATAATATCATGAATTCTATCATCAAGAAAATGCGTAAACAACACAAAAATAAATGAAACAAAATTAAATGTTTATGGTAAATTCGACATGACATTTGAACGCAAATAACAGTATTTTTGTAATATGTGTGGCTGCGCCACGACATAAACCCCTTGGGTTTCACCCGGGGGTTAATAACAGTAACCCATTCTTTTCCCACAGAGGTTTCTCCCTTTATGTTTCAGATCCTAACCTCTGTTCTAGAAGGCCTTGGCTCCGTTCCATAACAGCGAGCACTTATAATCGCTCATTGATCGCTCAATGTAGCGCTCAAGTAGCGCATTCTCTCCTGAACGATGCGATTCCTCGAGGTTTGCTCGCTTTGCTACGTAGCGCTACATTGAGCAATCCCGTTCAAGAGAGGTTACTTAGAGGCGATTACTTTGAAACCTCTCTTGAACATATCCCAGAATTCGCCAGTAAAAATGGAATGTCCTGATTGGATGCAATTGAATCTAGTTGGGAAATCAGTGACGCCGTTGTAAACGTGACATTTGCCAATGACACATCATAATGATAAAATAAACGTAAAATAAACGTTTTCTCGTTTAATGTGTTTTCCTCGAAATATGCTATTAAATTTTTTGAAAATTGTTGACCATACACATGCTAATAAATAAAGAAGAGCAAATCAGAAACAAATACAAATATAGCTCATTCGTTTTATTTACATTAGACAAATTAGAAGGACATATGCTAATGAACAAGACCCTTATTTTTATTTTAAGAGTGAAATGCCCAGATCTTTGAAGTCACTCGGTCGACATGACCGCTGAAAGATTAGTTTTATATTGGTCGAAAAGTAGGGATACAGTATAAGGTTCACATTTCCCCGCCAGGGAATTTTGCTGAAGTCCTCGACTTCAAGCGATGTATAACAGAGATTAGGATTGGAAATCTGAAGAGAGTAACCTCTGTGGGAAGAGAATGATCGGGTCGTAAAATGATGTGTTTAACCCACGAACGTAACATTATATATAGTGTATAAACTTAAATAATTAATGACATCTACAACTCTCTATCTAGTTTTACAAACTGTGAAAGTACAGTGTCTCCACGACCTACCCGAGTGGCTGTAGGTGGACGGTATACCCGTCTGTATGATGATCTCTATCACTCTCTCGATGGCACACTTGAGCTCTTTGTTCGACTCTCCGCCTCTGTAGCTCGTGTTGGAATCCAGTCGGACCCGTGTATCCCCAGTATTCAACTGTTCGAGTCTCGCCTTCAAACGGGGGTTAGCTCTCAGTTGCTGTAGGAACGCTTCCTTCACTTCTTCGGCTATCTCTGCTGGACTGGCCTCATCGGAGACAGACATGTCGAGGCCTGAGTACTGTTATGCGATTTTTTAAAATGTTTACATTTGACGATTTAAGTTTTATACATTTAAAGGTGCACCAATTTAAAGCTATTTTAATTTTCATAGTATTCTATCCCAAAACGGTTTCTTTTGTTTTATAAAAAAAAATTAAATGTTAAACTTCCGGACAAGCATTTAAGGATGGAAGGAACAATATTCGATGTTGAAGATCGTATATCATATGTGTTATATATGATAAAAATCCTTCATGATAAAGGGACATAACCTCGTCCGTACAAACAGCCAAACCGTTGGCGTTTACCAATGAATGAAAGCGAATACAGTAAACGCCATTCAGCATTCGGTACTACCAAACAAATAATAACCTAAATCAATGAAACGAGTTTACATTATTGTTCAAAATCTAAACAAAGTGAAGTTGAAGCAAGGGAGAAATAAGAGAAGGAGATATATACCTACATACCTACAGGCACCTCCTATGTACTGTAACACTCAATATCTCAGCGAACTTCCTCGTTCCGTCGGGGAAACCAGTTCGCTGTCACCAATCGGATCTATTATCAGTTTAGTGCCAATAAATAGGTGCAAACACGCTGACGTTCACTCATTGCCGTATTGCAGTAATAACATAGATAATACCCATCCAATGACAATGACAATGTCAGTTTCACGAATTGTTTACAACAAAACTAGATATATTTAAATATTCGAACGAAGTAAATGGGTTAATCCTCTCTTTCTTTTATATTTGTGTTTTTTAAATGACATTTTATGACTTAGAAGTATTATCAAACCACTGTATGTCTGTGTCAGAATTTATTATTTTAGATTTTTAATGTGAATGTTGATATGTATTGATATGTGTTGAAGTATGTCTTGTGTGTGATCCAGGCTCTACAATAGATATTGGCCAAGTAAGGTTAATAATATAATGTTATTAATTATTAAGTATTTCCGTATTGGCCCAGTTACAGGTCCGAGGTACGTTGTATTGGCCCGAGACGAAGTCAAAGGGCCAATACAACGGACCGAGGACCTGTAATTCGGCCAATATGGAAATACTTAATTAATGACAATTTTATTAATTAACATGCGTTATTAATTAACTATTAACCGTATGATATGTATACAGTACTTACTGCCAAGACCTTATGAGTTACAACTGTGACAATACGGTAAAACTGGGCCAATACGGGTAAAAAAGTGACAATACGAGACAACCTGGGCCAATACGAGACAACCTGGGCCAATACGAGACAACCTGGGCCAATACGAGCCAACCTGGGACAATACGAACATGCTATACATCTGTTCAACAATCTTGTTAATGATTGTTATTTCAATGTTAATTAGATGTTTAGTGTTGTGTGAATTAAAAGAAATGCAGTTAATTAATTAATTAAGAGTAAATGTATGTTTACAATGCGTTTACCTGAGTTATCAACCTACCAGCCATATAACGTGATACTTGAAACGACCTTTCTAAACCGTATCACCCGGTACGAGGGACTCTCTCCAGGAGGGTTTACACAGACAGATGTAAACACTGTTAGAAGGAATTATAATGATTGTAAACCCTAATATATTTGCTGAGATGACGGCTTGAAAGTAAAGATCTGAAGAAACTTACTTAGACTAATTTTGAAAAATTTCTTAAATTTACGACAGAATATAAACAGCAAATGTTTTGCAGAAAGTGCGTCTCGAACGCGTATCCCCTATCACCTGTAGTTACTGAGCTAACGCCTTAATCTACTGCGCCAAGGGGGCAGATGAGATTTCACGGTACAAAAGCAACTCATATAGCGCGGCTGTTAACAGGCTGACATCAGCCAGGGATCCTGAATATAACGCTAGGGATCCTGAATATAACGCGATAACAGGTACAAAGCCTGTTTTACACTTAAAAACGGTTGATAACATGGAGAAACCATTCTTCCTCAGATATGGTAAGGTTGTAGACCCTGATAGTCCTCGCATCCTCTGGTTTTTCCTTCCTATCAGGGTCCACAACTTTACCATATCCTCGGTATCATGGTTTATAATGGAGCGGGTGTCGTGTATGTTTCATACTTGGAGCAATGCAGACTCTATGACCAGTAAAACGACCAAGCGCCTATAAGGCCCGATTGGCATATCGTATCCTAGCGTCCGCCCGTCTGTAAACAGTTCGCTTTTTCATCTTCACCTAAAAAAAAGAAGGACAAAGCTCTTGAGAGCTGAAATTTTGTGTACAGGTTTATAAATTGTAGATATGATTTCATCTTTGCAAAAGCTTTAGAAGCTGAAAGGTTATGAACAGCCTCCTTCGCTAATGCGGAATGTAACCGTAGATTTAGTACTCTAGCTTCCACAGAGGCTGCGATCTAAAACTATTTCATCTTCTTCTTCTTCTTCTTCTTCACCAGAACTGAAAGCCCTAGAAAGCTGAAATCATGTGGAATTACTTCCCAGTCAACGGGTATTATAAACTGTAGATTGGTGAATCATTTGGCCCTATTAAAGAGCCAACAAGGATGTTAATGAACATACAGGAAAATTGCCAAAAATCTATCTCCGTGAAATATATACACAGATTTTTTCGACCCAAAATAAGCAGAGACATTGCACTAATTAGTAAGGTTGTTTTCCAGTCTTAATATAGATCCAGTTTATCATTTTCAAGCGCAAAGCATTGTGGTCTGACTCACACACTGTATACAAAGACCTCTTTTTAAATAAAGTCTTATTCTTATATATCATTGTATATACCTGTATGTTCTCTTTATCACTTGTGTGTGTTTCTTGAGAATAAAATCTGTTCTGTTCTGTTCTGACACGAAATAATAACAAAGTTTATGAGCAATGAAAGAAATATATAATGTTGGCCCTTATTTATTTACCATTTCATTTAATTATATATTTGCTACATATATTGGAATAATTGTTTTATCCAACTAGACATTTTGCTTGAATTTTATAATTAATGAGAGTACAAATTTGTCAGAATTTGCTGGTCTTATCTCAATAAAAAGTTCATTAAACGGCAATAATTTGTATAGTCTCAGGACTTTTATTAACATTGTTTATAAAGCAGTCGTCACATTCAGTAATGTGTGACAAGGGTAACTTGCAAGAGAAGCACGTGCAGCACGTGCCGCAAGTGAATGGTTATGGCGACTTGCGCTAGAGACGAGCATTCACGCTTCGGAAACGCTTGCTGTTGTGTAGTACGTTTTATGCAATAAAGGGAATTTTGTTTATATGACGTCAGATACCCTTAACGCGCGTTGACGATTTAAGTTTTATACATTTAAAGGTGCACCAATTTAAAGCTATTTTAATTTTCATAGTATTCTATCCCAAAACGGTTTCTTTTGTTTTATAAAAAAAAAATTAAATGTTAAACTTACGGACAAGCATTTAAGGATGGAAAGAACAATATTCGATGTTGAAGATCGTATATCATATGTGTTATATATGATAAAAATCCTTCATGATAAAGGGACATAACCTCGTCCGTACAAACAGCCAAACCGTTGGCGTTTACCAATGAATGAAAGCGAATACAGTAAACGCCATTCAGCATTCGGTACTACCAAACAAATAATAACCTAAATCAATGAAACGAGTTTACATTATTGTTCAAAATCTAAACAAAGTGAAGTTGAAGCAAGGGAGAAATAAGAGAAGGAGATATATACCTACATACCTACAGGCACCTCCTATGTACTGTAACACTCAATATCTCAGCGAACTTCCTCGTTCCGTCGGGGAAACCAGTTCGCTGTCACCAATCGGATCTATTATCAGTTTAGTGCCAATAAATAGGTGCAAACACGCTGACGTTCACTCATTGCCGTATTGCAGTAATAACATAGATAATACCCATCCAATGACAATGACAATGTCAGTTTCACGAATTGTTTACAACAAAACTAGATATATTTAAATATTCGAACGAAGTAAATGGGTTAATCCTCTCTTTCTTTTATATTTGTGTTTTTTAAATGACATTTTATGACTTAGAAGTATTATCAAACCACTGTATGTCTGTGTCAGAATTTATTATTTTAGATTTTTAATGTGAATGTTGATATGTATTGATATGTGTTGAAGTATGTCTTGTGTGTGATCCAGGCTCTACAATAGATATTGGCCAAGTAAGGTTAATAATATAATGTTATTAATTATTAAGTATTTCCGTATTGGCCCAGTTACAGGTCCGAGGTACGTTGTATTGGCCCGAGACGAAGTCAAAGGGCCAATACAACGGACCGAGGACCTGTAATTCGGCCAATATGGAAATACTTAATTAATGACAATTTTATTAATTAACATGCGTTATTAATTAACTATTAACCGTATGATATGTATACAGTACTTACTGCCAAGACCTTATGAGTTACAACTGTGACAATACGGTGAAACTGGGCCAATACGGTGAAACTGGGCCAATACGGGTAAAAAAGTGACAATACGAGACAACCTGGGCCAATACGAGACAACCTGGGCCAATACGAGACAACCTGGGCCAATACGAGACAACCTGGGCCAATACGAGCCAACCTGGGCCAATACGAACATGCTATATATCTGTTCAACAATCTTGTTAATGATTGTTATTTCAATGTTAATTAGATGTTTAGTGTTGTGTGAATTAAAAGACATGCAGTTAATTAATAAAATTGTCATTAATTAAGTATTTCCGTATTGGTCAAGTTACAGGTCCTTGGTCCGTCGTATTAGCTTTCGACTTCGTCTCGTGCCAATACAACGCACCTCAGACCAGTTACATGGTCAATATGGCAATACTAAATTAATAACATCTCAAGAATTATTTTGGATTATAAATAGAATATCACCTTCGTTTTTTTCTGATATGAAGTACATCAACACTTGCTGTCGATAAAAGTAAAACACTCATGTAGATAAGTTAATATTGGAAGAAATTGGATGAGATTCTAATTCATGTAAATAAGGAGACAAACCGCAAGCTTTGTTCTTCCGGGTGTTCAATGGTCATACTAACTTACGTTGTCTACGAAAATACGCGGGCGGGGGTATTATCAAGCGCTTACGAATGATCGTAATGACCACATGGTGGAACCATGAACACCTGTTTAATATACACCTGGACGAATATTGCAGATAAGAGTAAATGTATGTTTACTATGCGTTTACCTGAGTTATCAACCTACCAGCCATATAACGTGATACTTGAAACGACCTTTCTAAACCGTATCACCCGGTACGAGGGACTCTCTCCAGGAGGGTTTACACAGACAGATGTAAACACTGTTAAAAGAAATTATAATGATTGTAAACCCTAATATATTTGCTGAGATGACGGCTTGAAAGTAAAGATCTGAAGAAACTTACTTAGACTAATTTTGAAAAAATTCTTAAATTTACGACAGAATATAAACAGCAAATGTTTTGCAGAAAGTGCGTCTCGAACGCGTATCCCCTATCACCTGTAGTTACTGAGCTAACGCCTTAATCTACTGCGCCAACGGGGCGGATGAGATTTCATGGTACAAAAGCAACTCATATAGCGCGGCTGTTAACAGGCTGACATCAGCCAGGGATCCTGAATATAACGCTAGGGATCCTGAATATAACGCGATAACAGGTAAAAAGCCTGTTTTACACTTAAAAACGGTTGATAATATGGAGAAACCATTCTACCTCAGATATGGTACGGTTGTAGACCCTGATAGTCCTCGCATCCTCGGGTTTTTCCTTCCTATCAGGGTCCACAACTTTACCATATCCTCGGTATCATGGTTTATAATGGAGCGGTTGTCGTGTATGTTTCACACTTGGAGCAATGCAGACTCTATGAAAAAAACGACCAAGCGCCTATAAGGCCCGATTGGCATATCGTATCCTAGCGTCCGCCCGTCTGTAAACAGTTCGCTTTTTCATCTTCACCTAAAAAAAAGAAGGACAAGGCTCTTGAGAGCTGAAATTTTGTGTACAGGTTTATAAATTGTAGATATGATTTCATCTTTGCAAAAGCTTTAGAAGCTGAAATGTTATGAACAGCCTCCTTCGCTAATGCGGAATGTAACCGTAGATTTAGTACTCTAATCTAAAACTATTTCATCTTCTTCTTCTTCTTCACCAGAACTGAAAGCCCTAGAAAGCTGAAATCATGTGGAATTACTTCCCAGTCAACGGGTATTATAAACTGTAGATTGGTGAATCATTTGGCCCTATTAAAGAGCCAACAAGGATGTTAATGAACATACAGGAAAATTGCCCAAAATCTATCTCCGTGAAATATATACACAGATTTTTTCGACCCAAAATAAGCAGAGACATTGCATTATTAGTAAAGTTGTTTTCCAGTCTAAATATAGATCCAGTTTATCATTTTCAAGCGCAAAGCATTGTGGTCTGACTCACACTATGTATACAATGACCTCTTTTTAAATAAAGTCTTATTCTTATATATTATTGTATATACCTGTATGTTCTCTATATCACTTGTGTGTGTTTCTTGAGAATAAAATCTGTTCTGTTCTGTTCTGACACGAAATAATAACAAAGTTTATGAGCAATGAAAGAAATTGAAATATATAATGTTGGCCCTTATTTATTTACCATTTCATTTAATTATATATTTGCTACATATATTGGAATAATTGTTTTATCCAACTAGACATTTTGCTTGAATTTTATAATTAATGAGAGTACAAATTTGTCAGAATTTGCTGGTCTTATCTCAATAAAAAGTTCATTAAACAGGCAATAATTTGTATAGTCTCAGGACTTTTATTAACATTGTTTATAAAGCAGTCGTCACATTCAGTAATGTGTGACAAGGGTAACTTGCAAGAGAAGCACGTGCAGCACGTGCCGCAAGTGAATGGTTATGGCGACTTGCGCTAGAGACGAGCCTTCACGCTTCGGAAACGCTTGCTGTTGTGTAGTACGTTTTACGCAATAAAGGGAATTTTGTTTATATGACGTCAGATACCCTTAACGCGCGTTACTCGAAGGGCTACTTCTCTTTGAAACCAAATAGCATTACATTGTCGTGATATGAACATTATTTATCACATGTCATGTTGTAGATAAAAGATTTCTCATTTGATTGATGTTATAAGTATATTTTCCACAAAAATGTTTTTATTTGAAACACTAACATCCGTGATGGCTCTTTAATTATTATAGGGGCTTCGCCTTAAAATTCATTTTAGTCTTCTTTAAAAATACTGAAATCTTGTGTACAGACTTGGCAAGTGGTGATTCTAAACTGTAGATTTGGTGACTTTGATTCCTAAAAGGTCCGCATGGGCTGTGCCCTCCACGTAAATACAATATGTATAGGAAAAGGAATATGCTCACATATATGCAAATATACGTTTACATGACCTCCAAGGGTATAGTATGCAATTGCGTTTTTACGCACTCCACACATACTACTAATAATTAATGAGGATACTTGTGTCGCGCTGAACTCCACAACACAAAGGGCCGTGTTCGAAGCGCTACACACATTATTACCCTGGTATAAGGACACACATCGTTCCTTTTTCATTCTCAACTCCCTTGGAGTTTGCAACCTGGGCTACCAATTAAAGTGCTCGAAGGTTATCTGTCACTTTGCTTGCCCTTCCAAACCATGTGCTCAATTGCACTGCTGAGTGAACAGAGGTACATTTCGAATAAAGTCCCTTGTTTAAGGTGACACATGTCTCAGTGTGGGGCAGGGAATCACCCTTCCCACTCTCAGTTTTCATTCAGCAATGGGGCGGGTAACCCAGCAAGCGAGCCACGCCCGTTGATGCTGAACTTCACTGATAGCGGTCGACTGAGCTATGCACAGGACCACGTGCCACGTGCCACCACTATGATATACAAATGCTAGTATTGATACATACATATGTATACGGCTTCATGTAAGTGTGACGATTTAGCTTTTTCCGACACAAAGTAATCCAGTAATACTTCAGCCGAAATATAGGATCGAGCCTTTAAGTTCTTACTTTCTGGTCACATGAACAACCCACTGCATGTGGACGATGGGGTAAGTAGAATTGCTTTTTTAAAAATATAGTCAACAGAAGAAAAAAGACGTGAATGATTTGAACGTTTATATCAACTTGTTTGATTGGCATTCTAGAAGTTGATGTTATGAAGAATAAAGACGATTTTATGGATATACAACTTCTTTATTCTTTGTAAGCAACGTTTCGACATAGGTTCTTATGTCGTTGTCAAGCAAGTGGTACACAAGTGGGGAAGCAGTTGGGTTATATACATGAATTGTTTTTACAAGAGATTGGAGATGAGTTGTTTATACAATAAATAGAGTTGATTGACAAAGGTTGAATAGCTAATTGAGTGGAAGCCAGTTACGTGATGTACAGAGACTGAATGAAGGATTAGGGAGGTGATTGGAAGCCAGGCGAATGTTTATACAATAGAAGAGATCGATGTACATGTAATAGATGAGTTGATACAACAGATGAGATTAATTAAGTGGTAAAGTAAAATGATACAGTAGATGAGATTGATGTACATGACGAGGAGGTGATGATGACAAATTGAAAATGGAAAGCACAGTATCATAGATTTTGAAATGGAAAAATTGACTGCATTAAATAACAGTGATTACTTTAGCAAACGGTGATATGTTCTGGGGATGAAGTATCCTTCATCTCTGTTGAGAGAGGGCCTACCTTCTTGATGTGGGTGGCTTCAAGTAATTTTCGGGCTTTGTAATTCGTCTCGTTTCTTTCCATGATGGTGATGTTGTCCCATTTGATGGTGTGGTCTGGGTGGACTTTGGTGTGGTCGGCAAGAGCTGATTTGCCATCGTTCTTCCTGACAGAGGCCTGGTATTCCTTGGCTCGGAAGGTTAGCGGTCTTGATGTTTCTCCAACATAGGCCTCGCCGCAATCATATTCTATGTGGTAGACGACACCTGCAGGATCCGACTTCGTTGTTGACTTGGGTCTGCCAGTGGCCTGCAATATGTTCTGAAGGGTGGTGCCTCTTTGGAACGTGACGTCAATGTTGGCTTGATGCTTTAAGAGGCGTCGTATCTGGTGGCTAGTAGGTAGGGTATGCTGATGGTGAAGTATTCGTTCACAACAACGAATACCCTGCATCCTTCGTCAGCCAGATCATCCACAAGACCCTCATCCCTGAGACTAAGCCTCCCCGACAACAAACTGCCCCGTTCATTAGAACCTATGTCGAAACGTCGCTTACAAAGAATAAAGAAGTTGTATATCCATAAAATCGTCTCTATTCTTCGTTTATATCAAGTTCGACAGAAAATGTCATATCGCGGTTATGAACTCACTGACCCTTACTGACTTTCTTTTCGATTTATATAACCCACATGGTCAACTTATCATTTGCTGTGAGAGAATGGTTTTCCGATTAAATTGTAATTATAGACATGAAAAAATAAGTGGACAATATCGAAAAAATAATCGTTAAAGCAATGAACTTATCTATACTCACTGAGATGGTATTTGAGATTCAAAAAGTAATGTTACCATCCAATGTCTCTTAAATGATACTCTAAAAGGCCTGCAGCACATTTTCTAATGGAAATAAAGAGATCTCAAAATAATGTTACTAACTGCTAAACAATCCTCATTGTCCGAAGTATAAAGACGTAAACATGACCACAGGGGCGTGTATCGCTTGGACATAGCGTTAGAAAGACATATACCTATATACACCCAAAGGATAGTAGTATTTCTAAGCGATACACGCCCCTGTGGACATGGCACCGTTTTCAACGATAACGGACAACCGGCTCATGTAATGAGCTGTTTTAACCTAGTATGCATCAAAGAAATACTGCATAAAGGAATATTTTATATAATTTGGCTAATTTGAACATATAGCAAATGTATTAAAACCTGCATTAGCGTAAGTAAGAAACTTTAAGAAAATTGCTAAAACTGATAATCCTTGTTCCTTGATGGTTTGATGTCATGGGAATTATAATTTATGGTTGAAAAAATGACCGCTGACCGAGTGGATATCTGTGATAACCATCGAGCTGTACGCGAGATTGCTATCACAGATATTCACGAGTTCGAGGTCATTATTTCACTTGCATCAAATGATTATGATTGATAAAGTGCCAACTCTTTATCATTTTTATTAATGAAATAGTTACATGATATGAACGTTTAGCAATGGTTGTAATGGTGTAATGCTTGCGTGAACTCTACTCAAAACATTTCCCTAACTTCATGTGTGCACTGCGCGAAATTGACATGCAAATCGATTCGTGTCCTCTCTTAGTTGTCAATCAGACATTCTAAGAAAGTAAACAACTGATTTTTTTTCGTTTTCACTTTAGAAACTACATCAACTCTGCCTTAAACATTAATGAAAAAAGATGAAATTTTAAAAATAAAATGTTTATAAAAATATTTACGACAAGAACTAGCCGTCAGCCCAAAATCAACTATCTATCAGCGGTAAACGAAAACCCTGGTTGTATGGACTTTGTTCATTTCATGATGTGATGCACGGACATCATGAATGTCATGTTGCCAAAAGCTGCACACAAACAAAAGAACGTGGTCGCAAGGAGGTGGGCAAAATGGAGTGGTTTGATGTTTCAAACGAGAATATACATATAAAGTGTTCCAAGATCTGTTCGGAGCGAAGGTGAGTTGTATTGTATAGTAGATTAGTTCATTTGCTGTTTAACCTTATTTGATATGGTATGTAAAACGGCTTTGAGATTGGATCATGTAATAGGGCGTTTTCAAGTGATTAACGAAGAATCAACAAGTTCACGATAGTATTTTATTCATACATCATGTAGTATCAAACAACTTTGTCTGCTTAACGAATAATTCAAATCGTAATAATGATTTGCACCTTATATAGGAAGGAATGACTCGAGTAAACTCTGTGGAGATCCTTTAAAGGGGCAGTAGCACGTTTTTTGTTGTTGAAATAAGTTGATGAAATGTATTTGAGTATAATGTCACCAACAGTAAAACATCCTTCTCTCTTTGGAAAATCAAGTTAAAAAATGAGTGTACAGGGTTCCGTAAAGCCATGGGAATCGTTCTTGTCATTCGAAATAATCAAATGTGTTCACAATAAAATGGCCGCCATGCAATTTTTGCTTTATACGCAACACCGTTATTACCACTATGGCTAATTGGTTTGTGTAATAAGATGTTTTACCCTCTAAAGTAACTATAAATGACATAAACTATCATTATAAATGGGAAATTTGAAAAAATAAAATTTGAAAAAACGTGCTACTGCTCCTTTAATATATTGCAGTACGGCTACATGTACCTTAGTGATTTAAGGTTACACTAGAGTTTTGTGCAATGGGACCCTAGATCTTAAGTGCTATATAAATCAGTTGTCATAAATTCATTCAATTCCCACAGGACATGAATGGCAGTACTTGACTGATTGTATTTGTCGAAGAGTTTTCTCATGATAGGATCAAGCAAATTGTCTAGACTGTTCACCATCGTGTCTACAAGGGTAAACTACAATCGTACTTAGTATTTCATTAGAAGACAGGAGGACAGCCCATCTTTAATTAATGTTCGAAATGACCCATCTTTTTGGCGGTTTCCGATATTGCGATCCGTACATATATTAACCTGCAATAGCCATAAGCCATTTGAGGCACGGTTATCAGACGAAGTGTTTTCATTATTGGTGTGGCTGTAAAATATTTATTTAATACCTTTCATATATGGCGCCACAGAAATATAAAAAACACACTCTGTAACACACATACTCTTCTCTATGTCACTGATGTGAATTATGAGAAATAAACTCTGTTCTGTTCTGTAAGGGAATATATTGAATAAGACGCGGCAAGTAATAAAATAATAAATAAGAAGAAGAATGCGGGGGACAAAGTAGGTTAAAGTACCCTAAAGGAGGTAACACTTGTCTACCAGGAGTATCTTGTCTCTCCGCCAAGGGCACCTTATTATGAAAAGCCGGGCTGTCAATTGTGAATTGCCCGTACAATTATACTTACCGATGCTTTCATTGACGGTGTGTTACCCCGAGCGATATGTTTGTGTTACCACGAGAGCACAGTCACTGGCAACAACCTCTGCACTTCCGGGTACCTATCTTAGCCTTTTGATCAGTCATAGCAAATGATTGGCTTACGGTTGATCTTTGGGTTACAGAATTTAGTGGAACGACCTCTGGATCGTTTGGATGCCAATTTGTAATGTTTAATATTCATTTCGTATGATTACGCTGACGGTTACAAGTTTAACCGCTTTTCACTGCGAAGAAAACGACAATGATGAATATTGTGTACCAGACCCACAGAAAGAAGCGCTCTGGCATGCTGTCGGCGTGGATAAATACACAATATACATATCCTCGTTATATACTGTACCATGCAGCTATTGTACATGTGAAAGACTCGTGAAAGCGTCTTTTAAATCAGGACTATAGGCCGACTCAGCGCAAATAAGTTGCATGACTAAGAATGACCACTATTCGAAAAGATTTATAATGAAAATGTAAACAGCTTAAGATTATTCTTGAGCCTGAATAGATATATTATATATATACCCCCACATTTGTGTCACTGATGTTCGTAGCTTTATATATACCAACTCGTAAATCTTGGAGCTGAAGGCTAGGTATTTCCTGAGCTAAGAGATACGCATCCTCTTCCCACAGAAGTTACTCCTTTCAGATTCCCTATCGTAATCTCTGTTCCAATACGAGCAGTTTCTCGGTTCTAGTAAGAATAACCTAGCGGCGAAAAAAAGTACCACATATTATATCCCTAATTTTTATCAAACGAAACGACATCTCACATCGACTACATCAACTGAGTTACTGTGACTGTAAAGGGACTTTCTAATTAGCATATGTCCTTCGAATATGTCTGATATACATACTACTAAATAAAATAAGTATGTTTTCGTCTCCGTTTTGGTCTTTTTTATTTATCAGCATGTTTATGGTTATTTGTTTTCAAATAGCAAACATCGACGAAAACACAAATAAAAGAAAAAACGTTTAGCTTACGTTTATGTTTCCAAAAATAGCATTATCACTTGTCATTAGAATATGTCACCTTTACAATGGCGTCAATGATTGAACAACTATTTTCTGATGCCATTTTTTATTCGCCAAATTGACCTTGTGGCGAGGAATCTAAGAAACCAGTTCGTACCCCAACATGAACTATTTTGCAGATTTTATTCCTGGAAGAGGATCGATTTTAATCAGACTGACCAATCAGGGTTCTCTGTTTCTAGCCGAGAAACTGCTCGTATTGGAACAGAGGTTGCGATAGAAAATGTGAAGGGAGTAACTTCTGTTGGAAGATGATGAGAATTACGAGATATATAAACAAAACTTAGCTTAAAGCACAGCGATGTGTTAGGTATACCATATTAGATTATGACTGAACTTGAACAGATATACATGTATACTCGGTATATCAACACGCCTCCACCCTTACATCTCCATGCTAGTCCAGGAGAGCTATCTGTTACGAAATTGGCTCGGATACTAATAAGCTATTGATAAGATTATTGTAAAGTGCTCAGATAACGAGGCTTGCTAGTGTGTCAGCACGTTTCAATGACACCGTACGACTCCGTTTACAGGGACATATATTGTCGATAGCTAGGGACAAGAAACTAGAAAGCTAAGACATAAAAGAGTAACAGTGTGTACCGATGTCAAAACGTTATCTCCGTTTGAGACGTAATAAATATTGACAGCGAAGGATTTCATGAAATCATTTATATATCAATTTAAAGTTAATACATTATCCTTCAACATTTTGCCATAAACATAACATTCGATTAGGGATTTTTGCATTTTCAAAGTTTGAAAAAGCTGAGCTGTATGCGGTCCACTATTTTAATCAAAGTAATTATTGAAAATATATAAACTAGCTGAAAATAGCGGAGAGCCATTTAACACGCAAGATTTGGAATTTTAGTGCATCCGTTGTTGGCATTTGTTAAATATCTAGAGTAACATACCTCGATGCTGCATAATTGTTTTAAACAACCAAATCCTAAAGAACTAATTCCTTGAACGTTTCAACTTCTCTTATAATAAAACTCAAAGTATATTTTGCGAATACATTAAAAGCGTTAGGGAAAAATTCTTCTGTGTAAACTTTTCAGTATTCTCTTCCCACAGAGGTTACTCGATCCCTTCAGATTTCCGATCCCAATTAACCTCCACGTTAGGATCTGAAATCTAAAGGGATTAACCTCTGTGGGAAGAGAATGACTTTTCAGTGAAATAAACTTGTATTTTTCACATGTTTCAATGATTGAAAAGATGGTGACATGATATGGTTTCTCAAAGTAGTTTCAAAGTTTACTTTGAATAGTTGTAATATATGGTGGTTCCGTTTCACTTAAAGTGATTCTCATTTTAAATGATATAATTTTCGACTTTTCATTTTATTAAATTGAAGCAAACCAAGGTTAGGTTTCCGTAAACAAAACAGAAGCAAACAAGTTGGACAGGGAAGTTGTGATATTACGAAACGCTGTTCCTTCTAACCTTACCGCGTATCTATAAGAAGATACGGTCGTACTAATCTCCTTGGCTGGCACCCACTAACTTCCTGGTCTGTTATCAATATCATCTATGTATAAACAAGATATATATGTGCTGTCATAAAGTCTAACTTGTCCCTGTCCATGCATGTTAGTCTACTACTTTTTAGTTACTTATGTTTTATTAATGGGGTTTAAGGCCGCTTTCAAGAAAATTTCACTTATATCATGGCTGCTAGTATAATTGCAGGGAGAAAGCCCACAACGTCATGGGGGCTATGCATTGCTGTGAAATTTGTGAACTTCGGCTGTAACAAGCGTATCATGAATAGTATTCTGTGCTATAATTATGTGTAGTATTGCGCCCATACTGCAAAAAAGGTTGGCGAACTCCTCGCGCATTCGAACCCTGGACCTCTTGATCCGAAGGCAAATACGTTAATCATTGCGTTATCCTTGCCCCAATATATATAATGTGTGATATGTGTGACATTGTTATAATTATTTATATTTTTATTTTTACAGATCGACAGGTGCCACCGGTGAGATACTACATCTTTAACATCTGGGCCTAGATTTACTAATTTAACTTAGGGCTATGATAGGCATGAGTACTAGCTTACGACCGAGAGTTTCGAAAATCCAGACCCATGTTTGATCCCTGTCAGCAATGCATTCTCATGCTGCCTCATTGATCTTGTAACTTCATGTCTTTTGTTATGTCTTGTTTCAGGGATATTTTAGTTTACACTTTCCCTATGACGCTAAATGTTTTTGGCGTGTGTTTTAAATGTATGTTAAGGTCTTGCTATGTTTACTACCATTAAGGGATAACACTTCATTACTTTAGTACGCTCATGCATGAAATTATAAAGAAATTTAAAAATCAGGAAATTGTTGTGTGAAATAAATTAGAGAAGATAATCCTGTTTTTACATTTACTATTTTTCTCTATGATAAGATTAGACAATATGATTAATAATGTGTATTGGTCTGATAGTATAAGGGAACATACAGGCATACCCGCACGCAAGTTCTTTTAACCAACGCCTTTGAGGTATTGGATCATAAAGTTTCAGCAGACAATTAGCCACAATTGTTTCCGAGAATGATAAAAAAGCCTAGCCAGATTTAGATTAAAATTTAGGTCACAGCTGCAGAGGAAGTTATACATTTAACGCCACGTCACCTAGGTACAACAAACATATCCTCATTGAGTTAAATTCCAAAAGAGGAACAAAACAAGGAAGTTCGTGATTTATGGTAAAACATATTTTTTACAATTTGATAGAATAACAAACTTGAACAATTTCAGCATTAAGTTAACAGTACTTTCATGTAAATGAAAGTTAACATACATAACAAGTATATACAAAAGTAATTTAAATTGAAATAGTTAACCCAGAGACTCTATATAGATGGACACGAATCTCAGCTCGTTACATCATCATTGCTACTGGACTAATTAGAGAGTCGCTGGTTAGCTCAAGAAAAATAGGGACGTTTCCTTGATTTCATGATTGTTTTTGATTGTTTTAAATCATATCGCAGATTTGTTAATATTTACAATTGCGCTCGTCATGCACCATGTACCACTAATATCCGATTTGCTAAGGGGACGCCATGACGTATTTTTCTATATGATTATGGAACATCACTATGCCTGAACATGAATGAATGAATATGAAACAGTACATAGAGTTGTATAGAATGAACACGAAACATGATAACATATGACATGCTTGAATATGTAAACACCACAGTGCCTTACTGAATGCGTTTGAATGAATGAATATGAATTATGAGCACATTTCAACGAAGTATGAACTGAGTATGACGATGAAGATTGTTACCAACATGATGCTGATTCTACGAGACATCCTCGCTTGAATCTGAAGAAGTATCGTTCGGCGACTGGTCTTCGTTCTCCACCGCCTCGGGAGTTTGCTTAACACCATTGTCACATTGCGGTTTCTGACTGGCGTCGTCTTTGGTACTATCCTCCAGGTTCGATGATCCGAGGCCATCACCTGGATGTTGAACAGTTACAACAATTTGGTCACTAGTTGTCTTGGATGGAAATGTGAAATCGCCAGTAAGTGTTGCGGGAAAATCAGACCGGTCTGAAAACTGATCCACGCCGCGCCCGTCTGGTCCACTTTGTTCACCCTGGGTATATCCAGCTTCAGCTTGTTCCCTGTTTTCGTTAGTCCGGGACCGTCCCCTGCGATTGTCCTGACAGACACTGCCCTGTCTGATGGCCATCGCCTGGCTGACGGGGCGGGTTTGCTGAATAAAAAATAGTACAAAAAAAGAAGTATGTAAATTTCATTTCAATTATGTTGTATGTGGGAATTTCTACAATATATCAACATGCTCTTCTTCATCACCAAACTCTAATACGATTCTTAGATGTTTAAAAAAATCATGATATAAAGTATGAACATGGAAAGGGTTGTTTTGTTTTTTTAAAAATGGAATCAATTTCTGACGAAGGTAAGCCACGCTCTCACCGCTTGTTTCTCAGTTTGGGCGGAAAGCTCTTCGTCGATCTGAATGAGCCCATCCTCGATCTGTGAAGTTCTGGACAGTCCGCTACTTCGAAGTGAGATGCCTGGAATAAAGGGGTCGTCAACGTCATGAGTCATGACACTGAATCGGCTAATGATATCTATGTATGTTCCTATATAATATACCGTATTTCCTCTAATACAACCCCGGGGTTCTATTTCATTCAGCACACCCTTACCCCCCGGGTTCTATTAGAGACCCGGGTTGTATTAGAGGCCGGGTTATATTTCTTCAGACATGAATTGACCTTTATAATCTTCTTGGGGTCAATAATTTAAAAGGAAAATTAACTGAACAAGACGGATAGTTGTTATCATGGACCTGTTATGCTGAATCTCACATGGTCACTCCAATATTTCTCCTCAAAACGAGTGTATAACTATTTTATATTGCAACACCAGGGCCGTGTTCAAGATAGGTTTCAAAGTAATCGCTCAATGAGCGATTACTTTTAAACCTATCTTGAACGCGATTGCTCAATGTAGCGCTACGTAGCAAGGCGAGCAAACTTCAAGGAATTTGCACTGTATCGTTCAAGAGAGAGTTAGCGCTACATTGAGCGCTACATTGAGCGATCAATGAGCAATTTAAGCGCTCGCTGTTATTGAACGGAACCAAGGTATTCAGTTGTTACGTAAAACCGGGATTCTAATGAAGACCCGGGTTCTATTGGAGACCCGGGTTCTATTTACCTTAGCACCCCTTACCCCCCGGGTTGTATTGGAGGCCCGGGTTCTAATAGAGACCCGGGTTCTATTGGAGACCCGGGTTGCATTTACCTTAGCACCCCTTACCCCCCGGGTTGTATTTGAGACCCGGGTTCTATTAGAGGAAATACGGTATTACAAATTGTTGCAATATATTAATGACTCGTTGATATTTATATCACTATCGTAACCGAGTACCGTATTTCCTCTAATACAACCCGGGCCTCTAATAGAACCCGGGTTTCACGTAACAACTGAATACTCTGTGTTGTAATATAAAATAGTTATACAATCGTTTTGGGGAGAAATATTGGTGTGACCGTGTGAGATTCAGCAAAACAGGTCCATGATAACAAATATCTTGTCTTGTTGAATTAATTCTCCTTTTACAATAGGTCACCCCAAGAAGATTATAAACGTCAATTCATGTCTGAAAAAATATAACCCGGCCTCCAATACAACCCGGGTCTCTAATAGAACCCGGGGGGTAAGGGGGTGCTGAATGAAATAGAACCCCGGGGTTGTATTAGAGGAAATACTGTATTTATAGGTAGGGTTCTGTCGGGTTTTCACGGAAATGAAATTCAATAGGATATTCCTGTTTTATACACATAAATATATGTTATTGATACGTTAGTATAACATAATCCAGTTTAAACATATTAATGAGCAATTTGAGAATTTCTTTGCTACTGCAAAAAAAAAAAAAAAAAAATTATCATTGTTATTATATAGTATCTGTTACCCCGCGGATATTCTATCAAAGTAAATGTTTTATCAAACGTTGTAAATCAAGTAAAACTATAGCGTTTATCTCATTTCTCGTGATGCACAAAAACAAAATGCCGTATACTACGATATAGCCTTCTCGAAGATATTATTCTAACTATTGTTTCAACAGCCACGTTGGAATAGCTAGATTGACTAAACAATTCATATCCTTCTCGGGTTTCTTAAAGGAGCAGTAGCACGTTTTTTCGCTCAAAATAGTTGATGAAATGTATTTGAAAAATAATGTCATTAAAAGTAAAACACCCTTCTCTTTTCGGAAAATCAAGTTAAAAAATGCGTGAACATAGTTCGGTAAAACCATGGGGAAACGTTTTTGTAATTCGAAATAATAAAATGAGTTCACATTAAAATGACCGCAATGCAATTTTTATTTAAACGCAACACCTTTTTTTACCACTACGGATAATTGGGACAGGTTGTATAATAAGATGTTTTACCCTCTGAAGTAAATATAAATGACATAATCTATCATTATAAATGGGAAAATTGAAAAACTTAAATTTGCCACAAACGTGATACAGCCCCTTTAAGGAATATCTGAAATTGATATATATATATATGAGAATTGTTGAAACGGCCAACGTTTGAATAACCAGATTTATTTGATAGTTGGTAACCTACCCGAGTCTCTCTGTGGTTCACCTTCTTCAACAAGTGTCACGGCTTTAAGTTGGGAGATGACATTAAAAAGCTCCTGGAACAGATCCGGCAGCTTATCTAAGGAAACCGTAGATTCGCCACTTGCCTCTGTACTATCGTCTTGCTCCGTGGAAAATGTCTGCTCAATCTGCACCTGTGCTTTTTGGTTCTTGACTTTGTAGAGAAGATCAGTATTCGTTTTGATCTGTTCCAGAATTGTACGATATAGCTCTGTTTTTAACGCGCTGCCCACTTCCGGTTTGGAAGGTTTGCGAACTCTTCTTAGTGCTTCCACTTGCTCCGCGGACAGTGTCATGGGGGAATCAATGGCGGTGTTGTCAGGGGCAACCTGATTTTCTCCTTGTGGCTCCATACTTCACGTCCTGCAAGTTACAGAGGACAATATGCAGAATGTCTTTAGTGGACTTGAGGAAATACTGTCCTTAAGTATGTACGAGGTTAAATAGCGAACACCTTTTTGATCAACAAGTAGATAATGTACCTAGTTTACCGGCTTCCCGTGTCCAAAACAAGTTTCAATGAAAACTGTTGACGTTATACAATACGACTCAACATACATCAACATCAAACATACCCGAAATATAAAGTTTCAATATTTTGTCCATACAAGATCGTGTAGATGAAATATGTTGGCAATTTTCAACCCATTTTCAGCGATAGTAAAGATTGTTTGCATACGGCACGATTCAAACGTGAAAGGGAACACATCCTTTGAGTAAATTTACAAGTCGAATAAACAAAAAAAGGCTATATTTCTGGATGTAAACTTAAGCTTCTCCATATGAATAACACGTTGTTACGTCTCCACCACAAACCGCCGTGTTAATCATAAAGTCGTTTGACAGTCAGGCTTAAAACCTGTGTGCAGATCGTCGAGGTATCTAAAGTGTCAGACTTTTTCTTATTTATCAATCCTACCTATGTATTCATGGCGCAATCCAATCGTATGTATAATGTAAAACATATTGACCTACATGCAGTCCAGTCAGATAAAATAGTTCGGCATGTACCTGCGTGATCTGTCAAACTATCACAATCTCTACAAATGCATATACACTACTCTTGTTTCACAAGTTTGAATATACATGGTTACCAACATCCGACATTTTGTAGAAAAGCGTTCTCGTCCTAATATGAATCCGTGATAAGACTGATTTCATACAGGTGTAAGTTTGACAAACTTGTTGAGAGAGAGAGAGTAAACAGTCACTTACCTGCGCGGATAGTGTTCTGTGCTCTGCTCTTACCTGAGCCTTTATATACCTGTATATCACTTCCGTGTTCAATGAATGATAATTTCACTCACCTGGGTAAACCGCACAACAATACCATAAACTGTTAGTCACGTGTAGCGAGGACTCTTTCCCCTTCAATGTAAGATTTGAATTGAATATACAACTTATGAGGTAACAAAGGTTAATGGATTTCATAACGTATATGAATGAACATTATTTTTAGTCTCTGCTTATTGTTGGTGGTGTTTTGGTGTGAATTGTATCTTCCTTTTATTCATCACATATTCCTTCCTTGTACAATATTCCCTTTCCTTTTAAACTCGGCTTATATGTTATCTTAAACTTATATATTTTAAAATAAGGTAAATTCATTAAGGGATAATATATAAACGAAGCCTCATTAAATATTCGCGACAGGGAAAAATCTCGTTTATTGAACACTTTAATAAAAAAAGAGTTAACAACAATATAGGAAAAGTGTTTGGTGAACGTCACGATATTGCTGTCTGTGTCAATGTCAGATCAAAACATGTTCACGTTTATTTTTCTTATTTAAAAAAAAAGGAAGCTTAATCGAAACTCATTGAATCATTTAAAAAAAAAATACAAACATAAAAGATGCATGGATGCTATTTCTGATATGAAAGAAAGTGAAAGAAGTAACCTTTGTTGAGGATATCATATCTGTTGATGCCTGGCTTATGAATTCAGTAACCCCGTTTAAGTGTCCACTGAATTACGTTCATTGTGTTGTTAGGAGTCAAATATGACAAACGTTATAAACGGTGTTATGTAATCGAGACGTACTGACTGTTGCCTAAAATTAACATTTTAATGATAGTCGTCTCACTTAAGTAAAGATATTAAGGTCGAAGTAGTGATTTTGTTTTATTGAAAACCGGACATTGCAAGAAGAAGAAGAAGAGCGTTATTCAGTATGCATGGCCACATGACCAAGAGAACAAAATGAAGAAATATAAAGCCCATGCACAGGTGACGTGGGTATACAGGTAAGTTGTGTTTAAGATAATGGCAACAAGTTTTACATCTGTTGTGAGTAACTGGTTGAACTGTAATCTTGTAGGATTTACAGAATAGAAAGTAAGAATGTATAATGATCGTTGTTGTGAATAACAGGACTCACATGGAAGAAGTAATATTCATCTTTACTTAGGTCAAACGTGCACTTATCACATTTAATATAAGTCAGCATTTGACTTTTAAAGCGGCAAATCTGTATCGTATTATACAACTGAACTTGAAAAATACACGTACATCTATAAGATCTTTGTCATGGTAGAACTCTGAAATATATTTTTTAGATTTAGATTTATAAGACTAGTAATGTTTTAAAGATTAAGGAAGAAGTGAATTCCTGGTACCAGCTTTTGATATCTATACTATACTATATATACTATACTATACTATACTATACTATACTATTATACTATACTATACTATACTATACTATACTATACTATACTATACTATACTATACTATACTATACTTTACTATTATACTATACTATACTATACTATACTATACTATACTATACTATACTATACTATACTATACTAATACTAATACTATACTATACTACACAATACTATACTATACTTTACTATACTATACTATACTAATAATTTACACAAAGATGACTTCTCCCTGTTTCACCAAGGGCAACATTTGAAGATATTTTTTTGCTGACACATATATATTCTGCAATATAAACAATTTGTCAATATTTCCAACCAAAATATAACACCATTAGTCTGCACCATTAAGCTGAATTGGAAATATTTTACTATCACGTATTGTGGAATGCTACATTCAGAGATAAATTCGGATTAAAATACAGGAATAGAAGCCTTTCTTCCTGCTAAAGTTTATGTTTCACATGCGGTGGCGGATCCGGGTCCCAAGTACATCCTTAGAAATAAGAGCATATAGAAACTTATTGCTATCTATGTAGGCTTTCAGAAGTCTATAAAGGCTGCAGAAAACCTTTGTTTCGATTTTCTTAAATATGTTGACATAAGACTGGCAAGACGCATGTATTACCAGGGCCCCGTTCCATAACGGCGAGCGCTTAAATTGCTCATTGATCGCTCAATGTAGCGCTCAAGTAGCGCTCATTCTCTCTTGAACGACACAGTGCAAATTCCTCGAAGTTTGCTCGCCTTGCTACGTAGCGCTACATTGAGCAATCGCGTTCAAGAGAGGTTTAAAAGTAATCGCTCATTGAGCGATTGCTTTGAAACCTCTCTTGGCAATGGCTCAGATGAGTAGTCTGGTCTGAACTCTGCTCGAAATTCATGTAATATTTCATTCAAATCCAACCAGACACATATCCTGGGTTCAAGGATGGGTGTTAATAATATCCCCAGTACATGAATATGATTAAATCAGATTAAATCATCGTGATGCCTTCACAAATTCACAATTATATCCTTTTAATAGTTCCGATAATTGGCTCAAATGCATATCGAATGCATTCATCTAACATTAAAATGCGGGACATGCATATACAGTAAAGTAGAATTGAACAGTGGAAAACGTCATTGCAAGCTATTAAATGAAAGCAAACATAAGATTTCAAAACTGACAACCAACAAAACAAAGTTGTCAAGGCCAGGGCTTCCATGGGTACACGAGTATTCGAGTACGAGTCAGGTTTAGCGGTACTCGAGTCTTTCTAGCATGGCATACGAATGGCGATCAAATGATTAAAGAAATGTTACCGACACGGAAGTAACATACTCCACGTCAAATCAATAGTAGGATAAGCAATCAAAATTCAAGAATTTGACCTCCGACGAAACTCAATCCAAATATGGAGTACCGGTACGAATTACAGATCCAGGAGTGTACATCTGTCCATTTCTTAGTCGGGATGTGAATTTGCCAAATAATTACACTGAATAACACTATACTCTTTCTGACTGTAAATGTTGAAGTAAGATAAGCTTTTCATCATAAATTGTATTTGTTTTTTATGTTCTTAATATCAATATTTATTATCCTTATTTCTAATTTGATATTTGCCGCTCCTTTTGGTATTTATTTCATGACGAGTACATGAACTGGATTGGTCAACAAGTTCAAAAGAACTTTTATTACCCATATGGTGGGAAATAACCGAGTTAATATTATTGATATGAGCACATGTGGACATATCACATTTGCCTAGCATCGATTGTTTCACCGCGGCTTCCCGTAATGTGTCGTCTGTGACGACATAAAACGATTGTTCGTGACGTCACTGTTGCTTGCGGTCGCAAGAGAAGTGGGGCGCTTCCTGACTTTTCACATGGAATAGAACGGGTAATAAAGAAATTATTACACTCGAAAGTGTGTCATATGATGGCCGAGAGGGGACATCGCTCTTTCGCCCTCTGGCAACAACGCGATAAAGCGAAAGAGCGATATTGACACACGACAAAGCGATATAGCAACACGACAAAGCGATAACGTCGAACGACAAAGCGATAGTGTCGCACGACAAAGCGATAAGGCCGCACGACAAAGCGATAAGGCGGCACGACAAAGCGATATTGCGGCACGACAAAGCGATAAAAACATTTCGCTTTGTCGCACAGTTATATCGCTTTATCGCTCTTTCGCTTTATCGCTCTTTCGCTTTATCGCTCTTTCGCTTTATCGCTCTTTTGCTTTATCGCTCTTTCGCTTTATCGTGCTGTTATTATCGCTTTATCGCGTTGTTATATCGCTTTGTCGTACAGCCTTATCGCTTTGTCGTGCGGCGTTATCGCTTTGTCGTGCGACACTATCGCTTTGTCGTGCGGCGTTATCGCTTTGTCGTGCGGCGTTATCGCTTTGTCGTGCGGCGTTATATCATAATTATCGCTTTGTCGTGCAGCCTTATCGCTTTGTCGTGCGACTATATCGCTTTATCGTGTTGTTACCAGAGGGCGAAAGAGCGATGTCCCCTCTCGGCCATCATAGTGTCATGTGACTTTTACGAAACTCGTGCGAATTTGTGTATAACCCTCGCTCTCGCTCGGACAATACAAAAATTCACACTCGTTTCGTAAAAGTCATATGGCACACTTCCTCGGGTAATAATCTCTATATATGAAGACCGCTACAGTATATATACAGAAATACAAACATTACAATGATAAAGACCAATGTGAGCTCTACTGCAATGGTCAGTCTGATTAAAATTGACGGTTTCCGAGGAATAAACATTGCAAAATAGTGACACTACCGGGATGCGAACTCATATCGTTCGGAGGTTTCCTCGCAAAACCGTCTGAAAACAGCCCGTAGACTCCCATGTTCAAACGCATTTCAGTTAACCAATCAGAAGACATCCAACAAAAGCTTTCGGTGCGAGAAGCTAGGGGCAGATAACTCCAAACAGCTATCCTTTCATCTGTTACGAATGCTTTCAATACGGCGACCTTTTAGAAACTATGATGTGATTGGTCAGCCATTTGACTGGGCTTCGGCTTCACAAAACTTGTTCGGAACACGCGCCTAAACGGGGTGTTCTCAGACCTTGTGGCGAGGAATCTACAGAACATGTTCGAATCCCGGTAGATGCATTATTTTGCAAATCTTATTGCTCGGAACAAGGTCGATTTTAACCAGACTGCTGCAATGGTTTTCAATATATTATCAGTTTCTTTATGAGTTCATATCTGACTTCGAAACAAACATCAAATTAACATTACACATCAAATTCCATTAAAAAAAAGTGGATAAACGACACGCTGTGACATTTATTTAAGTTATGCAACGCTATTTTCCTTCTCTTTGATCTGCAAGCCTTCCTCATTTAACAGTGTTATTGTGTTTTGCTGAAACGTATGTAGTTCCGACCCCTCGAGTACTCGAATTTTTTTGACCCGAGGAAGCCCTAGTGAAGGGTCATTGAAGGGTACTTGACGCCCCCGCACCCACACAACCGCTTCGTACGACGCTATCCTTGTGAGTACGCCAAAACAGGGTCACTTCGTTATAAGGGGATTCTTTACGTCAGACCATTGTCTTATGACGTCAAACTCTTGAACTTCAACCTTCTACTCAATGAAAGTAACATGGTATCGTTGCTGTTGACTGATAGCGGGTTTATTCCACTGATAGAATGCGGTATTGTACGGCAATAGTGTAATAAACTAATTCCTCCTTCGCTCAGTCTGAATGGGAGATTTTGATATAGAACTTTGTCGTCCAGACATATGCTAACTGAATTAGTGTATATACCAGTCAGTGGATAATGACGTTTTGTAGCCATAAATCTTCTACTTTGTTACCACTTTAACTTCAAATAGCCTACGATTAAAACAGTTTGTACACATGTACAATTGTTGTATGTATTCATCTGAAAACATAATTAAAGTAGGTAGTCTCCTCAATGCTTAACCAAAACGTGATGGGAACGGGTCAACATAATGTGAATATCTTATAAACAGTTTCTGTTTTCTTCTCAGATGGAAACTGTTACACGGATGGTATAATGTGTTCTATAAAGTATGACAACTTTATTTTAAGAACAGTTAAGTACTTGGCACTTAAGTACTTAATGTTAGTCCGTGATAAAATGTCACTATTTCAGAAAAAGTTTATGAAAAATCACGTTTTCTGAACGGTTTATACAAATGTCAATATTTAAGTAAGAGTTGATGCAAGTTTACTAAAAACAGTCAATTCAATGTCTCCATGTTAGCAACTGTTATAAGGTGTCACTATTCTATTACCAACCTTTATCTTGAAAATTGTACAAAATCAAATAGTGTAACGGCAGTTACATGCTAGATCCCACCCGTCCAAATTAAAACCTTGGTACATTGTAAAGAAAGGAAATAGGCCGATTAATTAATGGATACTAAATACTAAGAGTGTTGGAAGGGCAAAATTATAATATTCACTTATTGCCAAATGTATAACAAACAAGAAAACCCTTAAAAAGTAGCATCTTGAAGTAGACAGACAGATCTATTGTGTAAACAAAAATGTCACCTTCGAAATAAGGCAAGGTAAACAAGCATCCCTGAACACCAGAATCAATGCATGATCCAAAATCGTTACATATACTTCTTAGTAAGATCCTAATAAACCCTCCTCCATTATCACAGGGGCCTCATCGCTTCCATGCAGGAGGACAATATCAGAAAGATTCCTGACCCCATGCCAGATAAAAACGCCAATGATCTGGAGCTCCCCACAGTGTCCAATGACAGCAGTGCTCCCAACCAGGAGACACTCACAAAGTTTAGACCCTACAGTGAGATGGAAGTACGGAAGCTGATTAAGAGATCCAAACCGACATCATGTGCCTTCTATACCAACATCTGTTCTCCTAAACAACCTTGGCGTCCTTCTACTGAACTTTATTGTCCCTCAGACTGCAAACTGTAGCATAAGAGGAACATACCGTATACACATTTACATATATACAGCACGACAGTAAGTAAATTACATGAAATAAAGAGACAATGTGAAGTTATGGACAATGTTTTTTTTATTAAGGAAATCATAAGTTTACAAAACATTGACACTTTTCTTAAAGTGCCAAGCTTAGTAGTGTTAAAAGGGAATTCATTTTGTATATATTTGGTTTAATATAATAAGATTTATGAATATAGTTTTCTCTTTCTAACGTTAATTTTGGACATATACATAATTAATGGAATTCGTCGCCAACATCATTTAAATGCACACTTTCTATTCTTCTACCAATATTGACTGCTATCATCAGCCGTGGATTAGGTGTCATGCATCAAGTGTTCAAATCAGCAACCTTTGCTGAAGAAGTCAAATCTTGATGCTGACCAACTACAGACCGGTATTCAACCTCACATATGTCTCAAAGCTCATTGAACGTACTTTGTGCGACAGACTTGCAGAACACCTCCAACAACATGTATGACAATCTGCAGTCGGCGTATCGAGGTAATCACAACACCGAGACTGCGTTTGTAAAGGAAGAAGAGAAGAAGAAGAAGAATATTTTATTTACGTGTCACATGCCGTACATAAATAATATTGACATATAAAACATAGTTATAAAAACAGCACCCAGCCCCCCCCCCCCCCCCCCCCCCCCACTCCCCCACCCCTTCCAACCCACCCCCACACACACACAATCACAACACACACATTACAACACATGTTCTCATTCAAACACTACATTAATTATCCTCTCAACTCCCGCACCCATTTAGAAAATACAGTCGTACTACACACCCCACATCCTCGCCTTCGGTTTCATACCCATACCCTCGAATTCATTCTCCCGTACAAAAACACACGCATAAAACCACACATTCTAAAAACAATACATGATAAAATACAACATATGATAACATATATACCTAAACATATTTTACAGTTTTGTGTTACGTCGGAGATTATACATTTTACTTATTGTAGCGGCTAAAGATTTTACGAGCTTATAGTTTTGCATTATATAAATTACCTTTTCTGTTGGGTTTAATAAAGGAAAGTCACTGTTTAAGACTGTAGCATGGTTCCATAGTTTTGAACGGATATCCGTATATAGATCGCATTCTCCAAGGAAATGAATTTCATTTTCCACCACATATGAATCACACATTTTACACAAGCGATCATGCAACGGGGTAGGCGGTCGGTTATATCTACCAAGCTCCACTTCTAGGGGCAGCGTTCCACATCTCAATTTCGCTAACAAACTACGATGTTGACGATTAGACACCTGGCTAAGATACATTTCAGCATTAGGACTAGATTTAAACAGTCTGTATGTCCGCAGCTTGTTACCGTTAACTAAACCTCTGTCGTTCCATATCTCGTACCACCACTTTTCAGTATCCAATATAATTAATCGGTCCTTAAGCAGTAGGAAATCCTGTGAAGTTAGATTTTTAATGTCTATTATATTCAGCTGAAGGGACTGCAACCAAGTTAAGATGGTATTATACCAGGATTTACGGTACCTTGTTGACCAATCGGCAACAGTGCTCACGAGTCTGCCTGTATCGATATCAGATAATCTCTTCCAAAATCTCAACACTTCTATACGTTGCAACGT
This sequence comes from Gibbula magus, assembly GCA_936450465.1. NCBI lineage: Eukaryota > Metazoa > Mollusca > Gastropoda > Trochida > Trochidae > Gibbula > Gibbula magus. The sequence continues at coordinate 32,671,717 of OW388290.1, read as the reverse complement.
TAATGATGATAACCATCCCATCTCGCCTCTCACTGCCATGTTTGGGGTTTTACCTCCTACACCAAGAAAAAACCTGCATGCACGGTGTTGGATATTGTTAATACACCTGAATTCCTTGAATCCCCATATGGCGGCGCCGTACGTCAGGATTGGTTGGACAAGGGTACCGTAAAGCGTGTTAAAAACTTCCACTGACATTCCTCCAACAGATTTGAATTTTCCTATAATTACTCCTAATGCTCTGCTTGCCGATTTCGCTAGTTCTTTAGCAGTGATATTTAGATCAAGATTTTCATGCAGCCATAGTCCCAGATACTTATATGCGTCGGTATATTGAATGATATCATTACCAATCTTAAACGTGATTTCACTTCGGGGCGTTTGATTTGTACGGTAATGGACAACCTTGGTTTTACCGATGTTGATTAACAGCCTCCATTTTGAACACCAAGTGGATACTGCATCCAGCATGCATTGTAGACTATATTCATCCGGCGCAATGAGAGCGATATCGTCCGCGTAGAGAAGAAGACTTAACATATTCTCTCCAATCTTCACTCCACAGCTCAAGTTGTTAATTTCACATGCAAGGTCGTTAATAAAAACGGAGAAGAGTGTGGGGGAAAGCACGCACCCCTGTCTGACACCAGTGAATACATTAAACGGATCTGTATAATAACCGTTCACGTTAATTTGGTTTGAAGTGTTATCATACATGGATTTCACAGCTTCATAAAACTTTCCTGAAATACCAAGTTTTCGTAGTTTATACCAAAGATTTTTATTAAGGAAATCATAAGTTTACAAAACATTGACACTTTTCTTAAAGTGCCAAGCTTAGTAGTGTTAAAAGGGAATTCATTTTGTATATATTTGGTTTAATATAATAAGATTTATGAATATAGTTTTCTCTTTCTAACGTTAATTTTGGACATATACATAATTAATGGAATTCGTCGCCAACATCATTTAAATGCACACTTTCTATTCTTCTACCAATATTGACTGCTATCATCAGCCGTGGATTAGGTGTCATGCATCAAGTGTTCAAATCAGCAACCTTTGCTGAAGAAGTCAAATCTTGATGCTGACCAACTACAGACCGGTATTCAACCTCACATATGTCTCAAAGCTCATTGAACGTACTTTGTGCGACAGACTTGCAGAACACCTCCAACAACATGTATGACAATCTGCAGTCGGCGTATCGAGGTAATCACAACACCGAGACTGCGTTTGTAAAGGTCTTGGGCGATTTGAGGAGGGTGTTGATGAACACAGAGTCGGGATATTGACACTTCTCGACTTAAGCACCGCCTTTGATACAATCGACCACGGTTCAGTTCTGTTCACTCTGTACACAAAACAACTTGGAACTATCATTGATAAACACCACATCAATCGACATCACTACGCAGATGATGCACAGGTGACGTGTACAGAACAACCGTTGCCCTGAATGATATGTCCCTGTCACTGGACAATCATGTCTCCAATCTAGTTCAAACCTGCTTCATCTCCCTCCGTAACATTGGTAATATCCGTCAATATCTGACTACCGAAGCAACTACAACTCTCGTTCTATCACTTGTAATGTGCAGACTTGATTACTGCAACCGTTTATTGGCCGGGGCAACCAAGTCTCAGATACAGAGGCTACAGAGAGTTGAGAATATAAGCAGCCCGCATTGTTACCAGATAAAAAAAAACGATCACATCACCCCAATCCTATACTGGCGGCTGTGGACTTGAGAATTCAATATAAACTTATCTGCATCACCTTCCGCTGTCTGTTTGGAACTACCCCTTCATATACCTAGTCTTCTTTCTATGTACAAACCGCCTCGTCCACTTCGTTCACAAGACAAAAACCTGCTTGTAGTCCCTAGGTCCAGAACAGTGCAGTATGGTATGGTATGCCTACGCAACACCGGTGGCCTGGAACAAACTTCCACAGACTCTCAGAGACTGCAGTGACTTTACCACCTACAAATCCCAGCTCAAAACGCATTTGTTTCGAGAGGCTTTCCAACTGTGATTGATACATTCCTTCATTCATTCTTTGTGCGCTTTGAGCATGGTCTTCATGGATAATAGCGCGTTATAAATATGTTATGATGACGATGATGATGATCATAATACATTTAAGATGACAATTACCCCGCAATAAGAAGACATATCATAAAGAAAAGGGATATGCGATGATATATAGTTCGTTGTGTGCAAAAACTAAATATTAGACTCAATAAGCGAAAAATAACTTTCTTAAATATGTCGAAATAAAAATTAAACTGTGTGTGTTCTCTGGTGTATATTGAAGCGTACCATGTCCGCAAACTATGAATGTATCATACCTTTTTAACCTATTGTTTAGTTGGAAAAGAGAAATTTTAATGATTTAAAATATAGATATTGCAGTTTTTCTTTGGTGCTTTGATTTAAATTATGACAAAAAATTACTTCAGGATATGAAAAACCTTGTTTGGTGACTCAACTGTAGCTATGTTTATACTAACCGCTCGATATTATAATTTATCAATCACAATGTTAATTGGTTAAACGTGTCAAACATTGAAATAAATTTATACCAAATATAACCTTGTTATATTAAAATAAATTTCATATATGTACACAAGAGTTGATTGAACAGTAGGGAGCGTCACTGCAATCTATTAACTTGGAAGTGAAGATAGTTCGTGATTGGATAGGAGATACGAAACTATATTTCATAGATTCCCCTTTGCAGTAAGCAGTAATCGCTATCTCTTAGGCTGTAGCCCATTCCCTTTTGTGGACATGCGTTTATGGATATATTTATCTTATCTATTGCAACAGAGTACGAATTGACGTATATATCAGCCTTCATAACTTCTTATCTTCCCTCTTAATGGATTTCTAGCGTAATGTAATATTTTGGTTCATTGGCGGTGATATTAGGGTCAAGGTCAGACTGTCCGCTGTCTCATTGTCTCGGACAATCATTAGGTCGATATTTCTGAATGCTATTGATACTGCATTTCTTTGATATAAGATATTTGTTGACAATTCTGGTGGTTGAAGAAAGTGCGTAATGTTGAATATTCTATGAAAAAAACAATGGACTCTGTAACTCAATACGATTTGGATAGCTGGAAGTCGATGACTTAAATTTGAGCAAATCCCATCAAATGTTACAAACTCCTTTTTTTTCTCCAAACTTTTCCCTTGCGAAACAGAGAATGTTTGTGGTTGCCATCCAAATGGTACAACATCTTAATATCAACATTCATCAAAAGGATCTAGTGACTGAAGGTAACGGAGAGTGTTGTTTATATATATTTGAAATAAGATATGTCTTCCAAGTGTACAGTAATCATATACTGAAATGAGTTTAAAAAGAATACCTAACTCCGATTTCCTCCTACATGTTTCGTTTTACTCGTCAGGGAGGTTTATAGGCCATGGGCCGAAAGCCGTAGCTTGTCTCTAAAGTGACTTTAGGTCCAAGTTTTTGGTGAAGGCAGAAACAATATATCAATTTAATCCTGAGTGTTTACTGCTTCCAAAAATGCAATGTTTCACCTAGGATACTTGTTCATTATGAAATTAAGGCATGTTGAAGTGATGAATCAGCAGTTTCGCAAAAGGTCTTCTTAGCCACGGAAAAACTGATTTTTTGACAAAAGTTTTTAATATATTTCCACATATTACATATCTGTTGAAAGAGAATATGTTGTTCTAACTAAATATTGTAATCCAACTGGGTTTCCTATTAAAAAATGTGAAATTTCTGCAAAAAATGTTCTGAAAAAAATTAATTTTTCTCAAACCGTCCCATTTCGTTTATGATTTTAAAAAGAAAAGTAAATTTTAGCCCTAATTCAATTCATAGTGTAAGAGACCGATGTAATTACAACAATGAGAAGTTGGAATTTTTAAGCTTCATACATTTCCAAGAGAGCTAAATGAATTTTTATAACAGGGGTGAGAGTTTTTTCTGAGCAAAGGGAGGTAACTCTTGCAAGAATTTCTAATTTTTTTAAACATTTCTCATAGAATTTGCCATCAAGTAACAACTGATTCTTATTACAAACGTACGAAAACACATTATGGAATGATATGTTACAAAAATGTAGAAGAATGTAAATATAAATTTTTGATTTTCCCCCCTTTTTTCTCAATGGCATAAATATGTAAAAAAAACAAAATGCAAACATCAACTACAATAATGCAGCCATACTAAATTGTACATAAGAAATTAATTTTTTATTAAAGGTGTGTTAAGTCTGTTCGCTAAAGATACCCATTTTCTGTAGAAGTAGTTAAAGGTTTGAGCTTTTTTTAAAAATAAAAATATGAATGAAAATATCTTTGATTTAAAAAAAGGTTATAAAACAATTATGTTTTCCCCTTTACTTACTTCTTTGAATCCTTTGAATGCTCATAATTTTTTGATTATGAGAATTTGATTCAAAAGAACTTATGTGTTTGGTAGGCCAGATAAATAGAGGATTCTTCAGTGTTTTCAGTATGATGTTGCAGTTTATCTCTCAGCGAGTGCCAGTATTTTTTAAGTGGCGCAGATACGAGTGAAAAATATATATGAGATGAGATAAGTGACATTACACTGTAAATACAAAATATCCTATATATTATATGCTTCTGTGTTTAAAAAAATGTGGTGTTTTAAAGTTAAAAAGTTAAAAACTTAGGGAGTTCTTGTGATATCATACGCTGACGTTGTTGATGGCAGACGTGACGTCATATTATTGTGGACATGATGTCATTCCCTGTGTGATATTTTCACTGTGTTGAGAACTGAGATCAAACTGCAGTGGTACTGGTGAGAACGTTTTCTCAAACAGATAAATAGAGAAATTCTGTCTTTTCTTGACCATAAAAATATATAAAAAAATTGTATTTGCTTTATCAATGAAAACATACTGGTTACAAACTACAATTCTTACTACTCACAAACCTCAATCCAAATAGTGTTATACCATCTGTCATGATTATGGATTGAACTAATGACATCAAACTATTAATTGACGACATACTTTCATCTCTCTCTTTTGCATGAGCGGGTATTGACTTTGCGGGTAACTTTAATCAAGTCCTGTTGATATATTTGATATCAGAAGACACATGGGTAAGATTCTCAATTGATGAGCATTTAGAACAATGTTAAATTATAATATATACTACCGTATATTTGTACGGTTACTGCCCTTCTAGAAAAAAAACTATTGAGCTTCTCTGTAATCAGACCTCATACACTTTTGATCAAGGTTCCAATGGACACGGAGATCTCACTATCACCTTTTATCGTCCAATATTATGTTCCGTAGTATCTTCAACATTGCCGTAGGAACCAGGGGATTTAAAGTAACCAACCAAATACTGAAGAGTTGCTTTAAGATATTATCACTTTTTTCAATAACTTTGATTTTGACTCAAATGTGTTACCAAGACTGATAGGTTTGTGTTATCTTTTTGAAACTTAATAGGTGGTAATCAGTATTAAAGGTGGTATCTTATGACATGTTAATTGTATTTAAGATATAGGTATTGTGTTTTCATGGAAACGAACTGGACTTTCATTGAGGGATAGGTTTCTTTCATTTCCCAACATAAAAGGTCAATATACCTTTTTTAAAAATATGGGCCTTTTATGTTTCAAAACTTTCAAATTTTGATTTGTTTCCATGAAAAGAAGTGAGACCTGGAGCCATTTTGTGAGGGACCCATACTTTTGTTTCTACTGCTTGCAAAGTTTATCTGCACGTCAGTTTTATAGACAGTAGATAGGTAGATATAATATGCATAGAGTCAATATGAACACCCAACAAAATTCAACTTAGTATTTGCATATAAAATATAATCATGTTATCGTAATACATTGTTTGCTCAGGATTGTTTGTCATTTTTGAAGATATTACAGATATTGCTAAAGGTAAAAAACAAATTCTGTGTGTTTTTTCAATGAATACTATAATAATAATAATAATGTGAATACTTTTTTTCTTCTTTTTCTTTCTTTCTTTTTTTGTCTATTTTTTTTTTATTCCATTTCATTTCAAATACATAGAATATACATACAAAACAAAAATATACATGTCATCAGTCTATTGTTGTCAAAGATAAATAATAATAGGTGTCAGTAAAAGTTACCAGATTGATGTTAATGGCCACAAAATTGACTAGTGTTTTACATGCCATCATCAAAAATGTTTTCTACTCAAATACCAAATTAACTGTTAGTTATAGCCATGAAGACAGTTTTAAAATTAAAATTAAAAAAATTTTCTCACTTGTGTACCATTTAATTTGGGCAAATGATCCATTTTCTCAACAGGAACCCGATATTGTAAGTAAAACGAAGGTTAAATGAAGGTAATCAAAAACCCTACACCCTATATCAAATAAAAAGAATAAAGGAACAATGTCAGCCATACTGCCGATCTAAGGAAGCGGCCCATTCAACTTCAGGTCAAAATGTACGCTAAGAATCGGTGACATTCACAAATAAACGCACGTACCAATCAACTATACATTTCTCCACAAACCCAGTTGATTTCAAACATATGTCACCCTTCAGATAACTTTAGTAGCTCTTCTAACTCGAAAATTGACCAAAAAACCTCTCCCCTGAACATTATTCTGCAGTATCACAGTGTTAATAATCAAAATTATGATTATTTTTCTGTTTTCCATCCAGAAGTAGCCATTGTTTAATATACCCATATATATGGCCCCTGGAAACTTCTGATATTGCCACAATTTGATCAGTTGAAGACTCACAAACAGACAGACACACAATCTATAACGGGGGCGGCCATCTTTGTTGTACCGGGGAGGCTGACCTAGCTGCTCTCTGATTGGTTGAAAATAGCATATTTCTCAAGGGCCTTCTATTACTGTTTATTAATAAATGAACAAGTGTTTTTGGTGAAACATTGAATATTTTGTGAAAAATAACCATTTTCTACAATATAAAGTAAAAATTTCCCCTTCACCAAAAACTTGGACCTCAAATGAACAAAAACAGTCCTCGGCCCATGGCCTATTACATTACCAAAACAAATATAACGTGGTCCTTCATGACGTCATGTTTGTAAACAAATGGAATCTCCGTATAAGGACTTGCTATCGTGACGTCATTTGTTATGGTCACATGATCCTCGGAAACTTTGGATAGGCAGATTATAACAATATATACAACAGCTGACAACACACAGGATAAAGAACACCTATCTCCGATTTCCTCCTACATGTTTAATTTTACTCTTCAGGGAGGTTTACATTACCAAAACAAATATAACAGGGTTTTCATGACGTCATGTTAGTAAACAAATAGAATCTCCTTATAAGGACTTGCTATCGTGACGTCATTTGTTATGGTCACTTGATTCGCGGAAACAATATATACAACAGCTGACAACACACTGGATACGGTTTTGTTATATTCTAGATATACTCTGCTCTGCTCCTGACTGACAAATGCCTGATAGTTTTATTGAGTAGGCGTGTCCATGTCTAGACATTCTGTACAGACAGCAAACAACCATTCCTCTTCAAAACTGGGAAATAACCTATTAGTATTATCACGTCTTCCATATCCCCGATTGACATGCTCACCTATAAACAATGACCTTAAAAACATTATGCAAAGCACATGTATAAAATATATAAACCACTCATAGCTCAGCATTACAAACAACCCGTAAAACACAATTGAAATCCTGAAGTGTAGCTATCTGAATGAAGATTTCGTTGAAAGCGAGGTGGAGAGTGACGTCATAGACGTCTCGATTCATGACCATGACCCTTGACCGCAATGTCCAGACAGTAAGTCATACCAGACGATGTTCCTGTGTAAGAATAAAGCTTCTTACAAACTAGTTGCTGTCTGCTACTATAAGTCACTGAGAAGATATTCACTATCCTACATAGTTAGCATCACTTTAACACCCCATACACATTGTCTTAGTGTTCCATGTTGATACACAGACTGGGCGAGGAGGTACCTTCAATAACAGCTAGCGTGTTAACAAGCTTGTCACCTACACGTATTTGCATAAGGTCCAGACAGACCCAACTGACGTCACCTCGACTGTCCACTCAGTGGTCAGAGGGTCAGTAGTCACGTGTTACACTGACCATTATCAGTAGGAGAGAGAACTACATCAGGTTTGTTTTCCTGTTCTTAGTTTAATAATACATCTTATAAATATCATTTTTTTAAACCAAAAGGTTGATTGTGTAACTCCTCAAATAACAACGAAGCTTAGATGTTGTACCATTAAGTATTATATCATGTGTGTATACTTCTTATTCGAAAACTTCCATAGGGTAGCCGACGGTATAGAATGGCTTCCTCCAATGATCTGGTGGCACTCGCATCGAGTACAGAGCAGCTGCAGTTCTTGCTGTGGAAACTGGAATCAACTCTCTGGTCGGGTCGAGTCCTGGCAGGTACTTGCTCCTGTCACACCCTGGCTCAGGTGATTGCTGATATTCGAGCAGCTTTGGAGTACAATAACAACATTCTCACTCGGATAATCAGGATGGACTGGACCGACTGGACACTATCTCCATTACGTAAGTTATCATGAAGGTTATAATCATTTGTTGATACACGTTCATAATCATTATTTATATCATTACTGCGTTCAATAATTATTAATGCTTGCTATCATTAGTAGTGATTTTTCTTTTATTGTCAAAATAACTCTCATAACCCGTAAATCCAAGTAAATGTCATTCAATATTATGATATGCAAATATTTATTTATTTCACCTGAGGGTGGAATCTTGAATAAATTATCTGTTACGTTGTCACGTATGCACGATTACAACTTAACAAATAGATGCACTACTACTTCCGTTACATAATCCGCATCCTTGTTGTTCTGCGGTTTTCCCAGAAGTTATTTATAAAGTTGACCTAGTCGTGTCTGGGTACGTGTTTCTATCGAGATGTATAAATACTGACATCCTTATCACATTGGGCTTTTTGAGATAATGCTTCGAGTGCTACTTAACCTAGTTGCATTATGTACATTACATGTACATTTATATAACTAATTCATTAAATAATGATATTTGGTTACATTTCTTCCCATTATAGAACGCAAGTTAACAGATATACATTTCTTGAGGAGACATTAGAGAATTCCCATGAAATGTGTTTTTCGTATCAAATTGATAACATTGTTTGATTTGTCTATTCTTGTACGTAACTCGTGACGTATTTTTTCACGATAAATAGGATGTCCGAATATAGTTTTCACCACATTCACATTAATTTGCATTTGATATAATAGAATGAAAGTTAACACAAATGTGTTTTATTTTTAAAACATGAAACTGATTATTTTCATGTCAATTAAAATCGATTCACATGACATGCATTACTGAGACTCAGTATATTTTATGTTTACCTTATTCTGTATTGTCTTTCAGTTTCCTGCCCTCGTCTTCCAGTTCAAGAGTCTACATCCGGGTCTCGCAGTGCAACCAGACTGGCCGTTTGTTGACATTTCCGACTGGGTCACCCGGAGAAATAATCGATTTCATTTTGTGTTTCGTTATTTCATACATTTCATTAAAACTCATATTTTTTAACAAAAAGCAACAACATCTGTAAAATAAAGAGTCGAAATAAAACCATGTGTATGTCTTGTTTTAAGGTCAGTATGTGACAGCTCATTGATGGTTTACACATCTGTGGTGCTTTATCTGTTACAAGTTTTATAAGTTTCTTTATATTGTATGACTGGGCAATGTAAGTGGTACACTCATATGTAGAGTTCCCGAGCCCGTGCAAGAATTGTTATGCGTGTTATATTTAGCAATACATCGTGCAACTATAAACATTTTCAAACTCAAACTCAGACATGAACATGCTAACTTGAGGCAATTTACTTTCATACCAACATTTTTTACATCATTAAAGACATAAATCAAATACAGTTTCCCATACTCCACGATGCTAACTAACTAAACCTTGTTTATGTGGTAAACAGATGAATGTGTACACGTACTTGATAACACACGCTTTCTCTGAATTATGTAAGACAATATTACTATGACATACACTGCAGTTGAAACACAAATATCGTATAGTTGTTCAAAACACAGCCTTAAAGGGAACTCCAGTGTGTTGGAGTAAAAATACCAAACGGTATAAATTGTGTTATGGGTTTACACTACGTCCGTTTTTTGGATGCGATGCGTTAAAAATAATCGCATCACAACGCAACACGTTATTTTCAATGAGTTGTCATACACTACGTCCGTTTTTTTCATTCGTTGCGATGCGATGCGAAAAACTAGAACCTGTTCTATTTTATTCGCATCGCATTCAAAATCGCATTGGAATTCCCTATATGACGTCATAATTCATCATCTGAAGAGGTATTTCCCACCACGTGTAGGCAAAGCGGTCATACAAATAGTATGCCAACATACATCTGTACATCAATACATACAAAAATACATTCAGCTTTGTATACATACACACATATGTACATATATGCATCTGTACCTACATACATACATTTGTTCATACCGTACATACATAAGATTATATAATAAAAACTGTACATACAGTCATTGTACACACACCTACAGTAATTGCATACATCTATACATATATACATGTACATACATGTACATACATAACATATGGAACGAAACAATAAAATAATATATGATATTCGCATTAAAATCGCATGCAAAACGCGTGTAGTGTATTACTGTGTAAACCCCCAAATCGCATGCGTCAACGCAATGCGATTTATTCGGACGTAGTGTAAACCCCGCCTAAACACTAGTCGACTCAGTAAAGTGACGAAATAAAGTGAAAGTAGGAATTTCTGATTGAAAAGCAGGCAATGTACCTTTAAAGGTGCATCCATTGTGTTGTTGTTTGTCACATATACCAAACGTTATAAATGATGTCAATCTTACGAGAAATACTAACTGTTGCCAAAAATTGGCATTTTGATGATTGTTGACTCAGTATACCAGCGATATAAAGGTAAAAGTATCGATTTCTGATTGAAACCGGGCAATGCACATCGTGTGGTGCGCGTCAATAAGTCAAACGTAATTTGGAAACTTATTTACACCAGACAGACAGACAACTTTGGCTGGATAATGTTTAATACGTCTTATAACTACTGTGTATGTAAATGGGAAGTGTAGTTTCGTTTTCTGTACATGTATAATGATGTTGCTAAATCTTAATTAGAAACTAGTAATTATAATAGATTTGGCGATTTCGGATGAATATGCAAGTTGAATGAAATTATTTGAACTAAAAACAGAACATATCGGAGGTTGGCACGTTTTACAGCCAAATGAAATTTCATGAAACACAATGGATGTATCTTTAATACATTGGAAGTAGACTCCGTCCATGATCTAGAGCGCTATCGAGCTGACTAGACTAAACAGTCGGGTGGAACTGGCTAGACGAATCACGTTCAGACACCCAGTACTGACCAGACAATTCATGCCCATATCATCTTTGTTTTGCACTGAAAATACCTTGCCCTTTATCACATATTAACATATTATACCAAGAAGCAGTAATGTTTCTTCTATGAACAATTCATGTTTCAGAATCATTGACAATGTTACTACATGTTCTTTCCCAGAAATTCTTGATTGGGATAAAGATTTATAGACAATGCCAATTAATATTGCTTAAGTATCGTGATCTTATAAGTGTGATATAGAATGAACTGTCAAGAAAATGATAAGTATCTCAAACAATAAATTTGAATCACACATTTTACGAATACTTTATGTTTATACTATGTTAATGAGGTGAGCAAAGCGCTCTTGAGCTCATATGTATATTAATAATAATGTTGTATTTCACCATTTAACATGTTTTGTTATAAACATCTTATTTGATACATATACGAGACTTCGTCCCTCCCTCACATGGGGATTACACTCTCATAGGCGTAGGAACGGTTTTTTGGGTGGGGGGGGCCCAATTCTTTTTCTTGAGAGCGGGGGGGGAGGGGGGGGGGGGGGGGGGGGGGGGTGGATCGAGCTTGGGTCAGAATACCCCGTCTGTGTTGAGTGGGGGGGGGGGGGGGGGGGCAATTAGTTTCTCAGGATGACGGGGGAAGTGTGTTTCACTGATTATTTAAATTTAAAATCATGTGACCTTGCTTTGGGGCCAAAAAAAAGTCATGTGACCTTACTTTGGGGCCAAAAAAAGTCACGTGACCTTATTTTGGGGCCAAAAAGAGTCACGTGACCTTGCTTTGGAAGCCAAAAATGTCACGTGACCTTGCTTATGAGGCCAAAGAAAAAGGTATGGCTGTAAAAAATCGATTTTATGTCAAGAAAATACACCAAATTGTACCTAGATCAAATCAGAAATGAACATTTGAAAATGTGTTTGAACTGAAACATGCACCTGAATAGAATAAGCACCGTTAACATATTTTTAAAGGCGGAAATTTAAAAGAAATCATTTATTTTGAGAGAAAGGACAGTATGTGTTAGCTGTGAAAGGGACCGAGGGACTAGCGAGAAAGTTGAAAGTTAGCATGTATCATATTCCTAGTGCTTTTGTTCTTAATATTTCGGATAATAATCATTACAAATGTTTAATCTGCATATGCTGCGTTTACACTAGGCCACGATTAGTCCATAATGGCAACTATTTGGAATGTTTGAGTGCGTGTGTTAGGGTACTCAGGACCATATAGTGTAATTGCAAGGGACATGTATGAGCTTCAATATTTGCAGACAAGACAACAGAAGTCACGATAAAATGGAAATAAAATAGGATTGAAGTAAAGTGGACAAGTTTGACTTGTTCCAGAGCCTGAGAAAGAACATTCATATCTCAGTTCGATCAGAATTAATCCCGAAAAAGCATCCAAAATGATGTCGAAAATCAGGTTTTAAATAAACACTAGACATATAGTTTGAAAAATTACAATTCATAATCCAAGAGACCAATACAAAGACTTTTCATTCTGTAGAAGATCATAAAACCATGACACCCAAAAGTACAAATCTATAAATTATAATCCCCACTTGCCAAGGTGTCTGTACACAGAACTTCAACTCTCTAGAGTTACTGGTTCTAGGGAAAAAGACAAATATAGTCCTTGAGTTTGTGGCCCCTGAGGACCTTATTAGGGATCAAAAGGTCACAAAATATATGAATCAGGATTATCCGCTTGTCAAGCTAACTGTACAAATGATTCCAGTTCTCTGGAATCAGTGGTTCTGTAGAATAAGACGAACATAGGTTTTAATGCTAGTTCCTTGGGCCCTTATTAATCAAGATATCCATGATCTAAGGAGTGACAGTAGGAGTATGTACACAAGATGCAAACAGTCCCTACAGAGCTGGTTCTAGAGAAGAAAGACGAATAGGTTTTTGAGGTCAGGTCTGATGAACTAAAAACGTTTTCAGGAGTGGCCAATGTTGCCCTTACTAGGGGTCACATGGTCACCAAATGTACAATTTCAATCCCAAATGTCTTAGGAGTCGACATTTCAACTTTCTAGCTCTTACTTCTGGAGAAAAAGCCTAAAATAGTTTTTTGGGCCATGGCATCTGAGGACCACCAGGGCCACAAACTCTGCAATTTAAGATCCCCATTTGGCATTTGCTAAGGAGTATGTACACAAGATTTGAGCTTTCTTGGCCTTTTCGTTCTTGAGAAGATGAAAATAGATTTTACGGGGCCACGGGGTAACCAAATCTATGATTTAAGACCCCTATTGACGCTGGTGCCTGTACCTACAATTTCAGCCCGCTGGAGCCAGTGGCTCTTGAGAAGAAGTCGAAGAAGGGAAAAGTTTATAGACGGACGGACGGACGCCTGACGCAATGCCAAATTCAAGCCTGTTGAGCTAAAAATTATTTCCAAATTTGGTGTGAAAAGTACCATTTGCTCCCAGGAAAAGCTTTAAATTAAAAAGAAAGCTAGGGAGAATTTTGAAACGTATTAAAAACGTATCAAAGCACCCTCCTCCCACCAAACACAGCTATAGGAACAACAATCTTTTCAATTTCGTCTGAAAATTGGGGTTGCCATGTCGTATTTTCACTTGAAGATGCTGTAGGATCAAAATTTTCATCCATATTAGTGTTAAAAATAGGGTGAGGACTCGTCATATTATCTGTTTCTGAAAAAATAGTATGAGAAAAGAATTTTTTTCAAAATTGACACGTACTATTTGCTCCTAGAAAGCGCTATTGAATTTGTTTTTCGTGGGTAAAAAGTGGGGGGGCCGTGGCCCCCCCCCCCCCCCCCCCCTGTTCCTACGCCTATGACTCTTTAGACTAAACAGTCTGGCAGTTGTGACCTTGTCTAGTCTGGTCACGTGATCTGATTCAGACATCAACTGACTAGACAGTTCATATGCATATTGTCTGTAAATGATTTCTTCAAAATATAGATACTTTCTAAGTTTCCCCATCACTTAGGTTTATCATACGACATGGATATATTGTGATGGCTTTGTGTATCGTAAAAAACAGTTGTGACCTGGTTTATGATTACAAGCTATAGTAGCAATCACAGGGGCGTGTATCGCTTAAACAGCATTTGAAAGACATATACCCGCACAGACCTACCCTACTACTATATAAAAGAAAAGGGATGTAACGACGAAACCACCCCATTCTACTATTCATCTTTTTAAAGTCAGTTTATTTTCTGTAATGGTTACCGACTGAGACCGAGGTGTTCAAGTTAGTGAATCGTGAACGCCGAGTCCATTATGCTTGAACCCGAGGGCGAGGTCGGTAACTATTTTACACACGGGCTCAACTCTACATCAAACCATATACAGAACGAAAACACGTTCAGTGTAAATTAAAGGCCTCGTATTTTAAACATATTGGGGTAAAAATACGGTTGTGTCCTTGTCAGACAAAAACGGTGTGTATATCAGTCAGTTTAAGCACGAGTCGTGATGCACGTGCAACAAGCTGAACTGTACTAGCCAAAAAATTTGCCGCATGGCCAGTTTCAATAATGCCAGTTTAAGAAACATACAGACAGACAGATAGACATATTTTATTTAAACCCGCACTTCTTCATCCGGGATGAAAATTTTCTATAGCCCTTGTGAGAAGGCACAGACCTTATTTAGTTGACACATTGATGACAGACCAGAGATAAGGAGATATGCTATTTATTAGACTATGTCTGTACGTTGACATTCACTATAAACAGTTCTTGTCCTGTATAGGCACACAATATTGTGCCAGCATAGGTGTGACAGTACATGAACAATGGTTTTGAAACATTCTCGCAAAATAAAATAGTTTATTAATATATTAAAACTAATGTCCAATTGCGATTTTGTGTTGTTTTTTTTGTACTTTTTTGACCACATAGCTGTTTCCATGGTGTGTTGATTCAATGTCATTACTGGTTGACAGACCCTGTGTGTTCCTAAATCAATGCTCTCAGTGGTCTCAGCTAATAGCCGTGCGGAGAGTGATACACTAAATATATGCGACAGTTCAAGACGCCGTATCAGGAACTACATGAGATACAGAAGTTTTAGCCAAATATGTTTTATGTTTAAGAAACTAGCCTCTGACAGCTTCTCAGTGGCTGTGAGTGCGGGTGATAGGTTGAATATAGAATATAACACATATTATTTCATATGAGTAATGAGTAAACTACACATGTATAACACTTTCAATAATATTGTTAATGAACATTGTGTTCCACGTTTACAGTACACATTTTAAATACTAAACAAAATGATTAATTTAATTTTGGAAATAAAATGACTTTAACTCGTCTCTCTCAAACCAGAAACCAGCAGGTCACAGGTTCGAAACCTAAAGCATTTGTGAACTTGAAGGGTGTTGATACTCTGCTATTTATGAAGCACTTAGATATGAGAAATATAATAGTTAAAATACATTATTTTCCAACAAGAAGTAGTGTATCAAGTGTTCACGGCCGTTCCGGGTGTTCATTATAGACACCGCGAGCTCTGCTCATACATAACAATCATCAATGTAATTTGGTCTGATATTTGAATACCCGAATAAAGCGAAGGCGTCAGTGTGTGAGCTAATAGCGACATACGAGATAGAAATGCGAAGACAATTAGGGCAATGAGGAGGAGTCATGTGGATACAAATGGGTGTTATATGTCTGGAACGATGACAGCATGGTTACGTGATTATCTAACGCATTTGAAGCGATTTTGAAGTCGCTTCGGCTACAGGTAGATATAAATATTGGCCATCAAAATATATAATTTTGATAGACCAGTTAAGTGGAATAAGCAGTATGTTTACATCCATTTCGCCATTTTTCGTAACTCAAAGTCACTGTTCCAAATGGCGAAAGCCCTTAAGATGGTACCACAGATAATCTGCCCTCTTGTTATCCAATGAAATCACGTCTTGCATTGACTACATTGACCGAGTTACTTCAAGGGTCCTAGCGAAACTCTAAAGGGTATTTTATGTACCGTAGTTCCTGAATTACACGCCTGCCTTGGCTAGACGCCTGCCTCGAATAGACGCCTGCCTTGGCTAGACGCCTGCCTCGAATAGACGCCTGCCTTGGCTAGACGCCTGCCTCGAATAGACGCCCTTGCACAGGGCTTGCTCAAACAAATAAAAGCCTGCCTTAATTAAACGCCGGGTAGACCGAATTTAACTTCTACCGTAGTCGTCTGTCTCTACAAGCCTTATTGCGAAATCTCTGAGACGCCTGCCTTGAATAGAAGCCTGCCTCAAATAGACGCCTATGGTGCTGGCCGTTTGAAAATAATAGTCGCCCGGCGTGTAATTAAGGAAATACGGTACTTTGAATATGCCTGATACAAATGATACAAACAAACTTCTTTCAGTTTTGTCTCGGATTTTTGTCCCTTTTTTTTTATCTATCAGTATATTTATGGCCAATTTTTTCCAAATTCAAATACGGTATATCGAGCATAACACATTAAACGAAAAACTTTATTCAAGGTTTTTGTTCCCACTATGACATATCATTGGCAAAATAATGTCACCTTTACAACGGCGTCGCTGATTGCACAACTAATTAACAACTTATCAGGATTTACTTTTTCTAGCCGAGAGAGCGACCCATTTGCAAGAGAGGTTAATCTGAAAGAAATTGATTTGAGTAACCTCTCTGGCGAGGGCATTTTTTCCTCATTCATCTTTCACAATACATTGGATTAAGACGATCATAAGTCACTGACTATACCTCAGTGTAATGTTACGAATGGAAGTTGAGGTAAACCTTAGTATTTAAAAGCTTGTTTCGTGCGGAAAGGAGCATACTAAAATGACACATACTAAGGTGAAAACGTGTTAAGGCATGTATGATATTGGCAGAAATGATATACACAAACGCAGATATATATAAGGCATCATTTATTATAACCTGCAAAAATACTTTGGCATTCATGGAATGTTTAGAAGGATTTCAACGCAATAAGGTATTTCTTTGGCTTGATGCTTCGGGTATAGAGACATTGTTACATGTAGGTATGTACTTATATATAATAATAGAAACCTATATATCGAATGAGTTTAAATAATGACAAGGTTAAACAAGCACACGATTGTCTCCCGATTACTAAGTCCAGAAAATAAATAATGGTCATAAGTTCATTATTTCATTTATAAAAAACACCTGGTGTATCATTCTTTAAGACATAAAACTTTTCAGAGACCAAGTGTAAATCTAGTACAGGAGGTGAAATACCACACGGTGAGTAGGGTCGAAATCAATTACATGGCAAGAGAATGGCATGAAGATATATGTATGAAAGAAAACCATGTTTAACAGATTTCTTGTTGTGAACAGCATACACATGTTCAGGAATTCACACTCATCTTGATACATACAATTGTGAAAATACATTATAAAAATAAATCTGTTGTTTAAATATATCGATGGCATTTTCGAAAACAGGATAGCACTATAAGTACATGAATTCCCATACTGGTCCCATGGTGTTTTTTTGTGGAATTTGTGCATGCACATTTGTTTGACCCCAAATTTGAACCATCCCGCCTAAACACTAGTCGACTCAGTAAAGTGACGAAATAAAGTGAAAGTAGGAATTTCTGATTGAAAAGCAGGCAATGTACCTTTAAAGGTGCATCCATTGTGTTGTTGTTTGTCACATATACCAAACGTTATAAATGATGTCAATCTTACGAGAAATACTAACTGTTGCCAAAAATTGGCATTTTGATGATTGTTGACTCAGTATACCAGCGATATAAAGGTAAAAGTATCGATTTCTGATTGAAACCGGGCAATGCACATCGTGTGGTGCGCGTCAATAAGTCAAACGTAATTTGGAAACTTATTTACACCAGACAGACAGACAACTTTGGCTGGATAATGTTTAATACGTCTTATAACTACTGTGTATGTAAATGGGAAGTGTAGTTTCGTTTTCTGTACATGTATAATGATGTTGCTAAATCTTAATTAGAAACTAGTAATTATAATAGATTTGGCGATTTCGGATGAATATGCAAGTTGAATGAAATTATTTGAACTAAAAACAGAACATATCGGAGGTTGGCACGTTTTACAGCCAAATGAAATTTCATGAAACACAATGGATGTATCTTTAATACATTGGAAGTAGACTCCGTCCATGATCTAGAGCGCTATCGAGCTGACTAGACTAAACAGTCGGGTGGAACTGGCTAGACGAATCACGTTCAGACACCCAGTACTGACCAGACAATTCATGCCCATATCATCTTTGTTTTGCACTGAAAATACCTTGCCCTTTATCACATATTAACATATTATACCAAGAAGCAGTAATGTTTCTTCTATGAACAATTCATGTTTCAGAATCATTGACAATGTTACTACATGTTCTTTCCCAGAAATTCTTGATTGGGATAAAGATTTATAGACAATGCCAATTAATATTGCTTAAGTATCGTGATCTTATAAGTGTGATATAGAATGAACTGTCAAGAAAATGATAAGTATCTCAAACAATAAATTTGAATCACACATTTTACGAATACTTTATGTTTATACTATGTTAATGAGGTGAGCAAAGCGCTCTTGAGCTCATATGTATATTAATAATAATGTTGTATTTCACCATTTAACATGTTTTGTTATAAACATCTTATTTGATACATATACGAGACTTCGTCCCTCCCTCACATGGGGATTACACTCTCATAGGCGTAGGAACGGTTTTTTGGGTGGGGGGGGGCCCAATTCTTTTTCTTGAGAGCGGGGGGGGAGGGGGGGGGGGGGGGGGGGGGTGGATCGAGCTTGGGTCAGAATACCCCGTCTGTGTTGAGTGGGGGGGGGGGGGGGGGGGGGGGGGGGGGGGGGGGGGGGCAATTAGTTTCTCAGGATGACGGGGGAAGTGTGTTTCACTGATTATTTAAATTTAAAATCATGTGACCTTGCTTTGGGGCCAAAAAAAAGTCATGTGACCTTACTTTGGGGCCAAAAAAAGTCACGTGACCTTATTTTGGGGCCAAAAAGAGTCACGTGACCTTGCTTTGGTAGCCAAAAATGTCACGTGACCTTGCTTATGAGGCCAAAGAAAAAGGTATGGCTGTAAAAAATCGATTTTATGTCAAGAAAATACACCAAATTGTACCTAGATCAAATCAGAAATGAACATTTGAAAATGTGTTTGAACTGAAACATGCACCTGAATAGAATAAGCACCGTTAACATATTTTTAAAGGCGGAAATTTAAAAGAAATCATTTATTTTGAGAGAAAGGACAGTATGTGTTAGCTGTGAAAGGGACCGAGGGACTAGCGAGAAAGTTGAAAGTTAGCATGTATCATATTCCTAGTGCTTTTGTTCTTAATATTTCGGATAATAATCATTACAAATGTTTAATCTGCATATGCTGCGTTTACACTAGGCCACGATTAGTCCATAATGGCAACTATTTGGAATGTTTGAGTGCGTGTGTTAGGGTACTCAGGACCATATAGTGTAATTGCAAGGGACATGTATGAGCTTCAATATTTGCAGACAAGACAACAGAAGTCACGATAAAATGGAAATAAAATAGGATTGAAGTAAAGTGGACAAGTTTGACTTGTTCCAGAGCCTGAGAAAGAACATTCATATCTCAGTTCGATCAGAATTAATCCCGAAAAAGCATCCAAAATGATGTCGAAAATCAGGTTTTAAATAAACACTAGACATATAGTTTGAAAAATTACAATTCATAATCCAAGAGACCAATACAAAGACTTTTCATTCTGTAGAAGATCATAAAACCATGACACCCAAAAGTACAAATCTATAAATTATAATCCCCACTTGCCAAGGTGTCTGTACACAGAACTTCAACTCTCTAGAGTTACTGGTTCTAGGGAAAAAGACAAATATAGTCCTTGAGTTTGTGGCCCCTGAGGACCTTATTAGGGATCAAAAGGTCACAAAATATATGAATCAGGATTATCCGCTTGTCAAGCTAACTGTACAAATGATTCCAGTTCTCTGGAATCAGTGGTTCTGTAGAATAAGACGAACATAGGTTTTAATGCTAGTTCCTTGGGCCCTTATTAATCAAGATATCCATGATCTAAGGAGTGACAGTAGGAGTATGTACACAAGATGCAAACAGTCCCTACAGAGCTGGTTCTAGAGAAGAAAGACGAATAGGTTTTTGAGGTCAGGTCTGATGAACTAAAAACGTTTTCAGGAGTGGCCAATGTTGCCCTTACTAGGGGTCACATGGTCACCAAATGTACAATTTCAATCCCAAATGTCTTAGGAGTCGACATTTCAACTTTCTAGCTCTTACTTCTGGAGAAAAAGCCTAAAATAGTTTTTTGGGCCATGGCATCTGAGGACCACCAGGGCCACAAACTCTGCAATTTAAGATCCCCATTTGGCATTTGCTAAGGAGTATGTACACAAGATTTGAGCTTTCTTGGCCTTTTCGTTCTTGAGAAGATGAAAATAGATTTTACGGGGCCACGGGGTAACCAAATCTATGATTTAAGACCCCTATTGACGCTGGTGCCTGTACCTACAATTTCAGCCCGCTGGAGCCAGTGGCTCTTGAGAAGAAGTCGAAGAAGGGAAAAGTTTATAGACGGACGGACGGACGCCTGACGCAATGCCAAATTCAAGCCTGTTGAGCTAAAAATTATTTCCAAATTTGGTGTGAAAAGTACCATTTGCTCCCAGGAAAAGCTTTAAATTAAAAAGAAAGCTAGGGAGAATTTTGAAACGTATTAAAAACGTATCAAAGCACCCTCCTCCCACCAAACACAGCTATAGGAACAACAATCTTTTCAATTTCGTCTGAAAATTGGGGTTGCCATGTCGTATTTTCACTTGAAGATGCTGTAGGATCAAAATTTTCATCCATATTAGTGTTAAAAATAGGGTGAGGACTCGTCATATTATCTGTTTCTGAAAAAATAGTATGAGAAAAGAATTTTTTTCAAAATTGACACGTACTATTTGCTCCTAGAAAGCGCTATTGAATTTGTTTTTCGTGGGTAAAAAGTGGGGGGGCCGTGCCCCCCCCCCCCCCCCCCCCCTGTTCCTACGCCTATGACTCTTTAGACTAAACAGTCTGGCAGTTGTGACCTTGTCTAGTCTGGTCACGTGATCTGATTCAGACATCAACTGACTAGACAGTTCATATGCATATTGTCTGTAAATGATTTCTTCAAAATATAGATACTTTCTAAGTTTCCCCATCACTTAGGTTTATCATACGACATGGATATATTGTGATGGCTTTGTGTATCGTAAAAAACAGTTGTGACCTGGTTTATGATTACAAGCTATAGTAGCAATCACAGGGGCGTGTATCGCTTAAACAGCATTTGAAAGACATATACCCGCACAGACCTACCCTACTACTATATAAAAGAAAAGGGATGTAACGACGAAACCACCCCATTCTACTATTCATCTTTTTAAAGTCAGTTTATTTTCTGTAATGGTTACCGACTGAGACCGAGGTGTTCAAGTTAGTGAATCGTGAACGCCGAGTCCATTATGCTTGAACCCGAGGGCGAGGTCGGTAACTATTTTACACACGGGCTCAACTCTACATCAAACCATATACAGAACGAAAACACGTTCAGTGTAAATTAAAGGCCTCGTATTTTAAACATATTGGGGTAAAAATACGGTTTTGTCCTTGTGAGACAAAAACGGTGTGTATATCAGTCAGTTTAAGCACGAGTCGTGATGCACGTGCAACAAGCTGAACTGTACTAGCCAAAAAATTTGCCGCATGGCCAGTTTCAATATCGCCAGTTTAAGAAACATACAGACAGACAGATAGACATATTTTATTTAAACCCGCACTTCTTCATCCGGGATGAAAATTTTCTATAGCCCTTGTGAGAAGGCACAGACCTTATTTAGTTGACACATTGATGACAGACCAGAGATAAGGAGATATGCTATTTATTAGACTATGTCTGTACGTTGACATTCACTATAAACAGTTCTTGTCCTGTATAGGCACACAATATTGTGCCAGCATAGGTGTGACAGTACATGAACAATGGTTTTGAAACATTCTCGCAAAATAAAATAGTTTATTAATATATTAAAACTAATGTCCAATTGCGATTTTGTGTTGTTTTTTTTTTGTACTTTTTTGACCACATAGCTGTTTCCATGGTGTGTTGATTCAATGTCATTACTGGTTGACAGACCCTGTGTGTTCCTAAATCAATGCTCTCAGTGGTCTCAGCTAATAGCCGTGCGGAGAGTGATACACTAAATATATGCGACAGTTCAAGACGCCGTATCAGGAACTACATGAGATACAGAAGTTTTAGCCAAATATGTTTTATGTTTAAGAAACTAGCCTCTGACAGCTTCTCAGTGGCTGTGAGTGCGGGTGATAGGTTGAATATAGAATATAACACATATTATTTCATATGAGTAATGAGTAAACTACACATGTATAACACTTTCAATAATATTGTTAATGAACATTGTGTTCCACGTTTACAGTACACATTTTAAATACTAAACAAAATGATTAATTTAATTTTGGAAATAAAATGACTTTAACTCGTCTCTCTCAAACCAGAAACCAGCAGGTCACAGGTTCGAAACCTAAAGCATTTGTGAACTTGAAGGGTGTTGATACTCTGCTATTTATGAAGCACTTAGATATGAGAAATATAATAGTTAAAATACATTATTTTCCAACAAGAAGTAGTGTATCAAGTGTTCACGGCCGTTCCGGGTGTTCATTATAGACACCGCGAGCTCTGCTCATACATAACAATCATCAATGTAATTTGGTCTGATATTTGAATACCCGAATAAAGCGAAGGCGTCAGTGTGTGAGCTAATAGCGACATACGAGATAGAAATGCGAAGACAATTAGGGCAATGAGGAGGAGTCACGTGGATACAAATGGGTGTTATATGTCTGGAACGATGACAGCATGGTTACGTGATTATCTAACGCATTTGAAGCGATTTTGAAGTCGCTTCGGCTACAGGTAGATATAAATATTGGCCATCAAAATATATAATTTTGATAGACCAGTTAAGTGGAATAAGCAGTATGTTTACATCCATTTCGCCATTTTTCGTAACTCAAAGTCACTGTTCCAAATGGCGAAAGCCCTTAAGATGGTACCACAGATAATCTGCCCTCTTGTTATCCAATGAAATCACGTCTTGCATTGACTACATTGACCGAGTTACTTCAAGGGTCCTAGCGAAACTCTAAAGGGTATTTTATGTACCGTAGTTCCTGAATTACACGCCTGCCTTGGCTAGACGCCTGCCTCGAATAGACGCCTGCCTTGGCTAGACGCCTGCCTCGAATAGACGCCTGCCTCGAATAGACGCCTGCCTCGAATAGACGCCCTTGCACAGGGCTTGCTCAAACAAATAAAAGCCTGCCTTAATTAAACGCCGGGTAGACCGAATTTAACTTCTACCGTAGTCGTCTGTCTCTACAAGCCTTATTGCGAAATCTCTGAGACGCCTGCCTTGAATAGAAGCCTGCCTCAAATAGACGCCTATGGTGCTGGCCGTTTGAAAATAATAGTCGCCCGGCGTGTAATTAAGGAAATACGGTACTTTGAATATGCCTGATACAAATGATACAAACAAACTTCTTTCAGTTTTGTCTCGGATTTTTGTCCCTTTTTTTTTTATCTATCAGTATATTTATGGCCAATTTTTTCCAAATTCAAATACGGTATATCGAGCATAACACATTAAACGAAAAACTTTATTCAAGGTTTTTGTTCCCACTATGACATATCATTGGCAAAATAATGTCACCTTTACAACGGCGTCGCTGATTGCACAACTAATTAACAACTTATCAGGATTTACTTTTTCTAGCCGAGAGAGCGACCCATTTGCAAGAGAGGTTAATCTGAAAGAAATTGATTTGAGTAACCTCTCTGGCGAGGGCATTTTTTCCTCATTCATCTTTCACAATACATTGGATTAAGACGATCATAAGTCACTGACTATACCTCAGTGTAATGTTACGAATGGAAGTTGAGGTAAACCTTAGTATTTAAAAGGTTGTTTCGTGCGGAAAGGAGCATACTAAAATGACACATACTAAGGTGAAAACGTGTTAAGGCATGTATGATATTGGCAGAAATGATATACACAAACGCAGATATATATAAGGCATCATTTATTATAACCTGCAAAAATACTTTGGCATTCATGGAATGTTTAGAAGGATTTCAACGCAATAAGGTATTTCTTTGGCTTGATGCTTCGGGTATAGAGACATTGTTACATGTAGGTATGTACTTATATATAATAATAGAAACCTATATATCGAATGAGTTTAAATAATGACAAGGTTAAACAAGCACACGATTGTCTCCCGATTACTAAGTCCAGAAAATAAATAATGGTCATAAGTTCATTATTTCATTTATAAAAAACACCTGGTGTATCATTCTTTAAGACATAAAACTTTTCAGAGACCAAGTGTAAATCTAGTACAGGAGGTGAAATACCACACGGTGAGTAGGGTCGAAATCAATTACATGGCAAGAGAATGGCATGAAGATATATGTATGAAAGAAAACCATGTTTAACAGATTTCTTGTTGTGAACAGCATACACATGTTCAGGAATTCACACTCATCTTGATACATACAATTGTGAAAATACATTATAAAAATAAATCTGTTGTTTAAATAAACCCCTGCTCAAAAGAAAGTATACCAAGAAAAAATTTGAATATTTTTTTTAATATCTACATTTTATATATGAAATGATTCTGAAACACGTCGCAGGAACACAACACACTGTTTTCATTGACAATAAGCGGAGAATGACGAGAACTTTCATGCAACACGGGATTTACCAATGATGACGTTGAGTCGGATCCCATGTAATGCACGTGCAAAATCACTGTATAAAACACATGATACTGTACATCAAGACAGTAGCAACAAAAAACACATGAAAGAAATGCCGAGGTTAACGGCAATACAGAGAGAGAGAGAGCCATTGGTATGGCCCAGCATGGTGCCACACACATCGCCATTGCCAGAACGTTTGGATGCACACGTGTTTGCATTTCCCGATTAATGCAACGACTTCGTCAGACAGGTCAGACGTTAGACAGGCCTCGAAGTGGTAGACCACGGGTCACCACGCCCGTGGAAGACCGTCATATCCGGGTTATTCACTTAAGGAACCGGTTCGTCACTGCGACAGAAACAGCAGCGACGGCATTGGGACATCCGGTCAGTAGACACACGGTGTACCGCAGATTACGTCAGGCTGGTATTCGAGCACGTCGCCCCTACCGTGACGTGACGCTGACGCGCCAACATCGACGCAACAGATTGATATGGGCCCGACGAGTTCACCGCTGGCAAGTACGAGATTGGAGACGTGTTCTGTTCTCGGATGAGAGTAGGTTTGCCTTGTTCCGGTGTGATGGTCGGCAGCGAGTCTACAGAAGGCAAGGGGAACGTTTAGCGCCAAACTGTATCCAGCAAGTTGTGCCATTTGGAGGCGGTGGTGTGATGATCTGGGGAGGTATATGCGGTGATCTCAAGACGAGGCTGGTTGTTATTCGTGGCAATCTTAATGCGCAGAGGTATCGTGATGAGATCTTGCGACCAGTCGTGCAGCCTTTCATTCAACAACAGCCACGCGGGATTATCTTTCAGCAGGACAATGCTCGCCCGCATACTGCTAGGCTAACACAAGACTTTCTAACCACCGCCAACATTCAGGTCTTGCCCTGGCCCGCATGCTCACCAGACATGAATCCTATAGAACACCTGTGGGACCACCTTGACCGTCAAGTCAGGAGACGACCAGCACAACCGGATAATCTTCAAGCCTTAGAACAGTGTCTAAATGATGAATGGCAGCGACTGACACCCAACGTCATCCGGCGTTTGACGTCATCGATGCGGCGGCGAGCTCAGGCATGCATTGATGCCCATGGTGGACATACTCGGTATTGAAGACGTGTTGAAGGACTATTCCTTTACTTACGAACTCATTTTCAGCATATACAGCTTGACAGTCATATTGAGAATTGTGAATTTTTGACCCCATGTGTCTTTGTACCTCTGTTGGGCATTCAGTTTTTGTTTTATTGACATGAACGTTTCCATTAGTTATGTTAAAATACCACTCTACTGATATATAAAAAAGTTTATTCTATATCTTCATCTGTTTTTCTTCCATGCTTCTTCAAATCCTTGGTATACTTTCTTTTGAGCAGGGGTTTATATCGATGGCATTTTCGAAAACAGGATAGCACTATAAGTACATGAATTCCCATACTGGTCCCATGGTGTTTTTTTGTGGAATTTGTGCATGCACATTTGTTTGACCCCAAATTTGAACCATCCCTACTTCCCTCCCGTTGACAAGTCCTATGCTTAGGACTGGTGAACCGTGATGTATACTTAGAAAAAGTTGAAAGTAATGTAAATGTCTATTGACCTTTAGTCAGAGAAGGAGGTATCCACGTATGTAACTCATTGAATAAACAAAATTGAAAGATATACAATAAACTAACAACAGCAAACAAATAATTATGTTCATAAAGTATACAATAAAGTAAATGTACACAGGGCAACGATTAAAGTCAAATCACATTATAAGTCATGATATGGTATTTATCCGCAGTCCATTATTGCAAAACTAGAATTATATCTTATTAGGTAACAGCTGAATCACAACGTTCTGCATTCGTTCAATGGGGATATCCTGGTATGAAAACCAAGGAAAATGAAGTCATATGCATGTTAAATAGTTATATGTTCTTATAAATAAATTTTGATCTCTTAATCATAAATCTTAGCTAATAAGGACATACTGACATTCTGATAGTGACGTTATATTTCCTACCTACAAGCAAATACTTAGAATCATTACCGGAACCATGTGTGGTTCTTCGACGTGTTAATACGAAAGATGGTAGCTCTATCGTGACTCATTGATCTTAAAAGTCGTTCCACCCACAAACATGATTCATCAATGATTATCTGGATAAAGCAAAACTTCAAGATTAAACACTGTTCTATTTTCATCTCAATATACGATATTTTAACAGGATATGCATTAATTAAACTCTTCCTTATCCGCAATATGTCAAACATTAGATGTTTCCTGAAAAACTGCCAATTGTCAATGGCCACATTCCTGAATATATTTTAACAAAGTACTTTTCCAATTATTTTGATAAGAATAAACACAGCAACATAATCACATATTGGTAAAAATAGTCAGGGAAAGCACGATAATAACATATCAATCAGAAAAATCAAACTTCCAGTATGTAATAATCATTGTTATCAAAAAACATGATTTTCGTACCATTAAATAACTACAATTGTCGTCAAATGAATCTATATTTGAACATATTAATCTATACGACGTGAACATGTAAACACAACTTTGGGGAGCGACTTCACTATTTTTCCAAACAATGTTTAATAACGGCGAAAATGGTAGTGTGAGAGCTGTTGGTACAGTCAATGCTGGCGATAGTTGCCTTACTCTGAGGGCGTGGGTTCGAATCCCGCATGGGACTCGGCCCGAAAAAGTACAATAATTTGTACTATTGAAGGTAGTGTTATCCCAAATATAACAATGTTAATGTTTCATAAAGTAATGTATGGTGAGGAAATATACACGCTATGGATGATGAAGGTTACAAACATCAGGCCTTTTATAGATGGTCAAATATCTTATATACTGAAGGTAAAAAATAAGGGATCGCCTAAAACTTCCGGTTTTGGCAGGTTTTATGTACGTCATACGAAAGCTAAGAAACTTGTATTCCCAATGGAAATGAAGATGGTCAGTTTGAAGTACATGTATGCCTTGTCACATTTTGTCACAGACAACATTTGATGCTAGTCTTACACTATGATTCTGACTATATATTAATAAAATATCACCATTTTATTAAATATAAACTGCTTTTAAGAAAAGGATTTTTAAAAAAGGTTATGGTAATATGTTCAGAATATATACTTTGTTCAGAGTGTAAATTTCAGAATACATGTGAAATATATCCCCAAAGGAACTCCATAGTAAATGGCGACTGCATGTAAAGTACCAATCTTTCTGATCAATATTACTGTGGGGTGTTTTAATAATTCCGAATATTGACGTCAGCATTCCATTAAGTCTTTGAGGGACATTAAGAAGTTGAACCCATGTTTATCAAAGCACGATTTTTTGGATGACAACTTTTTTTTTATGAAAGTACACGTTTCGAAGTATATACGTTCTTTATACATTTAATTACTCCTTCGTCATGTCAGGTTGGGATGTAAGCATAAACTCTGAAATCCGTATTTGAAAGACGTTGTTATCCAGAAAAACATATTTAGAGAATCCCATTAGCATTTTAGAATTGGTATGGCTGTGGACCAATATCCATCCATCTAACCAGAAAAACAGTTCCCAGTTCCGGTTCGTAAATACCAGGGACCTTATATAGAAGGTCCCTGGTATATTCAATATACACGTAGATTCGTCCACGTGAACCTATTGGCCAAATTACAAGAAATACATTACAGGTATAAATGCTACTAGTTTCCGCAGTTCTACTGCAGTTTCAAATTTACAAAACACGTGGTACTTTCTAGATAAATGTGTAATTATATTGACTCCTATATTTTGTATACCCAGATACATGGGCAACAGTTTTATTTAGGTCTCGCTGCATGTACGACTTAAAGAAAATGATCAATAAAAGCACATGCAACATTCCTTATGGAATTAGGAGGTAGTACATCCAAAATATACATGTTACCAAAATACACAATTTGTTATGTAACAGTTATACAATAACAATCTTCTAGATAAAATAAGGAATAACGTTTTTAGAACGCTCAAGTAGGATGATAGTGATACATGTACTGTGTACAAGAGGTAAGCTTATTTACATGGGATAGTATTACTTCCGTATGAGAAACTCCATGGATGATTTGAATCTACTCGGCCAGTGGTGACGGTGTACCGTAAATCCTTAATTAGACGCCTGCCTTAAATATAAGCCTACATTGAATAGACGCCCTTGCGCAGAGCTTTATGATAAAAAAAAAACAATAAACGCCTGCAGGCTAAACTGAATTTAAATTCTACAATCGCCTTACTGCGAAATAGACGCCTGCCTCGAATAGACGCCTATGCGGCAGAATATAGAAACCCGGCGTCTAATAAAGAAATTACGGTATGTCCGTCCCTCACTGACTGTGGCTACTCGGCGAGTGGTGGCTGGTGTGTGTCTGTCCCTCACTGACTGTGGCTACTCGGCGAGTGGTGGCTGGTGTGTGTCTGTCCCCTCAGTGTCTGTCTCGTCCTCTATCTCTCGGCGTGTTCCGCTTCTCTGGGACCTGGCACTTAGAGACGCCTCGGCCTGTACTTGAAGTATCTGATAGGAGGTGTCAACATATATAGTTCACATTTATACTATAACCATCGCATTTTTAAAGACATATCTTTCTTTTAAAACTACATTGATATTGATATCATTTGTGAAACTTGACCGTCTCAAACATGATTAATGGTATACTGCATACCTCCAATGACCATAGTTCTGTTTACAAACTATATTATAAATATTTTACGAGCCTCTAGCATTTCTATGTTTCATTGTCCCGCTCAATGTTTTTAAGTTATTCCCCCCTCACTACAACGTTTGTAGGCGATCTCTTACCCGATCAAAATGAATCTGAGCCATCCGACTCTATAGTTTTACTAAGCTTTGATAATAGTGTTGAACACACACTTGAAAACATATCTTGTGTTAAATATACTAAGTCTTTTATTAGAGGTTTGTCTGATGTATTCATTCCTTACCTTTTCGTCATGACTCTCTTCGTTTTCAACAGGTGTCGATAGGTTGAAATCTGAAAGAAGAAGAAAATGGAAGATGATAGTAAACGTAGACTGGAACAACCGTTCTAGTCTTGACAAATGATACAGTTTGATGAAACATTATTTAAGCACAACTGTAAGCCTAATTCATCTCAAACTGCAATTCAATTAATTCTGTGAAATAACATTCTGACCACTGAGAAGGTATATCATGCCATTTGCAATATAAACACCACCCGTTATATATTTGAAATCTGAAACAAATTAACATGTTTTGTATCCACATGGACTCAGAAGTATCCGTTGTTAGGCTACATTGTGGTTGTGTGGGAGTAACAATACAAAGAAAACAACTTACTTCCTTAAAGACGATAACATTCACGGGGGTACTCGACTGTACATGAAACCGGATGATGCACATATGCAACAATCCATTTCACATTCAGGGTAACACGTAGCTGTATGTTATTCTTAACCCTTAACGCTTTGTGTATTTGAAATGTGAGACTTTTAACCTTTCCTCCGCATATCTACGTACAGACACATAATAACGATATAGTGTTTCTATTTATGTCACAAATGTCTGTCCTAGTGGCGGAAGCTTGGATAGTACCTTTTAAAAGAATGAAGAACACTTTTATGGATATTATACCACTTCTTTATTCTTTGTAGGCGATGTTTCGACATAGATGCTATAATGTCGTTGTCAAGCAGGTGATGACAACGACATTAGTATCTATGTCGAAACGTCGCCTACAAAGAATAAAGAAGTTGTATATCCATACAATTATTCTTCATTCATCACTTCAACTTCTAGAATGCCCATCAAAGATGTTACCTTTTAAAACTCAATTTGTTACGCAAGCGATTATCATATTGTGCTTTTGTTAACATTTAAAAGGAGTTGGTCTTGTGAAAAAGCCCGTGTCATGTTTTAATACTCATTCCGTCATTTAACGAGAAACAAGGCCACGCTCTGATGGTTTCACTCAGGTATAATGATGATACATACATACCTGTTACAATTGCAATGGATTTACTTTACAGACTAAAAACCAGCTGTTTTGTTTGTTCAATTATGTATACTGATTGCGTATTTTCCATTGCTATACTAAAATATATTGAAATTAAACAAGTTGTGTGCATTTTCATGTATATTAATATATCGCATAATGGATCAATTGACCTTAAAACAGTAAACTATTGAAATGAGATTAATTTAAATATCTGCCATTTTAAAAGTCAACAGTTAATCATCCCGTTAAAGATACTGAAGGAGTATCACATATAACACATTATGTAGGGTGCATGAGAGCTTCGCCCTTATTTTCCACACATAAAATTGGAGCTTGTTCTTAACCATTCTCTTGACACAGAGTTCACTCCTATCAGATTTTCAATCCTAATTAACTTCTGTACTGTATGAGGAATTTCTAGTTTGTCAAAATCCCTTAGCGCCAAAAACAGTATACTGCATATGATATCTCCTTTTATATCTAATGACATCACATTTTAAATCGGCTACATTATTACAAAGATCTTAGCCTTTGCCTGTACAAAATCTTGCTAATTAGCTCATGTCGTTCGAAAATCTCTGATGTAAATGTCACAAATAAAGTATTTTCAGTTTTAGTCTCTGATTTGCTCATTTGTATTATGTTTATGGTAAATGTTTATCTTTCCCAAAATAGCATTATGACGTGTCATTGAGGGTCACCTTAACAACGGCGTCGCTGATTGCACAACTAGATTCAAATACAACCAATCATGACTCTCCATTTCTAGCCGAGAAATTCCTTAGAACCAGAGACCATAATGCGGTTTCTGATAAAACAGAGGTTAGGATAAGACATCTGAAGGGAGTTAACTCTGTGGAAAGAGAATGGTTCTTAACAAAACAGTGACTAGAATTACCGAGAACTGGAAAAAGGATTGTCTCTTGAAAACTCTGGAAAATGGGTTGTTACAGAGGTGAAACATCCGGTTTTCATGTACAATCGAATACCCCGAGTGGAGACATTATTTGGTATGAAACAGTTTTCCTTAACAGTTGCTTACCTTCAAAGCTGAGCTGACTCCACCGTTCACTGCACTCGGAGATTCCTGAAGCGATGAAGAATGTGTTGTGGTATTGTAGTTTTTAATATCGCGTATACATGTATTAATTATGTGTTATATGTGCATTAATAGCGAAGTTTATAAGTTTGCAACCAGTTGTTAATCTCAGCATATGTCGTCTCTCAACCTTGGATTACGAGTGAATGCAGAATGATTTATACTGCTATTTTCAAAATGTGTCAAAAGAACACAAAACGTTAGGAATAAACGCCATGAAAAATGTATCATTAATATTTAATGAATACAAAAATAAACTAAACGACTAGTTCGGCTTCACTTAGAGCGATATAATAATTAGAGCGAGGTCTTGGTAGCTGAATGGTTAAGCGATTGAAATATTCCCTGCTGGTGATTGTTGCCTGTTCTAGTGCGAGTTCGAAACTCGCAATGCAAATGCAAAAACTTGTTCTCGTGTGATTCCTAAATGAAATGATTTGACACATAAAACATGATTGCTATTTATGACTAAATTTAAAGAGGAGGTTATGATTACTAGGTTTATTAGCTTACTGCTCAATACTTTGGTGCACACCCAAGCTCCAGCACCTCAAGTCTAATACACCTTGGCCGTGTTCAAGAGAGGTTTCAAAGTAATCGCTCAATTAGCGATTACTTTTCAACCTCTCTTGAACGCGATTGCTCAATGTAGCGCTACGTAGCAAAGCGAGCTAACTTTGAGGTTTTGCACCGTGTCGTTCAGGAGAGAATGAGCGCTTCTTGAGCGCTACATTGAGCAATCAATGAGCGATTATAAGCGCTCGCTGTTATGGAACGGAAATAATATTGACAAGGAGCAATCCAATTTCTCACAGTCTCCTTTTAAATATTTAATAAAATGGTGATATTTTCAGAGTGAATACTTTTTCAGAGATTTGAGTGTAAGACAAAAGCGCCCCCTGGGTCCGTCAATTGTCTTAAATGTATTCACTATTTTTTAAAGGGTAGTCAAGGTATGTATTAGGAAGATTATTATATGTTTACCTGAATCTCTAAGATTAACACTTCCTCTCCCTTGAATCTTGCTTCTGGTTATAATTATCTCCTTGTAAATGTCAACGGTGTCTTGCATCATCGACTCCATGTCTTCCGGTTTGGAGGGGTCAAGCTCAACCTTTGGCCAATCAGCGACGCCGTATCTCTGCACGATGGCTCTGTCTCCCGCAATTCCCTTCAGAGCGCTGGAATACTGCTGGCACCGGCGCAGATGCTCTAACTGTGACTGCCTCATGTCCCTCTCCAACTGGGCAAGGGTCGGGGTTATCTCCCCTTCTGACATCTTCAGTTTGAGGGGCTTTGACTACAAGAAGATAATCGCTTGTGGTAGTTAAAGTAAAGCCCTCTGAAGTAACATTTTGCAAACATGCCGTTGTTTAAATTAAATTAATGAAAAGTACGACAGACTGTTTTAAATTATGTAAAAGGCCAATATCGCCGGACTCGCGCGAAACTTAAACCACAGATTTCTTGATGTATTGGATAGATAGTGATTGAGAAAAATCCGCTTAAAGTTCATTAAAGGTCAGATGAACATGACCCCAAGGAGTATTCCCTAAATGTAGCAGCAGTCTGGTCTCGAGGGAGTGAAATACGTTATGCTTAGTTTATATAATAATGGAGATGTTTTTCCTTAGCACATCCGTGAATATAATTACCACTTTTCACATATTTTTTTTGACAATGACAAATTGAAAGTTAAAATGTCGTTATATATTTAAGCACTTGAGATCAATGACAGCGACTACATACAGTAACAGTAAGTAAACATATCCGGTCTCCATTCAACAGTGCAAGGAAGTCATGTCACACACAACGGATAATCACTGACAGTGACTCACGGGCAGTTTATGAATAGAAGCATTTGAAATGTTGATGTTATTTTAAAGAGAAAGTAACGTTTGCCACAGCTCAGAACACATTCTAAAGCAGAGCTATCATGATTATAGTCTCCAAATTTCTTTGCGAACATAAGCTTTCCATTTTAAAGGGAGGCGAGGTGGGGTGGTTTCGGGTTTAACGCCGTTTTCAAGAGTATTTCACTTGTATCACGGCTGATAGTATTATGGCAGAGAGAAAGCCCGCAACACCATGTGGCTATGCATTGCGGTGAAACCTCCGAGCAGGAACTAGGGACCATGGGTGGTACTACGCTGAATAAAAGTGTAGCATTACATCCAAACCTTACTGCGTGTAGAAAGTTCTCTACTGCAGACAAAGTTGCCGAGCCCCTGGCGGGATCCGAACCTCTGTACTTTCCCGGTCCGTATTTTAAAGGGACATTCTACTGTACTTTGTTTGGAATAACATATGATCCAAACGTTATAAACGGTCTTATTTTATCAAAAAGCACAAACTGTTACCGAAAAGTGTCGTTTTAATGATATTCGACTGAGTAAAGTGAGGATATAAAAGTCACGAGAGTTGTGAATTCTGATCGAAAACCGGACAATGCACTGCTTCTGAATTAGTCAACCGTGATTTTGGAAACTTATCTCCAGCAGACACAACAAACTTGGGTTGGTAATGTTCAGTAGGTCTTATAACTACTGAGCATGTAAATGGGACGCGTTTCGGTTTTTGTACATATAACGATGTTGTTCTATTTTCGTTGGAAACAAGTAATCATCGTATATTTGGCGGTTGAGAATTGCTATGCAACTTAAATGAAATTATTTAAACTGAAATCACAAGCACATGTGGTATTATAGCACGTAGCTAAATAAAATAATATGAAAAACAGTGGCTATCACTTTAATGTGATCAGGACTCAATAACTGCTAATTAAGTCATATTATCTCACCAAGTTTCGTATTCCTACAGTCATCCATTGTTTATGTTTAGAGTCAATCGAACATCATTAGTTACATAATTCGTTTAGAGAATTACAAGAACTATAATAAAAAAAATTATATATCTGGAGAGCACTTTTCACTCACTCATGCTATTCGATGTCTGGCAACGGCAATGACCGCTTCAAATATGTATGGGGAAGTTACCAATATGGCGCTGTTAACATTGAGCTTTTTAGTATTTACGATACCAAAGTTTCCATTGAAATTTATGGTCATTAAAACACATGATGGACTACATGTATATGTTTGTGTGACACTTCACCCGTGGGTGTCCAGCGTCACGTGTCGGGGACCGAATGATGCTAACCTAGCCACGGTTGCTGTATCTGAATTTATATTCTCTCATATATGGTTAAATTGCCACAATAAATGCATGCATTACAGCTGGTATTCTGAACTCTCTTGAGCAGATACTCGCGTATGGGTATTCATAAGAAGCATCAACGAAGCTGACCAATGGCGGGTACAACCACTGTCAACACGTCGGATGAGTAGCACTGAATCACCCCATTCAACACAAGCATGTCCGGTTCACCACATCAATGAACCTTGGTCTAGCTTTCTATATATTATTATACCGAATTCAAAGCATCAAAAGTGATAAAATTCAATTTTCTTTTACTTTAGTGTACATGATTATAAACTTATCTTCCCACAGAGGTTACTCCCTTCAGATTTCCTTCAGATCCTAACATCGGTAATCTGAAGGGAGTAACCTCTGTGGGAAGAGAACGGATTTTAAACCAAATTATAAATCTAATTTCATTTTAGGTAAAACTAGTTATACAAATACTTAAATCACAACCATAAATCAATATATCAGTGTTCACCATTGTGAATGAATTAGAACAAATGTAGATTAACCATTTAAACGATAAGAGAGACCTGGGCCGTGTTCAAGAGAGGTTTCAAAGTAATCGCTCTATTAGCGATTACTTTTAAACCTCTCTTGAACGCGATTGCTCAATGTAGCGCTACGTCGTAAGGCGAGCAAACTTCAAGGAATTTGCACTGTGTCTTTCAAGAGAGAATTAGCGCTACTTGAGCGCTACATTGAGCGATCAATGAGCAACTTAAGCGCTCGCTGTTACTGAACGGGGCCCTGTTAACACGCGGTTGAAAGTGAGGTATACAGTAATAAGCCTATCTAATTTCAAATGGCTAAAAACCTGACTATGGCTTCCATTAAGTCAAACCAGTTATATCAGAACATAGGGGAATCCGCTTCTCGACTCGCTGTAAGGGTACCCGTAGTCTCCGATATTTCTGTTGGGGTGACAAGTTGATTTAATTACTTAACAATATGAATAACAAACAACAACACTTACAGAAAGGTCTAAGCTCTCACACGTTCACTCTTCTGCAGCCTGATGTTGACTGTCAGCCGCAAATCATGTATGCGTGAATTACTTCCTTGAAACACGGGTGATTTCCCTTTGTTATATAAATGTATACTACGCAGATAATATATCACAGGATATGTTATAATTGATGGGCAGAATTAATTCAAACAAATCAGCAGAAATGATAACGGTTTTATATATTTTAAATTACGTGTGATGTTTGTTCAGTCCTCCAAACATAATCCAAACATTTGCAAAATAATAATCTGGTAAAATTAGTCCTTACAAAGATATGCGATAAATCCAACTTTAAAAGAACATGATTTCTTCATTTACAACTGATCAGTTTACTATCTGAGTTATTGCGACAACACACATAGGAAGTTAATGTAATAAGAGGTAAAAGTTGGACCATTGAACCTTCTTCATATTTATTTTATGGTAATATGACATATATTAAACGTTATGTACTTCATGTCCACATCTCTAACAGGTGACAGCGCGTTCGGCTTCGGATATATAGGTCCCGAGTTCAAACCCGCCAGAGGCAAGGCAACTTCTTCTGCAGTAGAGAACAATTCTACACGCAGTAAGGTTCCGGTGCAATGCTACATTGAATTTCAGTGCAGTACCACCCACGGTTATTTAGTTCCAGTCGTGCTCGCAGGTTTCACCACAATGCATAGCCACATGGTGTTGCGGGCTTTCTTCCTGCAATAATACTGGCAGCTTTGATATAAGTGAACTACTCTTGAAAGCGACGTTAAACCTCATTTCACCGCACTGTCTCTCTAATAAAAGTTCAAAATAAACTAACACATGTTCAATGACCCAGGCATCTTTAGTCGGATGTACATGTATGTGAACGCACTGTTGTGTGTATATCAATCAAACAACGATGTCTTCAATCGATACTATTTTCTGTTGTGAACAAAATTGCAATATATGAAGTTTAAACTTTTTGTGAATTCATTTATTAAAAATCAGTTATCTCAATCATGTCTTTAATTGACACTATTTTTACTTTAAGGAATACATTTTCAAAATAAGAAAACGTATAAACTTTCGTGAATTGATTTCTTAAAAATAAGTTATAAATAGATACAAGGGTTTCTTATCTTTCCATAATTACAAAATTAGTTGGAGACTTAAAAACAGGAAATCAATAACAAAAGTGAAACCATTTATTTACTTTATAAGAGATAAAGTAGATAAACAGGAACAAATTAACAAGATAATAGCATGTTATATATATTCCGCAATTTCGCAATTTCCCAGAAAGAATGGCACGTTCGGTGCGTGAGTCTAGATCGGTGCACCGAACTAACGGAGGCTTTGGTGACTAATCTACAACTCACTTACAACTAGAATTTGAGTTAGGGAATTAGGAAATGATATGTGAATTTAAGTGTAGCTGCTGGCGATGTTTTTGTACAAATCTAACTCGAAGTACTGAAGAACAACCCAAGGACAAGTAATTGCTAGATCAGTTGTGATATTATTGATTGATTTTCGCACCTGCACCACGTAGAGATGTTGAAAATTATAGTTTTCTTATCCGTGATATTGCCTGATAACTACTGATAGTTATAGTAATGCAGCTATATATGGGAAAATGTAAACCAAAGTCATACGTGCTCTGGAACAATATGTGACATCTGGATCTGAGGAACATCTCTCTCAAACCATGCAATTCATGTATTTGGAAGTGTTTTGTTTTGGATCTTTAAAAGTTAGCGATGACTTTATACAAAGCAATTCTACCAAGTGTAATTGTTCATTCAATTAATTAAAAATTTTCATGAATCTCAAATATTTTATGTTCAAACTTAATTTGGCTATAGCATTATACTCTTGTGAAAATAGTACCATTGTCATCTTGCCACAGAGGTAACTAGCTCAGAGTCTATAGACAACAGAGTAACATCTACATATATAGAGTGACATCTGTGGGAAGAGGTT
The DNA here is from genome assembly GCA_936450465.1 of Gibbula magus. NCBI lineage: Eukaryota > Metazoa > Mollusca > Gastropoda > Trochida > Trochidae > Gibbula > Gibbula magus. The sequence goes on along the minus strand of OW388290.1, from coordinate 32,633,113 downwards.
GGGTACAACTAGGAACTTATTGTTACCAAAGTCGTGACCACTCTTATGAAACAACGACATCCGGTCCGGTAGAAGTTTTGGATAAAGTATTAATAAAAACAATGAAGCACTTCAATGTAAAGTTTCATTATGTGAGTAGTTTGGTATAGTGTTGAGCCAGGGTGTAAAACCTCGATCTCGTGTTCAGGTAAGATTAACCCTCGTGCAATGAGACATGAACACCTCGGTCTAACGGCCTCGGCGTTCACGATCAAAGTGCGCGACGATTCATGTACAATTGAGCCCGAGGTCGAGGTCGGTGACTGTTACAAATACAGTAATGTAGGACATGTTAGGATATTAAACCGCTAACAGGAAGGTTGTATTACAGGTCATCAATTAATACCCGTTAAAATAGTTTCCTTTATACACGGAGTCGCAGTCAGGCATTTGCATGATCAACAATATTCGGTTCTTAATTATAGTTGAGGAATGATGAAAATAATTTAAATAGGTTTCGGAACAGACAATTCGAAAGGATTCTAATTAGTTCCGTCCGTAGATTACGCAGATATGCAGATTGTTTCTCATACACAATGGGAATTTCTCCAGAAAATACAGAATATATCACAATTCGTTCAATAAGGGATTACGTGTAGCCCTATTTGTTATTCAAGGCATAGATAACTATTATGTGTTGCGTTCATTTGAACTTTAGTTGAATATTGTTCATTATAAGCTGAACTTCCTGGTTGTCGCTGTTTACATGTACATAGGCGTGTATCATGTAGGACTGTTACGGACTGCACTATGCAAGTAGGGGTGTTGGTATCGAGTCCATGGCGGTATTTGTTCCCACCCACCGAGATCGTCTCGGACAGCTGTTACAAGCGCTGAATGTCTCAATAACTTTACCTCACCAACCCATAGTTTATATAATGCATATTTTTTTAGTGGTTTGCCTTTTATATATAGTTTATGTCACCTGTGCTTGGATCGAGAGGAGCCAATTCATTTCTTGGCATTTTTACAAAACTCGTCAAATTGTACTTTCGATATAGTAAGCGAAAATGCTAAATGAACATAGCAAAACGTGGGTAAATTGATTCGCTGTTTTATGTAAGAAAGTAAAATGGCCCCTCACAGTCACCACACAGTCATTTAAAGTTAACAACAAAACTGCAGACAAATAATATGTACAAAATTTATTCAGATGTATGAAAGAGCGTCCCAGTTCAAACATTAACAAGATTACTAGAACTGACTTAGCAGCAGATATATACAATGATGCTTAAAGATTGAGACAACATCAAATCCATATGGTAAATAAAATAAATATTTACAAATATTTTACACATTCATACTCGTACACTTAAGCAAAGTGAGTCAGACAAACGTAAAGTTATAGTCATGGCGAACGCACATATTTTAGAAAAAAGTCACTTTTAAACATTATATAGATATGCATTCATGATTTGACAGTAGTAGTATTATGCACTATTCAGTTATGAAAGCGGTTTATTTACATGATATACAAACACTTAAAGATGACAGGAAGGTAGTCATTGATGTAGCTAGTCTCAAGTTGAACCTGTCAGGCGAACGGCTGTATTCTCCTCGTGGAGTGTTCTGTACTCGTTGACCACTCCAGGGTTAATATGTCGACCAGCGCTTTGAGCATGCAATGTGCATGGGCAAATGCGCTATATAAATGCACTATTATTACTATGATATTATATTGCATCATATGTATCCCAGATAAGACCAGAGTCTACGTTCCGAGATTTGTCTGAACATATACTCTGGTGTTATTGAGAACTATGAATATTGTGATTGTCCTGAATATCCTTGGCCCTGTTGCATTGGCCTTCATACATGTACGACACACAGTTTATATCCTGGGCCCCCTTTCACAAATAATGTGAACTTTAACTCTCATTCTTTAACACCACACGGAGTTGAAAAGAGGCCCATTTGGACACCCAAGCGATACTTACAAACCTCGCCCTGTAATATTAGCTTTACGTTCATATGATAAATGGAAGTATTTAGGCCCCGGGCTTCTAATACGTTTCAGATAAATTACAAATGAATTGAAGGATGTATTAAATAGCTCTAAGCGCCGAGTCTCTAACAAGCGCCGGGCCTCCATTGATAGTTGATAGTTGTTGACGGGTTGTAGAAGCAAACATAATGGTCCTGACTAGGTCATAGAGGAAGACACTATTTATAATAAGTCATGCCATCTCGGGATTACAAAAAACTCATTGTAATATCGAAGTACATAAATGTAGGCCTGACTTTACTTTACTCAAGCTGAATACCATCTCACCCGTGATTGTCGAGCATGTCGGAACATCAACCGATGAAAACTTCGCTAGCGTGGATTTGGACATTTTCTTCTCACAAATCGTCTCATGACGTAGTTTTCTAATCCAAAGGTTTTCTTGTGCCAATATCTTGACTTGTTTTAAATTGAGCATCAATTTGAGCAATGTAGTTAACAGTGTCCGCAATTAGGCATCTTTCTGGCAAAGGTGTTCTTCAATAATTTGGAATATCATTCATTCTTGAAGAGCCAGTCTACACCTCAGTACCCTTTTCAGTCTCATCTCCAAAATGACCCGGGCAGATGGAAATCTGAAATGTTGAAAAGTTTCCGATGTAATTCACATACATACAATTCACAAGTGCCCATTGCCTGTTTACTTCCCTTAGTAATTAGGTTTCTAAAATGTGTTATGGTGTTGGTCTTATCAAGAATCGTGTACAGTATTCTCATTTAAAAGAAACTCAGATTCATCACCGATATGCTTGCTATTTGTCACCTGCAGCTTCCATGTGGTTTCATTTAGATCTCACTACAGTTGTATACTACAAGTTGTAAGAACATGTCGCACAATGAGAGAAGCCCTGAGCTCTGTCATCTCTGCCATATATACAATGTATACCCGACATTCTCTTCCCTCAGGTCTTACTCCCTTCAGATTTTCCATCCGATTGAAAATCTATAGGGAGTAACTTCTGTCGGAAGCGAATGGCTTTTAGAAGAGAAACAACTTTTCGTCAGAAATGGCCAAATTCGCTTCTAAATGATATATACTATAGAACTGAGAAATCGGATAATAACAGAAGCAGAATGATATATTTCCATGGAACAATGTCTGATTATAATGCCTGGGTACACGACTGATATAAGTTAACCAGAGTTACCTCCCCCTGTTCTTGTATAGGGCACGTTGTCAAGGAAGAATCCCTTTGTCTCTGGTCCGAATCTCCTGCACGTAAAATTGCATATGTAACATATAACAAACTTTGCTATAAACGTTATCTTGTTATTGTATGTATAGTATGTATCAGGGTGGTAGATCGATCAAAAAGCTCTGGCAGATAAGAGGCGACGAAATGCAGCAAGCTTAAATTAGCCAGTGATTAAGAATAATTCATTGTCGGGAAAAGTTGCAATGTGCAATTTATCATGTATTCTACTGAATGGGATTTAAATTATAATGTTCAACTCCAACATTCCTAAATGATTTTATTATTACAACATGACTACATTGAAAATATTGACATTTGGTTTATGAAATATATGTCATCTTTAAAAGGAATGCAAGATCTTAAAAGACATATACATATCACGAGTTCCAAAGGAATGTAGATTTGTGAATAAAATCAAACAGTGTGCAGTCACACTAATTGTAGTTGGTTATAGCGATGTAACGCCGTACCGAGGTCAATTGTCTCCAAAGAGGCATCCAAAATGGCGCTTCCGAAACCGCTGTCCTGTCGGTTCGAACTTCGGGCTGCTGGAAAATAATTCAAATGGGTGCTTTTTAGCAAAATCAGTCAATGTTCTCTATGTTTTGGGGTTTTCTCTCCCAAATGACGTTAACATGAACAGGAGGTTACGGTAAATGGATTCGCCACTGTCAATATTGCAATGAATACAGCGTGATACCTTGCTCCATCGGGGTATCTGTATCCTCATTGCTCTAACAATACCCTGATTGCGTCATCACCTTTCGCCTCGTTTTGCTGATGGTTAGTTACGCATGGCTATATATAGCATGCACATTGTCATTCAATATATATATCGTGTATTGACTTGTTGATCGCTCATCGCTGTTCTCATCCGGGCACTGTCGATACTGATCGATTTAAAGTCATGTTTGTCATTGGTTGTTCAGACAGACAGACAGACAGACAGATTTATTTCGTAGAGTGGCCATGAGGCCAATAGTACACTGACATCATATACAAACAGTTCCTCAGAGTGCTGGTAAAATACATTCAGTATAAACATTTATACAATTTGGTGTAGTTTGTGTACCAATATGGCTAGACGTAAGATATGATTGGTTGTTCATATTCGCACCATGAGGCGAAATATGGTCACGCAATCAGGGTATTGGTGGAGTCATGCGGCTACAAATACTCTGATGAAGTATTGATTGTATAATATATTTCTAAACATTTATTCAACTGAAATTAACGTCCTTAATTATCAGTGCGGCATAATCGGTAAGTAAACTGATGACTGATACAGGTGAGAAGCCATACCAAACAACGAAATCTCGAACATAAATATAATCGTTATTATTTGCTCTCATTAATTGTCCATGTGCAGAAACATCAAATAGTGTTATCGGCTTCATACTACATCAGACATACTGATAAATACATTGCCTACGTGTGCTGCACACAAACGTGTGCAGGAAACAACGAATCCGGCTGTAAATGACCACTTGATTACCACATGGATACGTACAGACACCTGGTACCTTGTATACTGGCGTACTGTATGCTTGGAATAAATACGTAGATTATTTGTCGCGGTCAACCCATTTTTGATTGGTTCACTAATTTTGATGACAAAGCAAAATGAACCTGCGCCATTTGAGAAAGACGTTCATTGGTTTGACAGATTTTCAGATTCAATACCTGACAGATTGTGTTTCTCTAGATGGTTTGTCGATGTATCGAGCTAACGTAAGCTCATTATTGAGTTAACAGTACTTACCTTGTTTCCTCTTCTCCGGTTGAAGGTGAAGGTCACAGTATTTCCGATATTCCGCTTTGACGGATTTAAGCGTACTGATGACCTTGTCACAAACCATGTCCACAGACTCCGCCATTCCTTCCACCTCCATCGGCAAGGTGGCACTGCTCTTGACCTCTAGCGGCACCACACATGTTTCCAGATGACACAATAGTTCCCGCGACTTGGCGTCTATCTTCAGCAGTTCGTCCAGGACCTCCTCGCTCAGGGGTTTAGAGCTAGCCATACTGATCGACGAGGAGTGAGCTTGAAACGTATAAGTATCGTCAATTACAATGGATAAGGAGAAAATACAAACTAGACTAAATACTACAAGCGTGTGGCTTTATTTCGCACACCGCGACTGAATGTCTGGTCAATAAACACGGAATCCTAGGCTGTGTCAACTGAGTTCCAATGGCAGTATTTTCCCCTTTTCACTTCCTCTTTATTGCTCTAGAAATAGTAAGGAGTCAGACCTGAGAATGAGGAAGCTATGTTCATTTGTAGGACTAACTGTGTGACGATTTAAGGAGAACGATGCGTTAAATACAATGCTTGAGGTGCAATGCGCAGTTATCGTCGAGGGATTCAAAGGTGTGATATAGTTGAGTAAAGTTGTACAAATTTACACTTGTAGACGCGAAGCTATAATTGAAATATCGTTGGATCTGTTACCTCGGGCAGCGTTTCTACTATCAAGTGACTTCTGACTTCCCGTCTATTAAAAATTCTATAAACTCTGTGATACAAACAGGAAAGTATTGCAAAACTACACCACTGACTAAAACCAAGTTATAGACCTTCCTTGATAATAGTTTAGATTGTTTTCGTAAGTAAAAGGTCAAATTAAACTGTACTACACTTCCTTATTATACTATTATGGAGATGAAATGAGTATTATGTATATATCAGTTTGCTAAACTGTATTTCGACACAAACGAGAGTTGTATATCCGATCTAAAATCTCGTAAAATTTATTAATAAAATCCTGTTCAGGACTTTGTTCCTTTAAACCATTTGATGAAACGTACGTATATGATATATAGGCGAACAACCATATGACTGTAACAGGATGCTCAGAGTGTTTCGTTATGGTGCACGTCCCATTAGTTGCAAAGTGAATACTTTTACAAACTTTTTGATTGTTCAATGGTCTTCGAGGAACATTAAGAAGTGGAGTACACAAGTAACACGATTTTCTGGATAACAACTTCTATATTGTGATGACTATTTATTAACAATACATGTCATAATCGATCAAGAACTTAAACAGGGTACCATTACACACATGCACACGCACAAATTTGCAAGTTACATAAATCATTAACAAAATACATTGTCTTCAAAACTCAGAACACATATAGATTACAAAATAACTATCCACCCTTAGTCTGTTACAAAGACAAAACATGTAACAGTAACCACATGTTTCATTTACATGTAGGAGACAAAGGAAATATCCAGGATTTTCCTTCAGGTGCGCCAGATAAATGTTTTGTTGGATATATATTATCTTTTTCACGAATTTGTTTGTAATTAATTGGAAATCGTATGACAACTGATGTTGTTTTGTTCATAAAAAATAACTCTATACATTCAATACTTCTAGTATTGTGAATTTGAATAGGTTTTGTCCGCTTTTGACGAGCGAACACAATATAAGCTATATGTATAGCCCTTGCTTTTAAAGCAGGAAGTGTTTAACGTATCTGGTTTAAACACTTATTTCAATGAAGAATTGAAATGAATTGTAAACAAGCTATATAATGTTACATGAATACCGCTCCAAGATACAAAGGGAATGTATGTCATGGTGAATTTACGTACAATATATATGATACATGAATAAAATATATAAACACGCCAAGAAGGAATATCAAATACAACTTTAAAAATTTAACAAATGCGACTAAAACCAACCAATGTAAATTATACAATTATACATTAACCAATAAGTTATTGATCAAATCAAATGTAATTTAACAGTTATGACAAAAATGTTTTTACTGACAAATTTCATTGACAAATTGGCAGATTTGATTTTGATTTTGATGAAACCAAAAGGTCACCTCAAATGACTTATCATATTTAATTAATTAATTAAAGTTGTTATTGTGTTATTAGATATACTCGCACAATTCTTTCAACTGAGTGGAATAACGTGTGTGAAAAGAAAGGCAGTTACTATGCACACTTGCATTAACAACATGATGTTACGGCTATCAAAGGATACTGTCTGTTGTATTAAATGACACTATCTGTTGATTATTTGTTTGAATTTAAAAACATCCACTGCAAGCCGTTAGACCACTGTAATCAACTTCAGATACCTGAACATGTCGTTGATGTTTTAAAGACGCATACTTCACAAACATCGTATTGAACATATATATGGAACAAAAATAAAACAAGCAGGTACCAAGTAATTCATTGAAAGCAAAACCGAAATATATTTGTTCTCATTAGAACTTAATATCTTTTCTATGTAACCCCTATACTCTTTAAGTGAAACTATACCCACAGTAGTGACGTGTCACGATTAAAATTAGATTCTGTGAAACTGTCTTTTTAAACGAATCAGCTGAGACAGAAATATGTTCACTGGGACAATAATACGCTTCCGTTTGAACTAATACTTTAAAGGTGCATCCATTGTGTTTCATAAAATTTTATTTGACTTTTGTACGTTCCAACACACCATATGTGCTGTTTACAATACAAACAAATTCACTTAGCTTGCATATTCATCCCCAATCGCCAAACATATCATATTTACTAGTTTCCAATTAAAATCGAGTAACATCATTATGCATGTGCAGAAACCGAAAGTGCACGTCCTATTTACATGCACAGTAGTTATATGACCTATTGAACATTATGAACCCAAATTGGTTATTTTGTCTGGTGTAAATAAGATTCCAAAATTACGTTTGACTCATTGGCGCGCGCCACACGCGGTGCATTGTCCGGTTTTCGATCAGAAATCGATACTTTTACCTTCATATCGTCAATATACTAAGTCGAGTATCATTAAAATGGCTGTTTTCGGTAACAGTTGGTACTTCTCGATAAAATAAAGCCGTTAAGAACGTTTGTCATATTTGACCCCCAACAACACAATGGATGTACCTTTAAGTTGTTAATTGTGAATACATTGTGCATTGCATTGTGTCATTAAAGGGACATAATCATGTCACACATATGTCCATGTTATAATTTGTGTAATTTAATTGAGAATTATCTACTTTAACCGAAAATAACAAGTTTAATGTTAATCAGTTTAATATAACGAAAATACAACCATTCAACGTCGTGGTCATGATCGAAAACCGGACAATGGACCTTGGCTTGCAGCCATTAGGTCAAACGTAATTTTGAAAACTTTAATAAAGTAGATAGGGAGACAGTTTTGCTTCTATGGCGTTTAATAGATCTTATAATGAATACTTATGTGAGATAGAGCCATAATTGTCGGCTACTACATATGTATGAGACCGTTCCTTGGTTTTCATTGAACCATATAATATAACTTTGATATATTAAACATTTGGGGGTGAATATGAAAGTCAAGTAAGAAGATATAACCTAAACCAGCACTTATTGTAATATGGTACATTTTAGAACACAATAAAATATCATGCAAAACTGATCATGCATCTTTAAAGAGATTTCTAACTTTGTCACTCAGATCTGTTTAACTTGTTATGCTGCAAACATCATCTACTAAAGTAATGTCAAATATCACAAATATATTTTCATAATTTCTTGAACTATAAATAGCCTATTTTATAACATTATCAATACTGGATTTCCCAGTCCAGTCCAAAAATGGAACAGATTGTTTATTTCAAAATCGCAATATTGACAAACGAGAACCTACACCACCGATAGTTACGATTATTTTGTCAACCTTTTTATTATCTCCCTTCTCTGTCTTATGAAGTCATAACAAGCTCTTTTTCATTGTGTATTAGCAGAAGAATTCCATATGTGCTGTTAGAGCTGTTACAATACACAGTGTTATCGTTATATCGACATCGTGACCCTCGCAATATTAATTAAGTGTCGATACAAATATATGTAGACAATATACCATGACACAAGAAGGTTGGAAATACAACGACCTATCGCCGTCAATAAAATACAAAATGTATCCAAATACCATTTTCTTACTGTTAATCAAAAATTATCTTTCAAAATTAATTGTACTTTGGTTATTATATTATAAAATCCATAAAATTTCTTCTTTCAGCGTTGAATATCTCAAAATGACAAGTTATAAATAGATTGCAGCAGCAGATTATTATTTTTTTGCATTTATACTTTTACCCCATTCTATATGTTGGGTTTAAGTTTTGAGTAATAAACAGATATCGGAATATGTATCGTATCGCCACCTATGCATCGTTATAATATTCGTCTCGCATGTTACGTATCAATACTTGCTCAATATATCGTATCGCTAGGTAGAACTCATATCGTGATATATATTGTATCGCCACATTGGGCACAATACACAGCTCCAATATTATGCGCATTACGTCATAAAGTTTGCGAAGTGACGAGGAGAGGCAGATCGAACGAAAGTGGATAGCGGTACCTTTGCTTGAATTCACTATTTGGGTTTATGAAAAACAAAACAAATATGAAAAATGTTGCAAACGTTACAGGAAAGAGGGTTGTATTTGATTAAATATTTGTCTGGCATATACAAAATATTTGCTTTGACAACATGAGACAACGACTGTAAACAATAGGGGCTTGAAGAGCGAATTTAAAATATCTGACGTTAAAAACAACGGGTGGTTTTAGTCAGGGTGATACACTTCTAGAAAACTGCTGTGTCATTTTCATTCCTCAATCAGAAGCGACAATTGTAAAATGCCGACATCAAACCGGTAATATCTCTTTGGTGGTGAAACGATGTCATATTTCTTTTATCGGGAATGCTTGAATTTGTTTCCTCGTATACTAAGTAGGCTATGTTGATATATATTGCGTATATATGCGCATGCGTCTTATAACACTCTTCTTCTTAGAGGAGTATTGTGTAACCCTGGACTTCCCAAAAATGTTGTCTCTAATTATAGGTCTTTGAAGATAAACGCAGGAAAATTTATAATGATTGACTCACTTCATGACGTAAATATCAATAAAATGTTTTCATACATTCTCTTTCCACAGAGGTTGCTCCCTTCAGATGTTCTGTCGAGAATCAGAAGCAAGTAATCTCTGTAGGAAGAGAATGACCCCCGTATTGAAATGAAAGAGAACACAATCGTTAGAAGTAAAATGAAATGATGAAATCATAAAGAAAACGTTGCTTTATTTTGATAGATCAAAATCGTGTTAAGGTATCGTATTAAATTGAATGTCTTTATGCATTTTAGCGGTTCCTCTAAGATTCATATTTACTATTTTACTGATTTAAAACAATTAAAACAAATTTCATCTAAAAACAGTAGTACGCCTCTGTTTTAATTTGAGGTTCGGATTATAAATAATTTATTGAAAATGAGGAAACATATTCCTCTTTTTGTTACTATCCATGTTTCTCGACGATGTCTATTTGTTCAAAGAGTTATCGTGTTATGAATAATATTTAAAATATCGTACCTTACCTCCTTTCCCCAAGTTCAGAGTCAAACAATGCGCCCAGTAAGTAAGGTATAGACCATATGTACGATGATAACGTTTAGTTCACTCCTTATCGTACTCCAGTTCGATACATAGTATTACATGTACATACACAGGGAGAGGTAAGAGGGAACCCGGGGCTGGAATTCGGGGTAGACCTGTCTACCAGGAAGCGGACTCGTCATGTCTATATTGATCCTACGCAATCAGGGGAAATACCGGTCACAATACACAGTTTTTTACAGTTAAATTTGTTAGATATAAGGAGGAAGACCCATTCTCTTCCCACAGAGGTTAATCCCTCAGTTCAGGGCTCCGTTCCATAACAGCGAGCGCTTATAATTCTCTCCTGAACGACACGGTGCAAAACCTCAAAGTTCGCTCGCTTTGCTAAGTAACGCTACATTGGGCAATCGCGTTCAAGAGAGGTTTAAAAGTAATCGCTTACTGATCGATTACTTTGAAACCTCTCTTGAACACGGCCCAGATTTCCGATCCTAACCTCTGTTGTGAGGTTTGTGATATTTGCCAATGGCACGTCATTATTATAAAATATACGTAAGATACAGGTTTTCTCGTTTATTGTGTTTTCTTCGAAATATGCTTTTTGATTTTTGAAAACTATTGATAATAAACATGCTTATGACTAAAATCAGAGAAAAATACCCAAAATATTTCATGTGTGTTATTTATTATACATCAGACATATTCGAAGGCCATATGCTTATGAGCAAGACCATTAAAAGACAAATGCCTAGATCTTTGAAGTCACTCGTTCGACATGGCCGATGAAAGATGAATTTTCATTGGTTAGAAAACAGTGATAGAGTATGAGGTTCCGCTTTCCTCCGCTAGGGGAGTTTGTTTCTGCTCTTGATTTCAAGCGAAAAACAACAGAGGTTAGGATCCAATCTGTAGGGAGTAACCTTTGTGGGAAGAGAATGAGGAAGACACTGAGTCAGAAAAATAATTAGCATGACATGTCGAAAATGTATCTTGCAGATTAATTATAATTAATTAATGATATTTTATTGAAACAAATCGAACATGTCAAAAGTCCTCATCGGTTGTCTTAATTAAAGGTGCATCCATTGTGTTTCATAAAATTTTATTTGACTTCTGTACGTTCCAACACACCATATGTGCTGTTTACAATACAAACAAATTCACTTAGCTTGCATATTAATCCTCCAATCGCCAAACATATCATCTTTACTAGTTTCCAATTAAAATCGAGTAACATCATTATGCATGTGCAGAAACCGAAAGTGCACGTCATATTTACATGCACAGTAGTTATATGACCTATTGAACATTATGAACTCAAATTGGTTATTTTGTCTGGTGTAAATAAGATTCCAAAATTTCGTTTGACTCATTGGCGCGCGCCACACGCGGTGCATTGTCCGGTTTTCGATCAGAAATCGATACTTTTACCTTCATATCGTCAATATACTAAGTCGAGTATCATTAAAATGGCTGTTTTCGGTAACAGTTGGTACTTCTCGATAAAATAAAGCCGTTAAGAACGTTTGTCATATTTGACCCCCAACAACACAATGGATGTACCTTTAATGTGAAAGCCGTTCTCTCAAGTGAACAGTGACTGCTTAGTGCAAAACTATTAGCAAACAGCTCCTTGCTTCAGAGCATTTAGGTATTGAATTTAAAATGTTATAAGTTTCCGAATTTGAAGTTTCATAGTGTTTTAACAATTTACGTTAATTGTTAAAACACTACGAAACTTCAAATTCACAAAATTGTAACAATGTTACATATTAAATTCAATACCTAAATGCTCTGAAGCAAGGAGCTGTTTGAACTCACGTAAACCCAAATGTATTCAATAATAGATTGATTTTCCACTTTCAAATTATAATATTTTGTAGTTTTATTCTGTTTCTCGTCATATACCAGCTTTCCTGTTTAGCGTTATCCACCTGTGTGAAATTTCCATCACTAATGTACATGTGTCAGCTATTCTGTTTATTTCTATGTGGGCTTTAGGTCACGAATACAATTCATGTATTGTAAATTCACGATTATATTTTCCTGTATTCTGGAGTATTCAGATAAGCTACTGCAGCTTGTTTGCTTGAAGTTGAGGTCACTGAAGCTATGAATGTTGATACGAAATTTGACTATGAAAGAGATCTATAATAATGTGTTTCAATCAAAATGAATTGTAGTCATAGAATTTTCAAATCAAAGTTTCGAAGATCATAAAAGTGGAATTGAAGTGGAATACATAAACAATTAAGGTTTTCTGGATAAGAACACCTTTATTATACACAGACTCAATTTTTTAGAGTATAACCGGCTTACTTTTCAACAATCCACCCGAGGAAGGAGTAAGTATATATTCCGAAAACGTGTGTATGTATATATCACAATAAAGAACTTGTAAATAAGAAATTGGTAAAAAAAGATTATGTAGACATTTGCTTTGTAGCTGATCAGTTATGTATGTTCAAAATGAATGATCAAAGGATGAGCGTCTCAAATAGAAAACAAGATTTTTTGAATAACAACTTCTTTATTGTGAACAAACATGTTCACAATAAAGACTTTTTTTATCCAAAAGAAATCTAGATTTCCTATGTATTTCGCATCTAAATACCCCTAAAAGATTTTGGGCGAAAAACCAGGGGAGTCTGAATGCCCCTTACAGATTTTGGGAAAAAAACAAACTAGGAGGGTGTGAATGCCCCTCATAGATTTTTGAAAAACAAAAGCTATCCTCTAATTCTAGTTGGAGGCGTGATTGGTCACTAAAGCCCTGTTTATACGGCGAGCGTTTGCATATGAGTAAACCATTACACATATGCAAATTTGCTCATATGAGCAAAATTCGCCGTATGGACGCATTTTCACATATGTATATTTTACTACCGTAAGCAAATTTTTGACTACCGTAAGCAGTCAGGGGCAGGTGCAAATGTTTACTACCGTGAGTAAATATTGTATTTTCACTATTCTAGTAAAAGTTCGTCGTATACAGGCTTGGTGACTTTAGACAGGTTAGGAAAATATATAAGAGACCTTTAGAAACTGAATGATTGGCTTCCCCTTATTGGTCATATTGGCACCAAATCTACAATTATAAATCTGTATTGACCAAGTTCTGTAGATAACGTTTCAGCTTTCTAGTTGTTGAGTTCTAGAGCAGTGATTAAACAAGAGTCATCAGAAGATGACATATCCCACCGGTCCACAAAATTTGTAAAACACATCTTTGACAGATCCTTGTGTATCTACTACCGTACTTCAGTTAGTGGGTATTACAGATGCTGAGTTTCAGGTATGTTAAGGGTTTTAGACTTCTGCTCCAGATTCAGTCAAAATCAACAACAACCAACATCCCTCTCATGTTTCTATGGAAACAGAAAAAAAAATATTCAGAAATCTGAAAATATCAAAAGGCACCACTTCAGTTAGTGGGTAATACACATGCAAAGTTTTAGGAAGATACGATGAACGGTTTTGGAGCTGTGCTCCGGAAACGAACCTGTCTCTGAACAAAGTCCAAATTCAACAAGTTTCTATGGAAATGAAAAAATTTAAATTTTCAGAAATCTGAAAATATCAAAAGGCACCACTTCAGTGAGTGGGTAATACACATGCAAAGTTTCAGGAAGATATGATGAACGGTTTTGGAGCTGTGCTCCAGAAACGAACCTGTCTATGAACAAAGTCCAAATTCAACAAGTTTCTATGGAAACGAAAAAAAAAAAATTCTCAGAGATCTGAAAATATCAAAAGGCACCACTTCAGTTGGTGGGTAATACAGCTGGAAAGTTTCAGAAAGATATCATGAACGGTTTTCAAGTTCTGCTCCAGAAACGAAATGTTTACGGACGGACGGACAGCCGGACGGACGGACAGACGGACAGGGTTCTGACTATACATACCGGTGGGATAAAAATTAAGCCATTGGCTCTGTAGCCCATAGGAATTACGATCATAGTCATTCAAATTGCACCCCTGCCACGCCCATATTTTGGAGAATATAGGGCAATGGCATTTACAAATCTTATTCTCAATCCAACAAAGATCATATTTCCAAAATTTTAGTTTCTAGCGTTACTCGTTTTGGAGAGAAGCCATTTAAAGATTTTACAGATGACACTCCTACAACGCCCATATTTGAGGGAATCAAGACCAACTGAACAAACTTTGGTCTCCATGTAACAACGATGTTATTCTGAAAATTTCATCTTACTACGTCGGTTGGTTTTAGAGAAGTATTTTAAGGTATCACTAATTACGCCTGCCATGCCCATGTTTGAGGGGAGGTAATTAAGACCAAATGAACAAACTTTGTTCCCTTAGGTGTAAGCAAGGTACCTCCCAAAACATTGACAGACTGAGGATGGACGGACCACGGATGAAGGACAGACAATGTCCATGCCATATTGCCACCTGGCCTGATGACATGAAATTTATAAATGATAACAGCAACAAAAGAAAAAGATATATTATTTTATTTCTAAAATATGCAAAAATTTAATCAAATATAATTCAATGACAGATATATACATTCAAACTTGTTCGAAAGCATAGATTTATGTACATCACAGGAACTGACTTTCATATTTATCATACATATATAAATGACTACCTCTGTACATGCAAGGATGTAATACTGAAAGGCACATCTATTGGATTGTGTGTAACAAGTATGCATGTGTGTGCGTAATGTGTGTGCATCAGAGTGTGTTTTTCTCTATGTGCTTGTGCATTCATGTAAGTGTGAGTGAGTGAGTGAGTGAGTTATTGTTTAACGCTGCTTCGTCAGTATTGCAGCCATTAGCGGCGAGGCGTCATGTAAGTGTAAAAGCATGTGTAAGTGTACATTCATAAGTATAAATTACGACTATAAAACACACAATATTCCAAACAATTGGAGCAAGCACTTTTAGATAGGTAATGAGGATTGTAATGTTATTTACATATGTTACAACAAAACGAAATAAAACAGAAAAGTATCACACTGTAATTAATGCATAAACAATCCAGTTCAAATATCCAATATCAATAAAATTATAAGAATATAAGATAACAATTCATAAAATCAATTAGAAATGAATGAAAATATTTCAAGAGTTAACATTTCTGCTTAATCTTGTTAAATCTTTTTTTTCAATTTTCAAAAGTCATAATGGAACAATAACAACAAGTGAATTAGAATCAGATTAGATGAATTATTGAAACTTGACATGACATACTTGATAAAATGGACATACAAATTGTGGGCAGATAAAAGACAACTGTAATTAGTTGAGCTGAGCACTTTGTTCAATATCGAGTAAAGTTTGCACCACTTCCCGTGTTACACAGACTTGCAGATAAAGCAGCAGACTATACTAGTTAGGCTGCATTAAACAAATATTTCTCTGGCATATTTTTAAAATGTGACAAGGAAGGTAGGACATCCTTTTTATTTTTTGTTTGAAAAAATTATAACAATTGAGTAAATTTTATTTTTTTCCAATATAGCTTGAAACTGGTAGAAATTAACAAAATGGAAGCATATCAATATCCTAAGATTTTGTAGACACATTGATTTTTAGGGTTTAGCAAAAATGCAGTAAATTTTTTAACTATTTCTTTTAATAACAACAAAAAGCTGTCATGAGCACAAATAAAAGTGATGTGCCGATGCCAAAGAAATGTTTATTTTTTTAAATTTAGCCTGACATCGTTATATATGGGTTTGCACTATCTGCAATAGTACACAATCTTATACTTCCAGGATGAGTTCTTTGCTGAAACACTCAAGAGTCAGGCCCCCCTAAGTAATTGAAGGAAATGCGTCAATTTTGAAGAAAATCCATCCAAATTTGAAAGAAATGCGTCCATTACGGAAGAAAATGCTTCTTTTCTCGAAACAATCGCAGCAATATCGGTGAATTCACGGTAATTACAGAAACAATCACTCTGATGTTGGAAGGACCAACATCCCTATCGGAAACGACATCGGCCATTTCCGTGAATTCTCGGTCGATCCCGGAAATGCACACATCAAAAAATGGCGTCGGAAGAATGTTCTCCTGCTTCGGTGAGTAATGTTTTTACTGATTACAGTCCGTACTTTACATGAATCGAAATTAAATTACTTTTGTTGAATGCGTCTTGGTACAGGGAATCTACAAGACTTTAGGTTACTGTCATGAAAATGAGTAGTTACGGTGCTTATGTTAAAACAGTTCGCGATTCGCCGATTGTTTACATCGAAGCCAGGTGAAGCCGTATCACTAACAGAAAGACTAAAAAGCATAAATGATCTCTGAAGCGTGTAAGACGTTTCAGGGTTATTTCATAAGTAATTAAGGACATTCATTTTGATAATTTCGTCACTTTATATGCGAATCCATGTCGCTGGGATTGGGTTATTTATTTCGGGTTTTCTTCACCGAGAGCAGCAACGGAAATGACTTGTAAAACAAAACCTTTTTTCTGTTATCCCAACAATTATAACCAAAAAATACAAAACTGTTGTATCTACATTAAACTCAAAATTATTATCTTCTTTATTCGTTAATGAATATGTGATATGGGAATATGATTACACTATATATATGACATACATTTCGAAGTTGTGGCACCATGGAATACGGCGATAATTTGTCTGATGATAATTCTAAACAATATAAATAACTTATCCAGATCGTCCGATTAATGGAATAAAAACGAGACATAGAGCTGCATGATCAGGATTCTAGTTGGCGAAAAGTGGCCGTCATACATTCACACAGATAAATAACCTAATAAACAGTCCCATTGACTAGGATTCGCATTATCACATATAAGTGACGAAATTAAATTCCTAAAGTCCTAAATTACTTATGATATAACCCTGAAACGTCTTACACGCTTCAGAGATCATCTATGCTTTTTAGTCTTTCTGTTAGTGATACGGCTTCACCTGGCTTCGATGTAAACAATCGGCGAATCGCGAACTGTTTTAACATAAGCACCGTAACTACTCATTTTCATGACAGTAACCTAAAGTCTTGTAGATTCCCTGTACCAAGACGCATTCAACAAAAGTAATTTAATTTCGATTCATGTAAAGTACGGACTGTAATCAGTAAAAACATTACTCACCGAAGCAGGAGAACATTCTTCCGACGCCATTTTTTGATGTGTGCATTTCCGGGATCGACCGAGAATTCACGGAAATGGCCGATGTCGTTTCCGATAGGGATGTTGGTCCTTCCAACATCAGAGTGATTGTTTCTGTAATTACCGTGAATTCACCGATATGGCTGCGATTGTTTCGAGAAAAGAAGCATTTTCTTCCGTAATGGACGCATTTCTTTCAAATTTGGATGGATTTTCTTCAAAATTGACGCATTTCCTTCAATTACTTAGGGGGGCCTGAGAGTCAGACATCAACTGCAAGCACTGAATATCCAAAGAGCTTTACCATTCAGACATTGAGACTTCAATTGAAAGAAGCTGATTCACAATGGTTAAGCTTAGTTTTACTTGATTGGGACATTCAAATAGTAAGATTCAGTTTGGATACCTCTGTGCAAGAGTCAGGGCTTGGCTCTACTGAACTGTAGGAATTAATTCAATGAATTCAAAATACACTAGAAATGGTAGCACAAAATATGTCATGGATTCAATGCATTATAAAGTTGAAAACTGTATGCTGAAATATTGCATTCATTACAATAAACAAGTTAACAGTGCATAAGTATCTTCTTCATTTCTATGATGAAAAATACCTCTAAAAGAAATAATAAAACAGTGAAAACAACCTCGTAACAATACACAACAAATAAAATACTGGCAAACTTGTTGATCAAGGGTGATGAAAGCAGAGACATCACTGTCTGTGTACACAAAAGGACAAACAGTGTTTGTGTATATACACAGACAAACAATTGCACTTGACTGCTTTGTGTCAACGTAATATCAACATTGTATAAAAATATAAAAAATTGTCAAAATGTCAACTTAAAGTTGTAATAAGTTGTAAAATTTATACGTTCATGACATTTTCATGTCTTAGTATCCAAACAAAGAATCAAGGCACTTTAATTGGTATCATATTTCCATATTTAATGAATAAATATTGATACAGCGTATCAATTGAAAGTTAATGATATAGAATATCCAAATATTTTTTACAAAAATATATATTCGTAAAATTAAACAAAACTAAAATTGTGACGTGCAAATAAAGTATAAGTATTGTGTATGTGAAGAATATGCTTCAACATGGACACATCGATAACAAGACAATCTGACACCGCTTGGAACCAGACGTAAATTCTCTAAAAAAACTAACATTTCTTTTGATTTATGGAATCGTGACAGATTTTTTACAATAAAATGCTTTAGCAAACAAACACAGTGGTGGATCCAGAATTGTTCAAAGGGGCAGGGGGTGGGTTCACTTATGAAAAAGTAGGGGGGGGAGGGAGGGGGGGGGGGGGGGGGGGTTGTCACCTTTGGGGTCCATCAAACTTCCATACAAAAATTATTTTAAAAGGGGGGGTTGGTTCAAACCCCCTGAAGCACCCTGATATCTCTATAACGGACATCAAGCAAATATTACAGTATTAATTGCTTCAGACCCTCTTCTACCATTGTGAGAGTAGTGAGCTCCTTACCATGAGAAGGGACTTATCAGATCATCAACCAAACACTATCAGAAGAGCTCCTATTGCTTCAAATGATTTGTGTAAGGAAAAGATTTGTAATAAATTTATAAAAAATTTAAAAATTCAGTCTGTTAAACCAAAACATGTTCATATTAATAAACAATTGCAGTTCCCTATAGTTAGGAGGGGGATGTTGATGATGATTACGGGATGTTTTCTTCTAAAGAAATCAAGCAGTTCTGTTTTCTGTTCCCTAGCTTTCTCAGATTGTCTGTAGAGTGCATACATGATCAACTTCTGTCTCTCACCCCGGAATAGTTTTTTTGCACTTTTTTCATTTTTTCCTCAACAAAATGTAAATGATTGCATATTTTGTAATGTATTCTAAAACTATTTGTTTTATAAAGTCCTACATTAAGTGTTTAAGAGATGTTTTATGAGATGAATACAAATCATTAAACAAAGACAATTTCTCAACCATGACACAAGAATATGAACAACTTCTCTTTGAAAAGTCAATAATAATGATTCATGTAGGAATGACATCCTTGGATGTTTGATACAAAAAGGTGGGAATAATAATGACTGGTACAACAATACTGGTACAATGATGGTACAACAGTGAAAACACTGTGATACTGACAACACTGGTACACCATTAGTTCAATGGTTGGTACAAAGAAAGAACAATGTCAGTACACTGTTGGTAGACCGATGGTACAAAATTGTACAGTGTTTGAACAATGTTGGTACAATGTTGGAACAATGTTGGTACACTGTTGGAACAATGTTTGTACACTGATGGTACAATGTTTGTACAATGTAGGAACAATGTTGATTCAATATTGGTACAATGTTGGAACAATGTAGGTATAATATTGGTACAATGTTGGAACAATGTTGGAACAATGTTGATTCAATATTGGTACTGTAGAGAGGGAAGTATTACATGTATGTTGTCTATGTTTTTGCAGATTCAGAAAGAAAGCGTGTTCGCGAGGAATGCTGAGGCATGCTGGGAGCGTTGCTAATAGTTTCATTCATCGCTCGAGACAGACGTACTGACTTCTTTCTCTCCTGAAAATAAAAAACCCATGTCATCTTTACTTCTATATGTTTTAATTACATGAAATAACACTGTCACAAGGAAAACACAATCAATTTATAAGACATTCATATGCAAATGGTTAACAGTTAGAATATGTATGTTTGTTAAACAATGAGGGCCCCCGCACATGATCATAGTTTGGATTTAAAATAACCAAAAATGTACAGAAGGAAATAAGTACTGTTACCTCATCTGAATGATCTTGTGAATTGTCAACGGCCTTATAACCGCTGATCAATCAAAAGTTATTGCCTAGGTACCGGTAAAACTTTATGGGACAAACAGATGGACAGACAGACAAATGGACAGATGAAAAATAATTTACCCCAGAATCTCAAATTTTGGGGACATTTTAATATTCAAAGCAATATTTGGAAAACTTACAAGTGATTTATGCTTGCCTGATGAGGAAAACTTGTTGACTTTCTTTTTGTAACCCTGTTAAAAAATTAACAATGAAAATTAAAACCATGTATAATCTTTGAATCTGTTAACTGTAATTTTAACACTATTGTTTTCATATATACTTTTTAAGATTTGATATTAACCGAAATGTATTCAACCACTACAAATTATGATAACAACTTGATTTTTGTCAAAGTGAACCATATGATTTCAATGTGCCTCTATATGTTAGAGTTTGAAAGAAAGCATAGTTATAATTGAAAACTGAATTGAAAAAGTAAATTATGCTCACAGTCCTCTCGGAGTCTGCCGACTCGTCCTCTTCCTCACTGAAGCTGCCGCTGTCCCGAGCCTCGGGGGGCTCAAGCACTGCTGGGAGGGACATCTTACCTGTAATAAGTGCTCAGGTAAGACAGGGGAAAGGTTTCTCAGTGAAATCTCTTTTTTTATTAGAATTTTTGTTAAAATAGATTAAGAAAATCTTTATTAAAAAAAGTTAAATATAGTTATTATTATCAATAGATATAATAATTATTTATTTCTATACTTGTGTGGATTTCTTTCAGAGTTAAGAAATACTAGTCATTGTATTATTGTAATCATCTTGTCTAATAATATATATGGTGTCAGTGTTACCATAAAATGTTTTGATCCTAAAATTGTTACAAAAAGAGATTCAAATAGACTTTAAAATAGACTTTGGATACTTTCAAAAAGTTACTCACAATCCGTGACCATACAGTGGTGCACATGCAATAAACTAAACTAGTCTAAATCTTCTAAGGTATGTGCAGATAAATGTATTACAACTTGTCTACGTGTTGTTTTACTATATACATGTATATCCATATACAGCTATGCAAATGCTAACTAATATAGATATTCCATATTATGTGCTGGTAAATGTAGTGTTGTTTTACTACATATATCTTTATATACAGTGTGCAAAATGCTGACTAATCTAAAACTAAATATAAAGTGCAGCTATCATATATATATATATATATATATATATATATATAACGGTGTAGTTGTAAGGCATCGAACATCCAACAATCCAGGTACACTGGCACTTTAATTACAGAATGTCAGGATCCTTTTTGGATGATACAATGTAGGCTGCTACGTGGTGCTTTTCATCACAGCTTGGTTTACCCGGATATATAATCACAGGATTTTGTGAAAGCATACTACCTGTTAAACCTGTTACTATGTGTCTGCATTGTTTTTATAGTGATGTTTAACCTTGTCTTTTGTACACACAAATAACAGTATCTTCTACAAAATAGTGGGTATTCAAAGTGCAGTTAACATCATCTGCATTTAAAGTACCGGTAAGTAAACAAAAAAGGCTGCCAATGGTACATTTCTACTTCGTGAAAAGTGCATCGAGATTGAATCATGCATCTGTGTGATAAAGAAGAAACCATTTTGTGAATCATGCACGTTGCTGAGACACTTAATGAAGGTAAACTAATGATAGAATAGTTTTTGATTTAATGAATAAATTTATAAAAAAATGAGAAGAGTCCATGAAAGAGAAGTCAACCCTGTCTGCCCCTATCTTCAATATCTTATCCCAATTAAAGTAGAGAAACCAGAAAGTACACTTATATTATTATACAAGTATTAATTCAAACATCAATTCAAAACTTTGTTAGGATCGAAACAACTAAGTATACAACTATGTAAATAGAAAGACAAGTAATTCAATGAGAAATAAAACCAGCAATTTAAATTAAAATGTACATTGACCTGAGTGAGCAATCTAAATGGAAACAACAGGTTAGTTCCAGAGTGATGTTAGAAGAGCCAGGGGAAGCTGAAGCCGTTCATCTACGAAAAGTTTCTGTTTCCATAGTTACGTGAATATTTGCCAGTCTTTCCCCCTGTGCTCTGGTAGGCGGCAAAACTCATACCTTGAAAACCGGGGTCACTGCCGCGACTATGGCGCTGGTATATCACTGCCTTCTGTAACAGGTAGCAATAAGTAGAATTATATCTCAATGTGTAAAATGATCTGAATAAGCAGAGAGTAAAAGGTATTTTTGACAATTTAAATGGCAAAATTAACAAAAGTATGAATCTGAAAGCATTGGTCTTCTGCTCTGAAACTTGCTCCTTTGCCGAACAGGTTGTGATCTATTTCTTAATCACTTTATCTGTTTCAGTATAAAAATTTGGCATAGTGAAGTGATAATAACATATGTAGTAGACTGTTGCCAAAATAACCAGAATTTAATATCAATAAATCAATTTTATTCAAAAGAAAGGCCACTGGCCCTCTATAATACATTTCAAACAACATGTTTCACCGTGCCATTTGATAGGTTGTATTCACATTTCAAGCGGTAATTTCATCATCTTTATGCAATCACTGATTAACAGGTATGATGCCAGGTATTTTCTGAAGATGATTATCATGTCCAGCCCGACCTATAGCACCCATCATTAAAGTCAATCATGGAAGTAAAATATTAGAAGAATCATTATGCTCAATGTTAAAATGAAGTGTGAAGACGTGCTTCTTTTAGTCTCCAGAATAAAAGTTATTATGAATATTAATTGACTGCCACCACTAATGATTTGATAAAATGTATACACATGTTATGTAACTTGAAGTCATATTTTTATACATGTATCTGCATTTGTTCCTGTTGCTAAACTTCACTAACACT
Organism: Gibbula magus; assembly: GCA_936450465.1. Lineage (NCBI taxonomy): Eukaryota > Metazoa > Mollusca > Gastropoda > Trochida > Trochidae > Gibbula > Gibbula magus. The sequence continues at coordinate 32,609,641 of OW388290.1, read as the reverse complement.
CAGTGCTGAAGATACATCATGTGAGATCGTAGAAAGAGGTACAGAAACCATAGAACACATTACCTTTTTTGTTTTATCAGATTTTTGATGTTCTGGATCGCTGTTCTGTTTTCTCATACCAAGACGTTTCAGGAACGATGATATCCTTCCTCTTGTTGTCTTCGTTTCTCGTAATGATGGCTGCTGAAATAGTTAATGTTGGTGTTAAAATGGGACAATAATCACCTTTCACAAACTTAACAGGGTCAGATGATTCTGAAATAAACTTATTAATTAAACTAAAGATGTTCATGCTTAATTTAAACTTTAAATGCTAAACCATTGTGAGTGAGAAACTATGATGAATTATATAGCCTAGTAATTCATGCTTATGTCTATAACATGCATGAAAAGAAGCATAAAATTCATGACCAATTTAACAAAGTAGATATTTTATGAAGAAACTGAACTTCTTGTAAATACAAATTCTCCATGGTTGCAATTTTCCTATTTGTAAATTAATATGCTACACACAATGGGATGTGAAACGGGGAAGGGGGGGGAGGGTGGGTTCACCTTTGGAGTCCATCAAATTTAGATGCAAAATTTTTCGAATCTCCTGAACCCCTCCATCCACACCCACACCCCAACCCCCAACCCAATTATTGGAAAACGTGGAGTTTAAACCAATAAAAGGCACAACAATACAATATAGGTAAGATCCAAATTTGTTTCTAAGTTTCAAAGTCAGTTTAGTCACATAGTTTTTAGTTACCGGTATGCTCCAGAAACGACTGTTTTTTTATCAAAATTTAAAAAATTACTTCAAACTTGAAGTTGAAAGCCCTGAAAGGCACAACAGCACCAAATAGGTTACTTCCACACCAAATATGAAGTTTTCAAGGCATAAGGTTTTTGAGATAGGTCCTATGTTCCGGAAACGAATACGTACGCATGGACATGTGGAGCGCTATATTCACCCTTAACTATGTCATATTGGAGGTATAACAATGAGGCCAGTTGGCTGTAAGCTATGACCATATCTACCTGAAATGCATCACTGATGAGTCCAGTTGGCTGGTCCTGAGCCTCCAGACTCTCTTCCTGACTGGTGTACATGGACGACATGTAAGCTGGTTCCGACTCGGACCTCGCTCGCTTCATGTTCTCAAAGAGTTCACCAACATACTTTGTTTCAACAGAATCTCCATCAGCAACATCAGCATTAAATACTTCGTCTCTTCCCACTGGACTCACAGGACTCAGTGGACTTTTGGCATCCAAAGGACTATGTGGACCATGATGACTCTTTGGACTGACTTCTGAAGATTGGTGGACTAGTGATGTTCTTGGAGAAGCTTCTGGTGACGATGAATAGGAATCTGAATTCCTCAATTGTGTTCTCGGCAATATCTGAGGTTTGGGTGATGGGGAACTTTCTTGGACACCTTGTGGTTTGGGTGAGTTGAAACCTTCTTTGGCAAGTTGTGGTTTGGGTAGCATGGTTGGACGTTTCTTTGGTAAGATGGGTGGAGGACTGGTGGTCCCCATGGACGATGATTGTTGTTCTGTTGATCTGTCACTACCAGCCTGGGGAGGAACACAGGCACTTGGTTCACTACTGGAAGATGTCTCCGTATCTGTGGGTAGAGATATACATTTATGCAACATTATCAAGTGTGAAGAAATATTAGGATATGCAATATTTTGTAATACTATTTTCTCAGTCAAGTGCATAAAGAGTGGTAGTATTTCAAGATTTGATCACTTGTTAATGGATGAGCATTTTAAGACGCAATCATCAAATGACAGCACACAGCAATGATTTAAACACATAAACTTGACCTACACTCAGGGTTCATGAAGGATATCCTGGGCCTGCTTGCAGCTTCAGAGTTGGATCTGGGTACATCAGGTCCACCTGTAGGAACAGATTCAACCAATCATTGGCTACACATTGATACAATTTGTCCAATAACATGAAATTGAAGGAGGAATAACAGTATGAGATTTAGAAACTCTCTCTTTTTTTTGATTGGTTTTATCAATTTACTTTATTGAGATATTGTAAGATGATTAATAGATTTATCAAATGATGTATTTTGTGAAACATTCTTATGTTGCCATGCTATGCAAATGCTAATTTCATTCTTTCAATCATTGAAAACATGCAGTTGAGGTGCAATACTATCTAACATTCCTGCATGCTAGCATGAACCCGGTACAAAGCTCTACCAGGCAATGCAATGTAGTGGTTGTCATTCATGGAGGGAAGTCACCTTCAGAATTCATGCAATCTAGTAACTGGATCACTTAACTAAAACCAATTCGACTCAAAGCAACAAAGCCTATAACTGATGACACTGACACACACCGATGTCTGGTTAAGATCTATGTATGATATGTTCAGTGTACCTTTGGGCAGAGTTGTCCTCTGGCAGGGGCTTGGAGCAGAGTTTCTCCCAGCAGACGCTGCAATAAATGCAATAAATATTTTACAAAACTGCACTTAACAAGCCTAACACCCACAACTAAATACTCTTCAGTATTGGTGACTGAGAAGAGGTCTGAAACACACAGTTGCTGTTGGAATGCGTTCTTTGATGTCACTACTCTGTATTCACCTTTGAGTAAGCTAGTCATGTCCATATAAGGGGAGTCTGTGTCGAGAAATCCCTCGTATCCTGGGTCGTATCCTGGTTGGTTGACGTACTGGAAGGCCTTGAGGTGGGGGGCGGGAGGGGGAACGTCCATCAACACTCCACTGTCCTCTGTAAGTAGGAGCAGAGGCTATGTGAGGTGGTCACGGAGAGTGTTCATACTGACAGATATATGAACATGATCATGGGCCCCAAGGGTTAACCCATACTGTCTGTATGGTCATGATAACATTTTAGGTGTCCAAAAGGTTCACCACGTGTATGTGTATGAGTTTTGGCAACGAGGTAGGGAATGATGATAGTGACCAGTTACGGTAATATTCTAATTCAGAGTTTATTGGTCTTTACATGTCTTTGACCAATCCTTGAAGGTTAGCTCCACTATTCTAAGATGTTGTTAGTTTACTGCAAGTAAAAACTTATCTTCACTAACATGGGGTAATGAAGATGATGACATTGAAGATGAGTTTTCTCTGCTCTTGCAGCAGAATCTGTTAGTGGCAGGTGATGAAGAAGAAGAAGAAGAAGAAGACAAGTTACGTCACAGTAGAGTTCATATGGCATAACTGGCACCTCCACCAATCCACAACTCAAAAGAATCCATCAAATGAGCATTGAACTTCATAATAATTCTTGAAATTATCTGCTTTGAGCAACCATGCTGACATAATCCCTCACTGATAGTACAGCATTGGACCAGACCGTCTTTTCTTTGTGAAAATCCTCATGAAAATCCTTGTCATAAAATTGTTTTTTTTCACACGAAATGTAGAGAATATGTAAGATTTATAACTAAATTGTAATGAATGAAACAGAATCACTGCACCAGTTGTATGTTTTGAATTTTATTTTAAAAACTTTTTTGTATGTTCCTATCTGAGTCACACCTAAGAAGTTTCTTATTTCAGTCATTAAAAGAAAATTAACACAATCAAATCTAGAAATCAAATTTCTTCAAAATTGATGAAAGATAATGTTTTCCTTACAACATCCCAATAAGGAAGAAGACGATACTTCCTCATCAAAGCTGACCTCTATCTGGTTGATGGTCAGTGATCTCATTAGAGTCCTATATGAGGATATTAAAACTTCTGTAAAGTTCTATAAAACTTTCAATAAAAATAACTTTAAAGCTAAAAATTAATATGATATCCTGATTTGGAGATCAAATTCCATTCAATTTAAGTCCCAAAGCTGATCTTCCTTGTACTGAACAAAACAACTTCCTGGTAAAACAGTTTAAAATTCCTCAGGACTTACACATTAAACATTGAATCAATACTTTTCCCATAATTTAAAATAAGAATTTGATAACCTTAATTAATTAATTAATAATTATTCAATACTAACTGATATTCAACCAATAAGAAAGAATTCAAATGTTCAAAGTTCCTTCAATTAGCATTCCAATGTCATCAATATTCATTAAAGAGTGCATAGATAATTCATCAGTGTTTCAGCACTTCACATTTAGAAACAACACCAAGAAATATAAAAGATAAGAAATGGAAGAATCACAACCTCATCAAGGTGTATCAGAGAGTCTGTGTCCAACAAGTGGGCAACATATCTTTTATCCAACAAGGGGCAACATATCTTTAATCCAACAAGAGGGCAACATAACAAGTGGGCAACATATCATTTATCCAACAAGGGGCAACATAGCTATAATCCAACATGAGGGCAACATATCTTTAATCCAACAAGTGGGCAACATATCTTTTATCCAACAAGGGGCAACATAGCTATAATCCAACAAGTGGGCAACATATCTTTTATCCAACAAGGGGCAACATAGCTATAATCCAACAAGTGGGCAACATATCTTTTATCCAACAAGGGGCAACATAGCTATAATCCAACAAGGGATAACATATCTTTAATCCATCAAGTGTGCACCATGTAAATGCGCCTTTTCAATTTTCTGCAAGTGTGATATGAGTGATTGAATGTCTAAATCAGATAGTTTAAGCATGTGAACTGGTGATGATGTGAGTTTGGTCTTAGAACTGTGCTGTGATGGCAATGTCAGTAAGTGAGATGAGACGTGAACAGTTGTAAACGGTGCTGTGATGGTTGAACCAGTGAGTGAGATGGACTCAGGGACTGTGATGGTATGAACTGTGCAGTGATGGTTGAACCAGTGCTGTATGAACTCCGCTGCGATGCGTTCTGAATGATTGATCAACTCACGATGTTCTTCCACAACCTTGGTGAGGAGCTTCGCTATGTGACTGTACCCCTTCCGCTCTGCGATCTCGAAGGGGTACTCGCCCTTGCTGTTCTGCATGCAACAAGACATGACCATCAGAGAACTGGGTAGCTTCAACATCTCCTGACAGGTTTTCACCAGGTTGAACTCAGCCATGAAGTGGGCCAGTGTCGGCCATACTTGATCACTCCTCTCCTCTACACACAACAAACAAGCAAATTCAACTTCTCAATCAATTAACTCATTTCTGGCATATATTATTCTTCTTTGTAAATATCATTTATTATGCTATATATATTACCCAAGAAATAAAACTATTTTTGGACAATTCCCTTATAAATGCCCAACAAATTTGTTTAAATATAGCCAGATTGTGCAATGATTTTACTGGAATCTGCATTTACCTGAGAGGTTGGGCTCAAGCAGCTGCAGCAGGTGGATGTTCTGGGTGGACCACTGACTGTTGATCTGGCGGGACAGCAAGGAGTCCAGCAACTCACTGCTCTCACTGTCCAATCCCAGGGCTTGACACATCAAGCTCAGGGGGTTTGTGATGTCTTGTAACAAGCCACGTAGTTGGTCGAGTTTTGATTTGAGACTAATCTGGTCTTCACCAAGCACTTGGTCCTTGCATGTCAGCCTCAGAGAGACAGAGCCGACAGTGTCTTCTGGAGGGGAACCAGAACAGATTGGAAATCATCAGTAAATGGTACACAACTTACAGGACAGCTAGGTCTTTATCAGGACTACAGTCAACACATTGGATATAAAATTATCAAACATGAATTTAACCATTTAAAAACATTATTAATCCATAATTCCATGATATAAGAATGTAAATAAAATAGAAAATAATCTTAACAAATGAGTTGTATATTTGTAAGTATGCCAACCTGGAAGATTCACAGAGTACACAGCCTTGTCTACAAAGTTGGCCTTGACCTTGACCCCTTGGTCTGCTTTAAGGTCAACCATGACGTCTCCATCAGCTTTTCTGTCAAGAAGAATGAGTGTCTCGGCTTTTGCCTGCAAAAAATGAAGAGAACGTTTGAGAAGCAGAGAAGTACTTCAGTGCTGTTAAGAGAAAAGGTTAATAGCCTCTTATATGATCATCCAATGAATAAATCCAAGATAAAAATGAAATAGTATTAGTTAATTCAACTTAATTGAGGTTGATATGTTTCAAGAACAATTTCTAGTGAGAAATGACTCACATTTTAGTTCAAGAGCTTCTGAGCATAATCAAATATCAAATTTTGAAATGACTTTCATTTGAGATATCGGATAACATATCATTTTGACATTTTTGAATAATCAAGTTAAACTTCGCCTCAGATTCTTTTGGTTTGAACAGGTATCAAAGGAAGAGGTGTAATTTTCCATTAGATTGTAAATGAAAAGATTACAGAAAAGCAACTCACATTGCCATCTGGTGGTGAAATCACCCTGTATATCTGGTTAATCTGGCGCGGAGAGGGAGGATACATGTATATAGTGTTCTCGTCAAGCTGATCATCATCAAAGGAATCGTCCCGCTCGTAGACCTTGATAATCTCCACAAGGGCATTTGTCAGTGAGCGGCCGGGATCCTCTGGGTGGATTGTCTCATGGTTTGTCTGAAACACGTACTCGCTGTCCGCCCCGAGTTGTTCCCGGATGTCCTGGATTCCAAGCCCCAGGAGGATCATGACGGTGCTGGACTTGTCGAACTGAGTGACGTCCCATGTTGGAGTGTCAATGGCTCCACACAATAGTTCTGGGGACAGGAGGACAACCTGAACTTTGTAGGAGGCGAGGGTCGGGATCTTCACCTCACGGTAGTCCTCGATGCATGTCTGGATGTTGTATTCAGCAGAACTCAGTTTCTTCTGGATAAAGACGCCCCACTCCTTGCCATCAGATGCACACACGATCACGATATCACTCGACATTCTGCTTCCAGCTTCAATAAATAGTGAAAGTTTGCTCAAATTAAAATTATATGATTGTAGAAATATTCACTCATTCAGTTGAATAATTTACCATTGTCAGCTCAAATCATATCTGATCAAATATTCTTAGTATTAAAATTTTGAATGGAAGAACTTAAGGGCTTTATTTGAGGAGACAAATTCAAGGAGATATAGCTGTTCATAATTTTGATGAAAAATTTAAAATATTATATGCGGAAAATACTTCAATTTGAAATGTAATGTGCAAAGTCATTTCACAAAGAAGGAAAAAAGACATGTTTATCACAGGAAAATACATAAGACTAGAACAAATGCAGCCTAAGTAAACCTAGCCTCAATAATAGTACTCGCTACACTTCCATATATGGCTAGGTTTACTTCGACTGAGAACAAATGAAAACAGTGTTGACACTAAGTGTCTAAAAAATATATGAACCCCTGCTGTTACTTTCATAACATTTACAATTGATAGCACTCAATATCAGCCCTGAAACCTCCCCCCCCTCCAACCCCCCGGACAAAATAACAAACATTACAATGTTTATATTTGTTTCATATAACTTTCCAATTGCTGTCATGAACAAATTATTCTGATGGATCAAAAGAGAAGAAGAACAAAATCAGTGAATCACACATCGTATGGTGCAGATGAAAAGTACTTCATTATTGCTTTATTTTTTTTTCACAAATGTTTCTAACTGTTAGATTAGATAAAAGAAACAGTCAATGACACATCAAAAACCATAATAAGCTTGCCAAACTTCCTGTAAAAAAGTTCAGATTAAAGTACTAAAAACTCTATTCTAGATCTCCGTCAAGGAAGTAAAGTTGTTGTATCTATCTATATATCTCTCAGTGTCCACATAAATACCTGACAGCCACACACCGTATTTCCTCGAATACAACCCGGGTCTTGAATACAACCCGGCCCTCGAATACAACCCTGACCTCGAATACAACCCGGACCTCGAATACAACCCGAGGGGTCACAAGGAGCTGAAGTTAATAAAACCTAGGTTTTGAATATGAATTTTAATGCCTACCACATTTCCACGAATACAACCCGTGCCTCAAATAGAACCTGGACAGTAAGGGGTGCTGAACGAAATAGAACCCCAGGTGTAATCAAGGATATATGGTATCTGTCAGTTTAAACAAAGACAAAAACATATAGGTATCTAAGACATGAAGACGATAAAAGCGGTAAAAAATATGATATCCAAATGTGTATCTATCTATGGAGATGACGTGTCTCAAAGATAATTCAAGAATGAAGACGAATGCTACAGATGACGAGATATTTAAAAGACTATATAGCTGTAATACGAAATCAAAACAACAGACCCCTTCCCAATGCTAAATAAATTCTGATAAACAGTCCCCTTGCCCTAAGCTATTCAGCTGAAACTAAATGGACTTGGCAGCTATGCAGTGTATGTATTGTCATGGGTACTATACTAAACTAACTGGACCCCAGCCAACCTAGTGACCCCTCAGTCATCCAAATACCACCTTTGCCTCTATGGTGTAGAACACATTTCCAGAATTCTCCAAATCATCTTTAAAAATCAGTTTTAGTATACCTCTGAGATCGAGTAAATTTATCCAGATTGTCAATACTTTACCTTTAGATCTAGTACATAATGAGAATATATACCTTCAGAATCGAGTATATATATCCAGAATTTCAAAACTTTAGCTCTAGATCTTGAACATTGGGAATACATACCTTCATGATCAAGTACATATATCCAGAATTACAACACTTTACCTCTAGATCTAGTACACATATTGAGAATACATACCTTCAGAATCGAGTATATATATCCAGAATTTCAAAACTTTAGCTCTAGATCTTGAACATTGGGAATACATACCTTCATGATCAAGTACATATATCCAGAATTACAACACTTTACCTCTAGATCTAGTACACATATTGAGAATACATACCTTCAGAATCGAGTATATATATCCATATTTTCAAAACTTTAGCTCTAGATCTTGAACATTGGGAATATATACCTTGATGATCAAGTACATATATCCAGAATTTCAACACTTTACCTCTAGATCTAGTACATAATGAGAATACATACCTTCAGAATCGAGTATATATATCCAGAATTTCAAAACTTTAGCTCTAGATCTTGAACATTGGGAATACATACCTTCATGATCAAGTACGTATATCCAGAATTACAACACTTTACCTCTAGATCTAGTACACATATTGAGAATACATACCTTCAGAATCGAGTACATATACCATATTTTCAACACTTTACCTCTGAAATCGAGTACACATTTCCAGAAGTCCCTGAGAAGGGGGTAAATCCTGTGGGCTATCCATGAGTGTACAAGCTTCGGACACTTCATGTCTCGACACTTCCATACAGTAAGACAATCAAACAGGTAATTACCTTAACGAGGAAAGGCTAAATAAGACCGAGCCCCGTGGTGTGAGGTAGGAAGAGCTTGTGAGATCAGCAATGAAGAGTGAAGATGTTAACGCAGAGCAGCCATGACAGGAGACAAGAACTACCACACTCGCTTTAATCTTCCTCGTCAGTAACTACATGCACGCCGAGACTCCACTCACTGACTGACAACAACGCAGGGATTAGCTATACTCACTTCCTTCTCTTAGTCAGAAAGGACTGTTAATCAATGAAATTTTTAGGAAACCAAATATCTGTCAGTAATATTTTGATAAGCCCAATATTTTTACACTAAGTTTTTATATTTGAGGTGTTTGACATACATTTTATGTTTTATTTTTTTAAATTCAATTCATTTGCTAGAGGAGAAGTCTAGATTGGGACCAAGAACCTGACATAACTTTAAACTTTTAAAGATAGAGATTAATCTTAAATACCTGGGGAACTTCCTGGACCTATTTTCTGATTAGTTCAAAAGAACTTATCAGGCAACTCAGATAATGCTAGCTGATTTTCATACAATGGACATTTTCTTGATTCATTTTTCTTTTATCTATTTTAATGTACATGACCTTTAAGCCATTCAGTGAGAAATTGTCTAACATCTTAACCTGTATGCAGAAGATAACAACGCAGGGGCGGATAATTCAGATACCCGGGACGCGTTGGTACTGAGTAGAACTTGGGTACCCATCACAATCCTCAGACCCATTATTATCATGTCTTAAAATACAACAGTCTGATGTAAAACACTTTCATAACAAAAAGATTTCAAAGTATTTGAAAATTTCAACACAATATTAAAGTCAATTGTTCTTCATAAGAACAAATTATTGAAAAGTGTTTAAAGCTCTATGCAAAAGCTTTCTAGCTCCATATTTTACAGGGGGTAGGGTAGGGTGGAACATGGTAGGGTAGGGTGACAGGGTGTTGGGTAAAAGTGGGTGGAGTACCCAGGTAGAAAATGCCCTAATAAATGCTTATGTATTTTGTTATTTCTTATTGACAACATAAATGTTTAGATAAGAGTGCAAACCAACCTCAAAAAGCTTACAATGTTTAAAAAAAACTCTACCAACTATTCCCTAGAGAGAAAGATTGAATACCCAACGTATAAATGTCAACAGATACATTTCAACTCTGCCAGTTAATGTTCAAGTGCAGTTTTAGGTCTGTGAACCATTGTGTACGAGTCTGTATAACCTTGTTGTGGTTTAAACTCTTCTTCCTGATATATCACACTGCCAACTTCTAACACTAAACACCCAGTACAGAGGCTGTTTGTGTTACAGAGTGTAACAAATGTACATCAGCATCAATTATCCACCTCTTCCTGGTGTGTTAACTCTTGCTTGGTTTAATATACACTGGAGAACACAGCTAATTTGATAAAGTAACGGGCCATAAACACTTATCTTTCAATAAAGTTGTTTTCCTTTTTTCCAAGGAGCAAATAAACTTCAAAGACCACAGGAAATGTGAGCTTGTTAAAAGGACTTATGATGATATAGAAATGCAGAATATTTTTCAAATAGGTTTCTGCATCCCTGGTATTATGATATACAAAAGCAAATTTGAAAGGTTCATGTAATTGTTCTTTTACTTTACAACAGCCTATTGTTGAAATTCCTTATTAAAGCAAGATGATTGCATACCTCTGTCTCTGTAATCAAAGAAACAAATTGAAGAACTCAGAGAATTAGTGAGCACAGCTCTCTTTCATCATTGCTTAAAGAAACAAGTTTTCAAACTAGTAAAAGGCACATGAAAGTATAGTTCTTTGTATGGACATACCACTGCAGTTTTATGAAAGCAGAGTGAGGTTTCAGAGATTCACTTCAGAAAGAACAATATGACAAATCTACAGATATCAGCCACAATTTGATCAAAAACATAATTCCCATCTAGATATCATGGTTGACATATGCCCAATTTTTTTATGAAGCTAGCATCTTTATTTGGGGGATATGATTCAGACACAATGACTCTCTCATCACTGAGTCCCTTTAAAGCCACATCTAGGGATCATGGTTGACATGTGTGATAAATTTGGTGAAACTAGCATGTTCTCATACAGTCACTTGTAAGACTTTATGAATGCTCTAGTGTTACAAGAAACGGAAATTGAAATACTGAGAAAATGTGCATAAATTATGCAAATGGGGGAATGTAACATACCAAAGGCAGATCTACACATCATAGTGATTACATGTATCACGTTTTGTAACATTTGAACAATTACCGGTAGTGACATGAGCAGAGATCTAGAGCGGAACAAAAAGCGTGACTGACCAACAGACAGACACACGAACAGACACGTCGACCGCTGTATACCCCCTCCCCTTCTACAAAATAAAAATAGACTGAAAATGATGCTATCTATGCTAGTTTCGTGTCTGAACAATGATAACTGTTTTATGTTCCGGATGGTTATCAAAGGTTGTAGTCTATATACCCTCCCCTGAAGGCTAGCTGTCAATGAAATATGACAAAGGAAAACAACAAGTCATGTTTTGTTAGGTGGCATTAACTGACACACAAAATTTCATACGTGGAAGTTCTATCTAAAATTGTGATCTTCATAAATCGGGTTACATACATGACTAGTGCTATAGGATCAATTTGTTTGTGTAAACTGTACACTGTACTTTTCAATATTACCAATGTATTACGAGTATCAGACTTATGATAAGAATAATTCATTAGATTTACAATGTTAAATCACTTCTTTATCATTTTTTGTAAAATGTGAAAAAGATATCTAGGCCAAATTACAAACATAAGGAAGTTTACAAAATTCAAGGGGACATTCCTTTTTACACTGTATTAAATACATGATTATAACACAATACAGTTGAAACAATTATAACTTAGGGTAATATTTAGAAGACTTTTTAAATATTCTATCAACTTTGAACATATTATTTTTTTATTAAACAATTTTAAAATGAGTGAAACTATGTTTCTTTCATTTCACATAAGGTACAAAAAACAAGATGCTTTGATGCTTCCTTAAACTACAGGTGAAGGTCAAATTATTTGAAAATTATGAAATATCAGAGGACCAATAGCCAGATCCCTGACACCCACTTTTAGTCAACTGACTCAAAAAACAAATTCTATGACAAAGAGAATTAAATTGTTTGGCTATTACAAATAGCCGAATAAGATGAATAAGCGCTGATTCGGTTGTTTCTCCCACCCACTTGTAGTGAGCTCACGTCTCCGCTGACTAATATGCTGGTGCATGTATCAGAGACACATCGTGTTACACTCATTCATGATCACGTAACAAAGCACTTCCCGCTTGTAACCTGATTACAACATCAAAGGCAGTTATGCCAGGTAATTACATTACACCTGTGAGCTCATCCCATTGTTTTCTCGCTCCATTATTTTTCAGTAACAAAGCATTGTACATCAACTTTTTAAATTTAATTTTCAAGTCTTTAAAGAAAATCTATTAAATGAACAATAGATATTGTAATTAAAGTTAATGGTTGATATTTTCGTAACTGTCCTTAAAATTAATGAATGTAGTGACTCGGACATTGACCTACATCTAGTCTTCAAGAACATTTTGAAGTGAAATAAGTAAGAAAAGATTTTCTGAATGATGTTTCGGATTATATGCTTACTCCTTTATCAGGTGGAAGAATTTATAAATATCGAAAAACATACAAAGTAAGACTTATTCATTCCATCTGATGAAGAATTGAGTAAGTTTTACTCCAAAATGTTCACAATAATGAAATTCTTATCCAGAAAATCTTGTTTCCTGATTTACCTACATGAACATATAACAGACTTGTTAGGCCTTCTGCCTCATTGTATAGTATGGCTTGGATTCTATTCACTCATAAACAGTTGATTCAGTTTTAATAATTTATAAATATTTAAAAATAATAAGACTTCATATCATCAACCACTGAACTAAATCTGAATTACATATGTGTCGTGTACTTTGATGTTTAGGAGACAAACAACTTCATTGCTGGGATATTAATGCAAATTTTAGTCAGAGAATAGAATAAAATTATAGATATTTCGTTATCAAAGAAAAAATTAAACTTAAAACATTGAAATTAAACCATTCATGATTCATAATTGTCACAGCTAATCTATAGGTTCAAATGAAATGTTAAAGTAAATAACCACTCATTTGTGGTTCTATTTCTCACAGCTAATCAACAAAAATTTAAATTAAAAGCTACAGTTATTTAATCACTCATTTGTGGCTCTAATTATCACAGCTAATCATTATGAATTTAAATGAAATATTACTGTAATGGAACAAATAAAAACAATAAATGTAACTCAAATCTAAAAATGTATATCCTCTTTTTCACAACTTGTCTATACCTATCAGTGGTTCTAGGTCACAACACGAGCACTACAGTCTTTGCTTGAGGGGTTCTGTAAGGTAGCACCAGCCTGTAAGTGACAGCATTGTTCTGCTTATTTACTTGTAATACAGTGTTGAATAGAACCCAGGTTGAACAATACTACTTCCTACTTCATGAAACTGCAAAAACATGTTCCTTGTCAGGTATTAATATTCCTTTCAGAGTCACTAGACTACACAGGGCTGCCTTAGTTACAATATCAACAATTTAGAGGTTTATTTTCAATTTCCATGTAACTTTATAAACATTTCATGATTTTTTTAATATTCTGAGTGGCGTCCCTGTCTCTGCTGCATTATGTATTTAGAATTCAAAACAAGTATGAATTTAATATTTGATTCAATATTATAAAACTCTCTAAGAATATACAATGACGCAAGACAACAGTGGAATAATAATACTTACAAAATTTGAAAACATTTTCAAAGTTGTAAATAAATTGTTCTTAAAATTATTTTTGTTACAATCATTATAAAATTAATTTTCAAAAGAATATCTGACATCTAAAATTTATTCAGAAAATCACTTTGATATTATGAATTACCTCTTACTTAACTGGTGACAAGCTCTCCCCTGTTTATGTGAAAATGTTATAGAGAAAGAAAGGCAGCCTGTCTGATCCCTGCAGTGGGACGTGGATAAATATAGGCTGTTGGAGCAGGTCATGACATACAATATATAATTATATCTTCCAATTATGAGAATTGGGAATAAAATTATTCCTAAACAAAGTTAGTGCAGGTCAACTATTTGATTATAAAGAACACAACATTTCAAAGTATTTATTCAATCCTTAGTCAGAATCTGAAATAATATCTTCTTTCTATCAAGTAATATATCATTTTAAAATATGCTATGAGACATACATAAAAAGCTATATTGTTATATAATGCTGGCATTACTGACTGTCTGAAACAGGTCACATTATTATACAAATTTCCAAAACAGAACACGAAATTTGATATAAAATATGATTTTCTAAAGAAGTCAATGGAAAGAGATAAAAAATAATTTATGATTGACATACACGAACAAGCATGTGTCACTTCTTGTCCTACTGCATATCTGAATCAAGTTATGTCATTATATAATTTTTGAAAATAAACCATGAAATATTACCATGGCAACATGCTTGAAAATAATTTATTATAGGCCAAGATTTGTTTATCCTCAGTCTAAAGATCAAAGATCAAGGCTAGAAGCGAACGCTGACACAGGAAGGACATTAATTAATCTCTACAAGTTATGAGCAAACAGTTGTGAAGAAGAACAAGTTCAAAGGTCAAATTTATTTTTCGGAATTAGCATTTCAAGTTTATTGTTCGGAATTAGCAATTCAAAGAGATGGTGATGTAAACATTTTTGATAAATGACGTCTTTTTCGCCAAAATTAGAATAGCGATGATTACAATATACCCGATCACCCTAGCATATCAATACAAATAACAATTATCTGCATTAGATAACTCTATCTACAGTAAGTGATAAGATAATTAGAGGATGTTTTTTTTATAAGAAAGTCACAATGACCCTTTTTTTTAGAAGAAACAATATAGGAAATCAAATATGAAAGAATGATGTGATAGTTCAAATAAGATTATAATATTAATTTATTAAAACCAAAACTTGGTTGGTGAAATAACTGAATGATTCCACTGCGTCTGTATCCTACCCCTTGGTCTATTGTGAGATCATATCATTGTTATACATGTATAATGACTATTGTAACATCACAACAAAAGTAGTAACAGTCCCATGGGCTAGTTTAATATATTTATTTTTTTAAATTACACATAGTGTATTCTTCACATAAGCAAGCTGATGTCTAGAAAATGTTCTGTTCTGTCCTCTTTCAAAAGCTCTTCAACAATTTGATTACTTTTTAGAAAAAAGAAAACAGTATGTATATATATTTATCAGCCCTACAAAAAATGAAGTTTTAGATATTTGTTGCTTTGTAGTCATATATCAAATCAAATTTGATCTACCCATTCTTATACTATGGTGCAAATCTTATTTAGCTTAAACACTATTCAATAATAATACATTATTTAATACATAATCAGGGCTACTTAGTCTCCTCAAGGAGACCTTAACCTGCATGATAATAATAACGGTATAAAGAATTGTTGGTTCAACCAGGAAGGTTATTGCGTAGGAAAGTTTTGTAAAGAAAGAACTTACGCACAACACAGAAATTTCTATTGTGTGTTTGAAGGGTAGCTCTATTGAAAATACATTAATTGATTTCATGATTAAGCATGTCTTGTCCACTACCAAAACTTCTTGAATAAACACCTTTTCTAAAGATATGAAATGGCACATCGTTTATTACGAAAGAAAAACTTTTTTTAAAATGTCTATTTGTCAGAATGACCATACAAAATCTTTCTTTCTAAAATGACTATTAAAACTTGGTTCCACACAGAGCAGTAAGTCATGTCCTTCTTTAGCTATTAACTCCAGAAATCAAAATAATAAAACAATCAAAATGTATTAAATTTAATGAATTATTGCATTATCAAAACTAGAAAAAAAAAAAAATAAAGTTAAAAAATTATGTCAGAGGCAGTTTAGAACTTAAATTGGTGAGACAAAACAAATGAGTTCATTCAAAATGTAGTCAGTGTTACAGATTTGATGTTACCTTTTTAATCAGTCTGATTAAAAATTTACCATTTTCAAAGGAATATTTTGTTTTTTAAATGCGATTCTACCGGGATATGAACATGTTCTGTAGATTCCTCTTCACAAGGTCAGAGAACATCCCGTACAGGCACGTGTTCTGTACCAGTCTTATGCAGACAAAACCCAGTAACATCATGGTTTTAACGGTCGTGATTTTGAAAGCACTCATTAACACATTCTGTATGTTATGGAAAGCCCCTAGCTTCTCGTACCATAAGCTTTTGTTGGACATTCTGTGACATCCTGAATAGTGTGAGAACATGTGAGCCTATAGAGATTTTTTCCGAGGTTTGAAACGATATGAGTTCGTATCTCGGTAGATGCACTATTTTGCAACTTTTATTCCTCGGAAACTGGTCAATTTTTAATCAGACTGCCCCTCTAATCAAAGTACATTAGCTCATAGTCTCCATAGACAGGAAGCTAATTTTTTTTAAATGATTTGTTTCTCGGGCATCTATCTGCATGTCAACCTTTCAACCTTCTAAAAAAATACACATTTTGAATAAAATGTCATAATAAAATTACAATATTATCTTTATTGCTAAAAAGATCAAATGATAGAGAGACTGATATGTTGCACTATGTACACTCCTTAAAACACATAGTTCAGTACAACCAAGCTGTATTTCTGATGAACCAATAAAATAAATAAAGCTTTTCCTCATCTATCATTGAAACCAATTTAAGAATTAACATGATTGACCTGACACTGACAAAGACCAATCAAGTGGAATACTTTTTCTCAATAAGACAAATGGAATTAATGACTTTATTTGGTTCTAGAAAGGGTTAAGATTATACATTCTCTTTGTCTATGAAAGCTAAAATATTTGCTTTGAATACATGTTTGTTACCTTGAAGATAATTTGCCATTTTTATAATGAATTTTAGATGATTTATTTTTAAAATAGGTATTCGATTATTTCACCAACTGAAGATTGGTTATTCTACTGCATGTCCATACACTGGCTCAAAGGATATGAATTCGTCAACTTGCTCTATGATTGTTATATTGTTAAGTTTATATATACAGTATAATTCTACATGCTATTGTATTTCAATATGAAAACAATTGTCATTTCAGAAAATGACATATATCATTAGTTTAAATTTATCATTCATATGTATTTAGGATCATAATATCAAGATTTTCATGTATTTCTTTTGTCTTCCTCAAAGTTTCTTATGTATTCCTAAAGATTTCCAATGTATTCCTAAAGATTTCCAATGTATTCCTAAAGATTTCCTATGTATTCCTAAAGATTTCCAATGTATTCCTAAAGATTTTCTATGTATTCCACTTCTAGATGGCCTTCAATGAATTGAAAAGTTTATGTTAAGAGTAAATGAAATTCATAAAAATTTAATAAAAAAGACAACACATTATTTCTTTAACTACAAGCATAAACACATATTGAGACACGTAATCTTTCAGTATATGTAATCGTAATGGTAATGTGTGCTGCTTGTTGTAGTATGTTTCTCCACATATTTAAAGAGTTGACTTACATCTCATGTGAACCGATACAATGTTATAAACACAATATTCCTTGTGAATAAAATTTTAAATCAATATAACTCTTTATGGATCATCACCTACTTATATATAAGAAAGTGTTGTTTTGGTATTATAAGCTTTCAAACAAAATGAGGCTCGGAATAGCACAGTGGTAAGCATGTTTGGGTTAGAATTTAGATGTCAAGGGATCTAATACTGCTGCTGTGGAGAACTGTTCTACATGCAGTAAGGTTTGGGTGCAATGCTACATTAAATTTCATTGCAGTGTCACCCATGGCTAGCTAGTTATAGCTGATCATGATGCTCAAATGTTTGACTGCAATGTATAGACATGATGGTATGGCAGGCTTTCGCCCTGCAATAATACTAGCAGCCAAGATAAACATTAAATACTCTCGAAAGCGGCATTAAACCTGATAACTTCACCCCACCTCAAATAAAATGACATAAGCAGATCAGAACTGAAACAAGCAATAGCTGACAGACAACCTTACATATTATAGATCTCTATTTATCTCTCACTTGTAACATGTCTTACAAAGGAGAAACATGTAATATTCAAAATCCCAGCAACTAATTAAATCGTCAAGAGATTTATGAAAGATGATACAAAGAGGAACAGAATGCCCTACTATAGAACAACAGGTAAGGGTCAAAGGTTAGATGAGTCTCATTAACATAGAGAGTTGGATCTGACCATCAATAACTGTAAACTCTAGACTGTGTGCTAGATATTTTTCATTATTGCAAGATAGTGGTTAACAACTTTGTTATTCTTCAAGTTATATGTTACATTACCAAGAAGTAGAGGTTATTGAGAGAGAAAATTATTTTATCTGTAGGTTTCTAATACTGGTTGATTCCAAGTTAATGAGTGGGGTAAGTTAACCATACCTAGCTTGGAGGAAATCTTGGCCAAATGAAACTCTCAGTGCAGAAAGATAACCACTTTCTGTGATTCATCAAAGTTGTGATAAAAATTTTGACCTCATTAATCTGTCAGGGAAGGGATGGAGTGGGAAGTTATTATTGTTCTGGCTAATAAAGTGTGACATTCACTCACCCACAACTAACAACCTCCCACCGCCCACCACCCACCACCCAACCACCAACCTACCTCATGATGTGTCTCAATGTTCAGTGTTTACTCACTTGAATGTTGTAGGGCTCAATGGTGAGAAAAGAATTGTTCTCATTAAATATAGCTCAAATGCTTGAATATGAAATAATGTATATTATTTATTCAAAAGAAAACATTAAAAATGAAAACAAATAAAACAACAATCAAATAGCCCATGAATGAAATGACTCAATGACCATGTCATTTTATGTCAAAATCCTTCAGTAAACTTCCTTCAAAATGTGAAATGAAAAATGTTACAGATGAAAGGGGAATTACAACTTTAAAAGAGACAATACCCAAGGTATTGATGGCTGAGTTGGTGAACTGTTATGACCCATAAAAATGTACAAGTATTTGTACTATTGCAGATTCTGTGATTTCAACTTTGTCAGACAATTCCTGAATTATATAAGTACTCAGAACAGACAATACCTGAACTATATATGTACTCAGAACAGACAATACCTGAACTATATATGTATTCAGAACAGACAATACCTGAACTATATATGTATTCAGAACAGACAATACCTGAACTATATATGTATTCAGAACAGACAGTACCTGAATTATATATGTATTCAGAACAGACAATACCTGAACTATATATGTATTCAGAACAGACAATACCTGAACTATATATGTATTCAGAACAGACAGTACCTGAATTATATATGTATTCAGAACAGACAATACCTGAACTATATATGTATTCAGAACAGACAATACCTGAATTATATATGTACTCAGAACAGACAATACCTAAACTATATCTGTACTCAGAACAGACAGTACCTGAATTACATAAGTACTCAGAACAGACAATACCTGAATTATATATGTATTCAGAACAGACAATACCTGAACTATATATGTATTCAGAACAGACAGTACCTGAACTATATATGTATTCAGAACAGACAATACCTGAACTATATATGTATTCAGAACAGACAATACCTGAACTATATATGTATTCAGAACAGACAGTACCTGAATTATATATGTATTCAGAACAGACAATACCTGAACTATATATGTATTCAGAACAGACAGTACCTGAATTATATATGTATTCAGAACAGACAATACCTGAACTATATATGTATTCAGAACAGACAATACCTGAATTATATATGTACTCAGAACAGACAATACCTAAACTATATCTGTACTCAGAACAGACAGTACCTGAATTACATAAGTACTCAGAACAGACAGTACCTGAATTATATATGTATTCAGAACAGACAATACCTGAACTATATATGTATTCAGAACAGACAGTACCTGAATTATATATGTATTCAGAACAGACAATACCTGAACTATATATGTATTCAGAACAGACAATACCTGAATTATATATGTACTCAGAACAGACAATACCTAAACTATATCTGTACTCAGAACAGACAGTACCTGAATTACATAAGTACTCAGAACAGACAATACCTGAATTATATATGTATTCAGAACAGACAATACCTGAATTATATATGTATTCAGAACAGACAATACCTGAATTACATAAGTACTCAGAATAAGTAGAGAACAGTGTCATATAAGTACATAGAACTGAAAAACCGAGTAAATGAATCATAAAACTTCGTAAACGTATATAATGCGAGATTATTAGCAGCTTCTAACATATATAGATACAGAGGAACAGTTATACTTACAGCAATCACTTAACACATGTATATCCTCTGTGTTCCTTTCCACAATACAAGAGTGGACTATGCCTTTAACACATTATCTTTACTGTAGAGGTAAATCTGGTTGTGTTTCCGCATTATAAAGTTTCTGACAAACATAGTTGATATGACTGTACTATATGTGCTATATCAATGGACATGACACAGTAACTAAGTAACTTATGAGAAGGTATATGAGGCAACCTAAGGTAGGAGGTCATAGGTAGTCTTACCTGAGTTGTAGGTAGGTCATGTAGAGGTAAGCTGTACAGACGAGACAAGCGTCTACCCTCCGTCTACTCGTCTAACTATACGCACAACTCACCTCCTTGTTCATTGAAACACGTTTGGTGAAGTCCCTCTATTTCCACAACAGTATATCTATGATTTAACTTCCGGATTTGTCGACCAATCGTGAAGGAAAGTTATAAATAGAAGGGGAATACCCTACTTCAAGCGACATTCCACGTATGGCTGGTCTCTTGTCAGTTTTTACCATCAACTGGTGTGAAGGTTCTGTATACAACAAGTACTGTACTGTTAGTCGTCATAGCATTGTATGGAAATAAGGACAGCACATGGAAATAACAGGGTTATATACTTCCAACGTGATTAGACATATTATGTAAACTGGGACACTTCTAAATTCCCAATAGTGATTCAATTAAATGTGTTTACCATTTAGTTGTAAACGTAAAACTTTTTAATTTCTTAAGTATCTTAAGTTTGATATATATCGTTGACAACTAAGAATGGGAATTTAAATGCTTCATCTCCCAGTTTAATGATTTATAAATCTACTGGAAATTAATTTATTAAACGTATATCAAATATATTGGGGAAACTTTCCGGGTAGCAAGCTATACCTTATTTTTGTCAAGATAATTTCATGACGATAAAAATGCGTTTCCCACGAGTTCACGACCTTCACCACAACTAGTCGTTTAGCAACTCCCGATAACCTATCTAAATACTTTATGTTTCCTGTGAAAATGCGGCAACTGTCACTGTGGCTTATTTTCCTCTAACTGACCTTGTGGTTTAGGAAGTATGTATTAGGGCTACTGGACATTCATTTGAAAGATTCGAGCGGCCTAATTAACACTTGTTCACCAATCCCAATTCGTTACTAGAATATAATGTGTTTAAACCCCGAAAGAAGGATTTTAAGAGGTTGAAGTGGCACCATTTTGTTCTATTTTGGTTATGATGGCGTGTATGGTGTATGGACCATAGATATTAAATCTGGAATTGCCCTTTTATTAAAAATGCAAGCTTATCACCTTTTGAAACACACCTAACTAAATGGCATTGACTCTTCCAAAATCAACCTATTTTGATAAAAATACACACTTACTTGCCATGGTAGTCTAATACTTAGACTCTGAAAAAAATATATTGAAAAAGAGCCTCTGTTTTCTGAAAAATGCCATTTCTCATAGTCTCCTTTTCAATATTTAATAAAATGGTGCTATTTTCAGAATAAATACTTTTTTCAGAATCATGAGTGTAATACTCTAACCATGGCTATTCTTTTACTTGAAAACTCACGTCCCAAAAGACAACAGTATAAAATCATATGAATTCTCTAAATGTAGCTGTGACACACATGGTAATCTTGAAACTGACTACCCGATAACATAATTGGATGTGTACCTGTGTGTGTATTTACTGCAGCTATGTCATCTACAGATACCTGTGAGAACATTGTATCACATTGTGTCATCAACTATACCATCTGATAAAATTCCAAGGGTTATGTCAATCAATCAATTCTTTATTTCGTATGCGTGGCCTCCGGCCCATATACAGGTAACAGTGAGCAGGTTGGACATTTACAATAGCAACTGACTCCTCAGACGGAGTGCATGATGGATATAGAGCTGTAATGTAATAATAATGTCTGTATCACATGATGACATTAAATTTATGAAACTGTATTTTAAATCATATGGCCTGCAGACAGGCAGTAAATATATTAATCTCAAGTCGTCAAAGGCTGGACAAACCATAATAAAATGGAATTCATCTTCAATATGATCCAGTTTACATACTCTGCATAAGCGCAGTGATCTTATAACATTACAATATCGCCCAAGTTCAACTTGTAGTCTTACCATACCAATACGAAGTTTCGTCATTTCACGACGGTAAAGGGAACAATCACTATGAGTTAAATACAATTCCGGTTTTAAATTCAACTTAAATTCAGAATAATACACATACCTGCTACTAGACTGCAAAGCGGATTTCCACTCCTGAGTTAGAATATCAGTAACCCGTTGTTTAAATTCCGAGAGAAATAATTCCACACTCCCTACTCCTTGAAACAACCAGACGTAGCCAAACCCGTAACTAAAAAGCACATTCTTAACCGAAGAAGCCCATGTATGACGATTAACGCTATCTAAGGAGTATAACATTTTATATGCCTTAAATGGGTAGCGGTGCGCAGGCAAACTAATAATCCTTAGCCAAAATTTAATACACCTTAACAAGGACGCTAGATACACAGGGAATCTGCCACATTCTCCCATAGCTAAAACATTCGGAGTCCTTTTACCAACACTGAGAAATCGCTTGCAAGCAAGATGATGTACCCTTTCCAAGCACTCATGACGCTGGAAACCCCACAACTCGGAACCGTATAACAAAATTGGCATAATCTGAGAATCAAATATTGTGAAAAAGACCTTGTAGGAAAACTGGCCATAAGAATACATCGTCCGCAAGACCTCATATAAAGCCTTCTTCGCCTTAACAGAGACAAAATTGCAACTCTGAGAATAACTCAGTTGACTTGTAAGAACTAAACCAAGATAATTATAGTTAGAGGTTACATGAACAGAGTCACCACAATATTTCCACTTCTCGAAACGAGATAATCTGCCGCCTTTTCTAAAGACCATTATTTTGGTTTTTGACATATTAACTGTTAAATCCCAGGACTCACAATAACTTTGGAGAATATCAAGTCGCTTCTGTAAACCATTTACACTGTCTGAAACAAGGACAACATCATCTGCGAAGAGTAACAAGAAAACTTCGATGATATCCGGATACAACTGAATACCTCTGCTGTTTGAATTAATTATTTCAGTCGCCAACTCATTTATGAATAGGGAGAATAATACAGGACTCAAGACACAGCCTTGTCTTACTCCATTTGGACAATGGAAGAAATCTGAAAAACCGTCATTTGTCTTAACACAAGACCTAAATAATTTATACATACTTTTAACACTAGAGAACAACTTCCCCTTCAAACCAATTCTGCGAAGAAGTAACAACAATTTATTCCTATTAACACTATCAAAGGCCTTTTTGAAATCAACAAATGCAACATACAGTCTACCCTTAGTTTTGGAAAGATATTTTTGTACAAGTGCACATAATGTAAAAAGGTTATCAGCTGTAGAATATCCGGCCCTGAACCCAGACTGAGACTCCGAAATAAGAGACTTATTGTTCGCCCAATTAGTTATTCTACTATTAAGGATACCAATATATATTTTACTGAAAATTGACAATAACGTTATGCCTCGATAATTATCCGTACAGTCACGCTGTCCTCCTTTGTGTAACGGAACAATAATGCCTTCTGACCATTTCGTAGGAAAAATACCTGAATCAAAAATAGTGTTAAATAGTTTAACCATATAACAAATTAGAAATTGATTGCCGTATAAAAACATTTCCGCCAAAAGTTTATCGGTACCTGCTGATTTACCCGCCTTCAAACGCCTCAACGACCGAATAACCTCCTCTTCCACTATCGGCGAGTCAAACAACTCACAGTCGTCACCAATGTCAACTTGACCTGACTGCATGAAACTCCCGTGATCGTCAACATGAATGTCAGTTTCATCTGACCCATTACCAGCGCTGTTATATAATCCAGTGAAATGAGCAAGCCAATCTGCACGTGATATCGGTGCAGGGACAACCCTCTTACGCATACGCTTCAGACAGGACCAAAACAAACGATGATCATTCTTACAAGCAAGAGAACATAACTTATGAACCTGCCTCTTATTAAATACCTGTTTTTTACCTTTAACTGTTGATTTATACTTATACCAAACATTTTTATACTGACGGTAAGTGTGACGTGCTTTACAATGTCTATGGCGTCTTAACAGCCTCCTACTCTGCAATTTTAAATCATAGCATTCTTTGTCATACCAAGGGCTTTTCAAAGGTTGGTATCTACAGATGGATGATTTAACAAAACATTTTGATGCATCATACATTATATTATTAAACATAGAAATAGACATGTCGACATCAGTGTCAAGAATATCAGTTGCATTGCTTATTGCTGACATAGTTTCAACACTTGATAGATTGTTCATGTACAAATCCACCTTCGATTCATCCCAGACGTATTTATCAGTCTCTGTGAAGTTTGTATTATCAGGCTCTAGTGTTCCTGTTTTAAACGTTAGTGGTAGATGTTTGGATTCAGATCTGTTTCCAAGAGCAAAGTCCTGTATTGTGGAAAACAGTTCAGAAGATGCAATGCAGTAATCTATCGCACTTGCACCATTATCGCAAAAGAATGTCAATTTTCCCGTTGGTATGGAAACCCGACCGTTCAGAATGGATATATTTAGAGATTGACACAGTTCCAAAAGTGATACACCAAACTGGTTGACAGTATTGTCCTCATTTGACCTCGGAGTTGATAATCCATCCTCAAAAATATCATCTTCGTCCACATGTCGATTCGGTTCGATATAATCAGGTAGTGCACCAGTCCTCGAATTAAAATCACCACATAATATTATGGAATGATCTGAATTACATTTTTCTAAGATGTCCATAAGAGTGTCTTCTAATATAGTTATTCCATTTTTACTGGCATTGTCATTGTAAAAGGATGCATATCTTGGTGGAATGTATAAGAAACCTAATAAAATATCATTTTCAACATCAAACAATTGCTTATTAACACTGAAAAATATGCCCAAATGACATTGGTAAATACAAGTGAAACATTTAATAATAGTTCTTTTGATAAATACTTGTATGCCACCACAGTAGCGACCCTTGCCATGGAACCTGGTGGCATTCTGAGTAAAACATTTATAATCACCAAAACTTGAGTGGTCAATTTCTTTATCTGTCCAGGTCTCTAAGAGGGCTATGACATCATGTTCTAATAAATAATTAATGAAATCAATATCATTTAATTTTGACATTAATCCTTCAATGTTCCAGATCAGGAAATCACATTTTAAGCTACTAGTATATAGGCTTTGACCACATCCCTATTTCTTCCCTTTCTTGAAGGCTCCAGATCTAAGTGTACGTTTCTTTGGCTGGTCCTGTTGGTCAGCACCCGGTTGGTCATCATCCGATTGTTGGTCAGCATCCGATTGGTCATTTTCCGGTTGGACAGCTTCCGGTTGGTCCACTATCACCAGTTTGCCTTGCTTGTAGAAGCCCTTCTTCCCATCCAGTTTCAATTGCCGAAGTTCTTCACGTTGCCGGCGTGTTAAGTCGTGATGTATTGAGATATCATTAGGTGTTAGCAGATGCCTTTGGGAGAAAATTCTGTATTTATCATCAGAGGTCACTAGCTTGATTATTATTGGTCTATTTCTATCCCGCGCACGAAAGCCAACTCTATGAGCACGAGAGAGGTCTCTATTTGTCAGATCGAGAGAAGGGATTTCATTCAATATATCAAGCACTTTTTGACGACAATCCGAAACAGTCTCTTTATCGAGTTCTTCAACCCCATAAATAACCAAATTATCACGTCTGCTTCCAGCTT
This sequence comes from Gibbula magus, assembly GCA_936450465.1. Classification (NCBI taxonomy): domain Eukaryota; kingdom Metazoa; phylum Mollusca; class Gastropoda; order Trochida; family Trochidae; genus Gibbula; species Gibbula magus. The sequence goes on along the minus strand of OW388290.1, from coordinate 32,583,179 downwards.
CCAAGCCGTCTATATCGCCGTCGAGCTTCTTAATTGTCTCTGTTTGATTACGGACAACAACTTTTAAATTACTTATCTTGTGTTGAAGTTCGGTAACATCCAATCTCATGACTTCGTGTTCACCACTCAAGTGTTTCACTTCCTGTAAAACCGCGGCACAGTCAGCCCGTGTATCAGCGACTCTTGCTTTCAATTCCGTAATCTCGCTCTTCATAGAAGTTTTCAGATTATCAATGTCGCTGATAATTCTATCTAGTTTGGAATTGATGTCATTTATCGGGTCTGTCGGCCCTGGGTTGCTCTCAATATCGCCGCTCCTGTTCAGTCTGTCAGACCAAAACACCAAACGTAAACATTCTGTGACGTCACTTCCTTGTTTTCCGTGCACGTGCTTCACACTTTCCACCATCTTCATTATAACGCTGTCAAACACGAGATAATAAATATTTGTGCAAAGACAGGTACAATTAAATTGTTTTATGTTAATGTCCATCAATAAAAGTGGTTGAGGATGGTTCTGACAGTCACATAGGCCTGCGCCATAAGACATTCTTCTGGTTGCAGTCCCCGTTGTACCGCTATATTCACGGGTGTTCACCATGCCGTATTTACCAAATCTTTCAGAGTACACCATTGTGTCAAAAACGTCTGTGAGTAACATCGTGGAAGACATTTCTAACACCAGCCCAATTCCTCTGCACAATAGTAGAACGCTCACCAAGCTAACGAATCTGTAATTCAGTTCCGTGGCAGCATCCCATCTTGTCTCGGACGTGTAGGTCGCCATTTTGTCGATCTGCCTTGTACCCGCGGGTATGCTGAATGTCCCGATACGGCCTCGCCATGCAGAAATGTCGATCATGATTTCGCCAGAGATGTCCGAGGACATATATTTACTTCCCCTCTGCTTTTTGTGTTATTCCATCGACATTTTGATGATATAAAGTTTGTAACTCACGCAGCGATGTGACAACCAACCTGCTCCTGTTATGTGTTAAGCGTTCTGTGGAAAATAACCATTGCGTTATTGAAGGGAATAAATCGTACCGTTTTTTAATGTCATAATGTTTATCACTTTGCAGTGTTCACCTGGACCTATTGTCTGCGTTACCCGAGATCCAGCGATACAGGTACACAACAGGAGAATGCGATAGCACAACTTGTCACCCGTGCTTCAGCAAACACGCCAGGTGATGTATACCTTACGTCATGGAAACTGCTGTATAACGATACGTGACAATGCTATTTGTTATACCAATCCCATCGACTAATTCAGGAATGTGACCAAAGTGGAAATTATTTCATCGTTCATCCGTATTTGAAGTTATTGACACTTGAGTTGTCATGATACTCTTTATGATATCTATATTAAAGACTATTGCGGATATAAAATATGTATTTTAGGGGATGTTTGCACTTGGATCTGTAATCATACATATTTATAACCACTACTGACGAAATACAACTGCGTGGTACAAGTAAACGATTAATTGATATCCATAAGATTATAACGATGGCATTTTAATACACATCAAACAAGGGTGAGATTTGGTTTCCCAAAAACCTCGTAATGTGTCCGAACTAATGCTCTGCTGTTTAAAGCTTATTTCAAATAACGATATCCATTGTAGATCAAATAATGTAAACACCAGTTTGTGCTTATGACGTCTTTCATCGGGCATTTTAGAAACTGACATGATGAAAGAGAACACGTTTTATGGATAGTCAACTTCTTTATTGCAAGCTAATGCACATCACATTCGCACTTGGCTAGAAATAAAGCTTAAAGTACCGTACTGTTAAAAGGCTTCTAGAAATAAGAAATATATGCTGAGTGTGTATGTGCTGATGCTAGTATTAGTTTCCCAGGTGGATCATTGTCGTTAGCACAGAATCAACACCTCATATTTAAACAATCACGCATGCATGGTCTCACGCAATCTAGTAATTGCAGTCCATGCAGGAGCAAATGTAAAACTGTGCAGGGTTATAGTTATGAAGGTAGATACATGAGCCCCTATATGACCTTCACTACATATGTTACCACACTACTCCTGTACTTAATGTTCAAAGATATCAAGTCTGAAAATGAAAACAGGTATTGACATTCCAAATGAGTAACATTTATCTAAACTAACCAGAATCCTCCTCACAATGTCGTATCCAGGATGGGATCTTTTTAAGAAAATAGTATTCATTACGCATATAAAACTAAACAAAGACGCTCAATGAATTTCTTTAAGAGGACACGTATTTCAGTTCTGTATTTCCTGTATACATGCACCATCCAGTGCCGTTATTTTCTAAGCTTTCTGAACTCGATAGATAGTCGTAAGCTAGGTACAAGCACAGACTGTGGAGGAAATATACATATAGGTAGATATAGGTAATATACTATATATATAGATATAGGTAGATATAGGTAATACACTATATATATATATATATATATATATATATATATATATATATATATATATATACAGTCAACCCGCGATAATCCGGCCACCGATAATCCGAATCTCGCAGTTTCCGAACGGTAGGAAGATGTAACCAAACTAATCTCTATAGTAGTCCTCAGTACTCAGTAGTCCGAACATTTCACTATTCGAACGTTTTTGATGAAAAACGGAAGCGTTCGGATTATCGAGGCCTGACTGTATATATATATATATATTATATCTACCTATATCTATATTATACAGCCTGTGGGTACAATATACCAACATTGATTACTACTATCTCAACATTAAGGGAGCTTCAAAATTAAAGACCCAACATATTTGAGTTTTGAAAACTAGGTTACATAAATTAAAAACTTTAACCAAACTCACCAGTCATCGTTTCACAAAGCTATATCCATCATATGGTGAATATCAATTGGTATCCACAGCGAATATAGACTATAGATATTTTCCCTATTTGCCTACAATCTGAAGACAAGAAGTACTTCTGTATTTTCTACACCAGTATCGTTTCCTCAGAACCACTCTGTAGAAAACGTTACACCATACCAGATGTCATTTTTACCTCACTTCTCGGTCCCCTGCCAGAAGTTAGTTTTACCTGGGGCTGTCCCCAGTCGTCTCAATGATGTCGTGGTAACGTCCATGCTGTTGAGGTCACGTCCAGTGTCGCTACAGAGACGTCGTGCCCGGGGGTCATAGCGCCTCCCCTCACGTACACGACTTGACTCTTCAGCTTAACTCGGCTATATTAGGATACTATTGCTTGCTGGCATACCTTTATTTTGGGTGATTGAATAACTAGTTTGCTGAAGACGTCACATTTTGCATCTTGTTTACCTTTTTTTCTCGAAACGATGTCCAAATAAAAAAGCAAGTATTTTTCAAATAGCTTTGAAGATTTTATTTCACGGAAATATGCTTTATAGAGGTTTAAAGTATATTCTCAGAAACGATGTTTTGATTGTGTTCATTAGAATGTATTAAATAAAACAGTCAGAAATGGTGTCCATAACGTAGTAGTTAATTAGTGTAATTAAATCATTCCAGCACGAATGTATGTTCAATGAAAGTCGAACATATCCAAGACCTTCTATACGAATATAATAAGGATTGTTCCCGCCCTCTATCGAGAATGTTTATAGAGAGGTATTGATATTTGGGAGGGATCTTGAACGCGATTGCTCAATGAATCGCTATGTAGCAAAGGGAGCAAAACTCGAGGCATCGCTCCGTGTCGTTCAGGAGGGAATTGAGTTGTTGTTGTTGAATTGGATTTAACGTCTGCTCGTCACCTTTATCTTTATATTTGTTTATTAGATGTATATGCTGCTGCTTGATTACGTGTTCGTATATACTGCCTCGTTCATCTGATTAGCCCCTAACCAACCGGTACCGTGTTCTTGAATGTTATATGTTTGAACCATGTTGTGTCGACTACATTTAACACTTTAGGTTTCATCATTCAATTCTGCCCCATAAGGATATAAAGAAAGGGTATGCTTGCTTTATTTTGTATATTTGTTTGTTAAATAGATTAGAAGTAAGATATTGGTCGCGGTGCTTGTCGTTTGAACTGAATATAGCGAGGTACATTTCATATTGTCACGCTGTGTACACAAAACACGTAACACTAGAAACTCGGACACGTTTTTTAAACAGGACGACAAACTCACGTCGTAAATTAAAACTCTTGAGGTATTATCGAGTCGGTAAAGTGAGTTATTGCTTTGAAAAATGTCAGTTTCTATGTCCTGTTTCTGGTCAATGACAAATTCGTTGACCTCCTTGATAGTAAAATAATTTGGTTACTATGACCCGCGTTTCTCCTGGATAAATGTGGATTAAGTCCTCTTTTTCATAACCGTCTAACTATACTACTAGCTGGCTCGTCTCGTCCAAACAGTTGATACTGTATTAAGAGATCAGTAGAACATATCCGACTAAGTCCTTTATTATTAAAATACCCCATACTTATATACAAGTATCAGCTGTTACCAAGAAACATTTCAATTTCATTTTAAAACTTTTTATCTTGTTATCATAAAGGGAGATGGCTTGGGCTTCAAAAGTATGCCAGGACATGCATCCATCTCAATTACTGTACGCCGTTTGCTGACGAAACGCATTATATTCATATCCAACGTTTAGTACTCTATAAGTTCAATTTATACCATCATCCTATTCGAATTTACCAAATCCCCACAAATGAAAGTGTTCCTTAGAAGAAACTGGTACATATTTCGAATTTTAAAGAACTTTATGAAATTTCATGAAATGCACTTTCATATACAAGCTAACATAGTATATCTGTTTTGCCAATTGATATATTTACGATGTTCTGCATGCGAAATATGTTTCTTTTATTCTGCATGTATAATTTATCATGCACCGTCGTGTGTGATGATTTACGCTACATTTCTACAAACACATGTCAGATATACGTGAAATTTGCCATGTCTTAATTAAAAAATGGGAACTGATAATTAAAATCATTCACTGTTAATACCTGAGAACACGGTAGTATATGATTGTTTCAAATAACTAAATGTAGTATAAAAAGGATGTTTATGGATGGCATTCTAGACTTACGACATCAGTTCTATTGGGGTTTCCCTTTGTGTCATGTCAACTTTCAACAGCTCATCGAAAATATTCTCATTCATCAATTTAAAACCGATGTTTCTGATGACTATATTATCAGTGATTTTAGAGCTCTATTTGTGGTCCTTTTGTATAGCTATTTTATGTCACTTGAAAATCTGTATTGTTAACCTGCTTAATTGTGTGTTTGATTTACTATAATTTGAATGATATAAGACTTGTTTGTTTTCATTTGCTGGTTTACTTTGTGGAGTTCATTAACTCATTATTTGCTAATCGTAACAATATAAGAATGTCACTGAACATAAATATCTGGACAACTTCGTTTATATAAATCTTATAAGCTTGACAAAATCAACAATATATCAAAGGAGTGTATTTATTACGGTAAACTTACTTAGATAGGAATTTGTTCATAAATCAAAATTGTTATAATAAATTAATTGTTTTTGTACGGTAAATGTTCTCCAATCTACCTTTTTTTTAATTATAAGAAAAGCCTGTCATATTAAAGATTATAAATTTTAATTTAACATTAAACAAAACAATCCATGTGACTAATTATTGTCAAAAGAAAATCTCACTTTCAAGCGATGATAAATTTGTTTACAGCAGAAGGTACAGATTAGCACACAATAAACATTAAACTACAAGCATTGTGTCCCGCGACACATTAAAGAAGTTTGATGTACTCCTTGTTCCGTCTTGCTGATGTCAACGACCTCGTTATCTCACTTGAGTTTCAATCCAGGAAGCTTTCAGGTGTTTCGTTGCAATAAAGATAATAGAAAATAAAATAGAAAAATAAAAAATATTGCACGAGGAAGAGAGATCTAGTGGCCAGAAATACATATTATCAAACGTATTTAAATGATATATATTTTTTATAATACAGTGAATTCTACATTGTCATTGCTAGATTGATTCTGAAAATTTTCCCATGCATGGCCAACTCCTCCCGCAAGTCATACGTAACTCGCGCCATTCTTAAAGGGACAGTAGCACGTTTTCTTGCTGAAATTAGTCGATGAAATGTATTTGAAAAATAATGTCACCAATAGTAAAACATCCTTCAAGTCAAGTTAAAAAATGAGTGTACATGGTTCCGTAAAGCCATGGGAATCGTTTTTGTCATTCGAAATAATAAAATGTGTTCACAATAAAATGGCCGCCATGCACTTTTTGCTGTATACGCAACACTGTTATTACCACTACAGATAATTGGTTTGTCTTATAAGATGTTTTACCCTCTAAAGTAAATATAAATGACATAAACTATCATTATGAAAGGGAAATTTAAAAAAATAAAATTTGCAAAAAACTTGCTACTGCCCCTTTAAACACTGGTTAATGTAATGCTGCATTTCGTTAACTTTTCTGTGCTAGCCTAGCAGCGCGCAGTATCAAGTTTAGAAGCACTTTTCCCTTCATATGATTTAATGATTGTATATGACTCGTGAATATATCTGACCAAAACGTATTTAGAAAAAACACAATTATGGCTTTATTGGTTTGTAAACTAATTACGTCTGCTTCCTATGATAAAGCCAGTCTAAAAGGAGATGGCGTTTAAATAAAATAAATTGGTTGTCAGCACCTTCTCAAACAAGACCGAGGTCTAGGTTTATGTGGTTTCCTGGCTTGCTTAACCTCAGAACGTTCCCCCTCTTATAATCGCTCAATTGAGCGCTCAATGAGCGGTCGTTCCCTCCTGAACGACACGGGGCGATGCCTCGAGGCTTGCTCTCTTTGCTACATAGTGCTACATTGAGCAATTGCGTTCAAGAAAGTTTTACTTTTAACGCTTATTGAACATGGCCATGAATCCATGATGAGTATCTGCCAGCCCAGCGGTAACTGGAACAATGGGGACGCGAATAATTCGTGTCACAGGTAAGATAGGACATGTTACTGTTTGTTTGTGAACAGGTAACAGGGGCCATAACTGCTCGTGAGGGATTCTTTCAACTATAAATGATAGGATTGTGTTACTGTCCTCTGTTTTAACATAAACTCGACGTTTCCTCTGTTTTTACATAAACTCGACGTTTCCTCTGATTTTACATAAATTCGACGTTTCCTCTGTTTTTTACATAAATTCGACGTTTCCTCTGATTTTACATAAATTCGACGTTTCCTCTGATTTTACATAAATTCGACGTTTCCTCTGATTTTACATAAATTCGACGTTTCCTCTGATTTTACATAAATTCGGCGTTTCCTCTGATTTTACATAAACTCGACGTTTCCTCTGTTTTTTTTAACATAAAATCGACGTTTCCTCTGTTTTAACATAAAGTCGACGTTTTCTCTGTTTTTACATAAAGTCGACGTTTTCTCTGTTTTTACATAAAGTCGACGTTTGCATTTTTCTATTATATTGACATCGTTTGCATACAGTTTTTAAGTTTTTATCTTCAAATTATCATGTATTTTGAAGGGTTTTTAAATAGAAGCTGTTGACGAAATGTTTGTGTAAGTTAAACGAGAGATTGTGTTATTCATGATTCAGAGTGGCTGATATTGCAGTTGCCTTTCGTTTATTTTGAAAATGTATACCCCAGGTAACTATTCATACGTTTGTAAATATACGCGCTAATGCAAATCAGTCTGTATAAAATGGGTGTCACGTTCGTGTGGATAGTATAATCGATACATCGTTCTATTTATCTTTATCAGGTGCACACACCCGGAAGACGACATTGTGGCACGTGCACGCTGATATAGATACGTAAATTGATAAACAGGTGAACAGGAAGATAGGATATGTAAGTAATACATGTATTGATTAAGATAATATATGTAAGTAATAAATGTAGATATCGGGAAAGATAATATAGCACGATGTCGGCAACTTGCCATTGCCTTAAGAGATCTTCCTGTAACAGCCATGTGCACGTTGTCTTGTAAAGTAATAGTGAAGTCAGTTTTGTTTTTAAATTCTAATACATCAAAGACATTATACATTTAAAACGCAAAGAAAACTATAATTGCCTTTCGTCGTCTGGATTTTCACAATCACCATTTAGTGCCTTTGAGTCAGTTTGATTTCACTATACTTACATATTCAACTGATGTGGTTTATATAAGCTATGTTATCTCCAGTTTCAAAGTCCACCGACTTGCATGTTGAAAATATAATTAAATGAGATAATTTTTTTTTCGTTGAGCAGGGTGGTTATGTATTTCATATTACCATCTATAGGGGTCTACCATTTACAGTAAAACGCACACTGTACCTGTCACTTAATTCTTCGTTTGCACGTAAACTATCATAAGGCAGCAAAACGACCCTGGTACACTTGGATAGACATTATATTGTGTTTGGAGTGTAAAGTTTGCGTGTTGTGTTTACGTTTGTATGTCCCAGATACACCGGTGATACAGCTATGTATCCAGTTTGACGTGATATGATAAGAGTGAACACTTCCTGGTCTAACAGACGGTGTGTTTTTAAGATATGGTCATATGTATTGTCGACTGTATCGTGTTGTACGTAGGCCCACATGTACATAAGCGAAGTCTTCTTTGTATAAGGGACATCAGTTTTTAGGGGGGGGGGGGGTTGGTTTTTTTAAATAAATTTAATTAAGTGAGGACAAAAGTCTTCATATATGTTCAGTTGCGCAGTCACGCGTTTAATTGAAAATAAAATTGTTTACCTCTCAAAACTAAATAAACAATGAATTTAGCCATAACAAAATTATTAAATTTGTGTATGATAACTTTATGGTTGTAGTTTTGTTGCAGTGAGGTCGAGTTGACACGAACTCGTCATTTTTTCATATCAGACAATTGACCCTTGTACCCTCACGTCATCTGGACAAGTTTCATAGGAACCTGATACAATAATTATACTCTACTAAAATAATATAATGACTACTTTTTAAAAATGTAAATCTCTGTTTATCGACTGACATAATGTAATAAAAACGTGTTATTTAACCATAATGATTTACTTCTTGATCGAATGTCGTAAAAAAATGTTTGACCAACGAGAGTGAACATTGCATTAATAAGCCACCAAAGATGAAAGACCATCTGTACACGTATAACAGGTTCTCAAGATATGATAGGATAAAATAACCTTGGACTGTGATAGAACTTTTCAGTATGTGACTTAAAGAGAGGTTTCTATCGTGGATTGGTTGCCATCTTGCTTTTTTTGCGTGGAATGAAAACATGCTGTATTTTCACTAAGCTTAATTTGTGTAAATAATACATCATATGTATTGGTGGATTATTCACAAGGTAACTTATACTTTGTCATTAAACTAATCAACAGTGTCGTGTTGTGACGTAGGGAAGCTTTCCACACTTGTAACTCGGATATGCATGGCTTCATTTCTCTTTGTTTTTATTTGTGAGAGAATGTGCTATAGCATTTATCAAATTTCAAATATAAAATCATACAAATATTACCCTCAATAATACGTTTCATCTGGATTGTGTAATAAGCATGCCTTACATATATGTGTAAACGGGATTCTGGAATGTCCTATCAAATTTCGTTTTCACGAAATACCCCCTAGAACACTCTCTTTAACTGGCGCAAGAGGTAATGAAAGTCTCTGTATGGAAGGATGGTGGAAGTGGTACTATTACACCAGCTTTGTTCTCTCCACTTAGTTCTAAATGACAAACAAAGAAACAACGACATTTTTGGAACCTTCGTAGCACTAAATAGTCGTAATAAATAATCTAAGTAATAGATAGAGGACGAGTAGCAGTACCTCGCCCAACCCTCTCAAACCCGTACATGTATATCCCGATAATGTACTGCTACGAGTTCTCTATCTATCTTAGAGCACAGTCAAATGCTTGAGTCGTGAAAAAATGTCTTAAAATGAATCTATTTCAAATGAATTGTCAATAAATTTGGGAAACATTCTCTCGAACACAACATGCAAAACATTGACATTTCTCATTTTCATATGCAAATGTTAGGGACATTGACGTCATCATCGGTACTGAGAGCACTGAATTTCTTAAATTGTCCGACGTGCATGAGGCGTACATTTTCTATAATACGTACGAGTCGTACTAAAGCATAAGCGCCGTTCTTGAATCACGAGCATGCACGATAAGCACGTCTTTATTCAGAAAAATTTAGCACTAATACATTTCATTGCCTTATAAAGACTGAGTGGTTTTTAGAATGAATCAGTTCACACAATGGCTTCATCGTGGACAGTCCAGGGAAAAGTACACTATTAATTCAGGAAAGGTAACTTTACTTTTTTAATCCTTACCCTTTAAAATGTGTATTTAAAAAATTCAATACTAATTTTCATTGAATTGGTTTATTTAATAACAGTTTTCCCGTCATTTTTAAAGCTGTTTTTAAGCTGTATTTATCAATGTATGAGTTTGCAATATGCTAATGTGCATCATATCTATATTGCATATACACTATTTCAGGTTACTGCAGCAACGGAATTATGTTCAAACTGACTATGTAAAGGGATTTAGTATTAAACGTCGTACTGGACTCGCTCTGACGCTGTGTTACAATACAAGGTTTCAGTGAGACGGCCCTGCAGCATCCATCCTCTTACACTCCAAAAAGGTAAACAATTTTATGTCACTTTCTTCTCATTTTTATGTCGTTCTCTCTCTCTCTCTCTCTCTCTCTCTCTCTCTCTCTCTCTCTCTCTCTCTCTCTCTCTCTCTCTCTCTCTCTCTCTCTCTCTCTCTCTCTATTATATTTTCAAACATTTGTAACATTGGTTGATGCGTGTCAATGTTTCTCTTTCGTTCGAGATATAAATTCAATACACTTGCTTTATTTACATGCTTATATTCTTCTTTTAGGAATCTCAAGCTCCTGAACACAGAAGACCAAGCGACCTTTTCCTTTCGGAAAGGGAACACAGCAATTCTGTTGTCATTGTAATAAGTGTTTAATTGTGTATTATCCACATAAATAAAACAATCAGTTGGCATTGTTTGTTGTTTTTAATAAAAGTCTGTGAACCAGTTTTATGAGCATGATACCCGAACGCAACCAGACAAGTGTACTTCTATCTGGATATAATTGTACTCCATGTGACCACAAAACAAATCATATGATTGGATTGTGATCTAACATGTATTATCATTGGCTTAGGACTACCTGAATGCTGAGAGAGATACGGATAATACCGATAACAGTTTTCTATGGATACAACTTATCTGGTCACCTTATGAGTTGTTTTACCCTATTACGTAACTATATATTGTATACATTTTGATAATAAATGACAAATTTGAGAAAAAAATAATAAGCCAAAAACGTGCTAAATCGCCTTTAATGAGTTATAATTGACGAGTAGACATGTCTGAATTCCAACATAAACCAATCTTTATTTTCAGCAAATGTTACAAAGGAAAAGTTAATTACAATACACATGTACATACTGAAATGCATTGCTTATATAAGTGTTGCAGGCTGAATAGATAACTTCTGTTTTCTCTTAATAAAACTATAAAAGATAAACAACTCTCCATTTTTTTTTTAACTATTTGAGACGGTTATTAATCAGAGTGCGCAAAGAATGATAACGTCATCCCATAGTTCTCAAACGAATGTGATGGAAATTCATATCATCCTACTGGACAATTTGTGTGAAAGTTTCAAAGGTTGCCGCATAACATTCCACGTATCAGAATGTCACAGTGACTGACGACGAGTTTAAAGCAGTGACACGACGACGTAAATGTGAATGCTTCATTACACTAAACAAAGGAAGTTAGTTGTAGATAGAAAAATAAGGAAGTCACGAGGTTTTCAGTTTTTAAAATAAGATGTCGTTGTTTTTTGGGGTCTCGTGATGGTGGAAGTAAATGATGCGTCTCATCTGTAGATCATGGCCATTAATCAGTGAGCCTCCTGGCCAAGTACATACTGTGTCTTGTACAACTCTGTGTACCGGTCTTCCAGTCTTGCACATGTCGACAAGGACGCGAGATGTCACAATGTGATGAATCATCAGTTACACATCGCTTAGCTCTTGACTGCAGCATGGCAATATGTACCTGGCTCTTCTCTGAATTTAGGAAATCCAAACTTCGAAGTGACGAAGGCCATATTTGCTATACATTTATTTGTATTTAAAGATGCCATTATGTCATCAAAACACGATATAACAAGTTAAATACATATGCACTTAAAGAGATTCGACGAGACGTGAATCGGTGAAATCAAGTATAGTAATGGTTTCGCGAAAATGTTCACGCATGCACATACTGTAACAATGTTCCTAAAGTTAAGAAATTCCCTTTGAAGCGCAATAATTGTAGTGTCTGGCACATGCGGTATGTCTGTATCGTTATAGTTTAAGTTCATTGTTTTATGCTATAGAATTCATATTTCCTACTCCAGCTATCGCCTTAATAAATGGCAAAGGTACACATAAAGCTATATCCACTGGTGCTTATTATATCATTGTTACATTATTATTTCTTTGGTGTATATATCTTTTATTTTAATCTTCATGACCCGTTTCACCGTGATATTTTTTATATTTAAGTATAAGAATGTAAGATGTACAACATTGTATTAACTTCAGTAAATGGATTCATACTTCGAAGAGGTTCTGTATAATGAAAGTCTCAACTTCAAACAGATCTTTAACCGACAACATGAGAACTAAACTCACACACTTTTTGTTGAATCGTCTTGAGAAAATCTTATATGCACTTGTACCCGTTTCAAATGACTAACTTCCGAAATATGAGAAACCAGGAGGTCCCTCGTATTTAAAAACACATATATCATGTAGGGTAAATACATCGTATAACCAACCTCCATCCTCCTATCAGTTGTACGTGAAACTAACAATAACCACCACACCAGTGGGGATAAAGTAAGTGTACCTACAGAAGAATGTGGTAACATGGGTTGAATAAAAAGAGGCAGGATAGGGTTACAATGATAATATCCACCTGAACCCTGGAAATAACATTAAGCGCTTTAAACTATTTAGTGCATAAATTCGGATATCGTTTAAGTATTTCTCTCAAATATATTGATGCAAGATCAAAATATTTATTATATGGAAACATTTTATCAAACATAATAAATTATAATTTATTTACAACTTCTTCATTGCAATATGACAATGTTTCGATGGTGTACACTTATTATATTGCTAGTGTCTAAAAGAAACGATACCACGTCTTTGAGCGGCCATTACAAGAAAACTTAACGACACAGAAATTTAGAATTGGTATTATCCTTTTGAGGTTTCGTTCATTTAACATGTGTACACAATTCATTTCAGTCAGTAGGCCTACTTTGAATTCATTGGTACAGGTCTGTATTGACGTGAGGGGACTGAAAAGGAAAATTTCATTCACACAAATGACTGAGACAAATGTTGAAAATATATGATTATATATATGATTATTTGACTTATGTTTATACTGCATTAATACATGTACTATGGAATCGAAGACACAATGTCACACAAAGACTGGTATACGAAGATATTGATACAAGTAAAGGAACAATTCATTCACACAAATGACTGAGACAAATGTTGAAAATGTCAAAAGAGACGACACTGTCACATTTGTATTCGGTATGTCCATCCCGAGCGTCAGTACGGGCTAGTACACGTCTACGGGTTGATGTGGTCAGACGTCGGATGACGTCAGAAGATAAGCTTTGTCATTCACGAAGGAGGCAATTGGCTGATGCTGTAAACTATCTATGTCGGGCTACTAAATTAAATGTCCGTGACCTAACAGTAATTGCAACATATTATGATGTTAATAAATATGTTTTAAAACCAAATTTTAATGTCAGACACTGATGTATAATAATATAGGCTATAGATGCTGCATATGCATGTGGGGGGAAAGTAGGGAAAAATAAAAATTTACCTTTAGCGAGTAAAAATTTTAAAAGAGTTATACCCCTACAATAACGTTTATTTACTTTCTATGAATAGGAAAAGGTTCATTTAAAATAGGCATGCTAAATGATGAATCAATATCGCATACGGAGTTACTTAACACTCGCCATGATGCAAGACTGTATATGCTTAGTTGACTAATGATTATACTGCATTAATACATGTACTATGGAATCGAAGACACAATGTCACACAAAGACTGGTATACGAACAATAGTGATACAAGCATTGAGGATACTAATTCTACATCCTGAGATTAAGCAAGTGAACAAATTCTGTTCATATTGTCAATTTAAAAGCTTAGAGTTTTAAATAGTTTCAAAAGTTGTCAAGAAGTATTGAATCTTTAAATTTGGCTAAGCCGATAAATAGTTTAAGTCAATAGTGTTGACCAATTGAACCCGCCAACACGCCACTTCAAGTACGCCAGTATTTATAAAGCAAACATTAAACAGCGTTGGAGTGATTTACAGCCGAGACAAGTCACCCTTTATAGTAGTTATCTTCGGTAAAGTACCTGTAAGTACATATAGACAGCTTACTGAAAAGTTACCGGTAATACTACTTCATAAGGATAAGATTGATGTAGGACCTTTGAAGCTTCCGTTCAGGTTTCCATGGCATTTCAAGGAAATAAAGGTATACCGTTTGTACTTATGTCAATGTGAATCTAAATAATTTTTTAAAATGTTTAAGAACATGAAACTGTTACTTCTAGGATAAGATTTAATTAGAATAATAATTGCATTTGGCTTCAGAATGTTCTGCTTCACAACGAGTTTCCTCAAAAGAAATGTATTTGTTTGAAGATAGAACGTACACATTGGTTAATTTAAAATCGTTTAAATTGCTTATCGATTATTTAAAAATACACATGATTTAATTTATCTTTGAAATAACAAGAACTGAATTATTTACAGAGACATCACAATAGTAAAGGGATATTGATAGAAAACCAGAGGCATTAAGCCCGGCATGTCACTGTTTCGTGAGAACAGGAGCCAAGGAAGGAAGGGACACGCAGGGCAATAGGAAAGTAGGAAAGTCTCCGCGTTGGCGGGTCATGGCTTCTTGCAGAAATGGCGAAGAAAATTTGATTGAAGTTTCACATTTTACAGCCTAAATATTCACATATGCAATAAAACAGTGAAATGAAAAGCTTATTAAATAGTAAAACAAATATACACTTCGTTTCGAAATAGAAAATTTGAAATATAATCCCTTGGTCACGCCAACATGTCCTGAACACGCAAAACGTTTATGTACATCAGAACTTGAACAGCCACACGTGGTCTACTATGTATACTGCCGGGCTAAAGAAACTTCAATAGCAAAAATACAAGATATATATAGATTAAACGAATATATAAATACGACTGAAACAAAGTTGCATCGTGTCCCCAGAAACTAAACTTAATATTCATGATTTTCGTTTTATGTTTAGTTTTTTTTAAATCGTCGTTTTTTAATCGTCTTAGCAAGACGAGATAGGAGAGTCAAAGATGACATTTTGCTTCTTGTGAGACATAATAGAGTAATGATGAGTATTTAAGTCTTAATTGATAACTTATGACAACAATTTTGAATCCCTTATCTTCTCTCCAAAACCAATTTTGAAATATTTTCTAACTTGAGCATTCAACCCATATTTGAACAGATTTAAAATAAAAGTATGATATATGAATAAAATTTTGATTACAAATGTGCTTTTCAAATACTTTCAAACTATACCTCCTCCAGCAGCACTATATATATATATATATATATGTTGTTTGATCTGTAGAAAATTGTGTGACATTTCGTTTGCCCGGGAGTATATCCGCACACATATCACAAAAGTCATACATACATACATCTGGACATACTCTTATGTAAGAAGATCATGACATAGGTGTGTTAAATTAGTATCACCTATTCTATTTATATCATGTATCGATATCGCCACTGTCAAGGTAATGGTGTGAACATATAAAGCAAACATCATTATAAATTACTCACTTAAATTAAGAGTTATTGGTACTCAAATCGATTTCCATCAGATTTCAGCTTTACGATTCATTGAGGTTTGACATGAACATGAACAGTTTATTATATTTAAAGGGACAGTAGCACGTTTTTTCGCTGAAATAAGTTAATGAAATGCATTAATTTTGAAAAATAATGTCACTAATAGTAAATAGTGAAACACCCTACTATATTCGGAAAATCAAGTTAAAAAATGATTGTACATGGTTTGTTAAAGCCATGGGAATCGTTTTTGTAAATTAAAATGTTATAACCACCACGGATAATTGGTTTGTTTAATAAGATGTTTTACCCTCTAAAGTAAATAAGATGACATAAACTATCATTATAAATGGGAAATTTGAAAAAAATACAATTTGCAAAAAACTTTCTACAGCACCTTTAAGATTAACTACATGGAATATGTTTTAATTAAATTTTACGCATTCAAATGTAATATATACGAACGTCATTATGTTTAAATAATATATACACAAATCTTCATAATCTACCCAAATAACCCAACACTCTAACAGTCTGCTTTAGATAAACACAGCAAACCTTCCGCGTTTTTCATCTTGCTCCACATCATTCCCACAGAGGTTACTCCCTTCACATGTCCGATCCTAACCTCTGTTCCTTTTCGCTTGAAATCGGGAGCAGAAATGGAGTGTCCTGATTGGTTGCAATTGAATCTAGTTGTGCAATCAGCGACGTCGTTGTGAAAGTGACATTTGATAATGATAAAATAAACGAAAGATAAACGTTTTCTCGTTTAATGTGTTTTCCTCGAAATATGCTATTTGATTTTGTGAAAACAGTTGAACATAAACATGCTTATATATAAAGAAAAGCAAACAGAGACAAATATAAAAAATAGTTCATTTGTGAATTGTGTTATTTACATTATTATACAAATTAGAAGGACATATGCGAGAGAAGAACCTTTAGAGTGAAATGCCTAGATCTTTTAAGTCACTCGGTCGACATGGTCGATGAAAAATGACTGTTCATTGGTCGAAACACAGGGATACAGAAAGTTTTTCACATTTCCCCGCTAGGGAATTTGCTTGGGTCCTCGATTTCAAGCGAAAAGGAACAGAGGTTGGATCGGAAATCTGAAGGGAGTAACCGCTGTGGGACGATAATGGCTCCACATGTGCAATAATTGTATTAACATTCCACTCGTTTTTATAAAGATTTGTTTAAAAGCATATGCATGTGTTGATTTGTTTTCAATCTCTCCCGTGGTGGTATTGTATACAAAAAAACGCTCAAGGTCGAATAGTTCCCCCGCCAAATCAACAGTATAATAGAACAGTACAAAGGGCATAGTGTATAAGATTCGAACCAGGAAGTGTGCAGGTGTACAACAGTCTACAGTATCGTTATAGAAGACGCTCTCACACACCAACACGGTTATGTTCGAGGGGCAATGTGAGAGCCTTGAGGTATTCCTTTCAGCGCCCTGAAAAAGGCACTGTCGTCGTTCTATACACTTCTTAATATATGCAGTGCATTCTTTTTTTAATTTTTTATTTTTAATTTTTAATTTGTAAGTGTCTGATTGACGTCGCAAAGCTTGAAATTACATTTGAATCTACGTAAGCAATTATAGTTTTCAATGGTGATAGTCATACGAGCTACAAATAATATAAGAATATATGAATGTCATCATCGTTATTAAATGATTATAACTTTCGTCGTAAATCAATGTCCACGGGAATATTAACTTTAGATAAAGATCTACAATTACTTTTTAAATCATCCGGTACATTATTGTCCACATTTACAATAACTAGCACTGAAATAAGTGAACATCACAACATGTTCAAACATACTGAAGTACAAGGCCAAACCTCGTTACATTTTCAACAAAACACGGTCGAAGATGTCATCAGTCTCGATCTTCAGCTGAATATATGTCCCTTGTCACTGTCGATAGTATTATCATTCTCAACTCTTTAGTTAACTCAGGAGGTGTCACTGTCGATAGTATTATCATTCTCAACTCCTGAGTTATCTCAGGAGGTGTCACTGTCGATAGTATTATCATTCTCAACTCCTTAGTTATCTCAGGAGGTGTCGCTGTCGATAGTATTACCATTCTCAACTCTTTAGTTAACTCAGGAGGTGTCACTGTCGATAGTATTATCATTCTCAACTCCTTAGTTATCTCAGGAGGTGTCACTGTCGATAGTATTATCAATCTCAACTCTTTAGTTATCTCAGGAGGTGTCACTGTCGATAGTATTATCATTCTCAACTCTTTAGTTATCTCAGGAGGTGTCACTGTCGATAGTATTATCATTCTCAACTCCTTAGTTATCTCAGGAGGTGTCACTGTCGATAGTATTATCATTCTCAACTCCTTAGTTATCACAGGAGGTGTCACTGTCGATAGTATTATCATTCTCAACTCCTTAGTTATCTCAGGAGGTGTCACTGTCGATAGTATTATCATTCTCAACTCCTTAGTTATCTCAGGAGGTGTCGCTGTCGATAGTATTATCATTCTCAACTCTTTAGTTAACTCAGGAGGTGTCACTGTCGATAGTATTATCATTCTCAACTCCTTAGTTATCTCAGGAGGTGTCACTGTCGATAGTATTATCAATCTCAACTCTTTAGTTATCTCAGGAGGTGTCACTGTCGATAGTATTATCATTCTCAACTCTTTAGTTATCTCAGGAGGTGTCACTGTCGATAGTATTATCATTCTCAACTCCTTAGTTATCTCAGGAGGTGTCACTGTCGATAGTATTATCATTCTCAACTCCTTAGTTATCACAGGAGGTGTCACTGTCGATAGTATTATCATTCTCAACTCCTTAGTTATCTCAGGAGGTGTCACTGTCGATACTATTATCATTCTCAACTCCTTAGTTATCTCAGGAGGTGTCACTGTCGATAGTATTATCATTCTAAACTCCTTAGTTATCTCAGGAGGTGTCACTGTCGATAGTATTATCATTCTCAACTCTTTAGTTATCTCAGGAGGTGTCACTGTCGATAGTATTATCATTCTCAACTCTTTAGTTATCTCAGGAGGTGTCACTGTCGATAGTATTATCATTCTCAACTCTTTAGTTATCTCAGGAGGTGTCACTGTCGATAGTATTATCATTCTCAACTCCTTAGTTATCTCAGGAGGTGTCACTGTCGATAGTATTATCATTCTCAACTCCTTAGTTATCACAGGAGGTGTCACTGTCGATAGTATTATCATTCTCAACTCCTTAGTTATCTCAGGAGGTGTCACTGTCGATAGTATTATCATTCTCAACTCCTTAGTTATCTCAGGAGGTGTCGCTGTCGATAGTATTATCATTCTCAACTCTTTAGTTAACTCAGGAGGTGTCACTGTCGATAGTATTATCATTCTCAACTCCTTAGTTATCTCAGGAGGTGTCACTGTCGATAGTATTATCAATCTCAACTCTTTAGTTATCTCAGGAGGTGTCACTGTCGATAGTATTATCATTCTCAACTCTTTAGTTATCTCAGGAGGTGTCACTGTCGATAGTATTATCATTCTCAACTCCTTAGTTATCTCAGGAGGTGTCACTGTCGATAGTATTATCATTCTCAACTCCTTAGTTATCACAGGAGGTGTCACTGTCGATAGTATTATCATTCTCAACTCCTTAGTTATCTCAGGAGGTGTCACTGTCGATACTATTATCATTCTCAACTCCTTAGTTATCTCAGGAGGTGTCACTGTCGATAGTATTATCATTCTAAACTCCTTAGTTATCTCAGGAGGTGTCACTGTCGATAGTATTATCATTCTCAACTCTTTAGTTATCTCAGGAGGTGTCACTGTCGATAGTATTATCATTCTCAACTCTTTAGTTATCTCAGGAGGTGTCACTGTCGATAGTATTATCAATCTCAACTCTTTAGTTATCTCAGGAGGTGTCACTGTCGATAGTATTATCATTCTTAACTCCTTAGTTATCTCAGGAGGTGTCGCTGTCGATAGTATTATCATTCTCAACTCTTTAGTTAACTCAGGAGGTGTCACTGTCGATACTATTATCATTCTCAACTCCTTAGTTATCACAGGAGGTGTCACTGTCGATACTATTATCATTCTCAACTCTTTAGTTATCTCAGGAGGTGTCACTGTCGATACTATTATCATTCTCAACTCCTTAGTTATCTCAGGAGGTGTCACTGTCGATAGTATTATCATTCTCAACTCTTTAGTTATCTCAGGAGGTGTCACTGTCGATAGTATTATCATTCTCAACTCTTTAGTTATCTCAGGAGGTGTCACTGTCGATAGTATTATCAATCTCAACTCTTTAGTTATCTCAGGAGGTGTCACTGTCGATCCTATTATCATTCTCAACTCCTTAGTTATCTCAGGAGGTGTCACTGTCGATAGTATTATCATTCTCAACTCTTTAGTTATCTCAGGAGGTGTCACTGTCGATAGTATTATCATTCTCAACTCCTTAGTTATCACAGGAGGTGTCACTGTCGATAGTATTATCATTCTCAACTCTTTAGTTATCTCAGGAGGTGTCACTGTCGATACTATTATCATTCTCAACTCCTTAGTTATCTCAGGAGGTGTCACTGTCGATACTATTATCATTCTCAACTCTTTAGTTATCTCAGGAGGTGTCACTGTCGATACTATTATCATTCTCAACTCCTTAGTTATCTCAGGAGGTGTCACTGTCGATACTATTATCATTCTCAACTCCTTAGTTATCTCAGGAGGTGTCACTGTCGATACTATTATCATTCTCAACTCTTTAGTTATCTCAGGAGGTGTCACTGTCGATACTATTATCATTCTCAACTCCTTAGTTATCTCAGGTGGTGTCACTGTCGATAGTATTATCAATCTCAACTCTTTAGTTATCTCAGGAGGTGTCACTGTCGATACTATTATCATTCTCAACTCCTTAGTTATCTCAGGAGGTGTCACTGTCGATACTATTATCATTCTCAACTCTTTAGTTATCTCAGGAGGTGTCACTGTCGATACTATTATCATTCTCAACTCCTTAGTTATCTCAGGAGGTGTCACTGTCGATACTATTATCATTCTCAACTCCTTAGTTATCTCAGGAGGTGTCTCTGTCGATACTATTATCATTCTCAACTCCCTAGTTATCTCAGGTGGTGTCACTGTCGATAGTATTATCATTCTCAACTCCTTAGTTATCTCAGGAGGTGTCACTGTCGATACTATTATCATTCTCAACTCCTTAGTTATCACAGGAGGTGTCACTGTCGATACTATTATCATTCTCAACTCTTTAGTTATCTCAGGAGGTGTCACTGTCGATACTATTATCATTCTCAACTCCTTAGTTATCTCAGGTGGTGTCACTGTCGATAGTATTATCATTCTCAACTCCTTAGTTATCTCAGGAGGTGTCACTGTCGATACTATTATCATTCTCAACTCCTTAGTTATCACAGGAGGTGTCACTGTCGATAGTATTATCAATCTCAACTCTTTAGTTATCTCAGGAGGTGTCACTGTCGATAGTATTATCATTCTCAACTCCTTAGTTATCTCAGGAGGTGTCACTGTCGATAGTATTATCATTCTCAACTCTTTAGTTATCTCAGGAGGTGTCACTGTCGATAGTATTATCATTCTCAACTCCTTAGTTATCACAGGAGGTGTCACTGTCGATAGTATTATCATTCTCAACTCTTTAGTTATCTCAGGAGGTGTCACTGTCGATACTATTATCATTCTCAAGTCCTTAGTTATCTCAGGAGGTGTCACTGTCGATACTATTATCATTCTCAACTCTTTAGTTATCTCAGGAGGTGTCACTGTCGATACTATTATCATTCTCAACTCCTTAGTTATCTCAGGAGGTGTCACTGTCGATACTATTATCATTCTCAACTCCTTAGTTATCACAGGAGGTGTCACTGTCGATACTATTATCATTCTCAACTCCTTAGTTATCTCAGGAGGTGTCACTGTTGATACTATTATCATTCTCAACTTTTTAGTTATCTCAGGAGGTGTCACTGTCGATAGTATTATCATTCTCAACTCTTTAGTTATCTCAGGAGGTGTCACTGTCGATAGTATTATCATTCTCAACTCCTTAGTTATCTCAGGAGGTGTCGCTGTCGTTAGTATTATCATTCTCAACTCCTTAGTTATCTCAGGAGGTGTCACTGTCGATAGTATTATCATTCTCAACTCCTTAGTTATCTCAGGAGGTGTCACTGTCGATAGTATTATCATTCTCAACTCTTTAGTTATCTCAGGAGGTGTCATTGTCGATCCTATTATCATTCTCAACTCTTTAGTTATCTCAGGAGGTGTCACTGTCGATACTATTATCAATCTCAACTCTTTAGTTATCTCAGGAGGTGTCACTGTCGATACTATTATCATTCTCAACTCCTTAGTTATCTCAGGAGGTGTCACTGTCGATACTATTATCATTCTCAACTCTTTAGTTATCTCAGGAGGTGTCACTGTCGATACTATTATCATTCTCAACTCCTTAGTTATCTCAGGAGGTGTCACTGTCGATACTATTATCATTCTCAACTCCTTAGTTATCTCAGGAGGTGTCTCTGTCGATACTATTATCATTCTCAACTCCCTAGTTATCTCAGGTGGTGTCACTGTCGATAGTATTATCATTCTCAACTCCTTAGTTATCTCAGGAGGTGTCACTGTCGATACTATTATCATTCTCAACTCCTTAGTTATCACAGGAGGTGTCACTGTCGATACTATTATCATTCTCAACTCTTTAGTTATCTCAGGAGGTGTCACTGTCGATACTATTATCATTCTCAACTCCTTAGTTATCTCAGGTGGTGTCACTGTCGATAGTATTATCATTCTCAACTCCTTAGTTATCTCAGGAGGTGTCACTGTCGATACTATTATCATTCTCAACTCCTTAGTTATCACAGGAGGTGTCACTGTCGATAGTATTATCATTCTCAACTCTTTAGTTATCTCAGGAGGTGTCACTGTCGATAGTATTATCATTCTCAACTCCTTAGTTATCTCAGGAGGTGTCACTGTCGATAGTATTATCATTCTCAACTCTTTAGTTATCTCAGGAGGTGTCACTGTCGATAGTATTATCATTCTCAACTCCTTAGTTATCACAGGAGGTGTCACTGTCGATAGTATTATCATTCTCAACTCTTTAGTTATCTCAGGAGGTGTCACTGTCGATACTATTATCATTCTCAAGTCCTTAGTTATCTCAGGAGGTGTCACTGTCGATACTATTATCATTCTCAACTCTTTAGTTATCTCAGGAGGTGTCACTGTCGATACTATTATCATTCTCAACTCCTTAGTTATCTCAGGAGGTGTCACTGTCGATACTATTATCATTCTCAACTCCTTAGTTATCACAGGAGGTGTCACTGTCGATACTATTATCATTCTCAACTCCTTAGTTATCTCAGGAGGTGTCACTGTCGATACTATTATCATTCTCAACTTTTTAGTTATCTCAGGAGGTGTCACTGTCGATAGTATTATCATTCTCAACTCTTTAGTTATCTCAGGAGGTGTCACTGTCGATAGTATTATCATTCTCAACTCCTTAGTTATCTCAGGAGGTGTCGCTGTCGTTAGTATTATCAGTCTCAACTCCTTAGTTATCTCAGGAGGTGTCACTGTCGATAGTATTATCATCCTCAACTCCTTAGTTATCTCAGGAGGTGTCACTGTCGATAGTATTATCATTCTCAACTCTTTAGTTATCTCAGGAGGTGTCACTGTCGATACTATTATCATTCTCAACTCCTTAGTTATCTCAGGAGGTGTCACTGTCGATAGTATTATCATTCTCAACTCCTTAGTTATCTCAGGAGGTGTCACTGTCGATACTATTATCATTCTCAACTCCTTAGTTATCTCAGGAGGTGTCACTGTCGATAGTATTATCATTCTCAACTCTTTAGTTATCTCAGGAGGTGTCACTGTCGATCCTATTATCATTCTCAACTCTTTAGTTATCTCAGGAGGTGTCACTGTCGATACTATTATCATTCTCAACTCCTTAGTTATCTCAGGAGGTGTCACTGTCGATCCTATTATCATTCTCAACTCTTTAGTTATCTCAGGAGGTGTCACTGTCGATAGTATTATCATTCTCAACTCCTTAGTTATCTCAGGAGGTGTCACTGTCGATAGTATTATCATTCTCAACTCTTTAGTTATCTCAGGAGGTGTCACTGTCGATAGTATAATCATTCTCAACTCCTTAGTTATCTCAGGAGGTGACACTTTCGATAGTATTATCATTCTCAACTCCTTAGGTATCTCAGGAGGTGTCACTGTCGATACTATTATCATTCTCAACTCCTTAGTTATCTTAGGAGGTGTCTTTGACTTCTCATCGAATTATATCAAGACTCGGAGAAAGAAGACTTACATCAAAGACGTATATCCATCTAATTCCTTGGTTACATGTAGTTATGAGTGGTATTGACTGTTCATTGGTCAAGTGTTCAAACGACCAAACTGGACTACAACCATGGGGATGTCTTCATTGTTGCATATTTTACAAAGTATCGCTTTTTTATATTAAGTCCAAAAGTATATCGTTCCATAAACACACAGTGCAATGGGTAGTCCAAACAACATGGTTCATTGTGTCATTAACCTTAGGACTGATACTCTCTTTATAGAGACCTTTCTAAAATATGGAAACAACTTCTACAATAGAGAACATGTCAGTGTTAAATAATAAGGCCCCTGACCAGGAAAGAGGGTTTGTTTTGATTCTCCAGTTAAGTACACAATGTCATACTTGTGGGTCAGAAGATAACGTTATGTATCACGTGATCTGTCTCCAGTGATTATATTGAAATGTTATTGTAATTTACAAAGCATTATTTTTAGAAACTTCCTAGCAAATATTATCAATCTAATTCTCATAACATTTCTATTTTAAAATATGTGATCCTTGTCAAGTTTTTTGGTTCTGACTTTATAATCTCTGAATTAATGAATGAATTAATTTATCAATTCATGAAACACATGAAACTGTATACTTTATAAAATGATTTCATCTATAAGACATTATTCTAGTTTGAAATGGTGAATTTATGAATTAAAGTAATAATGTATGTACTGTTACATATATCGTTCGATTTCCCAAACATGACATCATAAATAGTGATTTTACTAACGCTTTGATGTGTCAAGTTCATGATGGATATTTAGAAGTTGGTACGTAATATAACAACGTATATTATGGATGTACAATTTCTCTATCATATATACATACATCGTTTAAAGGGAAAATGACGTCTCTTTATCATAAATAGTTATTTAACTTGAAGGGGCAGATATTGGCCTTGAGACTTTGTATGGGTATAGGAAACCGAAGTTGTACATCCATACAGTGTCCGTTGTTATATACTTTGAAGTGTATGGTACAGTGCACACAAACTAGCCAGTGTAGCATGCTCATTGAAGTAGCGGGTCACTCTATATCTTAAAGAGGTAGTCTATTCTTCACATCCTTAATTTACCACGGATGTGACTTCACAGAGACATTCCTGAAACTTACATGCTCAACTGTGTATTAAGACAATGGGTGCTCTGTTGGATAATTAAAGTGTCACACATTCTGAAAATGAACTGTGCTTTTCTCAGAATTTAAAATTAGATAACAGACATGCACTATTATTTTTATTGAATTTAATTATGAATTTATTTAGAGAACGTGACTGCAAGTGACTATGACGTGATACAATGCGGTAGTTGGTTGTCATATCTCTCAGCTGGATACAACCAGGCCAGCAGAAGTAATACAGGTTATTGATCTAGCGGATTGCTCAAACCAGTTTATTTACTTATCCTCCCTGGGGTTTTATTTTATTTTTGCTAATCGGTATTCGAACAAAGAAATCATTGTACTTTGTACCCCGAAAGTGTCAACTAACAAAACGTGTTTCATTCCTAGTCTCTCATTCTCTTCCCACATAGTCTACTCCCTTCGATCCTGACCTCTGTTCTACAATGGCGAATTTATCGGCTAGAAATGGAGAATCCTTATCGGTTGCATTGGAAGAGAGTTGTGTAATCAGCGACACCTTTGTGAAGGTGACATTAAAAATAAATTGGCCAATGACACGTCATAATGTACTGCTCAGCCAGAAATATGGTCACCAGTGTTATCAAACAAGCTAAGCAGAATTTCATGAACTCTAAAATCATTGACAGCAAATTTGACTCCAATGCCTTGTTCAAGCTGATGTTCAGTTTAATGGGAAAATCTTTGGATAAAAGTCTGCCTGACATGGGAAGCACGACAGAAATAGCTCAAAGTTTCGCAACCTACTTTCATGAGAAGGTTTAGAATATCAGGACTGTATTGAATGATACAAGTTCCTCCCTAACTGAAACACCCTGTGCACCTGGAGAGTCATTTTGTGCTGCACCCTTGGATGACTTTACACCATTTACTGACTGTCAACTTTTGAAACTTCTAAGGAGGTCTAAACCCACTTGCTGTGTTCTGGACCCAATACCTACCAAAGTTGTCATAAATTATATTGACATTCTCCTGCCAACACTGACATCTATAGTGAACCAATGCTTACAGCAAGGTATCATGCCACTTTCACTCAGGAATGCCATCGTTAAGCCTCTCCTCAAAAAGCCCAATTTGGATGTTGAGAATATGAAAAGTTATCGACCCGTTTCAAATCTGTCGTTCTTGTCAAAACTCATTGAAAGGGCAGTTGCAGAACGCCTGTCCAACCATTTGAAAGCAAATGCACTTTTTGATCCCCTACAGTCTGCCTATCGTCCTCGACACAGCACAGAAACAGCCCTGCTCAAAGTTGTCAATGACCTTAGATGTGCTGTGGATTCTGGGAACATTGCTCTGTTGGTTCTTCTGGATCTCAGTGCAGCCTTTGACACCATCGACCACGAGAGACTGCTACATCGGCTCCGAGATGACTTTGGTGTCAGAGGCTGTGCCCTGGACTGGTTCACAACCTACCTGTCACAGAGAACTCAACGAGTGTTCATTCATGGTCAGTTCTCAGATCCTATTCATCTCACTTGCGGCGTGCCGCAAGGTTCTGTCTTGGGGCCCGTGCTATTCACCCTCTATACCAAGGAACTGGGCCAAGTTATCGACCAGCACCAAATATTGCAAACATCCGACGATACCTCACAAAAGAATCCCTTGTCATCCTCCTCCTCCCCCTTGTGATATCGAGGATGGACTACTGCAACAGCCTGCTAGCCAGTGCACCGAAGAAACTTACCAACAAGTTGCAGCACATCCAAAACACTGCCGCTAGGATTGTCTCTGGGTGTAAGAAGTTCGACCACATTACCCCAATCCTGCGTAACCTACACTGGCTTCCCATTCGCCAGAGGATCAGATACAAGATCCTGTGTCAAGTCTACCGGTGCTTGTCTGGAGATGCTCCCCAATACTTGATAGATCTCATTACTCCATACAAGCCAGCCAGATCACTTCGATCAGAAAACAAGCTCCTCTTGGAAGTACCAAGTGTGAGAACTGTGTCTTTTGGGAGGCGTTCCTTTGCTCATATAGCACCAACAGAGTGGAACACTGTGCCACTTGATCTCCGACAATCACCATCTTTTGAGTCCTTTAAGTCCAGACTTAAGACCTACCTGTTTAATACTCAAGACTGACTTTCCTATTGCTATCCTTCAGCGCTTAGAGCATGCATTGAGCATGGATAATGCGCTATATAAATTGACTATTATTATTATTATTATTATTATTATAATGCTCTTTTTGGTAACAGAAACGTATGGTTTTCTCGTTTCATGTTATTTCCTTGATATATGCTATTTAATCTTGTGGAAACAATTGACCATTAACATGCTAATAAATAAAGAATACTAAATTGGAGACAAAAACCAATAACAATTGATTTTCGTTATTTAACATGTAATGACATATTCGAAGGACATACGCTAATTGGCAAGACCGTTTTAACAGTACAGTTAAAGGCTCAGGTCTTTGAAATATCTCGGTCGACGTAAATGAAGAAGTCGATATAAAATTTGATTTAATTGGTTAAAAAGCAGGGATATCATATGCAGTCACCTTTTTTGCCGCTAGGGGATTTTGTTAAAAACGAGAAATTCGCCTAAGTAGAACAGAGGTTAGGATCGAAAATCTGAATGGAGAAACCTCTATGGGAAGAGAATGTTGTCTCTGTGAATAATACATAAATACAGGCAAGCCTCGGAATATTACAAATTGTTCATGGGACATTTCGGATTCATATTCATTAAATTTCAATCATTGTGTATAAACAGGATACGTTAAGTTTGCGTGCTCATACAGAATCTACCAGGTACTAGTGATTATGGTAAAAACGTCAGAGTCAAATATCGTTCACAGGCCTGAGCACTTACTTCAACAAGATCATATTTCCAATAATCACTCGCACCCAGCTGGTGATTTTGCTTTAACAATCAAAAAATTTTTTAAAATTTAAAAAATCAAAAAATCAATTATTATTTCATTCTGAATTATTAGGAATACTACCTACATATATAACACTACAGTCATGTGTCACTGAAGTATGTTCTTGTATGGACGATTGATGCTTAGCGGATGATTTGGAGTTACTCTTTATCAATATTGGACATACTGAAACTCATGGTTGAAAGAGTTTTAGGTGACTACCAGCCCAAGACGCTTTCTTAATGTATTTTATGTAAAATCAGTTATTCAATGAAGCGTCTGTAAAATTTCTCATTTCGTCTAGTTCGCATATCTTATGGTAAAGGCAGCTCTTGGCATTGAGTTTCATTTCAAAAGATAATGTATACTAATTTCATTGATGCGGGGGATTTGTTAAGGGGGAATTAAATTATTTATTGATTGGCACATATAACGTATTATTAACTGATAATATTCTGTGAAACTTTCAATAGGAAAGGAGAACTGATTTAAGATTAAAGAAAACATTAAATCTAGAAACTATATATTTTGCAAACGTTATGCCTCGTAACAAAGTCGATTTTTAATCAGACTGAAACGTATGAAGTATATTTTAGATTTTTGAACTTAATTAAGCAACACTAGACTAAAATATGTGATGTGGGAATGTAAGGATAAAATAAAAGAATCAATAACTATTGATATAAAATGGTTTATCAAAAGACTATAACACATCTAAAATATTTCATCATGCATAATTAGTTGCTTGATAAATTATCAAGTGTGTATATTAAGTCCACTCTATGTTATCTTAAAATCTAGAAACGTAATTATACAAATATACAGCACCTTGCAGTCAGTTACATGAACAAATATAGTGCAAGGAAAGTTATTATGTACAGCGTACCGAAAGTTTATTCACCTACTGGTGTACTTCAGTGCAAGTATCATACACCTACGGGCAAAAGAAAGTATAGCACTCACTTGTTTTCGATTTATTCAATATTTTAAAGAAATGAGATGCATTTGATTATGACACGATAAATAGCACCTCTCGGCAATAGTTTGAATGACTTAATTGGTGACTATTTTATTTTTTAACTAAAATGTCATTATTTAAAGTAGGGGTAAGAAATTAAATTAACACCAGCATGACCCCTACTATGTTCAAAATGTTGTAAATGTGTGCAGGACGAAGCACATTTATTGATTTTCACACAGAGTATGTGTTATATGTCGATGAACAGTTGTGTTTTATCAAAATTAATTTGGGGGAATTTCAAAATTTTAATTTTTAATTTTAATTTATAAAACTTTAAACCTCGTAGAGGTATTCTTTGACTGATTTAATGTTTTGGACTAATTTCCCAAACTAGCCCGTTTTTTAATACGACGTCGAAAACTCGAGATATTTGACTTTGAAAATTATACATATGATAAATATAACTGAGCCATATACTTTCTTTTGCCCGTCAGTGTATAATTTGGCATGTCTTTGAAGCATCATATCAACACGAAGGCTAGACTGATCATTTGCATATTTACATTATAAGAAGACAGTTGAGTGTTCCATAACGTAATCTGTTGTGATATATCGTAGTTAACAGTTACCGTTTTGGCAGCTCTTAGAATTGACTAGGGGTCAATCTTTTCAAAACTACAGTTTTTTTTATTTTTCTGTGAATTATTTTCTATGAAATATTCAGTAAACTATTAGCTTAGTCAATTATACAAGATATATTTCCTCTTATACTCATTCAATATATTTATGATGAATTTGTTCTCATTTAGTCAATATGAAAACTTGGATATGAAAGTTGATTATATTTGAAATCGCTTGTGTCTATTTCATTATGCTAAATTTCGCAAACATGCACGTCTGCCTTGCATTCTGGTTATGTTGCGCTGGCTTAATTAGGCCAATCGCCAGTTACGCAGCGCAACAGGCTCCGGGAACCAGAATTCTCTGCCTTGACGATCACAAGATGCGTTTGAGAATGATTATTTTACTCATGGATATATGATGATTCATTGTCATCGCATGTGATGTAGGCCTAATTATATTTACGTTGCAATGGACGTCAATTTACTTGATATTTGCATAAAGGAAGGCTGAAATGAATTATTTTCTATTGAATTCTTAACTGCAATTGGTTCATCAGACTATTTTGTGCAAAAAGAAACCAAAAATAAATCCATATGTTGTTCCTATATTAAACTAGAGCGGCTTAAAAACACCCAAAAACATCGTCTGCTTTTCACCCGTGACCAACAAACCAAAAATGGGGCGGGGCTTAGAGAGTTGGAAGATACCGGAAGTGACGTACGTGAAGGGACGGGGTGTAAACATTCGCTTACTATTTACAATGGCAAACACTGGGGAATCGGTCAGTTAATCTGTTATATCTACGCTTTGCAATGATGCCACATCGCTGTTCTGCTGTGTAATCTGTTCGAGTAATGTTAGTTATCAAGTTTCACTTTACAAATGCACCAAAATATCGTTATATATATCAAATCAAATATAATTGGTAGTGAGAGACGGTGGATTCATAGACGTTCGTAGACATAGGATAAATCAATGCTAATGATATATAAGATGACAAAATGAAACCAAGATATGATAATATGAACGAAGTACAGTTTAGACAACGAAATCAGATAGTCGGTGTTGTTGTTATTTTTTGTTAGAGATTGTTTGTGTTTAAAATAAAAAAACAAACGTGAGATAAGCACGCCGGCGAAGTAGACCCTATTGTGAGCCATCGACAATAAAAGCACTTCACAACATCCTATTTTTAAACATCGTTAATCAACCGACAACCTAATTTACTAACTGTACATTACAAAAATCAAAATAACTCACCACATATTTTAAAACATCAAAAGAATAATACGTCTACGAATCCACCTACGAAAACATCGCATCCCAATGTTACCTTTTACGATTTAGTTATCACTTATTACACATTAAAACATTCAGAATTTCATAGTTTATAAGATAATGGTTTCAATAAAATGTGTGGTTAATCAAATATAATCAAATAAACATCGTATTAAATTGACAATTCATCAAGAGTGTCAATTAATGTAAGAAACTTACCTTATAACCGTATCCAAAAGGACAATATGAATATCCAAATGCACATTAGACACAAAATGTTAACCTATAATTTCATCAATGACAGTACTTGGAAACAGAAGATGGTCAAATAATAACCCTCTTTCAGCAAAAGTCTTTTCGCAAATGGCAAGATAGAAAACCAAATAGTTATGATGATTTTACACTAAAAATAATTTCATTGGTACATTAGATTTAAACAAGAGTTTTTATTGGATAACTTGATAGAGATGTGTTCATTGGCTGAAATTTCTAGACTGAATGTCGCGTTAAGTGTATTGTGTGTCACCAAGACAGGACGTTGGCAATAAACATGACATGCTGGTCACCGACTTGTGTTATATAATTAAGTCGGTCCAGTAGACTTGTTATCTGTACAAACATAATTATACTCCTTCCTTCTCACATACTCAGCTTCTTAATTGCGTAAACTAATGTGCTGTAACAACACTTCTCCCCTTTGATCTGGAAGAAACATCTTTATGGTCCGCTAAATTGAGAATTGTGTGTTGATGTGCAGAAGTGACACATAAAAGCTATCAGACTATTAATTAAACCATTTCGTTTTCATTAACGATATGTTCATTAAAATGCTTCTGGTAACATAATTCTTTTATTCGATAATGTTCGTTGTCTATATCAATCTGTGTATATGTTTAGCGTGCACAATAGAGCAATCTTCATGTAAATTTCATTGAGCTTGTTGACCAAAACAGTTCATTTATTTATTCATGAAAGTGAAGTGAAAATGGTTTGCATTCCGTTACATCATATATAGAATATTTTAATTGACAAACTTAAAATACAGTAATCTTTTATATTAAATACAAAATGTTATTTATAAATCTGCAACGTTGTCTTGCTTGTTTGAACAGTCAATCGTTCAGTGTATATGAAGTTATACCTACCATATATATTTATTTATTAATACATACAAAACAAAATTAACATGCCGATTATTCAACATACTTTGATCAATTCATGCTACTTAATCTCTGTTCACCCGATTCCCGCGATAATCTTCTTCCCTTATTTCAGTGTCACTTGAACTGTCATACCTTCCCTTCTAGTTCCGCGATTAATTGGTACAAACATACTATACAAAAGCGCAGAATGCACTCTAATAAAGCACGCCCCGGTTGTTGTAACCATATAAAATCGCTAGTTGAATAGTTTAGTAATCCGTTTATCGAAAATTTGGGTTGTTTTGATGAATTTTCTGTCTTATATGAGCAGTTTAAAAGTGGGGGAAAAGCGTTAAATTATGATTAGCGGCCATGTAGAGGCTCCTTCACGTACGTCACAGCCCGATACGCTTCAGTGACCACCCCCGCCCATTTTCATTCTGGTCGCCGGGGCTTAATTGGGCACTTTTAAAAAAAAGCCGTATATAAGTTATTTATGGGTCGATTTCAAAAATTTAAAATCTAGCAATTGTCAAATTGAAACCCCTTTTCAACGAATCCGAAAGTGACCATATGTCATTTCATCTAACCTTTGATACACATAGAGGTGAACAAACTTTCGGTACGCAGCTGTACACAGCAAACAAAGGTGTTGCAACCCTAATTTTGTTAACCAATAAACGTTGTCTAATAAGAAAGTAGACAATGTATCAGAAAAATCAACTGAGTGATATAACAGAAGCATTATCTACCACTTTTACACAACAAATTTCGTTCTGATAACGTTTCACTACTTGTGTGATATTTTAATATTTTCGATGATTTTGGTGTCCAGAAACAAGTATTGTACACTAAAAAAATTAAAGTCAATAGTTTGTTGTTAAAATGTGAGTTATTCCATTCTTTCAAGTGAACTGATGAACCTTTACTACGTGCCGTTCACGAAAAGTCACTAGTTACAGCAGTATGAACCTCCAGAATCAGATTATTTTGTAAATAACGTCAAATTTGAAATTTGGTTACTGACATTGCATTGACACCTGTCACGATCTCAGATTTATTCCAAAATCGTAACATTGTCACAGAATAAAATTTATTATACATGTATGGGGTGCAACTATGTATAGAAAGGTGATCGTAAGTTGAAACAAATTACCACGATCCTAAATACGTAAGATTTTCAGTTAAACTAAAGTCGCTGTCGATGTGTGACATGCGTCATGTGATATTATATATATTTCACTATAAATTCACTTCAATTCGGACAATATCGGACTTGTATGTTGGCTTGAGTTCGTTGTGCTGTTATTTTAATGTTGTTCCGGTTGTTGGGGACTCAATGTCGCATATGTTGGTGACTGATTGTTGACAAGAAATAGTGTTCCTACCTGTAGTTGCAGTTGCAGAGAAGATGAAAATATGATTGTAGGTCGTGACCCCTGATAATTTGGGCTACAGGGTCACCTAATCTACAGTTTAGAATATCCATTGGCAAATAATGGACATAACATTCCCGCTTTTTAGAGTTTTTTTTTGGAACTGGAGAAGTAGATGAAAATAGGTTTTAAGGTCATGACCCCTGTAACCGATATTTGAGATCACATCCTCACCAAATCTACAATGTAGAATCCCCAATGGCAAAGGCGTCTGTACACAACATTTCAGCTTTCTTGAGATTTGTGTACTGGAGAAGATGAACATAGGATTTTAGGTTGTTACCCCTGTGACCCATAATTTGGGCTATAGGGTCACGAAATCTACAGTTTAGAATATCCATCGGCAAAGGAGAATGGACATAACATTTCCGCTTTAGAGGTTTTTAGAAGTAGAGGAAAATAGGTTTTAAGGTCATGACCCCTGTAACCGATAGTTGGGATCAGAGCGCCACCAAATCTACTCCCCATTGGTAAAGGAGTCTGTATACACCATTTTAGCTTTCTAGGGCATTATGTACTGAGAAGAAGATGAAAATATTCTTTTTAGGTTATCAGGCCTGATGGTCCTGTATATTGCCATGCTATTTATTGCCCTATATAATGGTATGCGTTTGCAAGCACTGTCGTGTTTTGATGGTTCTAGAATCTATACATTGGCACGAGTTGATGGCTCTATACATTGGCATACGTTTATTGTTCTATATATTGGCATGTGCTGATGGCCCTGTATTGTGGCATGCGTTGATTGTTCTATATATTGCCATGCGTTGGCAAATATTGACATGCGTTGATGATTCTATGTATCGGCATGCGTTGGTGGTTCTATATGTTAACATGCGTTGATGGCCCTATACATTGGCATACGTTCATGTTCAATATATGGCATGTGTTGATGGTCCTACATATTGGTTCGATGACGGCAATTCCAGACAATCCAGTATGAGCAGTTATAAGACGTATAGATGAGGTGCCACCCAGGAATGTGACGGAGGTACGAGATCAATACACGTGAGTGATGGGGTGTGCCAATTCCTCCTCAATATGCTGCAGGCACTGTGCAGAGCTATCACATGGTGCTATCCAAACATCGGCTTTCCTTTATGATTTAACGATAACTTTTCCACCAATCAAACATCATTAAACGAGCCACAAACCCGACTCGGCTTCATTAATAGCAGCAGTGAAATCAGCGTGAGAGAGATCGACTCCTGAAGGCTGTACCTGAAAGACCTCTTGAGTCTGTGACAATAGCCCAGTCAATAACACCTTAGATCGATACCTCCATAATCCGCTACCTGGCCAAGTGAGGGGGTTTCAATTAAGGGGGAACAGAGGAAAGAGGTGGGGGAGATTCTCTGCCATTTGTTGCAAGTCGAGCGCGGCCGTGTAGAAATACCTACCGATCTGAGAAACATCGCGGGAAGTAATCCACAAAGCAGACGATTGTCATCAGAATTGGCGGGAAATGGTCAGGGCCAATTTCGGCGATTATAGCACTTTGTCTGATCCGATTGTACTGCCGAGTGTACAGAAGTCGAAGTCGAAGGAACAAAGACCGGTATCTTTAAACTACACATGGTCTAAACATGGAGGTCAATACAATGTGTTACGTGAACATTCAAGCAGACGACTTATTTCATAATCAGATTTGAACTCGGACAATCTTATGCCTGGATGCCGACGCCATTGAGAGTTAAACAAACAAATGAAACCAGGTGGAAGGGACACTAACAGATTGAATATTACCTAATGTAAACTCTTTCAGAACTTCTCCTGGATTTACTTCCTGCTATTGTTGTCAGAGATTTTCTAACACAACATTCCAGCAGAACTGTTCACCGAACCATGAACACGGAACAGGTGAAGAGAAGATAGCTTAGCTCAACCAACCATATTGCAGCTCCGCACGTGAAGTGACGTCATAAATACATACATCGTCACCCGTGAACACAATGGATACCTGAGAGTTATTGCCCCTTATTTCTATAGAAAAATGTCGCCATATTGGATATACTAAATCAAATGCAGGACACGCTAGCTTATAACAATGGAGTTTTGGAAATTGAGGGGTGACCCAAGATGAGAATTGAGTGAGAGGGCGAGTGCCAGATCCAGCAATCCAGCATGTCAACGGTAAGATTTAACTGGTAATATTTAGTTAGCAAGATTTAACTGGTAATATTTAGTTAGCAAGATTTAACTGGTAATATTTAGTTAGCAAGATTTAACTGGTAATATTTAGTTAGCAAGATTTAACTGGTAATATTTAGTTAGCAAGATTTAACTGGTAATATTTAGTTAGCAAGATTTAACTGGTAATATTTAGTTAGCAAGATTTAACTGGTAATATTTAGATAGAAAGATTTAAATGGTAATATTTAGTTAGCAAGATTTAACTGGTAATATTTAGTTAGCAAGATTTAATTGGTTATATTTAGTTAGTAAGATTAACAAAGAAAAGTTAGAACATATGAAGTCTCAAATCACTCAAACTAAATACTGTCGCACACATTGTCAATATTGCTTACAAAAAGTTAGTGACAGTTTTTTTTTTATTGTGGATGAGCATGATGCAACAGTGAATGCACATAAATGAATGTAACTGGAGACATTGACAGTCTATGTCATTTTGCAATGTTTGATGAACAAAATGGATTTAGATATAACATGTTTCCGGGTGGGGGCGATCTTCTCAGTAACGGTTGTGGCCATCTGTGGAACCTCCACTGATATGTATATTAACCCCAGTTGGTAGATTCTGACATAGCGGAGGAATGGCAAACATTCCAGTGACAAAGGTCCGACATTTCAAAGCGTAAACGCTACGGATATTCTGGCAGTGTTGGCAAGCGGTGTTTGTCATTGCTTGTAGCGAGAACCACCCCCCTTCAGAGACACTTCTATATGCTTCTACTTTTGGTTTGCAAACAAATACAGGGAAATAGTTCATTCATTTACGTGAATTCATTTAGCTACAAGATTGTAAAGATCACTAACATTATTTCTTTTATATAAGCTACTTGTTTCTAGTTTTAAAGGAACCAATTACCTTGAAGACGTGTCTTGCAGATGGGTTTAGATAGTCTGGACTAATCACTAATAAAGAAATCATTTTTAAAAGAAAACATTACAAAGGACATATCATAGTTTTAGAAGAGATGTTCAAGGGAACCAGATTAAATTACAGTATGAAACCATTCCGCATTAGAATCAATGTTGTACGTGTTACTTCTCATGGTGTCAAGTAGGTTAACACCAATATTCAGTAATCAACTGATCCCAGTAAAATGTCCCTGTGTTTTTATAACGCAATATCAACCAATATTGCGCGATACGAAGGACTTTCACCATCATGGTGATCACTTGATGAAGTTGTCAACTTGAGACATTCAAGCACTTGCTCAACAGTCGCCTGTACAAAATATGCCTTGATTTCCAAGAGCTGAAAAACTAGACTTGCTTGGCTGGTCGTCAATTGAATATTTTGCTCTAGGAAGAGGACAGGATAAATCTCCACCAGCGATACGTACATTGTCCTGGGCTGCAGTTTGATGCCGGGCACCAGCGGCCAGGGCTCCGTTCCATAACAGCGAGCGCTTATAATCGCTCATTGATCGCTCAAGGTAGTGCTCAATGTAGCGCATTCTCTCCTGAACGACACGATCATTTAGCAATGTTGAAAAGAAAGGTCACTCAAATAACTGTTCACTGTCTTTTGCATAAGGGCTGTTACAATAATTTGGTATATTGGTGTCAAAATCCGAGTTCCATTATGAAATGAAGTGAAAGTCAATATTTGTTGCTGTAATGTGATTAGTCACTCGTTAAAGCAGTATTCATTTTCAAACTCACAAAATCATGAAACTGTCAATTTCAATAAATTTGAACAAATACGGTCACTACTTACAGTGTTGGCTTATCTAAAGCGAGAAGAAGTGTTTAATAAACAGATTCAACTCAAATAATCTCAAACTTATTCACAGATCCTATGGTTATCGTTAAACAAGGGACTGGAAGTTTAATGTCTGTCTTGCTTCTTATCATGCATGATAAAAGATGTTTTGGTGTATGAATCTCAACTTGGTATAAACAAAATGCTGTTTACAATAAATCAATTATAAAGTTTGAAGTGTAGTTTCTCTTCAAGGACAATTGTTATTTTAGGTAAAAATTCAGTACCTTCACATTTTCCCTTACATTTTCATAAACAAATTTCAGTCGCAAACTAACCAATTGTTATATCTGGGACGATAAAATCGTTCCATTCATCATAACAATCCCAGAGCACCACTTTTCAGTTTACAAACTAGATTGTTGCTTAATTAATTTCCAAGTGTATACTATAAAGTCAAATTGATGTCGATGTTCCTGTTGCTCTATATAGTACGTAGTAGGCATGATCAAGGATTAACATTGTTGTGTACTGTTTTGTATTTAGCGTGACAGTCTCGAATTAATGTATACACGGATTCGGATATATCTGGCTGTGTATGTGCGAGCTTCTGTATAACACATGGTCATTGTTCACACATACAGTACACACATACTAACTGTACATGATATAACCTGAAAAGCCGTTCTTTGGATACTTTAAAACGAGTTGAGCTTTCACTCTACACTATTCCCCGATTGCAACAACTCGTTGCCTTTAGGTTTCTTGGGAACATATGATATTTGCAGCTCCAAAAGATATGTTTACCATACAATGATTTATTTATTTTTACTTTGGCTCGATATTAATACTTACAATAACGAAGGTATCCATGCGATGTAATTGCCGTAACTTATTCCCACCGAATGCATAGTCAGGTGCTAGTCGCGTAATGTCGCTAATGTAGGAACCGACTTCCTGAGACACATAGAACACACATGGAGCAGTGAAGTAAATGTCCACGATACATTCATTACCCAGTCAACATGCAGGTATTCAAAACAATAGTATATTTAACTAATACATTGCTTTATATGTGGAACTTACAAAAAACAGTGGAACTCTGCGCTATGGCCGTATTGGCGTGTGACACACTTACAAGCATTATCGATATGTATCTAAACATGAATGCGTTATTGCAATGGTATATCTGGTTTCTTTACGAACTAATTAGCCGTAAGCGAGGCTATCGATCTTTGGTCAATGGAGAAGATTTGTACAGATTTGTGACCGAGCCAGTTCAACAGCATATACCAGCTCCTACAGGCTCTGAAGACAAGTATATCCAGCAGGTACAACACGATATAAGTCTCTTGGACATGCATTGTATTATTGGTGCGGCCACTGTGTTGTGTTCAGCGCAGTGCAAGAGTTTCCAATGTATATATACTGTGCTATGTCCTCTGCGATCGTGGACCGAACATCTAAGTGTAAGAGTGGCTACTGTACATCTACATGTGTTGGGTCCCAGTTTCGGTCAATAGCAGAAAATTCCTAAGCAAATTGATCATTCACGGCTTAATGAGTGAGTGGTTATTTAAACATTTAAAGCTTGTTAAAAGATTTCTTCGTGAGTGAGTGGTTATTTATTCATTCAGCGCTTGCTTAGACGTTGCTCTGTGTTGGGGGTTCGAATCCCGCCATGGAGTCGTTACTATTGCTGCAGGACAGTGTCATCCAAAACTCAACAGCGTTATAGACATCGGAGTGTTTGCTGTTAATGTGCATCTGTTGTGTCTCCTCCACCGTCGTAGGTTGTGTACAATTGTGAAACTAAATTCGACTTTACTACAACTGAATGGTCGACGGGGAGTCAGGAGTCACCCAGAGGGGGGTTGAAGCGTCCAGCATGTACCCAATCATTTGAAGCGTTCATAATGTAAATACAGGTATGCTCTCATCACCTGTCCCACTGCAGTCGAGTCTCACCTGCCGCGTTCACCGTACATCATGTGAACTCAGGTAGAACGCTAGCTACTCCCAGGTGACACTACACGCTACCCACACACTACCCGTGTACCCGTGTCTACCTATATCTCTCACTGCTACGTGTACCGCGACGACGACTTGACGCCTGATTGGGTAGATACCCCCTGACCTATCACCCCTGGGGTTCTACTTGACGGGTGGATTCAATGACCCGCTACCCTCGGGACACGGACTGATACCCGGGTGGATACCGGCCACACAGTCGGGTGGGTCGGGTACATAGATCAACTATACATTCGGATACACTGAACAGACTGGTGCCACTGGTCAGATCGCTGCCAGACAGGTCATAATGGACTGGAAAGATCTCCGCGAGATTCTCTATCCGGTAAGATACGATTGTTATCAGATAGTGGATATCGATACAATGTGTGAGTGTGCTGTCTTCATTGTTACTATCTCGCAATTTCAAAGATTTCGCCAACTCTGTGAAATTAGATAAAACTAAGAAAATTTCATTTTAGTCGACTATCTCATATCGTAAGTCTACTGAACAGAACCTTGGGGTATTTATTCAAGACTGCGAGCAGCGTTGCTTAACCTGATACCCGTGTATACAAAGAGGCTCACCGTCTATATATGGAATGCAGTAATATAGACGAGCGTATTGACATTGGTATAGAAACAGGGAAAACTGGTTTATGAGATCGTTATTTTTTCAATGTAAAGGAGAAAGTTGATATTTACCTTTTATATAGGTCAATATTAGCGGTCTCGGTTAAAACATGATGGGATTGAACTCTGTAAAATATTGGTTGCAACATAACGTAGGACTTCGTCAAAGTTATGTTAAATTTACATGTCCCTTTCAGCTGAGTTATTACTTATTTTTATTCATAATATTTATTTGGAATGCAATTTATCCTGTTAGAGGACCGTGTGTTAACGCATTGATATTTTATTTAAAGTGGTTTTTATAGTCATGAAATGAGCTGTATCACCGGAATGAACCTATCACATCAATAATAATAAACTCTTTCAAAATTACATCTAAAAGGAAAACTAATAACTTACTACTCCCCCATTAAACTTTATTCCCCATAAACGAACAGTTTCAATACCCAATAAGGATGACTTAGCTTTGAAAAATGCTTCGATGAGTTTTCAAACAGTTCATCAAAGAGTCGCCATAGAAAACATATCTTTGTTCACCCAACCGTGAACTCGTTGTAGTAATCGCTGCATTCCGTTCTCAGTTCAACAATGGAAGAAGAAAAAAACAGATTCAGATCCACCCGATAACAGATCACTTTACACCCGCATTGATGTTTTTACTTCATTCGTGTATGTCCATGAGCCTCTTTTTAATCAGAAGTATATTTTAGGTCATTTATGTATTGATGGCAGCAAAGATATTAAGAAGTACACGTTTAATCGGCATTTTTGTAAATATAAAATCTGTTTTTGTAAACTGGTATTATGCACTTAAAAACTTTAACAAAAAAACATTAAATAAAGATTTTGGAATTGTTGACTCACTTATTGCGGTATTTGAAGTTTTTGTCGAACCCATCTAACCCTATATGTTTTTCAACAAAGGAACAAAGAGATATAGCAAATTCTCTCATATTCACAACGCAGTACATATCTCCTGCAGACCGTGAACTGTCAGTGTTGTCTGTAAGCTTGTTAAATCGTCAAGGGTATAGACGATTTCCCTGTAGACTCCCTGATTTCACTCTCCCATAAATAACGCTTAGTCTGTTGAAACAATGACGGTCATACTTGACAAAGTGAACATTCCTAAAGAAATTATTGGTCGATCTATTTGCTTTACTTGTACGAACGGTGCTGTGATGTTAAAATCTTTAAAAAGCATACTTACTTCACTAAGAGAACAATTATATGTTGAATAAGTATCCTAAAATGATTAGATTTAGAAGTTGTAATGGCGAAAATGGAGGTAAATATATCAATAACAACTTTATTCATGGTAATTATTTATTCATTTGCCCATATTTGATAAGGACACAATGATATTTGTCGAAACGTCGCATAACACGAATAAACAAGTTGTTATCCATGTAGTTATCTCCATCCCCCTGAAATGCTTTAATCAATTGTCTTATGCGTAACTAATAATATAGAAATGAACACAATATATCTTAAAGATAAAAAATAATGTCAATGAAGATTATGTCCATACCCAAGAATTATCAAAACTTATAATATAAATGTTGCAAAAACGGATTTCAAAGGACATTTAGCAGTTTAATCATCAAATTTTATATATTTGTAAATATGTATTTGTGTTTAACGTAAATACATCATAAAACCATAACCAGTATCGTCCCACAGCGTTTACTCCATGCAGAATCTCTGTTTTACTATGGCGAATTTCTCGGCTAGAAACGCAGAGCTCTGATTGGTTGCATTCGAATTTAGTTGTGCAATCAACGACGCCTTTGTAAAGGTGACATTTGCCAATGAAATTATGAATGAAATAATGCTATTTTTTGGAAATCGAAATATAGCATAAAAGTTTTATCGTTTAATATGTTTTGCTTGATCTATGCTATTTTATTTTGTGAAAACAATTGGCCATTATCATGCGGATAAATAAAGCAGGTCTAATCAGAGACCAGAACCGAAACTAGTTTGTTGTGTTATTAACATCAAACATTATTGTAGGACCATATGCTAAAGAGCACGACCATTTACAGTCAAAGGCTAAGATATCTGAAGTAACTCGATCGATGTACACAATGTAGCCGATGTAAAATGTGATTTTATTGTATAAAAAGCAGGGATAGTATATGTAGTATCCTTTCTGGCCGCTAGGGGATTATGCTAGGAACGATAAATTCGTCATAATAGAACGGTGGTTGGGAAAGACAGTCTGAAGGGAGTAACCTCTGTGAAAAGAGAATTCCCATATGTTCTCATTGTATTCTTACTAAAATAATAAACCAATTGTTATCATATTCAGATGCCAGCGATTGTGTTTCATTAATTCTCCAGTGATATTTCCAAACATGAGATCACTATCGTTTTCATTACGTTTCGGTCCATGAAAATATTCATTTCGTCATAGTCAGAATCAACTGGGTAAGGAAACCACGAAAGTGAAATGAGATATGTATGTTCTCTGCAGAAATTCTGCTATAAGGAGACAAGCTGAAAAGAATACATTTTATCGCGTAGGGGTTCGAATCGCTGTTTTGACAATATTTTAAAAATTCAAAATCTACATTATTGCATTCATATACTGTTTATATACGATATTGTGAGAAATAGATTAAAAAATAAAGATGTGAGATATATATCCCCGCTATTGTGCTTTATCGTTACTAACAATCATAGTCACTATGGTGAAAAATTCATTATGTAGGGACGGAGACGTGCAAGGAAACACTTGTTTCATAGCAAATGAAAGAGGATAATAAATATGATTATTGTTTTAATGTTTACAAGCGTTCTTGTAGCTTTTTAACGGCAGGTGTTACGCAAAACATCTAAAATTAAAAACTGAAAGCACAAGAAAAGATGCAAAAAGCCCTCAGCTGATCGAGCTCGCAAAGGGTTACATTGTATCCATGCTAGAAGAGGGTAATAAAGTGACGTCATTGTATCTGCATGAACGTTCATTTTAGGTAGTACCGGTAAGCTAACATTGATCAAATGACAAGCTGCAGTATTTCCCTTGATATTTACCAGTCCTTATGGACTCTTTGTCACGTGGCATATTCATCAGGTTGTGGACACTGTTTGCACACTGTAGTAATTAATAATTAACAGCTGATTAGCAGTAAACACCCTCGTGTCTACTGAGCAACTCCCACTCCAGGCTCTATTGATTCACGTATTAATATTGCTGAAACTGCAGCAGTTCTACTCAACAATAACCAGCTGTATAATAGAACAGCGCTATCATCGTGGCGTCAGCAGAAATCCTACCGAAAGGCAAACGAAATTATACCATGAGTTCAAATACTAAGAATGTCAGATACCTCTTGTTTTAGAACATTTGCTTATTTTGTTAAAGGTTTTACTTATGACACAAACTACTTGTTGTAAAAGGAATCACTTTTGCAATGATTTGATTTTTCCCCTTAGTTATTGATTAAATATTTTCAGTAAATTGTATAACTATATAGAGTGTACCAGTGTATATATAGCATGATGTATCAAACGTTTTCTATTTTTTTGCATCAAAATAAGGGTATTGTTTGCATGTATTACACTACTGAGAAACTCATTTCTCTCCTAAGGATGATATGTCCAATATGCGTTTGTACAATAAATGGTCTGTTCAATATGCTGAGGAATATTGAAAAGTCTATCGAATATGCTAAGGAATACCATACTGTCTGTCCGTTATGTTAAGGAATACCAAATGGTCTGTCAAATATGCTAAGGAATACCAAATTCTCTGTCAAATACGCTAAAGAATATCAGAGTTTCTCTGTCAAATATGCTAAAGAATACCAAATGATCAGTCCGATATGCTAAAGAATACCAAATGGTCAATTCGATATGCTAAAGAATACCAAATGGTCCGTCCGATATGCTAAAGAATACCAAATGGTCTGTCAAATATGCTAAAGAATACATGAGTTTCTCTGTCAAATATGCTAAAGAATAACAAATGATCAGTCCGATATGCTAAAGAATACCAAATGGTCAGTCCGATATGCTAAAGAATACCAAATGGTCAGTCCGTTATGCTAAAGAATACCAAATGGTCAGTCCGATATGCTAAAGAATATCAAATGGTCAGTCCGATATGCTAAAGAATACCAAATGGTCAGTCCGATATGCTAAAGAATACCAAATGGTCAGTCCGATATGCTAAAGAATACCAAATGGTCAGTCCGTTATGCTAAAGAATACCAAATGGTCAGTCCGATATGCTAAAGAATACCAAATGGTCAGTCCGTTATGCTAAAGAATACCAAATGGTCAGTCCGTTATGCTAAAGAATACCAAATGGTCAGTCCGATATGCTAAAGAATACCAAATGGTCAGTCCGATATGCTAAAGAATACCAAATGGTCAGTCCGATATCCTAAAGAATACCAAATGGTCAGTCCGATATCCTAAAGAATACCAAATGGTCAGTCCGATA
This sequence comes from Gibbula magus, assembly GCA_936450465.1. Classification (NCBI taxonomy): domain Eukaryota; kingdom Metazoa; phylum Mollusca; class Gastropoda; order Trochida; family Trochidae; genus Gibbula; species Gibbula magus. Next base: position 32,538,325 of record OW388290.1, on the reverse strand, counting down.
TGCTAAAGAATACCAAATGGTCAGTCCGATATGCTAAAGAATACCAAATGGTCAGTCCGTTATGCTAAAGAATACCAAATGGTCAGTCCGATATGCTAAAGAATACCAAATGGTCAGTCCGATATGCTAAAGAATACCAAATGGTCAGTCCGATATGCTGAAGAATACCAAATGGTCAGTCCGATATAATAATAATAATAATAATACACAACATTTATATAGCGCCTTATCTGCTTATTAAAACACTCTAAGGCGCTTAATCGTGTGATTAAATGAATAATAAAATGCATTATGCAGAATAGGCTATTTTAAAAAGATGAGTTTTAAGATATGCTAAAGAATATCAAATGGTCAGTCCGATATGCTAAAGAATACCAAATGGTCAGTCCGATATGCTAAAGAATACCAAATGGTCAGTCCGATATGCTAAAGAATACCAAATGGTCAGTCCCTTATGCTAAAGAATACCAAATGGTCAGTCCGTTATGCTAAAGAATACCAAATGGTCAGTCCCTTATATTAAGGAATACCAAATGGTCTGTCCATTATGCTTACGAATATTAAATTGCCTGTCCGATATGCTAAGGAATATTAAATATGTCATGGTGTACCAAATGATGTTTCCAATATAGTATGGTAAACCAAATGGTATTTCCAATATACCATGGTGTACCAAGTGATGTTACCAATATGTAATGGTGTACACATGTTGTTTCCAATATAGACTGGTACACCAAATGGCGTTTCCAATGTGTCATGGTGCACCAAATGGCGTTTCCAATGTGTCATGGTACACCAAATGGTATGTTCAACTTGCTATGGAAAATCAAATAGTATGTACAATATGGTTTTTGATGCAGATGTTTAAATTCCTATTTGACGCCAAATGTTACGTTCAAAGTGCTACGAGGAACCCATTGTTATGTTATGGGACACCAAAAGGCATGTCCAATTGCTACAGAACGCTATATGACCCGGATGTAGTTCATTTCACAAGGTTACCCTACAGACACCATAGAATAGCGTTGTCTTTATTGCCTTGAATCCGCCTCTTGAGCCCTAAAACGACAACGTAATCACTGCTTAATCCCTCGTTTTATCTATATCATATTTTCTTATATGGGATTAAATGGGCCTCTTATGTTAGCTTATCGAGGCGAGACCAATACACTGTACTAGAGATCTCCGGGGAATCACATGACACGTAAATATTTGCCTTGTACATACCTATTTACAGCAATACTTCATAAAGAGTTGACATATTAATGTATGTGTTTAATCGTTGGACTATTTGTATATTACATACCAAACGTTTTTCAGTTTGGAAAACTGCAATCGTTTTTCACAAGATCATAGAACATGTTTTAGATTCTTATTGATAACTTATATACATTATTATATTTATGATAGAGACCCTTTGTTTTCTTTTTACACCCCATACTTTTTTTGTTTGTCATTTGCTTGGATAACTGTAATCATTTTGTACAATACCATAGAATCAAACGTGTTTTTAGATTCTACTTTATAACCTCTACACATCATTGTCGTTTCTATATAGACTCGCTGTTTCTTTGCAATCGTTGATATTATATTTGTATTGTATTGTAACAGTCTGTCGTTGTGGTTAATGATGTGGTTGGATTCCTGCCACATTTTGAAATGAAAGTTTACAATTGAAATATTTGAACTCACTGAGGTGTTATCACTGGTGTTCACGTCTTCTATAAGTTACCAGCCATCAATCTATACCCATGTCTCATACAGGTCAAACCCATCAACCTATACCCGTGTCTCATAAAGGACAACCCCGTCCTCTTATCACGTTCAGACATTCACACTGTGAAATAGATTATTCCGCCTCAAATAACCGACTGTGTTTCTCCATCTGGGCAAGTGGGGTGGAGCTGGTCTCTACGATATAAATTATTTTATATCAGGTAAGAAGTCTGTCTTTTGACCTGCCACCCGCCTGATACCCGACATGATTTACTCGAGGGCCTCTCCATAAGTCGGCAAATACCCGAAATGTCTATCCCAGATGTACCTCGACCTGTGTATATGTGTATAATAGCTGGACTATCTCCACTATATTGAAGTAAAACGTCAATCATGGATATACCCCCATTTCTGTGAAATTTGTGTTTAAGCCTACATATCTACGTTATCTCCGCGATGCTTGGAAGATCTATCCTTACCTCAGGCCGCTATTTGGGAGATACGCGGAACATTTGCTGTACCTTTTAACTCAGTTCTTCAAATTAACATGGATATTATGTTAAGAGATACCTGAAATGATATAACCGATTGTTCACGGATGCTTCGTGGTTTGAACATCTACGCTGGTGGGATATACCCGGAACCTCCACTTCTCTGAATGTATGGGTTACGACATCTGAGAGATACCCGAAATACCTTTCCTTAAAACTGTCCACCCATAACTGTGGGTTACATCTACGATGTTGGTAGATACCCGAAATACCTACCCTAAGTAGCCCACCCCTGCACACGTGTGGATCTGTTAGTCGAATGGACAGTGTATTCCACGGACTGCAGATTAACTCTGTACTTGACTGTGTAGTGGACGAGTGTGGAGGGGGTCAGATCATTGCCTTCCCCTAGTGTGTGACTCGTTCATTCTGGAGTGGATGTGAGGGCGAGTAGATTAAAAAGTTTAATACTTATCTCCCCCACTTGACCGTAGACCAGGCTTGAGAGTGTGAGGATTGTGTAGTATACAAGTCTAAATGTTCATTCATGTCAGATTGATGGAAGCTGGTGGTTGTGGCTGATGGCCTTCACTTAGATGCGTGAAGTGTATGTGTGGGCACGGACTTACATCAAGGTAGCTGCGGGTTAAAAAAGACATTCAACAGTTTACGTGTTTAGAGTTCAACATATTCACAATGATGCAGTGTTCGCCATTTTCTTGATAATAGGACAATGCGATATGGACTGTGATTACTATGTCTGATGTATGTGCAATGATGCAACGGTCATTTGTTTCTGAGGAAAAGTTGTTTGTTAATGTTGCTCACTCCATTGTTGTCAAGCAGTCAACTGTGATTCAGTGTCTCCTTCAGTTTCAAGATGGCATGTCGTGGGACGTTTGCAAATGAGAAAGACGTGAAATGGATACGATGATAACTTAATGAATACACATTTGAGTAGTTGACACTGTCTCGAACAAAACATCGATCCTCTATAAAACATTACACCGATACACTCTGTTTGTCAACAGTGTAACACCCGGTATCTGCAACCAAGCTTTACTGTTCTCCGAATTGAAACATCTTATTGGATTTTAACAAGATACTTTATCACGTTTCGAAAGAGTGATAGTAGAATTATGGTTTGAAGCAAAATCAGAAAAGGTACAGCTGAATCACTACAGGAATATTGTGCCAATAACGCTACATGTACCTGTGATTGCGTGCTACCTGTAATTTAGTAGACGGTGTCAGTACCACTACATACCAGCCCCCAGGATTGGACCTATAATAGTTTCCTGACACAGTTTATCGACTGGGCAGGCTATCCGGAATAATCAACCTGTTTTGGGATTGCCAGAAAACCATGGAAGTTGAATACCCGGATGTAAATAGCCGGGAAGACCAGGTACAACAATGCTTCTTGAATGCAACGATTGTTCTGTGTAACCTGCATGGAACAATAGTTACACGTACAATTGGGTTCTCATTGCGCAAGAACTCCGAATACATTTACATAAACATTGCGTGATTCTGTTAGGTCGAGGTTTGTTGGTTGAAGAAAGTAAACAGCAATATATACGACCCTGTGATTAAGTCTAATTATGTAAATCACCAACAGGAAGATTGATAAGAGGGTCGTTAAGTGGAGAAAATAGGGAAGTTTTATTACCTTCGCTTAGGGAATACTGAGCAGGCTAAAATCTACTTTCAAAGAATATTCATTCAGAATTCTGGAAAATTCGCCGAATATATAGTTAATTCCATTAATTATCATTGGCTTACGTTAATTTAGTTGACATTTCAAAGTTTTGTCAGGTCTGTTGATCCAGACGAAATGGACTATTGTTAGTCGATATTTAAGCTTTTATTAAATTGTCATGGTAGAATATTGATTGAAATACGTGAGAAAAGGCAACGAAACTAAAGAATTACAACTAAAACATCATCGTCTCATCCGGCTATGACTGTAAGTCAATATATATTTTGGAGGCTGATAATCTTACCATACAAATTGAATGCAATGTACACGTATGTTTCCTACTGTACATTCTGTTTTCAGGAATCGTGTTGTACTGTCAGAAGCATTGTTGTAATATGTACTACAATAATATATTAGCAGATCAGACCTTTGTAAAGTATGAGTATAACTCTACATAAAACACTGTGTAGTACAAGCTGTATTCGACATGTATATCAACAATCAGGATAATACTACCTGTCACGTGACGATTGTGTGAAGATAATCCAGTATTTATTAGTTTTATCTCACAAAGGAAGATTATACCTGCAGAAACTCACAATGTAGTTCGGTCCAAATATTTCGTGATTTATTTTCCTTTGTCAATAGTTTCAGAATTATCATTTCTTTCCTTTACAATGATGAACTATGCTACTGACATGTGTGTATCTGTTCATATGGCAGAAATATAGGTGACCTTTGACCCTTGTACTTCGGCATGCATGTGTGGGTTCGAATACCATGTAAAACTGTGTTTGTACTCTGGCAGATAGTGCGATCCCAAATATAACAACGTTACATGTGTTCACTGTCAAGATGACACGCACTTAGTATGCAGCACTTGTCAAACAGGTGTCAAAATTGAAAGGACGACACCGTCAATTTAAGGCTGTAATAACTATGTGTAGGTGTATGAGCGGAGCGTTGCTTCATACTTGCTAGATGTCACAGTTACTGTATTCATATAGTTAAACATAAACTCTAATCCTTTTGAATATACACTGATACTGAAGATCAGTGCATTTCACTTAATCTTACCGGCCTACGTCTACAAGACGATACGTTTAATCGTACACCATAACCAATATTGTGTGCGTAAAATCAAATGATACACCATAAACGTGCAATGGCGAGCACATTATAAACCGTATAGCATTACACCAAATTTTAACTAAATTGTTTAAGTGCGAAACGGGACATTGATTTTCGAAAAAATCTCTTTGCGCTGGTATCATAATTTAACATTCACTGGGGTTATATAGACGTATATAAACTGATAGGGGTAGGTAGTATCTTCCAACGGTATGTCCAAGCGATATAAGCCCTATGCTAACATTTGCTAACTATCGCAGATTTAAGGATGCTTCAAAAAGATAAACCGGGATCTTATTTGTTAAGTTTGTATTTTATGTAAAATCACTGTTGCTGGTACAGTTAAACAGAGTTACATCCCCGTGTACAGAGTACAGTGTACAGTCAAATCACTGTTCTCAGCATCGATCCCGACTCTCTATGTACGATGTAGATCTTATCTCTAGTGGTAAACACACGGAGTAAATGTCCTCTCTACAAACAGGCCATACAGACACGACTGTTCTGATATATTCGTCAATAACTTTAATTGCTGTTTCAACTTCAGGCCTTTGTCCTTTTATGTGATTGGAATGAGTAGTGTTGACTTTTAGGGACGTATGTTTGCGTTATATTTCAGCTGGAAAAAAATCAATTCAAGTCATGTCAGATTTCTTCAGTACGGGTAAAACTACAATTGATCTGTAAATAAACTAAATGAAGTATTCAAATAAGGAATGTTGGGCTTTTGAAAATCACTGCTAATATTAGCTTGATTTCTTGTCAATTATAAAAGGCCCTAAACTGGTTAAAATTCAGACTTAAAATTCTACGAAAACAAGATTTTTTGGATAAAAACTTTATCATTGTGAAGATGCAAGTATATATGTTTACTCCGTCGTGAAGTGAAATTCCATCTGATGAAGTAGTAAGCTGTAAACAAATACAAAATAAATGACGAGTACCGGTAAACATAAAGTCCGAAGACGATGTTATCCCAACTTCCCAATACAAGGCATAACTATTGCCAGTCTCCATTGCTGGCTGATTTAGGCCTTGCAGTATTTCCTTAAGAAACCTGTGTTTAGAAATCCAGGCCCGCTATGCATTTCTGGTGCAGCAATTCAATATATTGACACAACAAAGCGAGGGAAATACCGCAAGGGTTAAATCAGCCAGTAATGCAGACTGGCAAGAGTTATGCCTTGCGTTTGGAAGTTGATGTTATCCAGAAAATGAGTCTTATAAGTTCCACTTCTTAATGTCATTCAAAGATTTAAATGTACTACCTATATTTGTAAGAGAGACCCCCTCCAACACTAACACCATACAGTATTCATCCCTTTTCTGAATCCTTGACGAACCGTCTCTAAATCTTAATGGCAGCCATTGAAGACATGAAGCCCAGGAAATGTAGAATATAAGAAACCACAAAAGTGAATAATCAAACCTTTGTCTAATACGAATTAAAGCTCTTGAAAGCCGTCGCATTCCACACCCAGTATAAATGTCAAGTGAATGACCATAAAGTGGTTCACTGGGGTACTTGCCCTGATGCCTATGGATATATCGGGGTCACAGGAACTATATCACCGTTTATCCCTGTGCGCTATCCCCCTCCATCAGGGACCCGGCTAATGGGCGGTGTCGTGCTTAGCAGGTGTCCTGTATAATAGGATCCGTCATACGATACCACTTGGATATCTACATTGGAAATATATAAGTAATATAATACAGGGTTGAATAGCTCCTAAGACATAAACATTTAGTTGTATGTGGATGGAAGAGGGTTCAAACACTTGTGAATTCATTTAACACGTGTTTATATCATATAAATATAAGGACTGAAAAGTCGTTGTATAAGATGGTAAGTAATAAACTGTTAATATAAAGTTTAATGTTGTCGGTTCGTTGTTTACTTATGTTGTTTGTTTTTATGTCAAAGACATTAATCATTCATTTCTCTTGAAAGAAGTAAAAATGTCTAGTCGTCATTAAACGTGTAAGAAACAAATTTCTTGGTAAACATCTTCTATTCAGCAAACTAATCTCAGGTGGGTAGTTGATTGAAGGTATCAATATCAATATGCTGGATGTTTCTATAGACATCATCTACGCTTGATAAGATCAGGGACCTTATACCTTGTATATAATGTCCCTGATAAGATACAATCTAACGTGTCTCGCGGGTAAGCAGAAAGACCGTAACACGTTGCAAGACGAATTCCATAAATGACAAGTTAATGTTACAACTTTGGTAGTCCCTATGCGTAACATCCTGAATAGCTGCTAAAATCTAGATTGTTGTCATTGTGTCGGTTGTCCTGATGAAGCGTGCAGAGACTAGGAGAAAGAATAAGATGACAATATTGCAAGACGTGTTCAGTTAATGATTAAACGTATATATAACTGCAGCTTTATAGAGCGTCGTGGTGAGAGGTAAATGCTTATAACATGGATTCAACATTACAAAATGATGAAGGTACTTTTACCCCGTTGAACTTCACAAAGGCACGCTTAAAGCACACAGAGTATTGCTGTGGTGTAAGGACCAACATCGTTCATTTTTTATTCTCAACTCACTAGGAGTATGCAACCTGGCTGCCAATAAAAGCGATTTAAGGTTATCTCCCACATTTCCTTCAATAGCCTAACCTTTGACTGGACCTTTGACCGGACCATAGAATATTAATATATATACATATATATACTAGTATATATATATATATATATTGTTACTGTATACACAGTGGCCTTACAATAGAACTTTGGCGTGTCCAGATTAAATAAAATAAAATAACATACTTCTTCAATAGTGTATATTGTATATATTTCAGAGGTCAGTCGTGTCCCTGGCGACCGAGGAGGACCGTCTCATGTGTTTGGACGAACAGTGGAAGATCATATTCAATGAGGTAAAATACTTACTGGAATCACTTTAACATCGACAGAATATGTTTTAACAAATATTCATATAATCATAGATATATTAACATAAATATAAAATTAGATTTACTTTTCTCCATTAAACCATGTAGATACTATTACAGTTATTAATAAGTATGGTATATGTAAAAGGTAAGGTTCCAAAGACAATAGAGAGCCCGGTCTCGGTAATACTAGATATAGTAGTAGAAGCAGTCGTAGTAGTTATGGTGATGGTCGTTGTAGTGGTAGTAGTAACAGTAGCATATATAATGATAGTTGTTGTAGTAGTAGTAGTAGTAGTAGTAGTATCAGCAATAGTAGTGGCTGTGGTGGTGGTAGTAGTAGTAGCAGTAGTAGTAGTAGTAGTATCAGCAATAGTAGTGGCTGTGGTGGTGGTAGTAGTAGTAGTAGTAGTATCAGCAATAGTAGTGGCTGTGGTGGTGGTAGTAGTAGTAGTAGTAGTATCAGCAATAGTAGTGGCTGTGGTGGTGGTAGTAGTAGTAGTAGTAGTAGTAGTAGTAGTAGTAGTAGTAGTATCAGCAATAGTAGTGGCTGTGGTGGTGGTGGTAGTAGTAGTAGTACTAGTAGTACATGTAGCAATAGTACTAATAATGTAGTACTGGTATTAGTAGAAGACGAAGCAAAGTAGTAGTAGTAGTAGTAGTAGTAGTAGTAGTAGTAGTAGTAGTAGTATCAGCAATAGTAGTGGCTGTGGTGGTGGTGGTGGTGGTAGTAGTAGTAGTAGTAGTAGTAGTAGTAGTAGTAGTAGTAGTAGTAGTAGTAGTAGTAGTACCAATAAAGTAGTACTGGTATTAGTAGAAGACGAAGCAAAAGTAGGATTAGTAGTAGTAGTTGAAGTAGTAGTAGTAGTAGAAGCAGCAGCAGAAGCAGCAGCAATACCAGTGTTTTAGCAATGACATCAACGATGGTGTCGCACTTGTGACTTGCGTTCCTCTGACGGGACTCTGTCGCTGTTACAGCAAATCCGGTCACCGATCTACGCCGTGGGCCACTACGTCAGCTACCTGAGGAAATACGCCCATGGAGAGGAGACGGGGGACGGGGGGCGGGGGAAATATGATCCCAAGTTCAACAAAGAAGGGATCAGCCCAATGTCATACCTGCTTAGAAAGCTCAAACTCGACCTTAAGATGTCCTACGACAGGTAACAATATTTTCCCACGTATACGTTCACCTCTGCCAACTGTTATACATGTACTTTAAAGGATGGATGAAATGACATATGGTCCAAATCGGATTCATTAAAATGGGATGTCAACTTGACAATTGCTCGATTTTAAATTTCTGAAATCGGTCCATAAATTACTTATATACGGCTTTTTAAAAAACCGCCTGATTTAGCCCCGGCGACCAGAATGAAAGTCTGCGGGGGTGTGACCCGTGAAGGGATGACTTCTGTGACGTATGTGGAGGAATTTGATTTTCAGCGATAGTCACAATTCAACGTAATTTCGCAACATTTTGATTGTTAATTTCACAAAGATATCTTCAATAAACCAACTTAAATTTCCCATATATCGAATGTTTAGATATCCAACTAGGTAATTCCGCAGATGACAATTACACAATTATTACATAAACATGTCTTTTTGGCGATGTAATACACCTCATAAATTCATTTAGCGGCAGTGATAATTATCATTAATTAATTAACGAGACATCGGCGGAGAAGCTATCTAGCCTATCTATCGCTTATCACAGTCACGCCTCAGTGAGCATTTTCAAAAGGTTTCGCCGAACAAATTGCGATAGTGTTCAAATGGGTGAATTAAAATCGTCTTAATTATCAATTGCATGTGTATATTGTCTCGATTTTATGCTCAATTGATTCCGATATACAATATACGTAGAGGTAATCATCTGTCATTCTTGAGAAAAATGCATTTCATCTATCCTTTAAACATGAAGATGCACAATAGGCGTACTAGATATAATAGCAATAATGATACATACTATTATTGATTATTGACGAGTGATCTTTTTAAAAAGGTGTTTGATGTATAACGCTCAGCAAACACTAAGTCGATCTAACATGCCGTTCAATACAGAGCAATATTCTACCAAAAGTCAGAAATTAATGATCTTTTTAATTAACTAACTTGAAAGGTTATATTTATTATTGTTTTGAATAATATTGAATTTATGCATTATCAATATTTGTGATGACACTCAAATCAAAACAAACGACTTTCCCATAAACTCTCACATTTTTTTCTGACTCTTGTTGTTGGATATTTAAATCATCTTTATGGCGACTGTATCAATTGTCCTTTCACTCAATTCAATATCACCGATATTTATAAGCTCATATGTAAAGGTGCTTATCCCGAGAACATCCGTATTATTGCCACACGAGAGAGCATTTATCACCTACTTTAAGTGAACTAATTGTGTGTATGGCCTGGTCGGGTTGTATCGATCTCTCCTCCACGGGTTGTACTCCACTCTGGGTGTGTCGATATCCATGTTATACCATATTTGATCTGCGGTAGTGTAAATAGCTGCACTTCCCTCCTCACCTTGTCGTCGACTTGACTGGATTCAGTGTCCCATGTCCCCCTCCTTTAATCACAAGACCGTGAAATATCCCCCATCTGCCCCATTCTGCTCCAATAGCCTTCTTTAATCTGTTAGACAGATTATTGTTATAACATTAACCAGAAGTAAGGTTATACTACCATGAATGAAAGCCTGTGTTGATTCAGATTAAGCTGTTAGGATAAAGGCTCAGAAGCATTATGTCAAAGGGAGATAAGTGCCGTGGGGGTGTAGCTATAAATCACATTGGAATGTTGCTATTTCCGTGACACGGTTCGTCAATTTACTTCACTTCCGGTTCCAATGGTTGGTGATGACGTAGACGGTCACGTGATACCAATTTTAAAGTTCCAAAATACAATGAAATACATATGTATACTGCAATACAAAGAATACCCAAACGTTGTTTAAAGGGGTACTATGACGCTTAGTTATTTGTGCTGTGACCGCAGCATTCTTCAGTATGTTTAAGACCAAATATTTATGGACGCCAATCTCTTTATTCTGAAGGTAGGCCTTCAGCGTTTCTTACTTCTTGCTAAGCACTACTCAAAACGTTAATTAGTTTTGAATGTTGAAAACGGAGAGAAGCAAGAAAGGGTTCTATGGTCGTGGAAATATTATCCATTCCTATTTAAATAATAAACATGTTAAAGAACATATAGATAGACAACTTAAAAGTAGGGTTCTATCGAGGTATTTTTTGTGGAAACGAAATTCGGGAGGATATTCCTGTTTACACATATGTTATTAATACATGATTAAAACACAGTGAAATTGAAAGATACTAATGAATGTAACATTTTTATGACTTTATATTTCACAATTTGATAAACACAAGCGCACATTTGTTGAAAATTAAAACAATGAGAAGTGAAGCCATTCATCGACGCTGCGAGTGGGGGAAAATTCGCTACAGCATAATAGCAAATTGTTTATTACTTTTATGACATGTTATTTATCATAATGTGAATACTCTATCAGTGTATGTCTTTCAGTGGCGGATCCAAGGGGGGGGTTCAGGGGGTCCGGACCCCCCCCTTTTCAAATCCATGTATAAGTTGGGATATACATCTAACCCCCCCCCCCCCCCCCCCCCCCCCCCCCCCCCCACTGAGTGGAGAAAAATTGTTTTGGGACCCCCCCCTTTCAAAAATCCTGGATCCGCCCCTGTCTTTAGTTTTTAAAAAGTTGCAAAATTAGGTACAATATAGCGTGTTTTCATTGCCAAAAAAATCTAATATGGCGACAGAACTCTCCCTTTAAAGCGACGTGACGGTGCAGATATCCACTCGGTTATCTCGCAATCGGTACCAAAACATAAGCAATGAGAAAATATAACTGTGGAGTAACATGGGGCTGTAATATCATTGGTAAAGTAAATACAGTAAAGTTTGTGTGTAGGCATGTCATAATTCGGGTCATATTCATGCACAATCCGTTTAATTATATATACTAAAACCTATTCATAAATGGGTGGTTTTTTTTAAAGAACTTAGATATTAAGTTAAAAGTGCATGAGAAAATGTTCAAACACGTATTTCAATATGTTACGAGTGTTAATTCATATTTCAATAATACTAGTACGCGTTAGATCTCAATTTCAGTCTATTAAATCTCTTCATCGATGCATAACCAGCCCCTCCCTCTATTCTGTAGCGTCCCGGATGAATCCGGTGAATCACGACCTCCTTGTTGTTCAACTGTAATAACAACTCGTACACAGTAACAACCTGTTTCCTTGTGGCTGATGTCACTTTCCCTCCCTCTCAGATCTACGGTGACGCATAAGTGCCATCGTAATCATAATCTAGATTCCGTGGACTACAATATTTTTTGCAAGGTTATCTTGTCAAAGTAGGGAACACGTATTGTTCTTACACATTTTATTATTACGATAATACTCTCCAACATAAATCAAACAAACATCCCTGGCAATGCAATGACAGCTTTTAGAGAAAAAATACTTCACTAGCTAAGCATTTGGTAACAGCTTAGCATTATGACGTAACAACCGTAAACCATCACGATGTTATATGCGAGCAGCAGAATTGCACAAGTATAGAATGTTCATATGTATATTTATACTAATTACTAATATTAATATACTTCACTATGATCAACGGAAGAGTATTACAATAAATACATTTGGTGATCAAATGATACGCCGCATACCTCATTCACGTGTGAAGCAGATGCACATCACGACGCATCACATTATCTATCGAAAGTGTACGACTATACGAATATCTATTTTATACGATAGTCCTTATATGTCTCCATACAGTTCAATCAAATCTTCTCGCTCTGATTCAGCTGTATGATGAGGAAAATACTCCCACATTCCGGGTAGATGAGACGAGGGGTTAGTTCAGAAGCCTGCAGTTGGTAACAAAGACACACACTCACACACCTACCTGAGTAGTTGAAGCGTTGTAGTCCATGTTAATTGTATGTCGAACTAACGTCAACGTCTTGAGCTCAGAAGTGTATCATTATAAAATAAGGGACAGTTGAGTTTTCATAATGGCATTTATTACACTTGGAGGTCCTTGAATGGAATTTTAATGGATATATTAGATTGTCATGTGTTTTGGATGGGTTTATCTTTTATATTTTTAAAAGAACATACGGCCATTTGAGAAACCTATAAACGTGCAAAGGGTTATATTGAAATATGGATTTGTTTCGTCAAAGAAATTAATGTAACATAGGTATTTGACTTTTTGTAAAATGTTCCCTCGAACCAACGCTTCTGTAAGTAAGTAACTACATTATACATGTAGAACCTTAAACATGATAGTGTTTTAAATGCCATGTACCAGATTCATGTATGTTTTCAACTCCAAGTCCCAAGGTATTTTATTTAAGACTAACAAACATTGTTGCAATTAGCGGTGACTGGTTGACAAAAAGACGAGTTTAAGAATATGTGGGGATATCTACTTAGTCTTGCGATAAACGTTAGCAAATGTTACAGTGATCGCGTAATTTGGGTAAGGAACATGTATATGCATAAGGGGCAGTTGCTACATGGTTTACGAGATTCATCCCTCCTACTTCAACAACAAATCCCTGCTTTATATCAGTTGTCTAACCCTTAATATTGAGCGTCGAACTTGTTTTTGTCAAACGCAAAAGACATGTTATTCCTAATGTAATACGCATTGAAAACAACAAACGACAGCTCGTGTTGACTATTGTGGAAAGAACAGGTAGATAAAAAGGACGTAAACTCAAATAAAATTGCGTTTTTATTAAGCGTCGCGGCACAGTAACTTGATTCGTATTGTTGCGCTCTCACGATTTGAAAGTAACGGTCTGATGTCCAGCAACGGATTGACTGGGAAACCTTTTTGAAATAATGTTGTAAAACTAGCCATATGTCGCTCAAATAATGTCAAACATGTTTTGGATACCTCTCTTACCAAAAATATACCTACAGTGACATATATGGCGGTTTGCAATATAACAAAATGGCACAATCACTTGTTCAACAGATGGTAATGTTCCCTTGTTCCAGTTCTTTTTGCACAACTATCTACATGAGTTTGAGTTTGTTGGGATCTAAACTCCTGTCTTTAACCATTCCAGTTTCCTGTTCGAGTTCATCTGCGCGAAGCATGACGGTCTGTCTCTATTGTTCGGTCTCCTCAAGAAGCTGCAACAGACGAGCACTTCCGGTAAACAGAAGACAGCCTCGCTCTCGAGTAGACACGCCAACATGGAGGAGTACAAGCGCATGCTGGTTGGTGATAACAATACCAATGTTAGAATATCGATCTCTGATTGGTCCATGTGACCATGAATAAATGACAATTTGACCCGCCTATGTTGGGAATGAAATTCTCAGAGAAAGAACGAATCTACCCTTGATATACACCTTAACAAATATACGCAATATACGACCACAGGAACTCGATATTGTAATTAGAACGTAGGTAAAACGTAGGTAAAAAAATACACCCTATATTATACAGAGTAACTCTATGTTATGTTATATAGGATGTAGGTTTTTTACCTACGTTTTATCTACGATATTGAGTTCCTGTGTATACGACATACAAAGCGTAAACTAATTACGTTTATTATATAACAATTAAAAAAATTAACATCTGCTTAAAGATTTTGTATTGTACTTGAACTAGTAAATTTAATGAAAAAAGTGAAAGAATCACTTGCCGTCGGTGACAACAGCAACTTCGCGAACATGTCCGGCCCTACTGCTAGCAATCATAAACGAACTTTTCAGTAAAATGCTCTTGTGTCGTCATCGATACACTTTCATTCCATTGTTGTTCAGCAATGAATATCTGCACACTGTTTCAGTATAATTAGAAATGTAATTGTCTTACAACTTTTTAAGATAATTTTGTTATCTAAACAATTCTTTGACTGAAAATCATCGTGATGCAAACATGCAGTTCTTTAAAGAAGACAAATATTTTATGGATGATCAACTTCTTTATTAACAATAGCGACGTTTATGTTATATGACTGATAACGGTATAAGGATCTATACCGAAACGTCGCTATTGTTAATAAAGAAGTTGATCATCCATAAAATATTCATCACACCAACTTCTAAAATACCTCTCAAACAGTTGATATGCAGTTCTTTGCAACATAATTGATATGAATTACCGCTAGATGCCTTGGGCTTATAATTGATGTAAACTTGAGAAAAATAGTTCTCTCTATGTGTAGATTTCTTCAAAGTTAACCTTTCATATTAATAGGGCTTGCCATTCTTTGCCTTTATATTGACTTGGGTCAAAATATTCAGTTTCATTATTTGGTTATAGTCTATTTTCTTCTTCCCTTCTTCAGACTGATGAACACGACTGCCTTCTGTGTATAAAGTTCACCCTCAGAGTCAAGGTTTGTACAGTTCACGCACATACAACATGTTATGAGTAACTTTAAATGAAATAATATGTTGATTTAACATTAAGGATAACATGTTAATTGTTGTGTAATTTTAAAAGTATGTTTATATTATGAATAACTGGAATGATTCACGTTTCATGTTTTAGTCGGCGCAGGAGCAGCTTTTGGAGAACTTCTCTAACCTGGAGACTCTGGTGTGGAGTCTGCTCAGTAGTAACACCAAGTCTAGGATCACTGCACTCGAGGTGAATATAATCTCATAGTTACATGTATACATTTTATTCATTTTAGTTTCAAATTGTAAGTAGCATGATGTTATCAAACTTCAGATTAATAGAGAATGGCTTCAGAATCGAAGAGCTTTGTTTACAATGAAACAATGAAAACCAGTCTCATTAAAACCAGACGGTAATTAGTTGCACTACGTTACATAATACGTAGTGCAACTAATTACGGTCTGATTTTAATGACATGATGATATATACCATTATACCATCGCTTTGTCAAATGTTTACATCGATTGGCATTATACATCTTTGATATATAAAACTTCATCAATCTACAATGCGATCTCTCATAGTTTCCCCTTCTAAATAATCTAAATTTCAAGGACTTTTTAAAAAACATACTCTGACAAGAAAAGAGTTTGGTCGTTAAGAGATGAAATTTTTACGAATTAAAACATTCTTTGTCACTTTTAAGTGATACTTACTTGATTCATTTCTTGATTCTTTCTTAATTCATTACAATTACCACGTTATGTTTACACTACATACGCTATCACTGCAGGTGTTGACACTGGGTCTGGCTGTCCCCGGCGGGTTCGACAAGGTGTTCGACACATTCACCTATATGAGACTCAAACTCGGCGAGTCGGTCAAGTTCAAACTCCTCATCAGCATGCTCAACTCCCGGGGGTCAGGCCAGGTCATCTTCCAGGTGGGTTTGTAGGTCTTTGATCAAAGAAATTAGATAATCTGTATGTACAACAATACGTTTAAAAGCATAATAACAGAGTCAAATCTATTTTAAATTTGCGGATAGAGTATATATAAATTAAATGTATTCAAAATAATATTTGTATACTCTGTATTTATTACGTTACCAATACAGGCAAAACATTGTTTTGTAAATGTTATATAAATATTTTCGAGGCTATGGAAGGTAACATTTGGTTAAAATTATTATTATAAAATGAAAAGTGGTACATGTGTTGTTAAATGCTTGGCCCATTAGTTGTGCGGTAATTGATTATTAATTAAACAGTGCACTATATTGACACATTGCAAAGGTATAATGTACAATTGCAAATACAAAATGTTGTTGATAAAAACACTGATGGCGTTATCATTACATTACATTACATTACAATACATTAGTACAAAATAAAAAATTCATTATTTGAAATTCGTTTCAAAATATTATGTACTTTTTCATATGTTAATGGTATCATAAAATGAAAATTTTGATATGCAAAATTATTTCATAAAATTATTTGTTAGTGATAATGAAACAAATTTCATTCCACGTTTTCATCTTGTATGTTCAATAGGCACATGGCCAAATACTTGGAAATATATTTGTAATCAATTGATATATTATTAACTCATACACTTGTCACGATGCCAATGTCGTACCTGTCAACTGACGACCATATGTGTCTGCGTGTAGGTGGCGTGTATGAGGTTCCTGAACACCCTACTCAACTGCCCCAGTTCCGGTTCTCTCCGTGTTTATCTACAGGAGGAGCTGAGGATGGCAGGGTTCGATCTCTCCATGTTAGCCGAGGTGAGCGAACCCAAGAACTGATGGGCCATCTTGCAAACTATAAGAATCTATACAGAAACATCACTCTCTTACGAATCAAAATGTCCGTCAGGTATCATTTTTATATAATACCTTCTCCAATGTCTCTCGAACAATAGTTTTTTTCTCCATAATTTCAGATATAATGTCATCTTTTTGTATAGATTTTAATTAGAAGCAAGTTCGTCGATTCATAGTACACTATACTTTAAAACTAATTCCAATGGGCGAACAACACATTTAATTAAATAATACAATTGACTATATTCAGGTAACATATATCAACACTACACTCGACAGCACAGCAACCTTAATCTCAGCTGGTAGTGCTTCAGCTGTTTTCACTGTTGGCGGTTAAGCCATGAAAAGTTAATTTTGGAAAGTTATTTTATTTACATTTTGGAAGATGTTGGTAGATGATAAAACAATCTGGTTCACCCGATGGAATCTGAAAGAAGCCTCAAAGAAGAAAAAACGTGTTACCAAAATAAATATTGTTTTTATCATATGCCAATTTATAGATATGGAATTTAAAACATTTCTGTTCCCTATTTCCAAGAACTGTGTAGGGGACGGTCTGGAATATGACGACCTAAGGAAGGAGGTAGAGGACTGGCAGTCTCGATACATCAACGTGAGTAGGAGTCCAGTTTGAATTTGATGATTTACTGTAATCGTGGATATGCTTATAACAAATGAACTTTATGTATAAAGTACAGGAGTAATGTCACTTGATGAACGCCATTTATATTAATATGCTTGGTAAGACTCGTGTACCGAAACGTCGGAGTATGTGAACAAATAAGTTGAATACATAAGAATAACAGATTTCCTGGATAACAGCTTCTTTATTGTGAACATACACGACGGATCGTATCCTCAACTTCTAGAATACCAGTCAAACAGTTTAAATAAACGTAAATATTGAAGGATCGTGTGCTGGCCAGGCCCTTCGATCAAGAAGGATATTGATCAGGTCATTATTAGGATCAATAACTGGACGTGGTTATTGTTAACATGAAGAAGGGCCGGTCAAGAAATTCTCCTAGAATGACACTGGAAAGGTGTTATTTACGTACGGCAAAATGTTTATAAATGTGTAATTTATTTTCTTTTTCTGCAGGTGGACACTTTGTTACGGAAATGCAGGGTGAGTACAACTGCCCAGTAAATCTCAAGTAGTACGATATCACTGACGAACCACTTACATGATGAGATGATGAGCGTGTTCGCATAGGTTTAGCGTCAGTTTTACCTGTGTTTGCCACTGACGTTTGCTCTAAGATTTAGATAAGTATTTATGTTACTGTCATACAGTAATAACGATTATCGACTATTTTGTGCCCCAAGGACTTCGGAAATCTAGTCATTGTCCGTAATCCAACAATTGGCTGTTGATGTTTCTTTCTCGGGACAATGTCACGGTGTAAGCTTTATTTTGCTTCAGGTGGATTTCAGGTCGTCACGTGACCGGAGGTATGACCGTGCAGATGGAACGGTCAACTACGCTGTAGTGCAAGGTCAACCCCAGAACAACGCGCGGAAGGATACAAGGGCCGACCATCTGTCCAGTACGTTCACTCACACGCTCATTTCAAGTGTAATTTATTAAAATAAAGTTGAATCATGATCAGGCATAAACTTAGCTGTCCAGCTAGGATATCTCGACATAAGATTATAAGATATTATTTTAAATTATTAACGAATAACAAGATGAACTATACGGACTTGGTACCTTAGTTAAGGCGTTGACTTCTTTATAGTTTTAGGTTGATCATATATAAGTATACACCTATATACATGTAAATTGAAGAATTTACTGCTATCAATATCACATAACTTGTAAATGCTTATTTTATTGAGTTTTGATATTACTCCAAGAAGGACCAAATTGACCAAAATTGACCCCCTTCGATGCTTTAACCAGGTAAATCTGTTCCCAACCTGAGCAACATGAACGGAGACGCTCGTGTTGATGACGTCAGCATAACCTACACACAGAACGGCGTGCCGCGTCGGGTAAAAGTTCTTAACACGACACTTTTATTTATAGAATGTTACAGAATTTTCACAAGTAAAACCTTTCACACTGATGAACACTGATAAATCAAATACATTTTTAAACTATTTACCCAAAACCACCTTTCCTTCCCTTTAACATAATTACATTACACTAAGTGTCCTTAGTGCTTTGTGAAAGTAGGCCTGGCATATTTTGTAATTATAATTTTGACTTTAAGGGGCTATTCATCACGTGGGTAACACAATGACAATTGTGAAGACATGAAAGTGCATAATTAACATGCATGTAAATAGCTGATAGGGTATTGGCATTTTTCCCCCAGAAGTAACTCAAGTCAGTTTTTCTCACGTAAACTTTGTTCCAAAAGTATTATATTTCTCGCTCTCGCTCTCGGATAACCTTTGTTTGGAGAGAATGAGTTATCGGATGAATAACATAAATGAATACATGGATAAGTACACAACTGAAGATAGAAGTGTATAGTCACTACATGTATGATATATGTAAACATGTTTCCTCAGATGGTGATATGAATAGGTATATGTTTTCAGACTGAGAGCTGGGCTGAAGAGCGCTACAACCTGAACCAGATCGGTCACAAACTGACCAGCACTGACCAGGAGAGAGGGGAGGACGTCAAATCATATCACGGTCAGATAGTCACAGATATATATAAATGAATACATAGCAATTGCTTTGCGTGGACCTGATTCGCTGAACACCGTCATAGAAATTCAGTTCATACCTGCATAAACTGAATTTCATGACGTCATATACAATACAAAGTTTAACGTAGTTTTAAAATATTCTATCTTTACATTGCAGGTGTTCCAAACATGAGCTACCCGTTTCCTGATATACGTCATTACATTATGACGTATGATACCACGTGTCTAACTGGAGATACCCCGGATGTGCTACTTAGAGTTCTCAATCTAGCCAATCATGTAAGCTGTAGTATAATAAGAGCTCTAACCATAACCTACTAGATTATAGCATTATCTATGATATATTAAATGTAAATGTTTAATTAGTGCCTTTAATAAGAAGTCTTTGGTTTAACATGACACAAATTGTCTAAAAACATTTTACAAGCGATTTTGTATTGTAACATATTTGACTCTAACCCCAATGAATGTTTTCTCTTCAGACATCAACTGATGCATCCACTAACAATACACAGTTCGACGGCTTGAAAATCCTTTCTCAGAAGGTAAGACAACCAAGAGACAACAAAGCACATCCCATGAAATTAATAACAGTGTCAGTCTTTATGTTCATTCTCACATATCACACATATTACAAGTCCGATATGTTCGCTCATTTTTTTCATCGTCGTGAGATTGAAACCTTCAGAAGAAATTTTGCTCTGACCACTACTTTCGTATTCGTATAGTTCCATCTGGTTAGGGTCCAGTTTGAAAATACAAATTTTACCAAGCCCTTTTAGAAGTATGTAATGTGAAAACAAATTAGATATGTCTAGTTATTACATTAAAAGCATACTATGTCGTGAAGATACAACTATGGACACTACACGTTGTTACAACTACCACTTCAGAGTGGTCAGAACCGAAACAACTCGACACTCTTTAAGTGCTTAGTCGTACTATGACAACTTAACATTATCCAACGACTATCTTAGTGTTTCGTCATTAGCTTTATGTGTGTGGGTGTAGCAAAGATACACATTCTGTTTCTGTCAACGATGCACCTCCAAATTTCAGCTGCACACAATCCGGGAATGCGAGGACCGACTGAAGCTGATCGGCTTCATGAACCATTACACCACCAGACTACAGGAACTGAGGACTGTGAGTAGTGGGCCTAACTTCAGTGACTGTGAATTACAAATAGTCTGGTAAAAGGAGTTTTTATTTAGGCAGTTCAATTGTGAATAACGGGGGTAGGACATATTCACTCTTTTCGTGGAAAGTGTTAACTCTGCGATTTCTTCATTGTTTATCATGGTTGTCCACTGCCCTGATAGTGATAGTCTTGGGGATAAAACGCGATTTTTAGCAAGTATTCAGGAAGATATGTAGATACTATTGAACTTGAAGACGTCATCTTTCCTCGAATTAATATCCAGCAATATTGTTAGGATTTTAGGATTTAGTGAGTGAAAAGAAGTAATGAGAGGTGAATAGAATTAAATGTCATTCTGTCATGTCAGAATAATCCCCGTGTCATTCCATTCTAGTAATATTCACAATTCCACTGATATTATATATTTACAAAGTTATGTAAAACCCTAATAGGACGAGGAAGAAATCAGATTGATAGGAAAGTTCAAGGAAAGTGAACTGGTATATCATACTGTCACGTCAGAAGAAACAACCATATGATAATTTCTCAGTGGTCTGGCATACTCGCATGGGAGTTGAGAATGAAGAGGAAATCATGTTGATCCTAACGCTTTGGCTATAATGTATGTGTGCGCTTTGAGCATGCCTCGTTGGTGTTCGAGTTTAGCGCGGTACATATATCCTCCTCGTCATTATCATGTTCATTCCACTGATAAGTTACAGCCAGGTGCTTCTTCTCTTCCAGAAAACTGATCAGATCAACAAGGCCTGCGAGAGTATGATGTACAACCCCAAGATGAAACAACTCTTCGAGGTATAGTCTTGTAGTTGCACTTCAGAAGTTGAGTCATAAACTTAAATTCAAAGGCACTGTGTACATGCTATTACAATTAAGATTAATTGAAAATAATTTAAGATGAAGAACACTTCGTTGTTGGTTACATATCATATCAGATGGAAGTTTTATGTATAATGTAAAACTCTATGGAAAAAGATTAATTATAACGTGTGCTATATATTATTATGAGTATGTATTCATCTATCCATGCGCTATTTAAAAATATTTTCATGTAGTTATGTTGGCATTTATAGTGAATGCTGTCTTATTCCTTAACTAACACGACAAATGGCATCTGTGTGGCATCTCTTGTAGAACACGTAACACAAGTTTTCATGTGACTTCGTGCACATTTACTTTAACACAACTTCTAGAATTAATCTTTCAAAATATTCTTACTTTATCATTTCCATAACTCTAAATTAGCCTTTCATACGTTTTGTTAGGACATGTATGTAAGTTTGGAAAAGACGTCTTTGCATAACGCAACGTCACAGTAATTTAGTTGAACATAGAAGCCTATTGTTAAATACAATTCTATCAATCAATCCATTAAATCTTCTCTAGTATGACATTCTTCGCACTGTCCATGCTTTGTTTAGATCATTCTTGAATTTGGCACCCGTATGAACGGACTCAACAGGGAGTCACAACGAGGCTTCAAACTCTCCGCGTTGGAGTCGGTGAGTCGGTTATCTGCCCACTAATCAGTTTCCGCATCCACATCTATACTTAGTTCACTAACACTTTGGATATCTTTGTAAGTTGTTACGATACGATTAAATACGATACGATACGATACGATACGATAGCAATCCATGCAAGGTAATGCTTAGTTGCATTACAATACTGATATCTATTCAACATGGTACAACAATCATGAACGCCAAGAGGGGTTTCTAACGCAGACTATCCGCCATTTTTGCTTTTTTGCATTACGTGAGATGAAAAAATACTGTATATTAAATAATTTTAATTTGTTTAAAAATAAAACATATGTATTGATATATTAATTACAAAGTAACATGTAATTTCTCATAAACCTAATCAAAAATGTAGTGTTGTACCGTAGCAAGGCTGTCCAGTCTCTTACTTTTTTACTTCTTATTGTCATTCTTTTAGAATGAAGGTGCGCTGGCCTTTATCAAATTTTAAAGTATAAAGCCATAAAAATATTACCATCAGTAATACGTTCCACATGTTTTGCAATGCAATACGAGTGTATTAATAACAGGAATGTATTATAAATTCACAAAAATACTCCGATAGAACCCTCCTTTTAATGGTACTACGGGACAGAAAGTAATTCTTAGCAGAGTAACCAAATTGAAAGCCATTACTTGTGACATAGCAAGAATGGAAGTCATTCATAGTTAAACTGAAAGTCAATCATAGCAAAACTGAGAGGTTCCGTAATAAAGTAATTAATCAAGTAACTGTTTGGTTGTTGTTTATTTTGTCCAGTTATCCCGAAGCCACGTGAGTTCTAACGACCACACCCAGACTGTCCTCGACTACCTGGTGACGGAAGTGAGCGCGCACTACCCGGAAGTGAGAGATTGGTACCATGAACTGGACGCCGATATACCTTCCTCAGGTAAACCTCGAAATGTATTCTTCATCATTTTCACAGAATTGTCTGTGCGTATATGACACTTCAATCAAACACTAAACAATTATGATGTTATACATAAAGTCAAAACCTCGTAAATTTGAGTTATGACATGATGGTATTTTGTATGAGACACAGGGGCGTGTATCGCTTAGAAACTTTTATATAGTAATAGGGTAGGGTCTATATAGGTATATGTCTTCCAAACGCTGTTTGTAAGCAATACACGCCCCTGTGGTATGAGATAGGTATTAACATCAGTTGGATATTTAATCAGAATGAAGGTGGTCCACCAATACAATTTTACTTACCATGGTAATTACTGTGCGAAATCATAAGCTAAAATCATCAGTGCCAAAGCCGGGACCAGCGCGTTAGGGAAGAATGTCATGCAATCTAAACAAGGTGGTGTATGATTCTTCATTGGAAATGCATGTACTGTATTGATCATTGATCATTGATGCCTACACTGTGCAATATTGAAATGTTTAGTTGCCTTGAATGGTTAAGGTCATGTTTCAGTGTCGATGCGAGTGATGGAGAAGCAGCTCGACTACCTGAAGAACGGAGTGAAGATCCTACACCTGGAGTCTCAGCAGTACCCGGATGTACAGACTCTCAAAATATCCTTGCTTCTCTTAATACATAAACACACTGTAGCTTACTGTAATAATCACAACCTTATACTCCTTTCAATATTAATAGTTGAAAAAATATACTGTAATTAAAAAAATAGGTTTATGAATTTCAGCAGATTTGAATAGAAAAACGCAATATGTATCTTCATTCAAGCAAATGCTGAAGACATTACTGTTCAACCATCCGTTTTCATAATTCCTCCCCTTTCTTCTACCAGCGCCGTTGAGCAGGCTCTGCCTGGAAGTTAGGCGCTTTACAAGTGAATTGTTATCAATAAAGGGCGATGCAGAGAAGTGATCGGTACTGAATATTCAATATAAATGTAAGTTGATAATAAAGACATGATGATTTGTCCTTAACTGAACCTACGACTTCCTGAAGAACGCCCCTCAAGCGCATGTGCAGGTGGAGGATGAGGTTTCACGCATGTCTGCGCGATACAAGGAAGTATGTGGCATTCTGGGAGAGTCTGAAGAAATGGAACCACGCGATATGTTTGATATGATCACTCGCTTCGCAGCTGACTACCGAGTAAGTTGTGACTTAAGAATTAAATAAATAGATCACCGTAATAACACAGCTTGTTACGGAACACACATCCCCTATAAACGGCGTTATAATTAACAGGCCCTTATTAAAAAAAAATAATCACTTACCAGTAATATGTGAAATTATATTTCAGTTGACAGTGGAGAAAATGGAGAAACTCCAAAGAGACAGCGCTTCACGTCAGAAACTCTCCGCCGGAAGTGTGTCAAGAGCGAAGGCACGTGCTACACGTGAGTTCGTTGACGTCACAGTGGATAGCACGCTGACGAAGGTGAACTCGCAGATAGAGAGTGTGTCAAAAAGACGCCATGGCGGACTGAACTGTTTCCAAGACACGTCAACCGACTCGGTACCGCCCGCCATTGCCCGGCGGAAGCGCCTCTCCAAGAACAAGAACAAGAGTGTACCCACGAAGTCGAGCTCACCAAAGAGCTGGTTCAGCTTCGGTCGGAAGTCAAAGTCGCTCTCACAACCCAACCTTCAACGGGAACCCATTGATCCATCCAGGTTCGAGGAGAAACTGAACAAAGACGGTTCTACGAGTAAAACCAGTTTAGACGGAAACTGGGTCCTCAGTCCAAGGGAGTTGGCGCAGACGCCGTGGAAGTCTGAACCCAGGCTTGGTGCTCCTCCAGGTCATTATCTGCCTGGTTTCCTCAAACCTGGTGCCTCTGTTGTCAATGGAGACGTCCGGAACCAGGATTTTGTGTTCGAGAACAAGACTAGAACAGTGGAGGATCTCTCCAAGATTCTGGATACAGCGGACCAGGGGGGTGTTTCTCTGCCGGACAGCCCCAAACCAGACTACTCACTGAACCAGACGCCCGTCAACTCTGTACGCAGCTATAATGCAGAGCTGACCGAGATCCTGCAAGACTTCGAGAAGACATTGTACGCGCATGGGGATGACACGCCCAGATATATGGACGGTGACACCAGTAACAGTATGGGTCCTGTTGTCTTCGTTTGACGTGGCGTTGTTTCATTATTTTCCATCATTGCAGAGGAGTATGTTCATAACGCAATAAAGAGTCTGACCATGATCCTAGTGTCCCAGCCTTCGGATAAAACGTGGCTCTCTCATGGGTTGAAAGAAAATGGAATATATTCCGTAGTTGCAGAGAAATCATGTACAATTCATGTACGTGATGCTTGCGTTGCCATCCTCTGAAAAGGCGAGCTCTTGCATCATTGTCGTCTACCATTGTTTTTGCTTTGAATCCTTTAGAGAAGGTTTTCTCCTCTCTAGGATGAAAAGAAATGTGTTTCTTCCTCTTCAAAGAGATTATGCATTATTGGAGCAATGGCTTTTACTGTGTTACTTGCATTTCAGTCTTCGGAAAAATGAGCTTAAAGTTTGGTTTGAAAGGAAGTGCTGAACTAGTTCTTCGCAGCAAAGAATTCGGGCACGTTTGTGAGTTAAGTAAAGACCCGTACCATCAGTCTTTGAGTTGCCTTCATAGATAGCAGCGTTCTACCAGTAATATTTGAAGTGCTACAGTATGGAAACATCGTCCTTAAACAGATTGTAAAAACAGATATTAGTAAAACTGTTAGTATACTGTTCCATTAAAACTCACTGTTGTACTCGCCCCATTTCACTGTTGGTCTTACCTTTTTCTACTTATTTCTTCTTGCTAACCTATGCAATGTACATTGTACCATTAACACGTCATCAAAGCACAGGCTAATGTTCACATCCCTAGAGATGTTTATGCTATGTTGAAATTATTGGACTACTTTCGATGTATATTTCTGACTTACATTTCAGAATACAGATCCACAGCATTTAGCAAGCAGCTACGACCAATTGTGTTATTACATATCAGTGCTCTTTCTAGTGCAATACATTCAGATGCAATACCAGCTTCATCTTTACACTACAATTTGTAAATAATATCGCTTTCTGCTATATGTTATACATACAGGAAACCATTATTTCATCAGTTGATGTTTGATATGTCCCGCCATATTTGTTAACCCGCAAATATAGTTATTAACTTGGTATGTATGAATTGATTAAACATATATAACGTATCCCGTGTTTTCTGTTTTCCTTTATACACAACAATAGTCTCAAACGGTGCACATTTACCAGGATGTAACACCTATATACAGGTGAGAATACTTGTTACAGAGACGTGCAGTTATATACACGTGAAGATTATTTTAAACATGTTCAAAACGGATGACGTAGCATAGCAATATTGATTTGATATTGACATTCATTGAAGATTATCTCCTTAATCATTATAATAATAATTGATTTATATAGCTCCGAAAATACACATAGAAGGTACTCTTGCGCTGTGGACTGGTAAGAGTTATTGATAGGCTTGGAGAAACAAATGAGTTTTTAAAACATATTTGAATCTTGACCATAGGCATTCAAAGTGAAAGTGATTAATGTATTCAGAAGACGGGTAAATTTTGAAACTTTATACCCCCGGTGTCGAACTTTTGTAAGTAATACCATGAATAAAGCGGATATAACGTACTATAAGTCACATGGAAACAACGTTTACCCATCCAAACGAACCGCATTGTTCTAGAAGCTCTACATGTTGCACGTTGAACAAATTAACGATAATGTCCTTTCATGGATTCATATCTGGATCGTAGATATAGAATTGTACCTTAACACCAGAGACATCGTGGCAGATCCCCCTCTCCTCCCTCGCTTAGTAGTTCGAATAGAAAACGCGACCAAAAATTAAGTTTAAAAGATTTTAATAGAACATTTTTAAAAGTCAATATATCAGAGGCAAACCCTCAGTATTGCTGGTCTACTCACGTGCAAGGTTTGACTAAAGGATTGTTTACTGCCTCTATCGCGAGTCAAATGGACAAATCTTAACCCACATTCCTGCGAATTAAGAACGCAATATTACAAATATCAGAGAATAAACCTCGTGGTTTTCTGTGTTCATGTGTACAAGTTGATTTATCAGTTTTTATTGATTCACGTTGGCATAAACTTGTATTCAGAACGGCCTCACATGCGCGAGGGTTCATCTGACTTGAACACATCAGTCTCAGTCGGTAATTATCACATAATGTCATTAGTCCACCTCGAAGAAATGTCACGTTTTACCACTACACCGTGGATGATGTCGTTGATTTGGGTCATTTAACATGCCACAATACCTCGAATCATCCATTTGCAAGGTCCACTCTGGAGCAGGAATAACCGTTGTAGATCTGTTTCTCACATCACATTATCTCAAACACTGACACCGTCTCATGTTTGATCAATCTACGTTTGAAAGATGCATAAATAGCATAGCATAAATTTAGATTACCTCATATCTGTACAAAAAGCGATTGTTTCAGTGCCTTGATACACAGACAAATTACAGTATTGGTTTACATGTTTGTATAATATCCGTAAGAGTGCGACTGAGTGCATTGTGTACAGATTATTATAGCTAGATTCACCATCACCTAATTTTCTGACCGGTACTACCATGAAAGAGATGCAGGCTCGGAAAGACTGAACATTTTATGTGCGCTTCACAATCATACAGTGGAGCAATTTCATTTTGTATGGGACACTATTTCAGCAGTCTTCATAATAGCAAAACATTTTAAGTGCTAATTAGGCAAAACAAACATTTAGCTGCTTTACAGATCTTCCTACCATGATTTGCACAAACTGACTGTTCTGTTTACCTGAAACATTTTCTTTAAAAACTAGAGCCAAGTAATCAATTTTGCCTTGCCAACTATGGATATATTTCTTGAGGGATATTAATTAAGAACAATGTAAATTGATTTTGTTAGAGTATGTGTACATCATATGTTTGCTTTCTATAGCGTACAACATTCCCTTGAAATAACTTAGGAAGCAAGGAGTTACTACGCATAAATAAAAATAATAATTGCATATTTATATTGCGCCTTTTCCACACCCTAAGGTATGCTCAAAGCGCTACAATTATTACCCTGAAGGAATTGTACTTTCAGAGCTGCTACTCAGCGCTTCATCAGTACCTCCCATATTCAGGTACCCATATGTACAGCTGGGTAGACTGAGTGCAATGTAGACTTAAGTGCCTTGCCCAAGGACACAACACAGTATTCGACCCAAGTCACAAATCTTTGGTGTCTCCACCGGGATTCGAACCCGGGTCGTCGGCGTGAGAGGCCAGCGTGCAAACCACTACACCACCGTGCTCCGCATGTCTTATGATTTACTGTGATAGCCATATTAAAGTATGTAGAAGTGTCGCTTTATAGGCTTGCGGTAATTGTAATTCAAGAGCATTCATATAGCAATTTACTTGTAGTCAGTACCAGCGACAGGCTCTAGAGATGGGTTCCTCATTTATTTGTCACTAAAGTGGATTTAACCACAGGTGAAGTTTAGCGCTAATATGTTGCACAACAGAGATGAACGACCAGTTTTCACGATGTGCGAACGAAGCAACCAAAAAGGTTGGCAACCTCTTTCTCTAGACTCAAATCGAAATAATTTTGTATCATCAAAGTTCAATGTCCCAAAAATTCAAACTCGACACCCATTTGAACACATGGTCATGTACTCTTAATCCCAACCCCATATGTTACATTTACACACGTAACATATAAACAATTAATTATTTTGAGCGCTCAAAGAGGCTTCTCGGGTTGTTCTTCGCCTGCATTCCCACTCACAAACTTCATGTGATTGACCAAGACTGTATGTACATGTAAATGCAGTCATCTAGTCATGGAGCAGAACCTATCTTTTGTTTCCTCACCATGCAGTTCCACCATCTTCTTCAGGACAGTCCTTCACAGGAGCTTTGCCAGCTTTATGAGACCAGCTTTATGTTAACTAAAAGTCACCCAATGTTTCTTTTCATTTATTTCTAGTATTTGTACATATATATCTACAGAACATATACTCACAAATCAGGTATATCTACACTGAATGGAAAATGCTTGTTGTATCAAAGAGCACATTTTGATACATTTTTCTGGGTAATATATTATCCTTCATGACTTTGCAATAGCTGATTATCATAGAACTGCTGAGTACCTGTTTTACCCCTTACCTGCTAATGCAGCAAAATCATCCAATCATTAGTATTGATTCCTGTATTTCAGCCAATCAGGAAAAGTTTCACTCTCAACAGGTAAAGGGTTAAACCACATGTACTTAAATAACATTTTCACACTATATAGACTAGTTGTATTCGTGTTCTTATATAATCAGTTCCTTTCAAAACATGGTTTCTCATTTAACATACAATATAAAGTCTAACAAAATAATGTACTGTGATCAAAGAAAATTTAACATTAATCAAAACATTTAATAAAGTAGGCATATAACTTAGAATAATATTGATCTTTTCTGATGTCTAAAATTAAAATACTTAAACATGAAAATATGTTTAACAAAAATATACATACAAACGGCTGTACAATTGCACCAAACTACCACACTCTCAGTAGGTGATAAATTAACATAACACACAGATGACAGATATACGTCAGTAATCACAGTCAACTCGCCTACAGCCTCTCTCTGACACACGCTACCATCCACTCCACACGTCTGTTGCCAGAATACATGTACCAGTCCAGGGAGATCATATCAAATACAGACTATATGCCGAATTCATTATCTTGAAATTATCAATCTAGCCCTAACTTCACAAAGCCCTCTGAGTACAAACGGTGCCCTTAAAGGCACTGCAGCATTTTTTTTTATATGTTCAAATTTGCCATTTATGATTTATAAGTTTATGCAGTATGTCTCTTCTTAAAGGGTAAAACAGCCCATTACACGACCCTTTTATCTGTTCGTTTAGAAAATGTTGTCATGCATGAAACAAATTCTACTAGCAGCCAGTGTGAACACTTTTTAATAATCGAGGATGGGAAATAAATCTGTGTTGTTAATTTTAATGAACTGTAACTTTTCGTTTTAGAACTCTATTCACTGATTGAGGAGGGTTGTTTTGCATTTCCATTTTGTGAGATTTCTTTATTTCCATTGGAAAATGCTACAGCCCCTTTAAGTCAGAGTTATATTTTTAGTTATGATCACCTAAGTCTGTGAAAGAAGGCCCTCATTTTGTACATCCCGGCTATATATTCTAAGAAATGACACACAATGTCTCCCATCTTAAACAGTTTCCTAGAATGTTAAAAACAATTTCTTACTCTAGGTTCATTTGACAGAATGTGCTGATACACAGCAACAGTGAGTCGTTGAACAAAACAACTGTAACACTAAATTAACCATAGTGCCATGTTTTAACATTGCGCTAAAGTTACCTCAGTGACTTAGTGTTTCATGCAACAAGACCGAGGCTCGCCCATACCAGTATTACAACACACATTCTCAATATATGAACAGGTCAGTCTTCATGTGCTGGCATAATACTGTAGTAAATTATACATTTATGAGATTTACAATTTGAAAATTATATGATTGACCATCACTATTTTTGTATGATGAAATTTGTTGTTAAAATACATAATAGTATTCTATGAGATGCTGTTAATAAATATGTCGCTGTGAATCAGCTTCTCCCTGGTCCGGTATGTTTCTCACACAAAATGTCATGTAGATAACTGGGTCAGTCCAGATTTGGAATGATGTTTTGATTGAGGGAAGACACACGTTTTGATAGTTTGACCTTGCGTATTGACTGGTCAAGGTCGTTCATGGTAATTTGGCGTCTATCAGGTAGCTTGTCATCCCTGCAAGATAGAAACAGAACAGCTTGTAACTTCTTACAGATCAAAAAGTTAGAGGCAGATTGATTAAGTAGACAAATGGTCTGCATACAAAGTGTTATGTTATTGTACATCACATTTGAAAGAACATACTTTCATAAGGCATTATCTCATCTATGATATTCACTTCTACCAACGATGTCCTCACAAAGACTTGATGAATTATATTATATGCCATGTATCAAGCAGTATTGGAATGTTTAGACAGTTTTACAATGTCTACGAAAAATTAACAATAATAGAACCAGAGGGGATGTTTAAATCTCCCTACACCCCCACCCTCACTTGAAATAACTTGTATGTTACTTGAATGAAGAATACAATATGTGAACCCTTCCTTTACAAAATTCATGGATCCGCCTATGAATAAGTAGTTTATTCACTATTTCAAACTATCGTAATTTTCCAAATAAGTTAGATTAAGCTATAAGGTGAACATAACAAAGCCCTTGTAAAGTAACAAGTGGTGAGGGAAGTATTACCAAGATTCCGCACTATTGTTCCTCTGCTGCACGATCTCATGTACTGTTGTAATGGCTGCCGCCCGACACGCTTCACGTAGATCACTTCCAGAGAATCCATCTGTCATGTCCCCCAGTCGATCAAAGTCAACGTCTGCTGTCTGAAAGATAACAAGTAAAATGTCTTTTTCATTCATTATTAACAAGATTCCTAAAGCTGTAAGCAGAGACAAATATTAGATACTTTATGAAAGTCTTGACTAACAAAACAAAGCTTGACAGCTTTCATGGCCTACTTTCCAATGTTTGTTTGTGTGTTTATTTCAAAGAATACCAATAATCTAATTCAGTTATATATCTAACTTACCCTCTCCTTTGCCAGAATGAGTTTAAGAATCTGTTTTCTGGCACTTTTTATCTGAAACAGCAATACACATTTTATTAAACAAGGGACAAATAACAAATACTTTCGACAACTTACTCTGCCTCCACACAAATACATGTAAACTGATATCATGTAATTCAACCAAGGTTGATCCTGCAACATTATAATGATGTGACGTTAGCACAAGGTATTTCGTTTCTCGTGTAATTCCAGTATGTCCAGCTGACAACTATGATCATCAAATGATCATGTGACTTCTAGCCAATCAGATGAGGGAAGACATTGTTGAACCAACGTACCGGCAGGCCTACTTGGAACATACTGGGCATCCGTCTGAGTATGGCAGCATCAACATCCTGTGGTCTGTTCGTGGCACCCATAACCATCACGTGACAGTTGGGGTCTGTGATCAGACCGTCCCAGAAACTCATGAACTGGGTCTTAATCATCACAGTTGCCTCATGATCTGTTGACGATCTCGCTCGGAGAAAAGAGTCTGCAATGAACGTATGAAAGTATGACAGTATATTCACATTTTCATGATTGTCCATTTCCACTCCACGGTCATGCTAAAGATCAAAGAAATAAATCTGCTACATAGGAAGGATTATCTCCAAATACTGTTTAAAATCTTAGCATATTTGTTCATTTATAACAGTGAAGGAAACTTTTCAAAGCTAATGTTAATTACTCAAAAAAAAAGAAAGATTTAGTTGACATATAATTTGAAAGTTACCTATTTCATCGATGAAAATAATTGTGGGCTGCAGCTTGATGGCCTGAAAACATAAATAAGATTTGTTAGCAGAAATAATGCATCCTTTGTCCCCAGGTAATTTAATCCATTTCACTTCTTTATACTCTGAGTATGTGAAAGGGGAAAATGCTTGTAACAGCATAGAATAACCAGTCAATGAATTTGACTTGAAATCGAGAAATGTTAGCAGTCCCAGGATGAGAAACTTTCAAATCATGTCATTTCATTGGCTGACAATATACATTCTATAAATAGCAATACGTAATCAGCTTACATAGTCTAATCATTTTAAATCACACATAACCAAGAAAGAAACACATTGATCATATATTATACCTACCAGTGAGAAGACAGCTTCAGCACGTTTCTGTGACTCTCCATACCACTTGTCGACCAGTGATGATACTTGAAGATTGATAAATCTTGCCCCTTTAACACAAAAATGCATCTGAGATGTCTTGTCTCTTTTCATGTTTTCCTCAACATAAATATAAGAGGATTTTTTGTATTTAGCGTACAACTCTAATTAATAATTTCCCAACATCATATTCATACACAAGAAAATGTTTCATGTTATACTGTAAAACTCTAATAACTGGTTAACATCCTTTTTTTCATTTTGTTAGAAAAGTTAGTATTCAGATTAATGTAAGTTGACAGATCATCATTTATTTCAAATATCAATTTCCTACCTGCAGCTTTTGCTGTTGCTTTTGCCAACATTGTCTTACCACATCCTGGGGGGCCATAAAGAAGCACACCTTTGAATCAAACAAAACGATAGTCAAACAACTTTAATTAATATATAACTCAGCTAACATTAGAGTTCGTTAAGAATCTGTGACATTTCAAAGACAAAATATTGAGTTTAACTTTAACCAAATTACTTTTTTTATCAATATAAGATAAATACCTTTTGGTGGTTGTAGTAGCTGTGAGTTTTTGAAGAGATCGCTATGAGTGAAAGGAAGTATAACAGTATCTCGAATGTCCTTGATGAGGGTGTCGAGACCGCCAATGTCTTCCCAGGAAATCTCAATAGTGTCGGGATCCACCAGGTTGGAGGCAATACAGAGCTCGTACTCTGACAACTGGGATTGACAGAGAAATTATCATGATGATAAAGTGAAAGGTTGTTGAATTATCAACTTAGAAATAATGGTACAAGATATCTTCTACTGATGAGAAAACAGTCATCATTGATAACTGGTATTGCTGGTATAAGTTTTCAGTGGCGGAAAAAGTATAGTGGGGGATTCATCTTGGGGTCCATCAAATATATATATATGCAAAACAATTCAAAGGGTGTTACTGAATGTTGACATCGTACAAAGAAAATTTTCAGTCATAATTCAATTATTCTAATAATCTTAAAATACTAAATAAATACATACTGCTTGTGCATTTTCAACTCCCAGACGTTTCAACATTTTCTGTGCCTGAAATGGAAAAATGGTTTAATTGTATCAATTATCATTTCAAAGATCATATATTTGGTGATTGTGAATGAATATTGGTATGCAAGTTGAGATAAATTTATTAGAACTGATATCAGCATATATCTTATTTTGGCACATATCAAAACCAAATAAAATATTATGAAAAACAATGAATGTCCCTTGAAATTGCACTTTTCAAAGTGAACCATTTATCATTCTCTTCCTACAGACGTTATTCCATTCAGTTCTTCCATCCTGACCTCTGTTACATATGGAGAACTTTTTGGGCTAGAAAAAAATCCTGATTGGTTGTATCAAAAGTCAGTTGTGCAATGAGTGGCGTTATCATTTCAAACGGTCTGTTCCCATAAACGTACTAGATGTTTTTGATGTTTATTCTAATAATATGTTGATAGTTTGATTATCTATTCTTTCATTTTGCCAATGTTTATATACAACATTTATTTCATGTATTAAACAGATTTATGATATGTGATGTATTGTTATTTTAACAGCTTTTGCTGTATAATAATAATTCAATTGCTTCTGGATGTTAACAGTTTCATTGTTCATATAGTGCATGTTCAATGTAGACATGAGAACCAACAATAACGCTGAATGTAATTATGTAATGAATTGTATCCTTGATAGTTATTTCTATGTTTTTTACTAATTATCGCCTTAAATGGATGAATGAAATAACGACAAATTAATGCATCATACATTATAGTCTTACTCAATGAATTTGTTTATCATGTTTATTGCATACATATTTTTAAAGATTAGTAGATTTTTAAATTGTTCAACAATTGAATCATTTGTCACATTATTCCACAATTTGTATCAGGTATATTTTTGCATAATGAAATCATAGTTTGATAATTGTCACTTTTTCTGAGGTTGTGATCTAATTTTTATTGTCAACTATATTTCCTTGAACATAGATAGTCTGGGTGCTCATCGACCATATCAATTTCATACTATATTTTCAGCCCATGGATTTTCATTAGGCTGTATTCTTTAGCCAAAATAGTTTTTAAAATATCTTTATTAACCATTTGATACCTATCGATGAACTGTTACTGTTAGATTGCCTAGCATAAAGCCTTATATAAAGGGGTCGTTATGCTTAAAGTAGATAATCATTAGCGTCTCTTATAGTGCAGTACTGCTGTTAGCGCCTGATTAAGTACAGTACAACTTTTATCATTTCAAACAGAAATATTAGTTTCGATTTTTCGATTTCGCTAAAGACCCCTACTTTCATACTCATGTAATCGCCCTAATTATTTCATCAGCTTTTCATTAACGTTTGATAAATAAAACAAATAAGCAAACTCTCCATATCTAATGGTAAACATAAGTACCCTTTCTTGTGCCTCTTTCTTGTCCTTTCGAGTTGGATCCATAGCGTTCACTAAATATTTCACACCAAAATAAGTGATCGTGAATGAAGCTGCCAAGCCAACGAGGGTCGATATGACTTTCGACAAGAGTTCTTGTCTCGATATATTTCGCCCAGCTTCTTGAAATGGCATCATGGTCTTGGAATCTTCTCTAGCAGCAACGCCAATTGATTGTAAACCAGCAGGAGATTTATCTGCAATTGTATCGACAAAATTTGCTAAGTCTTGTTTCACTGCTTGGAACCAGGAAGACGCCATGCTGGTTTGATCGAAAAGTGTAACTCCTATCTGGGAAGAAGCTGCAACATTTTAAATATATATTATCAAAGGAAAGCTTAGATTATGGTATTTTCTATCAGTTATACGTAACAGTTATTTTTCAAGATTTATTTGGCATATATTCTGTCATAAAATAACTGGAATATATTATAACGTTATTCATGAAATCATTTTTGTTTCGATTTTTAAATTATTCAACTTTTATATTCAACATTATTATTTTCGGTGTTTCCCCAACTAGAGAGCTGTAAATGGCGCTAAATTTGTAAACAAAACAGCGAAGAAGACCAGAACCATGAATGGTTTCTTGCAAACAAATTAAGATGACATCTAAGGAGTTGCCAGTTTTCCGCTTTTATGATCGCAAAAGCAAGAGGTACAATACTTGTGTTATTGTTAGTTTACATATTTGTTTAGTATTTACATTGAAAATCTGTTCTGTACTAGCTATTAATATTACTGTGTATGCATTGTTTATACCGGTGTACACTGTGTGACTATATGTATATATATATATATATATATATATGAGACCGTTTTGTTGTAAAAAGAATTTCCTCCGGGATAATAAAGTCTTATCTTATCTTATCTTATCTTATTAGATAATATTTATATTAGAAGATCTTTTGAATTTTCTTTTCAACTGCTTCAGATTTATCTTTATGTTTACAGATGTAAGATCGGCAGTAGGCTATTCATTTAGATTTGTTGCAATGGTAAGAGTACTCAGTTATCAAGGTTTTGAGCTTTAGTAGCTTGTATATTGTATTCATTTCATACTTGTCTTCAGAACCTTATCATACATTTGTAATAATAAGCTAGGAGATTATGTACACAGTGTGGATGTTTTATGACATTTACAATATTATTTCTAGACGGAGGCATGAATTGGAAAAAAATGTGGAGCATGCAGTGAAAAAATTCAAGGATGAAAAATTGCCACAGGAATTCAAACACAGGTTTGTATGTTCAACCTATTCTTTTTACTTTTTTTATGCTTCTGATTATGAAAGTATAACTTTGATTAAACTAAGTAATTTTTTTATTTGTGCTTATATTTCTGTACGGTTAAATATTGCCATAGATTTAAATAACAATTTGAATGAAGTCCATGATATCGCCTCCTTGGCGACAGTATGCTGAATCTTGACTGATCCAATATTTCCTCAATGATAATTCTAGTAAGTTTGTTTGCTGTGAAATATTGTCTTTTTACAAGCGTGTATTTGGATAGTTTAACGCACATATTCAAATTATATAAATGAGCAAAAATTATTTGTCATTACAGTGATATAGGTCTACACAAAATAAAAAAATGTCAATCCTGGTTGAGAAGATATACTACGAAAAGAAGCATGCGATCTCCTCATGTCGTTAAGCTTATGGATATAATTTAATTACATTATTTCATGAATATAGAATTTTCATAATATTCTGAATAAATATGTGTGAGTTAAACAATATAGCTATCAAACTTTCAAGGATTGTCACTGAAATATTCATTTAAGATTATGACTGAAGCATGTCATGGACAAAAAGGGCATGGGCAATAAGTTCGGAACTCAAATCCCATTTGTGAATCTGTGAGAAGAGCTGTCAGCTATTTGAGTTGAGTGTTTCAGGTTTGACAAAGACTAGTTTGAAATATTTTTCACGACCTTTATGGCCCCCTACAGATTGGGTTAATTTCAAAATACATTAGATAATAAAAAAATTATTACATCATTTGTTATTGTTTGAATTTAGGGATGTAATTTTTCAGTATCACAGGACCAAGCACTGAGTGGAAAACATTTTTCCGACAGCAAGATGCTTTTGATTATGCAAGACAAAAGACTGAGGTAAATTGGTGTTATAAAAGAATATATATATGACTATTGTTTGTTTAATAAATAACTATCATGCCATGATTTTATACAGAAAGGATACACATATATGTGAGATAGTTTTCAAGAGTTATTTTGAAAATAGATAACAAAAAATTATAATTATTCTGTAATATTAAACAAATAAAAAAAATTTTTAATTATTATTTATTATCAGTTTCATGTACACATGGAACCTTAAGTTAACAAAAAATTGCTTTTACATTTCTGAACAATATGAAATCTATATATTTTTGCATTCAGGATGACCTGAACGTGTTTGCGTACGAGAGCAACACTCTCGGAGAGGAGAAGGGACTGAGGAGATACCTGGTGGCAACATACCCCGTGTTCTGGCACTATTACAGGTATGCCATATACCATAGCCCTCAGAACTAAATATGATAATAATTTATGTGTTTATCAATTTTCAATCTCCTTATATTAAATATTTCTAAATGTCGCTAAAACATTTCAATGTACAGGATCTGTAATGTGTTATCCTCCTTTTTATACTTTTGAACTTTGGTTTTCTAAGAAATGGATGTTCATGACTCTTTTCTACCTTTTTCAAAATAGTTTTCATTTTTGGGATATGGTTTAGTACCAGGTTAAGAAATATACAAGTATATACAAATATATAAGTTATTACAAGTGTTTGCCACTAACATGGCAATGTCCCCCGCCTCCAATGTTGAGTCATGTAAGACACATTTTCTAAATGTGGTTCTTCTTATATTGCATTTCTGGTAAAAAATGTCATTATGACATTAAATGTGAAGACATTGGGTGTTAAGGTTCATGATATAGCATTAACAAGAATGTTATGCACTAAAAGTTGTCTGCATAATTCTCTAATGACAGATGTCGCCAAATTTCAAGATAATGGATGCTAAGGGTTAAAAGGTGACCTTGAAAATAAGGTCAAGGTCACCCAATTCGACTGGTGTCTGCATAGTCACCCATTTTAGGCTGGTACAAATTGAAGACACTGGGTGCAACAGTTCATGAGAGACCATGTTAACAAGAGGCTGAAAAACTGTCAAAGTGCCGTGGTAACCTTGAAATTAAGGTCAAGGTCACCAAAATCGACTGGTGTCCACATCTTCCCCCAATTTAGGCCATCACCAAATTTGAAGACTTTCATGAGACATCGCATTAACAAGAGTCTGAAAGCCGGTCAAAGTGCCATGGTGACCTTGAAAATAAGGTCAAGGTCATGCAATTAGACTGGTGTCTGCATAGTCACCCATTGTAGGCTGGTACCAAAATTGAAGACACTGGATGCAACGGTTCATGAGATATCGCGTAAACAAGAAATGTGACGTACGTACAGACGTACGGACACTGCTGAATACATAGTCGCCCGTGCCGCTTATCGGCGAGGGACAAAAATAAGGAAACAAATTCTTATTTCTCCATCACTTACATCATCGCAATATTTTTGTCAATTTGGCGGTTTCAGTCAGCTGAAGAAGACCGATAAACATCACTATGAAGTCATACCAGAGGGTAACGTTCTTCTTTCTCTTTTACGTTCTTTCTTCTTCATCTCCTCAACAGAATCAGTAGCTGCATGATAATATATATACTGTAAATCCTTAAACAGATGCCTGCCTCAAATAAATGCCCTTGCACAGATCTTTCTGAAAACAATAATTGACTGCCTTAATTCAACATCGGGTAAACCCATTTAAATTCTAAATTCACTGCTCCATACTGTCGCCCTTTTCTACAAGCATTATTGTGAAATATAGGCCTTCTCGAACAGACACCTATGGTGCAGACCGTTTGAAGAAAAATAGAAACCGCGCATCTAATTAAAAGATTATCAAGATGCACAATCTTAGTTCATTTTGAAGATGTCTAATTATTAATTATTTGATCAAAAAAGTAAAGAATGATTATGAAGGAGAACAATTTATGGATCATCTCTTTTATTGCAATCAATGCGACTGTCCATTGAACTTGTTCTCCTTCATCACAACAGCTTCTGTCCATCATAAACAAAATTAATATTTGAGATTATTTCAAGCATAAGTTATATTTGGTTTCAGGAGCTGTGTGCAAGTTGTATTTTGATCTTGAGTTTGCTCGCGATGTAAATCCTGACAGACAGGGATCACCCATGGTGGAAACGTTGATCAAGGTACCCAAATATTATTTAGGAGATAAACCTGCTGTGTTTGAAATCTGAGACATGTTATACTGGATTGATAGCGAGTAAATTTAAAATTGAAACATGGCCAGGCAAGTAAGTGTAAACTTTAGAAAGTAAAATAGTGTACTATATCCTCATGTGTTAATAGATATAGCATGATACTTCAAGGATAAACGGGAAGTGTTTGCTCAGTTGTCCCTACACGTATGTTCTAGAAACTAAATATGATAAAATTTCAATTATTTTAAAACATGAATTAAAGCTACCTTGTAATTTTACATTTCACCAAAAAAATGTGTGTTCCTTGAAATTTTATATTGCAAGTAAGAAACAAATTTCCAGAGCTCTTTGTGAAATGTTGGCTTTGTGACCTCTCCCTACATATGCAATATTTTTCTGTGTTTCTTTCCGGAGTTCTTTGTAAAATTGTTTGCTTTGTTACCTCCGTTTGTTGCAGTATGTGTGTCTGTGGCTGAAACTATGGTACAAAGTGAATTGTCACCGGAGGGACATCCTCGATCTTGCCGCCAGGTTACTATATATTGTGTTTTTATTCACAGATCTATTGTAATTTGGATGGTTTATACTTTCAAGTAAATCAAGTTAAACTATAGATCCTGATTTATCAGTAATTGTTTTTCATACCTAATAGATTTGAATTATGTTTTCATTTATCTAAGTCAATTATAAGCTGTTTCACTGAAAAGTATTATTGAGTCACAAACATTGAAAAATGGAAGAGTTCTTAGTTTTAGTTCACTATAATCTTTTCCTATCAGTACAAGCAAGAAGTTCAGCCGCCACCTGATCTTCCAGCTGAAGGATTGTGCATTCAAGGACAATGTACACGCAGGTTTGGAAATTGATAACTAGCTTATCTTCTTCATATTTTGAGTTTTGTAATACCCTTGGTATTCTTTAAAGATATTCATATCTCATAGTGTCTATGATGAAACTTCTATAGAGTTGGCAGGATCTATATTTTTTAGCAAATTAATGGCAAGATAAAGTGTATAGCCTGTCCTACAGCAAATTTCATTCTGGCTGGTAACTTTAAAGATTACCCATTAAATTGTCAATACAAGTTTGATATATGTATTTCTGTGTAAAGATAACTTTAAATAGTCATTTCAAATTACATTTAATAATTAGAGTCGCATTACATCTATCCTTTAATGTTATTAAAACTCCTTCTGCTTTGAAAGGCTGTCTGACTGGCCTTATTTCAAGGTTTTATTTTTATATTCAGGTCACTTTGTTCACCACATCTTCTCCAAGCTTCTGGAGCGAGTGACAGCTCAGGCAGGGGGAGACAACTCCGTATCTACTGAAATATCAGGGAATGGTAGCACCGATCATCCCATTACATCACACAAGCAGGAGATGGAGGAAGTTCCAGATCGGGATGACTCTGGGATTGAGAGTCCTTTTAAAAAAGCAGAAGATATAAAACTTGAGTCTGATGAGAAGGTGACAGAGCAAAAGGATAAAGTGAAACTCGAGGAAAGTATTTTTGAGCGATTCACTGATGAAGAACTGAAATCTCTCTTAGTGCTGAACAAGGATAATAAACAGGTGCTCTTCTGTGATATGGGTGAGTGATAGTGAACGATTCTTCACAGAATTTAAGCAAATATGTCAATCAAGTTTTAAGCTGAATTGTACTGTAACTGTAGTAGATCTTGAAATTGGCATCTGACAAGCTATGTCCTGTCTTTGCCGTTTTCGGAGTCAGATTTTTGACAGTTTGAAAAAGTTCATCATTAGTGAGAAATATGTATAACATGCTTCAAGATCGATATATCTGAGAAATGTTTAAATACCTCTTGTTCCTAGGTGTCTACACAAAGAACCGCAACTTCAGACTCCTCAACTCAACAAAACTCGGCAAGGAAAATCCATTTGAAGCATCGTCTGAGAACACATACAAACCAAAACCTGTACCCAACAGTAGGAGGGGGTTCGATCTGTTCTCTGATTCGCTCATCGCAAACGTCAAGTAGGTCCACAGAGTTAAGATCAATTTCTATCTGGAGTA
The DNA here is from genome assembly GCA_936450465.1 of Gibbula magus. NCBI lineage: Eukaryota > Metazoa > Mollusca > Gastropoda > Trochida > Trochidae > Gibbula > Gibbula magus. The sequence continues at coordinate 32,496,131 of OW388290.1, read as the reverse complement.
ATATAACACTCCAGCAGTGTATTTGTATCTGCTAAACTACTACAATATAGTAAGACAAGGGGTTGGCTTACACCACCCTGTTTTTCATTATCCTAAACTACTACAATACCCTGATTCCCCTTGTCTTATAACTATTGTATGGCCAGCCAATGAAAGAACTTGCGTCAGAGCAATATGGCCAGTACCTGATGAGAGATCATCAACGTTAAAAATCACGTAATTTCATTGGCTGAAAATATGACATGCTATATATAGCGATGAGTCACCAACCAGCAAAATGACATTTATTGGGCTCAGGTAATCAGGGTAATGATGTAGTTACACTGATGGAGCAGGGTACGTGGAGATATTACTTCCAGTAACAAATTGTTGGACTGAAAAAATGGAGTTTTTTCCAGGTATTGACTCCTGTCTCTTGGACTGGATTAGTTGGTGCCTCAGTCCAAGTTTCATATTTTGAAATTTACACTGAAACTCATTTTATTGTTTTCTCAAATGAAAATGTGAATCTCTAAATCAAAACCTGATTTTATCATACCAGGTATACAGAGAATCTACGCATCCTGACGTTTGAGGGCAATGTGAAGAGAAGTTCTCTCCTGCCTGGTCAAACCCGTCAACCGAACGATCCTGATGTGAACAGTGAGTGTACCGAAACGCTGCTTCAGATCATGAGGATATTTATAGTTTCATCCACATCAGATTTTCTTGAAGCTCACCTAAATACTCTTGGCCTAGATTTTCGAGGTTCTAAGTTAATCGTTAGGCAATTTTAATATACATAATATGCAGTTTAATAAATCTACAATGTTATTACACATTGTGTAATAACATCGCGTGCTGCCGATTGACGTGACGTCATAATGGCAAAAATATGACGTCACAATGTTAGCGCCGCGGTCGCAATGGAGTGTGTCCTATTCATTGACGAGTTTGTGGAATTAAGTGGCATTTAAGTCAGTGAGTAATAAATAAAATACTAAACTCGTTTCCGTTTAATAACATATTTATGAAACTCGTGAGATGGTATTTGTATGCAAACCACTCACTCTTTTTACCCCCCCTTGATCCGCCAATGCTACAGGTATGATTTGTAAATTTTTCAACACTGAGTTCTTGAACTACAGGTACTCTGGAAGGGTTCTCTCAATCCCCGTACCCCGAGATCGACGGATTCATCCAAAGGACGGTTGGTGGGGAAGGGCGAGGGGGACACATTCGACACTGGACCTACTTCCCACAGGGGGAGCTACTGCTCTACGACATCGCCCGCTACCGGTGGTGTCACAACGTCCAGCGGCAACATCGCAGCAACAACATCATGTTAGTATAACTATACCATATGTTTGTGTTTGTGTTGGAATTATGTGTCACAATATTTAGCCCTCACAGCAATATCATGCCAGGACATAAAAGCAAAGCTTGGTTTTTAAAATGATGTTTTGTAAAAAGACATCACTTAGTTGACGACAGAATCAAAGTCCAAACATCTTCAGCAATGAATAAAGAAGTTGTTATCAATAGAATTTGTCTTCAGTTTACAACTTCATTCGCCTCAACTTCTCAAAAGAATTTCCTACAGCTTCAATATCAGTGAATTGCAAATGAAGAACTGAATTTATTTATCAAAAGTAAATTAGGGAATATATATATGTTATAAAATTGTGTTTAAATGGTTGTTAGTTATACCCTTAAATCCATATTTCTATCTGTATAATTTGGAAGTTGATATGAAGAAATGGTAACAATTCATGCATTTTATCACTGTGATAGTTTATGTGTTTATAGTATTTGTATGTGTAGGTTGTGTGTGGACATGAAGAAAGGCGTGTTCTACCAGAAATGTCATGACCCGGACTGTAAGGCTGCCAACTTCAAATCAGATGGTCAGTACTGTTTAGTGTCTTAATATTTCAAACCTGAGATAAATGCTATCAGGATTAATAACAGAACTCCCTTATAACTTGTTCGATGTTTTCATTGTTTCAAGGGCAGTGACCATAACTGTGACCTGTCTGTCTCTCTCTCCAGACACGCCTCTGCCACCGGAGGTTCTACCCAGCTTCTACTTCCTGTCCAACGAGTTCGACTCAGACTTCGACGATGATGACATTGTTAAAGCTGCAGAAGCTGCAGAGAATAAATTACACAAAATGGAGGATGACAGCGACGAAGACTTGTTGAATGCTACACTGGAGATGGAGAAGTCGGCCGGTTGAATGAATCAACTGATCAACCTTCTTCTGAATCAATCAACTGATCCATCCCGTTCTGAATCAATCGGTTTAGAATTCCTCAAGCAGTCAGTCATGTTTTCCTGTTCACTCGGCATATTGCATTATGACTATTTTGTTGTAACTGTCAATGTTGTGCCATCAAAATGCACTACGGATTCTCATATCACATTGGCTAAATTTGAACTTGATAAAAGTGTCCCTTTATGAACATAGCAGTAGTCTAGTTAGAATCTGAATAGAAGGAGAAAGTGGGTTGTAAGACCAGAGGGCAACATCTTCAATGAATAGTTTAATTAAGTTTCGGCGTTCTTTCGAGCACCTTCATCGTACCACTCTGAATAAAACATGAAATTATTCATAAAATAATTGATTTAATAATTAAATTGATAAGAAAGACATTTCCTGTACAATTGTTATCCAAATGTGTTGTCTAAACAGTTTGTTTGATATGTCATTCCATTTGCTTGGTATGGTTAATTAACCCTTACATTGCGTATTTCTATTTTACCCATTTTAGCGGAATTTACAGAGCCTCCAGCTAGCAGCAGTTTTTTGGCTTACGCACTAATTAGATCTGCTGGCGGAATTTCCAGGCGGCGATTCCGGTACCGTTTTTACGAAATATACCGCATCTACATGGCGAATACAATGACTATATACGGGCGTTCAATACAAATTCAACGACTTTGAATGAATTTTTTGTTTGTTTTCTATTACTTTGTAAGTTTTTTTTTATTCTTAAGGTGATATTTTTCTCATGTAAAGCATCCCAGTAAGACTTCAGAGATTTTGTTCGGTTTTGAAGATAAACATACTACCCATACTCAATATTATCTTCATATTCAAAATAATAAAAGCCTCCTAAACTTATGCGTGGTCTTGAAATCTTGATTACTAACTTATTTTAGTGCAGGATCACAATAAAATAGACTTTAGCTGTTCTAAGGAATAAGTAGTTCATAAATATTGCATCTACCTGGATACAAAGTTGCTCGAGTGTTTGTCTACACTAAACTGGTCACAGAAGATATGCCCACACAGACCGCTGCATACACCAAAGAGAGGAATCTATGCAAATTAATTGCAAACTTTTATCTTGGAACAGGGTTGATTTTTATCAGATTTGGTTAAAGTAAGGCCTCAAACAAAGATAATGTTTTTTTAAAAGCTTCAATGCTCTTATCTTTATCAAAATTCTGTAAATTGCTTTTAAAATAAACAATTTAAAGAAAAAACATTTTAATCCACTAGGAAAGCTATTATGTAAAGTATTATTGAACTATGCATAAACTGATTAATTTATTGTAACCTTGGTTTCTAATAAAACATAACAAGCCTATGATTTTCAGTTTTGTTTATTATCCACTGCTCGATGTTACAGAATTAAGTAATTAGCACACAACACACCGTCAGCTATGTCCTACAGTTTGGCTTTCTACCGGTTTAATAGTCAAGAAATTGATACTATTAACATAGACTTTGGGCCGATCTGCAAGACAATAGGCGTTACCACCTTGCAAGCCAACCAGTCTGCGTTGTTTATCTCAGGGTATTAGCTTGCGGATAGGTGATAGCCGAAGGTGATAACTACTAGAGACAAATGCACATTGTTATGTGACAATCAATCTAAATAACTTGTAAATATTGATAAACAAAATATATAGGAAATATCAAATAACAAAGAATATATATACAGATGAAAGCACTGTCATTCTATAAAGGCATTGAGGAGAGAGGTTTTCTGACTATAGGAAGTGCCAAGAAAGCTTTTACTCTGGAAACATCAAATACAGGGGTAACAAAGAATATATATACAGATGAAAGCACTGTCATTCTATAAAGGGATTGAGGAGAGAGGTTTTCTGACTATAGGAAGTGCCAAGAAAGCTTTTACTCTGGAAACATCAAATACCGGGGTAACAAAGAATATATATACAGCTAAAGCACTGTCATTCTATAAAGGGATTGAGGAGAGAGGTTTTCTGACTATAGGAAAGCTTTTACTCCGGAAACAGCAGTGTGACTTGGATCAGTATACCTCAACTTCTTCACAGGGTAAAACAATGAGCACCAGGGCAGACGTGTGTATAATCTGCCAGTCGATATAATTTTTATACTGAGTATGTTAACAACAGAAATGGCTATGTACAGGAATCAAATTAACCATTAGACTTCCAGTGCAGTGAAGTCATAGCATTGTGATGTCATCTGGTTTTTTTATGTCATAGCATTGTGAGTCATTTGATGATGTCTTTTCGCTACGGGTGACAAGGCACTGTGCAAAATCATTCTTCCAAGGAGAAACTGCTTGTTCTGTGGAACAGAGTTTTAGATGATAAATGATGATATAATTGGTTTAATATACATCGAAGGAAAGGTATTTCAATCAAACACTATATTTACTGGGGAATGTCTCATATTCATTGAGAAAATTCAAATGTTTTCCTTCCAAGAGACCCAATTCTCCTTCATGATGCCTCATTCACATCAGTAAAAGAAGCATTTGATGCCCTTTCCTCTTTCTGTGATGTATATCTGTGAACCCTCTAGACCCACCGCCACCGGTTTTCTTATGCCATCCTCTCCAGACAAGACATCCCTTACGACTGACCCCTCTGCAGACAGATGTGTCACCTTGTTGGCATCTCTGTCCACAAACAGAACTTCTCCAGCTCTGGTTACCTTGAGGCCCCTTGGACACCGAATCCCACCAACTCGAAATAACACCTCACCATCAGGTGTGAGAGCTACAATTGATTTGGTCACACTATCGGAGAAGAAGATTCTTCCATCAAGACCAGATGACAAAAACAGTGGCCCAAGCATAGCTGTGTTGGTGAAAGACTTCAGGACTCTTCCTTGAAGGTCAATGATGTCAATGATAGATTTGGAAGAAGCATCAAATGAAACGATCACTCTGTCAGTGTCAGAACCATAGGCAGCGATTCCCTTGTATGGTTTATCTGTCAGGATTCTTGAACAGACTTCTAGTGTTGGTCGAACAGAGCACTTAACAAGCTGTTTGCTATCAGGGACGGTGACAATAACCTCCTCTGAGACTTGGGCAAGGCTCCAAGGGGCACCATCAAGCTGCGCTGACTTGCTGAGAAGAGTGCCCTGTTGAGGATCAAACATCTTGAGGCATCTGTTGTTGACATCTACAACAAGAATGAGAGCAGATTCTTCATCCTTCCAAACAAGCAAATCTGACGGCGAAGGAGTTTCTTCTTCCTCTGTTGAATCCAACATGGATATTTCTTTGCTTGTTCTTGGTACAGAAACACCATCCATAGGACCTTGACATACTGTGAATGTCTGCATCATTTTGTGCAGACTTGAGACAACATCCCCTCTATTCACATTAGCAATGAGACCAATTTTAATGAGAGAGGCGTTTGTGTTTTCTGCTTGCACGTTGTGTGGTAGAAATGTTCCTGCCTTATCTGAGCAGTACAGGTCGTAGATGTGGCTTGCAGAGTCCGACTTTAGGGCTTGCTCAATAAAGTCAGCTGTTTGTTGCCACATACCGATTGACATCTTAATGGACTTTGCTTTTTCTTCAAAATGCTTCTGTGCTGTATCTGATAGTTTATCAACTTCTCTCATCATTTTCTCTCCTTCTCTTTTGATGGTGTCAGCAAGCTTCTTGCAAACCTCTTGTATTTCACCTTTAGTGCTTTCAGCACTCTCTGTTAGACTGGTAACAATGGTATCAACCATTTCCAGCTGTTTTGTCTCGTTACACAGATCATCTTCAAGCTTTCTCTGTGTCCTGCTTAGAATGGCCTTCATCTCGGTCATCATTTCTCCGATGGGGACAATCTGCTCGCATGTTCGGTGACTGATACTGCAGCAAGTGTTACAGATTGCCTTGCCACAGTCCTTACAGTAGATCTTCACAATCTCGCGGTGTTCCCGGCATACTATCTGCTGTCTCTTTACTATGTTGCCCGTGTTCCCAGACAGATGATCAACTGGATGTTCTTGGGACACTGGCATCAGACTGTGCATCTCCAGGCAGCTCTTGCAGTAGGACTCGGAACACACCATACACCAGCCAGCCGCACTCACCTCATACCCTTTCTTGCGGCAGATTCCGCAAAAAATTGATTCTGTTGAAACAAAAATAGAGTTATGAAAAAAGTTTGCTTTTTTTTTGTAGTATTGAAGTATTTTCTTCAAATGACAATGAATTCAAATGACAGTTATCTTTTCAAAATAAGGTAATATGATATGAAGCCATAAAAAGCATCACAAGATGACAACAAACCTGAGGCCTCTGGTCCAAATGTGTCCATCATACTGTTGATTAGAAAGGAAGCTTTCAGATCACCAACCCATGTCTCCACTGGTGCATTAGGTTGAAACACTTTGGTTTGGCGATGACAAAAGGGACACGGAATGAACTTTCCTCTAAGAGCATCTGGTTTGGTTTTGACGAAGAGCACAAGGCACATTTTACAGAAGGAGTGTTGACAGCTGAGAGTCACAGGGTCTCTGAACACCTCGAAACAGATGGAGCATGTTAGGAACTGGTCTGTCACCCTCTGGGCAGTTGCCATTACTGTGGGCAGGAAGTAGCATGTAATTCATTGTAATTTAAACAAAGATAAATGCATCAACCAGCTACATGAAATCTTATACTTACTGGCGGTTTTTTTTTAAAAGTCATTATCATCATTTAGTGAAAAATCCTTATTTCGCGGACAAAATAAGTTTGGGATATAGTAATTTGTATAGTTAATATTTCACTAATGAGTCACTTACTACATATACCGTTATTCCAAATTTTATTATTTACATAATTTCTTTTTGTTCATTTTATATTAAAATATTTATTGTTATGTATAACCATTCTAAAAGAACAAATGATTTGCAGAGAGACACTCAAATCAAAATTTGAAAATAAGATCACCCCGTGTGAACGTGTACTCCTGAATGTTGCTTGTAAGACTAAGAGCGGAAGTGTACGCTTGTCAATGGCAGAGGTGAGTTCTGTTTACGTTTTCAGTGTAGCATTTTTTGCAAATATCTCAAGAAATTTGAAGAGTTGGAAATAACTGTTTAATACTGTAAAAGAATATATGTTTAGTCAACTGTAAGCAAAATATGAGCACTGTAGTGTCATGAATAAGTTTTTTTTTTTCACATATTTTTATTCACATGAGTAGGTACATTATTACATTTTCATCATATGACAATATATGGACATGAATACAAATGGTATGACATTGAGTCTGATTAAAGGTTCTACACATCATTGAGAATATCTTGTAATGGTAGCCACTTTTTCGTGAAAATAATTGATTGGTTTTTCATTCTTGCTATGTACCTCTCAACTTGAAATATATCCTTCATTATAACAATGAATGTTTTAATTGACAAAGGCTCATTTCTGATGCAACTTATATAAATGTGTCTTTTTGCAGCTAAAAGAATATGGTTCATCAATTTGAAGTTTGGAGTCTCCTGAATGCCAAATAGGATGGACTTGAGATTAAAATGAATATCATAACACAAGTGTTGTTTTAGAAACGTTTCAAGTTCAGTCCAGAAAAGTGCAGAAGATGGACACTCAAAATATACATGTACCATAGATTCATTTTCGTTATTGCATCTATTACAAATGTTATTGTCAATTAATTTCATTTTAAACAATTCGTTTTTGGTGTATATAATACGATGTAGGAATCTAAATTGAAAGTCTTGTAGCTTAATATCTTTGCAACATTTTTTGGGAAGACTAAATATTTCCTTCCAATTTAAATCAGTCAAGAACATTTCTTGCCATTTGTGGCAGACATTAGGGCACTGGTCAGGTAGCATAATTTTATCATAGATTTTCCGGGAACCCTTCAAATGTTTTAACCATTCCAAAAGGAAATCGTTGAGTTTAAGGTCATATAGACTAATGAAAGAAGAGTTATTTATCATGTTTTTCCACTGTGTTGGAAAGTTGTTTATAACACGATGGTGGTCTAAGTAAGTACCTCTTAGGTTGAATTTGTTTTTCAGATCTATAAAAGACAGAAATCCTTTCTCATCACACAAGTCTCTTATGTAATGTACACCTTTCCGGAACCAGTCGTCTATTATAAATGATGAGTTTGCACTTTGATGGTTAAACCATATTGGTTCAGCCAAAATAGCACTAATGTCTCCAGAGTCTGCTACATGCAAGTGATAGTATTTGCCCCATGTTTGCATTAAATCTTGCCAATATGGATTATTAGATTTGCAAAGTCTATATGAGGAGACATTTGCACCTAATTGAAAAAGATATCTTAGAGGGAAGTAGCTATTGTATAAATTCTTGTTCATACTTTTTTTGAGAATATTAAGCTTAAGTGCAGCAATAAAAGCATTTATATCAACCATCCTCAATCCACCATTCTCATAATTGTTTGTGATATTTTTCCGTTTGATTTTATCTGGTTTGGAGTTCCAAATAAACTTAAAGAAAAGTGAGTTTAAATCATCAACAAATTTTTTGGGTGGTTGAGGCAAGGCAGAAAAGATATGTACAAGTGTAGATAGTGCTAAAGTTTTTATCACAGTTATTTTCCCAATTAAAGTCAAATTACGCTTGCGCCAGTTGGCAAGTAATCTCTTTATATTTTCTAGTCTTTTCCTAGTGTTAATGACCCAAAGTCTTTCCAAATGTGCATTTAATTGAATGCCCAAAATCTCAAAGTCACCATGTACCCAATCTAAGTTAACATCATCACATATCTTAATATTCCTTCCACACATTGAACCGAGCCACACCGCCTTAGTTTTGTCAGAGTTTATTTTTAATCCTGAAAAAAAATAGAATGTTTCTAGAGTATTTAGGGCAGCTCTCAAGCTTTCTTCTGAGCCATCGAGAAACAATTGTGTGTCATCAGCATATTGTCCTAATTTGTGCTCTGTATTTTTTAGGTAGATGCCTTTAATATTAGGATTATTTCTAATCATAGAGGCCAAGATTTCAGCAACAAAGAGGAATAAATATGAGGAGACGGGATCACCCTGTCTACAGCCTCTGCCATTGTCAAAGAAAGAGGAAAGGTGGCCATTTTGTATTACACAGGAAGTTGCATTGTTGATCAATATATGCACCCAGTTTATCAAACGAGGACCAAAGCCAAATCTTTCAAGGACCTTAAATATGAATAATTTCGAAACAGAGTCAAAGGCTTTTTCAAAATCAATTGAAAGTAGCAAGCCTTTTCTATTATTGGATTTTGCTTCAAGAATAATATCATAAGTTAATATAGTGTAATGAATAAGTTAGCCGTGTGCAAAAACAGATGATAGAAATAGATTTCTTCCGACAATTCAGTAACCATGTACTATTTTCTCAAAAAAACGAATATATATCACAATCAAATATAAATGAATGGATATTATAATCATTTATACATATATTGTCAAAGTTTCAGTAAATTTCATCGTGTTGGCTACGATAAATTAATCAATTGTCATCAGTACTAGCGCGGTCGCACGTGTTGCTGGTGTACGCTTGTAAAGAACAGCCGGTACGCTTGTAATCAAGTGCTAAGGTTGACTGGTGAACGCTTGTAAGAGCTTTATAATAAATCTTGCAACCGAAAACAATGCATATTTGTATCTGTTTTTGGTAAAGTTTATTGTTTCAATACGATTGTATTATTTGTCTGCAGATGGATTCGTTCGAAATTAGTGACTTGACACTTGATGGGACCATTGACAACACAACTACACGGCCATCAACATCAACGCCAAGGAAAACAACTAAAAACAATGTAAAGGAGCCAATCATCTGTGCTGATTGTGGCAAAGGCTACAGCAGTATTACCAGCCTGCGAACCCATGTTAGACTTAAGCATGAAGATACCGGTACTTTCAATTGTCAAATCTGCCACAAGTCGTTTAGTAGCAGGAGCACATTCCATTGGCATGTCAATACGCACAACAATGTAAAACCGTACAAGTCTTCTAGTTGCACCAGCAATGACTTTTAAGTGTTTATTTTTTTGGATCTGATGGAATAAGTTTGTAATCTTTCAAAACATATTTCACCTTCCCAGATAAGGGACACAATTTTTTTTGGCGAACGATAATTTTCTCTAATGAGTGTTCCTCTACACAATGATTGATGATAACGTGGAATTCTCTTGCAGTAAAACAACAACATTCACATCCATACGGGTTCATTTTCCAACTGAAAATAGTGAAATGGAGTCAATTTAAAAAAATTACAAAACTTACAAGCGTACACTTCACTTATTTACAAACGGACACTTCACAAAAAGCATATTGGCTCTTACAAGCGGAATTTATTTTGTTCATGTTGTACTTGCAGACACTGTAACTTGACATCTATTTGACAACATTTAATGAAATTATTTGGCAATTGTCTTTTTAAATGAATCGGAAATCATGTCCTAAAATGTGAACTTGCAAATATTTCTAGTTTTATGTAAACAAACATTTTAAAACAGATTTGTAGTATTTATCATCTCTAGTAACGATCATGACTGTGCTATACAGCTATAAAAGCCTTATTATTGTCATAACTTGACCTGTGCATCGAATAAGGCCCATACTTTAACTAAATAAAGTATAATTACCATATTCTGTGTTTGAAGATAGCAAATTAGAAAAAAAGTGTTGAACACATGGCCTCCGACATAGCACTCTGCTATTGACAAGCGTACACTTCCGCTCTTACAAGCAAAATTCAGGAGTACGCGTTCACACGGGGTGAAGATGAAACATTATTTAAACGGCCCAAATTAATATTCAATACACAAAATATACCAGTTTTCGGAATAATGGGTAAACATCACAATTACCAAAGTGAGTTGAAAACGTGCGTACATAACCTTATCGGTAAACACTCATAATGTAGCTGTTCGGAAATCGAAAGTGAAAGTACTAAATTCAGTTTACTCCACGTAAAATATAGTTAGAAAATGTCTTTGAAAATTCGTTCATTATGTTATCTCGAAATGAAAAGATACATATAAGCACTGGATAATAATAAATAAACTTACAGATGTATAAGCGTGTAACAGTAGCACAAGATAAGCACATTGTAAAATTTGAAGAGGGTAGCGTATCTGGCTGTCAACGTAACGCGTAGTTGGCTCAGATAGTGTGTTGCTGCCATAAGTTATAAACATGGTGGGGAAAGTAAATCTATATTACCTCTGATAATACTCCACACTGTGAATCATGCACGTGTAATCTGAACGATTCAGGTCCCAACTGTTGTGGACATAGCTATTCATATATGACAATATGAGTCGTTCTTAGAAATGTTATGCACGTATAGTTGTACGCATGCGCGATAAACTGCATGTTGGGTTTTTTGATTGAAAACATATTTTATTCATTTAAGAAATGAATTGGGCACAAGTTGTGAAACTTATAGAAGCCCTCTCCAGGTAATCAACAACTATTTTACAAGGCTAGAATACATAACAAGAAAGTAAGAAATCTACAAGTGACGAAGTGGGTAAACATGTAATATACATTATTAAGGCAACACACAATTGGAAATGTTATTCTTATGACAAAATGCACTTTGAATGTTGGGGTTAAAGTAGTTAACCTGAAGGTTGTAAACCTACATGAGTATCAGTTTATTCCAAGTTTCGAATTTAAATATCATGTTTTGAGGAATAAAATATAACATGTTTGCCATTTTCAATGTTCTGGTTGTTAATTAAAAAAAGGTACATAACATCTGGGCCGTGATCAAGAGAGGTTTCAAAGTAATCGATCAGTTAGCGATTACTTTTAAACCTCTCTTGAACACGATTGCTCAATGTAGCGCTACGTAGCAAAGCGAGCGAACTTTGAGGTTTTGTACCGTGTCGTTCAGGTGAGAATGAGCGTTACATTGAGCAATCAATGAGCGATTATAAGCGCTCGCTGTTATGGAACAGACCTCCGTTTGTGACATTAACTTACTTTGATGGGCATTTAGAAGTTGAATACGATTTTCTGAATAACAACTTCTTTATTGTGTTATACAGATTATTAACATGGTTTTAATTGTGAGAAACCCAATTAGCTTGTTACAAATATATTTGTGTTCACACTGTCTGCAATAGTACAGATTCTTGTACTTTTTTGGGACGACTCCCTTGCTGGCGTGTGGTTCGAATACCAACAAGGGACTCGTCCCAAAAGAAAAGAATGTGTACTGTTGCAGATAGTGTGATCCCAAACATAACAATGTTACATGTGTTCACTGTCATCTATACATTACCTATATGTGGTTGATATTGAGTTGTTATTATTGATATGAGCACATGTGCACATATCACGTTTGCCTAGCAAATCCATTGTTTCATCGCGACTTCACGTATCTCGTCGTCTGTGACGTCAAAAAACGATTGTTCGTGACGTCACTGTAGCTTGCCTTCGCAAGAGAAGTGGGCCGTTTCCCGAATTATTTTATGCGAATTAAATTGATTAGTTTGGGTAATAAAGAAAGTTTACACTCGAAAGTGTGCAATGTGACTTTTACGAAAGTCGTGCAAATTTATGTATAACCCTCGCTTTCGCTCGTTGAGTAAAAAAACATCACATTCGTTTCGTAAAAGTCATATGACACACTTCCTCGGGTAAAAATCTCCATGTATGTATCCATAATTGTATATTTTCAGACGAGGAACCAATTGATTCAAGACGACTTTTTGTTCTGTTTTGTACTAAATAAATGCCATGTGCTTCTAACACTGAGTCATAGAGAATAAAATACAGGAGTAAGCTGTACAATGAGGATTCAAAGCATAATAGACTATAAGTGGGCTATATAATGAGGGTTTGCAATACAAACAAGAGAAAATGAAAATACTTGATTGAAAACACTGACCCGCCAGTGACCATACTGCTAGTTCATCTAATATAAACTCGTACTGGTGCGAACTTGTAGTCTAGTTATATGCTGGACTAGCCTATATACTGCATATCCAACACTTCAATAAAGCTTTCTGGCCGAAACGACGTGTATCTACACAATAAAGAAGTTGTTAACCTGAAAATCTCGTTTTCTAATTTGAATTACTCCCCCGTTGAAGATACATCATATGAGATTTACCATATTTATGAAACTTGTGGTATTAGTACCGAACTTGCTTTTGCTAGTTAGATGCCGTACCACTCGTTCGTTTTATGAATATGATATTAAATGGCAGCGTTTAGTATTATCTATTTGTTTATCCATATCTGGTGTCAAGCCATGCTTCAAACTCCATTAATTGTTATATTCACCACTACCATGATCCTATTGAAATCACTCTCGACGACTCTTTTTTTAAAAGGTCGCTCACTTCTTGAATCTAATGTTAATACCTTTGTGGGTGTTCTAGACACGGTATCTGTTAAGCAGTTACTGGCAATACGTTATGTGTATTTTATTGTTAAGATCACAAGCACCTCGCTTAAAAAGGCATGTAAGAAAGGAAAGAAATAACCAACATAAACAGTGAATCGGACGTAAAATATGACATTTCTCCCCGTTCTGAGTTCGTCGTCCTCGTTAAATACTAATATGAAACAATTTGCGGAAACAATACATGTTTAACACTTAGATTCTGAAAAAAAAAAACCATTTATTCTGAAAATATCGATTCTCTTCCCACAGAGGTTACTTCCTTCAGATTTCCGATCCTAACTTAGTATCGGATCGGAAATCTGAAGGAAGTAACATCTGTGGGAAGAGGATAGAAAATTTCACCTTTTTATTAAATATTGAAATGGGGTTTCCATATGCAGAGGCTCTTTTTCGATATTTAATAAAATGGGGATATTTTATAAAGAATAATTCGTTTCACAGAGTCTTAAGTGTTAGACCAACACTACAAGTGTGTGATCTTATACATACCCTTGCTGTTATTGTTCCAGTCCTCCTTTACCTGGGCGTGGTTCATACACATGGGATCGACAATTTCAGTTTGCAGATTAAAAATGGGCAAAATTGTGTCGATCCCGCATGCATCGTACCCCTACTAATCAAGAAAAGTCGATTGGCTTAGGAGGATTAGCGCATGGATTATCCCGACCCTTATAAAAGCAGTTGTCGACAGTATTTGTAGTTACATTAATAACTACAAAGATATGAATATACAGATACAAAAAGTTTATTATTATGTACATTACATACTTATATACATGCCCCCCTGGTACTGAACAAGAAGGGTCTCCGTAGTCGATTGTTCTTTTTTAAGGAAGCTGATGAAATCGAAGATGTTGGGGTGGGCCTTGGCGACAACCTTCAGTCTGCTGTGCCACCCCTCGAGGTTGTTGTTCGTCCTTATGCCGTTGGTGTCGTGGTGGTTCCACTGGTTCAGGTGCAGCCCACCCTCGATCCAGAGATAAAATAAATAATGTTATAACAAAACTTATACATAATATAAAAATTGCAAGTTCCTTTATATACTTTTTTAACTTCTTTTCATCTCCTAAAAATTGTAGTCAAATAGTAAGTTTAATAAGTAATATATATATAATAAAAGGTATAAAGCAAGTACCTTTATCTCAGTCCTCATATTCTGATGGTTATGTGGTGTTCCCATCTTGGTGATCAGGTCGTTCACTGTGGAAACCCTAGCAGGACAATCTTTGACAACGCACTGCCAAGATTCCCAGGCATGCCTCTTCTTGTTAGACTTGAACTTGAATCCCTGAAGAATCAGGAATCTACCTCCACGACTAGACGGAATGAAGCGAAGTTCTGCGTTTGCCATTGTTGCAAGTTGCAATGAGGACCGTGATGTTGTCCATGTTCTTATAACCCACGTTCTGATTAGCAATCGTATTTAATCAATGCCAAGTGAACATAAGTTCATTTCCAAATTTGAATATGTTTTTAGAGTAAAATTTATATAAAATTTAATTAAAATTATTATTAAAAAAAGTGAACTCATGTCAAAATGTGAACTGTGTTCTGTCAGCTCGGATTAACGCACCTGGGCTAATCCCACGTACAAACACACCTAACATCAAAGCTTACCGCTTGTCGATTCCGTGTGCTTCTACAAAATCGAATTGTCGATCCCGCATGTACCCACCCTGGGCGTATATTGGAGACGGGTGTTTATTTGAACAAAAGGATAAGGGAATCTCAAAACTAAATTCTGCTATCTGCTTGTGTCGACTTTGAGGAAAATGGGTTAAAAAATTTATTTGGTCATGAACGTAAACTATTTAGATACTTTTAAGCGTCAGTTTTGGTGTTCATGACAAAGAATATACCGAACCTTGTATAGTCCAATCGGATGGCAGCATGACCTTTATATATTGTAATATATACCGCTTGTATTGCACAAATATATTATTATCACCGTGACATAATTTGTGTTTGATACCTTTTTTTTTATTCCAGATGATTAAGTATTAACATTATGAGTCATAATTGACGTAAATGACCGAGGTTTTCTGCAGCGGGACAACTTACAGTAGCAATAACAGTAGGCCTATAGGCCTATTGTTAATTGAAACCCAGTCCAGATGATCTTTGTTTTGTTTTGGTTTTGTGAACAGTAAAAATCATAGCAAACTATTTATATTAAGATAAAACAAATATATAAAGAGGTTTCGTTTTTAGGTGAATTTAGAATGATTCGAAAACAAATTTTATTTCGAAAGAAAGCATTCACGAAAAAGAGCCAACAGACACTCCTAACTGGTTTACCATACCGTGTATCGATTCGTCGAAATGTAGCAAATCCATGGCACACGGAGAGGACAATAACAAATCATAGGCTTGAGTATCGATTGATTATTAGATTTGCTCAGATGAAATCGATATCGATTAGTGAGAGAACGCAGTGTTTTCTCGAGCACCGTCCCTGTAATGAGCAGCACTCCTGAATAAACTGTCGAGTGGTTTGAAATACTCTGTGTGAGCTGGTTAGGTTATGGAGTTACATATCAAATCTAGCAAATCTATTTCATCAGTCTTGGAAAAAGTTTCTTACTAGCTGCGTCTTGTGTATCTTCAAAGTGCATTTTAGTGCATGTTATCTACTGCCATGGCTCTGTTTCCTCGTGGTAATTTACAGTATGGCCGTATTAGATTTGATATGGTGAAGCAGTATGTGTCACGAGAATCATATGGTTTCTTGTGGGTGTTTGTTGACAATCACAGATATAATAGGGGGTTATTTGTTAATTTTATGTCATTAATGAAAGATTAGCACCAGATTTAACCAATTAGAAATGATAATAACAAACGGTAGATAATATCCGCTTTGACGTGTAAATAGAGTATCATGACTTTCGAAACTTGGCAATGCGCATGGGGATAAGGTTAACACTAATTTACGTGTACATCAATATGAATTGCTTATTTACATTAGCCCGTGTTCATAACGAGTAGCAACATCCATCAATTGTGTACGCTGTGTCGCTCTGATCATTCAATGGTTGATGTTTCGACCCACTGAACTCAAAACACGCTTGTCAATATCGTCCACGATAACCTCCTTACAATCCTGTATGTACACACTGTTCAATAAGTGATACGCCTCTGATATATATAGTGTTTCCTGACCGAATTCTTTCAATATTGTTTAGGCAATACAACGCGATCAGACAGCCTCTGGTAGATTGATTCCTATCGTTGGTAAAATGTGAAAAGGATATATCTTAGTTTCGGTAAATGGTGTATATTTTGATTTTAAAAAGAAGCAATATTAACATTGTTAATGAGCCATTTCTGAAGTAAAGGTTATATCCTATAAACATAATATAAATTCATGAACATGATGAATTTTACCATTGGTTCTCCTGTCCGATGTATCCTAATTGATCAAAGGTTGGTACTTTCTGTTGATGGCAAGCTTTATTGTATTCGTTATATACTAGAAGTTGGCTAAAATGATATTGCTTCCTTTCATTATATAAGTTTGTTAATGCCTTTCACAGAACCAGGAGGATTATATACGGAAATCAAACGTTGTACATGTATGTCCTTAACAAATAGAGGTCAAGAGCAATCCGAGCCAAAAACTACGGATCAAAAAAATAAAACATTGCATCCTCCAGAATACTTTTCTGTATACAACATTTCGTTTATTGGATTTATAAAAAAAATATAATCCATTAAACTGCTTCCTGTGTTAAAGATGTATCACTTTTCTGTCGCTAAGAACTTGAAGGATTGTCCTTCAGTGTATTTAATACAGTGTGTGTTACCAGGGAAATATTCCCTGTAGGAAGGCGTTATTACTGACAGAAGCGCGCACCTGTTCAGCAACATGTGTTATTAAAATCATGCACGTTTGATGTAACAACGAACACGTCATAAGAAAATGATAACGTATTACTTCCTGACAACTGCTAATGTGCATTTATTCATTCCGTTCAGATATGTCTAGCTTTTGAAGCAACATTTCATCTGCCATCACCTATATTCGGATCCTGCCACTTGTAAAAGTCCACACTGTGATCTGTCGTACAGGTTTTTAAGGAGGCACACCTCTGAAGACGGACGATGTATGCTACTATACTGTGTTATAGGAGAATGACTTCTACCGTCTTCATTGGCTTCTTTGAGAGTTGAAATGGCAAGAATTGAAAAATCGACACCATTTGTCCATCAACTCGATAACGACACGAGAATCGGTGTTTAAACATTTCTCCCCGTTCTGAGTTCGTCGTCCTCGTTAAATACTAATATGAAACAATTTGCGGAAACAATACATGTTTAACACTTAGATTCTGAAAAAAAAAAACCATTTATTCTGAAAATATCGATTCTCTTCCCACAGAGGTTACTTCCTTCAGATTTCCGATCCTAACTTAGTATCGGATCGGAAATCTGAAGGAAGTAACATCTGTGGGAAGAGGATAGAAAATTTCACCTTTTTATTAAATATTGAAATGGGGTTTCCATATGCAGAGGCTCTTTTTCGATATTTAATAAAATGGGGATATTTTATAAAGAATAATTCGTTTCACAGAGTCTTAAGTGTTAGACCAACACTACAAGTGTGTGATCTTATACATACCCTTGCTGTTATTGTTCCAGTCCTCCTTTACCTGGGCGTGGTTCATACACATGGGATCGACAATTTCAGTTTGCAGATTAAAAATGGGCAAAATCCCACGTACAAACACACCTAACATCAAAGCTTACCGCTTGTCGATTCCGTGTGCTTCTACAAAATCGAATTGTCGATCCCGCATGTACCCACCCTGGGCGTATATTGGAGACGGGTGTTTATTTGAACAAAAGGATAAGGGAATCTCAAAACTAAATTCTGCTATCTGCTTGTGTCGACTTTGAGGAAAATGGGTTAAAAAATTTATTTGGTCATGAACGTAAACTATTTAGATACTTTTAAGCGTCAGTTTTGGTGTTCATGACAAAGAATATACCGAACCTTGTATAGTCCAATCGGATGGCAGCATGACCTTTATATATTGTAATATATACCGCTTGTATTGCACAAATATATTATTATCACCGTGACATAATTTGTGTTTGATACCTTTTTTTTTATTCCAGATGATTAAGTATTAACATTATGAGTCATAATTGACGTAAATGACCGAGGTTTTCTGCAGCGGGACAACTTACAGTAGCAATAACAGTAGGCCTATAGGCCTATTGTTAATTGAAACCCAGTCCAGATGATCTTTGTTTTGTTTTGGTTTTGTGAACAGTAAAAATCATAGCAAACTATTTATATTAAGATAAAACAAATATATAAAGAGGTTTCGTTTTTAGGTGAATTTAGAATGATTCGAAAACAAATTTTATTTCGAAAGAAAGCATTCACGAAAAAGAGCCAACAGACACTCCTAACTGGTTTACCATACCGTGTATCGATTCGTCGAAATGTAGCAAATCCATGGCACACGGAGAGGACAATAACAAATCATAGGCTTGAGTATCGATTGATTATTAGATTTGCTCAGATGAAATCGATATCGATTAGTGAGAGAACGCAGTGTTTTCTCGAGCACCGTCCCTGTAATGAGCAGCACTCCTGAATAAACTGTCGAGTGGTTTGAAATACTCTGTGTGAGCTGGTTAGGTTATGGAGTTACATATCAAATCTAGCAAATCTATTTCATCAGTCTTGGAAAAAGTTTCTTACTAGCTGCGTCTTGTGTATCTTCAAAGTGCATTTTAGTGCATGTTATCTACTGCCATGGCTCTGTTTCCTCGTGGTAATTTACAGTATGGCCGTATTAGATTTGATATGGTGAAGCAGTATGTGTCACGAGAATCATATGGTTTCTTGTGGGTGTTTGTTGACAATCACAGATATAATAGGGGGTTATTTGTTAATTTTATGTCATTAATGAAAGATTAGCACCAGATTTAACCAATTAGAAATGATAATAACAAACGGTAGATAATATCCGCTTTGACGTGTAAATAGAGTATCATGACTTTCGAAACTTGGCAATGCGCATGGGGATAAGGTTAACACTAATTTACGTGTACATCAATATGAATTGCTTATTTACATTAGCCCGTGTTCATAACGAGTAGCAACATCCATCAATTGTGTACGCTGTGTCGCTCTGATCATTCAATGGTTGATGTTTCGACCCACTGAACTCAAAACACGCTTGTCAATATCGTCCACGATAACCTCCTTACAATCCTGTATGTACACACTGTTCAATAAGTGATACGCCTCTGATATATATAGTGTTTCCTGACCGAATTCTTTCAATATTGTTTAGGCAATACAACGCGATCAGACAGCCTCTGGTAGATTGATTCCTATCGTTGGTAAAATGTGAAAAGGATATATCTTAGTTTCGGTAAATGGTGTATATTTTGATTTTAAAAAGAAGCAATATTAACATTGTTAATGAGCCATTTCTGAAGTAAAGGTTATATCCTATAAACATAATATAAATTCATGAACATGATGAATTTTACCATTGGTTCTCCTGTCCGATGTATCCTAATTGATCAAAGGTTGGTACTTTCTGTTGATGGCAAGCTTTATTGTATTCGTTATATACTAGAAGTTGGCTAAAATGATATTGCTTCCTTTCATTATATAAGTTTGTTAATGCCTTTCACAGAACCAGGAGGATTATATACGGAAATCAAACGTTGTACATGTATGTCCTTAACAAATAGAGGTCAAGAGCAATCCGAGCCAAAAACTACGGATCAAAAAAATAAAACATTGCATCCTCCAGAATACTTTTCTGTATACAACATTTCGTTTATTGGATTTATAAAAAAAATATAATCCATTAAACTGCTTCCTGTGTTAAAGATGTATCACTTTTCTGTCGCTAAGAACTTGAAGGATTGTCCTTCAGTGTATTTAATACAGTGTGTGTTACCAGGGAAATATTCCCTGTAGGAAGGCGTTATTACTGACAGAAGCGCGCACCTGTTCAGCAACATGTGTTATTAAAATCATGCACGTTTGATGTAACAACGAACACGTCATAAGAAAATGATAACGTATTACTTCCTGACAACTGCTAATGTGCATTTATTCATTCCGTTCAGATATGTCTAGCTTTTGAAGCAACATTTCATCTGCCATCACCTATATTCGGATCCTGCCACTTGTAAAAGTCCACACTGTGATCTGTCGTACAGGTTTTTAAGGAGGCACACCTCTGAAGACGGACGATGTATGCTACTATACTGTGTTATAGGAGAATGACTTCTACCGTCTTCATTGGCTTCTTTGAGAGTTGAAATGGCAAGAATTGAAAAATCGACACCATTTGTCCATCAACTCGATAACGACACGAGAATCGGTGTTTAAACTTCGCATATGAAGAAGTTGTTATTGATATCATTGTCTTAATTCTTACCGTCTTCGTTCTTTATCCTTTGAGAGCATTTATCCCACGGATAAACACTGTTATCTGCTTATCGTATCCATGATACATTTTATGAGACCAATCAACGGAATTCCTTATCACGGAATTACTGTCAATGGCCATCTTGCCACATAGGAGATATCTGCATGCGAAGTATACTTGGCCTAATTATAGTCGAGGATTGTCGATGGCAGCTATTTTACTAATGCCAACCTGGTCTTTCTTTGAAACCTTTGCTAAGGTTAACCTCAACTCCATTTCCTTAGCATTGCAGTAAGTAAACCATAGAGTTACGACCACATGTGCGCTTTGTGAAAGGTGTTACTAGTACCTAAACTTAACGAGTCTGTCCTTCAGGATAAAAGGAACGGCGCCTGTATTTTCAACAGTATAAAAAATAAATATTACTGCCGGAAAAAGGTCAGTATTGAAAGTCTCTTATAAGGATGTATTTTGTAAGAAGTATATATATACTCACTGATTCGTTATTCAGGATCTGATACTTTTATTGTTATGTTTTTCAAACATACATTGGGTGATAAAACAGCCTTTCCAAGATATATTTTGACAGAATGTTTGGCATTTAACTTAAAATTGAATGAAATATGGATATGTTTATGTAATAGAATATGTTTTCGACATAAATTACCTTCTTGAACTTTAATTCAACAACGCATCATTACTGTAGAACGTCATTCAAAAGGCTCGATCATCTATCTTCTTTTTCATAAACATGCACAGGTCATGTTTCAAACATGTTAATCTAGTTTAGTTTGCCTCTGGAAAGTTTTGTAACTTCCCCCCTCTTTATTTATCCCTCGTTGATGAAAATATATGGTATTTTTGGGCGACGCTTCTGAGTATATATAAATGCACATCGAATTTACCATTCACTGTGTGGTGATAATTAATCTCGGGTCGTTTAAATTACCGCCATAGTGCCCTTTAAACGAGTGTCTGTATCCTAGATATTCAGTTGTTATAAAGATTTCTTATAAATGATCAAATGACGGATAAATCTCTTCCCATGAAGTCGTTAAAAATGTCACCTCTAAATATAGTATCTTGAACGTCCTAAATTCGCAAGATGAAGCCGAGTATTCTCGGATCAGCGGGGTATTCAATGAACACATATTGAACTCTACAATACTACACGTTTCTGAACTTGTTAAATAGTGTATCAGTCTATACGATACATGAACAGCAACTGTTGATCTCTGGATCATGCCGTATTGAACGAGTTAAGAAACGAAATGATCGTTATTCCATGCAAAATCAGTACACATTATGGGCGAACTTATGGACATAAATCATTCTGTAATGACGTCTCTCTACTGTGGAACAAGCTTCCTCAAAACATCAAACTCTCATCATCTCTAACTGTTTTTATGTCTAAACTTAAACTCATCTATTTTCAAGCTATCATCTCTAGATTACTTTTCTGCCATAACCTCGTTTAACTTACATTATTTTCTGTGATTATTCATATGCCTTAATTTATGATATTGTTAATAGATTTTCTTACCAAAATGTCATTAGTCGCTTTAACTTCTTACATTTTACGGGCTTAACGAAGACTGAAATCAGGAGGACTCAATATATGCAAGCACGGCTACAGTGGTACATCACAAGACCCGGCTCGAATATTCGGTCTTGCAGGTTTGTTCATTTGTCGGAGGAGAGCCGGTTTTCATTACACGTGCTTGGTGGAAGAGCTCAGGTATGGTGTCCACGAGGAACTGCCTACCATTAACCCAAAGCTCAAACCAGAAATTCCATTAGAACCTGTCATGGCCTGGGGTTACTGTTCTTATGAGTGTATGCTTCGTCTTGTCCAAGTACAATGCAATAATATTATGGACAAAATGTACCAAAACAGGTAATTGACTAGGACAAGCTTGTAAGCAGTTCAATAGATGGTTGATAATCCCTGGATCCAAAGACGCCATGCAGTCAGGGATTTCCTCAAGGTGACATGGAACAGATGACACTCTTTGATCCCGTTTACATTTGTGGTGATATTTAAGCCGTATGACTGGTGATTGTAGAACCTGTATACGCACTCCAAGAAGAATGGTACAATTGTTCTCAGATGCAACTCAGAAGACTTATTCCTACATGAGGTTGCGTGCTGAAACCAATATGCGTGCAAGAGGGGATTATGAGACTACTATTTGTTTAAATAATGACATGTTGTTTGCAAATCATTACATTTATGCTGATAAGCAGTTGATTACATGATCATACTTTCTATTCCACTGAATTTGATACCATTGTAGCTTAACAAATTATTAATCTGCAGTTTCGACTATATATCAATTTTGCTTTCGTGCAACTTCAGCGTATATTTCAACTGGACGTAACGTGGTAGCTATATATTAACCAACAGCAATGTTCATTTCAACTTCCTTTTAAAAACACTCTTGTGGTGTATATTTTACACAGCACAGTATATCATGACATAGATAATACCACCCATTCGAGAAGGGTGCATGATTATTTGTAATATGTTAATGTATGTATGAGACTTTTCGTAAATATTATATTTTCGGGGCTTCCAGGGGGTCGAATATTAAGGTCATGCGTCAAAATAGTTTGTGAGCTCTCAGTGTTGAAGTTTGTTTGTTGTGTAACCTGTAATTAAGCTCCAAGGCGAGGTTCGAACACAAGAGTATCTCTGATCGGCGAACACTTACCCTATCGCTTTCACAGCCAACCGACGCGATATCTGTGATACCAGAGCGATATGGAGAGTAAGTAATATACGTACTGTGACTAACATTCGCTTGATGTATTGTGTTTACGTGGGATAATGTTGACATGGAAAGGGACAACTAGTGTTTATCTGCGACTGATTACAGATAAAGCATTAAAACTATTGAATGTTATGCTGTTACTATAGGCTTCTTGGTGTAGTGCTTACAATAATTATTTTAAAGGAGGCGATTTTTAAAAAAATCAATTATAAAGTTAAAGTCTGTTTTCTCATTTTGATTATCGATATTAATGGTGTATAACCACCCTATACTCCAAAGGCCTCCGATACACGCATTTTTTTGTTCCAGCTAGGCACGTTGTTTGGATTGTCAGCATTCCCCCCCTAACTTTATTAGGATAAACGAATGAAAAACAGCACAACAAAGAAAGTCCCCTCAATACTGCAGGGGGCGTATGCTCTGATGAGCTTTCCAGAAAGGCATTTCACTTTGAACCTTCATGACACGTTCAGTTTGTCGTATAAAAACGAAGCGGGGACTGCAGGGCGTTCCATGTAAATCGCGACGAGAAAAATAAAACGCCCTTGTTTTCAACACGAGGATACCCCTTATATAGTATTATAAAGAGGTAATTATATTCTGTATTGTCCGTAGGGGCATGTAACGTTTTGATATATCAAAAAGATGTCCATTGACTTATCAGAATAGTATATTATATATATACACACACATATATATATATATATATATATCAGTAGGTATAGGTACATCAGTTTTTCCAACACTATTTCACAGCGATACAAACCCCTACGGTATTAACTGAACATGTTTTGAAAAATAAAGTTTAAGGATTTTCTGATCGTCTACCATGTATATCTTAGTCACTAAGATATACGAAGACAATTAAAGTAAGGATTTAAACACGAATATCGTTGTTTCATATAACATAAATTACATGTTTGATAAGGTTATCGATATACCACATGTTTATTTACTGCTATCCAACTTGCCATGCAGGGTTCTGTTCCCACGTGTACAGAGATGCAGGGGATGCAATTAACGTGCACGGGTGTAGAGAGTACACATAAATGTCAGGTAAACACGGAATATGGGTCCCCGTTGGTGATGAAGCAGCTGAACTTACGTCTATACACAGACGATGCAAGGCTGCTTTCTCTCAGATGTCTGGGGGGAAACAAGAGGGTGCCAGCGTTTAGAGGGTGTTACCCCCTCTTTTAAGTCTACATGCCCTGTAGGACACAACGCTTCCGGGTCTATAACAGCTGTACTAAGTGATAATTGCTTCCCGTATGTGACACTTCCACTTCATTCGGAACAACCTGTTTATTGTTCCAGTATCTCCTAGTTGATATAAGCCATATTATACAGCTTCTTCTAACAATCCCCGGTGATTGTGGCAGTAGTGTACATGTACTTTCCTATTGTGTTCCTGGCGTGTCGTGTTGGGTGTAGTTTGCACGATTTGTGATTATTTTCTTGATGAAGACGTGTCTGAATCCACTTAATGTACAGTTATCTGCTGTATACTTGGCGGACACTATCCTCTGGTCCGATTACAATGTAGACGTTTAAAGTCGTTCTAGATACGTATTTTAAGATTGGAAGGTTTAACAACCATTACAGATACGGTGCGACGTGGATATTTTATGGAAACGAATTTCCAGAGACGTTTATGAAATTATGCTGTTATTGCATATTGCAAAGGCTGTTATTTCTATGTACAGCATAAAAGTTGCAATCGAGAATTGATTTTCGGTTCCAAATACGTCCCTGTCGTACAGACTGGCGCATGCATATATTAAGATTGACAATGTCCACCCTCCCTTTAAGTCTACAAGATAATTGTTCCATATGTTTGATTTGTAAATGATTGGTCAAAACTTTCCAATTCATGCCATTTTCAAGTCTGCGGAATCAGACCAATGGTTATGCTAATTCAATAATACATGTATATCGTAAAAATAATAAAAAGGCCGAAGACCATTTGTCATGACCTTTCAAATCTGCTTCAACGACGGATTAGAATATAAAACTGACGTGCTTTTTATTCGTTACACCTGATACTACGGCCATTCAAAATATCAACGTGACGGAGCTTTAGAATGCATTCCATTATATATACATCTAAAAGTATATACAAAGTAATAACAGGCCTGTCTTTCAATCATATTGACGACGGGACACTTGAGATTCTGCATAACGTCTCCATTGTCTGTTCCACCAGTGGAATGGGCTATCGATAAGGTCAAATGCAACAGCCTACCACTCCTTCAGACACAATTCCATGCATATTTCAAGATAAACTCCTGGAACCTTCATTTATATTTTACCCATAAAGCATTGGGCGTCCACGCCAGGTGTCACTGTGATGAACTGGCTGTCATTGCTGCCGTGACCTTTCAGGAAGGGGAGATAACTAGCTAACTGAGATAAGAAACTGCTTAAAAGGGCGTCCATTGAAGAATGATCCTTCCATCGTATGGAACAGAATAGCTTCTGTGACCTCCGTCTGTGTAAAGACGTGGGTGACTTGATTTGTGTACTATTTAGGTTTTTGTTCTTGATACCAACTTAGACATAGAAACTCATGTCATTCGAGTTGATTTTCTTATTTAACCGTATCAACAACATGTACCTGAACATTCTTTTCATAATCTAGGCGTTATTTCAAAATGCACTGCAATACACACAACAACAAAAAACAACAACAAAAACGACAATGGTGTGGTAACATGTGTGTTGAATCGATTGATTCGTTTGAGTTTAAATAAGATTTACATAGGATACATATATCAATCTTAAATGACTTCCTTTAGAGACGTGCTTATTTTGAATTACACTGACATGTTCTATGTTTATTAACCAAATGTGGTGTTTCTTCTCTTTTTACATTTTAGTCAAATGAAATAACTTGATGTGCGTGTATATTTACATTCATCAACATTAACGCTAAACCAGCGTCGACAGAATCAGTCATCTTAAACTAAACTGGGTGATCTCTAAACTGACTATAATGATTGCATGCTTGATATATGAAACCATCGTGTCGGGGAAGTGTTTGCAAAATAAATATGTGATGAATAATGTAGAACTATATATGGTGTCCTCTATTATTATCTCTTGTATAGAAACAAGAACAGTAAATCATGGCTTTCGATTGGATACTAATCGTGATCATAGATGAAATAAATCAACACGTCTGTCCTCTAAGCAACATTGTATTGAAGACGACGCATCAGAGAAAGTTGGTGACAAACAGCTACCAATATCTGAACAAGATGAAATACAAACTTATCTTTGATATGGTCTACCAGATTACCGAAAGACCAAAGGCTTCTTTTATAACTGTTAACAGTACGGTTGAGATGAAACAATGCGTGTCAATGGGGGTAATCCCTCTATAATCGATTACAAAGTTTTATCATAAAGTACAACAAACTACCGCTCCGCCGCGTGCGCGTATTGTTTCTCTTCTTTTCTGTTATAATCTTCATCTTGCTCATTGTGAATTTGAAACGAATAAATTTATGTTTTATAGGTAAATCTCATTGTCATCTTTTAAGATTTTTAGCTCAAGAGTGATTTTTGACTGAAACAATTAAACGATGTGGGAAATCTTTGTCTTCTTTAGTTTGTCATCCCAGAGCCAGATCAAATGGTGATATTTTCAGAATAAATAGTTTTTTTTTAAAAATAGTTTTAATTATATATACATGGTGTTAAATACTTAATGTCATATAAACGAAGTTATATACTTCAAAGCTAAGCTAATAACCTACAATAACGTATAATCCATATATATATCTTCTCGTGCTATATCGAACATTCCATGACGATTAATTAACACAATTTGTATTTGTTATAACTGTTACCGACTGTATATGCAGAAACTCTTATCAACGAGTGTTGATGTTTATTTGATATCATAAGATACGAATGAAGAATTATATATTTACCCTCCAACATAATTCAATGAAAACTGTATATTATACAACACTGTCATTAGACTTCCATCGTGATGATGCCATAGTAATTTGACGTCACCATGTTTAAGAGGTCATGACATTGTAATACATGTATATTTGATATTAGAAGATACGAAATATCAACTCGGTTATATTCAACCATATCAGTAATAACTCATATTTATCATCCAACAACGATATATCCTAGCAAATATGGCTTCACATGTCACACATAACAGCCGATATAATAATAATAACACTTTATAACACGTTATTGTCCCAATTACAATGTAAATTCGGAATTCGTTTGTGTTGTTAGCACCCGGCAGTCACAGTGCAGTGCCAGTTCAAGTGTTGTTCTATCCATATAATGCTGAGTGTCAAGCAAGGAAGCAACAACTCCCATATTTTAACGTCTTTTGGTATGACGCGGTCGGAAATCGAAACCCTGACCTCCCGGGTGATGAACGGACACTCTACCAACTCTACCATATATTATGGACCAGTTTTGGGTGAATTTATTTCCGGAAACTAGTAAAAAAAGTGAATGGTATTCAGAACGTAACAACATATACGTGATGTATGCATCATGGTTTTACACCAACAGCAGACTCGTGATGTATGTATAACATACACTGAAGGATGGGCATGTGTGAAACTAGCTGGAACGGACCTAATGATTATCTTGTTAATGACTAGTATGCAAACAACATCCCCTGCAAATCGTGACAACGAAACCTGCTTAAATCTACATAAACTGAAATTGAATATGAAATCGGTTAACGATACCAAGAGACAGAATGAGAGAGACTTGAAGTAATGCGCAGCTTGCGTGTGCTTGTGTTTGGTTTTAAGCGAAACTGGAATTACGTTCGAGCTTAACATTACAGCGTTACCATGCCACATAAAGAAGTTTTTAAAAACTACAAATCTATCTATAACGAGGAAATCATTAATATGTTGTGTAACCCCTTGGTGATCCTATCAATCCATTTGTTTCATGGATTACCAACTATATATATATAGTCCTACCATCCTACCGTTTAGCTAGAAACTGAAGTTGTTAACCTGAGGAAAAATTGCCTGTCAAATGTATTTGTTCTCCAACGGGATATACACTACTGATGAAGTCTAATGGACTCTATAGTAGAGAAACGAAATAACATTTATAAACTTAACTAAGTGCTCATAAAGTGTATATCAAACTTGCTATATAGATCATCAACGCACATGGAACAATCTCATTGATGCCGAAAATCATTTTGAACTATACCTTATCAATTTATCCACATTCCAAAAATAAACTTCTATAGATATTTCTGAAATATATATACGTCCTTAATGCTAAAAGTAACTCAGCAAAAATGAGTAAAATTGCAGATATCACTATAAACACTTATGACTTAAAATGTGACACACATGCATGCATATAGACGTAAACGGTGATTAGGTTTCAACTATATATATCCACAGTAATACACGTTATATTGTATACGGCGATTTATTATCTACCGGTATCAGAATAGACCGTTGACGTCATATGGTTTGATTGGTGTTTGAGTTTATCCAAACAGTTGATGCTTAACTTATAAAGGGAGGGTTCCATCGGGGTATTTTTTGTTGAAACGATATCCGACGGGGACATTCCTGTCTACATTAAGTGAGGGTAATATTTTGATGACTTAAGATTTGACAATTTGACAAAACATATAGTGCACATTCATTCAAAATTAAAATAATGAGAAGTGAAGCTATTCATTGTCACTACGAGTTTGGAAATCTTCGTTACCACAAGACATTTTCTATCGGTCTGATGACAATGTATTGTCACTTTCTGGATATTATGTCGATATGTAAGCGTTCTAATTGTATTTAGTAAAACTATACCAGTTTTGTCATTTAATGTGATACACAGAAACAGAAGGGCGAATACTCCAATACAACCGTCCCTTTAAAAGTTTCGCACAATTCAATTATTTGTTTCAATGGTCTTAGTCGGGCGTAAACTTACACTTATATCTTATTCCATCTACAAATCTATCTATGTTACCAAATATTCCATGTATCAAAGTTCTCTTCGGCAATAACAATAACCTACAATTTCAAAATCAAGCTTTAAAATACCCAAGAAGTATCACACATCAATGATGACAGTTGTGGTCGCTTGTTTGTCTGTAGTGTTAACTATTAAACTACCCAACCTTTATTTATTTATATTTAAACAATATACCAATAATACAATGGGTCAAATTGATACAACGTGGAAGGAGGATATTGGTGAAATGATAACAGGGATATATAATATCCTTACATTTGGGATAACGCTGCCTTCAATAGCACAAATTATTCGGGGCCTCGACCGTGGTCGTGTGGTAAGCTGTTGGTACGTTCAGTGCTGGCGATAGATGTCTTATTCTGACGGTATGGGTTCAAATCCAGTTGAAGGTAGTGTTATCGCAAATGTAACAATGTTATATTTGTTCACTATCTAAATGGCATGTATTTATTGAAAACAGGGATGTCCGTAGGCCTACATAGTCTTTGAAGGACATTCAGAAGTGACAGACATAAGAACAGGAAGATTTTCTGGATAACAACTTTTTTAATGAAAAAAATGTGAAAATGAGTGTATACTCCGAAACGTCGTTTATTTCCACATTAAAGAAGTACGCTGTCACATTCCATCTGATGAAGGAGTGAGTATATACATCGAAACGTCGTTTATTTTCTCACTAAAGAAAGTTTTATCCAGAAAATATGTTTGTTCTTATGTCAGTACGTGTTCAATGGTTTCACAATTTCTATTTCCCGCAAACCGAACCATCGCCTTTAGGCCTACTGGGCAGTGACGGTGGAACAGTGGTGTAATTTCTATTTACCGCAAACTGAACCATCGCCTTTAGTCCTACTGGGGAGTGACGATGGAACAGTGGTGTGATGTCGACAGATTTGGACCACAGATGTATATAATAAACAGAATGTTTGGTGTTTCAATGTAATATTATTTATCTCTTACCCCATGACCGGGTAAATTCCATTTGTTCATTGGTGACTATGTCATTGGTGAAAATATAATTTCATAATGATATTACACTGAAAACACAAAATATTCCCCTCTATATTTGGAAAATATTTTGTTTTTGTGATTATGCATTTACTATTTAATATAAAAAACCAAGGGTAAACTAAAAATGCAGTAGAACAGATCAGAATGCATTTCAACAGGTACAAAATGAGATAAATTATATAACATTGTCAAATAACAGATACAATGTTTTACAACAAATAACAATGTCAAACAACATGTTAAATATGTTATACAACGAGTCAGAATGTCAAACAATTGGTTACAATGTAATAGAAATAGAAACCAATGAAAAAACATGGAACATGGACCTACACTATGTAATACAGCGATACAACATACCTGGATGCAATTAATAATTGATGCATATGGTTATACATCGTTGCAATAAGTTAAACATTAATTAACATCGCTCAGTAAAACTTACATTTTATTGTATATCGACATCATTATTAAGTTCTTTCTCTGGCAATACAGGTTGTATCGTCAGGGGTTAACGCTCTCAGTGCCGAGGTAGTCTGTGGAGGCGTCTGGTGATTAAACACTTTTTTTTAAACTAGCAATGTAAGTTATCCTGCTGTGTATTATCTAACTGCTTAAAACGGTTTTAAAATACTGAGAAGACAACACTGTCCACGGGAGAAATTTGAACGAGACTTTATTCATCAGACATACAGCTATAGTGGATCCATTTGTGTACCACATGTGTCAACAGTACATAGAATTTGCATGTGTTGTCCTTTCTTGAAAACCATTTGTGGCATCATACGCGAATTCTACGGAATCGTAGTTAGAAACGTGCTCGTGGTGGACATCAGGAAAACATGCTAGCGTAAATCTTAAAACTGTCACAACATGAAACGAAAAGAAAGCAAAATGCTCACAGAATCTAAATATGAACTGCCATTTTTTAATTTTCGACAAAACGTATTTCAGCGCGAAAGTTAATCCTGTGGAGCCTCAATGAGTTCGCTAGCAGACGACTCTTCATGCGCGCCTCGTTCTCATAGATGACAGCCTCGCTTTCATATGACAACAAGAATGCTATGGCGGAGTGCCTGTTGGTCGGGTCCAGCATGATGCACGTTATTCGCGACCCTTCTTACATCAATGATTCGAATTTGGATTTTTGTGATACCGCTTCAGTGGGCAGTCGAGACGATCATGCGGACCGCGACCCAGACTTTGTGGAAGACCGATTTCGGGTAGACCGGAAAAAGTTGGAGCAAATGTTACAAGGTATGGTTGAAGCGCAGGCTCGTTCTCACACGTTTTTCGGTTTTGGCAAAGTTTGCCGGATAGTGATGACATGACAACTTCCTAGATTTCTAAATTTCTCGCAAAGTTTGATTTTCTCTTTTGGATTGGTGCGTTAGCGGCTATGGTGAGATAGATGCACACGCGAGCACCGAAATGAAATTTATACGATCAGCTGATTTCAGTTCACCTCATGTCACCGGAATCCCC
Organism: Gibbula magus; assembly: GCA_936450465.1. Taxonomy (NCBI): domain Eukaryota; kingdom Metazoa; phylum Mollusca; class Gastropoda; order Trochida; family Trochidae; genus Gibbula; species Gibbula magus. The sequence goes on along the minus strand of OW388290.1, from coordinate 32,463,838 downwards.
CTAAACGGGAAGTAGTTGTAATTGTATACTCTCATACTTCTGGTGATGAAACGAGAACATTCGCGGGTCGCGCTCTTGGTTGGATTTTTCAAGCTTTCCATCTTGTTTAGAGAACTCCCCTGTACATCTCAATTTTCTTTCATAGCCTATAGTAGAGGGTCTTTACAGGAGATGGCGAGATATTGCAACCGTCTCAAGTAGGAATATGGGATTATTGACAGTTGTCATGGAAAATATGTCAATATCTCCTCTCCCGTTGATAGGGAAATAGTTTTCTCAGTTTATGTCATTATCATTTCATGTACTGTTTTATCATAACAGAGAAGTAGTGTATTTAGATGAAATAGCATAATTGTTTAACTTTAAATTAAAATTGTGTATGTGTGATTTTCTTTATTAATTATGTTTTATCAAATTTAGAGCAGTTAAGTGTCATATTGAATGATTTCTTTTATGTTAATGGATATTATATATTTATTTCCCTTTAATTCATAAATATACATGATAACGCATAGAAATTGTGTCATCTATTCATGTATCACCACAATTGTAAACAATGTATTATTTTATAAAATACTTGTGTAACTTTATAATACTGATTTCAAACAGTATTTAGTGAATACCATTTCTGTTCATTTGAATTTGACAAACTTTGTCAATATTTATAAATATCAAATAAAAATCAATGTTGTCCTGTTATTTTGAGAAGTGAAACCTCTTAAACTAAATTTAGTACGAATCGGACGTCGATATAAGATTATTGGAAGAATGAGATGGAAAGATATTTTTACCATAAATGGTAGGATATCTTTAAAAAGCTTTCATTGGAAGTTTATCGTATTGGAAAACAGACTATATTTAGTTTTATTTAGATTTTAAAAAAAGATGTTTAGATAATTAACTTAACATGAATTAATGACATAGTTTAAAAGGTATTGACTACTTTGTTATTCAAGAAAAGATAGGTATCATTATATGGATTTATTTTCATTATCTCTATGATCCGAGTCTATCTAGAATCTACACAAATGATTTGACCATAGGTTTATGAACATTAGTGTACTGTATAGTCATAACAAATAAGACAAGCATTTATTTATTGTTTCTAGAACAAGCTTTTATAGATAATATTACTTCTATAGCTTAGAAACAACTCTTAACTTTGCTTTTTGCAAGCTGGTGAGTAGGTCTGAAGCAGAGAGATGGTCTAAGAGTGAGTCACTCTCTATATTCAGAATAAACACTCACACACATGCACATGCACTTGTGCATTCATATAGACTGAAAGGTAAGTAAAATAACACCGTCAGCAAGAGGAGGTTTAAGTCAGGTTGAATCCAAAAGAAGTATTTTGCACTTCAATTTGTTTACATCCGACCTATAGCTAATAGCTATACATACATGTACATACATACATCATTCCAAAGATATATGATAGTCTAACGCTTTGACTCTGAAAAAAGTATTTTTTCTGAAAACATCACTGTTTTATTAAATATTGAATATTGAAAAGGAGCCTCCGTTTTCAGAGAAAAGACAATTCTCAAAGGCTCCTTTTCAATATTTCATAAAATGGTCAGGATAATTACTTTTTTTTCAAACAAGACAATGAGACGAATAACATGTCTTACACATGATATATTAATAGTTGTGATACGATGTATGGAATACAAATTTTACATCATATCTTACTATTTTAGGATTGACAATAGGATATATGCTTGTGGGTAGTGGGATTAATAAAGCACAAATCTGATATTCAAAGGAGGAGTATTATAAATTATACCCCACTTCCTGTCTCGTTGCTATGGTTTCTTTTGTTACAAGTGTAGGTGTATTAGCCGATACACCTATACTTTTTCTGATATACCTATACTTTTTCTGATATACCTACACTTTTCTTATATACCTACACTTTTCTAATATACCTACACTTTTTAACAACTGAGAAACAATGTAGTAAATTTTCTAAATTTACAAATTCTAAGTGATTATACTTTAAAAAATGTCAGATTATAAATGAACATATAAGGAACCTGGGATCGAACCCGTGTCCTGTTGCTTTCTGGCCGAACGACCTAACCATTACACCACGAAGCCAGTTGAAACTTTGTTGAACATTTTTTCATGACCAAATGAATAAGGTTCTTATAATGCGTGAAATAATATCACAAATTTATGTTTTTCTTTTTATATAAGAATGTAATTTAATTTTGGGTGCAAAATGTCTTAACATACTGAAAGTTGTTTCTGTTTTCTCTAAACTTTGGCCACGTTGACATTAGCCAAGCTGTTTATAGCGTTAGCTGTACATTTCAGCAAGATGCACGTGCATCTGCGTTGACAATGCTGTTTCGAGCCCAAAACATTGGTAACCATACAACGCAGGACGGGCTGCGTTGTCACAGACGAGGCCGTATTTGGGTTGTGCGTTTCATGCACAAGCTTGTTTAGTAATATTATGAAATAGTATCCGCTTACACTCGACCGTAAGTGGGGTATAAGACAGATTTACCCATACTTTTCCGAGTGTATCAAATGATACCCTACACTTTTCCCCGTTGGAGCCCCACGGGGAAAAGTGTAGGGTATCATTCGATACACTCGGGAAAAGTAAGGGTATATCTCTCACGTACCTCAGTAAAGCAACCAATTTGGGACAATTTGCTCAATTTTCTTCAATTTGGATCCTGTACTTTTGTACTGTACTGTTTTTATGTAAACCTTATGATTTTCCTTGACATTTTCTTTAGTGTGGAAAAGGATCATTCTGATGAAAGGTCAATAGTAGATCCCTTTTATGGCCTACACATTGATATTTCAGAGAAAATAGATTTTACGTATAATATAGAGGTTCACGTTTTTTTTATCAAAGAGATTTTATATCCATCCATTAGATTTTTTCTTCAAAGCATATAGACATTTCATGAGATAAATAAAAAAAATTACATTTTACAAATGTCAAATTTTCAAAGATTGAAAGTTACCAGGTTACATGCCTTTGAAAAGGTATTACGATATTATTTTCAGAGTGAACCTGATAGGTACTTGTTGGTTGTTATACAATTTCCTTTTTTTTTTTTTATTGAATTTGATATAATAGGTAATCTAAGCCACTTCTTTTTTTTTGTGCTCTTTTAAATTTTATACTGCCCTAAGAATATTTCTATTCAACTCAAGATCATACTCGCTCCTCGGAAAAGATGTTTCCTTTGAGGTCCCTTCACACACATTCAGCAGCACACACAAATTCAGTCTAACGCTTAGACTCTGAAAAAAACAATTGAACAAAATTGGAAAAATATTGAAAAGGAGCCTCTTTTTGACAGAAAATTCCATTTCTTACAGTCTTCTTTTCAATATTTGATAAATGATGATATTTTCAGAATAAATACTTTTTTCAGAGCCTGGGTGTAAGACCAACACAAATTCTGTGAAGTGACATCTTACCACAGCTAGCTGTGATAGGGTTAAAGAGAAATAGAAAAGTGACTCACCCACTATATACACAGTACACATAATACCCTCAATGTAAATCCTAGGATTACAGACTTTGGCCTTTGTTTCAGATAGTATATGCCAATAGCAGATAAAAAAGCCTTTTGGATTGAAAATCAATGACCATGTAAACAAAGTGAAATTGAAAATCGTTTGTCCAACAAGTATGATCAGGTTTGGAGAGATAGTACAATGTCAACATGGCGTAGCAGGCTTCAAAATCATGCATGTGCTATTCAGATAGATATTTGTGAAAGTTTTGCATTTCACATTAGCATGAAATTAAATGTATACATATAACTTGGTTAAAGATAGATAAAATGCTCATTAGAAATACCAGGAAAGCCATTTAAAAACATATTTCACGGGTTCAAATCATTGTTTTGATGCAAATTTGTAGGCATGTAGATACCTATTTTCATTATATTTCATAAAAAAAAACTTGCATAAATATTTAAAACCGGCTATGTCTCAAAAGTGAAAGTCTAAGTATTCTGAACTTTGTAAGCATTATAACTGCCATTGTACTACCGGGTACCTAAATCTGCTGAGAAAATGATTACACTGATAAGTTAAAGTTGCTTGTAGAGTAATCAAAATCCAATTTGAATTTTCTCTTTCCCTCCAAAAATGTCAAAAGCCGATCCATTATTGTCTTCTAGAGTCTCCAGGGACTCCTGTTAACAATTAGACACTGTTGATGCTGTAATACTGCAGTGGTCAGAAACTTAACTAAGTAACTTGGTCTGCTTTAGAGAAGTGGCCCAAATTTTAATAATAATAATAATGTGGGTAATAATAATGCGCTACCTCCAGGTGCTAATACCTGCTCATGGCGCAACCATCATATTACCCCTGGTCGACGAGTACGTAACTCTCCCTGAGGAGAATACAACCGGTCGTTTGTCAGGCGCTCAAGGTTCTAATTCAGACTACCATCGTATCATACCAGGTACCCATTTACTGCTGGATGGACAGAGGCACTTAGAACTAAGTCACCTACCCAGGGTGACACTTGTCTCAACTTGAACTCATGTCTCGTGTGGGGCAGGGAATGACCCTTCAATCTCTCAGTGACAAGGTCGCCCTCAGCCCTCAGCCCTCAGTTCTATTGTATCATATTGAGTTATGATTACCTGATTTTAAGGGAGCTTTGTTCATGTGAGTTCTGTCCACATACAGTAAGGTTTGGGGTAATGTCACATTGGAAAAGTGTACAGTACCATCCATGTTCCAGCCAACACTTGGAGTTTCACCACAATGCATAGCATCGTTGGTATTGTGGGCTTTCTTCCAAAGGGGTGGGATAGCGCAGTGGTTAGCGCGTTCGGTTTCGGATCAAGAGGTCCTGGGTTCGAATCCCGCAACTTTGTCTTCAGTAGAGAACTGTTCTACACGCAGTAAGGTTTGGGTGCAATGGTACACTGAATTTCAGAGTAGATACCCAAGGTTCGCTAGTTTCAGCTGTTGCTCGCAGGTTTCACCACAGTGCATAGCCACATGGCTCCCTGCCATAATACTAGCAGCCGCGATGTAAGTGAAATACTCTTGAAAGCGGCGTTAAACCCCAACTCACCTCACCTTCAAGGATAATACTAGCTGCTGTGATTAAACATTACATAATGTTTAAAGTTGTTGTTACCCCAAATCATCTCAGTTACCTAGCTAGGCACTCAGCATTATGTATATGGGTAGAATGATAGGTGTTGATCCGTGGCTGGCAATACACCGGTTGTACAAAACAAATTTCTGTTGGATTCGATTGGTGATCGATTAAGTTCAAATTCTTTCTCAGCAACCAATCTTTGACTTCGATGTTATTGGACATTCACTAGACGATGTGATGAGAACACTTATAGGTGTGAGGAATCTCAATTGATGTCAGTTAGCAACTTCCCAACTTTTCCCTGCTGAGATAGTGGATCGCTGCACCTGAAATGCTTAGTGGGCTCTTGATTTCCTGGCGCGGAAAAGTGAGGGTAATACTGCAAGGCTTAAATCAGCCAGTGATGGAGACTGGCAAGAGTTATGCCTTGCGATGGGAAGTTGGTCAGTTAGGTGAAGAATATAGTTTAATCTTGGCAGTGGTTCTGTAAATTGTAAGTCATTCGGCAGAGATCTGCTCATTAATGCCAAATCTTCTCATCCAGGAGGAAGCGATTCTGCTGACTGCCATGTTGTGACCATGTGGAGCTAGACTGGCTCATTGTCTCCTGTTGTGTTAAATAAGTAAGGAGGGGAAAGTGCTAAAAACAGGTCATACTATACAGAAATTATTTGTGGAACTATTGCATGAGTTAAGCGGGATGGAACAATTTGACATATGCTAACACTTAGACTTTGAAAAAATTTATTGAAAAGGAGCCTCTGAAAATCCTATTTGTCATAGTCTCCTTTTCAATATTCAATGAAATTGTGATATTTTCAGAATAAATAGTTTTTTATCAGAATCTGAGTATAAGACTACATTTGGCACTAAATATGCAGAGGATAATGCCTTAGAAGTAAGTCTACTGTATGGAGAATATGTGAAGAGTGCCTCAGTCTATCTGGAAGGTAGAAGAGAACATGCGTCAGTCTAGCTGGAAGGTAGAAGAGAACATGTGTCAGTCTAGCTGGAAGGTAGAAGAGACCATGCGTCAGTCTAGCTGGAAGGTAGAAGAGAACATGCGTCAGTCTAGCTGGAAGGTAGAAGAGAACATGTGTCAGTCTAGCTGGAAGGTAGAAGAGAACATGCGTCAGTCTAGCTGGAAGGTAGGAGAGAACATGCGTCAGTCTAGCTGCGTCAGTCTAGCTGGAAGGTAGAAGAGAACATGCGTCAGTCTAGCTGGACGGTAGAAGAGAACATGCGTCAGTCTAGCTGGAAGGTAGAAGAGAACATGCGTCAGTCTAGCTGGAAGGTAGGAGAGAACATGCGTCAGTCTAGCTGCGTCAGTCTAGCTGGAAGGTAGAAGAGAACATGCGTCAGTCTAGCTGGATGGTAGAAGAGAACATGCGTCAGTCTAGCTGGAAGGTAGAAGAGAACATGCGTCAGTCTAGCTGGAAGGTAGAAGAGAACATGCGTCAGTCTAGCTGGAAGGAAGAAGAGAACATGCGTCAGTCTAGCTGGACGGTAGAAGAGAACATGCGTCAGTCTAGCTGGAAGGTAGAAGAGAACATGCGTCAGTCTAGCTGGAAGGTAGGAGAGAACATGCGTCAGTCTAGCCGGAAGGTAGAAGAGAACATGCGTCAGTCTAGCTGGAAGGTAGAAGAGAACATGCGTCGGTCTAGCTGGAAGGTAGGAGAGAACATGCGTCAGTCTAGCTGGAAGGTAGGAGAGTACAAGACAGCCTAACTCCTACGCCGGACCATGTAACGGTATATGGTCTGTTTGCTGCCGTAAATCAGAAGCCGGGCCACTTTCTTCCCTGTGCCGAGTTTACCATTTCCTCGTCCATGTGACTTGAATGAAAAACTGTTATGTTTGTGAAATTCAGACTGATTTGCTTATGAAACTGAGTGGAACAGGATGTAGGGACAATTGAGGGTTTGTCTGGAAATATGTCTGATAGATTGAAAAAACTTACACAAGCTTTTGCCAAATGTGTAAACTAGTGTACATGAAATGCTTATTATGCAGAAAATGTGGCATTTGATTATTGTGGATGTGAGAACAGCAGTTTATTTTGTGTAATTATTTGGAAATTGTGTTTGAAAATTCTAATTTATATACAGTAAGTTCTTTGATGATATGGTTTTAAGAAATAGCCATTCCATAGCTTCTGAAAAATCAAGTTGAAAAAAGCTAAAATACCATAAAAGTTGTAAGAGTTAAAAGTGGTCAAATCAACCTTATGATCATAAAGTGATACAGTTGTTAAAATGTGTTTGAACTGGTTGTCAAGCAATTCAAGTATAAAGAGTCCTACTTGAGACATAATATCCTGAATTATCTAATAAATGTAAGGCAGGTAGACAAAATCACCAAAGCATATGTCTGGAATCAATAATGCATCGGTCCATAGTTTCTTATCCCGCTTGTGAGTCGATGCCGTGGGATGCTGCAGGAAGTGTGTTTCATGTTGACATAATAATGTGGATAAGCACTCAAATATGCTTTCAGTTTATTATTTATGTTACAGTTGTGAGGGGTATATATATATATATATATATATATATATCAGCATGGGAGTTGAGCAACAGTGTTATTATTCATCGACCGATCCTTGATCTTCAAGAGCTAGTCCTGTAGAGCTTCCAGAGAGCGATTCATCTGACAAGTTTATGCAATAACCAGATACCATTCCCCTCTCCACCACTCTCAAACTTATATATTGTATAACTTGTATATTTAGTCCATCGGGTGCTGTCTTCTTGAATTACTTATTAGAGATTGCAGAGATTTTCTTCACAGAAATTATCACTCGTCCTAATGTAAATCAGCCTTAATAGCCGAAAGCTGGTCCGTAATTGTTCACTAACGCTTCCTAATAAACTGATGCCAAAATATTATGACGTAGGGTGATGTTGAAATAATAGAGCAATAAAAAACTCCGTACAGTGTCTTGATGATAGCAGCACTTTGCTGGCTCTTTGATTGGAACAGGTGGGTGTGTGTGGTGGAGCTTTCACCGCCCATCACATGGCAATTTGTCTTCAGGTAGGCCACTTAAAGGGACGGCTCAGAGCTGTTGGGGCCGCCTGTTTCTTGGGAGGCAGAGAGCAATTGAGATTTATATTTTGGGGATAGAAATGTTGTAGGGAGAAGGTATTTGTACTTTAATTATTTTGAGTCATTGTTTTCTTTGGAGGCAGAGAGCAATTGAGATTTATATTTTTGAGGATAGAAATATCCAAAATGTTGTAGTATGAAGGTATTTGTACTAATTATTTTGAGTCTTTTTCAAGAGGAGAGTTTAATAAGGCAACAGAGTTGTTTGGGGTCTAATTCTCCTGGGAGGGGAGAGGGATATTTTGATATTTCATGAGGATAGAACTGTGAAAGTGATTAGGTATTCGTTCTGTTATTTTTTGAATGGAGAAGTTGGAGTAACCTTGAAGGAATATAATCATCAAAGACCTCTCAAGCCCGGTAGGAAGTTAGCGAGAAACTGATGGAACTGAATGTTCTATTCATGATTGGGGTTTTCTGGAGGAGAATACTCAAAAACAGCCCTATATCTTTCTACTTTATTTCAGTTTGAGACAGAATTTGTGATTTTTAAAAAAATAAACAGACCAGATATTGTTTTTTTTTTTATATGAAGTAAGGATTAGTTATATTCTGGAGGATGAAATTGTGATAGATTTGTATTATGAAATATGATTGAAAAATAAAGAATATTTGTACAAATAGATATTTACTCATGTGACCTCAGTGTTTTACCAGTATAACAAGTAAGAAAATAGATTCATTGCCTGTTTCTACAACAACAGCACTTATTTGTTTTGTGGTTTTTAATGTATCAGAACTATATTGCAGACTAGTTCTCCCCTTATTTTAGTCTTAATTTTGTTTGCAAACAAAATAAACTTCAACTGTTTGTTTGAGTTCAGTTTCTGTTTTCCATCATGATCTAATACTTAAAAAAAAAGTATACACAACAAAATGTGTTCACAATAGACTTCAGTGAGGTTGAACTTAGTTTTGCATGCTTTTCTCATATGAAGGGTAACAGATTTATATTTTCGTCTTCTGCGGTTAGCTAACCTGCCATGCAAGACCTATTACTCTGACAAGTTTTAGGTTTGTTGCTGTTTGTAGATAAAAAGAATTTATTTGCAGAGGGACCGATAAGCCATGTTTACTGTGGCATTGTGACGTTTATATCCAAGTTCAGTTCTGCTATGAAGATATCTGGATTCTAATCAAGGGTATCCGTTCTCCCAGTTTGAAAAGTCTGTCCCAGTTTTAAATTAGCAACACCTTACGTTTTTGCTCCAGTTTTGAAACTGATAGTCCATTTGCTAATGTCATATTTCTCTCATTGCTTCTTGGGGGTTGGATAGACCTTATGACTTCCTTCAAATTTAGACAGTTTTTTACTGTGTTTTTATGCTTCAAGAATGAATCCATAGGCTTTTTACATGACAAAGAGATTGAGATTGACAAAGGTGAGGTGAGGTGAGTTGGGGTTTAACGCCGCTTTCAAGAGTATTTCATTTATATCACGGCTGCTAGTATTATGGCAGGGAAAAAGCCGGCAACGCCATGTGGCTATGCTTTGCGGTGAAACCTGCGAGCATCGGCTGGAACTAGCGAACCATGGGTTGTACTACTCTGAAATTCAGTGTAGCATTGCACCCAAACCTTACTGCGTGTAGAACAGTTCTCTACTGCAGACAAAGTTGCCGTGCCCCTGGCGGGATTCGAACCCCGGACCTCTTGATCCGATTGACAAAGGTGATTTTCATGATCGTTATTGGGCCAGAGCACAAGGTAACTGGTTAGGGTTCAGCTTCCAATGAAGACTTCTGGGTTTTGAATCCTGCTGGGGGCTCAGCTTCAACAGCTGTAGAAAATTCTTCATGGATTTATAAGAAAATTAGACTTTAAGGTTATTTTTTGGGGCAAGTCAAAGGTAAAATTTGGTAAGTCAATGACCTTGGACATACAGATTTTTTACCCCTGATCAATGTCTCTAGAAGAGAACTGTTCTATGTACATTCAGTAAGGTTCGGGTACAATGCATTATAGGTATCCAGTATATTCAGTGTATCCCATCCCATAAAGTTGCATGTAGTTCCATTGCAATCTCTGCCTTCAAGGATTCTTACTGAAATAAAACAATACAAGTTAAATCAGGTTAAATTCATTAATGTTTAAACTCAATATCTCACCCCATCCTAAAATACTTGTAATTATATATAAATAATATATATTATATATCACTGTGTTGTTAAAAAGTAGAAGTTATTTGACTGCAAATGCATTGTTGTCTTCTTATTGATTTAATACATTTGTGTCATTCTTCAGGTAGTATGTAAACTATTCATCGATCACTTTCTGTACTTCTTCCAATGGTTGTCCTACTTAACAAAAGGGGAGATACTGTGGTATATTGAACTTTAATAGAATAATTTATAATTTTCTTACCATTGTTTATATTGTTTGAAAATGTTCAATAATGATTCTTGATTATTAAGAATGCAAGTTTTATTTTATGCCAACCGATTTGTATAGAAAGTGCATGTGAAACTGATCTTTAACGATACCAATTGTCCAAGAAAAGAATATTAGAGTGAGAAATGATGTTACAGTAGATTTTGATACCAGTAATATGATTACAAAAACCAAGTATACAAGGATATATATATAAAGTTCATAAATTGATCAATACAATACATATTGATAAGTACCAAATAAAAAGGGATCAACCCAGCTTCCAATTAATTTTAAAAACGACAGCAGATTCATGTGCAAGCCTGTCTACCAATACTGTTACTTCTTCACGCTCCAGTCCTCTGATAAGCTCTGGACAGATTGTTAGATTAGCATAATGTCTCTTTCCAATTAGAATCTGTCAACTGTAAACTTTCACAGTTGGAGTACATGGCCTTTTATCTCTAAACTACATCTTTAATGGATCCTGGGATCAGGCCTCTGTTTGTCATTAACTTTCACTTTATTGCTGAAATTAATATGAAACGCAGAATTATGCTGACTTCCTCTTTATTGTGTTGTTATTTGAGAAGTCAAATGTTGATTGAACAAAATCTAAAGTATTATCACACTTTCACTAATGTCAGTCAAGTGCATTTAGAACTTACAGCCAAGGAAACACATTTTGGAATGTTTCATTACCGTTCTGTTCAGTGTACTAATTTACAAAATACTGTCGAGTCCTTACTATCACTGGGACTTGTGGTTAGAAAAACCAGTCATTCTTTCTGCAACTTTGATAGACCCTCTGAGTTCTAAATAACCACACAAGTCAGACCAGTATTGCTTGCCATTCTTGCTTCTACCCCCATCTCCCCCCATCTACCCCCATCTAAAATGATCTACTGTTTTGAATGGAATGATCTTTTCAAGGACAATTCACGAAGCATAGGGGTGTTGTAACGGGGCAAAAACCTTTGTATTTTCCCCCCATATCTCCTAGAAAACTACATCGTTATAAACAGTCAACATATGCAATTATTTAATACCCAAAGGCCGTTCATTAGGTACAATATATGTAACAATTTCAGTGAAATAAATGGTCCCCTCCTAATAAATGCCCCCTTACAAATCCAGAAATGTCAATCTCCAATTTGCTTTTTCAGGATATTTTTTTATCCATATAAAGGTTATTCCAACTCACCTGCTACCCTTATGCTTTGTATCACAGTAAAAACAGCCAATGAATTGATTTAGATATTGTCAGTAGACATCACAGTTTTGTCTTACCGTTTCAGTACTGGAGAGTAGCAGCTCACCATTGAAACTGAACTAAGGACGGATAAATAATAAGTCAGATAAGAGGTTATGAGACAAAGGCAAACCTTGTTTGACCTAGAAAGATCTTGTCTGTGGATTTGTTAACAGTAGGGAGTAGGTTGAAAATGATTGATCTCAACCAGTAAATATTGTATGCAGTCCTACCCATTGTTAAATCATCAATCCATCGATTGTATTCTCTACTCAGTTCAATGTCAACATTTCATGTCTGTTAGCTCTAACGTCCTGCATTATTGATGATTTCCCTTGTCTTCTTATTGTTAATTTCAAATGTTCGTTATTGTCAGGAATTAATGAGGCGCTACTGAATAGTATTTAACACATATTTTTATCGTGAAACTGTGAAGTATTTTGTGTTGAAAATACATTTGAGAGAACATTCCCGTTTGCACATTTATACTGATAAATATTAAAGCATAGTCTTGAAACACATTGCTTTGGATGTTATTTTTAACTCTTCATTCCTGAAAGGATAAATAGGCTTGTGGCATGGGTCGTTGTCCGTTGTCCATCAGTCGACCGTGAAGCATCGTCAGTCGTCCAACTTTTCTTCCAGAATATTATTAGCATAAATATACAAAGGAGAATATGCCCTCAAACTTCATGTCGACAAACACTAGCTGGTTGTGACATCAGCGAATCAAGAAGGTAAATGTTGGGGATAATGTATGATTGAGAGATGACAACAATTTGGTCCCCCCAGATAGCATGTAAAACCCTCACTCTCCTGTTTGTACCACTTCAGTTCACATCAATATAGTGGCATACTTGCACAAGTAATATCTAAATAATTGATTATATTTTTGACAATGGTGATATCAAGAAATGCTAGATTGGAAATATATAAATATATGACTATCTTGAGTAAGCTGAGCCTTAAAGGCGCTGTAGCACGTTTTTTCGCTCAAATAAGTTGATGAAATGTATTTGAAAAATAATTTCACCAATAGTAAAACATCCTTTTCTCCTCGGAAAATAAAGTTTAGAACGAGTGTACATGTTTTGGTTAAGCCATGGGAATCGTTTTTGTAATACAAAATAATAAATTGTGTTCACAATAAAATGGCCGCCATGCAATTTTTGCTTTATACGCAACCTAGTTTTTACCACTACAGATAATTTGTTTGTGTAATAAGACGTTTTACCCTCTAAAGTTAATTTAAATGACATAAACTATCATTATAAATGGGAAATTTGACAAAATAAATTTTGCAAAAAACGTGCTACAGCGCCTTTAATAATAGAAATCAATGATGCTCGTATTGTAGACAGGATGATGTAGAAATAATCTTTTTCAGTGACAGTTGTAATGAATTATTGATATTCTTTAGTATGTCAATTATGAAAAATTTAAGCTTTTGAACTACAATCATCGATTACAACAATTACTTTTAATTTTAATAACAATTAAGAAAAATTAACAATCATGTTATATGATAAGATCAATCGAAAGCCAAGTTTATCTATTTTACGCTGAATCACTTGGATGATAAATTCATTCATTGACATGTGATTGACTAATTCTTACGTAAACATAGCAATGGCTATAAATCAGTAATGATAGAAAATCTATAGACTGTCACCTAGTGCTGTGATCAGCAAACTGACGTCCCCCATCCGTGACAGGATTGATAGTGTTCTTGGTGCGATGAGCATCTGCTCTCAGTGGATGCTTGGTTTCTGCAGCATATAGAATAAGCTAGTCTAACACTTAGACTCTTAAAAATAAAATAAAAAATTGAAAAGGAGCCTTTTTTTATATGAAAATTCAATTTCATACAGTCTTCTTTTCAATATTTAATAACATGGTGATATTTTCAGAATAAATACTTTTTTCATAGTCTGAGTGTAAGACTAAGAATAAACCTGAACAGTTAAAAGAGTGACAAACTCACGTTGCAATGTTCAGCGTTAGGCAACAAATATAAGTGAGGGAGACCTGGCAATAGTAAGAGGGGTGATGATGTTGTCAACTAATGGAAAAGCAACACTTGGGTTAGAAATATCTAAATATCCCTATATTCTAACCATATTTTCTCTGATGTAACCCGAGCCTCGAATACAACCTGCTTCATAGATAGATACAACCCATAAATTATGACCTTAACTAAACCTGGGGTAAGATGATGCAGAGGAAATTACCAATTGATTGTATTCAAGAAAATACAGTAGTGACCTGAGTGATTATTCAATTTGACATTCATTGCTTGCAATACGTGCTTAAGCTGTTCTCTTCCTTGTGCTGTTTTCATTTATGTTCTTCATGATCTACCATGTTTCGGTTCTCTGTGAGCTGTTTTATTATGTTCTTCATGATCTACCATGTTTTGGTTCTCTGTGAGCTGTTTTATTCTGTTCTTCATGAACTTCCTTGTTTCGGTTCTCTGTGAGCTGTTTTATTCTGTTCTTCATGAACTTCCTTGTTTCGGTTCTCTGTGAGCTGTTTTATTCTGTTCTTCATTATCTACCATGTTTTGGTTCTCTGTGAGCTGTTTTATTCTGTTCTTCAAGAACTTCTTTGTTTCTGTTCACTTTGAGCTATTCTATTCTGTTCTTCATAAATTGCCATGTTTTGGTTCTCTTTGAGCTGTTTTATTCTGTTCTTCATGAACTTCCTTGTTTCGGTTCTCTGTGAGCTGTTTTATTCTGTTCTTCATGAATTGCCATGTCTCTGTTCTCTATAAGCTGCCATCTTTGTGAGCTATTTCTGTCCTCTCTAGAGAAGTGTTGTACAAACACTGGAGTACTCGTTACCCGTCCCAGCTGATTGTCTCACCTGTACAGGTACATGTTTATGTAAACAATGCACTAATGGTCGGGACAAGTGCTTGACTGTTTGATGTTTACACCTGCCTTCAATAGCAAATGGTAAACAGCTTCAAAAAGTACTTGAGATTGTATTTTGATCTTGTGTACAGTCTCTATGTAAGGTGTTTTTTCCATTTATATGATGTTTGCTTATTGTTCCATGAATATGTACTGAAACAATAAACAAGAAATAATCATCAAAGTTATTTTACAGACACAACTTGTCCTTATATGACTTTCAGCCTCTTTCATCTACTCGATATAAAGCTTCATAGTGCACTCATAAGCTAAATGTTCCCGGCTATAGTGATTAATGCCAAACAATTTCTCAGTGGCTATATTATGGGAATCTGATAAAGAAATATGATCAAGCAAGATGGCGTAATTTGTAACCATGGATTCTTTGATGTCTTTTTGATTTATTTTATGTTCATGGTGTATTAACATTGTGTACAATGGTTACTACAATTGCTTCCAGATCTTAAGGGCTGTTAATATTATAACTGTCAATTGTTTGGCACTTAGACAGTATTTACTCCCTGGACCATGTGATTCAGCAACTTGGTCAATATTTAAATAATGGGCCAATATAGGAAAAACAGGGCCAAAACAAGACAAACTGGGCCAATAGGACATACGCATATGCACAATTTGTGAAAAAAAGCCATTTTCAAAACTCCACCAGTCATGTCTCTGTTGACCAATTAACTTCATAAAAAAAATGAAAATGAACTCTTTCTTTAGTCACATGAATGCAAATAAAATAAAATTTAAAGTGGTTAATTAGGACAACTTTTAGATCCTTGGGCTCTTGCGCTGGCCTCAAAATATGTACGTAACGCATATCTGTAACTAGGTCATTACAGAAATAATTAAGAACACTATATTATAAGCACCATCTGATCATCTCTATAAAGTGCCCTATGTTTAATATTAAGTATTTGGAGTCTTAATCTTTGGGTACTTTAGTACTGAAGTCTGGACTTATTTGACCCCCTTATTTCAATCAGGGTATAAGGGAAGGAATTATTGGTGTGTGTGCAGGGTGGGGGGGGGAGGAGTGATATTGGTAGAAGCAAATTGCTTGTTCAGATTATGAACTCAAGTAGAACATGGAAGTTACATGTCCAAGTTACTTATTATCCATGTGAGCACCGTACAGTGTCTATCTTCAGTTCTCTCTCTATTGTTGCTTCGATCCATCGGACATTGAGGCATGGCTCATCAATTTTCCAAGGTGTGCCCGAATTCTTTATTGGGGTCCTCTTTGTGTTCACTGAAAGGTGGAATCATAAAGACATTCCATTTCACAATTGATTCTGATGTTATTGGGTCTTCGCTGTCTATGACCTGTCAAAATGTCAATGCATGTTTTGCAGTAAATTGTTGATTTCCATAAGTCCTCTTGAAGTATGTTAAAAAAAATCAACCAATGTAGAATATGACATGAAAATGATAAAATTTTACCCATAGTTCAATCGCATGCTTGAATCATACATTCAGGTTTATCATATTAGTGGAAACTTTACATTACAGACATTGATCAATTTTGTTTTGTAGAGTGCTAAATTTATCAAAATGATTTTCCCATGATAAAAAAAATAACTAATTATGGATTTAGAACTTCCATATTCGAATGAATGAATGGTTTAATGTTGATACTACCATTTTCAAGCATGTAATGTTGTTGCCATTATTGACTATTCACTTCCTGCCTTTCTCCTAAGTAGCCCAGGTTGACTGTGACATTGAGTCTCAATTATCTGATTTCTCAAGGTGTGTTTTTCTCCGACACAATCATTCAGGTCCTGGGTTGTCCGGCTGCAAGGTCTGTGACATGTTGATGGCCGCCGGGCAAACATCCGCTTGTTCTGTCGGTCTTTGATCTAATTTGTTGATCCAGATACTAGTACAGGGTTATCGATGTTTCCATTGCAAGCATGCTAATTGGATGTATCATACATTTTAATGTGTTATATTACTAATATAAAATGACAATATTTTTGCTGTATAGTCGATGCACGGATTCTGTTTTGCTCTTATGAAACATCATAATCCTCTTCCAAAAAACATGTTCTGATTCAGTCCTCAAATCTCTATTCTCCAAAGAACTGTTTCAAGATTTTCTTTGTTGTCGTTTTTTTAACGTCATTGTTTATTTTAGAGACTTTGTTTCTATCTCTCCATCCTGCACCACGACATTTGTATCCACATTTCTTCCCCTGATTGTCTAAACAGCTTATGCATTGTATTGTGCTATAAATAACCTGTGGATAAAATTACTTTCTCAATTAATGAAAAATGTTTCCGGTTAGTAGTCCATAAGCATTCAGGAATCAATACTATCTTTTTCCTTGAATTGAAGTTGGACCTTGAATATAACCCCGGGCCTCGAATGCAACCCGAGGGGTCTTAGGGAGCTGAGGTAAATACAATGTGGGTCTCGCATATGAATTTAAGGCCTACCATAGTTCCTCCAATACAACCCAGGCCTCGTATAGAACTTGGGGAGTAAAGGGTGCTGAACAAAATATTCAAGGAAATACGGTAAAAAGTAATAGTAACCACATGCAACGATATGTAGTGTGGTCAGACAGTGAGGAGAAGACACCGTCAAATGAGTTTGTATACAGGTAAAAACAGTACTTTGAACTTTTATTTCTCAGAATGTTATCCCTCCTATGTCAACCGCACAATCACTTGCTGTTTATGGAATATCAAAGACAGCTTCTAGTCTTTATAGGCATTTCACAGGGCATCTCATATTTATTTAAAGAAACCAAACACATGATATTGATTATGATGATTCTTGTCACTTGTTATACAACTATCAAGCTCACTTTTACTTTTAGAAAATTGAAAGTTTGCATTGATTACTTATACAAGGACCACCTCTAGTTGACATTCTTATCATATTGTTCTACATATCTGTGTATGTATCCTATTTCACAACTCCTAGCTGTTGCCTAGGTTAATGGCCCTAATATCAATTCTAATATGAAGCCAAGTTACCTTCACTTAGTAATCAATGCTGATTAATGAATAAATAAGTATGTTTTGGATGTTTCGTATGCATACAAATTTTACCATATGGTTAAAAAAAATAATTGAGTCATATTATCTAATTGATTTACCAGTGATCAAGATGTTTATTTCTAGATTGGTGAAAAATGCCTTTACTTCAAAGTTCCAGCTGTAGTTCAGGATAGTCTTTCTTCAGCCAGTAACAAAACGTGGATTATTGATAAAGAGTTATGATTGCTGTACATTGGTCACTTAGACACATTTATTAATCAGCTAGTGTTAACCTATTTGACAAAGCTTTAGTAATATATAATAATAGTGAGAAAATATTTCACATTTGCTGTATACCTTAATTTTGTTGGCACTCAACTCTGTTTTAATAAAAACTGAGAAGTTTCTTATAGGAAGGATTATACTTGTAAAAGATGATAGAACTAGAATGCAAATTAAAATTGGGTTATAGCCAAAATGGCCACAAATACAAAATGACCACAAACAGTTATGTCAGATTCAGAATGGTTTCAAAATTTCAAAATGGCCAAAAACCCCTAGTCAAATTGGTCATAATGAAAAGTCAAAATGACCACTTGTCATATTCACAAAGGCCATACAATAGAACTACAATAGCCTCTGTTTTTAATTTACTGATAGATGTTTTCCTTAGTGCCAGCATGGAACTTAAAGGAAGGAGATGTGTAACAATTTTGAATTCTTTGAAGCAGTCTACAAGCAATGGATTCATAATCTCAACGATATGCCTCTTACCTCCAAATGAGTCAAAACTGATATATGATATGCTATCAAACCTGATGGTTCATACAGTCTCTGCTAATAGACACAACACTCCCTGATCCATATATACACCTAGATTACCCTTGATTCTTCTCTCAACAACTGCTTATGATTCAGGCGCTAATTACGCAGAAAGTTGTCAAATTCTGAACTTATTTTCCGTGTCAGTGCTTTTTTATAGTTAACTCCTGGAAGTTGTTTATCGGATCCATCACGTGTTGGTGATTGGTTGTAAATGTTCAGGAGTTAATAAGCGTAATGCGCGTGCACCACGGTAGCAGTAAGATGCAGCAGGAGGTAAACCTGCACTTTGTACTTTCTCTAACCATTACGTTGCGATATTCTATTTTACCCCTTTAAACCTCTGTGGTAGAATATTCGGACCCTCTAGCTCGCAGCCGTATTTTGGCTGAGGTCTTCAATGTTGGTATGAGAAACACAAACAAGATCCAGCTTGAAACGCATCAAACAAACCGATGGTCAATATGAACACATATTTTGTTTTTCCTTGCCTCCTAAAATTTGACTCTTGATTAATATTTCAAAAGTTCAAAAACTGTCCTATCATAGAGAAGGTAATGTCTTGATCGGAGGTGTTGCAGCCAGACAGTGCATAATAGTACATGTACCACACTGTAGTTTATTGTTGTAATAATGTCATATATATTCTTGGTTTTTCTTTACCATAAACCCTTAAAATTGACCTAACACGACCCTGAGAATCAAACAATGAAAATGTTTATGAATTTATATTTTCTTTGAAACTTTTTGAATGGATAAGAAGCTTTTCATGAGATGAACTTTTAAATAAACTAAGAAAATATGCAAAACCTATCCAAGATTTTGAGAAAAAGTGATGAGTACCGTGAATATAGGTAATGTAGTCTAAAATCTGTGTACCACAGAAGCAGGGTGATGAGTGCTTCCTGCAGTCAGTGAGTTCATTGTAGTACATTGTTCTACACTGTTGTACAAGGTGGTAATAACAGGGAGGTATCACTGATTATACCCTCCTTCTCTATACTGAAACAACTTTATAGAAGTATATATGGAATTTTATGCCATGTCTGCCAGGAAGTCCAGTGTAGATTTAAGTAAATATTGCCCTTGTATCTAGGTCAGTGTATAAAGCAATGATAAGCATGTAGATAAGGATGTAAGCATTTACAAACAGTGTCAGACTAGACTGGAGAGCTCCTTTATGCAGCTTGGAGAGGGTACATAGGGAAATTATGCAAGATCAGCTTAATCATGAACTTTGAAGTGCACTGTCTATATAATAGTTTAACTACACTATTAGGATCCTTGCATGTTTATTAACGGACTATTGGTAGAGATTAAGGTCCGAGACTTTCAGCAATTGACATGGACATGGTCTCATCTGTTAGTGATTGTCACCAATGATTGATGGTTTAACACTTAAACTATTGAATTACTTAAGAAACTTATTTGAATAACGTTAAATCATTCAGAGTGGCTGTTTTACAGGAATCAAACTAGTTGACAAAGGGAATATTCCTGGAATCTCAACTAGATTATGATAGGATCTCTCAGAATATTGCAGGATCTGAAGGGAAGGTTTAAAGATTTGGATCAAGAGATTCCTCCATTATTTTCTACCAGGTTTCTCCATGCATGCAATATGTTTTTTGAAGAATGCTACATTTTAGTTTCAACCAACGTTTGCAGGTTTTATCATAAATACGATGTTGTTGTTGAACTTCTAACCTCATCTTTAAATATATTTCATTAAAATAATTCTCGATATCGGATATTGACACCAATGACTAAAGGTTAGTCAATATTGCATGTAGAGCTGCAGCATGAGTAGGTTGAGAACTGGGAAACACATCACACAGTGTGTTGATAACCACCCTGCCTTGCCACTTAGTTGCTGAAATATGCCAAGTTTAGTGTAAAGTTAGCATGGAGTGTGTTTGATCACTAAACCATACTTCCTCAAGGAGAGGCTGATCTCTGTAAAGTGCGCAGAAGCGGGTGATGACATCACCGCAGGATTAACATGTCTTCACGTGGAACAAGTCACGATTGGGGTTCCTCGGTGCTGAAATATTCTTTCATGTTTTATCAGAGTTTTTTGAGGTGTCAAAATATCTTCAGCCATGTTGCTGCTTAAGTAGTAAGTCAATTTAGTTGCATCATCAGGGTTGCCTTATATCTCCTTCATTTTTTGGAATAACTCATTAAGATAATAAATCACAAAAGTTAAAAAAAATGGTCTTGATTATTATTTATGTTGGTGTTTTATGTCATACAACAGATAGGGTGTGAAAAGAAGTTTCAAATTGTTAAGAATTGGGCTAAATATATTGATGACAACTTCTTTGTTCATGTTACAGATTCTTGTGTCGATAACAAGCAGCAGTCCGACTTCAAATTGTTGTTAGATTATGTTTCATCATGTGGATTAAATTATGCCCCTTCATTGATAAATTAAAATGACAAGTGGAATTTGTTATTCAAGAACTGTGAACAGAGCTTTGGAGAGTATGTCAAGGCTTCTGATAGGCAAGTCTGAAGCAGAGGGTGTAACGATGTGAGTCTAAGAGTGGAGAGGTTTGCACTCAGAGTTTATCATAAAAAACATGGTTTACTCTGGAAGTTTACAGAGATCTCTCCGACCAGGCTGAAGTGACATGGGCTTTCAAGTGGTGATTCTGTTAGCAAATAGATCTCCCATATTTCAACTTTTCAACAGTGTTCAAGAGAAACATTTGAATGAGTTAACTTAAATGTTGCTCGAAAATTTCATTAAATAAATAGAACTTATTTTTCTACATTTAGGAAAGGAACGTTGAATCATTTCTGATTTCATTTACCTAAGAGAAACGTTAAAAAAATGGTAAAAGAGACATAAACATGCCTAAATCCTTGCAGAGAATTTGTGAATGTAATTTTAACGATCCATTTCACTTCACCCAATTCCAAACCTGATTTTGTGGTTTCCAAATTGCATTCTAACAGGTTTCAAGCAGTTAGTGAAGTTTATGTGCTGACAATCCCGTTAGTGTTGACGGTACTGTACACACTGTGGATCTGTTTTAGATAACCACATCATGTCACTATGATCAGTGACGTATGTCTCTCTGCTCTGATTACTCTTACCTGATTATGCATTTATATTTGATTGATCAGTCGTGTACCATGCCTTATACATAGTCATTATCTTGCTTTGATATTTGATGGATTCTTTATTATATCTGATGCATTGATTTTGTGTGTATTTTTGGCATTTTTATGTCCATTGGTTTCAGATGCACTTAATAATCCCACTTTCTGATATTTCAAATCGCACAGTTGAAAAGATTCCCCAATGAACTGTTTAAATGCATCAATGATGTAGTAAATGACAATTATAATACTTGTAATTGCATGTTTCATACTTAACTTTGTAAGTTTCATACTTGAAAACGATACAAGAATCTGTATTGAAACGTCATGCTTTTAGAATAAAACAATTCTCATTCATAATTGTTTTTATTTCACTGTTAAAACTAATGTTGGATTCTGTAAAACTATTTAATTTCATGTGACATGCTTTGAAAACTGTAAAACGTAAACGTAACTGTTATCTATGATACTCATACAGTCCCACGTAAGTGATTCAAGAAACAAGGAGAATGATATCACTGGGGTCTTTTCAGTGGGGTACTATTGTGCTATTTGCAGGATGATTTCATAGTTTTATATTGTGATGCATAGCACTTGCAGGCTTTCTTCTACTATTATTACATCAAAGGTTGCAACTGAAATTCTCTTGGAACCCACATAAATCCCAAATCTCCTCACCTCACTGAGTAGGGAGAGGAATAATGGCACTATGAAGCAGGGTTGTGTTCAAGATTCAACCACTGATCAAGCCTATTTCAAGGGGACTGTTTTGTTCTTGAACAGACTTCTGCAGTGGCTGGCTGATAAATCAGCTAGACAGTGATGACCACAAAATTGAAAGATGATTTCTGGTCTGGTATCAATTTCATAATCTCATTTGTTTGTATTTTGGAGACTGGTGACTAATCTAATTCCAACAGTATGAGGTAAAAATAATAAGACAAATGACTTAAAAATAAGCTGTCACTTTACATTCCTTTAGAAGTAAGCAGAAATCCACGGGAGGCAGGTATTCCTTTTTATCCTCTTATTTGTTTGTAATTTGGAAATTAATTCAATTCTAAAGTATGAGGTTAAAGAAAGATAAATGACTTAAAAATTAGCTGTCCGTTTACAGTTTCTTTATGAGTAAGCATAAATCCACTAGTAGCAGGAATTGAGCTTCAGTCAGCTGTATGCAAGATCGTGATTGCAAGCTGGGTGTCTGATATGCAACATTTTCTGCAGCTGGCAGGGAGAGGGTTAAAGAAATGAACCAAGAAGTGTTTCTTTGAACCCATTCATTCTTTGACACAAGTAGTCTGAGCGTGAGCAGACAAGTACTTCCTGTGCAACTGGCAGGAAATGAATGAGATGCCTTCCATGTTTATATGGAATACCTGGCACGATGACACGTGTTACGATTGATTGAGAATGAGCCTCCAGAATTAGTGCATGCATGCATATAACAACATTGTGACATACATGTGGAATGAATTAGTATGCCGTTAATAGTTTTGATATGAGTTTGACATGGCTATTGGGATATATATTCCCCCTGGTTTTGATGTGTTCAAGCTGTCTTGCATGCATCAGAGAAGTATACAAGAGAAAATTCCCCAAATATCCAGTGATAGCTTATCTTTAGCCAGTGAGCAAAACTGCATAATTTGATTTGTTAATAAGTTATGTTTTCTTTTAATTGACCCGTCAAAATATTTTTGGCAATAATGAATGCAGAAAGTACAGAGTTATAGCTAAATGGGTCATGGAATCACCCTTCCATCTCTATTATCCAGCAATGAGGCAGGTTACCAACCCATGTGGTGAGCCGTGCCCATTGTTGCTCAACTTCAATGATAGCGGTCAGCGGACCACGTGCCACCATTAGTAATGTGTCCTAGTTCATACCACAAAATAGAAACCAAAATTCAAGATATCAACTCTCCAACACAATACTCACCAAACATCAAAATATAAGGAATTTCGGATTACAAAGTACATGACATAACCTGCCCAGAAAACAAATAAAGGGCCAATCGTAAGATGTAGGACTGATGATTATGTATGCCACAGATTGCTGACCTTACATGCCTAATTTCACTATAAACCACACATTGTATAATCTACAAGATGATGTAAATCAAGAATCCAAGTTTCATTCTGTGGCTGATGTCTGACATATGAACAGTTGGCAGGTAAACGCTATTGTCTTTTGACAGGAAGATAGCATTTTCAGGTTTTATTCTTAAGTACTGGATTGCATGTTCAAGGGTGATGATAGTGGTATTGTCGTCTATCAAATGTCATTCTTTCTTACCCCCACATTCTGCTTGTATTCCCCTCTGAAAATAGCCACAGAAATTAACTTTCTTTGTTAGTTGATATTTTAAAATTTTTCTCCCATTATTCTAAAGCAAGAACATATATATGTCATATGTCACAGTCATGTGTATTTTGAAATATCAAGATAAAAACAAACAAAGTATAAATCAATACATACTGTTTCAACTACAACATTAAATAAGAATACCAACATTAAAATAGAATAAATTATTTGATCAGCAAACAATAACGAAACTGTAATCTGTTTATACCTAAGATCACCACTTTTTTGATACATCAAAGTGATCACAACGTAAAATAACATATGTACAACAATCAGATAATCACTGATCAGAGTTCTTGTCAGGTGAGGTGATCACAGCGCCCTCTATCTGTAGTTGAGGGAGATTCACACGCAGAATCCCTGAATCCTTGAGTATCCGTTGTCTCTTCACAAGACGCTGGGGAACACTGTACAATGTTTCCTCTATTTAGAGCCCATTTGTTGATCTATTCAGTCAACCATCAAACACAGAATGATTTCAGTCTCTAACTCAACTAGATGTAAACAAAGCATTGGTATTTAAATCTCTGAAGGGCATTTAAAGTTGAATATATAAAAATATTAATTGTGTAAGGTATGAAAAACAACTTGACAATTTGGTTTGTACCTTTATCCTTCATTTAGGAGCAAGCAGATCATAACATTTTTCACAATAAAGATATTGATGCCCAGAAGTCTTGGAGGTAAATGTTTGAACTCAAATATTAAAACAATCAATAGGTATTTGTTTCAAGATACCATTATGACACACACACTCAGCATCTAGAATATAGCAGTACTCATAGACACCACATACATATTAGGAGAACCATCGTTCTCATCGAGACTAACATTTAGTCTCAGAAATATTGTTCTTACCAACAACATTTTATAAACAATTCAAATAGTTAAACAAAATGGAGCCCTAAAGATACCTTTATTTCCTAGAGCTGAGTAATCTAGACTTGCTATAATTTTCTAGACTGGGCTCGTCTTCAATTGCATATTATGCCCTTTAGGCTACTTGGGTCTGGATGAAAGACTTGGTTCTGATCAAGACACAGCCTCTGTTATTAGGAGATATAGACTTATATAGATTGTAGATTTGGTGACCCTGTGACCCCAAATAAGGGCCACAGGGGTCATAACCTAAAAAGCTATTTTCATCTTCTTCTCTAGAACCAATGACTCCAGAGAGCTGAAAGTATATGTACAGACTCCTTTGCCAATGGGGATTCTAAATTGTAGATTTGGTGACCCTGTGACCCCAAATAAGGGCCTCACAGGCCATTAATGGACAGACTTGGTTCTGATCAAGACACAGCCTCTGTTATAAGGAGATATACCCTGTCTCTTGAGCTGATCTGTGGAATGCACATTACACAATCTGCCTTATCCTCCAAGCAGCTCACGCTTGTCATGTCCCAACTAGGATATTACACACCACCTGCAGAGTGTACAGCACAAGATGACAGGTGCCCCCTGTGGTATTGACCCAGGGGCAGCTTCAAGATTTTCGTAGGAGTGAGACACTTCTCAGTAACATGTATGACAAAATCGTCTTCACAACTCCCAAGTTATGCATGTGGTATAAATTTGAAATCTGGAAACGTGTTATTTTTCTTTGCAGTCTATCCTACCAAAGTCGGAATGGGGGGATTGTAGGTGAGCTATGCTCATTTTTACTCTTGTTGTACTTGTGGGCCTGATGATTGTGTATACATATAGAAGTTTATTACCCACAAGGCAGAAGACAACGAGTTAATATTTTTTATGCGAGCACATCAGCTCATATCATGTTTGCCTAGCAACCATTGTTTCACAGTGAATTCCTGTATTTCGTCGTCTGTGATGTCATTAAACAATTGTTTGTGACATCACTATAGCTTGTCGTCTCAAGAGATATGGGTCTTTTCCTGGCTGCTTTTATGTGAATCCAAAGGAATAGAAAGGAAAATATTACACTTGAGAGTGTGTCATATGACATTTACGAAAATCGTGCACATTTTTTTTTATAACTTTCGCTCTCACTCTGGCAATACTCAAATTCACACTTGTTTTGTGAAAGTCATATGACACACTTCTTCAGGTAATAATCTCTGTCTGAAAGTATGCCCTTCCGACAGAACCCATAACCAGGTTACTTTCAGTCTGGGTTGTAACTTTGAGGTTTATGTTTAATTCTCAGATGAAAAGTGAAAAAAAATAATGCTTTAGGGCCATAACTTTTCAAGCTTATCTTATCTCATACACTGGATATAGTAACACAAACCTTTAATTGTTAGCTCTTAAAATAATTAGACCTTGTCAACTCTGCAACTTGCATTCTTCTGGATATTGTATAGCCACATTGACGTTTGAGACTTTCTCTTCCAGTGATAATACAAATCTCTGCCTTATAACTGGAATGATTCTGAGCTAGCATTATATCCTGTAACATTTGACCTCATTGTTCTGAATATTTATGTGCTAAGATAAGGGTTTGTGGTTTCTCTTAATTTCTCTCGCATTATTTCTTTCATTTTGAGTGAAAAGATGTTGAATGCAAGGAAGAGAAATTAATTTTATGTCATGCAAACTGCAATAGATTTCAATCAATGTACATTACAAATGTTTAAAATTATAAATTTTGTGTGGAAACCAAGTCAAACTAAGGCATTTGCTCCTTTACTAGATGAGAATTTTATTGGTTTTCAATGTTTCTTCAAGTGAATGAGGTGTTAAACAATCTAGAAACAAGTCTTTTATTCCAAATATTGTGACATTTTAATGAAGATACTTACACCATGTTGAAGCAAACGTTATTGACAAACTGAGAGGCTCTCCTTGTGGCTACTTCGCCATTGTGAAAATAAACTGGAAGGAGACGTGAGTGGAATTTCCCGTTGAGAGCTATTCTTGAAAGCTTCCTCTAGTTATCAGATACAGAGAAGAGGATGGGGAGGAGAGGCGTACTACTGTTGGGCTGCACGACCTTTTCATCCTCTCTGGCTTAATCTTGCTCTTTGGAGAGACTTGGCTGTTTAATTCTGAAGTTCATGTCATTATGTCTTTAATTAAATGAATATTCCAGGATATTTCTTCTTAGGCAATCGCTCATCTAAGATTATTACCTTTGTAAATGAATTGTGATTCCTGTGAATTGGCCATGTAGAATGGCTGCATGGCCATTCCTTCCTCTGTGGTTCAATCTCGCTGTTCCAAGACAGCTATCTTCAGCCAGTGATTACTGATTATTACAATTGATAAGGCTACATACAAAAATTAAATGTTTCTTGGGCATTGGCGCATCACCCTTTTTTGTGCGGGTGTAATTTGAAAAACTAAATTAAGAATTTGCCACATTACTTTTGGTAAACTTCCAAATCCCATTTATCCAACATATATATGGGTCTACAGGAACAGATGTGCTTCCATTTTGTATGCTTCTACCACTTCCAGGCTATAGTTTGATGGAAAAATAAAATGTACTCCTCCCGCATCATTATTTTTTCCAACAAAAAATAAAAAGAAAGCCCTACTGCCCTCGTCACTTTTGAAAAAATGTGCCTGAGAAACATTTAACTTTTTTTATGCAGTCTAATGATTCCTATAAATGTACCACTTGATTTGGTACTGATTAATTAGCAGCTGGAGTGTTAATGTAGGTAGTGTTTTCATGATCATGGATGTTGAGTTCAACAAGTGCACAGCCTATGCTTCAAATTTTCACAGCAATGACATCCCATAATGGTGTTGCAGGATTTCCCCTGTTATAATTCTCACAGCTTTGATGTAAGTGAAATACTCTTGAAAGCAGCATTAACTTCTCCTCAACAAATGTAGCACACTTCTCTGGCAGTTGATTGTAAGTTAAGCTGCACAACTTTATCTCTGTTTAAAAAGCGAGTGTTAAGATTGGTCTTCTGGCGGAATCTGTTGTAAGAGAAATTTGTCAGACTTACTCTCTGAAGATTATTTATGTGTATTTGTAGCATTTTCTGGACTGCGCTTTTTAAGACTCTCTAAACATTTAATTCTGCAATAAAGTACTAGTTGTTGAATGATGTCTTGGAATGATGGTTCAAGGTACAATAGGGTCATGACAATAATAATAATATGTGGATCAAGCTATTTTAGTTCTTAATTCTAAGTTATGTCATTAGATATGTAGTGTTTCAGTTTTGAGATAGACAGAGTACAAAACAAAATATTGAAATTGAGCTCTTTTCAGAAACACAGTGATTGAAAGATTATATATGTGTATATAAACAGCACTAACGTGAGGAGAGGTTGTCAAATAAATATTAAATGGCCACCAAGGAAACATTTGCAATTCAATCAATGCTGATACTGAAGATATATAAATATAGATAAATAAGCTTACATGTTGATAATTAACATTTGTGCTAGTATTTTAGAAGAAAATTTCGAATTATTCATTTATATTAGCTCTAAAATTGATTTAAATTTAAACACTGTCTGCATGATTTCAAGACTATGGTGGAGATATGAAACACATAAGGTCCAGATGTGATCTAGAACTGACAAATTCTCCTTTCCCTCTATAGACTTGCCAAAATTTCGAGACCTAATTTTTCTCTCGAAATTTGCTCTTCAATAATGGCCTTAAATAAACTTATTCTACATACATGATAAACTTAGATTTGTAAAATTGTTTTTTTCTTCTTTAATTTTCCTGATTTTACTGATTTACTCAATTGGATCGTCATGAATGTAGAGTTCTCCCCGAAGGAGGAATCCATACATTCTCACTGCAAGGAAATGTGCTGCACATGTGAAGTTGAAACTTTGTTTATTGTGTACACTCTGTTTGGATTTCTTTTATATTTTATACCAAAATTCCATTTTAGGGTTTCAGACAAAAGGCCAGTTATAATCTCAGACTGTGAAAATAAACCAGAGTTGCTATAGAATGTTATAGCAAAAACATTGAGTCAGAATTTGAACTTTTGGTGTCAAATATTTGAAATGGTTGAAACGAGATATTCCTTACAAATGCAATTTGTTTGGACTGTATGTTTGTATTTTAAGAGGTTTGTAAGTATTAAATTCATAAAAAGTGTAAATGAAATATGGATTATTACAATTTCTTAATTGTTATCACACTCGGTGTAATACTAATAATTCCTTATGTTTATGATTAAAGTTACATGATATCTGAAAATTCAGTAAGTTAGAAATGGTTTGGCATTAATTAATTAATTCAGCAATTAAAGAGATAAAGCATGTCATCTTAGACTTATCCAGGAACCTTGAAAGGGTAAGGGGCTTCACCCAAGGGCTCCCAAGTTTGCATGCAAAAGTTTTCGGAGGGGGGTCTAACCCCCTGAACTCTCCCTCTGTATAGCATGATATATATATGATGATTCTGTTTGACGACATCTTTGTTTCTCTTCCATTGCAGGTGCCTCATGTGAAGAACAAACACACAGATATGTTTTGGGATCGAATAAAAGTAAGTGTATCTTCCTTCAATCCTAGTGTGTAACTATGAGCTGACTTTCTTAAAGAGGTTGCATACTGTCATGTATGTTTTAGTAGTATTCTGTTGTTAAAATGTTATTTAAAAAAGATTTTTTTAAAATGACTATTTCTTTATTGTCAAGATAGATAACATTTCCACCTAATGAAGGAGTAAGCAGATATCTCCGGAAACGTGTATCTTCACATTAAAGAACAAGATTTTCTGGATAACACATTCTTTATCGTGAACATACACAATGTACAATGAACAGTTCTTATTCTTGGAATCCAAACTGTCACTCCGTAGAAGTACTTAGAAAGTAAGAAGGTTTTTCTCCTGGTTTGAGATGTGTTCAAGGAAAAGGAAGAATCCTTGTCACTGAAACTTGTATATCTATATATTATAATGAGGATACTTATATCGCGCGCTGAATTCCACAACACAAAGGGCCATGCTCAAAGCGCCACACACATTATTACCCTGGTGTAAGGACCAACATCGTTCCTTTTTCATTCTCAACTCCCTTGGGAGTATGCAACCTGGGCTACCAATTAAGGCGCTCCAAGGTTATTTTTCACATTGCCTGCACTTCCAAACCAGGTACTCAATTGTACTGCTGAGTGAACAGATGCATTTTGTAAGTTCATGATTAAAATAAAAACCTCTTTCTAATGTTTATAAACAAATTAAAATTATAAAAAAAACACCACTTGGATTGAGTGAATGTATTTCTCCAAAACTATATCTATGTTCATCATATGCCAAGAATCAAACATCCAGTGTTTGATGAAGTAGTAAGACAGGTTAAAATTCCTTGGACAAACAAGTGGTTGATATATTTGGATTGTCAAATAAAGTGAGAGTTCAATAATCTCTGACCAGATATCACCAAGCACCTGTTTGTTTGCTCTTAGACTGGTAGATATGATCTTGTATATCCTCACTTTCAATCGGTATTTCGAATCAGATAAGGGCTAGAGAACAATTGAATTAGCTTTGTGCTTCACTGAGACTTTCAAATAGATGGAATTTCAGGTCTGTGTGTCAGGAGTGATCCGTGAGCGTGATATATGGTGTATACACCAACACTCCAGCCAATCACAGAGCATCTACACCTGCAGTGGGGGCAATATTGTTTTGTTTGGTTTGTTATAGCTCGCATTGTAAACAAATAGCGAAAGGAAATTACTCATTTCTTTCCCAGGCCTTTTATATGATGACTTTTAAAGTTTATGTCCTGCCTCATATTGTTTGATCCATGAGGGCCTAAATATGTGGAAGTTCTTCTTCAACAATGATTTATTATCTTCAAATATATAACTCTTCACCTGCATGATATTGAAAGTTCTGTGTATCCTTATTTAATGTGCACAAACCAAACTTTGATGGTTTTCTCACGTTATTATTGGTTTATGATTCCTGATATATTGAGATTATGGTTTGGCACCGAGTGCGATGAACAGGTTGATTTACCTGCACTGTAAATATTTCAAATAATTAGGTGAATATTTGAAAAATGGTGCTTGAAGTGTAAGAATAAAAAAAAGGAGATCTTTTTAGAGTTTCAATTAGTGTTCTGATGTTTTGCTTCCAAGGCTAAACCTGACATTGGAATGTTTCCTTTAAATAACAAACATGGCGTAATTCAAGATTTCTGTTCCAGCAACACATAATTATCAAGTACTGTTTTGGTTGAGAAGCTAATCCGTCAAAGAGATTAAACTTATCAGTCAGAAATATTATAAGCAAGTCCAAAGGTATTATGTTTCAACAAATTTGAATCCAAGAAGATTACTCATCTGAGAAATTTAGCACATCTGGATCAGGGCAAGAGAGAGATAACCCTGTATATTATACTCCCAAACACTGATAGCAATCTTGCACTACTGAAAGACAGTCTTGTTCCAAATGTAGGCCAGGGCTGCTATTGGATCAGCAAGTCTGCAGCCTGGTGTATAGCGCTGTATATCATACGTCAATAGTTTTTCATTTCAATAATGCCTGGTGTATACAGACATGTTATAAATGATTACTGACATGCCATACTGGTTTGTATTACCACAATACATGCTGACCCCTGGCCTCTTGTCAACAGGTTTTGTGGGATATAGATCTATCAGCTGATTGTAAGGTCACGATAGTTCCAAATCTACTGTCACGTCCCCCTCGTAGATGGAATTTCTGTCATATATGCACTGTACTCATCTGTCCTGGAAACCTGAATTGCAAAATTAAACCAAAATAGGCCTAAGAAAAGTTATCAGATTATAATATTTCATAAACTGATACATTGGACTTATATATCTCCTGGATTGCTTGGTACAAGCCATTATGATAAGATGGAGAGAAGTTTGAGATTTCTTTGGATGTTTACTTTGTCATTCATCCATTGTAACAAATTTGAAGTTACATCAAGTCTTTCAACCATAGGTTGTCTAGTTTTTATCTGAAAATGAAGGTATCTCTGAGCTTCCTTATGTTCCATTTAGTTGGCATTCTTCCTGAAATGTTTTTATTTTGTTGACGCTCAGTCTCTATAGTATGTGCATTAACCCTTTAAGTGGTGGTCGTGGAATCTTTCAAGATAGCCTAAATCCCTTTTCTTATATGTGACTCCTATAAATTGGGCGCTCAGAATGGTTAAGCACTGAGTGATTC
This sequence comes from Gibbula magus, assembly GCA_936450465.1. Taxonomy (NCBI): domain Eukaryota; kingdom Metazoa; phylum Mollusca; class Gastropoda; order Trochida; family Trochidae; genus Gibbula; species Gibbula magus. Next base: position 32,431,690 of record OW388290.1, on the reverse strand, counting down.
CACATCTTAAATATTTATCAAGCACCTGCAATGTCTTTATTATCAATATAGCAATGAAATATGGCTGCCAATGAACTCAAGTTATATTAATAATAGAATCTGACTTGTCTGGTCTGCCATCTGGTTCTTGTCCAACTTCTGTTGACTCTGGCAGGGCAAAGGTTAAGTGTGATAATCAGAATCTACCATCAATATAACTATCTGGTCTGCCATCTGATTATTGTCAAACTTCTGTTGACTCTGGCAGGACAAGGGTTAACTATGATTATTTCTAATTCTTATTTACAGTACACAAATATTCAATAAATCTTCAAACAAAACAAACTCAGTCCAACAAGCCATATTGTTTTGGAAAGTTATTGTTTGGGCTCAGTGTGTGGCTGTTACCTCGTAAAATGGATGTGAAAGAATCTATTCAGTTATGGTGTAGGTTGAACTAAAAGATGATTTACCACTTCTCTGTAGATAACTCCCAGAGGCAGCCACATGGTTTCCTGAAATTAATTTTGTAATGTGAGACATTCTACCACAGTTGGTTGCTAATGAATAGCCTCTATAAACAAGTGCTATGGGGGCGGGATAGCGCAGTGGTTAGCGCGTTCAGCTTCAGGTCAAGAGGTCTGGGGTTCAAATCCCGCCAGGGGCACGGCAACTTTGTCTGCAGTAGAGAACTGTTCTACACGCAGTAAGGTTTGGGTGCAATGCTACACTGAATTTCAGGGTAGTACCACCCAATGTTCGCTAGTTCCAGCTGTTGCTCGCAGGTTTCACCGCAATGCATAGCCACATGGTGTTGCGGGCTTTCTCCCTGCCGTAATACTAGCAGCCGCGATATATGTTAAATACTCTTGAAAGCGGCGTTAAACCCCAACTCACCTCACCTCACCTCAAGGCTACTCCAAGATCTTACAACTGTTCGTATGCATTACTAGAAGAGCTGGGATGGGTAGATTTTTTTCTACCCGTGTACCCGACCCCCTATTACCTGACCTACCCGGATACCCGTTTTATTGATCTCCTACATATAATTTTAAGATGTTGTAATAATTTAGTCAACTGGTTGGATGAAATGTGGAGCTAGAAAGCTAGAGATTCATGGCTATTTTAATCAAATTTTATTTGGAATGACAAATGATTTTAAAATTGTGTTGCAATCTTCAAATACATTGCATCTTGTTATGAAAGAATAACAAATTAAACTGTTTTGTAATTAGTCACGAGATAATGACAGGTAATGTGATGGTTACACACGTCCTACTCAGTACCCAACTGTCCCGGGTATCCGGATTACCCTTCCCAGCTCTATATGATAATAACAGGTCAAGGTAATGTGATGGTTACACACGTCCTACTCAGTACCCACCTGTCCCAGGTATCTGGGTTACCCCTCCCAGCTCTATATAATAACAGGTCCAGGTAATGTGATGGGTACCCGGTCCTACTCAGTACCCACCTGTCCCAGGTATCTGGGTTACCCCTCCCAGCTCTATATGATAATAACAGGTCAAGGTAATGTGATGGTTACACACGTCCTACTCAGTACCCACCTGTACCCACCTGTACCCACCTGTCCCGGGTATCTGGGTTACCCCTCCCAGCTCTATATGATAATAACAGGTCCAGGTAATGTGATGGTTACACACGTCCTACTCAGTATACCCACCTGTCCTGGCTATCCGGATTACCCTTCCCAGTCCCAATTACCTGGTAAAATGATAACTGGTTAGAAAACTCTGGGCAAGGATTTGACATAAAATTTCTACTGTTCTGTCAAATATAGTTTCATGTGATATAAATCCCATGCTAAAACATGCAGAACATTTCAAGGATAGTTAAGTTTGGAAACAATATACCATAGTTAAATTGAATCTATAATTGGTGATTTTGGTCACCTCGTTTGTCATTAAGACCCTTAAAGAAAATTTCAGTAATAAAAAAAAACATTTCAGTGTTAATATGTTCCTCTGTTGGTCACTCAGGTGCGGATAATAGAGGGTTAAATATTTGAACTATTTCTGTTTGAATAAACCATATTTTGGTGAACATTTGCTATTTGGATTAACCCCTCTTAGACCCCCTAATTTCTGGTATAAAATTCTTGACTTGCACCCAGTAAAATACAGTAACATATCATCAGTGTGTTTATTCACATGTAACAAATAAGTTTTGAAGGGTTTCAATAATTTTCGGTATACTAAGTTAATAATAGGAGTTCTGGACCACATACATATAATAATAATAATGGGAATTTATGAAGCGCTATACTCATATTATAGGTGAAAATGATAAACTTCTGATTTTAAAATATGTATTGTGAAAGATGACATTTTTTTAGAAAAGTGTTTGCAAAAGTATTTACAAATTATTTAGGAAGAACATTTATATGCTCCTCACAGGGTTGTTTTGATGTTTCAGCCCCTGAAACAGAAGAGGATGAGGGTGCTGAGGAGTTTTTCCAAAGGGTAAGTGGATGAAGTGTTTGATGTTGGATTCTTGTGTTTTAGAAATAAATCAAAGCTAAATAAAGATATTGTTTTTATAAACAGATGTCTTTGATCTTTTGTACTATAGTTGTGAGACAAAAGTCTGCTAATTGACTACATAATTTTATCGAAGATTTTACACAAGAATAATGGTATTCCTTTTTGCCAAAGTTATCTTTTACGAATATTCTATTGGGAGATGTAAGGATAGTGACATACTATAACACTTACTCTAAGTAGAATTGCTCTTTTGCACAAATAATTCAGATATTTATACTTAGATTATTGGAATGATTATCAGTTATATGGTATCTTTCAAGTCTTTTTATTGCAACTAAATTTGTTGTATTACTTCAGATTATGGAGGAGACAAATACTCAAATCACATGGCCGTCCAAACTGAAAATTGGTGCAAAATCAAAAAAAGGTAAGACAAGTTTTATTGAAGCTTCGTTTTGCAGGAATCAATTAAATTGACATCTTTTAAGTTTTGCCTTTTTGGCTCATCAGGGCCGAAAGAGGTGAAGAGAGATAATTTTTGTTATGGTAATGCATTGCAGTGAAACCTGCGAGGACCGGCTGCAACTTCTAGCCATGGAGGTCTGGAAGACTTAGAGTATGTCTAAACTTTAACACTGAATGTGTAGAACAGGCCAAATGTAGTCTACAATTAATCAAATTTCATATCACATTTGATTGGAGAATATTATATCTGTAAAATTAACTAACTTGGCAAAAATAATTTCTTTGAATAAGGTTTAACTTCAAAAGTTTACATATGGATTTAGACATTAACTGCACTTACAAACATCGATACTTTTAAATAAATGCACTTTTAATACACATTAAAACTTAATTGATCTGCAGAATAAATACATTTAAATAAACAATTACTAAATTATGGATCAACTAGACTTCTAAATCATGGTATCCTTGGGACTTGCCAAAATGAACCATAAAGATGTTCTAAGCTGATCAAGGCTGTTGGGCCGAGTTCAAAGATTGTTTTTAGTTACCTCAGCTTGTAAATTGCATGCTTTGTATTTGTATGGAAGATAATTTGGAACAAGTGTTCCTCTAATTGATGGATCTGCACTGCGCCAAACTAAAGTGCTAGCTACTGGTGCTTCTGACAGGTGCTTGTTGAGAACTTGGTGCACTACTTAGATTACAGTATATGCTTGCTGGATCGATATTTTGAGGCAAAATGTGATAAATATGCAAGAAATCTATTATTTGTTCTCTTTAGATCATGATTTGAGTTAACTTTTAGCTCTATCAACCAGGAGTGTCAAAACATTCTGAATGACCAATTTACAGGAATTACGACTGGTAAACAAAAGGAATAACCAAGGATTGTCTACTGACTAAAGAAATGCTGTCCTAGCAAATATAATGCATCCATAATCATTGAAAAACAATTTGGGACGGATATGCAGAAATACATTAAGGTGTATGTAAATGGAAGACAATTGAAAACATAATTTCATTTTATCTTGAAATGAAAAAAAACCCCAACTTCAGTCGTGTCTAAAGCCATGCCCACCATGGATATCTTTCTCAAAGTAAAAAAATGTAAACAACTGTAACAAAAGACATCAAAATAGTATAAAAGGCAGTTTTGAGTCAAAATATTTATTATTTCAGAACGCTTATAGGCACTTTATTATTTTGGTCTTTAAATGCAGGTATTTCACACCTGACTGTGATTTACCTGTATGTTGTGACAAGGCTCGTTAAAGACTCTCACCTGCAGATAGCACAGGTGAGAACCGATAGCACTTGATAACGCAAGTATTTAGATGGAGAAATGCATGCAATGTTCCCTGTTAATTTACTCCAGGAATTGTTGTCTAATTAGTTGAAGGTCGTTACCTTTCCCGATCGTGGGAATTAAGTTGATATTTATTTCTTACTTCAGGTATACACTGTACATAAGTTGAGATTACATATTTCATGTTGTAACGGGATAGTATTGAAATTGTATACTGCTTACATAAGTGATCAGCTGGTTCAGTTATTTAGCCATTAATTATTCAGCCTGATATATGAAAAGATGAATTAAATGCATAAACAAGGCAACTAATATTTGAAAGGATCTTTTTGACAAAAACTAGCAACAAAGAAATAAAGGTTTAATATACAATTTAAAAACATTTCATCCATGATATATATATTCATGTTTTCAAAATACTTTTCTAAAAGGATACATTTTGTGACCATCCAATCTTACCGGGTTGAAATGTTAATTACCTTTGTTTTGTGATCAAAATAATATTTGTGATCTAAATACAATCATTAGCAGCTCCGACTATCAGTTTTTGTGCAGTTTTGTTTTCGCTATGACTTTTTTCCAAGACAATGTTAAGAACTCATATACATAACTTCTTACTTATACCCCTGGGGAATTTTTTTTACATGTTCAAATTCAAGGTCAAAGGTCAATGTCATATGTTCTGAAATTAATAAAACACATCCTTGTAAACATGATAACTTGAAATATTTTCATGCTATCAGACTGGTATATATCAACTATGGAGAAAGACCAAGATTTGAAAAGATTTTCGCTAAAATACGTCAAAGGTCATGCATTTGCGAATATGCTTTATTTTAAACTTTGAACACTTTTAATCATTTCATGATTGTTATAAACAAGGAAAAGTGATCATTGATTGTTTGACCTTGAAGGTCAAAGGTCAAGGTCATGAAATATGGTCAAGGCCATGTTAACCCTATGATCCAATTTTGAAATCAGAATACGTTCTAAAAACAAACTTGTGTAAAGAGACAGTGATGATTCAACTTGTTAGTAATAACCTTAGTGATGAAAAAATAAATTGTCAAAAAATTGCCCATTTCACTATGGCTGTGGAGAAGAGGAACAGGGGAAGGCGAGATCCTCAGTTTCGGTGTTGCTCTGCTTTTGCGGTGTCCCGCAAATGCTAATCTAGTTTTATCCCTAATGTTTTAATCATATTTAGATTAAACATATTATATGTATGTGAAATTTTATATTGTGCAGAGAATTGTGTTTGACTTCAATAAACAAACTTTGGACCTGAAGTTCACAGCACGATGAAACATGACAACCAAATACTTTCACCTGAAGGAGTTCAGACCTAAATCCATGTTTACCAGAACATACAAAAAACAAGCACTTGTAGTTTGTGTGGTAATTCCCAGTCTTCCCACTGTTACACTGTCATACTTACATATGCTTACAATGTAGATATGAAGTGTAACACACAGCTGTATGTGATATAAATGCCCCATTACATCCCTGTTGCCAGGTACTGTCAGCAGTTCTCAATATCTCCCCATTCTCTTAATGTAGTCACTTATCATAAGGAGGTTTTTTGTCGCATTTATTAAATGTACTTTCCTTGTCGCAAGGTTAACTGTCTTGATGTTGCATGACATTTTGAAGAGAGATTTAGAAAATATTGATTGAATGTATTTATGCATCACTGGCTGATATATAGCGTATTTCCTCTAATAAGCGCCGGGTCTCCAATAAGCACCGGGTCTCCAATAAGCGCCGGGTCTCCAATAAGCCCTGGGGGGTCATGGGTAGTTGAGAAAATAAACCCTGGGCCTCCAATAAGCGCTGGGCCTCCAATAAGCGCTGGGTCTCTAATAAGCGCCGGGTCTAAACCATTAGATTAGTGCTTCTTTAGTAAACTTCAATATTCTATTAAAGAAATAAGCCCTGGACCTCCAATAAGCGCTGGGTCTCCAATAAGCGTGGGGCCTCTAATTAGCTCCGGATCTAAACCATAAGATTAGTGCTTCTTTAGTAAACTTCAATATTCTATTATAGAAATAAGCGCTGGGTCTCCAATAAGCGCGGGGCCTCTAATAAGCCCTAGGGGGTCATGGGTAGTTGAGAAAATAAGCCCTGGGCCTCCAATAAGCACCGGGTCTCTAATAAGCACCAGGTCTAAACCATTAGATTAATGGTTCCTTAGTAAACTTCAATATTCTATTAAAGAAATAAGCGCTGGGTCTCCAATAAGCGCGGGGCCTCTAATAAGCCCTAGGGGGTCATGGGTAGTTGAGAAAATAAGCCCTGGGCCTCCAATAAGCACCGGGTCTCTAATAAGCACCAGGTCTAAACCATTAGATTAATGGTTCCTTAGTAAACTTCAATATTCTATTAAAGAAATAAGCGCTGGGTCTCTTATAAGCGCCGGGTGGTCAAGGGGTACTGAAAAAATAAGCGCCCGGGCGCTTATTAGAGGAAATACGGTACTTAAAAAGTGTTCTTTCCCTTTTTGTCCCCCTTTGCAACTCCAAACAGGGAACTATATGTGTTTACCGACGTCCATTCGTCCCATTGTTGTGAACCATTACAGACAATGTTTTGAAAAAATAAATTTGGTGATAGCTTGATATTAATGGTAAATGCAGACACAAGTCATCTTTTGTAACCTTGACCTTATTTTCAAGGTTACACTGCAATATCTCATAGCACCCAATATTTTGAAAGTTGATGTCATCCTTCAATGGGGAATTACAAAGACACTTTAGTGACCTTGACTTTATTTTCAAGGTTATACATACCGGTATATGAAGAACCACATTTTGATCAAATGAGAAAAACTAGTAGATGTTTCTTACTGGACACATCATAACACTTTCAGTTTCCAAATTTCATATCTAAAATAGAGAACACTATTCAGCTATATCTATATGTGTATGATACAATCAGCGTGATATCATTATGTTTTGTGACATTTCGAAATGAGGTGTACAAAATATTGATGATCACTAGCTGAAAAATACTTTTAAAATGTCTTTTCCCTTTTATTTGTAAAATTACCTATCTAAAATTAGAACATTTTTTTCCAGTTAGTCACATATTTATGATTCCATTAACATGATATCTACATATCTTGTATTAAATTTAGAAAATCCAGATATAAATTAGTTGTGCATGGCAATGACAAGTTACTTGTAAATAGCATATGTTTTACTATTCTGGTTCAGATTGATTTTGACGGGGTTGGGTTGGTCTGACACTTTCAATTTCCCCATTTCTCACGTATAATAAAATGGAATCTATTGTCACATTATATTAGTTCTTAAAACAGTATAAACTTATCATGAAGTTGAGGGCTCTAGGAACATATAACTAACGAGTCCCTTCTGTGCAGTAAAAAAATCTTCAGATAATGAAGATTCATACTGTGGTAATTATCAGACATTTTTGTCTCATCTTGTTTTGTTTAATCAAAATTCTACCTCAAAAGGTTTCAGATATAGAATCAATGGTCATCATTGTTTAGTTTGTAATCAATAATCATAATTCTTTTCAACACAAGCTCCAAATGCAAATAGTCAGAACCTTGGCAAGAACAAACATGTCCGAAGCTGTTTCCAGCAAGATTTGTAAGCACATGTTACAGTTCTTGATCCAAAACCATTTTGATTATGATATGGTTCTGAGACAAAAAAGAGGGCTGGAGAGTTGTGTTTAGAACAAGCGGCATCCCCTGTCAGAGAGATAGCCACCCACTGCCTGACTGGCTGATAAAGCTCTTATCTTCCTGTCGACCTTGTGGGGATTAAATATGTTTCATGTGGGTATAAAAACTGACTCATATGGTTCTCATGGGTACAGAGGACATTGATACTTCATGCTAAATGCCAGCCATCTCTGATGAATAATAAGTGCATGTGTATGCTTTATGTAGGTTTCAGCTTGCATTCTTTACCTTGAGGTTAGAACCCAGGTAATGTTCATGCAGTTTCTTCCCCATGTTGTAGTCCTCTGAAGTGTAATATTTACCCAGACTTTTGCATTCTACGCTCTTTTCTATCTCGCAGGAACAAAAGTGTTTTGATTTTCTGGGGCGGGATAGCTCAGTGGTTTGTGCTTTTGGCTTCGAGTTCAGAAGTCTGGGGTTCAAATCCTGCCAGTTTTTCGGCAACTTTGTCTGTTGTAAAGTACTGTTCTACACGCAGTAAGGTTTGGGTACAATGCTACACTGAATTTCAGTGCAGTACCACCCATGGTTTGGTAGTTCAGCCAATGCTCGCAGGTTTCCGCACAATACATAGCCACAATGGTGTTGTTGGGTTTCTTCCTGCAATAATACTAGCAGCTGTGAAATCTCAAATTGCCTCACATCACCGTTTGATAAATATCTTTGAATCAGGTTGATCTAGATATTCAATATAATTTTAGAGTTCTTCTATCATGTAATTCACCTTCTTATTTGGAACAACTTAAACAATGTTCGGGTCATTTGTATTTCGCCATTGTCTCTTTCACATGACACCTAAATTCTTATCACAGTAGCGTTAAGATCTGTCCAGTTCAACTGGACTTCTCACTGTCCTTGAAAACATCCGATGTGTAAGAATGTTTAGTGGAAGTTACTGATGTCTGATTGTGAGGGTATGGATTTGAACGCTGCAATGGTCTGGTCCTAAAGAAGCTTTTATTTCTAATAATCAGACATATCTTGACGATATAAAAAGGTCATAAAAAACCAGGACTTCCTCTTTTTCATTCCAGTAATTATATCAAATGTCTAGAGAGGAAACTGCAATAATGAAATGACTTATTCAAGAACAGTATAAACTGAAGTTGTTTGATGTTTATCACAAAATCATATTTTTTGGACTTAATTCCGTATTGCTGAATGGGTTTAGCTCACGCTGTTCTTCCAAGCATTGTATTTCATTGTTCTATGATAATAGGGAATGATACGATCTTCTCAAGGGATTTCAAAACAGTATTTATAAAAATTATTTAGAAATATTATAAACTCTGACCCAAATTGCTGATTATGTGTTTGCAGAATCAACAGGCCTAGCAAGCAGTGTCCTTCATTGTTTTTATTTTATCAAATTGTTTTTGATAAATAAATTTAAATATTTAAAAGAAATAATACACAGAGTAAACTATAGAGTGTTTGGACCCCAGGCTCAGTCTGTGCTGCTGATAGCGGCAGAGCTCGGGATAACTTGGATTATTTCACTTCAAACTTGCCAGCTTGTGTTTATTTTCTCAGGGCTTTTGATTGGAGAGTTGATGGAGAGATAAGAGGGTCAGTGACTAATGCGATCATAACATGGACCGATTTGTCACCTTCATCTCTGGTTAGATGGAATGTGGAGAATATGGCACTTGTACAATGTCAGCTTGTTTTTGGTTGATAGCGTAACTCTACAGATTTATCTCTCTGTGTCAATAAGTGCATTTTCAACTAGACTGATGTTTCGTCTTTAATTTTTTTATTAGATTAAAATTAAGAAGTACTTGCCATTTAAATAGTGATGAATTATAACATGGTTATATTTTGGATAACACTACCTTCAATAGTACAAATTCTTGTAGTTTTTACAACAACAGATTAAAATTTATGAATTATTTGATAGAAATTTGATGGAAAATAAGTAATCTGATATATTTGTTCTGCCTAGATGGTAATTATTTAGGAGCACAGTTTTCTTATATAGCACAGGTTGTATAGATGTTCTTGTCCCCACAAGTAGAGGTTTTGTTGATCAATGTCTAGTCTCTCAAATATTTAATTGAAAAATATAAATGCAATGGTAAGTCACAGTCTGTATCATCATGTAGGAGTACTGATTGTGTCTGGTAGATAACTCTAATGGCTCTGCTTTGTCAATGATCGTACTACATACAGAGTAGCTTGACTACGCTTGTTTTGTCTGTTCATATTATTAAGAACCAAACTAATTTAATGTTCAGTCTGTGAAATTTGGGATTTTTGGTAAAATAGGTACTCCTGCCAAAATCCTGTACCATGACTTTGCTGTGTCAATGAGTGCAGCATGATAAAGTTTGCCATCTATTGTATTGATGTTTTATTATGAAAACAATGATTAATAAGGTTGGAAGTGTTTGTTGAATTTAAGAGGATATAGTGCTTAAATCTTGGGTTTAAATAATAATTAACTGTCAGATGACACAAGCAGCTACTTCAAAGTTTATTGGACAAAAAACTGTACTCAAAGCCCTCTCTGATATTTAAGGAGGATTTATTTAAGTTCTGAAGAAATTTCAATTTCACACCTCATGATATTTCATTATAACTTAGACAGCTGGTCATATTGTATTTTCAATTAGACCAAATATTTTATGATAAGAAAAACTTGATAGGAAGATGAACAACCCCAGTTTAGTCTGACTTCACAGACTTGAAACTGACTGGGATTTGGCTGATTGATGAAATTTTGATTGTCTTGAGTTCTTTCAGTACCGGTAATTTATAATAATAATAATAATAAAAATAAATGCATATTTATATTGCGCTTAATCCATGCTTAGCATGCTCTAAGCGCTACACATATTATTACCCTGAAGGAATCGTACTTTCAGGCTGCTACTAAGCGCTCCGCGCGACCGGATAGGTTCGTACTTTCCCGTGTGCAGGTACCCATTTAAACAGCTGGGTAGACTGAGTGCAATGTGGATGAAGTGCCTTGCCCAAGGGCACAATTGCTAAAAGCATTTCTTTCTTCTTTAAAGTTTGAATATATACTCAATGCATTGTTAGGCAAGTTGACTTACACTGTTCAGAGGCTTAATTATTTATAGAATTAACGTTTGAAAATCCATGACAAATGATCAACCTTCAATAGAAATAAATGAAATTGCTCTTTTCCAATTACTAAATATGTTAATGTTTAGTAGACTTGCATTAAAATTTGAGAACTGGCAAAGTTAATTTGATTTTGCCTTTGAAAGTTCCAATGTCCCTTCAAGATATAACTGAATAAGTGTAAAGATTCCTGTAAATTGGCACTAAGTAATTAAATTTATTGTGTGGTAGGTTGCTAATAATTTAGCCAAACATGCCAGCCACCTTACATGCAAACTAAAATCTTGTGGAGAATGAGAAAATTAAGAATAAAGAGGCTCGAAGTTGATGTACAGTTGAAATCATTCTTAAGAAATCTCTTATAAATTTATTCAAAATAACAGGAATATTTTTTATCATAAGTGTGAGTCTATGTTTCTGAAAAAGATGGATTTCATGCAAAAGTGACAAATCAATTGTGCTTTGCTTGGATTATGTTTCCTTGAAGAGTTCTGAAGTAATCTATTATTCAAGTGACTGACGTCAAGATTTGCTCGTAACATATCAATTGTCATGCCAACCATAATTAGTAACTTTACTCGATACAAATTTAGCCACGAGTCATGTAAAGTTAAGCCGTCATATGTATATAAAGCCTTATGATGTTATATAATCAATGAAGTTTAGGACCATTATTATAGTTTGTATGTAAACATTTTGCATCATTTAATTATATTGTAATGTTATGTCAATATTTATGTAAATTTTGTAACCATTCTTACTGTTTAAGTCAAAATTATTAATTAAATTGATTTCAAAATAGAGAAAAGGGTATATATTTGGTAACAAACGAAGACAAGATTCTTTAATCATGATTAAAGTTGACTCCTTCATCAGGTTATGTAAGCATACATTCCAAATTTGTTCATCTTACCAATAAAAGGTTTGACATCCTGAAGTCTGTCCTTTGTAATATTTTTCATAACTACTTGACCTGGAAAAATATGTAAACTTTGTCAACCAGTACAAGTATAAGGTTAAAAAATATGATTTCCCTATTTTCATTTTTGGCTACAAAATTTGTCATTTCAGTTTACTCATTTACAGGCAATGAACCAACAGAATAAAAAAAATGGTACCATATATAAACTCAGATCTATTTCAAATTTTGTGGAAAAGTATCTATTATTATAGCATATTATTTCTGTCTCCGTATAGAAGTTTCATCATGGTGTTCTAGTTCCAGCTGATGCTCATCTCAATACATAGACACAGTGTTGCAGGCTTTCTCCCAGTAATGAAACTAGCCATTATGAAATAAATAAAACACTCTTGAAATAGAGTTCTATGTAGAATTGTGTCACCTCACAATATGTTGAAGCCCTGCAGTGATCATGAACCTGCTCAGGTGTGTGAGTCTCAGGTAGATTAACGACTGTCACCTGGAGATTTTATGACACTTCAACAGGTGTCACATCAAAGGTGATGTGTGTATAAATACAAATAGGAAAATTTAGGCAACAATCCGAAGACAACCTGCAGTTTGAAACAAATGTGATTCATAGCCTACACCTCTGGTGTAGTCCAACATACCTACTTCTGATGATATATATATATATATATATATGGTATATAAAGATATATAAAGAGTATTCAATTTTCTCATCTTTCCTTTTCTAGCTGTGTGAATACTTCATACCGGTAGTACACTAGAAGTACACAACATTTAGAAAGTGAACAATTGTAACAGTTTTGAGGTCTTGGTGCTGAATATGTCACATATTTTTGGAATATTCAGTGTTGGCGGTTGGTGCCTAAGTCTGAGGATGTTGGTTAGAATTTTTCAGTGGACTCGTCCTGAAAAACAAGAATCTGTTCTATATTGCCTAACTACTATAATTTTATGCTGAGTACACAATGAAACATTTACATGGGATGTATTTATTAATTTACAAATAAACTGAATAAACAAAAGTTGGCCCAACCATTCTCCTCTTTTATTATTGTAATGGAACCAGTACATGAGCGACTGGTGGGAACATTTATTGTTGTAATGTCTCCTTATTCTTTACCATAAACACGAATCCTGTAAACAATATCTACACATCCCTGTATATATACGACTGGTATTGTTGCTCTGTCATTCAAGTCACTTGGTTTATCCCCACTCACAGCATGTCACCGCCCTGAAACCATTGATCCCTTAGATTTTGACTAAAACATCTCAACTTCCAATTTCTTGGAGGTTCCTCCGCAATATTTACCAAAATTGGACATTAATTGTGAATAAAAACAAAAATGTGTTGGTTTTTCGGAGTGTCAGTTCTTTCCAATAAAGCACCATTCAATTGAAAAACCTATTATATGAAATTATCTTCCAAGTTTGCACAACTCATTCTTCTGAAAGTAAGTCTTTGAGATAGCCTTAGTGTAAGGTTTAGGGATGAGAGTTAAGGTTAACCTTAGTAAAATTAGCTTTGTGTATGGAGCCCCAGTTAGGCTTTCTGAGAGCTCAGGTACAGTACAGTTTGTACCTGGCCATTTGGTTTGTCATCTATGAGACATAAAATCTCTCTCATGTGTCCGTCCATGCAGGTGGACATGCTGGTATCTTTGTTGACTCTATACAAATGTATTCATTTCTTTTAAAAGATTATTTGAGATTTGTTTAAGAAAAAATAACTGTCTTCATTGCAGAAAAAATACATCTAAAAAAGTGCCTTTCTTCATTGATGGAAATTATTCAGTGCATTTTGTTAATTCTAGTAATAATAGATAGAAACTTTCTTTCTGGTTGAGAATACCTAGAAATTAACTTTATTTGTTTGAAAACATTTTGCTCATAAGAAGAGAAAAAGAGATCTTTGTGTGATTCTGAATTTACCTATTGAAACAAGGAGACAGTCACAGCCAAAATCCCACCTCATAAGCATTAATGAGTGAATATGTCAAAAATGTTCAAAGCAAATGGCCTTCCAAGCTTTTATTTTAAGCTTTCATAAATTGTTAGATTAAATATTCTGGAAAGCAGTATAAATTTTCTGATTAAATATGAAAGAATAAATGAGTGTTGAGAATATCCTGAGGTAATCAACTTTGAATTTCGGTGATTATGGTAAACTTTTAAGACACAATATGTAATGGGTTTGATAGTGATTCAATTTTAACAGTGTAATTATTCATTATCCAGTAGGCCCAGTTATTATTCAGTTAATTAAACCACAAATTAGTGTTCAGGAATATAGCTGAATCAGCTTTCTTACAACATTAATCCTTTTGACAGTAATTAATATACATTTAGTATGATTATCTCACCTGAGCCCCTTATTTAAGGAGCATATAAATAAAACATCCTACAGAGCTAACGATTAATTACAATATATCAACTAAGAACAAAACAATATGTCTCGATATTTTAGAATAAATATAAAATTACCTATCAAAATAAATGTCTTCATTACAAATGTTAAATGACTTCTTCATCAGACACAAAATAGTCTTGTTTACCTGACTATCAGAATGCACACATTTTGTTTGTAAGATTATGGTTGATATTGTTGGATTTGAACTGTTCTACACACAGTAAGGTTTGGGTGCAATGCTACACTGAATTTCAAGGTAGTACCAGACATGGCTCACTACTTCCAGCCGATGCTCGCAGGTTTCACCGCAATACATAGCCACACTGGTGTTTCAGGCTTTCTCTCCTGATATAAGTGAAATCTTGAAAGCAGCGTTAAACCCAAACTCGCCTCAACCCCCGAGTTGTCACCCTGACCAGAGCAGCATGCCCTATCTTGTTCTACTGCCCTCCAACCATTGTCTACCACACCAACACATGTGTACAGACATGTGTAGTGTAAACACTCACTCATAACTGGGCCGTAGGTTGTAAATATAAGAATAGACTTGTAGACTGTAAATACTGCTGTCTTTACAACTGGTCATCAATCAGTCGCGCTGAACAGTGAGTGTGTGTCCAGGCTCAATAGATCCAGAGAGCTCTTGTAATTTTGACACTCGTGTGCTTTCATAGATTCCCCTCTACTCTACAGACCTAGTGAAGGTGCTCTCAGTGTAGCACAGTGGGTAGTGTGTTAAGCTTTGGGTCATAAGGTCCGGGTTCGGGTACTGACGGGAGCTTGGCAACTTTCACTCTTTTTCTGCACTACATGCATTTAGTTTCAACAATCTGTCATCCTTGTTTTAACTTTAGCTGATGTGACAGGCTCTACTGTAATATAGAGCCACACTGGACTTGTGGGATTTCTCCCTGCAGATAAATTAACTTCTGTGATTTAGAATTATCTTGAAAGTAGATTTAAACCACAATCTACCCCAGCTCACTGCCTTGACAAATCCCAGGGAGGAAATCACTTGAGGATCTCGCCATGTATATTTGTTTTATGATTTTGTGAACATTATTAGTGGCAAACACTTCTTTTCGTTCAATTTAATAATACAATGATAATACCAATCTAAACTGAAGTCTTTCCTGATCTCAAGATTTTTATTAAAAATTTTTTTTAGTAGATCCTGTTTTTTTCATTTAATGTTAAACTGACTCGATTGCGGAGATGTTCTTAAATAGAGTGACACGTGTCTACTCTGAGTGAGTTATTTCATGGCAGCTACATCACCTAGAGATTACGCTGAAGAAACTAGAAGGGTTTGTAAAACATTGTGGATATCAAACACAAGCCTATTATGTTGCTCTTATCAATAACGTGAGATTGCCCACAAGCAGATGAAAGAATCTCTAGAATCATGCACATGCTTTCACCTCTCAGTGTATTTTAAAAGCCAAAAAACACAAAAATTGTAAAACAGTTAAAGGAAGAAAAAAAACGGGTAGCAATGTCAAAAATGCTTTGAACTAAGAAGTCTACAAACAGCGCATTAGGTTGAAAGCTGAACTCCTGGACACACGCATAGATGTAGAAACTGAAGCATTCTACCTTCTGGGCTGATTTCCTGTATATATGTTTGTGTGTATGGGTGTAAGTGTGTATGTATGTGAGGGGTTACTGTGTTGTTGTTGTTGGCGAGGAGTTGGGAAGGCAGGGAGAAAGGGGGACTATCAGACAGATAAAACCTAGTGTACTGGGGAGGGAGGCGGCGCCCTCTGGGTCAGTGGATCAACTCTTCTTTTAATACGCCCCCATTCATCGGTTGCCACCTGTCTTCGTTACTCTTTCTATATATAATACATTTGTAAAGCGCCTTGTCCTCCCTACAGATGCTCTTCTGTCAGACTTGCTGAGGATAGCTTTAGCTTGATTGCTAGTTTCAGTCAATGCTTGCAGGTTTCACTGCAATGCATACCCATAATGGTGTTGTGGGCTTTCTCCCCACAATAATTCTAGCCACTGTAATACAAGTGAAAAACTCTTGAAAATAGCGTAAACCCCAAACCAACTCACCTTCAGCTTGTACCTTTATCTCTGTGTGTTGTGTTTAAATTTTTCTTATAAAGCAATGTTTGGGGTTCAATGGACCATCAGATACAACACTACATTGCACACGTCATCTACTGGCCTGTGTATTATAACCATTTATTACACTCTCGTTGAAGATACTACTGTTGTGAAACATTGAAATGTTATTCAACACTGTTGTGAAACATTGCACGTTCAAGCGATCGCAGCCGGACGTCATAATCGGTTCATGACGTCATAATTGCCAAAGTTTGACGTCACAAACGTTTAGATCTGACGTCACAGTGCTTGCGGCCCGGTGGCGATGGCGGGTGTCCTCCTTTCAAGTCAAGTTTTCTTGCAGTATAGCTTCATTTCTATCAGCGTGTAATAAATAAAATACTAAACTCAGTCCCGTTTAATAACATATTTATGAAACTCGTGGATGGTATGGTATTTAACTCGCTTTCGCTCGTTAAATACCAAACCACCACTCGTTTCATAAATATGTTATTAAACGGGACATCGTTTAGTATTCTCTATCTATTAGACTTGCAGGGGATGGATACTCATAGCTCCTCTGCTTTTATTTGTCAATTTTTCACTCAAATAAAAATGTAGGCATTTATCAATTCAATAGACCCAGCAATATTTTGAGGCTCAGTTGAAATATTAGAAAATGTGATCATTATTTTTTGTTAAATTTGTCTATATTCCTGTAATTTAAACCACTCAGAGTGGTTGATCACGAATCAGCTGATGTTTTAATACTCAGCCTTTATCAGTGTTATTTATCTATCCACTGCGTGTTTGTAGCAAACTAATCTATAAGTTCACTTCATCAGGAAAGTCTGATTGCGTCATAGTTTAAATTATACATGTAATCAAGATTGATCGATAAAAATTTCAATTTCTTTCAAGAAACATACATCTTTTTGAAAAAGAAAAGTACTAGAAATATAGGTATATGTACTTTTGAAAATTGTGTCATTGGTAAAAATAGGTTTCTGGTAAAGAATTATCTGTCTTCTTGACACCAGAGAAGGAAAAATAAGAAACCTGATAAAATTATGGAAAATATTTAGATTTTCTCTAAATCTGCTGCAGACAGTTTCATGGCTCTATTACAATTGATCTGTTCGTACGTACACTATTTCAAATCTATGTATTCAATTTATTGTTGAAACTATCTGGTAGTCTATCCATGAGACTCAAATAATTGCGGGGGCGGGATAGCGCGGTGGTTAGCGCGTTCGGCTTCGGATCAAGAGGTCCGGGGTTCGAATCCCGCCAGGGGCACGGCAACTTTGTCTGCAGTAGAGAACTGTTCTATACGCAGTAAGGTTTGGGTGCAATGCTACACTGAATCTCAGCGTAGTACCACCCATGGTTCGCTAGTTCCAGCCGCTGCTCACAGGTTTCACCGCAATGCATAGCCATCTGGCGTTGCGGGCTTTCTCCCTGCCATAATACTAGCAGCCGCTATATAAGTGAAATATTCTTGAAAGCAGCGTTAAACCCCAACTCACCACACCTCAAATAATTGCTGTTATATGGTACCTAACTTATCAACAATCAGGTGTGGGATAGCACAGTGGTTAGCTCAGTCAACTACGGATCAAAAGGTCTTGAGTTTCAATCCTGCAAGGCGTTCTGCAACATTTTCTGTTGAAGAGAACTGTTTGAGTATAATGCTAAATTGAAGTTCATAGCAGTACCACCGATGGTTTGCCAGTTCCAGCCAATCCTCGTAGGTTTCACTGCAGAGCTTAGCCATAATATGGCATTGCAGGATTTCTCTCTGCAATAATACAATGCAAGCTGCAATGATATGAGTGTTAAACTATTAAAGGATCATTAAACTCCAAATCACAAACCACATACCTCACCCTACTCTAGCTCAACACAAAGACGAAATTGTTTTAAAGGTGTTAATGAAGCTTCTTTATTTTTCCTTACTTTATTCATAAATGGATTCATTGACATAAACTAAAGATATTTTTGAAATTGTATTGAAATGATAAAATGATAGATATTCTAACAAAGCTGTATACAGATATGATGTTCTGGGAGACAAGTTAGCTTTGTAATTAATGTAAATATAATCACTGTCATAAAATTTTGTTTATGGATTCATTATATGTAACAGTGGTATCACGTCTTTCAAGCACTTTTTAAAAATATAAAAAATATTTAATATAATTATGTAAAATATTAAATAAATGTTTTCTTTCATTTCAATATTGTTCTTAAAAGTTCTGCCACCATCTAATTGCCATGTTCATTAGAAGATAACTGTAACACGTCTATAAACTTGGTCAGTCAAACTAACATCAGCTTTTCAATTATGTCTTTACTTTTGATATTTTCTATTGGTAATATCTAGTTTGCATGCAAATTTTGCATTCCACTTAGATCTCACTGTCCAATGTGTCCATTCATAAAAGTATCCTGTTTATAATTTTTATCAGGACTCTTTCCCCCAAAGAGTCCTGATACCTGATGTATGGACACTTTTTAAACCTAAGATTGACAAGGTTGAATAATTTTTATTGAAATTTGATTGAATAAGATCACAAAACAAATTATAAAGCTATATTTACTGATAATATCGAAACAAAAATATTTGAATCAACAAATTAAATTTGGCAGATATAACACTGGAAAGAATTGAATTGACAAATAAACACACCTGATAAAACTTTCACCACAATGGTCTCAATGGTAGGAATATTACTTGAGAAATAAATGATAAAGAAAGTTTAAAAAAAATATCTTATTAACTAATTAAGAATCCACTTGCGCAGTTGAAAACAGTTAAGATGTCTGATTGCATTCAAAACCCGTAACGAAATGGAAAATTGTTATAATTTGTTGCAAATTACCCAGATGACAATGGACTGCATGAAGTGCAAGATCTCTGATCATTTACTTTTTGCACTTTATTTGACAAGTAAGAATCAAATGCTTAAATTGCTCTGACTGAACATCCATAGTGCTACACACTTCATTCATACACCAGTGAAAGGTCTAAAATAATTATCAAAATTTACAAAATAGAAAAAACATTATATTTGAAGAACATCATTTATTTCCCGGGAATAACTATTACCTATACGAAAGAACTTCAACTACAAGAGCTGTATCACATCTATGTGTGAGTTATAGTTGACATCAGCACTATAAATAGACCCCATCCGGACGTTATTATTGTCAAGGGTTTATGAATAGGAAAGCTTATGAATTGGTTTCCTGGCGTGTGCCAAAGAGGAGCGATATTTATAAGTGTTCTTATGTATCCTCCAAATGTTGATATACAAGTAGCCCTGTAAATTTGGACTCCTGAAATAGTTTGTCAATGAGATAGAAATGAAGTTTGATGTGTTAAATTGATAGGGTACTTCTGGGAGGTTGTTTTGATAAATGAAGTAACTTATGTTATAAAATAATAGGTTCTAAACACAAAGTAGTTTAATTTGTATCTGATAACTGAGTTAGGATATCTTCATTTAGGTTTTATTTCAAAGTCTGTATGGTCAAGAACAACAAAGTCAATAGATGATCACTTTATGCAATAGCTGGACTTATCAATGTATATAACCATCACTTTATAGAAAATGTGATACATATACAGTCAAGCCGCGATAATCCGGCCACCGATAATCCGAATCTCGCAGTTTCCGAATGGTAGGAAGATGTAACCAAACTAATCTCTTTAGTAGTCCTCAGTACTCAGTAGTCCGAACATTTCACTATCCGAACGTTTTTGATGAAAAACGGAAGCGTTCGGATTATCGAGGCCTGACTGTAATGAAATATGATTTATTTCAGGAAAATGTAATTATCAGTATATGCTCTTTCAGTGATGAATTCTAAATTCAAGAAGATCTTGTCAATTTTCATCTTGTAAGATTGTCGTTTTATTAAGACATTTTGCAACAGAAAAAAATTTATATTTAAAAAATAACACAAAAAAAACCACACTTAGCGTTATATTTAATGAGAAACTGATCAACAAAAACCAATCAGTTTCAACTTGAAGTCAATTTGGAAAAATGTGAGGCACATTGTAGAACATATTGTGAGATTGTAACATTTGATGAGACAGTTTCAACAGAATAATATTTCTATCACTAAAATGACACATACATTGTAAGCACTTAATCCAATTAATAAAAAAACATTTCGGTTAAATATTCATTTGTAGTATATCAGCAAAATCAAGTCAGTCTGAAAAAGGGTTTTAGCAAGTACATTGTGGAACAAGATAATAACAATGTAACCTTGAATGTGTGACTGACACAGGCAAGTTTATCTGGATAATAGAGTGATTTGTTGTGTTCTTGTACGATAACTCAGCGATTAGGTTGCCAGTCCATAACAGAATTTTAAACAGGAGGCTTAAGTAGATGTACTTGTATCTTTTCCACTCATATATGTCATGTAGATATCGGCGAAATAATCAAAATATCACCCAACTGTCCTATAAATTATGTGATATATGTCTCTCCTCTTTACATGGACGTTGTACACAACATACATAGACAGGAGATAACACATTTTATCACATTCTCATCTTCATATCCCTCTCAATTGGTAACATTGTTGTTCTTCACTGAGGTAATCTTGTTGACATGTAACTATTTATATTGAAAAGCAATGTCTTGTTCCTCTGTTTGTGAAATTGTTGATAATGGTGTAGGTTTTATCAGCTTAGTGTTGCCGTATCAGTTGGGTCTCCACTAAATAAACCTTTAATAGGAAGGTGTGTCTGGTGCAGATTTACCCTGTCACCCACTAAATGGAAGCATAATTAATGATAAGCACAAACAGTTTAGCTTCTTATTTACTTCCAAAATAAATGAAAATTAAATGTTCTTTAAAAATGTTCTTGTGTTGATGTTATGCAATGTTTACAATTACAACAGATCTCATTATTAAATACTTTTAAATTAATCGTAATCAATGCTAGTGAACAAATCGATCATTTGATCAATTTATCCAGTAGATTATGGTGAATAGAAAATTTGTGATTGATGTAAATGTCAAATCATTTGATGCAAAATACCTATATTCAAACATATTTATACTGAATATAAAGTTGATATAAAAATAATTTTGAAACTGTACTAAGTGTCTCCATTATCTATTTTATGATATGACAAGCAATGAAATACTGGGATTTATCAGTGAATTAAACTGTCTATGAAGCTACAGTGAAAATAACTTATATTTTCACTGTGACCAGTGTCTGATATAATTTGACGTCATAAAACAATGGTTTGACGCATCGATTTGGCTTATTACGTCACTGTGTTACTGTGATGATGGGCTGTTCCTAGCGCCTGCTTGGCATGAAAACAACCCTTTTCGGATGTAATAACAAGGATAACATCATATAATAAATAAAATATCCGTCAATTCTTGACAAATACCATGTTTATCTCATGCCGTGAGGTAGAAAATTATATATCATCACTCGTGTCTGCGCCACTCGTGAAAATATATACTTTCTACCTCACTCGATGAGATAAACATGGTATTAGTCAAGAAAAGACAGATATGCTCTATATATTTCTGAAATAGTTAGAGGGATGAATGATGCATAATGTGTGCCTCACCAAAATAACACGCTCACAAACACACAGGACTCTTCATTGTCCAAGTATTGATCTATAAAAAAAAACAATGTTTCCATGATTTGTATGTACTATTGAATATACAGATTATAACTGGTAGAATTCTGTTTTCAGATCCACACATAAAGGTTGTGGGATATCTGGAAGATGTCACAAACGCAAAGGATAAAATCATGGCCGTCCTCGATACAAAAGTAAGTGTTCTGTGAAATCTGTTATAGGCCTTCTACAATGTGAGATTATGAAGAATGAAGAACTATTCTATGGATATATAGCTTCCTTGTTCTGTATAGGTGATGTTTTGATATAGATACTTATGCTGTTGCCACTTGCTTGACAAGATTAGAATCTTGGATGAAATTTGACCTTTATAGAATGAAGAAGTCGTATATCCATAAAATAGTTTTTCTGTCTTGAAATGATCTCTGTATTCATCACGTTTTTTTTAAAAGGGTAGATAATATCTTTTAACATCATTTCACAAGTCTTTTCAGGTGGTGGAACAATGCATTGGTTAACATGTTCTGCTTTGGATCAAAATGTTTGGGTTCGTGAGACTGTTCTGCATTCATTAAGGTTTGGGTGCAATGCTACTCTGAGTTTCAGTGCAGTACCATCCATGCTTTGTAAGGTCCAGTCAGTGCTCTCAGGTTTCACCACAATGCATATTGATTTTGTTTCAGATTCTCACTTTTATGGTTTAATGAAACTAGATTTGAGAAATACAAGTTTTCTCTTTTTAGCTCATCTGGCCTGAAAGGCCCGATGGGCTTATGGCATGGGATGGCGTCCGTCCATCCGTCCGTCCGTCCGTCCGTAAACTTTTCGCTTTTTCGACTTCTTCTCCAGAACCAATGACTCCAGAGAGCTGAAATTTAATGTACAGACTCCTTGGCTGAAGGGGATACTAAATTGTAAATTTGGTGACCCTGTGACCCCAAATGTGGGTCACAGGGGTCATAACCTTAAAAGCTATTTTCATCTTCTTCTCCAGAACCAATGACTCCAGAGAGCTGAAATTTTATGTACAGACTCCTTGGCTGAAAGGGATTCTAAATTGTAGATTTGGTGACCCTGTGACCCCAAGTGTGGCTCACAGGGGTCATTACCTAAAAAAAACTATTTTCATCATCTTCTCCAGTCCCAATGAACGTAGAGAGCTGAAATTTTATGTACATACTCCTTGACTGAAGGGGATTCTAAATTGTAAATTTGGTGACAGTGAGACTCCAAATATTGGGTCACAGAGGCAATGACCTAAAATGCTATTTTCATCTTCATCTCCAGTCCCAATGGCTCAAGCGAGCTGAAATTTTATGTACAGACTCCTTGGCTGTAAGGGATTCTAAATTGTAAATTTGGTGAGTGTGTGACCCCAAATATGGGTCACAGAGATCATAACCTAAAAGCCTATTTCAGTTTACAGCATCTTTCTGAGATTATATGTGCACTTCAATCAGTAATTAGGTAAGGGAGGTAATTTTAAAGAAAACAGCTGAGTTAAAGGCATTTCATCTTTCTGATGTGAGAGTTCTAACATGTGCTTTGAGAATATAATATGTCTGATGAAAAAGAGATATTTAGAATTAAAAACTTAGAATTGGAGGTCTAACAAAAATTATAAGTCATATTTTATCTTTGTCTCACATTTCACATATGAGTAATTATTTGTATTTTGCAAGTGAATTTGCTGATAAAGGTACACAAGTCTAAAAGTATTCTAAAGACTTAATACAGAATCTTTTATTAAATCTAATATTATGTTCTTTGTAATTTAAGAGTAAATAATGGAGTTTTTTAATATCTCATGATATTGTGTAATTATTTGGAGAATTAATTAATTAATTATTGAGAATTTCCAGTACGAGTCAATTTGGTATACCTTATTTATATCATATTTTATACTTTATAACTGATTTAGTTTTCTATTAACTTTGCAGTTAATTTTATTCAATAGGAACAAGAAATGAGATAGATGTCTACATCATGGACATGTTTAATGTGAATCTATTTGAAATGAGAACTATTGAATACCCTTTGAAGGAATAACTTGAAGAGGAATTAATTTTTTTCATTTTACATGAGATATGTGAACTGAATATGACTAGTGATGACTGGTGATAACATAGGACTATAAAAGAAGTAGCTATATGAGATTGTGACATCACACCTATTTTCATCATCTTCTCCAGTACAGAAAAATATTAATTGTAGGAAAAACTGCATCTAACATATAAATTTTACTGGCTGTGAGTCCAGTGTCTGCATGTTATGTAATTGCATTGTGTTGACCTCTTCCTGGCAGAAGAATGAAAACTGATAGTTACACAGAGGTTTCAGGTTACTTCAAACTACTGTGCAGCACTGTGTTATCATAGACTGTGCGTGAGACTGCTTTAGTCTTCCACTGACTTTTAAAAAAGAATTTATTCATAGAATATCACCATTTTATCAAATATTGAAAAGGAGCCTATAAGAAATGGTGAAAAAGAATTTACTAAAAAAAATTCACCAATTTATTAAGTATTGAAATGTAGCCTATGAGAAATGGGATTTTCAAAAACTGAGGCTCCTATTCATTATGTAATAAATGTTGGTATTGCCATAATGCAATTAAGAATTAAAACAATATAATGCAAAGGTGTATGATATTCATAACGAATGTTGATTTATGTGTAACCAATTTTGATAATAATTAACAGGGGTCATGACCTAAAAAGGTTTTTTTCATTTTCTTCTACAGCCCCAGGCCATTATTGCAATAGCTTACAGTGGTGAATTGTATGCAAAGAATTGTACCCGGTATATTCATTATTATATAATGTGTGTACGATCTTAAAAAATAGTATGATCTCTCCACCACATTATTATATGTTTGATACCAGCAATTTATTTCCAAGCTTTGTGTTGCTCTTTCAACACATATATATAGCAGATTGGCAAAGTTATGGTAACAAAATATTTTTAAACTGCTTTAATCGTTTCACTGGCTAGATTCTTATTACTACATTCCATTATCTGACCATTGCTATAAAGTCCACTCCATAACATACCCCACTTATTATCTCCTGATGAGCTACAGAGGCCATGGCTCTATTTTTTCAATCTTGATCAGAATAAAGGCACTACAAGTTACAAGTTTCTTCTTAGAGTATCAACTTGATATTATCATATCATCAAAGAAATTAGATATAGATATATTGTGTTTGTTTCATGAAGATATTTCTACAGATAGTTTCCCACTTAATAACACATTCTCTACCATATTTATTATAATTTCCTCAAATAAATTCCAAATAGATACATTACAAGCTAGAATATTCATCTTTGTATCTACTTGATATAATCTCCTCAGATAAATTCCAAACAGATATATTGAATTTGTTTTATGATGATATTTCTACAGATAATTTCCCACTTAATAACGTACACTCTTTGACATAGTTATTATGTGCATGATAACTAAAAGGATCTAGAATAAAAGAAAAAAATATGACAATTAAAGTGAGCTTTAAGACACTGTATATATAAGCATGTAAATGTTTTCTGTTCATCAATCACCTTAACACAGATAATTATTAAACTTAGCAAAACACTCTTTGCCATATCAATTATGTTCATGGCGCCTAAAAGGTTTGATAAATAAATAAAAATATTTATGACATTGATTTGAAAGAGAGCTTTTAGACACAGTATATAAGCATATAATTGTTTTCTGTTTATCATATAAGAAAAAGTCACTCTGAGAATATTATTTCTCAAAATTTACATTTTCACCATGTCTAGACATGTACCATCAAGTTTTGCTGTAAAGGATTTGAAAAAAAAAATTATGAAAGAAAATCAATATTGCAGATTAAACGACCATCTTGAAAGGTCATTGCAACTAAAAGAAGATTGTTGTGAAAAAAGTGACAGCACTATCCCGAAGTAATTGATTTGAAGGCTTTGTGAGGATTTCATGTGCCATGTTGGACGCAGATAGACTTTATAGGAGGCATAACCTAGCATAGCCTAGCCGTCAAGTTATTTATGATAGTTATCAATGCTGAAGATGTCTTCTGCAGTATTTGTATTACTTCTTTCACGCTCTTTCATGATGTTAGTATCCACACCAAAATGTCGCATTCAAAGCAATAACTATCCAAAGTTGTACTCTTTCCTTATTTGTATGGTTGACTTCAAAAGTTTAAACATCTTTAATGTGTACCAATGATACAGGATTTATTTCAATAGTTCAATTTATGGTCTGTGGTTGATTTGATAATTTATGATCTATCAATATTTATAAGTTTGTTCTGCAATATTTCTATGATTTATTTAAATAGTTCACACAATTTCATAATGCTCAAGGAGAAAGGATTTGTATTTTATTGTTTAATGTGTCAATGAAAAAAAAAAATTCAATAACATTATCTTCATTGCGTTAAGGTAATCAGAATCTCATTATCAGAAAAAAATTACCTAAAAATTGTTCAGTTAATGTCATTATTTAAATAACCATTTAGATTTTAATCATTTCATAAGAATCCACTTTAAGCATTTACATTACTTGTTCCAATATGGAAGAGAATAGCAGTTGTATAGACCATGCATTTTGACCATTTTGTTCTGTTACTGTTAAACATTTGCATTTCTGAAATTAGCTTTTGTTATAAATCACCAACACATATATAAAGCTAACTAATTACACAAGAAATAGACACAATCCACAAATATAATTAATCTATATTAATCCTGTATGTATTTGTTACTATCATCAGAGTAATTACCTAAATTTCATCCAGAAATAACATTAATGTTGAGAACATAATTTCCTTGGACTCTTGACGTTAACTGCAGCACTTACACCTAGGGTTGCGCCACTGGTGGTCGTGTTGATGTGTAATGTTGAAAGTTTGTTTAGTGTCAGCGTCTGTTCTTTACCTCATCCGTTCAAATAACACACTGCCGATAATTACAGGTAAATCTGGATTTCGTAGTTATGTATCAGTTTTTAATTTGAAAATGAATAGTCCCTAAATATGAGATTTACAGTTGAACTATTTGTAATTTTGAGTTACACATATTTATTTCCCTAGAACAGAGATTCAAAAAGATGTATACTTATACCTTGGGCTGCACCACTGGTGGTCCTGTTAACATGTAATATCTTAAGTTTGTGTCTTGTCAGCGTCTATTCCCCATCTCTTCCTCTGATATAATACTGAGGATAATTACTGGGGGATCTTGAATATACAGTAGAGATGTTATCTTTCAGTTTTGACTTTCTAGGAAATAAATTGTATGAAATTTCATTGATTTACAGCTTAATTAGTATAAATTTTATTCACATATTTCCACTTCAAAAGTGAATAGATGTTTTTACTTATCCGTTGGTGGCCTTGTTGAAGTGTAATGTATTGAATTTACGTCTTGTCAGTTTCTGGTCTGGCACATCTATTAAAACAATCCATAACAAACAATAATTTAGGATAAGTAAAACATGGGAAAGGATCAGCAAACAGGCTACAGCAAGTATGTCTTACTCTTGTATGCATAAAATAACATACAAATTAGACCTGTTCACACAGGTTTGAAAGATTTAATCAAAATATTTATTTAAGGTAAATTATGCATAATGGTTAATGCATTTACCGTGTATAGAAGCTATATCCCCATATATATAAGTAAGCCTAATACCGCTGAGTATATTCAGTGAACCTACAGAGTATTCCATTTCAAACCCTCAAACATTGGATCAGGAGGGTTAGAGTAGAAGTTATTTTTTTCATTCACTTCTGAGATCAGAAACCACTAACTGTCAAATAGAGCATTGTGTTGAGCTCAATGGTGTTTTGTCTCTCCGTCACCCAGGGAGTCTGTGACACAGTCGAGCACGGGTTTGTCTTTGGTTCGACTATTGTGTTGTCCCAGTCGATGTGATAATCTGGCCTGATGATCTCAGGGCAAATATCGCAACCCAATCTCTCCCCTTGTCATACAGAACAAATAACTTACCTTAACTGATCATAGGGGCTGTGATTTAGCATTAATTGGATTTATTGGGGGAAATGGTCTCATAAGTTGTTTTATGGTTAATTAAAACTATTTACACTGAAAGTTGATCAAAGAGGTTCTAATTCTTGATCGTAAGATGTATATTTGTTATTGATGGGTTTTTTTCACGTTTATGTAATTCAGTTTAGTGTGCATGATACTCGTTGATCATCAGATCGAGATATACTTGTTGCAAATTTATCTACAGGATATATCGGAAACATTGTTCTTTTCATACTTTAATCATATACAGGTGCAAAGAATAAAGCAATTTCTGTATGTGTATGATACTTGTCATAATATATTTAGATCATGGCATGTCCGTTTAGATTTTAGAAAGAGTTACTTTGGGAATATATTATTTCTTCACTTGGCCAGCATTTACTTAATGATTTCCAGGAGAAACCTTAGTTCGTAGTATGTAAAGGTGCACTTAAAAGAAATTTGTTTTGATATTTATCGTTATCTTTCTAGACGCTCTAGAATTTGTTTGTAAAGAGATTTTGAAGAGAATCATGAAATCTTTGATTGTTATATTGACAGTAAATGTTGTCACTCTATATTTTCATACAGAATATTTGTTTTCTTGAATATGTTTGTGAATCCATTTCCTGTGTATTATGTTTAATAATGTTTTTCTCCAACTATAATACATGCTTCTTAGGTTGAACTTGAACTCTTTGATCAACCCACATAGATATACCAGCGCATATTTAACACACAATTTACACAGTCAACAGAGAGTGACATCAATAGATATAATTGAGAATTTTGTAACTGTGATCTAGTCACCAATAGGTATGGTGTGATTTGTATGGTGTGGATCTAGTGACGCATGTCACTTCCAAATCACTTCACTGTTACGCTCGCTCTCGAGCGATCACTTGTGCCACTTTCCGGTTGCAATCAACAATATACTGCTTGTGGCCGAGCACTGGTATTGAAATAGACGAAATCACTGATAAGAATGAGCACATTGTGCCGTGCAGATCTAACCACACAACCAAGCATGACTTTTCTATGAGCAAATCAAACTAAATGAGTGATTGATGGAATATATTTTGTCGACTCTGAAAGGCATTCCAGGTTGGATAAGTCAGCGTTGGATGACTGTGATTGAGTAAAGCTCGGGATTGTGTAGTGGAGAGTTTCTTCAAGGAGCTGTGCCGTGATCATCTGATTGCAGACCCAAATTTTGATGTTCCGTGAGCGGTAGAGGGGTTGTCTACAGGGAAAAACACACGGCTCATTGTGATAATGTAACTGTATGGACAAAGAGATTGATGTGATATGGACAGACAGACCAGTCTACAGGTATTGGAGCTACCTGGTTCTTGCACCTGGATGAGTCTACAGGTGTCCACATGTGCTGATTACTTATAGTTTACCTGTACCATCTACCTGTATAGGATACTTATATACAAGGACTCTCTGGATATTCTGGAACCTGGAGTTTTTAAAGTTTACCTGTGACAGTTTACTTATATCTGGATACTTATATACAAGGACTCTCTGGATAGTGTAGGACCTGGAATCAATTCATCAAATTACTAAAAGTTTACCTGTAACACTTTACTGACATCTGGATACTTATATACAAGGACTGTTTGGTTATTCTGGAAGCTGGTGTCAATTATTAATTTACCTACAATTTACTTGAAACTATGTGCTTTTGTACTTGATATGAAGTAATCAGCCTTAATTTACCTGTGCAGTTAGCATAAAGTTTACCTACAGCAGTTTACATCCCCCTCTTTATACTTATACTCCTATACTTGTGACTTCTCTTGTAAGGGACTATCTACCTGTACAGAATACCTGCAGTACTTATTTAATTACTCGACCTGTAATTTGATTATATACTGAGACCAATTTATCAGTTTACCTTTAGAGACTTATGAAAGTAAAAAGTTATCAACCTTTAAGGGAAGTTGAATATTGAGATGTGGTGTTCGTTTTCATTTTCAGACAATTAATCAGCTCCTTACTTTGAAATTCTTCTACAGTTTACTTAAAGTATACCTTTAACAATTATCTCATCTACCATTTCTACCTGTGCAGTCTACTGATATTAGTATTGTGACAGTTCTACCTGGAGTTCAGTGTTCAGGAATGGTGACAGTTTCCTTACATACTGGATATTTTGAGGAGATTCATTCTTGGAGACTGCTTTACCATTTCATTGTGTGACCAAAGTTTCTTCTTTGAAATGTCTAGAGTGTGTGAAGATTCCTTGGAAATAGATTGACTTGTTTGTGAGCAAACGGTACATTTTGTGTCAGATTGTGAAGTGGATACTGTTTGATCATGAAAACATGGATGATCAAGGTGAGAGCTCTCACTAGGTGTAGAAATGTTGACCTCACTTGGAATTTAGTTTCTGTTAATTTTAGTGCATCAAATTTGAAAGGTCCAAAGGTGTTTTTTTTTTATCGAATGGAGTCTGCATACTTTTTAAACTTTCAACTTCTTCTTAAGAACTACTGGCAGTAGTGCACTGTATTGAAAAATTACCTAACCCAATTAAATGAAATCATTGTGTTAATTTTAAAATCTTTTTGTTGAAAATAGGTTTTGAGGTTATCTAATAAACATCTTTGTTTTCATGTTGGAATTTGACCAACAGCTAAAACAACGATGTTCCATAGTTAGTATAATGTTAGTCATTTCCTTTAACAGCTTATCAAGTTGCTGTTGTTGAATGTCTGATTCAGATTCATTTCAGAGGAGAAGGTTGTTTTAATGACTAATTTATGAATAGATAAATCTTCACATAACTTTCACTGTGAAACATTGTAGTTATCAACAACATGTATAAACTAATTCATAACTTGACCATTTCTCTTATCTGAAATAGATGTATTAGCTCCTGAGATTTTTTGCACTATTTTCTATTTGCTAGTCCATGACATCACTCACTAAGTCTTTAAGTGAACATTAACGTTTATAATAGGTAAATAATTATCCATTGGTCGTTAGTAGAAATTAATGAGCAGTCTCGGCAGTTGAATCCATAAATCATTATAATTTATTGACAGTTTGACACTTCACCGATACTTATGTCATTTAATAGCATAACAGTTTGAATTGCTCTTTTTGTCACCTCCTAAATAACATGCTATCTTGATGTATTTGATATATATCACTATACTATCTTATAAGAATATCAACGTTCAACGAAGATAATGTTAGAGTAATCTAAAAGACCATGTCATGTTGACATTTTACCTTATAACCATTCAAACACTGAGTCTAAAATTTACATGAAATCATATATCTTAATTGAAATAAAATAATTTTTGAAAATTTGTTGTGCACATGTAGCGACATGGCCCTTGAAGCCCCTTAGTTTTAAGGGTGCCCTTAACCCTTAGCTATAACATTGAGTTACGATCACCTTAGTATAAGATTGAGATAAAGAGTTTAACCCTTCAGGATGAAAATTAGTTTAACCCTTGATTTGCGGGTCCTGGGTAAACCCAGAATGGAAATAGTAAATTCATACATCTTCCCAGGCGAACCCCTGAAAGGGGACTTCGTTTTTCTCACAGCTGATAATTACCAATGAGGTACTGACAAGCCACTCCCGGTCAGTTAGGTGGTACAAGATTCACTGTCTGGGAAATTTGGCTGGCAGTGCTGATAAGAGCCTAAAGCCAAACCATATTCGCCACAGGCCCTAAAGTTTTCAAGGGGGTAGTATGGAATATAACAACTTGAGGGTTTAGTATTGCTTACTACTTCCTGTCAGTCAAACTCAGTTGAATGATAAATAGGTTTGAACATTTTTTAAGTACGTCAATAAGTATACCTGACTCTGAGGGTGCTTTGTGCTGCAATGGTTGAGGATGGAACAGTGCAGTGGTTAGCATGTTTGGTTGAATAATGTAGTCTGGGGTTCTAATCCCACATGATACTTAGCAACTTCATCTGCAGTATTGAATTTGAAGTTTGATTCAGATGCACTGTTCATGTTCCTCAATATAGTATTGCTACTGAGTTCCTTGTTCAAGCCGTTCAGTTATTAAAGGTGTCTCAGGCTTTCTTCCCACACAGCACACCACATCAACACAACACACTGACAGAAAATGGGTATAGGATAGCGCAGTGGTTAGTAGTTCGCTTCGGATCAAGATGTCAGAGGTTTGAATCCCGCCATGGGCTTGGCAACTTTGTCTTCTGTGAAGAACTGTTCTACATGCAATAAGGTTTCTGAATTGCACTGAATTTCAGCGCAGTACCACCGATGGTTGTCTAGTTACAGCCGATGCTCGAAGGTTTCACTGCAATGCATAGCCACCGTGGGTTTGCTCCCAATAACACTTGCAGCTGTGTAAGTGAAATAATCTTGAAAGCAACTCCAACTTAAACTCCACCTCACCTCACCTCACCTCACCTCACCTGATATACTTCCTACAGTCAAGGGAATGGAACACAATCTTGAAGTTGGTAAACTGGTTAGCTTCAGGAGGGCTGTTCCTCATGTTGTAGTGTGAGGTAATGGCATCTACAGACCTCTTGGTACTGCAGACTGCTACACGAAAGCAGTAAACCACTATTTATGTCATTCTATCGGTCTTCAGAGAATGGTACCTCTTTACATTTTCATTGCTAGAGAATTATTTCATGTCGTGTTTATTGCTGGAAATAAATAACGCCCATACCTGATCTACAACAAATAAGATAAAACTCTCAACACATTCATCTGGAGTCAGTGTCCTATTATTATAACTGTTCTGTATATTCTCAAAAGCACACATGTATTTGTCTCATAAATGACTCATTGTGATGTAAAAGGCTTTGGTTTAGTTCACATTTTATGCTAATTGAAGACATTCCTTGTTTCTTGTCTAGGGAATCATAAATCTTTTTGAACTATTCAGATTATGCTTTCAAACATACTCAATCTTGATTCCTTCTTTGTAAAATGTTTGATAGAAGGAATATATTTATGTGGTATTTATATCTTCAACTTCACAGTGAAAAATAAAAAATGGTATTTCTATGGTGGCATTGGTGTTCCTATCTCAAAGGCATGAAAACGTGTTCTTTTCTTGTCTTTCTCTGGGAAATATGAATGCAGGTCTGATGTCACTCATTATATGTGATGGTATTCAACATTTACTGAAATAGTGCTAATTGACGCCGTTGAAAGAATGGATTCTACTTCTTATTAATGCTCAATATGCTTAACCTGAATTTAAATGTAGCGTTTCACCCAAACCTGGCTGCATGTGGAACATGTCTTCATTCATTGCAGATAAAAACGCTTGTAGGATTCAACCCCAGGACTTTTTTGACCGAATGTATTTATTTAACCAATGTGCCCTCTTAGTATCACTACTATGTAACAGCCAGCACACCCAGGTATAATGTGATTTGACCATTGTGATAATTAATTTGTATCATTATTGCAGAGCAACCGTGTGACACTGAAAATGGACGTGTCTCACACGGACCACTCCCACGTGATCGGCAAGGGAGGTAACAACATCAAGCGTGTGATGCAGGACACCGGCTGTCACATCCACTTCCCCGACTCCAACAGAGGCAGCAGTGTCTATGAGAAGAGTAACCAGGTATGTGTGTTCTCTTAACCCTCTACCTGCCAGGGTCTCGTTAAGCAAAGCGTTCGTAGAGTTACAATCAGTTTTAGCCCACTCTTTTAACATAGGTTACAGTTGATTGTAATGTTACCATTGATTGTAAGTTTTGACAAACGGCACTGTGCTATGGATCTTCCAGGGTTTGTTCCATTAAGTTACAAGTGAATGTAGTGCTTCCATTGATTGTAAATGATTTTTGGAACACAACCAAGATTTTCCAAAGTAAATTTCAGACATACAGCTCATGTTGGGAAAAAATGAGGGGCAATTTTGAAAATTTAAGAGTCATTTTCAGTTATACATATTTCTTCCTAAATGTGAATATTAAGTTCATTTTGGATAAAACTTCAGTGTAGAAAAACACTTTTATTTGCTGTGCTCCCTCTTTTAAATAGCAATGGTTTAATGGCTTTACGAATTATCATTCCTGTAATTAAGATGCTCTGGAAAGCGTTAAAATACAGATTTAAAATGATGGAATAGAAATTGTAATTTAGAGCATGCGTATCAGAACTGTGTCAGATTAACTAGCGATGACCCAAAGTGTTAATAAATTGATAAACATGACATGCCCTCCTTTCTGATCCAATGACAAGACACTGTTCCATTTCTCTGAATCATCCATTGAGATGATGCCAAGAGGAAAAGGCTGTATGCAGTTCCTTATCATGCTGACTACCTTGGATGTGTAGAAGGTAGCTGTCATTGAGTCACAGAGAGCTGAAGTTGTTGTGGAAGTGAAACACTGGGTGTTTATCTGAGATAGACTGGGCCCTGAGTTTCCTTTGACTCTCAGCCTTTGGGTGGGACTGTACAGACAATCTTCATCAAGATGCTGTTGGCAGATCCTGCACATTGAGTCGCCGACAATAGGTGGTGTCAGTCAGCACTTTGTCTGGGTGGTGCAGTTGTGATGATGACAGACTCAAGATAAGATAGTTGATGGTTTATCAGCTTCTAGGGTGTAACTGAAGTTGCTACAGAAACGTTTTGTGTCTAGAGAATTAAGTTGTGTTTTCAGAGTGATTTGTGTCCAGAGAATTCAGTGTGTTTTAATGATTTATCTTGAGTGTTATGGGTTGTGTCTTCAGACTGATATAATTTAAGAAATATGAGTGTTCTTCATTTGTTTGTTTGTGTTGGTCAACTCAAAGGGTTTGATGGACATGTTGTAAAGAACAGAGACAGATTTTATTTGTCAATAACACTTTGACAATTTGGAACCTGTTGTTGGTGATGAGCTAATTGTTGGATTGTTCACACTGTCAAAGGGGGCGGTGGTTAGCGTGCTTGGCTTTGGATCAAGAGGTGCAGGGTTTGAATCCGGCCAGGGGCATGGCAAATTTGTCTGCAGTAGAAAACTGTTCTACATGCAGTAAGGTTTGGGTGCAATGCCACACTGAATTTCAGCGTAGTACCACTCATGGTTCGCTAGTTCCAGTCAATGCTCGCAGGTTTCACCACAATGCATAGCCTCATGGCGTTGCGGACTTTCTTCATGCCATAATACTAGCAGGTTAAATACTCTTAAAGCAGCGTTAAATCCTAACTCACCACACCTCACTGTCAAACTTGACAAAATAACGCAGAGATATTAACATAAGATGTAATTTTCTGAATAAATTTGACCATCAAATAAAACATGAACTAGATATTAAGCATTTTTCCTAAAATGACTGTTTATCAAATCAAATAATCAGAAATATATGTATATAAATTTAACATGATATATCTATTGATTGACACTCTAAATGATAGATATAATTATGAGATCGTCCGCCCCTCCACTTACTGATACCAGTGAACCAATATTTGCAGTGTGTGACACAGCGGCCTCTAG
Source organism: Gibbula magus (assembly GCA_936450465.1). NCBI lineage: Eukaryota > Metazoa > Mollusca > Gastropoda > Trochida > Trochidae > Gibbula > Gibbula magus. The sequence continues at coordinate 32,396,108 of OW388290.1, read as the reverse complement.
TCAACAGTAGGGAGAGTTGTTTCTGGATTCAGTTTCAAGGCTATTTACCCTGAGAGAGTGTTCCATTGTATAATCATGAATGCCAGTTTGCAAACCTCGGGTACATTTCAACACATCTAGCTCGAGGTTTTCACCATGGAGGGTTTTGTTTAAATGTGTACCTTATCACTTGTGTTCAAGAGTTAAAATATGCATGTGTAATGTTCTGCAAAACCATCACTATCCATAGAAAATTTACTTAAATAATAATTTTGGTACAGTATAGTGTTGTTTTTTATATAACAACAATTAGTGTACATTTCAAAGTTGTTTTCTGTATTGCAGGGCAGCCATATACAACATTTTAGTAACAATTTTACAAGTTATGATTAAACATGAGCTAAGTCATCTTGTAGGTGTTGTCTAAAAATGTTACTGGCCAGTTTGGCTGATAGAAAATAAAAACTATACTGACCAAATAAAAAATGTACTTGCCTTTGGCCAATTGACAAGCCCTGGTAATAGCGATTATTACTCGAGGAAGTGGGTCATATGACTTTTACGAAACAATTGTGAACTTTTGTATTGGCCGAGCCGAAATTGAGGGTTATACACAAATTCGCACAAGTTTCGTAAAAGTCATATGATACACTTTTGAGTGTAATAATTTCTTAACTACCCGTTCTATTCCATTTCATTTGCATAAAAATATTCAGAAACCGGCCCACTTCTCTTGGGAGGGCAAGCAACAGTGACGTCATGAACAATCGTTTCATAACATCACAGACAGCAAAATACAGGAAGCTGTGGTGAAACAATCGTTGCTAGGCAAACGTGATATGTACACATGTGCTCATATCAATAATATTAACTTGGTTATTTTCAACCATATGGGTAATAAATTGCTATATTTATTGATGCATATGTATATCCACATCCTCAAGTTACTTACTAAATCACTCCCTGCTGGCAATTTGTTTGACCTGCCAAAATTAACTTTTAAACTAAGAGTATCATTATATATTATATAGGATCTAAGGACTGTGGATCAGATCCCTTGTTAACGAGTTGTGATTCCTGTTAATTGGTCACTCAAAATGGTTAAGCACTAATTAATTTGCCAACATTTAGAAATTTGATACTAAGTCGCACCATGCTATCCTCAATACAATATCATGCACACTATATCCTTGTGATAAGTGCTGATTTCATATGCTTTTATTTCACCCTTGATACAAAATTTTACTTGTTCTATGACATACATCTTAATTTCAGGTGTCTATAGCAGGACAGCCAGTGGGAGTGGAGTCAGCCCGGGCACAGATAAGGGTGAGTAACCAGTTATATTTCACCCTGGTTTCATACCAGCCGGGTTATATACTCAGATTTAGACTAGGGAAGGGTAATAAGGGCTGGTGTGATAAATTGATATTGTACTACACCATGGGCTATTACAATTACTGCATGGGCTTGTTTTAACCTCCAGGTCACCAACTACTTGGTGTTTTAAAAATGTGAGATTTGGAATCTTGTCGAGACAAAACAACTTATCTGATATCAAATCAAGTTTTTTTCTTATAGTCTGGATAGTAATGGACTCCCCTCAGTCAGCAAGAAATAAATGGGTTAAAAAAATGGCAAATATTTGTTCAGTAGACGGGTAACAGCTACCTTCTGGATTCCTGCAGACTCAGCTGGTGACTTATCTCGCCTGCAGATTCTACCAAGTTAATAGTCACACTGTCTTTGGTGAATTGTGAAACACATATATAAAAAGTATCATGGGTAAACATTTGCCTTATAAATCCATCTTTCATTAATAGATTTATGTTTGTGTAATATGGAATTACCTTTAGATGAAAGTCATTGTGGACAGTATTATCTCTTCAGCTGAAAGCCAAGATGGAAGGAATGTATATATTTGTAGAGATTATTTGTTAATACCTCTTCTTTCATGCCTTGCAGTTTTGATTGCATCATGTAGCCTTTGGAGCAGTGTTGAATTTATGGCACACTGAAAATGATTAAATCACCACTCATAAAAAAAATAGTAATTTTATTTCTTCCTTTGTAAGCAACATTATTCCCCCTTGAAAAAAAAAAAATAAAAGTTATTATTTTGCCCTTCATAAAAATCATAGTGTGAACTTTGGCACATGGTAACTCTATAGCTACCTTTGAAAGCCACATTATAGACCCTTTTTAAATGAAAATAATGCCCCTCTTGCTTTCTATTGATTGCTCTAGGTTGGACATTGTTGAGATAGAAATACTAAGAAAGTAATATTAAACACTTATCTAAAACATTTACCATAATATACCTTAGCCAAGTATTGATTGAGATAAAAGATGTATCTTTGAATTTTGATAGAATCCGTTAGCATGTTCACCTTCAATTCAAGAAGTTCAAATTTGAACCCCTAATTAGTTGCCGTTCTACCTAAGATTTGCTACTTCAAATCGATCCTCAAAGGGTTCCCTGCAATGCATAGCCCCAATACTGTAACAGACTCTCTCGATTAAATAATATTGACTCGCATGTTTCTTGAATCTGGCGATGGACCAAAAAAGAACAAATTGAGCTTTTGATAATTTGCGTAAGTTTATTCACAATTATGAAATGATTAGATCAATTTAAATATCTTAAATTCTTTCAGTAATGGCCCTCATTATAAAATTTCAAATAAAGAATAATGTTCCAAAATCAAATGATAATATGATGGGTATAGAATGTGTATAGATCTCTTTGGAAGCCTTTCAACTGTGTTAAGTATATCGTTGACTATACACACATGTCACAAAGATATATATATATATATATATATGTTGGCAGTTGCCACACTCTGTAGCATTCTATTAACATACTCCAAAGCAAAAGTGCATTTATGCTCCTTACCCTGATTTATGGTGTATATAAAGTTGCATGAAAGCAGTACATCACATTTCTAAAGTGGATTTGAAAATAAATGTCGCTTTATCTGCTGGGGAGTATTTCCTGCCTTCAAGTGGTTCCATATAACGCGTATACATTGCTTGGTTAGTCGCCAATCATAGCGCTGATGGCAAGTTTATCTTTTCTATGTAAATAACCATGCTGAAACTGCAGGTGAGAATTCCTACAGGAAAAATCATGGCAGTATTGTGGTTATTGCAATTAAGTAATGAACTGCATATAATCTGTTTTGAAAGAAACCCATGACTGTTATCAAAGTTTATATGTGGGCTTGTGAGTGCCCTCGACCTGCTGTCCATTAAACCACCTTAGCTCCATTATCCCTAAGATAAATCATTAGCTCATCAGGCCTGAAAGGCCCGATGGGCTTATGGCATGGCATGGTGTCCGGCATCCGTCCATCCGTCCGTCCGTCCATCGGTCCGTAAACTTTTCGCTTTTTCGACTTCTTCTCCAGAACCAGTGACTCCACAGAGCTGAAATCTTATGTGCAGACTCCTTGGCCAATGGGGATTCTAAATTGTAGATTTCGTGACCCCATGACCCAAAATGGGGTCACAGGGGTCACATTCTTAAAAACCTATTTAATCTTCTTCTCCAGTTCCAAAAGGTCTAGAGAGCTGAAAAGTTGTGTGCAGACTCCTTGGCCAATGGGGATTCTAAATTGTAGATTTCATGACCCCATGACCCCAAATGGGGTAACAGGGGTCACATCCTTAAAAACCTATTTTCATTTTCTTCTCCAGTTCCAAAAGGTCTAGAGAGCTGAAAAGTTGTGTGCAGACTCCTTGGCCAATGGGGATTCTAAATTGTAGATTTTGTGACCCTGTGACCCGAAATGGGGTCAACGATATACCCAAATGGGGTCACAGGGGTCACATGCTTAAAAACCTATATTCATCTTCTTTTCCAGTTCCAAAAGGTCTAGAGAGCTGAAAAGTTGTGTGCAGACTAAATTGTAGATTTCGTGACCCTGTGACCCCAATCTAGGTCACGGGTCACGACCCAAAAACCTGTTTTCATCTTTATCTCAAGTATGTAAAGCTCTAGAAAGGTGAAATGTTGTGTAGAGACTCTTTGGTCAAAGGTGATTCTTAATTGTAGGATTGGTGACCCTGTTACTCCATATGTAGGTCACAGGTGTCATGATTTAAAAACCTATTTTTTGCTTGTTAACAATATTTTACTTGAAATAACTTAGATATTTAACCTTACATAATAAATCAATGAAATACTGATGAGCTACAGAGCCCATGCCTCTGTTTTTTTATTATATGACGAGCTATGAAATACTGGGATTTATCAGTGAAAGAAACTGTCTTTGAAAATAACTTATATTTTCACTGCGACCGATGACTGATATAAATTGACATCATAAAACAATTGTCTTACGCAGAGAATTTGCTTATGACATCACAGTGTTTATACTGTGGTGACAGGCTGTTCCAAGTGGTCGCTCGGTGTGAAAACGACCCTTTTTGGACTTAATTACAAGGATAACACCATAGAATAAATAAAATATCCGTCAATTCTTGACAAATACCATGTTTATCTCATCTCGTGAGGTAGAAAAGTTATATATTTTCACTTCTGGCTGCATCTCTCGTGAAAATATAACCTTTCTACCTGTTTATTTAAAATTTTCCCTACTTGTTGCTGTACTATAAATCTTTTTTTCCTGCAAGACAATATATTGCACAATTTATTAACCACAAGTAATCAATAGATCTAAGAATTTATTGCTTAGTTCTTAATTCACATAAATTCAACCTCAGCAGTTGATATATTTTGACCATCATGCTAAACAGTTACCTTAGTAAAATTTGTGTGGTTATTTTCCTTGAACTCTCACATTTTGTTACAGAAATTGAATTGAGAGAGACAGTGCATGTTAGAAACAATTTATGATGATGTAACTTTGGACTCATGTGAGGTCTTCATAGGAGGAGGCTGTGTAATTTGTACACCATGGTTCTCGCTCAATCATGCCAGAGATAAGGATTTCACTTCTTCCTCCTATGAATCTGCTGGAGATGATCCAAGCAGGTATCAGAGATAATAGTTTAGTAATGAGTTAAAACTGAGAGCTGCAATATAACTGACTAACTTGTCAAACCACGGTGCTTCAGTGTGTTAATCACAACAAACCTGGAAGTAGAATTTGAAATTGCAGAAGCGTCATGGGCTTTTGATATATAAATGGCTAATAGAAGTTAACATACATGAAGTCAGTGTATGAAATAAAACATTGCAAGCTTGAAACAATTATTTTGACAATTTTTATGGTAAAATTAAGAAAAAACACAAAAAAGTACCAGCCCAGATCAAAAGTAGTCAAGTTAAAGGCTGTCAGAGGGACTTATTTCATACACTATATATATAAACAATGATGAGTCTTCTCAGCCAAAGTTTTCAAGTTATTCATGTCCCATTTCCATCTCAATTATATATGAAAAATTTCATCATCAGATTTATATACAAACAACTATAATATGACGATTAAAAATGTAATTACGCATTGAAAGAATTCCTAACACAGCTGTTTATGCAGTCATATTCCGGGTTAGTTAGCTCATGATCCATCCTGGAATATTTTCTTTGTTAATGATTTGTAATTCCTGTTAATTAGCCACTCAGAATAGTTCATCCTGCTCCAACAGGGTGTTGTATCCGCAAGGGTACGTCAATCCCCTGATTGTCATCACAGCATCTGCCTCGTATCACTTAAAGGCGGGTTACTCATTGCTATATATAGCATGAACGCTGTCAGCCAATGAAATGTCATGAATTGAAATTTGATGGTCACTCATTGGTCTTCTCATCCAGGCACTGCTAATTTTGCTCAATTTAAAGTCATTTAATCGATGTTTATCTATTGTGTGACACAAATAGGAGCTGCAATGACAGTTGGGAATTGAAATAGCCTTGCAGATAGAAATACACTGATGGAGCAGGTGAAAGTAGTGCTACTTGGTAATACTTGATTCGCCAAGTAAACCATTTACCTGCGGGACTCTAATATTACGAGAGGCATATCTTAAGCTATTTGCCAATCATAGATTATTCCTTTGTTATCAGGTTTGGATTCCTGTATAGTGGCCATTTAAAATAGTTTGGTACTTACTTCAGCAACGAACAAGGATATGATTAATTTTATCAATACAGTGACTCTAGTATTAAACCCAAAGAGATTATCCAGTTGTGAGGTAGAATAACCTGGGGAAAAACTGTAGATTGGTCACTCAGAATGGTTTGGCAGTAAATATTTCAGCAGGGAGCAGAGACGTTATTAATTATTGATACAGTGACTCACTCCAGTAGAAAAGCCTAAGAGAAAGTCTAGTTTTGCGGTAGAATTACGTGTAAAAAACTCTGATCAGTGAAGACAATTGTGTCTGACAGGTATAGTGTTGGAGCAGTCCCTGTTGGAGTCTGACATGAGCTCGTTACTGCAATTAACTAACGAGCCTACACTCAAGTATTTGCAGTTATAACAACATCTTCAATCCTCTCAGTCGCGATGACATATCCTGTTTGAAGAAAAGCAATGTTTTATGTACGTTTTATGACTAATGTAGGTAAAGTGCTGATGGTGAACAGTTTACAAGTTCATTTGGTGCACGTAAACATTCAAATGTTCAAATATACTTTAAAACATGAACTGTTTTTACATTTCTTTTGCGTTTATTTAGAAAGAGATTTGATTACCATAAGTGTAAACTTGCCAGATATAACTAAGTTGTTTTCGCTAATGAGCAAAACTTTTATAGACAGGATAAATGTCTGAAAAGTCCTCTTCATAATGATATCCACCCAAAAGTTGAAGAGTTGCAGTTATAGATGCCAGGAAAAGTATGAGTTGTGTAGCTTCAAATGACTCCGTGTATTCAGTGTAGCATGGCTGATAATATTCTCATGCCTAGAAGATTATGGCAGCACTAGGTAAAGGTTTATGAATATCAATACCTGGTAAAATAAAAAGTGGTTAGAAAACTCTGGGCAAGGATTAAGCATAACTATCTATTAAAATTTCTACTGTTCCATCAAAAATAGTTTCATGTGACAAAAATACCATTGCTAAAACATGCAGAACATTTCATGGATAGTTAAGTTTGGAAACTATTTACTACAAGTTTAAAATTGAAAAAATCATGAAGTTTTCTAATTGGTAGAACATGTTTTTAGGCATTTATGTCATTTCATAATCATCTTACTTCATTTCAGAGTCAGCTTTGATATTATTTGTCCCCAAAATCTTGTGATTGTTTATAAATATTCATCGCTTTCTCAAAATTCTCATTTTGTTAGACATTTGCACAATATTTTCCCATAGACTATTAATGCCAATGCAATGATTTCTGCATGAAATGTGTAATCGTGGTGTAGAGCCCCACGTGTCTAGAGCCTCACAGTAAGGAAACACCGGGATTTCCCCTTGGCTGGGATTGGCCTGTGTACACAGATTGATCCTTCAGCAAAAAACATGCAATAAATAAGCAGCTTGAAAGTAAGAGTATTGAGAATTAGATTAATGGTAGGGTATTAATTTCTTTATAACTCTCTTTTTCTATACTCAGCACAATGAAAATTAATGTGTTTACTTGGGACTTCGCCCAACGCCTGGTTGTTGAATTTTTTTTAAATATCTTAGATCTTTCACTTCGAAAGTTTTGATAAGGAAAAACAAGTGAAATAAATTAAGGTTGTCATCACAATCTTTTAATTTGATTTTCCTCATATGAAGAATGACTAAAATTTTGTGTTAAATAAATTCCTTAAATCATTTAAAATACTTGCAAGGAAAATTATGATTTTATGTTAGGTAAGTTACGCATGTGTCATTATATTTTAAAATTTGTTTCATTGGATACGGTTAAGTAAGGTGCATTATTGACCTGAATACAGCTATGCAGAGGTCAGTCGGAGCAGTACTCAGATCAAGAACATGAGGCACTTGTGTTAGGTTTAATCTGATTTTAATGAGATTGTGAATTACGCTCACCATGCACAGCACTGACAATAAATGAATACTCCACAAGATGTATCAGGATAGATACAAAACAGTAGAATTTGACTGGTATTGCTACTGCCGATGTGAAAGATAACTTTCTAGCACAGTACATGGGTTGTATTCTATTCCAGGGAGTTTAAAACACAAATAATATAAAATTACCCAAGACCCAGAAGATAATGTTGACAGTACCAGCAGTAAAATGCTTTTGGTTTGTTTTTGGATTAATATCAATATTCATTGTAAGTCTTGGATGGGTAGATTTTACGGCTTATTACCCTACCCTACCCTACCCTACCCTACCCTACCCCTACCCCTACCCCTACCCCTACCCTACCCCTACCCCTACCCTACCCCTACCATACCCCTACCCTACCCCTACCCTACCCCTACCCTACCCGGATACCCGTTTAGTTGATCCCTGACATCGAGTTTGTTGTCTATAGCTATTTCAATATATAACCATAGACATTAATACTGTGTTGGAATCTTCAAAATTAGGCTGTTTTTATATGTAGTCACGTGATAATAACAGTTCTTGGTAATGTGATGGGTACCTGGGTCTTACTCAGTAACCACCCGTTCCAGGTAATCTGGTTTACCTATCCCAGTCCTTATACATTCAATTACATTGATAACAATTATTCCCTTCTCTGTTTCCAGGAGTTGTTGCCGTTGGTGTTCATGTTTGAGTTACCCGTGACGGGGATGCTGCACCCCCTCCCTGACCCATCGTCCCCGGCGATCCAGTCCCTCCAGCAGACGTACAATGTGCAGGTCAGCCTCAAACAGCGTCCTCGCATGTACGTCACCACCGTCATTGTCCGCGGATCCGTCAACAATGCCAAAGCGGTCAAGGAGGCCACCGCTTCTCTCATGGAGCAGCTCACAGCATGTGTAAGTTACTCTTCTTTGTATCTTCGCAGTGAATAAGCCTACAAAGTAGTCACCTTGTTTTACTTTATCAATCAAAATGGCAAATTAGGTAAAATGTTAAATGTTGCAGTACCTTTGAAGGATGTTCACTATTTTGGGGGCTCATATATTGACCATTTCAGGCATATTAGCTGTTTCAATGCCTTTTAGTTATGAGAGTGTGCCATTGAGTCACTATATACAAGCCATAAAGACCACTCCCTGAAAGTCATAATTCTCTTGTAAACAAATTTGATACTTTGAAGGATGTTTCAAGTTCATTAGTTTTTGGTGGCAGTTAATTTTTTGTTAAAGTACATCAAAGTTACAGATGTTGAGATCAAATATCTTAGGACTAAAGAATCTTTGTAAATCTACTCTAGTTAATATAAGAGAGTCAGGAGGCATATTGGTTTTGATTGAGTTTCCCATAGCATTGTCATCAGTATCAGTATCAGCATCAATATTCCCATCGCTTCCCTTCTGAAGCTACTTTACCAATCATTAATTAAATATTGCCTCTCCATATAATGTAGATGTACCTTTGGAGGGTTTGAGATTTTTATGGGGTTTTTTTTCCAATTTTTATGGCAACAATTTGGACTTGAGTGAAATTGAAAGAGTTATGTGAGGTTTCTAAGGCAAATTTGGGAAAGGAAAGACAAAACACTTTTTAGTTTCATAAGTTTATATTAACATAATACACAATGAAAGGTTATTTCAAAAAGGTGCAGAATATGGTTTATAACATTCCACATGGATATCGCATCAGCGGTGCATTCATTGGGGTGGTTTGATGGACCCCAAGGTCACCACCACCACCCCCCACCCGCATCAACACCACCACACCCCACCCTAACCCCCACCCACACCAACACCACCACCCGAACCCCCACCCACACCAACACCACCAACCCCCACCCGAACCCCCACCCACATCAACACCACCACCCCCCACCCGAACCCCCACCCGCACCAACACCACCACCCGAACCCCCACCCGCACCAACACCACCACCCTAACCCCCCACCCGCACCAACACCACCACCCTAACCCCCCACCCGCACCAACACCACCACCCTAACCCCCCACCCGCACCAACACCACCACCCTAACCCCCCATCCGCACCAACTCCACCACCCTAACCCCCCACCCCCACCACCACCACCACCCCACACCAACACCACCACCCCCCACCCGAACCCCAACCCACATCAACACCACCACCCCCCACCCTCACCAACACCACCACCCCCCACCCGCACCAACACCACCACCCGAACCCCCACCCGCACTAACCCCCCACCCGCACCAACACCACCACCCTAACCCCCCACCCGCACCAACACAACCACCCTAACCCCCGACCGCACCAACACCACCACCCTAACCCCCCACCCGCACCAACACCACCACCCTAACCCCCCACCCGCACCAACACCACCACCCTAACCCCCCACCCGCACCAACACCACCACCCTAACCCCCCACCCGCACCAACTCCACCACCCTAACCCCCCACCCCCACCACCACCACCACCCCACACGAACACCACCACCCCCCACCCGAACCCCAACCCACATCAACACCACCACCCCCCACCCGAACCCCCACCCGCACCAACACCACCACCCCCCACCCGCACCAACACCACCACCCGAACCCCCCACCCGCACCAACACCACCACCCTAACCCCCCACCCGCACCAACACCACCACCCTAACCCCCCACCCGCACCAACACCACCACCCTAACCCCCCACCCGCACCAACACAACCACCCTAACCCCCCGACCGCACCAACACCACCACCCTAACCCCCCACCCGCACCAACACCACCACCCTAACCCCCCACCCGCACCAACTCCACCACCCTAACCCCCCACCCGCACCAACACCACCACCCCACACCAACACCACCACCCCCCACCCGAACCCCAACCCACACCAACACCACCACCCCCCACCCGAACCCCCACCCGCACCAACACCAGCGACCCCCACCCGCACCTCCACCCCCTTTAAACTTTCTGGATTCGCCACTGTCACATAATGGCTGTTGTTGATAAAAATAAAAATGATATGAATTACTTTGTAGCTTCAACACTTTTGTTTTTATGCTTTTACTTTTTTGGCAGGCTTTAAAGAAATATATGTGATGTTTGGAAAAAAAAATGTCTTTGAATTAACAGTTTATCTGAGTGGTTCCTAATAAGTTAATTAATTTGACCTATTAACATGATAGAGTCTGATTACTTAAAGAAAGGATATATAAAAATAATTTTACGCATTACAAGAGATTTTGCAATGGTTTAAAACATAACTCACAGTGTTATGACATGGCATAAAGAAACACCACAGTATCTTTATTTGTTGGTGGTCTGTGTATATTTATTTGTTGGTGGTCTGGGATGTGCTAATGTGCTTTATCATTCAGATATTGATGGCAAGATGTACTTCTTACAAGTGTTTCAGTGTTTTGAAGACATAAAGGGAAACATGTTTTCTTGGTTATGTAAATAATGATAAATTCTGCATGTTGTCTCAATGAAGGTTAAGTGTTGAAATTTAGTGCTATACTAGATGTATATGATTTACTATCTTTTGAGTGAATTTTGGTGGTCTTTTTATCAGTAACTTCAAAATGAGATTCAAGTTGAAAACAGTTTTTTACTGTAACTCCTTTTCCATTTGTTTTCCTCGTTTTTTTGGCACATGACTCGCATCAAGATAATTTTTATCGCATAATTAATGAAGTTTTGGTATATATATAACCATGTGCAATATATTTCTGAGTCGGCTATTATCAGAAAATGTTTTACAATTATGAGCTTGGTTGGTCACTAGATGGGTGACATGTGGGTGTCCCGGAATTTTATTTTCTTGCTTTACCTCTCAATTAATTTAGGAGATAAACCTACTGTGTTTTTAACCTTTTGTGAGTCTAAAGTAGATTCGATACCGATTTTTATCATTCGGAGCCGAACACGTCAGAGTGAAGCTTCGAATGATAAAAATCGGTATCGAATCTACGTTAGACTCACAAAATATTAAAAACACAGTAGGTTTATCTCCATTCTGCCATGACGAGTTATCAGCATATTTTAAACGTGTTTCTTTGACACTGCGGAAGTGAACTGAATGATGCGGTAATCGGTTAAACCCATTTTTCTTCAGATATGACGCATCACATTTCCGTTGTTTTTGATATGGTAGTAATTTACTAACTAGTGAAATTAACAATTCTTTCTTATTAAAATATGATAATTAAGTGATAACATAGATTTTAATCAAATAGAAGATACAGGTTTGTAAACCTTAACGTTTCTCCTCCTTGAAAGCTTTCCTCCACCACTAGTCAAATTGATGCGACCATTCCTGTGATGTCATAACTGATTGAGTTTATGACGTCATTGTATCCGAACCGAACCGGTTCGTTCACGGCTTATCGCGGTCTTGATCGACTACTGTAGTTTCCCTGTTAAAAAACTTCGGTCCAAATTAGAATAACTTTCCAAAACAGATACACAGATTAAATTGCATAGAAGGAACACATGATGGAAACTGTAAAGTGAAGATACCTGATAACTGATTTACGCATGTTTATTTCAATGACTTAGCTTGGCCTAGAATCTTACGTCACCATGTATCCAAACGCGGTAAATCGCCGTTCTCAAAAATCGTGTTTGAACCTCCGTTCAACCATAAAATAAACCAATCAAAAACAAGGATTTTAAAATGTCATGGTAGAATCTATTTTATTCACCCATAAAGACGCTGTTTAACTTATTTCTGTCTCCTGCAGGGCATCCCTCACAGTTCATGTTTTCATGGTGAAATTTACAATAAATTCGTTGCTTACAGAACACACTAGCGGTGAGCATGCAGTTAGAGATCGCCCCACAGCACCACTTATTCATCATCGGCCGGGGCGGCATCAACATCAAGCAGATCATGCAACGCACCGGTGCCAACATCCACTTTCCCGACCCCAACACCGCCACACCGCAACGCAAGGGCACCGTCTACATCACCGGCAGCATCGAGAGCGTGTACCTTGCACGTCAACAACTCATTGTGAGTGTAGAGCTTCTGTCATTGGTCTGTGTCATGACATCCCTGCTTTAGCCATTAAACCTCTATTCTGCGAGAGTCATTTCAAAATGGCAACTGTCATACTTCCATAAGCAGTTTTGGTGGAAGATGTGTAAAAAGACATCCTCCAGGTTTCATATAACCCTTGGAAACAAACTAGAAATGGTTTATGATTATGTTGTGTGTTTGTTTCACCCAGTAACATTTCTTGTTTGTCAGTTGGTATAATGATAGAGATAAGATTCTATAGATAGTGAACTTCTACGACTAGCAATAGTTGAAAAAAACAAAAACGATGGACTGTTCAATGACGGGGGAAAATCAGTTATAGTATGGTTTTGATTAGGTCACCATTGATTTGAATGATATATTTGGCTCCTAGCTGCAGGGATTTGTCATTGCAATGAATGCAAATGGAATCCGCATCAGCTTTTGCATTGATCCATTTGAAGTGTCAATAAACAACCTGTAAATATTTTTTATTTCAGGAAACATAACTATCATATATGATATTCATTTCCCTGAGATAAATGCTAAAGCCTGATGTCATGTTGAGTCATGCACTGTCCTGCATTCCATCAAATGTTTCTCTACTTGCAGGGTTGTCTGCCCTTGGTTCTAATGTTTGATGTGAAAGAAGACATTGACTTAGATCAAGGTAGGTAATATATAGATCTTTCAAAGAGATTCTGAAATGACTAAATTATACTTGTTAATTGTTTTATGTTCTTACTTATTTGTGTACAGATATAATTAAGTCTGTACAAGCTAATTTCAAAAACACTGATAAGTATGTCACCACGCACAACTATGAGGCCTAACAGAGTTTACTGTAGAATGTGATAAACAAAACTTTTCTAGAGCATGACCACTTACATTTGACCGACACATTTAAAGTAAAATTTTGATAGGTATCATTTACCCTCCACAGTAACTCTGGATAGATGCAAGCTTCCTTATCTAACTGATATTTCATCCAAGATAACACTGCAAAGAAAGCGCATTAGACATTTTATTAAAAAATTCAGTCCACTCATTAGTTAAATAAATAGATTTGGTGATGATTTTCTGCTTGACAATGGACTCTGCTATCTAGTCTACGAGAACTGATCACCCGACCCAAGTGGAGGCCTAGCTCAGTGAGTGGGATTCACCTGTATCGCTGTATAAAAACTTGGAATTTAATTGAGATTGATGCGGAGGCTGTTGTAATTAAACAGTAGACACCGAGTATGCTTATCTCTCGGGCTTTGAAAAACTACTTCTAGGAGCAAAGTGGGCACATTGCCACCAACAGTCAAAAAACAATGGCAGAGGGCTCAAGTTGGAGCATAACGTAACGTCGTTTTATGAGTTAAGGCATTGCCTGTGTAGTACAAAGAATTAATTGTTGGTGTTTTTGCCGTGTTGAGAAAGAAATGTATGCCACTTCATGCTTGCTGTTTCAATGGGTAATTAGAGCTTTATCAGTAGAACCCTTGAGAACAGATTGTTGATGTGGCGTGCGGTAATTGTTATGTCAGGGCTGTTTTACTAAATCATTTTTTAGACACCCAAGAATAAATAAACACAGCTGGTGAAAAAGTTTTGAGAGTTTATCTTGTTATATAATTCTTGATGAAATGCTATAAAAATGGTTTTTACTTTTCTATCATTTATTTGTTGTACATTTATTTTAGTATCAACTTTCATTTATGTTTGCACACTGTATTTTACATTGATTTTGATTGACTTATTAGTTTCATGATTTAGTCATGCAATTTGAATTATTTTCAAACTGGAAAGGATTATAATTTTAGTTGAATTATTTTTAAAGTTTTCATTTGTCGTTTTGTGAGAAAAGTTTTTGTGATGACATCGTTGTAGTTTTCTGAGCCTTTAAGTAACACCAACGTACGTAATGAAGTATGTGTTTTGATACTTTCCAAATGGTTCCATCCTAAAGTAGTAATTTCCTCATGTCACACTCTATTACCTGTAAATCATACATACAAACATTTACAATCAAGGAGGCATGCAACGTTTTTGAAAGTCTTTTCCATGCTTCTGGTATGATGTGAAACGGACCAAGTGAAACAAATTGAAAAAGAACCTTCAGGTTTTCAGTCACAGCAATTTCAGAACTGTTTTGTTGTTGTGGCATTTTGCTGGTTACTTGACATTGACTCTACTCTGATCTTATGAGAGACTAATGTTTATCTTAGATAGTTTGCTGTTTGCATCTTAATCTTACAACAAAAAATAATAACATAGATATGTGCAAATTTTGAAATCACAAATAATGATCTATGTATTGATTGACTCACTGATAAAATATCAATCATAAAAATTCAATTATCCCTAACTTATTTTGTCCAGTATATTTTAACCTGAACTTTTAACCCTTGAAATTCTAAAATCCCATCTCTCCGAGAGTCCTGTGCAATGTTTGATAAAATAGCAATCTAAAGGGGCAGTAACACGTTTTTCGCTCAAACAAGTCGATGAAATGTATTTGAAAAATAATGTCACCAGTAGTAAAACACCCTTCTCTCTTCGGAAAATCAAATATAAAATGAGTGGACATGGTTCGGTAAAGCCATGGGAATTGTTTATGAATATCGAAATAATAAAATGTGTTCACATTAAAATGGCCGCCATTCAATTTTGCTGTATACGCATCACCGTCATTAGCACTACAGATAATTGGTTTGTGCATTAAGATGTTTTACCCTCTAAAGTTAATATAAATGACATAAACTATCATTATAAATGGGAAATTTGAAAAAATAAAATTTGCAAAAAACATGCTACTGCCCCTTTAAGAATAGATATTTGATTCAGAGACTAAGTGTCCGACCATTTGTATCCGTGTTGCAGGTCGTGTCCAACAACTGACCGAGCAGCTGGACGTGTTTATCAGTGTGAAACCTAAACCAAAACAACCAAGCAAGGTATGTAGCGTATTCCTACTGGTCAGACATTCTCTGATACAAGAGACACCTCTTGGAACATTGTTTATATTTACCGATACAGATACTCAAACTAACACATTGTTAAATCAATATACAGTCAGACCCTGTTCGTCCGAATAATTTGGTTACAGTTTAAAATAGTCAAGATATCAAGTCGTGCGGTTAAACAAATCATGTCAATTGTACTGCTAATTAAACCTAAAACTGAATTCCTTGAATACTTCCCTTTCCATATGTGACATCATAGGTCCCATGTGGAGTATTGGGTCAATTCTTTTCACTTTCACATAAACAAACAGGACAGTTTCTTCATATACTTCAGAATGACCATGTTTAAATTTTCTCCAATAAAAATTACAGTTACTCATAGCTCATAATTTTATTTTAACTGGGGATATAGTATTCGGCTGCATCCGTACGTAGGTACGTACGAAATGGAATAACTCATATACTATTCACTGAAATTTTTTCACATTTTGCATATGGGTTCATCATAGGAAGAGTAATGTTCCTACAGAGGTTTGTGACCTTGACCTACATTTCAAGGTCACAACTAGACTTTGTCATTTTACCCTTGTCAGCGGGATATCTCATGAACCATTCGTTGGATTCTCTACATATTTTACACATAGGACCTCCTAGGGAAGACGCCTGGCTGATTGGATTTTGGTGACCTTGACATTATTTTCAAGGTCACAGCGGATCTTTGAATTTTTCGACATGGTAATGTACATGTAAATCTTGTCAGCGGGATATCTCAAGAACCATTCACCGAAATTCCATCATATCTTACACAAAGCACCTCCTAGGGAAGACAAAGGGCTGATTAGATTTTGGTGACCTTGACATTATTTTCAAGGTCACAGTGGAGCTTTGACATTTTCGACTTGTTTATCAGTCGATTTTGCTGATCTTGACATTATTTTTCAATTTTGAAGTATTAATTTGTGGTGGGGGATCATGTCACCTTAGTGACAACTACATGTTATTTATTAGAATGATGTCATACAGCTATAGAAATGTTATAAAGAAAACAAAATTTGACAGAAGACTGCTTTTGGTTTCAGAACATATTTTGTTAATAGCTTCAAAGCAATAACCCACACAGAAAAGACCTACTTGTTAGAAGAACTGTAGATATAACACTATACATCTGTGCAGAGGTGTTCCAAGTATTCTGATAAATTCTTGAACAAGTGCACCAAGGCTGGAATGTCCTGAGGGCTGTGATAATTACACATGGAAAGGGGAGATAACCAGGTTATTTTGGGCAAGAAATTGTAATGGTAGATATTATCAGTAGGTGAAGTAATGGAGGCACAAATCTGCTTCCTCCATCTTCAAAGAATGGTGTGTTCCATGCTAGATCGGAGAGTGCCTGGCAGTGTTTGTTTAGGGTTGAAAACCTCTCAGCCAACCACCATTGATTGGAGTGAAGATCTTCTTTCGTCAGGGCTATCTGCTTTCCTTGGTGATAAATTAAAGGGTAATTTGGAAAATGTCAAATATCTGGTATTTTATTAGCCGATCTATTGCCGCTTGGAATTGTTTTCCGGAGGTTTAATCAGACTTGGGCTATTTTTTAGAGAGTTTGTGAAGGTGTTTCCTTATCTTTCAAGATAAATGAGCATCTCTGAAATGCTGCTAACGGGTTGTATACTCCCGAGGGAGATGAGTATTTCAAGAAGAGGTGTCACTCATTTTCAATGTAAATTTCTTGCCAAAAGTACTCCAAAAGTAAAAGGAAGTAAAAGATAAGACTTCAGTGCTTTCAAAGACGTAACTTTAAGTTAAAAAATGTTCTGTTCTGTATCCATGTAGACAAACATGCTTTCTATCACTGACAAGTAGAGATAATAGCTCTGTAATGCCTGGATTCCAAACATTATGTAAAGAAGGGGAACAAGTTCTATAGATCGCAATCTCTTCAGCTGAGAAGCAAATCTGAAGTTGTTGTCAGGAAATTGGCATAAGTGTCAGAGTTCCTCCACAAATTTGACATGTAAAGTGTAGAATTCTGGTGTGACTGACAGGTACACATTTCACCCTTCATCACAGAACAAGTCAACTGATACCCTCTCTGTAGCCATGCTGCATTATATGTTGAGCTTTGCTTCTCTCTTTCTGTGAAAATGTAAACACAGATGATGAGGTTTTATTCCCTGGAGTTTGATTTCCAGTTTTGCACCTGCAGCTAATTAATTACTCGCCATCTTCAAACAGATTCTGTCAGTGAAGGACATCTAGGTGAAGTTTGATGTGGGTCACTTTTGCTGGTATGCAGTATAATATTTCATGTTACACCCTTCTTGTATTCACTCCTACTGTGGGCCTATGAAATATCATACTGATAACAACTCATTGCATGTCAGCAAAAAATATATTATGCATTTCAAATTTCTTTGCTATACATTTCTTTCAATGTTTTGAAAGTTAAAATGTAGACGTTAATTTCTCAATTTCTGTGAAAGTAATTACCAGTATGTCAGATAAGGATCGAGAGGAAGTCATCATGGCCAACCAATGAAAAACTTGCCACTGCGCAGAAAATCCTCTGAAAAGTCCACATTAACTTTGGAAATAGCAAATTAAACATAATACCATAAAATGAATGAAAACCTTTGTCCTGTTAATGTTAATATTATACAATTATAGACGATGAATTCAGTCAATACCTGTTTTTATAGACCCGGGAAGCAAGTCCACATTCAATATTTTTTTCCAAGTCAATAAAAACAGGTTTTGACCGAATTCACCACCCCATAATTGTTTTGTTATATATTTAATCTAGAAACAAGAGGAAAACAATAGAATACAATCAAAAAGGTAATTTGGTTAGGACATTTAATAACTGTAAAATGATACAACAGTCGTTTGACCTCACTCAGGCTTTTGGTCGGACTCGGGCTGGAGTCAATATGGTTTTCTGTCGACAGTCACATGATCACCTCGTGAACAATAATTATGATTTTAATTAATGCTTACATAATATCATATTTTATATATACGTTCAAACATTTCTGTCATGTTGTCTATATCCAATTAACTGTGGTTACTTGAATACAACCCAAGGGTTTTATCTTCCTGAACACCCAGGTTTTAATTAAACCCTGGGACATATTTGAGGTCAGGGTCTGTTGTTCAGCTACCCTTTAACTCTTTAACCCTTTGAGTAGTCTAACACTTAGACTCTAAAAAAATATTGAAAAGGAGCCTTTTTTATAGGAAATTCCATTTCTTACAGTCTCCTTTTCAATATTTAATAAAATGGTGATATTTTCAGAATATATTCTTTTTCATAGTCTGAGTGTAAGACTACCCTTTGAGTTGCATTTAGAACACACAGTACCCTGCATTGTATTTTAAAAACAACATTTGTGTATGTTTTGTACGCCAACCGAGTAAATGACAAAATGAAGAGTTCCAATTGTATTTCTGGGTTGCAGTCTGTGATTGTGAAGAGTATAGAGCGGAATGCTGCCAACATGTACCACGCCCGACAACTGCTCCTGGGTGTAGAGAAGGACTCGGAGAAGAACCTCACGTCCACCTTCAGTCCCGCCACCAACGGGGACATCTCCTCTCATCCTCACGCTGGCCTCGGTCTCACCGCTCTCGGTCAGTTTGAAATTTTATCACAGCAAGATATTATTTGTATTGTTTAAAATGGTACCAGTATTTTCCTGAAATAACTTTGACATACCGTAGTCGACACAATGAATGTCGTTTCTTAGTAAGTGTCCTCACGGAAAACTTCACCACACAGAGTCATATACACAAATGTCCTTTGCATTTTAATCACAGCAACACATTATTTGTATTGTTTAAATTGGTGTCAGTTTTTTCATAACAGGACTGAGACATGTCATAGTAGACATAATGAGCTTCCCTACTTAGCAGGTGCCTTAGCAGGAGAAGTTCATGTTTCATCAATTGTTTACGACATGATTGTTTTAAAGTGATAATGAAATTTTGCAGAAATGTACAGTAGAACACAGATATAACAAACTCCAAGGGACAAAGAATTCAGTTTGCTATATCCGCTGTTCACTATTCACGTTTGGCATATTATGTAGGGCTTTTGATGGGGCTTATACATTTGTTCACTATATCCGTTTGTTCACTAATCCTTGTTTGCTATATCCGTGTTCTACTGTAGCATAATATTTTGTAAAATATTGATTGAATAGTCTGAATTTAAACTTAATTTTCTTCTCAGTAATAGGATCGTACAGTCGTCAACACAAATACTATGAAACTCCATGTTAGTTTGTTAAGGCCTCTTCATTGACTTGGACATATCAATCAGCAAATGGCTACAAACTCATTGTGAAATGACACCACTATAGTATAACCGCTGAATAGTGAAATTGTTGCCTGGTAAATAAGACAAACTTAAATCATTGGTTTCATTTCATTTATCAATTAATTTATAACTACATATTTATTTCTAAGTACAAATTTGTGTTTCTGAAGGCATGGTTGGAGTGATACTGTACACTTATGATTAGATTACTAAAGACAAGTTATGATTTGATTCTGTTAAAGTGAAGTTTACTCCAAATTGAAAGAAATTTTTTATTAGGTTTAAATGTTTTAAAATTAATTTTGACAGGGGTTTTAGGTAACTAAACTAAACCTTTGAATCTAGATACAATTTTACAGATGTCATGAAAGGAACGTTTTAAAGGTAATTAAGTTCCGTGCAATGAATATCAAATTCAAAACTTGCTCTAAATTGTTTGGAATAGTGTTTATAAAATGGCACAATAAAGCAAATAAAAAGGTTAAAATTGTGTTAAAAGGAAATTGGGTATTTTGAGGAGCAGTCAGCAATAGGTAATAAAAGCGGTTATCTTCAAACCTTAGGCAACCAGCATGACCATTCCTCATTTGAATGAAAACTTTATGAGCTTTTATCTTTATGTTTTTTAATACAAAGTAACAATCCTTCCAGAAGCTCAACGTATTATATGAAGAAACATTTGCTGAGATTTATTGTATAGTGTGTGAGACGGTTATGACAAGGATAATGTTCAACAGATGCTCTTTGCAGATGTGTATTCAATTTGGCTTCGGTTTTGTTGTCTCGTAAATTGAAGAGTGCGTTTGATAAGCATGATAAAATCTTATAATTAAATATGTATATAAGATTCAGCTGCAAGGTAAATTCTTCACTATTTAAAAAAGTCAAAAGATTCCTTATGAGTTCAAGAAGTATCCTGTCATACCATATTAATAGAGGATATTATATGAGTGTCTTCGTTACACTATGTTTACGACATGAGTGCCTGAATATTAGTATTTCCCGAGCGAGAGTGAGGGATTTACTGTTATTCAGACACGGGTGTCGTAAATATAGTATGGCATAGACACGAATATAATATTCTGTTTATTACCGAAGTCATGAAATTAGTGAAAATAGGTAAAATCCACTTTCAATCACAGGCGCAGCATTTAGAACGGAAAGTCATAGACAAAACGTGACGTCATAGCAAGTTTATGACGTCACGTCACGTCATCATGACAAAGTGATATTTTGCCCTAGGGCATCAATTGAAAAATATGAATCTCAATATGATTGCCCCCACAGTGGCGCCACAGATGCTCGTCACAAATCCCCTCTAATGAAGGAAAATATTTCAATATTATGCATGGAAGTCAACAAATACCTCTGTATATTTTGGAAAATATATCTTATCACATGCAGACCGTATGTTTGTTTTCTGTTTCTGATGTAACATTGTAACCACAGACTGCTTACATGTGTCAATAGCTAGACTAGGGATAGCATTCATTCATTCATTCATTCATTCATTCATTCATTAGTCAATTGATTTTATCATTTCATCCAGATGTTTTATAATATCTGTTTATTATCGTCACAATCACAGCTTTAATTCTCTAATGGGCACAAGTTTTCTAGGAACACTTTACACCTAGGTAAATGAAATGTTGATATGTGACGCTTCAAATGATTTACCATAGTTCGAAAGTTGCCTAATGGCTGCGATACTGCCGAAGTGGCGTTAAGCAATAATTCACTCACTCACTCACTCAAAAGTTGCCATTTCAACGAAATTTTAAAAAATGTCCTTGTGACTGTATTTTAACTTAGTGTCAGCAACAGCTGTATAATTCTCAGATTAACAGTTAGCAGATTCCAGGGGTTTGTGAGACATGCTTTTTGTCTTGCTCCATAGTTAATTTTTAAAAATTAGTTGAGATTGTTTGTAAAATATATCCTTTATTTTGAATTTTTTTAAATGTATGACAAATAGTCAATGTTACCTTGATGAAACCTTCACGTGGTGGCACGTGGTCCTGTGCATAGCTCAGTCGACCGTATCAGTTAAGTTCAGCAACAACGGGCGTGTCTTGCTGGATGGGTGGGTTACCCGCCTCATTGCTGAATGAAAACTGAGTGTTTGAAGGGTGATTCCCTGCCCCACACTGAGACATGAGTTCAGAGGCTCATGGTGTTACCTTGAGCAAGGGACTTTATTCGAAATGTGCCTCTGTTCACTCTGCAGTACAATTGAGTACCTGGTTTAGAAGTGCAGGCAATGTGACAGATAACCTTCGAGCACCTTAATTGGTAGCCCAGGTTGCATACTCCAAAGGGAGTTGAGAATGAAAAAGGAACGATATTAGTCCTTACACCAGGGTAATAATGTGTGTAGCGCTTTGAGCATGGCCCTTTGTGCTGTGGAATTCAGCGCGATATAAGTATCCTCATTATTATTATTATTTATTATCCATATGTGAGCTGTTTTCAGTGATATAATACTGTAGATAAATAGATTAAGTGATGTTATATATGTAGTTACATCCAGTCAACAGTGTTCTGGGTCATAGTATATTTTCCCCTCGATCATTGTATCTCAATCTTAAAAGCATATCCATCAATAATAAATTGATATAGTAAATATTAGTGAGGACAGAGCAAGTCTAGCTGATTGCTTGCACCTAGTTCCAGGAGTCTGTACAGTTTACACATGTGTGTGTTGCACATGCTTTTGATGACTGACATGCACAGCAGTGATATTCAGGTCCCGCCCACACTGTCGGTGAACGCTCTGCGGTCAAATACCTGCATGTATGTGGGCTTTTGTGTGTTAGTGTGGAAAACTACAAATGCAAAGATTTGGATAAGATAACTCTTACGGTAGACTGACACTCAGGCTTTGAAAAATATAACTTTTAATTATTTATTCTAAAAAAATTACTATGTTGTTTAATATTGCAAAGGTGCCGCCTCTGAGAAATGGTGATTTAGTCCAGAGTCAGATCTAGACTTGCTTTTGAAAAATTACGCTCTTTTTTTTTATTAAATTCTGTGCCTTTCGTTAAATGAAAACTTTCAAACAATTTTAATTTTCACTAAATCCACCTCCCTACATTTGACATTCTGCCTGAAATATCTGTAAAACAAGTAATTGATTTGTCTGACCTAAATAAAATGTTTTGGGTCACATATGGGCTAAACAGTATTTGATATATATTCATTGTCTTTTGATTTATTTTTAATGTTGCAAATATAACATATAATCGACAATTGATATTTATTTGAACTTTTTAATTGGGTAAACCAATTGTAAATCACTTAAGAGTTACATTGACATTTTGAATCAGTGATGGACTCGAAATCACATGAGATCGGAGTTGACTGCCAAGTTTGATAAGCACTTGAAGTTGTTTATCAGGGTGGCTGGCACAACGCCCGTCCTCGTACTGCTAGCTGCGTCAACTTCTATATACTTCAATAACGTCCCTCGGACCACCTTACAGTCTTCTGATATAAAAATTTAATTGAGATAAATGGAGACTTTCTATGCGAATTATTCTCTCATGTCATGTATATCCTCATCTTTTAGACTTCAAAAGCATAAAAGCTATTTTCTTATGTTATTTTGACATTCTTTTCATTGATTAATCTAAAACAGAAGTGGTGTCTGACACAACCATTTGTGATATTCAACATTGTTATGTTTGGGATTACAAGGTCAGGGTCAGTAGCTTGGCTGGTTAGGTTGTTGGTACAGTCGGTGCTGGCGGTTGGTGGCTAACTATGAGTGTGGGTTTGAATCCTACCTGGGACGCATCCCAAAAAGTATTAAAAAATTTGTACTAATGCAGATAGTGTGATCCCAAAGATAAAAATATTATATTTGTTTACTATCTAAATGGCTTGTATTTCTAAAGTTTGATATTTTGTTCATTACTCAAGTTGTAACACTAATCACCCAGTATTTTAAAACTGTGCATATGGTATGGGTGGTATGATTATGATATCACAAGATATGGGTCAATGGGTCCACGTTCTACATAGTGTATAGGATTAAAGGGGGCATCTGTTTCATATTTGTGTGCACAACTAACTGTAAACTTCTTAAATTCATTTGTGACAGCTGTGTTTGATTGTCATGTTGCATTTGTGCCACGGAAAAGGCCCTTAAACCTATTCAAGTTTCATTTGTGATAAAAAGAGTGAATCTCAGAAATTGTCCTTATTGGGTGCATGGTTGCTTTCTATTTATGTTCCAAATATTATTAGAAACCTATAAGATCGAACTTTTGCAGCATATGCACTAAGATGTTATTGTTCTGGTGTGTTGCATTACATTGTTCTCTGAATATAATCTCACATCAATATTTGCTATGCAGGTTTCCTAGGCCACAACATGCTGAATGTCAACACGGCCAACACGGCCAACTCGCTGCTACTGCTGAATGGTCACTGTAGTCCGTCCCTCGGCAGTCCTGTCACCTGCCACTCTCCGTCCAGTCCCAGCCACTGGGTCTCCCCTCCTCCAGGTACAGTTGTCTCTCTTGATCAGAAACACCCTATTGCATTCAATGTCCAGTCCCAGCCACTTGGTCTCCCCTCCTCCAGGTACAGTTGTCTCCCTTGATCAGAAACACCCTATTGCATTCAATGTCCAGTCCCAGCCACTTGTTCTCCCCTCCTCCAGGTACAGTTGTCTCCCTTGATCAGAAACACCCTATTGCATTCAGTCTATGATGGAAGTACATGTGTGCAACCTGATAACCTTTGCAAAGAACTGGCAACTTTTTGTTTAACTAAAATTACACTCTAGGTTTGCCACTGTTATTATTGAGGCAATTTCAGAAACATCTATTAAGAATTTACCTCAGGATGACACATAGAAAGTCTTTGCCCTAACGTCAATTATGATTTGTCCATGTATGTTGACGGCATGTTTGATCACATTCTGTCTGTTAAATGTCAGTTTGGCAATACTATCCAGCTATTAGAAACAAAACAAATGTGCAATGGATTTTCCTTTGTCCTCCATACCACATCTATGACATTGAGCATAATAACCCTTTGAAGTCAAGCATGTACCCAAACTATGCAATGACGACTATGAGAACCATTGTGTAAATGCATTTGGAATCTGTGATAGAGAATTTCTGAAACATGTTCTTTCACCCAGAATTAAGTATAACATGGTGTTACACATTTCCAGAAAATGTTAGTTGCTCCAATGATAAAAGATATGGTGTCCTTTGTAAAGAGCATATCTCTAACAATGTGTGAGTCATTACGGCTGCACGAAGGTGTCCCAAGTGGCACCGGTGTCTTTGATATAAGAGGAGAGAGCTGATATAGCAGTGTACAACAGACAAGAGGTTACGGGGTGAGGTATCACATGGCGGGGTGAGGTATCACATGGCTGACGCTGCAGGAGAGAGTGCAGCTCTTGGTTATCTGATGGCTTGCTGACCTGTAATACTTGATCCTGATGAGCTTGGGTCGTCTCTCTAGATCAGGCGGGGAGGTGAGGAGAGGGAGGGTTGGGAGGGGAGGAACTGAAGGGGCGGGAGGGAGAGAGATTAGGGGAAAGGGAAGGGGACGGTATGGGAGGCCGGTGTAACATGCAAGTGTAAACTATTTTGAGGTGATATATTTCCATTATCTTGTACTACCAGACTCGCAAAGCCTTGCTGGTCGCATTAGAAAATGACTTGTAGTTAAGAGACTGGGACTGCACACATTTAAGCACCCTGTTATTTAGTCCATGAGCATAAAACTGAAAAATGGGTGTGAATTAGGTTCACAAAATTCGATCAATATTTTGTTACCTTCTGGCCAAAAAATGCTGATCTTCATGATAAATTTGACTTATTATGATATACATTTATTGTTATATTTATCAGGATATTTTCACTGAGTTTACCCATTCATCATTAATTTACAAAATGTATAATGTATTCTATCAAATGATGGCACATGTTTATAAATGTTGGTAGAATATTTGATAATAATGCAATGGTCCTATCTGGACTGGCAGTGCAGATCTTCCTTACAGTGACAACACGCAGATTTGTTTAATGAAGATAAAAACTATGGATGTTCTATGGAAAATTTAATAAGTTTACAATAACCTACCGTAATTGTTTCATATTGAAAATATTATCACTCTTTTCTTGTTCTTTCTTTGTCTGTTTTTCTTGTATGAGCAAATGATTCTATTCTATTTAAATTATTTTAGCTGGCCTGAAGGGCCCAATAGGCTTGGTATGGCTTGGCATCTGTCCATCTATCAATATGTCCGTCTCTAAACATTTTGCTTTTTCAACTTCTTCTCCAAAATCCTTGACTTTAGAGGACTTAATTGTTGTGTACAGACTCTTTAGCCAATAGTGATTTTATATTTTAGATTTGTTAATCTTCTGACATGTAAAGCCTGATGAGCTACAGAGGCGATGGCTTTAAATTCTAAGAAACCGATGGCTAAAAAGACTGTGACAACTGATAGTGTGCATCGCAGCAAAGTGTTTGCTAAGAAAGAGCCATATACTCATTCTTGTCTGATGTTAATTTCTTCTCTCTGTACCCAGGTATGTACAACCCGCTGCTGATGCAGGTAGCAGCGGGGCCGTCCACATCGACGTCCACGTCGGTTCAGAGTCAACTGGAGCTGCTCTCTCAGTGTAACGGCTTCCAGAAGGACTTCTCTCATCCAAGTGCCTTTATCAGGGTGCCCACCCCTCTCGACCAGGGTAGGTCAGCTTTTAGTTCTTGTCGTAGTCTAGATACCCACCCCTCTCAACCAGGGTAGGTCAGCTTTTAGTTCTTGTTGCTGTCTATATACCCACCCCTCTCGACCAGGGTAGGTCAGCTTTTAGTTCTTGTTGCTGTCTATATACCCATCCCCTCTCGACCAGGGTAGGTCAGCTTTTAGTTCTTGTTGCTGTCTATATACCCACCCCTCTCGACCAGGGTAGGTCAGCTTTTAGTTCTTGTTGCTGTCTATATACCCACCCCTCTCGACCAGGGTAGGTCAGCTTTTAGTTCTTGTTGCTGTCGATATACCCACATCTCTCGACCATTAAAAATAAAGATAATCTTTTAATCCTCTAAACCATTTTCAGAGGCCGAAATGATAGATATGAACATGCCTTTCATATGACTATGTTAGCATGTGTAAGGTGAATTCAAAATTATCTTCAAGAAAAGGTTTTTCGTAACTTGTCTTGGGATAGGGGTTCAGATAACTATATTATGGGTGATTTTGTCACATTTTACAATAAAATTGAACAAAACAAAATTTTCTGTTTGCAGGTACGGGAGGAACGAATAGCGAGAACAACAGCCCCCCTCACAGTCCCCCCAACAGTCCGGTCACCGTGTCCCTACATGGACATCCTTCACAGACTACAGGTCAGTGTTGAGTTGAGGTCATCTTAGCTGGTAGGCTGTATTGGTCATGCTAGAGCTGGGGACAATTCCAGTTCATGTACCAAATCCTTTAGCTAGACGTAAGTTATGCAACCTTCAATTTTTAAAAGATCCAATTCATTAATGCAAGCATACTTTGAACTAGATTCTATTATTTCTATTTCAAGCACAAGTGTACAGTGTTATAATAGAAGCAGCCTGCTGGAGTAGTCTCCCTTCTTAACAAAATTATTTTGTTTCTGAGAATAAAGAATACACCTTTATTAGACAGCAGAAAGAGGGTTAATCATTTCAAACAGGGAACTGTATCATTGGTAATAACTTATATCCAATGTTTATAATTCATATCTCAAATATATAGAAAATACACAATTACTGCAACTGAGATGTGCTCACCTTACATGATCGAGTCCACCCTCCCCTGCAAGTCCTAACTGGTGCCAGTTTCCATCACTAAGTTAAGCCTTTCTGCATTCATTAACTTTTCTCACTGCACTTGAACTTGATATTGCACATTGACAAGCTAGCACAGAAAAGGTAAAGAAATGCAGCAAGGCTTGATTAGCTAGTGATGGGGAGAGACTATGGAAGTTTGACTTGTGGGGGAAAATGACTTGACGAACAAAGAAGAAACAGCATTTCAAAATCGTCTTGACTGTACATAAATTAATCAAACAATCTTTATGTGTATTTCCAGTTGACTTCACACGACTGCAGTCAGCGGCAGGTGCTATTGGTGACCTGATGAGTCGAGACCCTCACCCACTGTCAAGTAGCGGACACACCCTCGATCTCCTGGGGCTAAGCAAAACCACCCCTCTTGGGGGACCACCGTTACCCCCCAACCACCAAGCTCTCTACATGGAAGCCACCAGGCACCTGCAGTAAGTCATAGCATAGTGATACTTGCCATTTTATTTTGATTGAGAGGAAAAATAACCACCATTAACCCAACTTTCCACACAAGTCGTTACATGTGCCAGTCTCCATCACTGGTTACTTAAGTTGTCTTGGTTGACACAGAGTTATATTTCCCTGCATTTATTTATTATAAAATGTATCGAATGAAAGTACGTGAGGACAAGATATATACTGTATCAAAGGTTGGATTTCTAATTATGAAAAATTACTAGAAAGTGATATTGAAGAGACCAACTTACAACACTGAAATTAAAAATAATACAATGTAAAATAAGATTAAATTTTGTTTTTGCCGTAGAAATGGACATGTTGAGACAGCCTCAGACTCTTCGGGTGCGGAGTCAGACAGTTCAGACAAACGAGCTCCTGGCATCGAACGCAAGAACTCTGCAACAGGGCTCTTCAATCCACAAGTGCAGTACGGCTTTGACTATGAGCAGCGAAAACTTTTGGCAATGAAAGGTAACTCATTGTATGTAATATGTTTTAGAACTATAACCAAACAAAGGGAAATCATTAAAAAAAGAAAGAGAAAAAGTTAGAAACCAGGGTCTAGTTAAAAAAAGCAGCTGCAATCAATTGTAGTGCTGAGAGAAAGTGTAGTCATTCTTTTAACAGTGACTACCATCGATTATCAGTGCATTTTTGAATGCTTTATCCTTATAGTAGTTGTCCTTACCGTATGTTAGCAGTTACAAGTCAAGAAATTGATACCAGCAATCAGGGGATCAAAGAGGGGGGTCGACTTATACACAGGGCCAACCGAGTCTGTTTTATCCGTATAGTGCTTACTATAAGCTTCATACATGTATGTCCCATCCACAGCTATGCAGAAGAAGCCGGAGGGAGAGTCTCGAATCCCGACAGACATCTGGGCGGGGATGGGCTTCTCCAAGTCAATGCCAGAATCTGCCATCAAGGAACGCATGAACCAGTTGGGAGCCGGCAGTCGGTACATGGGGCCTGCCATGTCCACAACCTTTGAGGTTGGTCTATCTACATTCCTAGATTTTGTTTTGCTTAACATGTATGTCCACTACTCTTATGAAACAAGATAAAGGATCCTTGTGTTTACCCTTCAGCAAAAGAAATACATTTCAACAAATCAAAATGTTGTGGTTAATGGCTGTAATATTGCCTGAGCCTCGAAAAACAATAACTCATTCACACACAAATCAAAATAAATTATCTTCTATAAACAAATTTTTTACAAAAAAATAATGAGATTTTATATATTTTAAATATTTGTTGTAAAATATATCAATGTTCGAACTATTAATTCGTTAGCTCATCAGGTCTGAAGGAGGTCCTAACTTCTTTCTTGTATCTTTTCCTTTATTTAAATTGTCAATCTAAAAACAAATTATTATTAAACTCCAGACACCAGAGCAGCAAGCAGATTTCTCCCAGGACATTGACCACGACCCGTGGAAGAACCCATGCAGTGCAAATGCTCCTATCAACAAGGCTCCCGGAGAATACCCCAGTCCTCGGAAGAAATGTAGGTGCCATTGTGTTATAGTAGTGTAGCAGGGGTGAATGTAACTAAAGATGACAACACTTGCTGGGGTGTGGAGGACGTTTATTAATGATCTCAGTTTTGACACCCCAGCATGTGGTTTTCAGGTGCTATACACGCAGGATACAAATCGGACACATAGCGGTGTGTTGTCCTATGCACTGCTCAGTTGATTGCTGTCAGTGAAGTTGACCACTGTCAAGTTCCAGGATTGGTAGTGGTAAACAGCATTAGCCCAGATAAAAGTGTATTTATATATGGTATGACGTATGGTACACTCTTCTCTTCTCTCTCTATGAGATATATTTGAATTTACACAGATGAGTTTGGTCTGAGCAGCAGCAACCACGTGGACAGTGCCTCTGCTCTCCCGCCCAAGAACCTGTGGTCCCCAAAGACAGACCTGGCGGAACTCTTCAGCAAGATGGGGCTCGGCAAGTACACGGATCTCTTCCAGCAGCAAGAGGTGCGTTGTTTGTATTGTAAGATGGGTTACAGACAGGGTCATTGGCTGGAGGTCATCAATGAGGATTTTTGATGGGGTCATTAATTTGGTTAAATATTGGCATTAACCTTCCCTCGGCTTGTAATAAGCTGAGTCACTCTGGGATGAGCCTACAATAGATCAGGTCATTGATGAACATTTTGATAGGGACAATGATTGGATATTCAATGGTGTTTGTTGATGGGCTGTTTAATTGGACATTAATTGTGTCATTGAATTAAAGGGATCACTGATTGAGTTGTGGAAAGGAATGAAATTTCCTGAAAACTGGTTCTCAGTTTAACTTGAATATTCTATCTCAACACTTCTTCAAAATGTTTCTTTTCAAATGGTCAGTGCATTTATCATTGCTATACCTGTATATAAACAAAATATTTTCTTTCTGCTCACTCTCCAGGATTGCACTCATTTTGTGACTCTTATTTAACAAGAAGAAATAAGAACAAAATTCTATATTTGATTCTCATTTGCAGATTGACCTTTCAACGTTCCTGACTTTGACTGATCGTGACCTCCGCGAGCTGGGAATCTCCACATTCGGAGCCAGACGGAAGATGCTGATTGCTATAGCTGGTAATTTGGTCTTTCTTCTTCTAATATCGCAGCTGAAAATTTTAATTCTAGATTTCTGTCATTGTCATCAGTATTTAAAAAAACCCTTAGCTTAGAAATTGCGCCAAATGAGTCTGATGAAAGGTAGTCTTTTGATTTAATTCATGACTTTGATATTCACCAGAATGATATGTTCTCTTACGTTGAAGAAGATCAATATCTATGGATAGTCAACTTCTTTATTGCAATAGATGCAACAAAACATCACATCTATTGTAATAAAGAAGTTGACTGTCCATAGAAATTATTTTCCATCACATCAGCTTCTAATATGCCTATCAAAGCTCTCTAATGTTCTTATGTACAGATAACATTTGATGCCAGAGACGCTAATTTAGAAAGTCTATAGTGCTTTAAATTGATCGTTCTTTTCAACCATATACATACCAGCCATGAATCATAGCAATGCTGTTCCACAGACCTGACGAAACGGCGCACACTGCAGATTGCAAACCAGAGTGGGCCACCTCCTCCTAGCAGTTCTTCGTCCGTAACCCCTGGCAACAACCCGTTTCAGGAAAACGGAGCATCTTTGATGGGTCCTCGCCGGCCTGACATAGCGAGTCTCAGCGGGCGCTGGTAGCTCAGAGAAAACACTCATGCACGCACACCACAAATACGACGGACATCACTCAGAGGGCAGCTGGATAGATGGAGCAGGTTTACAAAATATGCTCGCAACTCTTAGATGTCACGTTGAAAAACATTTCTTTTTTAAAAGAGTGTATTTGATACAATATTCAAAGGTGATGCATAAATCAAGAAAAAGTAGAATAGAAGGAGAATATATTTCTCTGATTTTTAATTTTTTTTAATCGAAATTGAAATTTAGAACGAGGACATTTTAGAACATTTTCAGAAAAATATTGGGTATGTTTTTGCCCTCTGAATGATTGCCCTGTGAGTATTTAAAGTGTTTTTATGAGTAATTTTGTTGTTTGCGTACTTAACTGCTGACACTTGACTGACGTTCACAAAGATATATTGTGGTGAATTTGGTCGACTTTCGACAAAAATCTTGGAGCTACTCTTGAATGGACCTTACGTGAAGCATCTAGTCTCTCAGTTGCCATGGTGACTATAGGTTGCCATGGTAACTTCGGTGATATAAAGAGGTTACTGTAACGCAGTAGCTGAATCATGACGCATGTTTATATGGAGATTTGTTGAGGGAAGGGATTAAAGTTTATATGGAACTGTTATAAGCTGGTGCGCATTTTGAATTTTAATTATTGTTCAATGATTGTTGATATGTTTGTGTTTATTGCAATATGTCTAAAAAGGTTATCTGTTGAGTTACCTTATATCTAGATTAATTTCTCTTGAGGGCAACAAGTTTGATTCTTTGTTAATAGATCCGCCTGACTTTAAAAGTTGAAAGATTACATTCTTTTTGACGAAATACTGGGGTTTTCATTAAATATAAATGAACAAAATGAATAGTTAAAATTTGTTATGGTAATTGTTTTGAAAAAAAACAACAATTTTTTGAGACATGAAAAACCCTGCCTTATTCAAGAAAATGGCAAATTTATGAAACGAGATGTTACGTTGGAACTTTGGTAGTGACGTATATGTATTCTCTTATGTTCTTCATGTGCATTTACTGATTATAACCTCTCTTATATTGAGGTGAAGGGTTATCAACGAGTTTTTAAATTTGAAGGCCTTATATGAATAAAGTGATAGACAAATCCGTCCATATTATCAATTCATTGTGATATATATATATATATATACATATATCTGTCCATAAAACTTGACATAATTCTACAACATGAAAAACAGATTGTTCTTATTTGTACATAAATATTTTTGAAAATTTTTCACAGAAATACATGACAAATCTACATGACAATTTTCATTGTTGGTTTTGAATGTCTAACTTATAAATACATATTCGTGAAACCTTTTGTGATAATTGAATTTGAATAAAGTGAATATACAGATGATTTTGATTGATATAGTTAATATTAGTTGTACCTGATTATTTGATCCTAAAGAAAACCACATTTTATATTTTGCTTGAGAGAAAACCGTTAAACTTTCTTCTCCATTAATATTTTGTTAATACTTTTTCTACTTTACACATACTTATATTTTTTCATTATTTTGTTTGCGCTTCTCAGTATTTCAGTATTTTGTTGTCTATTTTATTCAATCAACAATTCAGATTTTTGTAGGTAAAGGGTAGCTATGAATCATTTGTTTATTTTAGTCTTTTGCATAATAGCAGCTTATGCAGCTATGTGATGTGTTCATCTTAAGTGCGTCTGAATAAGGGAATGTACGGTATGTCAACAAAATAGTTTATTTTCATTGCAGGAATGATACAGTGAAAATATCACTGAATCGGTCGTTTGTACAGGTGGGCTTTACCTTTAATTAATTCTATATTATGTCTTTGAATGGAAATCATGGCCAAATCATTTTATCATCACATTAACATTACCTCATTCTGTTAATGTTATACCGGGTAAGTAGTTCAAACAAAATTTTGAATGAAAGCAAAAAGTGATAATAGTAAAAATAGTTGTGAATAAAAAAAGTTCCAAAAAATTTCCACCGGAATTTAGCGCCACCTGTGCAATATAGTAGGTTATCGTGTTAAAGGAGAGATATTAAAGGGAGATAATGTGACTATGCAGTATGATATCTATCATGTTAAGGTCCTCATGTATGTGGTGTCCATGACATACATGTCAGCAGGGATCTCCCACCAGGCTCCACCTAGTGGTCAGGGGAACAGCATCAAGGGGAGATCACTCTCATGGCTTTTTCTTCAACACATCTGATGATGAAGTTGATGATAATTTGAAGCATAAATTTATGTCTTTTTCAAAGGCTTACTACCTTTAGCAAAAAAAATTACATTTACCTACACTAGCCTATATTTTGAAATTTAACACTTTCTCTGCATCTGCAAACTGGCTTAATCTTTATGTATATCTTTGGACTAGACTCTTTAATTTGTCAGTAATGATATGAAATCTTTGTAGGGTATCAAGAGACCTTTAGCCAAAAAAATTACATTTACCTACACTAGCCTATATTTTGAAATTTAACACTTTCTCTGCATCTGCAAACTGGCTTAATCTTTATGTTTATCTTTGGACTAGACTCTTTAATTTGTCAGTAATGATATGAAATCTTTGTAGGGTATCAAGAGATTAAATAAATAGTCATGTTTCCACTAATAATTCGTCTATATGTATCTAGAAGTAAACACAAATAATCACTGAAGTTTTATTTTTACCTTTATATCTAAATGTTGAGATGATTTGGGCTCATTCTTCTATGCTGTTCAACTGACCACTACAAGGGCACCTGCTATGTAAACCCTGCTGGACATCGGTCAAACTAACAGATTGGCTATGTGATATACTCAACCCACTTACACAGGCTGTGTAGGGGTAGGCTCTCTGCTGATTGGTCACTCCAGGTCAACTAGTCTGACCAGTGTGTCATGTCTATTGTCGCCTTTGTAATTTGGTACAAGTGTATTGATGACAACTTCATTATTGTCAGAGTCCCAGGTTATACAGATTCTGGTTGTTTCTTTGAGCAACAATGTAGTCCTGCCGCTTTGTTCTCATCTTTCCAAATAATGCCTATGAGACCTTAAAGACTTAATCATCCATTTCTTTTGAACTTGTATCATTTCTCTCTCAGGAAGCAGTTCATGCTTCATTTCTTATTAGTGGTTTTAGTACCATAAAAATGTCTTGCATTAATAACAAATTTCTTTGAGCAAAATTTTCAAGCTAAAAATAACATCACTTCATTTTAAAAATCTTGTTGGTGAACAAGATCATGAATTAGTTTATTCGATGTGGAACAAAACATTTATGTTTGTACGCTAAATCGACTAGAACTTTGACGCTAATATCCTGATAGCGAATGAACTTTAAGTTGCATTTCTAATGGACCAATAAACAGAGAGCCTGAAGCAGCCAATGAAAAGAGACCTCTTAATCAATCGTTTTATGCATGCTTTAAGAGTTGTTTTATACAGAAATGGTATAAGCGATTTTCAATATTGTTCAAGTTTTACAAGTTTTCAACATGCTTATTTTGCCGTTGCATATAGAGCAACAAAAATCTGTATTAACATGTTGTTTCTTCTTGACAAAAATTGTCTTGGGAATTTTTCTTCAACATGTTTTACCGCTGTATTATATATAAATTGTATTTTCTTCTGATTCGTCATGTAAAACTATAATTCTTTATAGATTGTATTGCATGAGCTTAAACCGTCCAAAAGCCTGGTGATATTTATATACTTATATTATATATATATCTGTTTGTGTATAAACTTGCATTTTATAGTTCTTGTTTGGAATCAAAATATTGATTCTTAATTTTGTTGCCATAAATACAGAAATTTTGGATTTAAATATTCCTGACAGTTACGACAAGCTGATGCGATGTTTTTTCTGCGATGATTTTCTGCTTAATAAGAATCACTTCAATTTGAATCTATTAGGAAGTGTCAAATAGTCAAATACTTTTTATGAATTTACAATTAATTTTGAATTTTGAATAGTAAATGGAGCAGAAGTTTCAGTTTTATGGTATTGACTCTGATATCAGTACATACCGGTAGTATTTGTCCAATTGATAATTCAGTTTATCAGTAATTTAATGGGGAGCAAGGTTTGACCCCAAGACTGATGTCACAGTGTTGCCACATTGAGGAGAAGGCAGCCCTGTTTGATGCCACGGGAAAGCAGCAACATGTTCCTTGCCCATTGGATAAAACAGATACATGATTGACACAAGTGGTGTATACCCGGTACAAAATATCAGCTAGCTAGTAGCTATCATACCATTAGGAGGCGCTGCCTCATTCTGGGTGATAGCTCGCTCGTATTATGCGTACGCCACTTGTGTCTTTGTCTAATACATACTTGAAAGTAAGAGAAAATCTGTGTTGGCGTTGAACAAAAGTTGTATGGACATAATTCTTACCTCAAGGCAGTGAGAAGAGCCATTCTGAACCTGTATTTCTGCAAAATTCCCATAATGTGCGCCTCAATCTTGAAAACTCCCTTTGAGCTAAGATTGTTTATACAAAGTGAAATTGTACTTATGCTATCTTAGGTTTTCTTGATTCACAGAGATAGTGTTCAAACTATATGAAAGAAGCAGAGGTTGAAACAGTGAGATATTTTCCAAATTGTTTTCATACATTGACCATTTATCAAAATCAATTTCGGTAGCTGTGTCTGAAAGTAGGTAAAGCTAGATATAGAGAACAGAAAATCATTTAGCCATTGTTCAGTTTGCGTTAAATATGCAATTATTAAATATTTTAAATTACATGCTGTTTGTGAATTAAGATGAACAAACATATCTGGCAAAAAAGTTTTGTTCACAGTAATATTTATGAAGCACATCGTGACGCAAAGAAATTTTAGCAACGATTACATTCTCTTTTGCTAGATTGTTTAAGGAAATCATTGTACTCTCTACTTAAGCTTCGATATTGGAAAGCACATTACAGCAATCAGAAAAATCTACAAGTCAAGCCATGTATCATACTTTTCAGTAAGATTCTTGAGAAGCATAGAATGATCACTAAGATAAGATGCTTAAAACAAGATGCTAGAAAATATAACATTTTTAAAATGAATCTCAGTTCTTGTGTATGAAATAGTAGTCAACCTGAAAATTCCTTTGTCCATTTATAGGAAATTTAAACACAAATCTTTAGTTTCAAGCAAATAGCAAAAGTCAAATTACGGCCATATTTCCTGACTGATGTGTTGTTTGACATTTCTGTGAAACTACAAGTGCTATTTTGTTAACTTTCCCTATGTTTCAAAGAAAAAAAACACTTTGCTCAAATGTGTAACTGTAATGGTAGCCAAGCTGTAATTCAATTTACACTGAATAAACTTTCAAACTTTAACATGTTTTTGCCTAGTTTATTATATTCCTTTTTTAAACATGGACACGTAAACGTTTCATCTATGACTTTCCATACCAGTTAAGTTCAGAGGATTTGAGAATTTTCAGAAAGATCAACTTTGACAAGTCTGTGGCATTAATGTGGTTATTAGTTCCTGCCACATTTCAATATCTGAATATTGGTAGAAAAATAACCTTAATGCCCCTCAGTGCTGGCCTCGAACAGAATTCAAAGGTTAGTTTTAAAGACAATGATTATATTTATGAACATATAATTTCTGTTCAGTGAGTCAGTGAGTGAGTTGGGGTTTAACGCTGCTTTCAAGAGTATTTCA
The DNA here is from genome assembly GCA_936450465.1 of Gibbula magus. Taxonomy (NCBI): domain Eukaryota; kingdom Metazoa; phylum Mollusca; class Gastropoda; order Trochida; family Trochidae; genus Gibbula; species Gibbula magus. Next base: position 32,358,682 of record OW388290.1, on the reverse strand, counting down.
CTTATATTGCGGTTGCTAGTATTATGGCAGGGAGAAAGCCCGCAACGCCATGTGGCTATGCACTACGGTGAAACCTGCGAGCAGCGGCTGGAACTAGCGAACCATGGGTGGTACTACGCTGAAATCCAGTGTAGCATTGCACCCAAACTTTACTGCGTGTAGAACAGTTCTCTACTGCAGACAAAGTTGCCATGCCCCTGGCGGGATTCGAACCCCGGACCTTTTGATCCGAAGCCTAACGCACTAGCCACTGCGCTATCCCGCCCCCAATTTCTGTTCAGACTTTTTGATAAAGCAGATCTTTTGACTTCACCACAGTATGCCATGAATTGATACCAAATCTTCAAATGGTTCGAGATTACGATAAAAATCCTTGCTGTCACCTTGAAATTTATCTGAAGGTCACCAAATGTAATCCATGTAGGGGGAATCTGTTCAATACACCTTGGCAATAAATCTGAACAAAATCCATCAATACCACCAGCTTGAAGGATGTAGTAGGTCCTATTTGTATCACACAGAGATGCCTCTGTTCCCCACTTTTCTACATTTCTTCAGGGACATCAACATCTACAAACAAAACTGAATACAAACCTTTCAGAAGGTTACGGTCTTCCTCTTAAATAGAGTCCCCATGGTCGTGTGGTAAGCTATTGGTACAGTCAGTACTGGTGATAGTTGCCTTACTCTTCGGGTGGGGTTTGAATCCCGAAAAGTAGAGCCATGGGCTCTGCAGCTCATCAGGAATTCATTGATTTGTTATCTAAGGTTGAATATCTACGTTATCTTAAGTAATACATTGTTGAACAAGTGTTTGCCACTAACAGGGCAATGTCTCCCGCCCCTAACATTGAGTTTAGTAAAATACATCATTTGGTCAAAAGGAGCTACTTCATATATTGCATTACTGGTAAAAAGCGTCATGATGATCACCAAATTTGAAGACTTTGGGTGCTGTTCATGAGAATGCGTTGACGTTAAGTTCGAAAAGTGGTCAGTGTCGCAGTGACCTTGAAAATAAGGTCAAAGTTACCACAATGGACTGGTGTCTGGGTCTTCCCCTTATGTAGGCCGCCACCAAATTTGAAGACTTTGGATGCCATGCTGCATGAGATATCGTGTTAACAAGAAATGGGACGTCCTCCGTTCCACTTTGATTGTGACCCTCAGTTAAAATTTCAGCTTTCTAGAGATTTTCATACTTGAGAAGATGAAAATAAATTATTAGGTCATGACCCCTGTGACCCACATTTGAGGTCACAGGAAATCTACAATTTAGAATTCCCATTGGCCATGGAGTTTGCACATAAAACTTCAGCTCTCTAGAGTCATTACTCCTTGAGAAGAAGCTGAAAATGCGAAAGGTTTACAGATGGACGGACACCGGACACCATGCCATACCATGTGCCCATCAGGGCTTTGAGGCCAGATGAGCAAAAAAGTACAAGAATTTTTTCTATTGAAGGTAGTGTTATCCCAAATGTAACCATGTTATCGTTTTCAACAGTCATGTCATTATATTTGGATAATCGATGTCTTCAATAACTCAAATTAAACAACACGTATATGTGTTAAGGTTTTATTTCAAACCAGTCTGTACAATGAATATACAAACACATTATCTTACAGTGCTTTGTAACTGAGATACATGCAACAAAATGGATCTGGAATTAATACAGTTATGTACATGTGTCAGTTAGGAAGGAGACGAATATATAATTAAAAACCTGAATGGATGTGCAATAAAATAAAAGCACTAAAGCAAAGGTACTTAATGCATGTTTGTCATTTACAGGTTTTATTATATGTACATACAGAAGGTTTGCTAAAACATCACCAGTACCGTCTGGATACAGAACAACTATAAATCAAACCGGATTGTCATTTCAACAAAGAAAATATGAAAATCTTATTTACTTTGTTTAATTATTTACAGAAATGCTAAACATACCATCTTGCGACATTAACAGTGTATGAAATAATGCCCATGATTTTAGCTGTAAAAATTTACAAAATTTTACTTTTGGGTTAGTAGTTTGTAGTTAGCTTATATCATACACTGGATTAAAGGATTTCTGAAAAGTATCTTTATTTAATTTATTACTCAACCTTGTGTTGGTGCATTACACTCTCCACTAGATCCCACTGAAGAATGGAGACACACTTTTAGCTAGCTGAATGTGTCACAAATCTCATGTATCTACTAAATATCTTGCAAAGATTTTTAATTAACTAAATCAAGGACTCTCAGTTGTATTAACAAAATGTACATGTGTTAACAAAAATATAAATCTCAAGCCTCAACTGCAAATCATACCAACCATTTGGTAAGAGTATATACATACAGTCACAATAATAGTGCATTCTAACGCCACCAAATCCATACTGAAACATTTCACATGCCATTTACTGTAAAGTTTAACATCACGAAATTGTATTTAAAAAATGGCAAATAAATATGCATTCATATGCAACTACAGAAGATCTTTGAAAACTGAGATTACCAATGTGTCATAAAATTATTTGATAAAATATCCAAATTTGGTAGGGATCGAAATTTATTTTACTCTATATATTTTAGAAATGAATTAATTAAGAGGGAGTTTATGAGGTTCATGTTCTTGCTCTAAACGTAATATTCGAACATTTAAGCATTTTAATCTTTGAACAAAGGCATAAACTTGAATATATATAAAACCCAGATGTTTGACAGCTCATCAGAATTTGAGTGATTTATTATCTAAGGTTGAAGAAATTAACTAAAGATGTAATTCTGAAAGTCTCAGCTTCCTTTATTAAATATTTTCGAAAAAGTCATTTAAAGGTTTTGGGGAAAATGCCTGCCACGCCCATATTTTAGACGGGGTCAGGACTAAATGAATAATTTTGACAATCTCAGTGACAGGTTTCAAAATCTGGAGTATTAGTACAAAACGTAAAAGGTTTACCGACGACACCTAACGATGGCCCATGCCATAAGCCCATCTGACCTTTAAGGCCTGATGAGCTAATAACAAATATACTTCTTATAAAGAATTATGTACACTCATTATTAAATTAACGAACTATGTACATAATCGCATACTGACAATCGCATCTGGTTTCACAGGGTTTTATTGTGACCTTACTGGTTATATTACAACCTTTGACCCTTATAAGACCAAATAAAGTCATGCTGGCCAGTTTTTCTGAAAACATTCACAGCCCTAAGATGTTGGATAGCCCTTTCCTAGTATTTAAGATATGTATTTGTATGATTGTAAGGCTTAACATTCCAGCTGCTTAATTAATAAGTGCTGACCCATTATGAGGGGCCACTTTATAGGCCTGATGAGCTGACAAGGGATTAATCAAGGATTGGCCCCCGACTACAGAAAGATTATCCTGGGTTGTTTAGGCACCTTCAAATGAAGGATTTGGGTTCCCCTATCAAACATCAATTTAGCAGGAGGTTAAGATTACTTTGCCTTCGTTCTTCTCACGGCACAAGACAACAAACAAGAATATTCAAGAATCAGGAAATTGTAGTATCACAACTCTTATTCAAAGTTAGATTCGTCTTGAACCACTTTGTTTCAAGTCATACAAAAGCACATTCAAAATCATTAATGTAATACGTCAAAAAACACCAGTATGTTCTTAACAAAATTTCTCTCAAAAATGACGCGAGTAAAATTGTTATTCAAGGTATGATTTTCAAATACAATGGCCTAGATTTTCAAAGCTCTTTTAGTCGTAAGTATCATTCTTTAACATTGGTCTATGACTATCATATCTTAACTTAACTATCTCAATACTATGAGAGCTTTGAAAAACTAAGCCCAGTACATTTTCATAAGATAACAATACATGCAAAAATATTTAGGTTGCGGACAAATTCCACATGAGTAATTATGTTGTTTTCCAGATACATGGTGTTAAGATAGTAACAATGGTTGATACTGTATCTCGTACAACTGTACACTCCAATCCTCTGTACACAACTGGAGAGAGCAGTATCTATAACAGACTGAGCAAATCTAAGTGGGAACAGTACAGAAAGCACCGGGACACATTCATCGGAACTGGTATATAGGAATACTTCGATCTCCCATGTGGTTTAGATTTAACGATTGGAACCTGCAAATAAAAAAATATTGTAATGTTTAAATATTATTTGATAGCTGAACTTTCTTGCAATGAGTTTGTTTCAAAAGGGACATTACATCATTGATATACCATGATTCTTTAATGTTGCCCAATACAACTTGATTGGAATGAGAGGATGTTAAAATTGCCATACAAATATGTCCTGTTTGACAAACCAGATTTGTCATTACTGAATGTTTAGTATGGTTGAATGTATTCTGCGTCAATTATCTGTCAATACCTAGTGTTTGGAACTGACAACTAAACAGAAAAGATTATTGAACTCATGATCTTTAGAAGGATATCTTATTTACATATTATTTTCCATTATTCACACCCACATTAAGCATGAATTTGTAATTTATTTGGAAGATATTTCTTATTTTTACCAAACAAGAATTTTCACAATTGATAATTGGCTGACAACGGTGAACTCAAAATCGAAAAATCAAATTGATTGACTGATGAAACACAACCAGTAACAACAATCACTTTATATACAATTCCAAATCCAAGAGTTTCAACGATAACAAAATCTTTCAAAGTAGCAATCTGGGAAAATCTGCTCCGGAGCCAAAATGAGGTACAAGAAAGAATTAAGTGACCGACTGACCATTCTGAGCTCCGATGATAATAGTAGCCCTCGATGGTAGCTGTAGATTTCTGGAAGCAGATATAGTAGAAGCCAGCAAATGAAGCACCACTGATGTCCTTTATCTTGTGGTCTGGGACCAGGAAGTGTTCCTGCAAAGAGATTCCAAACATTTGATTCAGCAAAAAATTTAATTATCAATTGTTTTTTTACTGTTCAATGTATTTTTTTTTAAACTTTGACAAAAATCGCTTTGATATTTAAAATTATATTTTACATATTTCAATCATTTACTACTTACTTTCCAGCGCATGAAAACAAAGTCTGTATTTTGCAGATCTTTGTAGTCAAAATTGTCACTGTTAAAACTTTTGGCAAACTGGTAGAAGGACAAGAATTTCCCCTGAAATAATAAGATTAGAATTTAAATAATGCTATGAAAACAAATGTGACAAGGCAAGATTAAGTAATTATACAATCTTCTGCTAGGATTAACTCGATTTGATCACATAACCACCTGTTACATTAAATATACCTACTACACATTCAATATGTGAAATGGGCAGATATGAGGTGATTTTCGACTTCATTTCACTTTCAGCATGTAGAGAAACCTGCAAACATTGGCTGCAGATACTAGAGTCAGGACGGCAAATACCGTACACTTTTGGACACGGCAGCGGTCGGTCGAGTTAACGATACCCGGATGTAGTCTTACGGCATGTCAAAATGAAGCTCATCCAATCATCTTGCTTGTTTCATAAACAAATCTAACATTGCATTCAACGTATTGATAGGGGGTTATTGAATAAGCATGGTACCCCATACATTTAATTCCGTACAGGCAGCTCCTAATACCATACGTCATGTCCTGTAATACCGTACGCTACATTTGGCTTCCATAATGTCTTATCCAAAGCATCCAAAGTCAGCTACAAACGGTTATATTTGTTCTTAGATACAGATAATCATATTGCATTACTTAGACGATATCATTTCTTAAATCACTAACGACCAATGCATGTTCTACTTTCACTGCCTGTTCAGGTATTTCAGACTACCACCATGTACGCTGGATGACAAGTTTTATATGCTCAATACATACAATTTCAATGTTATATATGATGGAACAACTAAGAAGTTGACAACAGACTTTTTTTATAAAAAAGACAAAAGAAAAGTAATTCACGAAATAATACAGAAAAAGCTTACATTATCTAGACCTTAGCTGGTAAAGATAAAATTATTTGCAGAGTGACCTAGTATTTATCCATACTCTACGAATCTATCGCTTCTAATGTCATTTTACAAAATAAATAATCTAGGCCTACTGGTGAATTTATTTGTTCTGTTAGTTTAACATTAATAAACTGTATAATCTTTATATTATATATGTTCGTTTGTTGTCAATTGAAAAATCGTCATTGGACAATGTATTATCTGTGAAAGGCAATACCATATGTAGGATAAGTCGTCCATTCGCTTATGAAGTTCGTTCAGATAAATATTTTCAGTATGCCTAATATAATGATTCATAGTAATTTGTTCTGTAATCTTTTTCTTATCAATTCAACATTAAATTCATTATGAATTATCACACATTTTGCTTTTATAATTTTTGTTGATAAGATCTCAAACCTGCGTCCCGGCGTCGCCAATCCTCCATGCACCATGTATCTTCGCTGCTACCAAGTGTCATTGTCCTTAATATTTTTAACATAACTAAGCTGGATTGTCCATGACATTTATTTTCCACTCCATGTTTTATTACTTTTTTTAACAAAAATAAAAACATATATCATGTGTCGGCCATAAAATTTTATTTGAAACGTAAAAGGAAGAAAAAGTAAAAACGTGTGGCTGTCATCATGTTACCGATCGATTCAGATGTATCGATCATTATTATAAAGACGAACATGCGTTGAAATTTCATAATATAATCAAAAATATTACCTGTACTTTAATTAAACAAGTTTTCAAATAATTAGAATAACAAAACTACTTCGTCTTTAACGTTCACATACGTTTCAATGAAAATGATGAGAGGTGTACGATATTAGGAGATCATCTGTTCTAGAGGTGAAAATTGGTCATGTAATATCGTACATTTATGAATTGTTAATTTAAATAAATTTCGTACATTTATGAATTGGTAATTTAAATAAATTTCGACAAAGATATTAACAATAGGGCATTTGATCTATGAACTTGAATATCAGCAAAACAATTACTTTCAATTTTCATAATTTTGAATTCTGTCGATATTTTGTAAACTGCTTGCAATTACGAAAGCATGTCAGCCGCTAAACAGCCCGGACTTGGCAGGGAAGCCCCATGGAGGTTCATTGGTCAACATATGCGACAGTATCCAATCAGATGCGTCTAACTCATCAGCGTTCTAAATATGGAATGCAGTTATAAATAGAATTAGGCACCCCCTGAATCGAATGCAACCAACAACAGAAGCGTAGCTGTAGCGAGAAGCGAACTGTCAGTTGAAATCTCAAAGCGTACGGTATTAGGAGACTGTACGGTATTTGCCGGCCTGACTCTATAGTGAACCACAGGTGTCACTTTAACGAATGGTAATGTGAAATTGCATCAAAACCATAAACATGAAGATTATCAAGTAAACAGAAATAAGTAGGTTCTTTTTCTTGATGAATTTATATAAGAATGAAATTTTAGGAAAAGGAGAATACCCAATGTTTTCTATCAACGTCTTCATCTGCGTCCCACTTTCTTGTCAGAAATGGGTGTTTCTTGCTTATGATTTCTCCATCAAAGAAGGTTGTTAGTGTTGGAAACTCTTCAGTTAACCCACTTATCTTCAGGTAGCCGCAGAGGTATGCCTTCTCCATATCAACATACTGGAATAATGACAGAACAATCATCAGACATTCTTACATAACTTGAATCATTAATACTTTCATAAATTGGAATCATAAATTAATTTTAATTGTATAAATTGAAATCAATCGTTATATATCGTCAACATTTCACACTTGTTACATTTACAAAATTACCTATCATGACATCAATAATTTTTCCGTGTGACATGTCAAAAACTCACCTGAAGAACAACTTCGACATCGTAACAGTTTCCCTTGCTTTTCTGATGTCCTCTGAAACATGACCCGTTGTACAAGAGCGTTGTTGTGACACCAGGCTGTATTGAATTTGCTGGCGGCGGGGGATCAAGGGGAACTGGCATGCTTCCTTGAAGATTTGAACAAACTCGCAGTACTTTTGACGCGTGATACCGGTAGTACAACTCCTCTGTTACAAAGTTTTTCATTGGTTCAAATATTACATCCGGTGCATTGTAACCAATCACATGTTCCGTATCAAATTTGTTAATCAAAATGGCCGCCCCCTTGGTGACTGCTTTGAGGACTGTATTTTCCAGTTCTTACCAAAGAGTGATTTTGAGGCAGTCATGGATGTCCAAAAGAAACGAACAAAGGCGGTTTATGCAAAGTTTTCGAGGTATCCACCAACGAGTAACATATTAAACATGAAGCACATATATTTTTGTATTTAGTGAAATCATTGGCGAATGTCTCTTTAATTCGTGGCAAATTATCAGTTGGAAGAGTTAATTAAGTTAATAAGTTAAGTTATTCATTATTGTTATGCAATTGCTACATTTCATAGTCTAAAATGTTGATGCATTAATCGTTGTCAGGTTTTTAAACTTTTGTATTTGTCAATTTTCTACACAATTCTATTATTTTTTATTATGTAAATCATGTGCTTATTATAAGCAATTTTACCTATGTTTCACATTCTTGTATTTCAAACATTTGCTTATCTATTTTCAGAAATGAAGAAATTCTATAAAAATGCAACAATAGCAACTGCTGATGGTGAGATTATTTTACTTAATACTTATTATTACTTATTTTCTCTCTACAGTATTATATTCATAACAATAGGCTTCCGTATTTCCTCTAATAGAACCCGGGCCTCCAATACAACCCGGGGGGTAAGGGGTGCTGAGGTAAATACAAACCGGGTCTCTATTAGAACCCGGGTTTTACATAACAAATTAATACCCCGTGTTGTAATATAAAATAGTTATACACTCGTTTTTGAGGAGAAATATTGGTGTGACCATGTGAGATTCAGCATAACAGGTCCATGATAAGAAGTATCCATCTTGTTCAGTTAATTTTCCTTTTACAATAAGTCACCCCAAGAAGATTATAAACGTCAATTCATGTCTGAAAAAATAAAACCCGGCCTCCAGTACAACCCAGGTCTCAAATAGAACCCGGGGGGTGCTGAATGAAATAGAACCCCAGGGTTGTATTAGAGGAAATACGGTAAGTATGTTTAATAAGTATGTTTGCAACTGTTCATAAGAGTTAATAAGTTCTAAATGAAACAGTTCCCATTGTTTTAAAATAAATGCAATATTGTTGAAAGATCTTCCTTATGGTTGTATTATTAAAATAGTGTTGATTGATACCGGTCTTATCTTAATTCTGCATACTATTATGCATTACAGGATGGTATGAAATAAACCTGGACAAAAGAAAGCTGCGGACACCAACAGGAAATATGTTCCGAGTTCCCAGCGAGGCTCTTGCTTTAGCATGTGCAACAGAATGGAACGCACAAGAGAAAGTTATCAAGCGTCATACCATGCATCTTGTAAGTCAAAACCAGGAAAAAAACTAAAATTGGAAACATGTGTGATGGAAGTAGACTCTTTCGTCACACTGTTTACTTATAATTAATTAATGCGATCAAAAGTTTAACTTTCAAAATTTATGATTTCGGGCATTTTTCTCCTGATGGGAATACAGAATAATCCTATTGTGATTCATCATGGAAATACAATCAAAAGCTTTATTTTCATGAAATGCATTTTTGTAGTTGGTAAATTTTGAGTTTATTGCATTGCAGACATATTTTTTCCAAAGCTTTGTAAGAAAAACAATAAAAGATGGTAGTGTTTCCTCAGAATTCCCTCTGCAACACGGCTATTGACAACCCGATGCATAAAACCAGAGAAGATCTCACAGAGTCCATCATTCACTTCCTGGAGACTGACACAATCTGGTAATTGTAATTATAGTCAGGGGTATATAGCGCTTTGCGTGTCAGTGCGTCTGTCAGAAATCATTTCCGGAGCATATTTCATAAACTGTTTCACTTGGAAACTTCAAATTTGGTATGAAAGTAACCTATATGGTGCTGTTCTGCCTTTAAGGGGTCTCTACTCCAAGGTTCAAATAATTTTTTAAATTTTGACCAAAAACGGTCCAATTTGTGGACTTAGTCTCGTTTCCTGAGCATATCTCAAAAACTATTTGACTTTGAAACTTAATTCATTTAAAAACAATCATTGTTATTCATTGACCTGATTGACTAGATTATGATTCCCCATTTATTTATACTGTATGAAGGCAATCAAACTACAGGCGGGGGTATGTTAGCTGCGCTCACTTTTGCCTTGTTATCTACATCAGCCTAGGCCCTAGAGAATTTAGTAAGAAAACAAGATTCTCTTGGTAACAACTTCTTTATTGTGAACCATACAGTCATATACTGTTGTTCCACTTCTAAATGTCATTCATGTCATTCAAAGACTTGGTCATTGAAGAAGTTCGAATAAAATTAGTTTGCAGACAGTTTAGCATTATGTCCCATTCTTCCGTAAAAGTTCTTGATAATATGCAGTAATTTTAATTCTCGAAGTCAGCTTTATTCACTGAACAATCCTTTTAAAGAGTAGGTTTATCTCCTAAATATGAATTGGTTATGGGAGATATTTAAAATTACCAACACCATTTACAGTTCATCATCTTTTGCAGTATTTGTAACAGCTGTATATGCTGCAACTATGTATCTGCTGTAAGATGAGACCGGATTCAATATTTGCAGTTACAGATTAAGTGAACCTCCAGAGCTGAAAGAATTCCTGGAGAGAGAATGGGATCCTCTTGTGGAGTGGGCCAGAGAGAGGTTTTGACACTTTACATTCTTCTCTTTTGTAACACCGAGGGACACCGTCGTTGTTATCCTGTCTAATAATCTGTAATCATATTGTTTCTGAGAAAAAAACTAAAAAAGCATTCATTATATCTTCTGAAACTTTTCATGACTGTGCAGTACCCATCTTCAGAAGTGGTGCCTTTTGATGTTCTCAGATTTCTGAAAATTGTATTACCCCACATTGCGTGTTTAGTGTGAAGCATGAGATAAAGTATACAACAGCATACATATATATTGGAGTTACTCAAGAACTTTTCACTGGATTCTTATTTTGCACATAGAATTTTGTGGCCTTGACTTTCATTTCAAGATCACAAGAAGACTTTGCCATTTTACCCTTGTCAGAAAAATATCTCATTAACCATTTATTTGATTCTCTAAACTTTTAAACTAAAAATTCTCTATTGAAGATGCACCGCATAGTTTTAAATTCTCAGCTTAGAAACCTATGTTAAGCTTGTCACTGGGATATATCCTGTACAGAAATTTATCTGGGTTTGAACAACAAGTTCTTGCTTTTAATTCAAAACATCTTTAGTTCTGCCTACAAGTATGTTCACTCAATAGTTTTTCTTCAGACATTATTATACTTCCCCCAACTAGATGGTATTGTGATGTTTTGATATGATGCCACATTTTAAGTATAAATGTTAAATTAAATGTTAATTTCCAATATCATTTTGTTCAAGATACAATATCACAATACAGCCCACATCTAACATAATGCCTCCCGAAGTTCCTGTGGAAACGATAGAGACAATGAGAAGACATCTTTTGTCATATAGCGACTGGGCTCTTTATGGTAAGATTGATAATATTCTAAAACTTCTAACATAACTGTTTTACAAAATGACTCTTTCAACAGTGAGGGATTTTCAGCAGAAGCTGAAAAAAAAAAATTAACTGAGGTCTTCGCCATACAGGCTAAACCTGAAAGACTCTTTTATTGATTATTTGACACGCAATGCCCCTGCTTTTGAGATAACAGATTGATTTGCAAAGGGACAACATGAAATGGAGCCATGAAATGAATGAATGCACGCTGAATCAGAGACCAATTTGTTGTAGGTTATCATTATGCTGTGGATGCTATCAAGTCGCTGCTTATAACTATGGCTCTGATGGATCGACTCATCTCTGTAGAGAAAGCTGTAGACCTAGCTCGCTTGGAACAGCAGTATCAGGTAAAAGTTCATCTTTCTGTGCAATGTGTGACTTGCAGCAAGGCTATGTAGACTTGTACTTGGTTCCTACCTTGCTGCTTCCACCACGTTTTCTTCTTTTTTCACAATCAGTTATTACAAGGAGTACCACGAATTTACAAGCATACTGATTTTCTTGGTTTAAATGCAGCAGCTATCAGTGAGTAGAGTTACCTCCCTTCCCCCAGTAAATATGGTACATATATATTTTTGCTTTATCACTTCATCAATATCATGGTACATTTTTATAATGTAAAAATGAGTAAATCTATAAACCAAAAATAAGTGTTCAGGTTGCATGTTGTCATAAGAAATATGAGGGTATTTAGAGTGCACACTTTGTACTGTCATCATTAAATACACTTTTTAAGTCATAAATACAACAATATTTAAGATTGATGTGATAAGCATGTTATAATGTACTGTTTCAGATTCAGCAATGGGGAAATGTAGAGTGGTACCATGACATAGACGTGTACGACTTGAGAACGAGGCTCGCCGCAGCTACATTGTTTGTACACTGGTGTAGTGAGAACTCAACCATCAAACAGAAAGCATCCTTTGTTAGATAATGAAACAATATAATTAACATTGACTATGGTACATCCCAGCTGTGATCAAGTGTGCATTAGTGTCTGGATGATCACAAGGCCAGTGAGGACAATACTAGAGAGGAATCTTCATGGAAACAGCTACTTGTGACTGAACCAGGCTTTACTGGTTTGATATGAGTAAAGCTTTTATACATTCAGCCTTTACTTATTTTTTTTAATAGAAATTTTCGTCAAAAAAGCATCAAGTTTGAAAGTTTTATCTTTAATCCATGCATGTTGGACGGAAAATATATCAACCAAAAAGATTGCATATCAAAGTTCTTGTAGTATTAAAATTTTATAATCACAAAATCAAGAAAGTTGGTGAAGTTAAGTTCCACTTTATCCAAATGTTTGTTATGTCTTATGATCCAGTCATCATTACAAGGTTTATATGCAAGTTTACATAAATAGGACAAAAATACATAGTTACATACATAAAGGCCCTCATAGTCACTTCAATAGAAATATAAAGCTGTGGAATGTGACCTTTACATTGCTTAAAAGGAAAACATGAAAATGTTTCAGTTTGTCATTTGCAGCATGAATTTGTTCAGAGACTGAAACTATTGTAACCATAACAAGTGTCATTTAAATTCACATGACGCCTTTCCATTAATTTTCAAATTTAGTCAATATGTTTACTGAAACACATTAATATAAATAAACAGTTAATTAAAACCATCAAGATGGTATTCACAATCACAGTTTGTATTCACATGACTTCGTAAAAAACATCACATTTATCAAGATGAGTTCAGCCTACAAATTTTATCACATCATTGACGCAACTATGTCAACATGGTTCAGTGTTCAAGCGTACTGCATGTTCAGTAGGGTGAGTGAAGGTCAAGGTTATCCATCTCTTCTCGCATGTGGTCAATGAGGTTGTTGATCTCGGCGACCCGCATCCTGTTTCGTTTGATCTCCTCCTCCTCGTGAATCGTTTCCATCATGGACTTGAGCCACTGGTTGATCCTTGTCATCATGTCGTCTTCCTTGTTGTCAATCTTCAGGAGGTGCACGTCGTGCGAGGAGCTCACTGCGTTGTTGATCGTATCCTTGTCAACGAACAGCTAGAGACAGAAGAGGTTTGGTCATGCATTAATGTTTTGTGGATATTTACAAAGAAACCCCCTAGAGAACCCAGCAGCTTTCATAAATGCCTTGTATTTTAATATAACTGACAGTAAAAAAAACATGAAATAGTAAATGTTATCAGGTGAAAGTTTTAACAATCATCATTGCAGGCTTGAAGTAAGTCACAATTGAATTCACCCTCGTCCCTGGGTAAAAGGCTGTAATACAGGAGACCTTGCCCAGCAAGCTGCAACCTACAGACTTTGATGATTTCAAAATACTACATATGGATGTTTTGATCACCGTTTTGTCTTGGGTCTTTAAAGACATAAATTGATAATGTTACTGACCATTCTGAGATCCTCTGATATCTCTTCATCGAGTTCATTCTTGATGACTTTCTCGAGTGTGACAATTGCGATCTCCATCATACGCTCATGGTGTTGGTTCTCCAGGTCGCGACACTGTGTCAGGTAACCTTGAACTTGCTCCGTGAAGTTGGACACTCGGTCCTCCATGTTCCGCTCAAAGTCTTTTATCACATCCTGCAGTTAGAAACACCAGAGTTTATCAAAACTCCCAAATTTCAAAGTTGATAAAGGTTCCAAGTGATTATCATAAGCAACATAAAATGCAGAATGAACAAGAAAAAAGTGAGCATGGCTCACATACCCCGCCATGCGCTATCCGTCCATTGAGAATTATAGATGTGAAGGTTACTATGTTTAAAAAACAGCTTCAAGCATCATAACATTGTCAAAAATAAAATTTGTTATTAAAAATGTCATTCACCCTCATGTAATATTATTCAGGTAACTTAATTTTTCCCATTAGAGCATCACACCGGTAATTTGCACCAAGTTCAATTACAGATTCAAGGGCTTCATATCTCCGTAAAAAATAATATTTCGGAACTAGACTGTGAACTTGAAGAAGAGTATCATCTGGACTCCCTACATGTAAAATTTCATTCACCTAGATGTAATAGTTGCCGAGAAAACATGTCCCAATTGGAGCATCACAGCTCTTTCGGTACAAAGTTCAATTTCGGATTCAAGGGACATAACTCCGTAAAAAATAATATTTCAGAACTGGTTTTCGAACTCAAGGAAGAGTATTATCTGGACTACTTCCATATTAAATTTCATTCACCTAGATATAATAGTTTCCGAGAAAACTTGTCCCCATTTGAGCATCACAGTTCTTTTGGTACAAAGTTCAATTTCGGATTCAAGGGCCATAACTATTTTCGGAACTGGTTTTCGAACTCGATATAGAGTATGGTCAGGAGTACTCACAACAAAAATTTCATTTACCTAGGTTGAACAGTATCTGAGAAAACTTGTCCCCATTGAACACAAAAAGTCCAAAAAGTTACGTTTCCATGGAAACGCCAACAAAATTAAAATCTCAGAAAATTGAAAATTGTCTGTGTGCAATTGGAAGAACATGGTTAACAACTGTACAAAGTTTGGTTGATGTACCTTTGTCGGCTTTTGAGAAAATGGACCGGACGGACGGACGGAATGACCGCTATATATCCCTGCTTACTTCGTAGCAGGGGTACAATAATATAATAGAATTATGAAGACTAACCCTCACTTTTAGAATTAAACTTGATGATGAAAACATCTTTGTTTATCATGTGCCTTCTTCACTGGAAATAAAAGAGACAGAAGGCAAGCATATGTGAGACAGTGGTGACTAACCTCCAGCTGGTCGACAAGTTGCAGCTCCAGCCCCATGAGCTGGTCCCACAGGTCGGACGTCTGGTTATTGTAGTCAGCTAGCTTTGTGTCCAAGATCTTAGCATCTGTGATGTGACCGATCTCCAGGAATAGCTGCAAACAAATACAATTTGTGTCTGGTAAACCCTTTTGTGTCATTAGCAAAACAGTTATTGACTATTATTTCAAGAAAGAAAGAGTTAGTTTTTAGAACTTGATGAAGTAATTAGTTTCAAAGTCACGGAGAGGCTGAAGTACAGTAATTATAACATGATAACAATTTGAATTTTGAGATAAAAAATATTTATACTGGGGCCTGGCCCACAGACATAAATCAACTCATTGACAAATTTCTAATATCGTACCCTCTTCTTCTCAGCGATAAAGCTCTCGATGATCTTCATACCCATGGCCTTGTTCTCTGATTTGGCCTCCTCAACACACTCCCAGAACTGGCTCACCTCCTCCTCACGCTTCTCGTGCTCCTGCAGACCGTAGTCAAAGATCTTGTGGCATATCTGCACAAAGTTCTGTTTGAAAGTGAGGTCCATTAAGGAGTCTAACATTAGAGTGACAAAATGTAATAGTACCAAGTCATTTCCTAATTGAAACAAGAATAAGTTTGAAAAGCTAAAATAGATTATAGAAACAAAGCAATTTTTGTAATCTGTTCTATTGAGAGTACAGTCAACCCGCGATAATCCGGCCACCGGTAATCCGAATCTCGCAGTTTCTGAACGATAGGAAGATGAAACCAAACTAATCTCTATAGTAGTCCTCAGTACTCAGTAGTCCGAACATTTCGGTATCCGAACGTTTTTGGTGATAGAACGGAAGCGTTCGGATTATCGAGGCCTGACTGTATTATATAGAGACATACAACTGATAAATACACACAAGACACTGTTGGATTTGATGCATCATACAGACTAGTTTGATGCAAATAACACTTGAAAATACAGCAGTCAAAGAGAACCATAGCTCTTCTGCTTTAACCATCTGACTGTTGTTATCCAGAGATGTTGCGGAGTCATATAGTACAAAATACACCCCAGCAGGTATGTTAAATGTTGACAAAGGATATACAACAAGCAGCTCATCGACTCCTGGCATCTCCTTCAGCTTGGTGCCCTCTGCATCCTCAGCATACATGCTGTCAAACAGACTGGGTCCATTCATGTACTCCACATACCCTGCCTGTAACATATGTACAGTGTTTGTGATTATACACATTGGCATCATCAAATAACCTCAAAGTAACCAGTTTGTTACCAGTTTGAAAGTGTGTTTTTTTTCCACACAGAAAGCTCGATAGATAGCCAGCTTGGAAGACATGTTGTGTTATGTGCTGTTGAATGCTGTTATTCGAACTTATTTCATAACACAATGACAAAAAAGCTCAAAGATTGCCAGCTTGGAAGATATGTTATGTGCTGTTGAATGGTGTTATTTCATACACAGTTAACAGTTAGTAAACTGTTAAATTTGAATAACATGAGGTCGCTGAAGGCATTTTAATGAGGAATATAGAACAATAATTCTGGTTACAATGTTTTTTTTATTGTGAACAGACAATGCTTCAAGCATCTGGAAACATGGTCTGTTCGCAATAAAGGAGTTGTTATGCAGAAATTATTTTTATTTTTCTTGAATAATATGTGCGTGGAAAATCTAGCTACCATTTTGTGGAGAAATATGACGTCTAATTTCATACTCAATCAATTTGTTTTTACCGTTTTTGCATTTTAAACAAACTTCCCTGACCTTATGTAATGTGAGTTCTTTGGCTTTATGGTCCTCTTCTTCTTGTTTAGCTTGTGCTTTCCTCTCGTTGTCAAGACGCTCTTCAATACCCATCTGGAAGCGTTCATATGCTGCGTTCCTCTGAAAATTAAGTAAACAATAAATGGTCAATAATAGATTGACTGGCAGAATCATGTGATAATGGTTTGTAATGTTGCAGATAGCAGTCATGAAAATATCAGAAAATTACCAATCATTTATGTGCAACTTGATACTGCCAAAGAGAACTAAGATTCACATCACCAAACAATTGGATTCAAAGGACTAGTTTGGACAAAATGTATAGGACCATGGAGATAACTTTTACATTGATCAACGCATCTTTGAAGACAGAAGACAGAAGATCTGCTATGCTCTGTTGGGTACTCACCGACTGCTCATCAATGAGTCTGTAGTCAAGGAACTCTAGATGAGGCAGGAATGCTATGACCTTCATTTTACATGTTTCCTCTTCGCAGAAAGGGTTGCCGTTCAGATTAAGCGTCTTCAGCTTTTTGAACCGCCGCAAATAACCCAGCTGAATAACAAGCAAATTGCAAATTGACTTTGTTAAAGTACAAAATCATTTTTTCTGCAACAAAGAAGGAAACTAGACCAATAAAGAAACTATTCTTATGTTAATTTTGCAACTCATTTAATTTAACATGACAGATGAGATAAGATTGCAAGAAAAGGCTGTTTTTTCTTTTAGATGGAAATACTCCTCCACCTTCTGAATAACTTTCAATGATTATAATCTGGGCTACATATATTTATAAAATGAAAATCCCTCTGAATGAGAAATATGTAGAGTATCCTTGATTTTTAACATCAAGCTTACCAAGAAAACCTACTTGTTATTAACAAGTGTTGATTCCTGTTGCTTTAAAGGCGCTGTAGCCCGTTTTTTGCACATTATGTTTTCTCAAATGTGCCATTTATTTTTAATATTTATACAATATATTGCTATGTTAACATGTAAAACAACTACTTAAACAACCCGATAATCAATAGAAAACGGTTATCAGTATTCAAAGAAAATGGTGTGACGTGTAAAGCAGCAGTGATGTCAGTGTGAGAGTCAGATTTGTAGTCCCATGATAATTTGACCATTCCATTATTGTAACATATTTAAAACTCTACTCTTGAGTGTTTAGGTATCGCTACATCAGTCAGACCACTTGAGCTACCTTTGAGCGTATGTATGTGAACATATTAAATGGCCGTTCGATTGGAAATGTACTCGCATGGTTCAACCGAACCATGTACATTTCGTTTTAGAACTCCTTTTATTGATTCAGGAGTATTATGTAGCCATAAGTAACACTTATGTAGATTTTGTGAGAGCACTTTATTTAAGTAAGAAAATTGTGCTACAGAGTACAGCGCCTTTAAGCTACTGGGAAAACCATATTTTCACAAAGTGTTTCAGCAGGTACAGAATTAATTACAGTGTTAATTAAATATCAAACTGATCTTACATCTTGCTCCAGCTCTGAAAGGTCGTTATTTCCAACACTTAGAACTTGTAAGTTGACAAGGGTATCCATCTTCTCCAGACGGGAAATGCGGTTGTTGTAAAGTGTTAAGTCTTCAAGCTGTGTTAGTTGGTCAAGGCCTTCCAGCATCTCTATGTTGTTGAACGATAAATCTAACAAACAAAAACATCGCTTGTTGAATTGAGTCAAATGGACAACATAAAACACTGTTAACTTTTTATCATATTCCCATTTAAATATCTGAAATTTTTTACTTTTAGGATAAATTCTTTATATAATTTGAGCATGCACTGGTAAATACCCTGCTGAAATTTTAATTAAATACATAATGACATTTTGATAACCATATAAATGAAAGAAAAGAAAAAAGACAATATAAGACAGCACTCACAATGAAATTAAATTAAATTTCAGAATTTGATTGTTATGCAAGAGAAGTGACGTTACCTAGCCAGACAAGGTTGACCAGCATTTCTAGTCCTTCTATCTTCTCTATTATGTTGTTGTCTAGTTGTAACTTCACAAGATTTGTGAATTCCCACAAATTATCGATTTTCAGAATATCTGCAAGAAAAAAAGATGTTATCTGTTATTCAACTAAAAAGATCTCACTTTATTGAGTTACATTGTTCCACTTGGGATCACTCTATCGGCAATAGTACAAATTCTTGTACTTTTTGGGGGACAAATCCCCTGCAGGATTTGAACCCACACCCTCAGGGTCAAACACCAATTGACAGCACTGACTGTACCAACAACTGATCCACTCAGTCACCAAACCTCAACAAAAATGGGGTCAAACAACCAATATATTTTTACATTCAGTACCCCTCTGATAAGATGTAAAGTGACACAGCTCCCGAAGTTTATTGCATTTGACTAATTAATGGGTTACTTCAGACTATTTACATACAACAATTACATGCCATTGACAAATGATGATGAATAAGATAGTTCCTGATTTTCAGGAAAACAAATTAATTTAACAAACTGAATTCTTTTTATTTCTTATTACTTTTAAAATCAAGCCGCAGTGCTGTTACATCCCCGAAATCTATTCCTTCACTCTTTGCCAGTTTCCCAGCCTCTTCTTTTGGTCCCTGTTCCTCCACAGCCTTCTGGAGCATCTCCTCGTCAATCACAGAGGGCTCCACTGTGTCGTATAGTCGACTCATATTGCTGGTGTTTCTTTATTTCTGTAAAATTAGAAATAACTAAAATGAACGAAGACAAAAATAAACAAACAAAATATCTGTAATACTACATCCTAGCTATTATTACTGCATTAGTAAATCACCAAAGGACAGACGAGTCTACTTGGAGGTTATTTACTTGTTGTCAATCATTGTAACATGATTTCGGTGTATCCTTGATTCTGATTGGTTGATTTGCCTATGTTGAATTACAATGAATACCCGCAAATTACTTGGGGCGAATCACCGCGAACATATACATCGTGTTAACAAGATTCAGGCCGACTCAAAATTTATTTTTTCTATTTCTCTTAATATGTGCTCCTTACTCAAATTTGACAGGCGGCATTGTCATTTTCTTACTTGTGAAAATCAGTATAGGTCACAAATAACTCTCAAAATTAATTAGTTTCAAGTAACTAAAATGTTTTTAACAAGTAAGATTTGTCCAAGTTTGACGCCTTCTTCCATGCGGCTGTGTTTACCGAATGTCGTTGCCATGGCATGACGTCATAGTGATCAACTGTTTTGACGTCACAATGCTAGCGTCATTGTCACAATGGGTTAGGGCAAGTTTAAGATTTGTATTCCTAGGTCTTTTACTGTGTTGATGTCGTAGATAAATGGTTATTGTCATCTAAAAGGATACGTGAATATTATGAAGTGAACATAGTTGAGTGACACTGTTTGAGCTTATGTGTAAATTGTTGCTAATGTACATCTAACGCCGAGAATTTACATTTGTTTTGACCTGACCACACCTCTAACAAAAATGGAACAGTCGCAAAGTCCTTTCCACCCAGAGATAGGTACGCAAAAAGAGAGTTTGTTTCAAAAGTCTGATAACTAACGGTAATGTTACAATATCGATAAATAGTTGCGTTTGTAAAATTTCAGCGTTTAAAACCTCCGGCTAACGACGTCGGTTTTAAACTAAATTTGCGGGTGTTGAATAGCAATGAATCCCGGAAATTTTACAAACGCAACTATTTATCTTATAATTGGATGTCAATATTGCTTCAACTTATATGCTTGGTTATAAGGTTGATATTGCTTGATCATCCATAACTCACTACTTTGTTCCTTCACACCTGTCATTATTGGATACCAGCACTTAAGTGATTGTATCAGTTAGTTGGACACTCAAATGTTTTTAAATTGAAACACGCCTCAAAATAGCAACAATTTTGGGAGCATTTGCTCCCCATTTTTTCAGGTTGCTACCTGTAATCTTCATTTTCTTCTCACAGAGGTTACTCCCTTCACATTTCCGATTCTAACCTCTGTTCTATATCGCTTGAAATCGAGGACTCCAGCAAAATTCCCTAGCGGGGGAAATTTAAACCTCATACTGTATCACGGCTTTTTAACCAATGAAAATTCATTTTTCAACGGCCATGGCGACAGAGTGACTTGAAAAATCTAGGCATTAACAATGACTCTTAAGGGTCTTGCTCATTAGCATATGTCCTTCGAATATGTCGGATGTAAATAAAATAACACAAATGAACTATTTTAGGTATTTGTCTCTGATTTGGTCTTCTTTATTTATCAGCATGTTTATGGTCAAAGGTTTTCACAAAATCAAATTGCATATTTCGAGAAAAACACATTAAACGAGAAAACGTTTATCTTACATTTATTTTATCATTATGACGTGTCAATGGCAAATGTACCTTTTACAACGGCGTCGCTGATTGCACAACTAGACTCAATTGCAAAAAATCAGGACACTCCATTTCTGCGCCCGATTTCAAGCAATATAGAACAGAGGTTAGGATAGGAAATCTGAAGGGAGTCACCTCTGTGGGAAGGGAATGTGTACCGGCAATCTTTCTCCTTGACAAAATTTGGGGTCCACTAAAAATAATTATGTTCCTTCACCAAATAAAACCATTATCCATCACAACTGCTTCAAAATTGTATTGAATATTAGATTGCTTGCAGTTTTCTGCTGATTTACATTAATATATAGGTAATTTTAGCAATCTACTTTTATATGTACTTCTTGCTATTCTCATTTGCACATAAGAATATGTTAGGAGCGTGTCTGCTCCTCAAAAACATTTTTACTTTGAGGACTGTGAAATGTCGTAGACATCATCATATTTCTAGTGTTACAAAAGTAGTATAACATGTTGGAAACATGTTTTAAAAAAACATGAGCAATAAATAGCCAGTTTTATAACATTATCGTCTAAGGAGTTCCCCTAGTTGATCCGTGACATTTATTTAAAAAGAAGAAATTGACAAACTGGAACTGGCACTGGCAAAATAATCGTTGAGACTACAATAAATCTGCTTCCTCTTTCATAACGTAATACAAAACTACCCTTATGTTTCTCTTGTCGTCTTTCTGTTGTTTGGTGGATACACCCCCCTTTTTGTGTACCTTTACTAGTGTTTGATCGCATTAGCGTACCCGCTACTATGCTTCAGTGGATCCTCCCGATTTTCAACCCACCCCCAGCAGCATAACCCCCGTGGATACGCCCCCCCTCCCTTATGTTATGAACTTATTAAAAGCTGGTGTCCTCTAGTACTTGTTGCGTTAAGCAGGAGGAAATCCATATGTAATTAACGTTGCAAATTTTAGTGAAATAATGTGCTGCTGGAAAGGCATGTTCAACAAAAGTGGATAGGCCTAGGCTGTTTTTTTTAAGTTTGATAATTTTGTTTTATTCAACATAAAAAAAGGACAATCTAATATTATGGCCTCATGATACTCATTGTCAAAAACAATATTGAAATACATGTATAATTATTCATCTTATCAAGTTAATTAAAAAAATTTAAAATGAACAGTGTTGAATGAAATGAATAAAAAAGAGATTGTCAATTGTTTTTGTTTAAAAAAAAATAATGAAATCGTTGTCAAAGAGTTGGCACTGCATTTATAATTGTGTAAAATCATTCATATAAGGATATCCATTGCCATGCACATTATAGATACTTACATAACAGCCTCCGTTAAAATGGTTAATTCCTATTATCGATGCACATTTTCAAGCTTTGTATTTAGGCCTAGAGCCCTTGATCATGTCAATGGCGTCGCGTTGACATGGTTGCAACAACTTCCGTGTTTACATTCATATTCTATTAACATGTATTTGTTTTTGATAACGGTGACTGAAATAGGGGCCCTAATTTGTTAGAATTAAATATTTTAATCATGAATGTAAAAAATAAAAGGATTTAAAAAATAAAATTTATTCTAAATCGGAAGAAACTCCTGTTCTATTTATAGACACGGAAGTGACGTACGGGCACTAATACAAAATGGCTTCTCTCTTTAGTCACGGAAATCCACTTGCAACTCAAGTTGGACAGTTAATAGGTGCGTATTAAAGAAATACTAATCGATATCAACACATACACATGGTATTCAGGTCAACGACATACATTTTCAGATTTAATACAATTCGACGGATTTGACAGACACGAGAGAAACTGTTGTCATAATGCTCTGTCATTTATGTTTATCTTCAGAGAGTGTGTCAATCTGACTCGTTCTGTACTAATATCATTAGTTTATTTATTTGTTAACTAAAATGTGTTCATGATTGACAATTCATACGTTTTGCTTTTCTGCAAAATTTAATTTATTTCGTGTGTGATGTCTGATTTATTTAGCAATTATTGTCAACTAATAAATGTCTTTTATTGTTTACGTTTAATATGTATCTTATGTACCCACTTCCTGTTGTAAAACTATTTTCATTATATAACATCTTTGAGTGACATTCTTTAATGTCATACCTTCTTGTTATATCTACCAAAATAAGCAATTAAGTGCTCTAGCCACTGAGCTGAAAAATATAAATAAGGTACTTTAAGTTATTACAAGGATACCTCTTTTGAGAGGCAACAAGGAACAAGGATATGTCTGGTTTGTCATCTTTGCTGTTAAAACTTACTGGAATACTTCTATCAGCAATAATATAATTATAAGTTACAATGTATAACAAGCCCATACACTCAACAAACTAAGTCTTAAACATGTTTAAAATATAGAGAGGAACAGAGGACAGTCTAATGGGAATTAAAGGGTTAAAATTAAGTCAATATTATGAGAATCTAACATCTAGCATTCTAACCAAACATTTAAATGTCAATAATATCGCTATAAAAGGCACAGACATTTACAATAATTGTGGACATTTACTTCAATTGTTAAATTTGACAGGGGACTGCATTCTACATGTTAGCATTTATAGCATGGGGTGTTAATTAGGTCGATTTAGACATTTTGCTTCATCAGGGTATTTGTGTATTAGGGTATCTGCAATGTTTGAAATGACTCTACAGAGCTGAAATTTTATATGCAGACTCCTTGGCCAATGGGGATTCTAAATTGTAGATTTCGTGACCCCATGACCCCAAATGGGGTCACAGGGGTCACATCCTTAAAAACCTATTTTCATCTTCTTCTCCAGTTCCAAAAGGTCTAGAGAGCTGAAAAGTTGTGTGCAGACTCCTTGGCCAATGGGGA
This sequence comes from Gibbula magus, assembly GCA_936450465.1. Taxonomy (NCBI): domain Eukaryota; kingdom Metazoa; phylum Mollusca; class Gastropoda; order Trochida; family Trochidae; genus Gibbula; species Gibbula magus. The sequence goes on along the minus strand of OW388290.1, from coordinate 32,334,388 downwards.
TTCTAAATTGTAGATTTCGTGACCCCATGACCCCAAATGGGGTCACCGGGGTCACATGTTTAAAAACCTATTTTCATCTTCTTCTCCAGTTCCAAAAGGTCTAGAGAGCTGAAAATTTGTGTGCAGACTCCTTGCCCAATGGGGATTCTAAATTGTAGATTTCGTGACCCCATGACCCCAAATGGGGTCACAGGGGTCACATGTTTAAAAAGCTATTTTCATCTTCTTCTCCAGTTCCAAAAGGTCTAGAGAGCTGAAAAGTTGTGTGCAGACTCCTTGGCCAATGGGGATTCTAAATTGAAGATTTCGTGACCCCATGACCCCAAATTGGGTCACAGGGGTCACATGTTTAAAAACCTATTTTCATCTTCTACTACAGTTCCAAAAGGTCTAGAGAGCTGAAAAGTTGTGTGCAGACTCCTTGGCCAATGGGGATTCTAAATTGTAGATTTCGTGACCCCATGACCCCAAATGGGGTCACAGGGGTCACATGTTTAAAAACCTATTTTCATCTTCTTCTCCAGTTCCAAAAGGTCTAGAGAGCTGAAAAGTTGTGTGCAGACTCCTTGGCCAATGGGGATTCTAAATTGAAGATTTCGTGACCCCATGACCCCAAATGGGGTCACAGGGGTCACATGTTTTAAAACCTATTTTCATCTTCTTCTCCAGTTCCAAAAGGTCTAGAGAGCTGAAAAGTTGTGTGCAGACTCCTTGGCCAATGGGGATTCTAAATTGTAGATTTCGTGACCCCATGACCCCAAATGGGGTCACAGGGGTCACATGTTTAAAAACCTATTTTCATCTTCTTCTCCAGTTCCAAAAGGTCTAGAGAGCTGAAAAGTTGTGTGCAGACTCCTTGCCCAATGGGGATTCTAAATTGTAGATTTCGTGACCCCGTGACCCCAAATGGGGTCACCGGGGTCACATCCTTAAAAACCTATTTTCATCTTCTTCTCCAGTTCCAAAAGGTCTAGAGAGCTGAAAAGTTGTGTGCAGACTCCTTGGCCAATGGGGATTCTAAATTGAAGATTTCGTGACCCCATGACCCCAAATGGGGTCACAGGGGTCACATGTTTAAAAACCTATTTTCATCTTCTACTACAGTTCCAAAAGGTCTAGAGAGCTGAAAAGTTGTGTGCAGACTCCTTGGCCAATGGGGATTCTAAATTGTAGATTTCGTGACCCCATGACCCCAAATGGGGTCACATGTTTAAAAATCTATTTTCATCTTCGACTCCAGTTCCAAAAGGTCTAGAGAGCTGAAAAGTTGTGTGCAGACTGCTTGGCCAATGGGGATTCTAAATTGTAGATTTTGTGACCCCGTGACCCCAAATGGGGTCACCGGGGTCACATCCTGAAGAACCTATTTTCATCTTCTTCTCCAGTTCCAAAAGGTCTAGAGAGCTGAAAAGTTGTGTGCAGACTCCAATGGGGATTCTAAATTGTAGATTTCGTGACCCTGTCACCCCAAATGGGGTCACATCCTTAAAAACCTATTTTCATCTACTCCAGAACAAATGTACCTCAAAGGCTGTAATATTGTGTGCAGACTCTGTCAATGGGGATTCTAAATTTTAGATTTGGAGACCCTGTGGTGCCTCAAATAAGGGCCTCAAGCCATGACCTTAAAATCTATTTCTGTCTTCATCATTAAACAATATAAACCCTGATGAGCTACAGAGCCCATGGCTCTATTTTTTAAGGTCATCAGGCCTTAAGGAATATTCCAGCGTAATTTCAAACTATTTCCTATAAAAGATTGAGTTATCAGGTATTTTCTCAGAAAATATGTTTGCATTTGGTCAGTGAGTTAAATAATTATATCAAATATAAACCGTCACTTTGGCTCGACGTGGGGGCCGCCATGTTTCTTGAAAATGTAGCGTCATTGACACACCAGCGTAAATCCGTGCAAGGAGTTTCGATTTGTAAACTCTGTACATCATTGTGCGGTAGAGTTTGTACAATAAACTAGACTCACTGTCTGTTTGCGCTGCGCACTTGTCATCGTGTGATGTGAATACGACTGATTAAAACCCCGTAGTGACAATCAAATACAGGGAAATTCGATCATGGCAGTGAATACATCATATTTAATATTCCATCAGTCCTTCAGGGCTGTTTGTTTGAATGAAACATTCACATTACGTAAGTCTTGTTCGCGCATGCGCATTGTTAAGTCAAGCACCATGACAAATTAGCCAGTTACAAATCAATTAATATTTACAGATATCTTAATGGATATTAAATCAGTAATGGATTAGTAAATTTATCAACTAGGCCTACTTGAGGTGCAATGGAATGTTTGTCAACGTCGAGAAAGAATTTTTGACACTCGTTTTATTTGCATTCGTTGACCAGTGATTTCTTAGGAGAGATCTATCGTGGTTTCGTTGGAGTGTCATAATATGTTTGTTAATTAAGTATTTAGTACCTTATCACTATTAACGCTAAGCAATTGAATAAGTTTAAATGCTGATGGATATTTATAATAATATGGCTTAATATACATTATGCATTTGACATTTACGACTTGCATAATCTTAATTTTGGTATCTGCCGGTTTCTACCGCTAACTACGCTAAGTTTAACTCAGGGGTGTGGTGAGATATGTTTATTGTCCATTACTTTGTCGGCTACTTACTGTTTTCATCTTCACCGGCATCTGCTAATCTTCCAATTGTTGCTCATAAGCGTTAAACTGTGTACACATGACAACATACCTATCCGATTATTTTTTTTCATTGATACAAACACAAAATGGGTTAACACTGCCGATCATTTGGCATACTCTGTTCGAAACTCTCCCAGGAAATCACCGAAATTTAACAGAACTCACAGTAATGTTTACATATTCTGCTGTCATCCATTTCCCCAATTATACTTTAAACTGCAGATGCTAATTACAAATGTTATTACTAATATTATTTCCTAATATTGATATTTAATATTATATCCTAAATATTGTTAAAAAGATATTTCATGCTTCACTGATTCATTTCAATAAGACAATTCATTAGAATTTGACTTAACTTATTATCTTCATGAAAATCCATAATAATAAGAAAATTATCATAATTTATATCAATTGAAATAATAATTATGTCTCCCCCCCGAAGGGTCGGGAGACATATTGGTTTTAGCTGAGTTCCCGTCGGCGTCGGCGTTCCCATTTCGTTACCGGAGCAGATCTCTAAAACTATGTGACCAATCATCACCAAACTTGGTATACTGTCTCTCCATATCGTGTAGATGTGCCTTTTGGGGGTTAGAGATTTTTTTAAATTTTAATTTTTTTTTATTTCCATGGCAACGATTTGATCTTAGTCTATTTCAAGGGTAGTGTTCGTTTCCGGAGCAGATCTCTAAAACTATGTGACCAATCATCACCAAACTTGGTATACTGTCTCTCCATATCGTGTAGATGTGCCTTTTGGGGGTAAGAGATTTTTTAAAATTTTGATTTTTTTTTATTTCCATGGCAACGATTTGGACTTAGTCTATTTCAAGGGTAGTGTTCGTTTCCGGAGCAGATCTCTAAAACTATGTGACCAATCATCACCAAACTTGGTATACTGTCTCTCCATATCGTGTAGATGTGCCTTTTGGGGTTAGAGATTTTTTTAATTTTAATTTTTTTTTATTTCCATGGCAAGGATTTGGACTTAGAATTTTGAATATTTTGTTTGCTACAATTGTGGAGTTGATAGGTTATTTATTCAAGTTGAATTATACAGAGAACATTAATGGTGCTTTATGATATTATTGTTTAGAGGTTTGGAGCATTTGAGGAAGGGGGAGACATCTGTTTTTACGGGTAAAAACACTTTCTAGTTTCAAATAGTCTAATGCCGAAATTATAAATCCTAAAACAATCATACATCACTACAACCACAACCATAATTCGTAATCAAATTGGTCTCATACGAACAGTGATATATTTTAATGGAATAAATTCATAATAACTAAGTTTAAGATTAATGAAACATATTAAACGATTAGAATATAATCAATGTAATTACTACTAATAAACTTAATTTCAATAAAATATGTGTTATTTTACTATTGAATTTATATCAACAAGGGTATTTCAGAAGTAATCTAAATTTAAATACTTATGAAATGGTCTAGATTTATTTTTCAAAATTATCAAAATGTTCAAACCTCGCGTCGCCAGAACTTGAACAGCTGACAGTAGTTGCAAATCTTAATTGTCCAAGCATATTTTCCCGATTTTGTGCAGCAATCTACTGTTAAAAATCTTATATTGATTTGATCTGCAGATCGTAAATTATTACTTTTGGGCAACTGGGGCGATCATACCCCAATCCTTATGATTTTTAAAAAACAAGCATGACCGGCCCGCACCTTTCACCATTGAAAACAGCGGTGTCTCCTATTTTCGTGGTGTGTCTTTCATAGCGTAATCTCGCCGTTTCACGCTATCATTTTGGCAACATGGCGGCGCCCTGTGAGCCAGATAACTGCGTTTTTTTCTCTGTTTGAATTTTTATTACAGATGTTGCAGAGTACCTAAAAAATATTGGATAGGATGTATCGCTAGCCCAACTAACATTCTTTTATTAGCTTTATTTTCATTTTGCAATGGAATATTCCTTTAAGACAGATGGGTTTTTGGCATGACCTGTCGTCAGGCATCTTTTCACTTTTTTGACTTCTCCAGAACTATTTTACCCAGAGTTCAAAGTTTGTACATTTGGTCCTGACCCCATTTCAAATATGGACGTGGCATGCAATAACCCTAAAACATTTGAACAAGTTTTTAACTGAAATTAGCATAGGAAGCTCTGAATTTTAGAATAAAATCGTTGTTGCATGGAATTTGTACCTCCCTTAAATATGGACATGACAGGGTGTCCACACTGAATCCTTCTTTTGTCTATGACTTAAAAAGACACCAAACAATCACAATATCTGGGGGTTTTTTTTATCTCAAAGCTGCAATATTACATTTACTGTAAATTTGTACTTTGATGTCAATGAAATAAGATTTCTTGAACTGTTTATCTAAAACATTATGAATATTCAATGCTTGGAAACTTTTAGAATATCGTTCTTAGTGAATCAATTATTGCAGCAGTTCTGTTTCATAAAACCAACTTGACAGTATCAGTATGTCAAGATTCAGTGTCAACATTATGTTGGGGTTCTCTGTAATTAACTAACCGCCTTTTTAAGTGAAATACTTTTGAAAGTGGAATGAAACACAAAATCACCTCTTTTAAACGATGCAAAAACTAATGAGCTACAGAACCTATAGTTCTATTTTTATGAATTGTCAGCATGTGCCCTGAGTTCATTTCACTTACCTTTTAAAAACATTTAGAAAGATTTAGGAATAATAAGTGTAAATTCCAATCAGTGGTTTTAATTCTGTCTGTAATTTTGACAAAATACTGCTAAATAAAATTTGTTTTAATCCTATTTGATTCAATCAATGTATTAAACTATCTTTTGTGTATGCATATTTGTTAACAGCCGTGACTGACATATGGTCTTTTAATTGAATATTTCCAGAATATTTGGATTTCAAAATTAATGTATTTCCTATTCTCAATCAGAGGGATAAACTGCCATTTGAATTTGCAACAAAATCTGAACTGAATTTTGATGAACAAGTGAAAGTGGTTAGTGTGTTTGCAAACTGTTTGCCAGAACCATATTTCATCTGATGAACTGGAAACATGCAAATCAAAGTTTTAAATGGAACAGCAGGCCTTGTTCTTTGTTACTTGCACCATGACAACTTACTTAGTTCAAAATACATCTTTATTATCAGATTATCAAATTATGATACCATTCTCTCGGGTATAAGACCACACACACACCTAAGACCACTCCCACTTTTGGAGGGTTGTCTAGTTGGGGTTATTCTCAGGTTATTGCCCAATTTTGACAGATGTTCCATGGTCATACATTGCATACATCTATAATATTATTTTAAGTTAAGTGTCAAAAACCTACATAAAACCTATTCGGACTGTCTGACGGTCTCCAGTATGAATAATCATCTGGTTTGGGGTCTCTCTCATCTAAAAGCCCATCCCCATGTTTTCTAAATGTTTGTTTGCCTGGCCCCCGGTCTTATACCCAGGAGAACGTGGTATTACATACCCCAGAATGAAGGGGATCTAACCCTGACACATGTACCAACTACAAACATTCTGCTGCTGCTCCTCTTGAGGATAACTCCATGTGTTTTGGCGCCTCTCTCCTCCTCTTTATACCAAAGAATTTGGTGCCTTCAAATGAACAAGAAAATGGAGGAAACAATGCATAAAGAAAGAGTCTGAATACTTTTTGCTTGTGCATTTACAGCCATTTAGGGTTCAACTGAGCTCGGGCTGCACCTGATGCAAATATGTCAATGTCTTGCTTATAGGAAACATTGTTTGTTGAAACAAAATTTGAGGGTATATTTCTGTTGTTACAAGTTGAAGCATATTACTGCGTGTACCGTAATATTGTCAACTTTGGATTTCACAGTTTGTCAAAGAATAACACACATTCATTAAAAATAAAAGCAATGAGATCACATTTATCATTGCTACTCTGGAAAGCTTTGCTATGGCATGACAAGACATTGATCAACCTAATGACAACTTACTTTTTACTTTGTAGATGTTCTGCCAGTATATCTTTTATTATTACAGAATTGCAAAATTAGTAAAAAATAATTCTTTCTCTTTTCTTCTCATTTCACATTATGCACAAAAGAAATATATCGTGAATACCCATGTAGGACCATCCTTTTAAGTTCATCTCTATTTAGTAGTCACCTTCTGTAACAAGTGGTAATTCCAAGGATACCTATAAAGTGATTGTTACACTCTAGATAACAGAATTGTGTGATGTGAGTCACGTTCGTTCAGCAAACTTGAATTTTTATAAACAATTTACCCCGGTATTATCGGAACAGTCTACAAAAGTCTAAAAAGAAGAGAATGTAATTCAGTTGGTAGAGCGTCTGCTCATCACCCGGTATGTTGGGGTTTGATTCCAAAAGACGTTAAAAAATGGGAGTTGTTGCTTCCTTGCTTGGCGCTCGGCATTATAAGGACAGAACAACGCTTGAACTGGTGCTGCACTGTGGCTGCCGGGTGCCACTGGCACAACTTGAATTTCCGAATTCATTGTAATGAGAACAATAAAGTGTTATTATTATTATTAGTAGTAGTAGTATATAGTATAGTATTTATAGTTAAAAAAAATGTTTCATGACTTAAAAGATTAATTTATTACAAGGTCAAATGTGTATTCTTGCTAGTGTATCTAAACACTGATAAATCCTAAGTGGGAGTTAAATCCATTCAGTTTTAATGTTATTCGGTTAACCCTCCCCCTGCTTACTGCAACATATGTGGCCAACTTGAGTTTAGCCTGGTAGCAAGGCGGTTAAACTAGCAATTGTTGATGGTGTTTATGGAACACAGCTTGTACACATTCAACTCGGCCATTCAGCTGATGTTGGGAAAACACCAATACGTGTTTCTCGTTTTTGAAACAATTCTGAAGTGAACTCATAGATATGTTTTAAAAGATTTATTTTGTAACATAGACATTTTATTTGTTTAAACATTCTTCAATAAATCTATTCATAGTTTTGGTATTTAATAAAGTAGTTCTTGCCACATATTTGATCAATTGTTATTAACGCTAGTCCAGTAATATAAAGGTCTTTGGTTCTTTAAAGGGTAGGTATAAGTTTCTTCATATTATTTTATATATGCATATAACAACTTGTAAAAAAATTTTATTTATGAAATATCAAGAAAAGAAATTGGTAAGAATTTGAGAAATGTTTTTTTCTGTTCTTGCCATGTCAACATTGTAAAAGTGTGAGAAACGTTTCATGATGTAAATAGTTTCTGTCATTGATAGAATAATATACCATCTAATATGTAGATCCTTGAAGCAGCCTGAAATAACATGGACTAATGCTCTTCTAATATCGCTGTCAACATGAATTACGAATAACAAGATTTAATTTGAATAAATCTCTGATCTGGAAGCACTGTTATGTTATGACATGATTACCCAGTAGATGTGAATGGTAAAACCTTTAGCTTCTCCCCCCCCCCCCCCCCCCAATCTAGATCCGCTGTTATAGATCAGAGTTTCCTCAGAGACTCTAATGTTGAATTGTAAAACTGGGTGTGTCTTCTACACGTATGTTATTGATTCGAAGTATTCTTCAGCTCATGCAACCGACATCTTTTACTATTGACGTCAAGGATTGAACAAATGTAGATTAGTGACATTTATGATAAATTAATGAATGATTGTTTATTGTCTGCAAAACTATGTTCATTGTTAAGTTTATTGTATTTGTATTTTACAACCATTGTGAGAGATAGTGTTTAGTGTTCTTTAAACATTACTGAGTGGAAAGCTACAAGTGTAAAAGATTTTTGCAGAAATATATATGCTGTCGGTATATCAAATAGACAATTTTTTTTATGGAAAACATTGTCATTTAGACACCAATACCATGTGTACAGTAGGGCTGGGATGGGTAAATGTTTTCTTCCTGGGTACCCACCTACCCTAACTACCCTATCCGGATAGTTGATCCCTGACATCTAGTTTGTAAGATTTTCTTATAATTTATTCAACTGTTAGGCTTTCAATCCGTCCTGGCACTAGTGTGATCTGATTTTGATGAAATTGAAACTTTTCATCCTTATTTTATACACTGGTATTGCAAGTTTTCTCCCTTCTCAAATAAAATGACATGTATAAAGACTCTTGTTAGTACAGGTGTAATGATGTATAGGCACAGTTGATCTTGACATTGTGGCTATCAGGATCCCGCAAGTTAACCCTTAACATGCGGGCGACGGAATTATCCGGGAGGCTCATAGAGAAAAATGTTAGAACCCTTGGCGAGACCCGTACGTTGGACTTAGTGCATTTACCGGGTCAGTAATAATTCTATTTGCCCCCCAGGCGAAATGCGAGACGAAGTGTGTCCGTATATCGCCACATGAAAACTTGTTTACATACATCTCGCAGATAGCCACGATAACAAGTCTGTGTGAATGTCCGGTCGAAATATCAAGTAAAATTCACACCAAATTGCGTGTGCATTGTTGACCCGTAACGCATTGATAATTAGCTTTACAAAAGGCCAATTTTGTCGGGCTTAGCCCCCGAAGCATTAATTCGCTTGAGGCTATTTTCACCCACGTGTTTGTATTGCCTCGGGTTTGCCTCGCCCGAGACTGCTATCTGCCTCGCATCTCGCGAGACGGGGGAAAAAATCGCTAACTCGCCTTACTCCCGCACTTCATATCATGTGAGCGAATAGTTTGTTTTCAAAAAAAAATACGGCAAAATAAAGGGGAAACAATGGACTACATTCCCATATAAAATTAGAAAATCTCAAAAAAATAATAAAGACACAGCAAGCGCCGTGAAAAAGGTCATGTTTACACTTCATAAATTTTGAAACAATCGGCGATTTTCACAACTTCTAAAACATTTATCACGGCTAAAATACTGAATGCATTTTCATAATTTTTATATCACAATAAACCGAAAAGAATAATCTTTTATTCTATATAAAATGCGCAGATTTATTCACAGAAATAAAGATACAATTTTACCTTTCTGAGAGGCATGTGAAACCAAACGGCACACAAACTAATCAACATATTTTCATCAGTTATGGTTCGAGGTTAGCGTTTATTTGAAAAGTCAAACAACATAACCATATTTGGGTTGACATGTGCTTATTTGTCAACTGGTTCGAGATTATGATTTCTTGGAAAAGTGCGATGAACGACCGTTTGCAATGCCGCATACATGTTGTAAGTATTGACGATTTTATAGGTGGAAATAAAGACAAACTTTACATAGCTATAGAATTATAACCAAAGGTCGCATTCTAATAATTTTTATATCATTGTGAAGCTAGACATCTTGTCTTCAATTCCGTATATAAATGGAATTTTTTTCGTTTCGTATTTATGATGTTACGAGGCCCGAATTAAAGACAATCTTTCGAAAGTAATAGAATAAAAACGAAAAAACATAGAAAATTCATTCAAAGTTTCGGGTGTGAATTAGCCATTTGTGTACGGGTGTCGCTACTTGAATTTGTATTGAACGCCCGTATATAGTCCTTATTCGCCATGTAGATGCGGTATATTTCGTAAAAACGGTACCGGAATCGCCGCCTGGAAATTCCGCCAGCAGAGCTCGTTAGTGAATAAGCTCAAACTACTGCTGCGAGCTGCGAGCCTGTAAATTCCGCCACAGGGGCTAAAAATGGTAAAATATATATACGCAACGTAAGGGTTAAGGGTTAAAGAAAAAATTAAACTCAACTTACATGTTTCATAACACATTTATTTAATAACCAGAATCTACTCAATGGGATTGCTTTATCAAATAAAGTCAAATGAATCTACAATATTCTAATGTCTGGGAAACACTTGTTGACAATGACCTTGACATGACAGATTGAAGTTATCGATAATCCAGGAGTTACATCAATATCAACATTACAGATCTATTTGTTGCCATGGTAATGTCTCTCTTCTCATATCAATTTATATCATTGCAATGTTTACTATTTTCGAATGAGCTAGGAGTTTATGATATGTTTCTTTTTGAATTGGATATCGTACAATGTGTGGTTATGATGGAAACACTAAATGATATTGGGTCAATAGATGACATAGACAGTCTACCTGAGGAAAGCATATAAACGAGGTAAATGTGCTTAAAACCAAAAAGGTCTGAAACATTAACAGCTGAAAACTATGATTTAGTCAATGTTCTTGTAAAAATTACGCAACAGGCTCAAACATTACAAGTCTGTACCAAAAGTAACCAGGTTACTATCAACTTCCAAACGCAAGGCATAAAGGCATAAGTCTTGCCAGTCTACATTACTGGCCGATTTAACCATTGCGGTATTTCCCTGACTTTGTTGTGTCACGATAGTGAATCGCTGCACCAGAAATGCATAGCGGGCCTGGATTTCTAAACACAGATTTCTTAAGGAAATACTGCAAGGCCTAAATCAGCCAGTAATGGAGACTGGCAAGAGTTATGCCTTGCATTCGGAAGTTGTGTTACTATCTGTCAGACATACTTTATTTCATTAACTGTATAAAATGTACAATGTTACTCTACCCGGAACTTGTGTATGTAAAGGTGTACTGAAATTGGTCTAATAAAAGCAATTTATTGTTCAGATTTAGCATTTTTAACGACAAAGTAATTCTGGCTGTCATGATTGCTCAATTTTAAGTTGAATATTTGCCCAAGTTGAAAGTGAAGGCTTCTTTCTGGTATTCCTCTCTATCCCCCGAGCAACATGTACATGTTTGTGTTGAGGGGTGGTAGATGAGAGCATGGTAGTGTAGATACAGTAACACAGCCGGATGTTGTTGTTGTTGATGTGGTTGTGGAGGCAGTCTCACCATCCTGTTATACCACAGCTCCCACATCATTACACAGATACACACACCGGGTGGTCACTATCGGTTGTATCTCACAGCAACTGGAGCAGAAACAAACCAGTTGGGAGATATTGTCTGCCTGCATATAGATTGGTATCACAGCTCTATAACAGAATGATATTTGTGGGCTTGACTTGGCTGGTTAGTTCAGATGGTCAGCTTGATGGGCTTTCTCACCTTGACCTGCTGTGGTTAACATAACAATGTTGACTTGGTAATTGTTGGATTACTAATATCAATCGATGTAGCATAGCAGATCCTTTTCTTACATAATAGTTCTTTCCATTATGTTATATTCATGTAGCAGGATATAACTATATCAAACACTCAAATCCAAATGTACAAATACTCCATTTGAGCACACTCTCCAAATACTTATTTTTTAGTATCTTTATTAGATTCTTTCTTCAATGTCTCACTTTGTTTGCTCACTTGCCAAGTGGATATGGGCTAACATGAAAGTTGTCTGATGTCCTCTTACTTACGGTAATAGTCTCTCCCATAAATCACTGAGAAGTTCACTTGTAATGCATTTTTCTCAAGAATGACAGATTATTACCTCTACGTACATTATATATATCAGAATCAATTGAGCATAAAATCGAGACAATGTACACTTGCAATTGATTATTAAGACAATATTCATTTACCCATTTTAACAATGCTGCAATCGGCGTGGCGATCCATTTTGAAGACAAATCCTTGATGCGTGACTGTATTTAACCACAGATGAGGGGTCGTCTGTGACCCACTCCATGGACCCTCATTAATTAATTAATGATGATTATCACTGCCACTAGATGAATTAAAATGAGGTGTGTTAAATCAGCAAAAACACATGTTTATGAAATAATTATGTAATCCGCAGAATTAACAAATCGAAACAGTGGTTGGGTTTTATTAATCATAATTCTTTAAGCTATTACTTCATTTTGGGTTTAGTCAGAGCGTCCGCCAGATAGTCGTAATATTCATCATCACAGGTACAAGACTAGGATTGATTGTTAGAGCTGCTTGTTATGACAAAAGAGTGTGTACCCAGCTTGATCTCATGTGTCATGTTGTCCTACCTGTCTGACAGGCTGATTGCAATACCTGGTCAGGTAACAAGCACCTGCAATATGTTGTAACTCAATATGGCAAATCATTAGAGACATTGGTCATTCAGCAACCTCTACTCTTTGTGGTGGGGATATATGAATTAATTGTATACGTTACTTATATGTGAAGTTTCAAAATTGATTTCAAATGTAATTTATTAATGGTGAAATTGACAAACTCAGCTCTATATATTTCTTTGGCATGTTGATTGGCTAGTGCTGTGTTGATATAGAGTTACTTGATGACTCATATACCTGTGTTTGATTGTCGCAGGTGGTTTGATGTGAGACCACTGTAATCTCGGTTGACATTGTTCTGTGCTACATATCTGCTTTATCATAATCATTATGTAAGAAAGACTGTGTTTTTGACAATAGGACATTTGTTTTCTAATTTATCATAGTCACACATATCTACCATATGTCATGCAATGATTCAAGAATAATTATTTTTTAGCAGATTGAAAATATCATAGATTTGTACATCAACACATGTGGTTTTTCTGTGAACTTTGAGTTTATAAGTTTCCCAGGTGTTTACCTTTTCCATCATGCTGTTAAATTTGTTGACTATCCAAATCAGAAATGGCATTTATTCCTAATGCATTCAGTCTTTGGAGTGCCTCTTTACATCCATTAGCGAGTGTAAACTACCAGTTGTTGTTGGACTTTGAGGTCTCAGTGGCTGAATGGATAAGCTGTTAGTATATTAAGTGTTGGTATTGGGTGCCTGGCTCTGAGGGTGTGGGTGAATTGATAAGCTGGTAGTATATTCACTGTCGACAATAGGTGCCTGACTCTGAGGGTGTGGGTAAATGGATGAGCTGGAAGTTCACAATGTATTTTGCTCAATAATGATGAAAATGGTGATTGATTTTAATGTTTCTTATTCTGGAGCAGGTTGACTACGGTACTTCCTGCTAATATAACTGTAGCGTCCTGTGATATTGTGTATTTCTCTCAGCAGCCTCTATTCAGTAAGCTATACTTAACCCTCTGAGTGCCCGGCCGTTTACGCTATGCGCTCACTCAGTGCCGCTAACTTTTTTGAGTCACTCAAGATTTAGGTCAACGTTGTACAAAAAATATCACCAGGGCGTTATTCATGTTCACAAAATCATGAAATTTTAACTGAAGGATACTAAGTTGGGTGTATCTCTACCTATGTATTTTTTTGTTATAAATATTTAGTATAAAAACGAATAAGCATTGATTATAAACGACAAAGACGTTTTTAGCGTAAATTACCAATGGCGACGTATGTGTATATCTTTGTTTACCAGCTCGGAAATAAATTCCTGTGTTCAAAAATGTAATTTAATTGTTATTTTTCGAGAGAGAAAATGTCAGGGATCACGCTGATGTGTTTACTTTCTACATGCGACCTTTAGTTCACAAACTAATACAAGGTATCTTTTTGTAACCATTTTGTTGAACATTGTTCACTGTGACGTCATTGACAAACAATGACCGTAAAATGTATTGTGCATGGTAATCTTTCGTACTTTTTCAAAATACAAGCATAGTGGCTGATGTTTCACTCACTGATAGCTATTGTTTCTAGCTTGAGCATGGTATGAATTTCGGAAACCTTTGAAAGGAAATTAATATCATGGTTCAGTAGTCCATAAGCGAGACCCGTTTTCAGTGGGTAAAAAAACATTTTGATAGCTAGAAATGCAAGGGTATAAACAAGTGTCTATTTGTCGGTCTATATCAACCTCAAGTACTAAATTGAAATAGATTTGCATACTAGAATACACAGACATCCATGTGGAATATATTTCCATTGGCGTTTTAAAGATAATATCATCTCTTTGTTTTTTCGATGTTAATTCGTTTATTCATATAGACAATACTTTCAAGTAAGCAAAACACAAACGATTATTTCGAAGCGTCACTTACTTATCAAGATATAGCCCTTCAAAGTGAGTAAATTTTGCCTCCTCATTATCTCATTCTTGAAACAGTTTTCCGCGGCCCCTCAGTGTAGCATAACCTTCGTTAGCGATGTGACGTCATACACAGGAGTTGCTTAATGAAATCCTTAGGCGATTTGTCGATTTTCGTTGATAATTCGTTTAAAACATAATAAGAACGTTTTGACATTACAAGTTTCCGATAGAATGGCTATTTGTGCGTCCGTAGGGAGTAATTTCGGAGTTTTAGGAGCATTTTTCGATATTCAACCGCTGATTTTAGATTTGTTCTTTTCCCAATCGAGTGGAGTGTTATGTTATCTTATAAGCTACAATATGTTTTGAAATGAATAACTGACAATTCAAAAATAAAACAGATCATGCAATTTTTTTAATATCATAAACGCCATTATTAGTTAATTTTTTTGATGTGCTTGATTTTGTGTTTGAAGAGTGTCTATAGCTTGAAATCTACTGCGTCAATATTTCTCATGTCACTTTATTTTGCTAATAGAATAGTTTCATTACAACTAAGAAAATCCTATAATTTTCATCAATGTTACTGGTTTACACTTTTTAGAAGAACATATTCGGGCTATCTTTTAATCTATAGTCGTGTACATTTACAATTACTTAGACTCAGTGTAATACCACTAACATTTCCTAGCATGTTATATAAAAGGCCTTGCATTTTATATAACATGTAGATTTTGATGGTCAATTCATATGTTTGTGGAAATAAAATAATGTTTAAATCACTTCGGATAAAAAAATGGAAAATGTATCTTTCCCAATTTCAAATGAAAGTATTGGAACTATAGAACTTTGATCAACCTACCATGACCGCGTGTATACATGTGTTGTTTGGTTCTCAATTTTAAATTTTTGTTTTACCCCGGCTATAGTTCAGTCGTGTAGATTTCCCCTCTTATTTAATATTTATCTTAGTTAGAGTGTCAATAACGCAACTATACATCACTTATTACATATCGCTACATTGATAAACAAAAATACTGAAATATATTTTGTTATTTTGCATAAGGACGAATGTGAACCTTTTTTTTATTCAACATGAATGAGGCGTGTTAACACCGTTATAATCCGCATGAAATGTGTAATAGATCTCTGTGACGTTTGAACATCTTCATCATCTGACATGCGGGCCGCCGCCATATTGGGCAACGATAAGAATTGTTCAAAAACACATTGCAGAATTACGGGTCCCGCAATGGTCACATCCAGTACTAAACATGCAGTGTTGACATCTGCTGCCATTTGTAGTACGTTTTACGGGGCGTGTATATATGTAATTTTGTTGTATAAGGACAAAGGTAAATATGTTATTTAGGCAGTTATGTAAGGCTAAATCTAGTGGATTCTGTCATTAGACGCCAAACGACTCCTGTGTATTACGTCACAAGGCCAAGCAAGCAGAATTCGCTCTCGGCTAAAGTTTTATGAGGCGTAATTGAGCGGCGTTCTAAAAAGGCGTTATAAAAGGTGTTTATTGGTTGAATTGACAAATATCAAGTGAAATCCTCGTCTTCTTGGAATATGCTTGAATAAAAACCGAAAAGTGATATGGTCGGGGTTTGTGGATCTTTAAGCGATAATCCATCACGATCAGTACGACAAAACTTGGGGAAATATGTCGGCGCCGTACCACGGCAATTTTAGCATAACGATTACACTGCATTCCGTTTGCAAACTATTTTTATCATCAGGGTGTGATTTCAATCATGAACATATCTTGAATCATGGTAGATGTGAACACCAATATGTGTCTATCAAGCGAACATCGCATTGCAGAACGTTTATTTCACGGAACTCCGAAGTAAAAATGAAAATTGTAAAAGTTGGCCGTAGACTTGGTGTTTCGGTAAACGATTGAAAATATCCTAAATAAATGGAGGGGCACATAAATGGTCCTATGGGACTATACAGGTTACGTGGCCTCAGCTGACCCTATAGTCAGATGAAAATATATATGATAATGACTGAATATCTCATTAGCATACTGACTACTTGACAATTCAGAATTCACTCATTGTTGGTGACTTTTTAGCAGCAAATAGACAAGGAAATGTCTGTTACGTCTCAGAAAGACAAAATGCCTTGAGTGTCTTTACAGAGAACAAAATGCTTTTTTGTCTTTACAGTCAACACAGCTTGTGGTTTGAGACTTAACTGCACTTTTCAACGTTAATTTTGGCAAAGCCTTCTATGTATTGACACTTGTTAATTAGATATTAGATAAGCCAGATAAGCATTTCAGCCACGTCTACTACTCTTCTGAAATTAACCTGCAATAGGCTGAGGGGGATGAAGTTATTGCGAACACTGGACATGATTGATACTGATTGACTATTCTCAGTACACATTTACTAGGCAGCTCACGTCAGTGACAATGGCAAGAAGTGAGAAGACCAATATGAAATGAATTACATCATCATAACGTCTGAGTTACCCTAGTAGTTCAGTTTATAGTATGGTCATCCATCATCGATATTTTCTGTGTTTCTCATCTCCATCTTCCAAATTTGACTCTGTTTGAAACACTATTTAAAATTTAAAGATTTATCACAAATAAGTTTATTATTGCCTTGATAACCTGAAGCCAAAATTACAAAAAAAAGCTGTTCTAAATATTTAAACATCATTGATGAAAAATAGACCCCTTGACAGCTTTTTCAAAACTTTAAAAAGCAACTTTCAATTCCTACAGCATAATGGAAATTTGAAACACATTACAGTCAAGCCGCGATAATCCGGCCACCGATAATCCGAACCTTGCAGTTTCCGAACGGTAGGAAGATGTAACCAAACTAATCTCTTTAGTAGTCTTCAGTACTCAGTAATCCGAACATTTCACTATCCGAACGTTTTTGATGAAAAACGGAAGCGTTCGGATTATCGAGGCCTGATTGTATATAGATGTCCAAAACATACCTCCTTGATTCTAGAGGATAGAGTTTCTGTGTTGTTAACTTATATAACACTGAGAACAGGTCAATAATTACCATTGAGTATTTGGCAATGTATTCGTAACTTTATCACGGACTGAAGGTGTTATTGATTCCTGTGTGTGGATTAAGAAAGCTTTCCTCTTGTGATAGAGATAATTTGTTGTCCAGAAGTCCTCCTAATTAGATTATAGGTAACATGGTATGTTCTGTTTTTGTAATGGATTATCTTCCTCAGTGAAGTTCTACTCTGATGTGCTTCTGCAGTGAATGTTGGTTGCTGTAAATTGATTTTATCTGTGTCCGTGGGCTGATGGTCTGCTAATTTCTCTAAGTTTTTATAATGGATGTTAAATGATATATCTGGTCACATTTATCTTCATTATCCCCTTCCTCACATTTAGTGGGGGATATAATATTCGGCAGTACGAAATGGAATAATCTAAGTACTGAAGAGAGATTTCAACAGAGTTTTGTGACCTTGACCTTCATTTCAAGGTCACAACGAGTCTGTCATTTTACCCTTGTCAGTTGGATATCTTAGCTGTTCTCAAGCTTGTATTTTGAAGTTGTGCTTCATTCCAGCAAATAATATTCAGCTGTTGAAAAATCTGTAAGTCCTAGGTCATTGACCTACCACATTTTACATTTGGCCTGTCCAAAAAAATCACCCAAAAGTCAGTGACTTGCCTCCTTTTCAAAACAATTAACTTCTAAAGTGGTTGGACATCCAGACATGACTCTCTAACTTGATTGAAAGTCCAGTGGCGGATCCATGAATTTTGAAAGGGGAGGGGCTCCACCAATGGAAATAAAGTGGGGGGTCCACTTTCGTGTTTGGGGGCACTGAAGTTGAAGACTTACTGACATAGAAAAGTTATTTCAATCCCTGAGTCATGAACAAGGGATAAAGTTTTCACAAATATCTATTTCAGTATTGAGGGGGAAAAAGGTAAAGGGTATGGGTGAGTGAAAGTGTAATTGTTACTGTAAGGTTCATATCTGTGTTTCAGAGAGGGCAACAGATGGAAGTCAGGCATCCGAGAACTGGGGGCTCTTCATGGAGGTCTGTGACCTCATCAATGAAACAGATGAAGGGTAGGTAACTCTTGTCAAGGGTAGGTAACTCTTGTGAAGAGTAGGAAAGTCATATTCAAGGATAGGTTCCCTTGTCAAGGTAGGTAACTCACATCAAGGGCTGAGGCCTACTCCTTTTTTTTGGAACATGTTCGGCACGGCCAGAACAGTGTTTTGGAGCTACTCCTTTCACTACGCGCATGTGCCAGATATTCAGAACAAGAACCAGGCAGAGAAAAGAGCAGCCTTCAGGTAACATGTCAAGGCAAGATAACACTCGTCAAGGGTAGGTAACTCTGGTGAAGAGTAGATTACTCTTGGCAAGGGTAGGTAAGGCTTATCCGGGGTAGGTAACACTTGTCAAGGGTATGCAACACTCGTCAAGGGTAGGTAACACTCGTCAAGGGTAGGTAACTCTCCTCATGAGTCTGCATTAATTGATTAAGTCACAGCATACTCCATGGTTGAAATTTATTCCTTTATTCACAATATTTAATGATAATGAATTAAGAACCAGTCAAAAGTCGAGTTTGTGTTCTATTACATGGAGTGATTTCTTATTCCAGGCCCAAAGATGCCATCAAGGCCATCAGGAAGCGGCTGTCCCAGAATGTTGGCAAGAACTACACTACAGTCCTCTACACACTTACAGTCAGTAGCTAGATCAATATCTATAACAACATAGTGATGATCAAAATAGCTAGTTAGAGCTGTGTGCATATATCATAGTGTCAATAATATTGATGCTAAATCTTGACAATAAATGTATCAATACTTATTTCCATATTGTGGTATTTAGTGTTAGTTTCACAAAGAATAAAAATTGATATAAGAATTTATTTGTTATGAAAATGTTCAATTAGTCTTTATCATGCTATGTTATGTATTCTGCTGACGAAACATTGATTTTGATATTGGTTGGTTTTAGTTGGAGACATGTATATTTGATAAATATATTGTATAGAATCATATCCTCTACAAAGGTACTTACCTTGATGCATATACCATATCATATCTTTCTATCACAATACCTCTAAGATTTAACCCAATGAAAAAAGGCTCACAATGCAACACAAGACTTGATTCCTACAAACAAAATTTACAAGCTCTTTTCCTTGATATAGCATTTCTCTGGACTCTATATTTATTCATTCATATCAATCTTGTACTTCATATTGATACTGAGAACGTTCAAATGAAATAGTAAAAAATAGTGATGGAACCTAAACCTAATGTCATCTCCCATACCATTATGGAGAGATACATATGGATGTTTTGCAATTGCAAATTTTAGTTTTCTTTAAAAGGAATCTTAAAGAGAGTAGTTGAAAACAAATCCTCCATGGACATTAAACACAGTTGTTTTCTCTCAAATATCTGACTCTAAGAAATGTTTGAGAATTATACTCATTGCAGCAACTGGAGACCTGTGTGAAGAACTGCGGGAAGCGGTTTCACCTACACGTTGCAAACAAGGACTTCCTGCACGAACTCATCAAGATCATCGGACCCAAGAATGATCCCCCACAGGCGGTCCAGGAGAAGGTTCTCAGTCTCATTCAGGTCAGTCTGTCGGCACTCTCTTGCTTTCTTTCTTTAAGTCTCAAGGGTGGTGAACTAAATATGTCATCATGGTTATCTGTTCTTTAGTCCGTGTCCTCTCTTGTGTTATGACCTTTATATGTGAATTGTGATTCCTGTAAATTGTCTGGTAAGAATGGTTTGGCACTTAATCCACAGCTAAAACGTTGTGCTGTTTGTCCAAGAGTCCTCCTGAATATTTACCCTGGTTGAACCAATAAATCCTTATATGTTTTGAAAAGGATAAAAACAGTGTCAGAGGTTTTATTTAGAAAGTAAGCCAGCGAGGGAGGGAAAGGGGTGAGGGATGACAGCTTTAAGTCCTGAGGCTAAGGGCGTAATTTTATTAAGTGCCCACTCAGTGTTCAGAAGGTCATGGTGCTAACTGCCTTCCTCGTCATATGTAAGTTGATAGTAGGGAATTGCCTCGTCCTAGCTCAGCACTCAGTATTTGAAGACAAACCAATCTGCACTCTTGCTAAAATGCCAACAAATATTTACGATGTTTGCTTTAGTTTGGTGCCACTAAGCGTCCAGAAGGTCATGGTGCCAACCCCTCATCATCATATGATGGGTGTTAAAAAGAAAGAATTGTCTCATCTTAGCTCAGCACTGAGTATTTGAGAACATAACAATCTGCACTGGTGCTGAAATGTTAAAGTCATTTCTAATATTATTTAAAAATTTCAATATTATATATTTTATATTTCAGACGTGGGCCGATGCATTCCGCGGCGCCCCGGACTTGAAGGAGGTAGAGAAGGTGTACCAGGAGCTCAAGTCGAAGGGCATCGAGTTCCCCATGACTGACCTCGACCACATGGCCCCCATATACACACCTGCCAGGGTAGGTGGAAACAGATGTGAGCCATTGTAGCTATGGGTAGAAATGTTCAGATGATTGTCCTGATACTGTAGTTCTACATGCAGTAAGGTTTAGGTACAATTCTACACTGGATTTCAGCACAGTACCAACCATGGTTCGCTAGTTCCCGCCGATGCTTGCAGGTTTCACCGCGATGCAGTCTCAATGATGTTGCAGTCTTTCTCCCTGCAATAATACTGGCAGCGGTGATAAATTTGAAATCCTCTTGAAAGAACCGTTAAACCTCAAATCACATCACCTAAAAGAACTTAGTGACTCAAGCTCTTCAAATGTCTTTTCCTTGCTAAGTAATGCTCCTATTAGGAAATACTTACAAATAATTAGTCATTTAATGAGTGACTTCTATGATCAATTGGTAATCCATCATATTTGTTTCTTCTATCACTAATAACATCTTAAATCTTTACCTAAAATACATTATATCAGCTTTGTAGATTTTCTGCTTTATTATTATATATATATTCAATACTGATATTTGATTTTAGTTTTTTATAGTTATTATCACCAGTTGCAGTGGTCTTACACAACTGTGCCTAATCTATTTGTATGTGTGATCAGTGTATGTCAGGTTCAGTGATCTAAATTCAAATTTTTTTATCGTGATGTGGGTCATGGAACCTGGAAAAATCATGGAAAATTAACATTATGTCTCCAGCCATGGAAAATGGCCTTAAAGGAAACTTAAATGAAACCGTGATATAAATAAACTAAAAATAGGGATTACAAAATTGAACAAAAAAACCTATTGAGTATTTAAATCAAGGCCTGTGTGTCATAAATTCTTCATAAATTCTTCATAAATGTTATATATTTTAGAAGTAGTATTATCTTTGTATCTTTGTATCAGTTCTTTATCATATAAGAACCTGTGAAATATTATCTCTCTTATTTATGAACAAGTTGATTATCCATAAAGACTTGTCTTTAATTTTCAATATAATGCTTTAGCTTTTATGTAATGCAGTAGTAGTTGATGGAATAACCATACATATTATCCTGTAACATTGGGCTACGGTTGCAGTAGAAATGTTAGAACTCTATTTGAGTTATTGCCTATTATGACGTAGTTCTGATCTTCCTAGAGCGTGCCTGAGACGGAACAAACAGCACTGAACCGGAGCAGGGGCAGTTCCGCCCGATCTGTTAGTATGCATGTGTCATGTCCTGGGACAGTTAATTAAAGCCTCTTGCCTTCTCGTTATTGAACAATCACCTTGAGATGAGAGGGATGTCATGATTTATTGCTGATAACAAGTTCAAAATTTGCAACAGTGGCAGATCCAGGAATTT
This sequence comes from Gibbula magus, assembly GCA_936450465.1. Taxonomy (NCBI): domain Eukaryota; kingdom Metazoa; phylum Mollusca; class Gastropoda; order Trochida; family Trochidae; genus Gibbula; species Gibbula magus. Next base: position 32,312,077 of record OW388290.1, on the reverse strand, counting down.
GAAAGGGGGGTCTACTAATGGAAAAGAGGGGGAGGTCCAAAATATTTTCCCCCATACCCGCCCATGCAAAATATTTTTTAAAGGGGTGGGGTCCGGACCCCCTCGACGCCCCCTGGATCTGCCACTGTGCAAGCTCCGGAAAGAATACAAGAAGTACCAAAACAGGGGCAATCTTTTGTATTGATCAGATTAAAATTTTTGATGATTCTGAATTATAAGTATTCTTGAAATTTCACAATGCAAATGCCTTAGTGGTATATCACATCTATGAATAAATTTGGTTCTTCGGAGTCAATTAATAACTGATTTTATGCTGTTCCAAGTATAGCTATATTAATTTGTGAGTTTAAAAATTACTGTCTTGAAACAGACCTGTAATCTGATCACTGATTTGTTTTAGCAATGGTTTGTCGTAACATCCCTGTGAATTCATCCATAATCTAAACTTCCTGGGAATCCCCATTTTGCTCCGCCAGTATCTGCTACCCTACTACCAGACTTCCTGAGGCCAATAACTTCTGTTTTCTTGTAGATTGGTTACTCATTGCTATATTTTGCATGTAATTTTTTCAGCCAATGCAGTGTTGTGATTTTGAAAACAGATCATCAGTTCTCTCATCCGGGTACTGCCTTTTTTGCGCGAAAGCAAGTTCTGACTGGGTATATATTGCCATAGATTGATTATTAGGCTGTGGAAATTAGGGTAATTAAGGAGTTTAGCGGAAACAAATAAACTGATGGAGCAGGATGGGGAATCTCTCTTTAACATTGACATATTAATCACATTTATCTCTCTCACATAGTGCTTGCTTTCTAATACTAACCAGTCATTACGTGACTGTTTTCTTGTTGGACTTTGTACATCATAGAGCCTGTCCGATTGTTCTGCCATGTTTCTATAAATGTAGGTTTGTTTTGTACCTTGCCACTGCAAGATCAAAGGTTTCAAGATTTTGACATTCATAATCACATTTAGTTTGCTTGCTCCTTATTCTCCACATCACAAACAAGTTTGTTTCATTGCCTACTAATATTTCCTCTTTTTAACCAAATATTTTGGGCATGTTTTTTTTTTATTTCAATGTATTGAACTCTTTATGAAATATTATACCTCTGTTCACAAAGTAACAGGGGTATACATGGTATAGGGCATTTATTCTGGCCATCCTTTTGTCCTGAAACTTTGTCTGGATAATCTATGCCAAACACTACATCCGTGATATGTAATGGTCATAAAGGCGGAATTGTATGTTGACTCTAGGAATGTTAGATATATGAACAGTTATGAAGTCATCTTGAATATGATTTATGGAAATTAATATTATTGATGTTTTAGTGGTACCCTGAATGAATAATAAATATTATAAATCTCTGCTGATTGCATTTTATAAATGGAGACTTAAAGATGGTATGCAAAAAACATAAAAATTTGGTGAATCTTCTTCTGTGGTGAAATCTCTTAAGTTAAAACAAAATCAAACAACCACCTTATTTTCCCTCAGACCTCGGTACGAAGTCCACAACACCCTACTCCTACACCTCCCCCCGCGCCGATGCCAGCTCAGTTTGTAGGTGGAGCCCCGACTCCTATACAACCCAACCAGGACCAGCAATCCAAATTGAGACGAGAGTTGGAAGTCGTGTCGGGGAATATCCGCATCATGTCCGAGATGCTGACAGAACTTACGCCTACCAGCTGCGACCCATCTGACCTTGAGCTGCTACAGGTGATGCTTCACACAAATTTCTCGTTTCCATATTAACGAAATAACATCTAATTATTCAAATAAATTTTTGTCTGTATTTATTTTTACCCTGCAAGGTGCTTTAAGGTCTATTTGTTCAAGAGATCCTGTAATTGACCCACACAGGAATGGTCTTGCATTTAGGATTCAGCAGGTGAACTGAGTACCCTCAGTGAGATATCAGTGGCGGATCCAAGGGGGGGGTTCAGGGGACCCACCCCCCCTTTCAAAAATCCTGGATCCGCCCCTTGATATGACCTTGCTGAATGAGTGGAATGGTTTGGTTTTATACTTCAGTAGGTAGAATTGCAAACAGACTTCACTTGAGCTTTTCGGAAGTGCTTCAAATGGTTTTGTGTCAAAATTCATATAAAATGGGATGACGTGCTGCAAATGGTGACAATGATTGGCTTTTAATTAATCGTTGCCTTGTAAATTGTAAAGTTGAGTCTATCTCAATTCTCTCTTTTCTTATGAATAAGAAGTTCCTTACAACTACTCACTCAAAATTCAACAGGTTGTGCTGCTCGTGATTGAACTGATTGGTTTGTTTGCAGGAACTGAACCGCACTAACCGACAGATGCAGTCGAGACTGGTGGAGCTGCTGAACCACATTGCTACAGAGGAAGTGACAAGTGAGTGGTGGTCTTGTCTTACTGCAGTATAGAAACTGATTTAGTTTCAGGACTTGAATTGTAATAATAATAGAGAATAGCTGTTTAACAAACACTCAAGGTTTTATACCGGACTTAATTTTCTTTGATAGAATTTTATACAATTATTACTTTTATTACATGACTAGATTTTTCTTTGAAAGCTTTTTATTCTGTTATTACTGAATTGTGCTGCCCCATTTCTCAACGGCAGGAGAGACAAACAGAGTAAAGATTGAGAAAAAATATTATCATTACAAGGATTTTATCCTCTAATTTTTTTAAACATTAATAATCCAGTCAATTCAAATCAAATAATACTATTTGTGGTGAACAAAGAATAGAACTGCTATTTACAAACATATGAAAGATTTTTCTGAGAGAATTCACTTGCATGTCACACTCCAACTGTACAGAGATATTATGATTTGGTAACTGCCAGTCATTGAGTAAGGGGAGGTAACTAGGGAGGGTAAAACCACACACCACTAAAAACATTTATTTAATGTTCGACCGAACTTTGTACAGATGAACTCCTGCGTGTGAATGATGACTTGAACAACGTATTCCTGCGCTACGAGAGGTTCGAGCGGTACCGGACAGGCCAGGCGGGTACTCCTGACCAAGCACCTGCTGAGAGCGTTCCCTCCACTGGACCCCCGGCACCTGCTAACGATCACCTCCCCCCATCTTACGACCAGGTAAGCAAGGAGTGGATAGGCTTCTTGCATATATATCCCATTAATATGCAGACCCAGAAGATTTTGATAGACAGTTTTTTTAGCTCCTGAGTACATAATTGATCTGTATTTTAATCAGATTGAAAACTACTATACAGTGCTCTTGAGCCTAAAAGTATTCTTGAGTATTTCTTGTTCTTTCTGATATTTGTTCAGGTTTTATTAACGTTATCTCCTTTATCTAAATAAGTAGTAGATGTATCACATTGTGTTTGTGATTCTTGCATGATAAACCTTTGATTGTCTAGTCACAAACATTTGGTCCTATCACTATTTCCCATTTTGATTTTGTTTTCAACACTAGTTCAGCCTCTATAGATTCTAAGAGAAATGTTGTATACATGTTAAATGTTTAATTGTTCTGTTTAAATTAGTTGTGGTTTGGTTTTGTTGTTAGCAAAACCACTTGTTTGATTTCAACAAAGGAAACCAAAACCAATAAAACCCTCTGTGACAATGGTTTGGACATTCCGTCCCTAAAGATGTTAACCAGTTGCTACTTCTCACCTAAAATCTGTTCTAATTTGATAGTTTTGTCGATTTGTCAGTAACACCCCCGGCATGATTAACACATGACCCAGGTGGAGAAAGTCAAATCTTCCTAACCATTGCTGGAATTGACCAAATGTTCAGTTTGAAATAAATTGCTGATTGAGGAAGTAAATGTGATTGCGACCAATCAGGATTCTCTTCCTCTCGCACAAGAAAACTGTCTGTCTAGAACAGAGGTTATGTAGGAAGAAATGACTTGAGTAACCTCTGGGTAGGAGAGAATTGGTTTGGTTTCTACCTCAAGTATGTGAAATCTGTCGTTGGGTAAAGAGGACAAGTAGAGTATTTTTATACCAGAATAATTATTTCTCTTCATTTGGCGAGTCAAAACAAGTATAAATAGTTAGATAGATAAGATCCCAAGCAAAGGTAGGATCTATATAAATTCATGCATTCCCGTCTCCTGCCAATAGGTTGTGTCGGGGAAAGTGGTAAGATATACGAACCTTACCTTGCTTTATTGCAGGTGGACAGTCTTATCTATATATGTACACGCTTTGCTTCTAACTCCTGTCTTCTACCCAGAACTCTTGGTGAATTGTATCGTCTTCATATGATAATGATGTGTTTGTTTCACCGTTGTTTGTTGTGGTCCTATTTAAAAGCTTCCATATTTGAAATTTTGGTGAATGCAGGTTTTATTATTGTCAAATAAGTTTTCATTGCATAAGTATTGTAGATATTTCATATACTCAACAAAAAAGAACCATCCTAAAATTCCTAATTTCAGATATTGAAAAATCATTAGTTTACTTCACTACCGGTACTTCAATTTGGAAAGCTGGGCCCATATTTTCGAAGCTCTCTTAGTGCTAAGATAGTCATAAGTGCCATACATTAACATTGACTTACAACTATTTTAGTACTAAGGTAGCTTCGAAAATATGGGACCTGGTCCCTAACTTTGCTCTCTATATAAATATATATCTCTTTGTCCTCAAGTTTATTCCCGACATTATTCACGATACCCATTTCTCTCTTAATTATAACAATACAACAGTTTCCTATCTCCTGAAATAATAAATTTGTTCATACTCTTCATCTAATTGATTGTCAAACAACTTTATTGATGGTGCACCTATTCCAAGGTTTCATAGGCGAAACATCAGGGCCTATTTGTTAAAAGGCCAGTAAATGCTAAGGGTATACTTAGCCATAGTCGTAACATTAGTGATCACCTTTGTTTGTTCGATAATCTGTCTTAGTAATATAATAGCACAACAGGGCCATAACAGCCTTTTGTTTGTCTGATGTTAAGTTGACATTGTTGTTGAATGTTGGGGTGGGAATTATTTTCATAAAATTATATTGTTACGGTTTACAAACAAAATCACTAATTTACACCTAGAGGACCTTTATATTGTCATTATACTAAACTGATTTACATTAAAATTGTAATTTTCAGCAGCAAATTTTCTAGATAAAATAACAATATAGGTAAAGTTTGACACATGTGACCATAACAACATAGTGATACAGGGGTATAAAACTTGATCACAAACACTGTTGATATTGTCCGTTTCTCACTGGCCTACAATTTAAATAAAAAAAGAGTGAGAAGACTTGTTTGTTAACGCTAACACTTTGCTGTGCATACATCACTAACATTCACAGTCTCACAGAATTATGATATTCGTCACAGCACAATATTTTTTCAAAGTGAGGTTCAAAAGATATTGTTTTGGTTTTTACAAATTAACTCGTATCGTGTTTGTCGGTAAAAGGTTGTGGGAAGCGGGACAGCACCATGGTTATCAGTAGGAATTAAAGCCAGAGCTAGCCAACTTAAATACGCGTAGAGAACTGGTCTACATGCAGTAAGGTTTTCGTGCTATGCTACGATTTAGCACACTGTAGTACCATCCATGGGTTGTTGGTTCCAGTCAACACTAACGGGTTTAACTGCATTACTTAGACACAATGATGTTCATGCTTTCTTCCCGCAATACAATTACAATCTGTAAGTGAAATAATCTTGAAAGAGGTGCTAAATCCAAAATCATGGCAGTTCATCTCTGTAGGAGAGGTAGACAACAACATATGTAATAAAATTTAGTCTAAGTATGTCAAGTTGAGTTAAGTTTTAAGTTTAGTGTTCCTATTTTATGTCTCTCCTTTGTGTGTAAAATCAATCTGCTTTGAGATGTTTTGGTGTTCAATATGGTAGCCCTCTGCTTGCATTTTTATCTAGTATGCAATAAAAAGTTAGATACTTCATTTTAATTTTAATCTAGATTCTTTATTTGTTGAAATACTAGAATTGAAGAAAGTTAAATTGGACATTTCTCAAATTATAATATGATTTTCATTTGAATTAGACAAAAATTAATTTCAACCATTTTCTGAAATAATTATGTGTTTTTTCGGACAGGGTTCACACAGAGTAATGAGATGTTTACCTTATTATTACCACTACACTTATTAGCCACATTTATCCTTCATGAAGGAAATCAATGACTCTAATTCACTTTTATCAAGATTCATAGTCATTACCCGAAGATAGATCTGTTCACAATTAAAATGTTTATGATTGGCTATTTCACAATGATTATGCAAGAATTTGCTTCAAAATATTGCACACTCAGAACAAAGAACTTTATAGCCTAGGTCAAGGGGTAGGCAAAAAATAACTTTGTGAATTTTGGTGAAAGAGTTTGCTTTAAAATTTTGGATTAAGTTTTATGCATTCACCTGTTGATGTGAATAATTATGATATTGTATTGTACTGTGTGATTTCTTCCAAAATGTGAATCGTGTTTGTAAATTAGAAAGATTTCTTGTATGATTACATTTTAAAAACTACCCATAAGAAATTCTAGTTAGTTTGTGTGATGTTCTCAGGTGCAGGCATCCAACAACCCGAACGTGGGCAACTTGATAGATCTGGGGGAGGAGCAGCCAGCAAGGGTGGCCGACATCAACGTCCAGATGGCCGGCATGAGTATGTACTTGCGTTTCAGTTTGAAAACATTTTTATCTCATTTTCATTAAATTTAACATATGGCATTCCATTTGGGACATGAAAGTCAAGAAAATCACACAAATAGATAATAGCAATTTATAGATTTTGCTACATTATGTTTTGCTGGACATTTTGTAAGGATATTGTGGTCCCTGATTCCATTCTGCAACTTTTGGAATGGTGGCATTCTGTTATAAAGCATTTTAGATATAAGATACTTTATTTGATCATGAATTCAGAGGAACATTATGCTTATTTGGAAAACTAGTGTTTATCTGTTGGTATACTTCCAAGGAAGTTTAGTATGTATCAGCTGTGTGTGTATGGGATCATATATAATTATAATCTTAACTTCATCAGCAAATGATAAACCATGAAAGCCAGTTTGCATCACCAAATGATGCTTCAGTGAACGTTTGTCATCACCCAGAATATCTGACATAACAGTAGTGTAAATGTGTATGAATGTACTTCAACAATGAACAACTCAATCTGTCTGTGTCCCTAGATATGGCCACACCAGACGCAGAGACCAACTCGACACCCGCCGCCCAAGACACTGATTTCGACATGTTTGCTCAGTCTCGCCAGTCCTTTGACCAACACAAGCAAACCTCAAGGTAAGACAGGGGCTTTTTTCACAAACTGCTAAGGTGACTTTAAGTCACTAAGAGCTTTAGTCCATGTCAAAGCATTGGAGATTACATTAACCTTGGTAAAGGTTGCTTTGTGTAAAGAGGCCAACTTGATCTTATTAAATGAACTTGGCAGTTGTATTCAAGTTTGCAGCATCCTCTGAACTCTGTATGGTCTAGACAGCTTCTGATGCTTGCTTCCGTTCTACATACTCAATGTTATCTTATCACATGTAAACCGCACATTTGACACATAGAACCCAATAAATTTCTACTTTAAGCATTGGGATATCATTGATGTCTTATATCTGCCTTGTGTTCATGATGTCAACAATGATGTTATGTCAGTGCTGGGTCTTTGGATTATAATGTTCGGTTACATTTGAGCTTTTCAGGATGACACAACAAAAAAATCCAATGGTCACCAGCAATCGTAGAGCTACTATCAATTGTAGCCCATTCTTTTGTCATTGGTTACAATCTATTGTAGTGCTACCATCAGTCGAAGTGTTTGAGGAACAGCGACTGACCTCCCTTAGCCTCAGAAGATATTGCAGTGATGTGATGACTCTATGTTTACAGCACGGGCAGCTACAGCAACCAGCAGGAGGACCAGGCAGGTGGAGTCGGACTCGGTCAGGCCGTCACCGCTCGGTCGCAGCAGGAGATACTTAATGTGAGTAGAATATAGCTTAATCCTTGGATGGTTGTCATCATCCGTTACAGATGTAATGCTTCCTGTTTCAGTTAAGATTTCATCCTAGATTATCAGAACATCAATTTGTTTCAAGTTGTCAAATAATTGCCAATTAAAATGCTTTTGCTTTATAGAAACTTAGAGGTCGTTCCAGTATCTGGTCTTAACCCAAAGGATAATTGTAAACTTATCTTTCAATATAGGCTATGATAACTAGTAAGGCAATCTTCAATGAAACAGTAGCCTGAAAATTTAACTCTATACCCATTGTTACAAAGCTCCACTTTGTTTAGTGGATAATGATCTTTTTGGTAAGGGTATGTTTTTGGCGCTTTTTGCCAAGCACTTTATAAAGCAGTTCATTCTAAATGAAAACTATTGTAATGAACTGAATTTGATGTCTGTGCTGATACTTGTCTGTGTGTGCTTGATGTCAACTCCTATTCTCCCTTCACAGCTACAAGACAAGGAGAGTGACTATGACGAGATGGAACAGTGGCTCGCCACTCAGAAACCAAAGGTAGACAACTCTTTTTTGCGTCCTTGTAATGAATGTCCCTTCGGTTACTGTTGCAACTGTTCCTACAGATATAAAAATATTCATGGTATTTTCAACACTTGGCAGCCTATCCCAGAACTGCCAGTTAGAATCGTTGTAAATCAAATACCCATGGTTTGGTTCATCAGTATCAAGTATTTTAACAAGTCAAGTTTTGATATCTCAAATTGGAGAAATCTCACGTTGCTGTATGGAAAAATCACATTGGAACTCTTGGACTCTGTTGCTGTTGGATAATTCAATGCCAAACAATTCTGAGTGACAAATTTACAGGAATCTCAACTCAATATCAGAGGGTTAAGTACAGAGGCTAAAGAAAGGTTATATCACAAGTACAGGAATGGCTAAAGATTGGCTATTTCAGAATATCTGGAGACCACCAGGTGTAAGGTTAATTGTCAGAACTTATATTCAACTCTGCCAGTCTCACACAAGGAATGGATTTAAACATAGTAGAGCTGCCTTTGTTTTCGAGCAACACCATAGAATTTTCTCGGCTGTGATTTCTGTGCAGCTCAGATTAGTTTGCAATAATTAATTTAGCACCTAGAGTTTTAATATGAAACTAAAATACGTTATTGTTCATCATTTTGTTTTATTATGTTGATTTTGTGTCAAATGAATTTATATTTATGTTAATTATTCTATGTTTCAGGGAGGTAACGTGACAGATCCAGTGTCTAGTACAGGTAAATTCTTCTTCTGCTTTTCAGTTGTATAAAAACAGCATTTTATCAGTTGTAATGCATGTGTAAGCATTCTCTTCCCACAGTTTCCAACCCTCTGGATTCACTACTATTAGTTGTGACATCAGTGATGTTTCAAATTGAGCATTCCATCTGGACCCTTCTAGACAAAAGTTTCTTCACCTTTATGATGTGCAAATATTTCTGATAGTCAGCCAATTGTAACAGAGGCTATGTGGGATGATGAGTTGAGTAATCTCTGTGGGGAGAGAATGACATGTACTGAGACTGAAGGGCTGTTAACACGTACATCTAGAAAACAATGTTCATTATCAATACATGATTTCTGCTGATATTCACTATGATCTCTGTGTACAATGTCGTATGTGCCCTATTAAATAGTTTCTAAAATTTCTATCAATATTAAATCCATATGTTTTCTCTTTTTGAAATGATTATCAATCTGTAAAACTGTGTTCATGTATTCGACTGATGCAACTACCAAGTATTGAATTAACCAAGTCTTTAAAGAACATGTGGAAAACATAAGAAATATCAAGATTTGTGGTTAACAAATTCTTTATTGTGAACATACACATCATGTATGCTTACATGCATTCTTCTGGTACAATAATGATGAGGAAAGCTCATACTCTGAAATGTTGTGTATGTTCACAATAAAGAAGTTGTTATGCACAGATCTTGACGTTTCTTCTTGAATTAACCAGTTAGATAAAATTCACTCAATGTTGACTTAAAAATAAATAGATACAAATCTAGAGCCACTAACTGAATAATGACACTTGTTTGTACACAGACGGCTGGGAGGGTTCAGGGTTAAGTCCTGGTACAAATCTTCTCCATGTTTTATATGTGTGCTTAACGTTCTAGCTTTCTCACAAAATCTCTGCCTAAATTCATTTTAGCCACGATGTGTTTTCTTGTAATTTTTTCATCACTAACATAGCTGGTGCTTTGCAAATTACTGTTCTTAAAATAACATGTTATTTGATAAGAATAAGTTATGTAGCTTTTGTTTGGATATTCAAGTTTTCTTATAAACTAGAGTATAATACTTATTTAAAAAATTCAATCATTTCTAACTTTTTGTGTATGTCACTCGGTTCAAAATATTAGTAAAGTATTTGATCTGAAATAGCGCCCTCTGGTTCTCTGGTTCTTGAACTCCGTTCTGAGGGCTGAATGCTTTCATTTTTGGGTTCGGTCATTATCTCGAACACTTTGTCCACTAATATGCTGGTAACTATGGTGCTTGATTCAAACTTACTCATTATATATACAGTGGTGCCATCTGTGGTTGGCTCAAATAGGTATTGCCTGTCAGTGTATATGCTGATCACTAAATAGTGATACAAATTTGAATTGACTAAATGTTTCTGTTTGATCACTGGCAGTGTCTTATTGCTCCAGTATAAGCAACAAGGTGGTGAATCAGGAGTGATCTTGGAGTAGGTCATGTTTTTCCTTGATTAATTTGGAATGCTTTAGATTGCCAATATTTTAATCATGAGGACATTTTTCCCCACAGAGATCACTTAAGTCATATATATATATATATATTTATATCTGTGATATATTTTTGCCAGTATTAATATACAAAGGGGAAACTGCATTTACACATTTATTTTTTTTTTATAAAAGGCCAGCATCAAGTTTTATTAAGTTTGATAAGTAGTATTAACAACTACCTGAATTTTTACATTGACACTTTTGCTTTGTATGCAGGGCACATTATTGACATAAAATGCTGATGATAATGGAGATTATAATTTTACTGTGTTACTTACATCCTGATAAATGGTGATTTTTATGCTGATTCAGACAAAACAATCATTTTATTCATTACTTTTTAATACAACTATTTTTATTGGGTATGTTATGTAACATTGTAACACATACCACTGATATTTGTATTTTGTCCATATTCAGCCTCTAATTTTATGTGATTGGTCTCATAACCGAACTTGCATACTAAACAAGTAAAAATCTTGTTGTTCAGCCTAACTAATTTAATTTTTAGTTTGATATTTGAGTTGTCACCTCAGTTGTAAACACAATTTTACCTCATCTGGTTGTTTCTACACAGGTCTGCCGTAATCCGAGATGTAATTATTTCTCTCACTCTTCGTTTCTGTGCAGTTTAGTGTCCTTCAATGTCGTCACACAACACACATCTCTCTTTGTTGATAGGCTAATTAAGTGACTTACAAACAGCTGAATGCTTTTTGAAAGGAGGCCATTGGTTCTTAAGATAGTTAGATGTAAACAAATGTGAATTTGCATTTTACTGGCTGATGTCTAATTTATTTCTGTAAAATTATTGGGTGTTTAAACCTTTCATCAGTGTTACTGTTTTAAAGCTGAAATATATATTTGGTTATCAGTGGTTCTTCAAAGCATGCTAATCTTGTGTAACTGTTTCTATTCTTGCTATCCCCGTACAGTGTTTCTGTCAACTAGTCCGTGGTTAATTGTCCCCCGCCGCAATGCGGAACGGGGAACTGTATTCAGTGGCATCAATCCTTTTGTCCGTCCCATTCTTGTTAACGTAATATCTCATGAGCCATAGAACCCAATGTCTTCAACTTGGTAACAGCCTATATATGCTGATTACGAACACGCGAGATGACGTTTGTGACCTTCATCTTATTTTCAACGTCACTACGACACTTTGACCTTTCTCAAATTCCAATTGACATCTCGTGACCCTTAGCATCAAATGTCTTCAAATCATTGGGGATTAATCCCGACACCAGTCAACTTGGTAACCTTGACTTTATTTTCAAGATTACCTTGACAATCTGACTACTTTCCAAACTCATATAAATGTGATACCTCATAACTCTTCAAATGTCTTCAAATTTGATGATAGATACCAGATTTGGTGACCTTAACTTTATTTCCAAGGTCACACACTTGTTTAAGCGATATCTCAACCCTTAGCACCAAATGATGATATTCATTGGGGAATTATGCAGAAACCAGTCAACTTTAGTGACTTTGACATTATTTTCAAGGTCACCATTACACTTTGAACTCTTTTCAAACTCTTGTGAACCATAGCACCCAATGTCTTCAAATTTGGTGATCATCATGACAACTTTTACCAGTAATGCAATGTACAGAACCACCTTTTGACCCAATGATAAAAACTAGTATTTATGTTTTACTTGACCGAACGGTTGCAGCGGGGGATATTGCCATGTTTGTTGCAAACACTTGTTGTACTTCTTTTTCTTTGTGATTAGTTTTAACTTGTTCACAGTAAAACAGAAAAACAAATATCTATTACAAGAAACAATAAAAAAGAATGGCAAGAATGTTCACAGTTCATGAGGAATTAATTTTTTAATAGTATTTTTCTTTTATTTGTACCACTAAAATATAACCAATACTAATTGTTCAATTTGTTTTATCTATTGTACGCAAGAATGTCTAACTGCTTTTTCAAACCTTTAGTATTATAATGAACATTTATCAACTTAATGCATTCTTTTAGAAATTCTAAAATTATATTTTGATGTTTCAGACTTTGACAAGTTTCTGTCTGACCGTGCGTCTGCTGCAGCAGAGTTACCAAGCATCTCCGCGGCAACAGGGCAGAAGTCAGCAGGGAGAGGAAGTCGTCAGATGCAGAAAGACGAGGAGGAGAATCAGATGTTTGCGTTGTGAGGAGGTGGCGGCCTCTTTCTGTATCATAAACACCTTACACCCTGTGAGAGTATGTCCTTCACAATGAACTAATAGCAGATCTACCCATAAGGCCATGTTCAAGATGGCGTCTTATCCAATGATGCTAATATTATTCTCTGTTTAAATCTGACCTTTAGGTGTTTTCAATGGCTCATATCTCTTGAAGTGCAATGATTTACTTGGCCTTGTCAGATCTCATTCAATAAAGATTTTGACAGAAATCAAAATCAATAATGTACAGCTTTGAACATTGATATTTAATCCAAAATATCAATGTTCAAAATCATCATATCGATCCAGACGGAAGTAAGAGATGCATAAAAAGTGATTGATACTGGTTTTAAAATTTGAAGTAGTTAGAAAAGAATATATTTATTCATGCGTTTACCAGAAATCTTGAACATGGCCAGCGCTTGTTCTCTCACGTAGACTTGCTATAGGATCACTGTCACCCCTCGTGACTGGTTTCTAGATTGATTAGTCTCTCACTTAACGTTCCTTTCAGTCAAACTGTTGAGACAGTGGCTTCAACGAGTCTTGTTAGGATTTGTGATCTTTTCAAAATGTTGTGAATAAATGCTTGGAAAGAGTCCTATTTAGAAACACTACAAATGTATTCAAGAGGAATACATTATTTTAGAACATGTGAAAAATGAATGAAGTCTAAGAATTTTCTGTTTATTTGATGAAATTACTGTTACAAGGGTGTGTTCTTTGTGACTCTGTATTATGGTTTCTTTGATAGATGTGAATCAGAATATTCAACCCGACATACAAATGTGTGGAAATCAATAGAAGTATTGAAATGTTTTCTGTTTGAACTATATGAACATTCCAACAGTTTGGAAAAGCGACAACCAGTATTTAATGTTTCCTTAAAGGGACACCGCGTCAAGAATAAAAATTAGATCATGTGTATCTACCTATGCTGATTAATATGTCTGCTAACAGGTCACAGACCCCGAATTGCAGACAATTGACGTAATTGGTAATAACAACTACTCCATGTAGACAGTGAAGTGAAGCGTAACTCTTTAGCAGACACTCTAATCAGCTTAGTGAGATAAAAATGAGACTCATTTTTATCCTCGACACAGTGTCCCTTTAAGGAGTGCATTTTTTTATTTAAATTTTATTATTTTTAAACTGTTATAGGACTCCACCCAGAGCCAATCTTCATTAAACCGCACCAAACTTGCAAAAATTAAAACATGAATAAAACCGAGATTCAAATTATTTTTCATGAAGTGTTTTTAATTTGTTGTGATTGAAGTGTTATGATAAACAGAGGATTTGATGTGAACCAGTGGTATGAGTCCCTTTAACATAGGGTGTATGTACAGCTCAAATATATTTTCCAAATTGAACCGTGATGTATCTCATGTGAGTCTGTGAGATGTCTACAGATGTGTCTTAGCAAATGTGTACATAGTAGATTAACTATTCTCTCATGTATATTGTGTATTCCTTATCATTGTTGATGATTGATAACAATCATATTGGTAAATCCTTTTGAGACGAGGGGAATGTTTCCTGTTAAGAGGACATTTGCTTGGTAATGTGTACTTGCATGTATTTACTATAGTGGATACCCAAAATATACTCGGTCAAATGCTTCTTTCCTCCTGAAATTACATTTTCATATTCCTTGTGATATTTCAAATTCTTAATGTCTCAACTCTTGCCGAAAGATCATGTGAAATTCCATCTGAGTATTAGAGATAATGCGATTTATAATTATTTGTTACAATGCAATTTGTAATTGTCATTTCTTTTTGATAAATCATAAATGAAGAGATGTTATTTCAAGTGATTTGATCAGATGAAATGTTTTTAGGATCATTAATTGATTTCACTTTGCTAACAATATCATGGATATTCAGCATCATGTTACACCAATCGTACATCCTTGATGAAATAATGTATAGAAGAAAGTCGTGTTTCAAAAAGAATGTTGTACATTATAAATGAAACTCCCCTTTTGAAATTCTTAGCCCTATGTCCAAATATTTTCTCTCTATACATTATATCTCCATCTCTTGTAACATTGTTAGGTTTGGGATCACACTTTCCGCAATAGTACAAATTCTTGAGGTCACGGTGGCTGAATAGATACGGTCAGTGGTGCCTGACTCTGACAGTGTTGGTTCGAATTGTACAAGGAACTTATTTCAGATAGTGATCCCAAATATAACAATGTTACATTTGTTCACAATCCAACTGACATGTATTCTAATCTTAATCTCTTGTTGATAAGTTGCAAATGTTTAGTTTAGAATATATGTAGTTAAAACTATTGTCAGCTTCACCCGAGAGCTCCAGATTCCTTCAAGAAAACTGCATTTCAACATACACATTTTAGCATGCTAGATTTTTGCTTTAAACCCACCAAATGTTATGTTACACTTCTATGTTATCACTAGTTTGCTGAGCATGAGAGGTTATAAGGTTTATGACATAATCAGCTTCAGCACCTTCCTTGCTTCACAGCTTACTTCATGTAAATAGGGGAGATAACTCTCAGCTTGAAATAATATCTTTTGATATTTCTGAAGTGATCAGCTGCTCCTGGCTATGTAACCATGGAGAAAAATGTATGGTAGGCAGGCCCTAGATTTGAAAGCTCTTTTAACATTAAAACGGCTGTGATTACTATGATATTGAAACTGGTTGACAATTATCATAACCAAGTTCTTGAAAATCTTGGGTCTTGACTTACAAAATTGTTGTAGTGACAACGATGTCATTTTAGAAATCATCTTCTAAAAGTATCCCCGAGAGCCTGAACCTTTATATAAAGCTCTCTCAGTGCTTAGATAGCCACAGAGCAGTGTGAACGCATGTCACCTGTAACTATCTCGTCACAAAGAGAACTTGGTTATCTGAGGGTAAATGAAGCGTAGAGACAAAACTCGGCGTCTGACTAGGACGTGATTGTGAGGCACTGGTACACAGGAGCTGTAGCTTGTAGTGCAGAACCTTCTTCTGGAGATGTTGTGTATATTTAAGCAGGTTTTATTTGTATACATATGTTCATGTAAATTGCACTTCAACTGTATGGTATTCTATTGATAAATGACAATTTGTAAAATAAAGTACAAACTTGTTCATAACACTTGTGTTATTCTTGGACATGGCTGAAATATTGCCTAAGATGCGTTTACAATAACTCACAATCTTAACTCCTTTTTTTTAAACAATAAAAACGATCTTACCTTATGTGTCTGATGCACATCACTTGAAGATGACCGACCCATGGTCTAGCAGAGGTGCAGATGCCACTAATGAAATTGTGGGGAAAAGTTGGACATTATGACAGGTGGAAGAAAGTGCTTCAAAGAGTGACTTCTTTCAATGGCATTTAGAAGTTGGTTAGGAGAACATACCACTCTCTGAAGGAAAACAAGTTCTATCAATGTACAACTCCTTTATTGTAGGAATGGGACTTTTCGTTGTAGATTCGAACACAGGGTGTTGGAATCTACACCGAAACATTACAATCGTTCAATGAAGAAGTTTTATGTCCATAGAACTTGTTTTCCTTCAGAGCGTATTTCTCATCAAAGTGTTTGCAATATTAATGAGGAATAATTGCTTGTCTACAGTGTCTGTGTGAAAGCACATAGCAACATGATAGTAAATGCACATGATCATCCCGAGGTAAAAGCTCCTAGACAATAATTGCCTGGCTCTGCTCTATAATTGATAACTAGCACATCAAGACATCCAACCAAGAATCGCGCAGTGGATAGCACGTTTGGCTTTGGATCAAGAGGTCCGTGGTTCAAATCCCATCAAGGGCACTGCAACTGCAGTCTGCAGTAGAGAACTTTTCTACACGTAGTAAGGTTTGGGTCCATTGCTACACTGAATTTCAGAGTAGTACCACCCATGGTTCGCTAGTTCCAGCCGTTGCTCTCAGGTTTCACCGCAATGCAAAGCCACATGGCATTGCAGGCTTTCTCCCTGCAATAATACTAGCAGCCGCGATATAAATATAAATATATATATAAATATATATATATTTACTTATATAGGCTTTTTAAATAACCGCCTAATTCAGCCCCAGCGACCAGAATGAAAATCTGCGGGGTATTGGTCTTGAAGCGATGACTCCTGTGACGTCACTCGAGTACTCTTATCATCGACGACAGTCATAATTCAACGTAATTTCTTTATAACTTTTTGATTGTTAATTTCACTGGCAAATCTTCAATAAAATAACTTAAATTTTCCATATGTCAAATGTTTAGATATCCAACTAGGTAATTCCGCAGATGACAATTACATAATTATTGCATAAACATGTGTTTTTGGCTAGTTAACACACCTCATATTCATCTAGCGGCAGTGATAATCATCATCAATTAATTAATGAGGCTCCACGGAACGGGTCACTGATGACCCCCTCGTCTGAGGTTAATCATAGTCATGCCTCAAGGATAGTCTTCAAACGGATCACGGCGGTGATTGAAACAATCCTGAAACAATATTGTCTTGATTTTATGCTCAATTGATTCCGATATGTAATATACGAAGAGGTAATAATCTGTCATTCTTGAGAAAAATACATTACACGGGATCTTTAAGGATTAAAATCATCTGAAAAATAATACACTCAAGCAGTACAGTAAAAACTGTGAATACTGAAGAATAACTCAACACTCTTTTCCATCTCAAGAGGCCCCTTTGACCATACCATAATGGCATTGATACTGTGCCATATAAATGGCACTTTTAGTATAATATTGATCTTAGGGAGAATTGACCTCTGCCACGTCCATATTTGAAGGGATCAAGACCACTATGTTATACTGAAAATTTTTCAACTGATTTTGGATAAGAGGTTGAAAGGTTTCACTAATAACGCCTGCTATATTTGATAGGGGTAAGGACCAAATGAGCAAACTTTGATCTCCTAAGATACCTTCCTACAAAATTTAAAAAATAGAGCCATGGACTCTGTAGCTCATCAGGGTTTCATTGATTTACTATCTAAAGTTGAATATTTAAGTTATTTAAGTTATTGTTTACAAGCAAAAGATAGGTTCTTAGATCATAACCACTGTGACCCCATTTGGGGTCATGGGTCACGAAATCTACAATTTAGAATCCCCATTGGCCAAGGAGTCTGCAAACAACTTTTCAGCTCTCAAGACCTTTTGAAACTGGAGAAGAAGATGAAAATAAGTTTTTAAGGATGTGAACCCCGGTGACCCCATTTGGGGTCACGGGGTCACATAATCTACAATTTAGAATCCCCATTGGCTAAGGAGTCTGCACACAACTTTTCAGCTCTCTAGACCTTTTGGAACTGGAGAAGAAAATGAAAATAGGTTTTTAAGGATGTGACCCCGGTGACCCCATTTGGGGTCAGGGGGTCACATTATCTACAATTTAGAATCCCCATTGGCCAAGGAGTCTGCACACAACTTTTCAGCTCTCTAGACCTTTTTGAACTGGAGAAGAATATGAAAATAGGTTTTTAAGGATGTGACCCCGGTGACCCCATTTGGGGTCACGGGGTCACGAAATCTACAATTTAGAATCCCCATTGGCCAAGGAGTCTGCACATAAATGTTTAGCTCTGTGGAGTCATTGGTTCTGGAGAAGAAGTCGCAAAAGCGAAAAGTTTACGGATGGACAGACGGACGGATGGACGGACGCCGGACACCATGCCATGCCATAAGCCCATCGGGCCTTTCAGGCCTGATGAGCTAAAAAGTAGAAAATGTGAAAAGTTTACAAGACGACACTGGCAAACGTGAATTATATCTATTTGGAATCTGACGATTTAACTTCAGTAATTTTATTCACAAATAATGTATAAAATAAACTCTTACCAAGATAATGGCAACGTTTATGTTGCAAAGCGTGCTTAATTTTACATATCAATCCAGTTTTCCTATAACAGATCAAGTTCTAGTCTTAATTAAAATAAGTATATAAAATTATATATTACGACCACTAACGATAATCCCTCTTTCATAATAGTTTCACACGTGACCAGAACTCAGAGTCCCAAAATGTAAATCAAGTCGGATGATAGTTGCCTTTTTAATAAAAATTAAAATATTGTAACAAAATGGCTAAATTTCAAACATTCAGATACAACCTGTTTGCCTGATACAGTTTGATATATGAAGGATATCTAGGTAATACAAGTGATATTTTGACACCTAAAACCTAAATTTGATATTTCTAGATTCTAAACAACAACAAACTTTTTAAAAATAGAGCCATGGGCTCTGTAGCTCATCAGGATTTCATTGATTTACTATCTAAAGTTGAATATTTAAGTTATTTAAGTTATTGTTTACAAGCAAAAGATAGGTTCTTAGATCATGACCACTGTGACCCCATTTGAGGTCACGGGGTCACATAATCTACAATTTAGAATCCCCATTGGCCAAGGAGTCTGCACACAACTTTTCAGCTCTCTAGACCTTTTGGAACTGGAGAAGAAGATAAAAATAGGTTTTTAAGGATGTGACCCCTGTGACCCCATTTGGGGTCATGGGGTCACATAATCTACCATTTAGAATCCCCATTGGCCAATGAGTCTGCACCCAACTTTTCAGCTCTCTAGACCTTTTGTAACTGAAAAAGAAGATGAAAATAGGTTTTTAAGGATGTGACCCCGGTGACCCCATTTGGGGTCACGGGGTCACGAAATCTACAATTTAGAATCCCCATTGGCCAAGGAGTCTGCACACAACTTTTCAGCTCTTTAGACCTTTTGGAACTGGAGAAGAAGGTGAAAATAGGTTTTTAAGGATGTGACCCCTGTGACCCCATTTGGGGTCACGGGGTCACATAATCTACAATTTAGAATCCCCATTGGCCAAGGAGTCTGCACACAACTTTTCAGCTCTCTAGATCTTTTGGAACTGGAGAAGAAGATGAAAATAGGTTTTTTAAGGATGTGACCCCTGTGACCCCATTTGGGGTCATTGGGTCACGAAATCTACAATTTAGAATCACCATTGGCCAAGGAGTCTGCACACAACTTTTCAGCTCTCTAGACCTTTTGGAACTGAAGAAGAAGATGAAAATAGGTTTTTAAGGATGTGACCCCTGTGACCCCATTTGGGGTCATGGGGTCATGAAATTTACAATTTAGAATCCCCATTGGCCAAGGAGTCTGCACATAAAATTTCAGCTCTGTGGAGTCATTGGTTCTGGAGAAGAAGTCGAAAAAGCGAAAAGTTTACGGATGGACGGATGGACGGACGGAGGACACCATGCCATGCCATAAGCCCATCGGGCCTTTCAGGCCTGATGAGCTAAAAATTGAAATTAAAAAAAAAATCCCAAAAAATCACATAAGTCATTTTTAGCTCATCAGGCCTGAAAGGCCCGATTGGCTTATGGCATGGGATGTCATCCGTCCATCCGTCCCTCCGTCCGTCCATCCGTCCGTCCGTAAACTTTTCACTTTTTCGACTTCTTCTCCAGAACCAATGACTCTAGAGAGCTGAAATTTTATGTACAGACTCCTTGGCCAATGGGGATTCTAAATTGTAGATTTGGTGACCCTGTGAACCCAAATAAGGGCCCATTGGGGCATAAACTTAAAAACTATTTTCATCTTCTTCTCCAGAACCAATGACTCTAGAGAGCTGAAATTTTATGTACAGACTCCTTGGCCAATGGGGATTCTAAATTGTAGATTTGGTGACCCTGTAAACCCAAATAAGGGCCCCATGGGTCATAAACTTAAAAACTATTTTCATCTTCTTCTCCAGAACCAATGACTCTAGAGAGCTGAAATTTTATGTACAGACTCCTTGGCCAATGGGGATTCTAAATTGTAGATGTGGTGACCCTGTGACCCCAAATAAGGGCCACAGGGGTCATTACCTAAAAAGCTATTTTCATATTCTTCTCCAGTGCCAATGAACATAGAGAGCTGAAATTTTATGAACAGACTCTTGACTGACGGGGATTCTAAATTAGATGTAGATTTGGTAACCCTGTGACCCCAAATAAGGGCCACAGGGGTCACAACCTAAAAAGCATTTTTCATCTTTTTCTCCAGTCCCAAAAGCTCTAGAAAGCTGAAATGTTATGTACAGACTCTTTAGCCAATGGGGATTCTAAATAGTAGATTTGGTGATCTTGTGACCCCAAATATGGATCACAGGGGTAACCACTTAAAACAGCTGTTTTAATGAGCTGTGAAGATAATTAGATTTTATGTGCACTTCATATTAAGGGGTCCTAGAGAAGCATACTCACATAAGTAAATATACTCACGTGAGTATTCAGTGCATGCAAACAAAATTACTCACCTAAGAAAATTTACACCATGAGCAAATTTGCACCTTGTCAAGGGGTCGTGCAAAAGTATATTTACCCATGAGCAAATTTGTAGAAAGAGTGAATTGGTCATGCCATCGCATTTTTAGTTCTTTAAACGACTTTTTCTCAAAAACCATTTGATACAGAAAGTTAAAATTTTCAGAATAACATCTTTATAACATGTAGACTTAACAACTGTTTGAGAGGCATTCTAGAAGTTGGTGTGAAGAAGAAGACAAAATATTTGATGGATGATCAGCTTCTTTATTAACAATAGCGACGTTTCTGTAAAGGTCCTTATATATGCTGTGATATAAGTGAATACTCTTGAAAGCAACGTTAAACCACAACTCACCTCACCTCAAACAATATAAACCCTGATGAGCTACAGAGCCCATGGCTCTATTTTCCTTCAGGTTTTAGAAAATCTGTGAGTTTAACAACATATTAAAAATTATGAAATAATCCCCCTTGTCAATATCATGCAAACGCTGAGTAATTTTGCTTTTACTCACACGAGTATTCTTACTTATTAGCAATTTTGCTCATAGGAGTAAATTTAGTGCATGCGAACAGGGTAGGTTGGTTGTTTCTTGTAAATGTAAATGTTTGTTTGCATGTTGCATGGTGATCCGTCATATGTTCAAGAGTATGTGTTATTTATACCAAACACGTGACGAGCAGCCTTTCCTTCACCCTTCAAGCACTAGCAGGTTCTAGCGCTGTTGAAATGGTACAAGCTGTTTGCATTTTTTCATGCTTATGGTAAACAAACTGGTTTATATGTTAAAAGATTGAACCAGGCAGCATGTTAGCTGGAAAATCTCACCTGGACTCCAGTACTCAACAAGTATTAGTATTATATATATATAGAGAGAGCGCAGGACTTTCACCCAGAGGTCCATGGTTTGATTCCCACTTGAGGTGATCTCACGATCACTTCTGTTAAATTTGGAGCCAAACGTGGGACTACGGCAACTCCTTACACTGAGTATGTCAAACTGAGGTGCTTGCTAACTCGCAAAAATTGGACTTGAGGACGAGTCACTTTGTGGAGGGGGTGTATGTGGCAGGGCGAGATGAAAGTGTTCCTACTGTACATTGAAAGTACATATCAAATAAACCACATGATATGTGAACATGACATCACAGACACACCTTGTTCTGAGCTGCACGTGCATGCATGCTTTGTCCAACAGATATTCAGACGTCTGGTGGCCAGCAAGAGGAAAATGTTATCAGAGTGTGAGGTGGTTAAACAAAATAATAGTTTACCACTCATTATGGACCTTGATAGTGTGTTTAACTTTCCTGTAATGTGAATTTTCTTGTGTATTCCTTGTAATGACGTCAGCAGCCATACTTATTCAGCTTATGTTTTCATTTTTAGTGGACTTTAGTTTGCTACTATTAAACCTTCAATTAGTGCCCAAATTCAGTCTCTGTTGTCACTTTTGTAACTGAACCTTCACATGAGGCCATCTAAAGAGTTTAAAGTGTCCAAGTTACAAATTGTTTGAGGTTGAACATCCCGTTTTACTTACTGATCAAAAGTGGGTGGTGTGATATTTATGACGGGATGTATATTTAGAGCAGACTTGTCATTTTTATCAGCGGGTGGAATAGTGCAGTGGTTAGCGCGATCGGCTTCGGATCAAGAGGTCTGGGGTTCGAATCCTGCCAGGGGTACGGCAACTTTGTCTGCAGTAGAGAACTGTTCTACATGCAGTCAGGTTTGGGTGCAATGCTACACTGACTTTCAGTGCAGTACCACCCATGGTTCGCTAGTTCCAGCCGATGCTCGCAGGTTTCACCGCAATGCATAGCCACATGGCGTTACAGGCTTTCTCCCTGCCATAATACTAGCAGCCGCAATATAAGTGAAATACTCTTGAAAGCGGCGTTAAACCCCAACTAACCTCACCTCACCTCATTTTTATCATGATATTTAGTTGAAAACCAACATTTAATTCTATTAAGCTATCAATCACAAATATAACATAGAGCCATGGGCTCTGTAGCTCATCAGGGTATATATTTTTTATGTTCAAGCCGGAAATAGATTGTTCTCCAGATAAAGTACAATCCCTTGACATGACCTTTAAAACAGCCAAGAAATTGTTCAGTGTCAGTGCATAAAAAAATAGAGCCATGGGCTCTGTAGCTCATCAGGGTTTATATTGTTTAATGATGAAGACTGAAATAGATTTTTAGGTCATGGCTTGAGGCCCTTATTTGAGGCACCACAGGGTCTCCAAATTTAAAATTTAGAATCCCCATTGGCTAAAGAGTCTGTACACAATATTACAGCCTTCTAGGTACATTTGTTCTGGAGAAGATGAAAATAGGTTTTTAAGGAAGTGAACCCAGTGACCCCAAATGGGGTCACAGGGTCACGAAATCTACAATCTAGAATCCCCATTGGCTAAGGAGTCTGTTCACATTTTTCAGCTCTCTAGACCTTTTGGAACTGGAGAAGAAGCTGAAAATAGGTTTTTAAGGATGTGACCCCCGTCACCCCATTTGGGGTCACGGGGTCACGAAATCTACAATTCAGAATCCCCATTGGCCAAGGAGTCTGCATACAACTTTTCAGCTCTCTAGACCTTTTAGAACTGGAGAAGAAGATGAAAATAGATTTATAAGGATGTGACCCCTGTGACCCCATTTGGGGTCACAGGATCACGAAATCTACAATTTAGAATCCCCATTGGCCAAGGAGTCTTCACACAACTTTTCAGCTCTCTAGACCTTTTGGAACTGGAGAAGAAGATGAAAATAGGTTTTTAACGATGTGACCCCTGTGACCCCATTTGGGGTCATGGGGTCACAAAATCTACCATTTAGAATCCCCATGGGCAAAGGAGTCTGCACACAACTTTTCAGCTCTCTAGACCTTTTGGAACCGGAGAAGAAGATGAAAATAGGTTTTTAAGGATGTGACCCCTGTGACCCCATTTGGGGTCATGGGGTCACGAAATCTACAATTTAGAATCCCCATTGACCAAGGAGTCTGCACATAAATTTTCAGCTCTGTGGAGTCATTGGTTCTGGAAAAGAAGTCGAAAAAGCGAAAAGTTTACGGACGGACGGACGGACGGACGGACGGAAGCCGGACGCCATGCCATGCCATAAGCCCATCGGGCCTTTCAGGCCTGATGAGCTAAAAACTAAATTTTAAGAAAATTGGTTGTCCAAGTATCACAATTACTGAAATTATCTTCAAAGATCTGATGAAATGCATTTTTCGAAATAATGACAGATGATTACCTCTACGTATATTGTACATCGGAATCAATTGAGCATAAAATCGAGACAATACACTTGCAATTGATAATTAAAACGATCTTAATTCACCCATTTTAACATGACCGCAATCAGTTGGACGATTCATTTTGTAAATGCTCACGGAGGCGTGACTGTGATAAGCGACAGACCAGGCCGGCTAGACAGGTACTCCGCTGACTCTCGTTAATTAATTAATGATGATTATCACTGCCGCTAAATGAATTTATGAGGTGTATTACATCGCCAAAAAGACATGTTTATGTAATAATTGTGTAATTGTCATCTGCGGATTTACCTAGTTGGATATCTAAACATTCGATATATGGGAAATTTAAGTTGGTTTATTGAAGATTTCTTTGTGAAATTAACAATCAAAATGTTGCGAAATTACGTTGAATTATGTCTATATGTCAGATTCCTCCTGATACGTCACAGAAGTCATTCTTCAGAGGCCACACCCCCGCAGACTTTCATTTTGGTCGCCGGGGCTAAATAAGGCGGTTATTTTAAAAAGCCGTATTTAAGTAATTTATGGACCGATTTGAGAAATTTAAAATCAAGCAATTGTCAAATTGACATCCCATTTTAATGAATCCGATTTTGACCATATGTCATTTCATCTATCCTTTAAGACAAGGTGACTCTTCCAATTCAAATGGTGGCACTAAGACATATGTTACAAAATGGTAAAGAAATCGGTGAGGAAAAATATTTTCAACTAAAATTACCATGCTTAAAGGTCTACATGTAGAGAACCAAAACACAAAGCCATAAACTATATCCTGACCCATTCCCTCTACAAGTTAAACCAAGCCTCCTCCCAAACCAGCCCTGTGGGACTCTTAGTAGTCCTGCCCCATGACTGTGTGCAAAATAAGAGCCATTAATAAAGTCTGGTCTAATGAGTCAGTACTAGCCAGCTGCTTTTCAGTGCTCTGTGGAACATGATATCAGTACATAACATGAAGCTCTGATTACCATAAACCACTGCAATCTTGGTCACCCAGGTCAGCTCATATTACGCTAGTGACTGGCTTAAATTTGGGAAATTACAAAGGCTTTGAAGAGTCTGCATACAATATTACAACCATCCAGTTCTGTTTGTTCTGGAGAAGAAGATGAAAATAGGTTTTTAGGTCATGGCCTGTGAGGCCCTTATTTGGGGTCACAGGGTCACCGAATCTATAATTTAGAATCCCCACTGGCTAAAGAGTCTGCACACAATATTACAGCCTTCTAGGCCTTTTTGTTCTGGAGAAGAAGATGAAAATAGGTTTTTAGGTCATGGCCTGTGAGGCCCTTATTTGGGGTCACAGGGTCACCAAATTTACAATTTAGAATCCCCATTGGCTAAAGAGTCTAAACACTGTCCATTGTATGATAAATGTCAGTATCAGCATCCTTTGTTTGAAGACATTGCATGTTGCACATGCTTCGTAAACATCTTGTATTTCTTGTCCTATCATTACAACAATCTGTTGGAGATACTGGCAGGGTACAACTGCTTCTTGTTATATTTGTACATAAATTTACACCAACTTGTTTCTAGAAGCAAAAGACAACAAGACATGAAGTGAGTGTAGACTGTAAACTTTATTCAACTCCACAATATATATGGAGTTCCAAAACTCCTATGTTGCTGCAGTGACAAGACGTAAGTCTGACGGTACCGATGGTAGAGATGGTACTGCCACCATTGTACTGATGGTACTTCTGTCCTTACACTAATGGTACAAACGGTACAAACGGTACCACCGCCCTTGCACCGATGGTATTACCGCCCTTACACTAACGGTACAAACAGTACCACCGCCCTTGCCACCGACCCGTCAAACCTTCCATGCTCATGTCAGGGAATGCACATGCCCCGAATGATTAACACAGAAACCTCTACAAAAACATGTCTGTCCACAACAAAAATGCTTACTTTTATAGAGAGGTGCTGACTTTGTTTTGAATCATTTTGAAGATGTTGTGCTGCGTAACTAATTTTGGGTTTGGTTGATTTGAATAGTGCTGGTTACCAAAATACAAACACAACCAAAATGAACTGTTCTTGATATTAAAATGAAGAGTAGCATGCTCAAAGTTAAGTTTAAATTTGTTCAAACTCAAAAGGTAAAAATAAAAAATTCCTTCTTCTTGAGAGCCTAAATAAAAAAGTACCAGGCAATAGTTTTTCAGACGAGCTTTATTGCATTCACTGTCTGATCATGTGCATCAAAGTATCTGACGAGACAGGTAAACATATTTGAATGGAGTCACCTGTTAACCAGGCAATTGAGTTATGAAGTGTGTTGTTTATTGAAGCATTACATATGTACACAGCGGACAGATTCAAACACTTTGAGTATGTACAGTCATATAGAAATATACATGGAGTTACTTTATATATCAGCATGCCATTGACCGACAGGTACAAAAGCCTAAAAACAAGATATCTTTGCATAATGCAACAGTGAGAAAGTAAAAATGCCACCATAATATCCATATTTTTGTTGTTTTAAAACCATTTGTTCTTCCCACAATAACTCGAAGCTTGCATTGAGATGTGTGCACATGGAGAATTTCAATGCTTGAAAATAGACATGAATAGTTTACATATGAAAATGAATACACATTTCTACACTAAGTGAGAACACTCACAATCTAGTTCAACCTATAACTTATGTTATTACCAATACATTCCACAGTACATCTAGGGAAGATAGCAAGTCTTCTGTTGGAGAACTTTCACCGACGATTATATGTAAATAGCAATCCATCCAAACACCAAGACCCAGTTGTAAAAAGTCACAATAGCACTAAATCACCCTCAGCCAATAGTTATGACATTAAGTTGGATCAACTTAGGCTAAGGGAAAGCTATGAAAGTGGGTCTGCCAGCAGTCGTTTCATTGGTTGGTTTACATGCAGATAGACACCTTGGTACCGTTCCACCAACCAATCTTAGGCTAGATCAATCTTAGCCAATGTTAAAAGATGGGCTTACGATTGATCTTAGGACTAAGATTGTTTGTTGGAACAATCCCCTGGACCTCTTAAGGTGACCTTAAGTCACTAAGGTAACCTTAGTGTAATGTTAACAAATGGGAGTTAAGGTTAACTTTAGTAAGGTTGCTTTGTGAAAGGAGCCCCTGGACCTGGATTTTTTTAGCTTAGATAGTCGTAAGTGCCATAAATTAATATTGACTTAAGACAATCATAGGGCTTCAAAAATAAAGGCCCTGAGATGGTAGTTTCCCTAGGTGTAATGTGGAGCATACATGAGATAACATCACAACTTAGTTGATACTAGATGGAAACACTCGGTATTATCACATATAATCAGGGTTCAACATAATGTTAGAATGGTCCTTACCCAGTTGTGCTGAAGTTTCAAACAAAGCCTCTAGTTTATATAAAGAACAAATCTTTGTTTTAAGATTAATTAGATGTTGACACGACCAATCAGCCGGTTTGTTTCTCTTACTTCATGAAAGTTTGCAGGTTGAATTAGGAAGACTAAGCGTATACTATAAACCAGAACTAATCGAGTCACATCACTGTCAAATAATGGTTTAGTTCAACACCATATGTATCACTCTCAACAAAGTAAGTATTGCAGTAAGTTGCAAGAAGTTGACAATCCATAGAACATGTTGTCCTTCATCTCTGTAACTCCTATATGCCTCATACAGAAAGTTTTTTCTCCATCACTGCATCACTGCTTTCCTCCAGTACCTAGTCACTTTACAAACTCTGTAACAACTCCGGAATTTAATGGTTAAGTATTCCAGTGAAACATCTTTGGCAAATTTGAATATTAAATTGGATATCATTACTCATTTGTGAACAATCAGGTTACAACATACCAAACTTGATCAAATTGTTTGGTGATCTATTTTACACAACCTTCCCCCCCCCAAAAAAATGACCTATTACCAAATGATCATTGAACATGTGAAGTATTTATACTAATGTCTTGTTTCCATTCAATTAACACTTGATCTTTACCAGGAGTATTGCTTTGTAACATCTTCTGAGCCCATTATGTTTTGAAAGAAATTGTCATATCTTGAAAGAAATATTCATGAATTAACAAGAAATAAATAATGATGTATTTAAAACTTTCAACATAACTTGTTTACAAAAACCCAGCTCCAACTATAAAATAAAAAAACTTTATGTATATTATATTATTTCTTATAAATTATACTTCACATAAAGTTTAAGAAGTTATAAAAATAAAACTACATTTGACAAACAAATGTATATAAATCATAACAAAATAACAAAAGATCAAACTGACAAATTTTAACAATTTCATAAATATTAGGTGCTTTGTGTACTATTTGCATTCAGAAATAATATTTGCAATGATTAGTTTTGTTAATGATTGAAGTGGAGATTAAATATAAAATAAATTATAGCTAATAATTGAATTTATTGCGTAAAGTTCATCTTTCATGGAATAGACCCCTAGTTTTCTTTTTGATATTTAAAACATTTTTCATAAATTGTGAAAAACAAAAGTTTTCACAAATTAATGAAATAGCAAATTTCTTCTTTCTGTGAAAAACACTGGCATTCAAGTTTCGAAAAATAGTTTATAAAGTGCCAATGAGTTCACCCCAAATGGTGGAAAAAAAGAGTAATTTTGTATGTTGAGAATGAGGAAATGACGGTTGGATATCAAATCACAACCCTTGGGGTTGTTGAGCTTCAGTCGTTCTTGTGCGTCATTGGAGGAAACTCGTTATCATCATCCAATCGGAGAGCAGCAACCCCGTGGCCGTCACCCCCTTCCCCTCCGACAGCCCCCTCCAACTCCTCTAGGAAGGGCTGAGATTCTGAAAAGTCAATTTAAAAAGAAATTAAGTTATGAAAAAAAAAGAAGTTTTAGCACCTGAACTTTCATCAATAAAGGGTGCTCTATGAGAAAGGGTTGGATATGGGGTTGGGAGATCCTGGGGAGACGGGGCTCTGTGTTTGGATGTGGAAACGGTAGGTCAACTTGAATTATGAAAAGAATTGTCTAACATCTAACAGTAAGGGACAATAGAGCTTCAAAATATTTTGAAATGTTGATTTGATATTTTACGGTTTAACAAGACAATTTGAAATATTAACAGAAAGACTTTTGTATATGGGAGTATTTGGTTTAAAACCAATAATGTTGGTACATGTTGTTTCAAGAATATTATTTTTACATTATATGACTTAATTTGAGAACAATTGAGGAGTCTGGTCGAACAAGGTCTGATGAACATTCATGAATATTGTTACAAGATGTTTACTATGAAGTGAACAGAATGTTAGAACACGACACTCGAGAGGGTTAGAACAAATACAAAGCTCATTGGTAGAGCTGCAACGATTCGGTTCGGTGCCTTCCCGGTTTAGTTCGGTGCCTTCCCGGTTTAATGTACGATCTACAAAGTTCAAATTTCGATTCCATTCAATTGCAAATTAAAATTTAAAAAAACAAAACTTTACCACTTTACAAGATTACAAGAAAGTTAGTTTATTCAAAATTGGTGACGTATGGAATGTTCATTGGATGTTAATCTGAGGTCAATAGCTTCGGTAATCGTCGTTAAAAGTTTAAACGATCTCATTTGCTGATATTTCCAGTCATTATAACTCGTTGTGAACTGGAAGGTAAACTGACAGACCAAGTGCTGTCACGACCTCCTGGTCACTTAGTTAAAATCTGAAGTTTGGGAACATTATAGTGTAAAACAAAATGCAAAAGACTCTGTTACATGACATAGCTCACATAACAGGTAACACAACAAACCTTTCAAAACACCTGAAAAGAAACATGGTCTCACTGCGAATGTTAAAAAACGAAGATAAACCATGTGAATATATGCAGCAAAATTTGCTTGTTATTATAGATATGATAATTGAATCGAATGGATAGAATCGATAATCGAACCGAATCGAGGTAGTGGTGAATCGTTGCAGCCCTACTCATTGGGTAACTCATGGTTACAAAACATTTCAGTTTATAAACTGGACGAAGATTTTTAAAGCTTTCTCAGCAATAAGATAGTCGGATGTGCCATACTTTGACATTAGTTTACGATTATCTTAACCCTAAAAAAGCTTCGAAAATCTAAACCAAGTACTGTGGACACATAATTACATGTAATAATCAATTATTACTTTCAGTTTATAATTATTGCATTATTACATACTATATTTAGTTTATTATTGTGCTCTGAATAACTGAGAGTACTGCTATCACAATACATTTCATCTAAAAGGTTAACTTTTTTTCATCAATAATGTCAAGGACCCATATTTTCGAAGCTCTCTTAGTGCTAAGATAGTCGTAAGTGCCATACATTAACATTGACTTACGACTATCTTAGCACTAAGAGAGCTTCGAAAATATGGACCCTGGCTCCAATTTCACAAAGCAAGAGTAGTGCTAAGACACTGCTGACAAATGACCCATTTACAGGAATAGCACACTGTTAACAAGGCAAATAATTTGAGATATGCCACTGGATACAGATAGCTTATCCAATAATAAGGTGTGATCTGTGATTTTCAGGTAAGGGATTAATCCTTTACAATTTAATGTCTGATAATTGCTTCGTGGAACAGGGTTCAGAAATATAACTGAAATCTGTACATTTATATATATATAAGTTGGTTTAGGCAAACAAACAAGTTAATAGAAACAACATGTATAAACCTCATAGCGTGGACTGTTGCACATTGCAACTTTGTCCCTCCCCAATAACACTTTTCTTCTATTTGTTCAAAATCCCCTCCTTTCTCTGCATTAAGGGAAGACAAATCACTCCCTATTGCTCCTCCTTTTTAAAATTCTAGATTATACACTGTAATTGTCAAATACTTGTAGCTTGAATATTACTGCAACCTGGACAATATGGTAGAATAGTTACATAGACAGGATGTGACATCATAAACATATCGTCCAGTAAAGCACTGACTATTTTAGAGTGAACGTCTCTAACCATTACCAAATGAAGAAATAAAGAATATATAAGGCTTTTGCAAATGAACATGAAAAAATGAAATAATTTTAATTGTATAAAGTAAAAAGAATTTAATTTAGAGATAGTAAAACAAATTTTCTAAATCAATTTAAGAAGCAAAAAATATTTTTGAAAAAACCCATGTGTATGATTTAAATTAAAAGATGGTCTGTGCTACCTGAGAATCATAAGACTACAAAACTGCAAACATGCACGTGTAAGCTTACACTAATGCGCAAACTGCAGGGGTAAGTTCACAATGCATCATGATGCGGCATACCTTGTCTACACTAGCTCAAACAAGAGAATTAGTGAGCACAGCTCACTCATGATACCCCAGCTTTTAACATTGGTAAAAAAGAAATGTTTGAAAATAGCAAAAGGGCATCAATGTTTGAACTTTTGTATGAACAGACCATTATATATAAGTATTATTAAAGCAGAGTAAGTATTACACTTGTAAGCATGTTTCAGAAGTAAAAGTCGAAAAATTGTCATTAAATATGCAAATGAGGGTATGAAACATACAAATATGCAAATGAGGGTATGAAATATAAAAATTACAGATGTACACATCAGTGGTTTCGTAACATTTGAACAATTAGTGTCTGAGTTATGAGTGGAACAAAAAGTGTGAATGGAGAGGATGAAAAATGAGATAATTTGCATAAATTATGCAAATGAGGGTATGAAACATACACAAGGCAGATGTACACATCATGGTGATTGTACATATCAAGTTTCGTAAAATTTGAGCAACTGGTTTCAGAATTATGAGCGGAACAAAAACCGGACGGACGGACGTGCTGACCGCTGTATACCCCCGACTACTTCGTAGCGGGGGTATAATAAAGAGGATTTTGCCTGGAGCATTCATATGGTATCAGGGATAGGAAAAGGTAGGGGCCATGGGCCATTTTGCACATTGCATGAAAAAATGGCCCATTAAAATTGTAAATTAACTATTACTGCAAAGGGAAATGGCCCATTTAAAATTCCCAAAATGACTAAAAGCCCTAAAAATGGCCCATTGTCAAAGGTGTCTTTACCAATCCCTGGACCGTATTAATGAATGATAAGTGATAAATCATTTAAATATTCTTGTTAAAAATATTACTGGTGATCCTATTTGAAATTTACTACTAATAAATGCATAAAACTCATTAACATCAATTAATACGATTCTTGATATGACCACTAAATATTAGACTTACATGACTGTTAAAACATTTTGAATGACAAGTACATTGTGTATAATGACATAAACATCTTCACATTTCAACAATACAATGAACCACAGTACATAATGAGGGACTAGATTTACAACTACCATTACTATTTGGTATTTATAACAGAAACCTACACTTGTTAAATAGCTAAGAAATATCTTTATTCAAGATACATATATAGATAAAAAAAAAAAAATTCTAGATATGATTACAGATATTAACAATTAACTATAATCCTGACAAAATTAAAGCTAAAGATATTATCATAATCATTCATTGCAATCATTTCACAATAAGACAATGTCTATAACAACCCATCTAACTAATTACGCAAGGCAAAATAATGATGTCAACTAATTAATTACAAACATAAGAGAACTGGAGCAACATAGTATTCTTGACAACAATCCATTAAGAGATGAGTGGAGGTTAGGTGATGAATTGAGTTGAGTTGATGTTGAGCGGAGTTGAGCAGGATTGATGAGCTAGGCTACTCGGAGCAGGGTCAGGCACCCAAACGCTGTGCGGAGCGTCCTCTCGTGCAACCAGCGGACATCACCGCGCGCACCATACCTTAAATTCTGGACGTAAATCTAACTTCTAGATTTTCATCCAAATATTTAAGTAGCTTTAAAACTTAAAGTCTAGTAATGAACTGTGCAAGATTTGATACTGATAATCTATGCTTGATTGTGTTGTTGATTACCTAAATAAACATTGTTTAATATATAAAGCATCAAAGTTTTTCTGTGATAAAAACGTCATACTTACAATATACGAGTTCACACTACTCAGTTACATCAACATAGGGGAAGACAGCTAGAGTGTCAACTAGAAACAACACAAACTTTTACAGTGAAGGATTATTCTTGTATTAGTGAGACAAAAAGATGACACTACAAATAAACCGACCAGGTACGTCCAGAAGTTAAAGTAAATCAGTGCATGTCAGGCAAGGGAGCCTCCACCACCGCACACACATGCCCCGCCCACCAGCTGCTATCTGGCGCTTGACTGGCCAATCAACAGCTGGGGGTGTGGCCGTGCGGGATGAGAGACTGAGTGCCATACTGTACCTTTAGCACCGAGTAGTTCCTCCAGAATGGCACACGTGTCCTGGGGCCCGCCTGTCCGCTTCAAGACCTCCGCGTAACTCTCCACTCCCAACACGGGCTCGAGATCGGCATCGGGCTTACCTGAAGGAGTGCCACCTTGTGTCTGGTCAGGGCGACGCACTGTGGACGCGTATGTAGCACCCGGGTGTGCCAGTGGTCGGTCGTGTGATGGTGCCTCTGATGGGTGTGAGTCTGAAGGCTGGCCATCTAGTCTGGAGCAAGGCAAAATGTACATTGTGAATATGGGAAAAAGTGTCTATTGGTGCGTATTTCACTGCAGGGAGAAGCCTGGAACATTAGACATGTCTGTATAGTGTACACCTGTAAGGTTACCACAATTTATAGTATTTATTATTCATTGAACTGTTGAGGCATTTAGAGACGAGTCCTTATGGATATTCAACTTATTTATTCCATAATAATGTAAGATTTTAAAATTATTTTCAATCATAGGAATAATCTAATGAATGATCTAAACCAAATAATAAATTATTTATATACCCCAAGTCAATATGCAATGATAAATATTTTGTGATGCAAATTTCAGGAGTGCACTGGTAGTTCAATATTTCACTCTCTATATCCCTGAACGAACCTGTGCTGCCTGACTAGAGTGCACTCCCCCCCTTCATTCGGGTCCAGGTTGTAGATGTACAGGATGCCGTCTTGTGAAGCAACCAGCAGCCGCATTATCTTATGCACGCTACAACAAAAACATATATGTGTGTCATACCAAAATAATATGAAGATACATAATTAAATATTGTCTGTATGTCAGGTTTTGTCCTTTTCCTTTTTGCATCATTCCTCCATAGTCAACTCTGGATCAACCATGGAACCAACCCTCATACTGGGTATCAAGCAGAGTTATCCATCACATAATTGATGACTGTAATCAGGTCCATTTAACAATAAAATTACAATGTAATGCTAACTGATGAAGCTACAACTGACTCAAGAATAAAGTTTCCTTTGTGCAATGTTGTTTTTTAATAATCTACAAAGACCAGGTGATCTTATCAACAAAGAGTACCCAGCTTGGTCTGGTCTACCTTCTCAGCCTATGTTCTACTATCAGTTCATCAACTCACACAGCGAGAGCACAGACATTCTTCAGCCCGGACGTGTGGAGACGAGCAGTTGCAAATGACCTCCCCTGATTCAACATGTCCGACACCTGGGTAGGCAAATAGTTGGCGGACGTCTTCAGCGCCTGACCGAAGTATCCCATCCATCCTTGCGGTTCCTCGGGAGGTCTTGACGTTACAGCTGATCTACAAAATAGGTTCCATTCGTATTAACAATAAGCGGATGTCTTTTCTCTCCAAATTAGCAATCATCAAAAATATAAACATCACCTCTGCTAATTTCAAACGTATGAGTCAACATCAAGAAATACTAACTTGTCCTTGACAATCTCAAGTTTGAAGATGTGAACGGTCTCTGTGTTGCTAGAAGCACAAAGGTAGAGACCGCAACTGCTGAACCCAAGGGAGTTGATGCTTACACACCTGGCAACATGGATGAAAAATAATTAACAATGAGTATTCTTACAACTTGATTTCATTTCAAAAGCACAAATGATGACGGGTAATATCCTACAAGTATCTCATAGAACCCGCTAAATATGGATGGAACTGCACGGAACTTCAATGCAACATTGCACCCAAATCTCTGTACATGTAGAACAGTTTTTTATTGCAGACATAGTTGCCAAACCCACTGTGAATCCTGAACTACTTATGTCAACTTTTCAAATCCTCAAAAACAATTAAAGTTTAAGTTTCTCAAGTGAAAGTGAACAAAACAAACAAGGCATATATACACACAATGGCCCTTTATACATGCCCAAGTGGCATGTGAATTTTCAGTAAATATCAAACCCTTGAATGATATGAATGTATATTTATAAACTTTCATTGTGTATTCAGCTAAATGCTAATTTTTGAGCGAGGAATACCTTGAAATCAGTGTATGATTTCATCATAAATGCAATGTGTCTTTTTTTTCTTCTTTCTTTCATTACCTTTTAACTCCTCGGCGGAACTCAAATATTTTTTGTCCATCTGGTATTGAGAACACACGAATAACTGTACCCTGTGAGGCAAAAATTACAAATTTGTGTTCAGTAACTTGATACACATATTCAATTGACACACCAATAAATCTAAATAAAATATCTGACTGACAGTTTTAGAAGATGGTCGATATATTTAGATTTACATCTTTTCTTTTCCAATACATTTTGTGACTTATAATAATAATAATAATAATAATGTTGACAGTAAGTGGAGCCAAGACTTAAACTATGTCCCAAAACAGAGAGCAAACAATAAATAAAATGTTGTTGTAATATTTTAATCATCTATGAACTATTAAGGGAAAGAGTTCAACAGATAGTTTTAAAGATAGAAATGAACCTTTTCTGACGCTGTGGCAAGTCTATCTCCTTTAGCACTGAATGCGAGGGCTGCCAGTGGGTTATCATGGGCTGGGATCATTGTCACTGCTCTCTGGGGACACAAAGAAAATCATTCAGAAAATGATGCAACAGATATTCATAATTAGTTTACATGCTTTAGGTGAGGTGAGTTGGGGTTTAACGCTGCTTTCAAGAGTATTTCACTTATATCGCGGCTGCTAGTATTATGGCAGGGAGAAAGCCCGCAACGCCATGGCTATGTATTACGGTGAAACCTGTGAGCATCGGCTGGAACTAACGAATCATGGGTGGTACTGCGCTGATAATCAGTGTAGCATTGCACCCAAACCTTACTGCGTGTAGAACAGTTCTCTACTGCAGACAAAGTTGCCGTGCCCCTGGCGGGATTCGAACCCCGGACCTCTTGATCCGAAGCTGAACGCGCTATCCCGCCCCCTTACATGCTTTAATATGTTCGTCAAAATGGAAAGGTTGTGCACATTATGACTCGTCTCACTCACCAAGTTGATGGTGTCAAATATCTGCACTTCTCCAATCTGGTTACTGCCTGGGTAGGCAAGGAAACAGTTATCGTTGCTGACGGCGAGTGCGCAGAGTCCGATGGGGTTGGAAGGCGTGTCTCGGATTGTGTGCAGAACCTTCATGTCTCGTATGTTGTGGATGTAAAGGCTTTCCTCCAGGCATACTATCAATCTCTGGAATAGTTTTTTTCAAATATTTTTATTTACACAAGTAGGTACATTCACATAAGAAAATCATCATAAGATTGTGCATACATTAATATTACAGATTGCAAAAATTGCACATATTCAAGATTATTTGACAATCTCTGAAATATACCATTGTCCAATCTTACTATGGAAGTAACACTTAGTATTGGAAGAGTGAATTAATAATATTCTAAATTATAGTATAGGAAATACAGTATTTTTCCAAAATAAACACTGGAAGGAAAGAGATGAGCAAGGATTGTCTTAAGTTAACAAGGAATAGATTAAAATTAAATAGATTATCTCACTATCTCACAATATTGTGATGAACAAGAATGGTCTTGTCTAAAATTAACAACGATTAGATTAAATGTTTATCTCACAAGTTGTCACAAGAGTAAATAATATGATCTAAGTCTGTAATTGGGTCAAAGAATAAAATGCACATAAGTCAACCAATGAAACATCATCATTGATGTGGGATGGATAAATTTTTAGATATCCTAAATTGATAATCTTATATGCTTCTACATCTGGTTTAAAACATTATTAAGTCATACCTGTCTGTTTAATTTGACTGCTAGAATAGAATTTGAATAACTGTAGTTGCAGATTTCCGTCCCTTTCTTGAAGTGACAGACTTTCAACTTCCGTGGGGATGAGAGACTAACAATGGCAACCAGACTACTTGAGAATAGCCGCTCAACAATACAGATATCATCCGAATCTGAAAATAGAGTACATGTATTATTTCTGGAATTGTTGGAGTTTTTGTGTTATCTGACCCACATGATCATATCATTGTACATTTTGTATAACTTTTCCAACATGTACATTCTGCACTTCACTATCGTTTTTCAAAAACAAGTAGTCGTCACTAAGGTGATATGATCCCCCGCCGCAAATTAATACTTCAAAATTGAAAAATAATGTAAAGATCACCAAAATCTTCTATCAAACATGTCGAAAAATTCAAAGTTCAACTGTGACCTTGAGAATAATGTCAAGGTCACCAAAATCTAATCAGCTCGTGGTCTTCCCTAGGAGGTGCTTTGTGTAAGATATGAAGAGAATCCAGTGAATGGTTCTTGACTCTTGAGATATCGCGCTGACAAGGATAACATGACAAAGTTTTGTTGTGACCTTGAAATAAAGGTCAAGGTCACAAACCTCTGTAAGAACATTACTCTTCCAATGATGAACCCATATGCAAAATAGGAAAAGAATCCAGTGAATAGTATTTGAGTTATTCCATTTCGTACGTACGGATGTATGGACGTACGTACGGACGGACGCAGCCGAATAGTATATTCCCCATCTTCGCGCTAAACGCGTGGCGGGGGATAAAAAATGGTAACTCAATTTTTGTATTATCTGACACAATAGTACCACGTTATACTAAGGGTTGTATGACGTTTTATACAAAATAACTTCCTCTTCTTTTTTCTATTTGGACAAAAATAATTGAATATCTGGATTCTTACTTGGCAAAAATATTGTCTTTATTCGAGGGCTTGTATCCAAATTTTATCAAGATCAATGGGACTTAATATTGAGAGGTGAAATATCTCCAGGGCATCTCATTTTAAAACTTTCACAAAAACTACAGGGGGTCTCAACAATGTATTATTTGATTTGGAAGGTCAATCAAGCAAAGAAGCTTTCTTATATTAAGATTAAAACCATATTTGATACAGATTGAAAGCTTTGATGTATTGAGTCCTTTAACTTGACCCCTGGTGATTGCTAACCTTTGACCTCTGTTTGACTGTCATGTTCTGAGTGCAGCACATCGTTAATCACAGCAGCAGGTGCAACATGGCAACTAACCTTTCAAAAGGGGATTACCAGCCCACATCTAATTTAATTGAGCCTAATCTTCAATCTCCTTGATTTTTAAAATATTTTCAGTTATAATCTATCAATGGACAATGATAGTTATTAAATATCATTGATGTACCAGATGGTCTTCCTACATGGCTTTCAAAGACTTCATAATGTAACAACATAAGCCATTTATCTTACCTGTACATGATTCATGACAAGTAAAAAATAGTTAAATATTTGTTCAAAAAAGTGTTTAAATGAAGAGAGCTATTCCTGTTTAAGTGAATTAAAGTATGTTTATCAATTCAATTTAAAAAAAAACCAAAGTTATTTTTAGTTCGAGAAATATAGATCGCGAGAGAGAGAGAGAGAGAGAGAGAGAGAGAGAGAGAGAGAGAGAGAGAGGGAGAGGGAGAGGGAGAGAGAGAGAGAGAGAGAGAGAGAGAGAGAGAGAGAGAGAGAGAGAGAGAGAGAGAGAGAGAGAGAGAGAGAGAGAGAGAGGTTTATTTCCTGTATTGGAGGCCATTATAGTTCTTATATAACACTGAATATGAATATTTGATAGTATTATGAAACACTTTCATAAGCTACTTCCCCATGTTATATTGCCTCAAATTATGCATTTATATGCAATTAGATTAATCAATTATTCATTTATAACCCCTTTGATGTTGCATCATCTAACTATTGAATCGTGCAGCAATCCTTGTCAACGAAGTATTGTCAGTGGTAGTCCACCAATGTCAATAAAACTATATACACAAATGTAACCATGTGTGTATGTAATAGTGATCAATGTTACATCACAATGTAAGTAGAAACACCTGCCTGCTTAAATGTTTTACCTAACACAACATCTACAAAATTGTGACAAGCTTGTTGGTCAGTGGAGCATGTCAGAAGTAATCAATCCAACCCAGAAGGCAATCATTGTATCAATTTAGTAGTCAGGCCTTAGGGCTAACAATGACCCTGAAGTTCACATAATTGGGGTCAATCAAGTGAAAAGGAAGAAGGGAAAGAGAATGAATTTAGATGTTTATGCCAAAAAGGGTGTTTGTTTTTTTTAATAAAAAATACAGTGACATGTAATGTGTTTGTATTTGAAGTAACTCAATAAGTAAACAGTAGAAGAACATTTAAAATTTATCATTATTGTCTAAATCTAATATACATCTTTGAAGTTTTAAAGAATCAATATCAAATATAATTAGTATGCATGCAAAAAGTGTGTATACATTTTGTATGGAAAACTATCGGGGAAATATAACCTTTTATTAAGTAAAAACTACCAAACTCTTAATTCATGCAAAAATAAAATTTCAATTTGTTGTGTAAGAAATCAATCATATCAAACTCAAAGAAGGTTTCAATTTCAATGCCAGTCTACAGTATGGTGCAAGCTCATGACACATCACCACAATTCCGTCACGACCAAAAATAAATGTTCACTTCCAGGACAACTGGTCTTCTCTTGAGAACTTGAAGCTCTCCTCATTCAGTAAATTCTTACCATTATCATATATAGGCTCTAGCTTATCGACGGAGCTGAGGGAGAAAAGCTTGTATCCAGTCTTAGTTCCGACAGCGATAGACCTGGAATGCAAATAATGCGTACAGAATTTCACGATCAG
This sequence comes from Gibbula magus, assembly GCA_936450465.1. Taxonomy (NCBI): domain Eukaryota; kingdom Metazoa; phylum Mollusca; class Gastropoda; order Trochida; family Trochidae; genus Gibbula; species Gibbula magus. The sequence goes on along the minus strand of OW388290.1, from coordinate 32,271,585 downwards.
CTGAGATGGGAGGGCATTTTCTAAACAAAAACAAGTCGAAATGAGGTCAGATTTCTGGGATGAACTTTACCCTCAAATATGTCTACATACGTGCAATCCTGGTTAAAATTAACAAACAACAGGTTGGACTGCTGCTCTCCGGCCTGGCTTGCTAGGTTCATTAGGCCAGAGACCCCCGAAGAAACAGTATTGTAGATGTAGTCCGTTTTGCTTCTAGACCTGTCAAAAGCAAAACAGAGTTGGCCATAAAAGCTGACAATAAAGCTGACCGAAACGCAGATGTTACAAGCTCGATCATTGGCTGTTCAAATTGACGTCATAAAGGGCGAACAGGGGCAAGTAACTCTAATTTCGTTCATTCAACTCCGCACAGTGCTTGTACATCCAAACAGAGTATAGAGTTTACTCAGGCGAGTTTCTTGTAAGCTCCCGTTGTGAACTTCGGTAATTTGTAGAAAAATTAGTTAATTTAAAAAAGTGTAAATTTAAGGAGGGAAATTCCCCAAATCATTTATTCTTACTTCTAATGTTTTTTGTTGTTTTTTGTTTTGTTTTGTTTTTATAAAAAAAAACCAACTACATCCTCAAATTTACAAATCTGAAATATGCCCGCTTAATCTTGCGTTATTTGTTTTCAATTAACGATTATAGTGATAATTGTTGTAATCATGTCAGTTCTGTTACCAATTTTCAAAGACGTTTTTTTAAATTAAAAAATGTCATTTTATTTACTAGTCAGATTTAAAACATGCGTAGCTTCAAAATAGGAACAACACTATTTTAACTTTAAACATCTTCCTAAAGATGGGTTTGCTAACGCTATGTAAAAACTAAATGAAATAAAAATGTTTTAAATTTTAATTTAAAAAAATGTTTTTCAGATAACATTAGTGGCCTTTGCCGGAAACAGTTTGGACGGGGCAGTAACAGAATAGAATAGAATAGTATAACAGAAATCGACACTGTATTTACATATTATTATTTCCTTATATAAATGAGTTCTCAAATATTTCTTAATGAAGTTTAACTATTCACCCTCAAACATTACATCACGAAATGCACATTTTATATGTATCGCTGTGTTTATAGATACATCTGTGGCTATGTTGCCATGTTGTCAGAAACATACATGACATTTCTAGTAACAGTGTTGACATTAATGGAAAATTACTGTAATTGGTCTTTAGAATATCACTGTAGCTATCTGTTTGCAACTATTTTTTTTAGCAATAAACACTTCTTCAAATTTGCATATCCATTTAATCATTTCCGTTTAGCTTGGAAATATAACAAACAGTGACATTGGTCCGTCAGGACTATTACATTTGTGTAAAATGGTAACATGCTTATTAAACATTTCATATGCTATCAGAATTAGGAAAAACTATTTAAGATAGTACAGTTTGCAATACTACATAAATACACGATTTTTAAAAATTATTATCATAAAGAGAAGGGACAAACACCTGGGTATAATTATGAAAATAATTGGTAACACTTTTGACATTTATGTCAAAGTATTTTTAAAAATTCTAATATTTAAAAAATTTTGAACATAAAGTCGTGAAAATGTTGTGGGGCTTATGGACGATTATATATTATACACATGTGTCTCAAAAATGCTAACAGTTGCATAGTTTAGAGTTTAGACAGTGCAAGAAATAATTTAAAACAACACACCACGTCTCTTATCGATTGGCAATTAACACAAAAGTACACCTTGCTTATTGATAAAAAGTTGCATATCTTTTAAATGATAGCAATCGATATAAAAAGCACACTTATTTTACCTACGACCTTGTAACATTGACAATCAAATTATGCATATGCATCCATTTAGGTAGTTGTGGGTGATGAATAGCAAGTCGCATGGTCATCGGTACCTTTACCGTGATAATTCAAGTTTGGACCCGGATTCAAAAATGGCTTGATAGAAAATGTTAGGATTAATCATTAGGGTATTTACACATAGTTTGAAACTATCATTTTGCTCTAGATAAACATACACGAATATATATTAATACAATTCACTCATAATATTAATTTACACAACAAATGACAAAAATCATTAATGACAATTGACCATTAAATGATAACAGCAACAAAGTTAATGTGCATGTGGAACATACATATATCATGATCAAATTTGCAATACGAAATCCATGAAACAATGATAGCATATCGACCGAATTTCGTATATGGACTAATGTACTGAATTGCTCGTATCTTTTAAGGCTTCTAAAATTACATTAACATGTTGTAAGCTTTCTTTTGAAGTGTTCTATATATGCCTGTTGTGAAAGCATAAAACTCTCTAAATATGAGAAAATTTATATATGTTAAATCGTATATATCATGATAATCAACTGCATTTGTAAGCAACATATTTGATTTCTTATCAAACTTTGAATCTGATTCAAACTTTATGAAATCAAATTATGTGAATGTTTGAAGTTGCTTATCGGGAAAACTCAAAGAACTGTGAATTTGTGAACAAGGCATAACTCAGCGTAACTGTGTATGATGAAAGCTAGTCGAATTGTTGATGTCAAAGAATCCATTCGCCATCAATAACTTTGGTAAATATTTGTATTTAGCTTTTAGGTAATATTCCATTATCCTGATGTTTTTTCCCCAGCGATATTCTTCGTTACTAACCTAGTGGATAAATTCGCCAAGCTCGCAATTGAAGGATTAACTTAATGTTTGTAGCAGGGCACCAAAACAGCAGCAAACTATTTTCAAAGGTGTGTTATTCTATGGTCTAATTCAAATAAAGCAAGACAAATGTTTATATTTTTCAAAACTTGTTAGCAACACTTTAAGTTATATGACCAGTCTTCGAGTGAAACCTTATGAAAAACTGACGCCCAATTTTAATGATTCCCATAATTACTTTGGATCCATTCCTATGATTTTACTCGAGCTTCATTCTAGGTTAAAGTTATTTATCAAAACAAATCCTCCAAATGTAAACTCTATAACATTTAGTGTTAGAAAATATGTCCTCTGTTTGAATTTGGCGAATGAATATTATATAATGCATTGCGCAGGAATATTTCCGATGGTTTTGTTATATGAACATTGTTTGACCTGATTGTGGATAGCACGTTACACATGTAAGAAGTCTTAAAGTTCTATTTATTAACATTTGTTTTGTACTCTGTACTTGTATTCAACTGTAACACAGTTCAACCAACCACAGGGGCGCATTTTTCCTCGTGTTGAAAGACTGATTGTCATTATCCTGCGATCAATATTCATCAACTGCAATTAAACAAAAAGTAAACAGAAACATAAATCAGCAGATCACGAATGCTGAACATTCCTACTTCAAAGCAGGCACATTCTTAGAGCGACATAAAGCACCTGCCCATTACCCCACAATGAGTTGCTACCCTCTGGGTGATGTACAACTGATAACGGAGGACGAGTGAGGAATAGATCGACCCCACTTGGACGGCAAATACCCCGTGCTGGCAGATTTATGCAACTTTATAACAACAAGAGATAAGTATATAGGCATTAAAACCTGGTCCATTTATGAACTAAAAGAAAGTACACGTGTTGGCAACATTTCGTCACAAAGCGTCGGAAACGCTCAGGTTCAAACTGGCTAACTGAAACGCTCTGGCTTAAAGGTGAGTTTAAAAAAAATATATTATATATTATATTAATAATCTGAATTACAGTATATACATAATACATTGTCATGTCATTACAAACTGTTCATCAAATTGTTAATTAATTAACTTCTCACATTACGGCGTGTAAGCTAATAACTCCTGGTATTAGTTTTCATATAAATATCATAGCGTTATTTTGAAAGCCTTCTCATGTTTAAAAGTTGAGCCTTACTGTATGGTCCAAAAATCCACTTAAATTCAATTTTTTCTCTCCAGAAAATGGCCTCAATAGGATTATCTGTATTCTACTCTGTCTCTCTGCTGTCTTGTATCTCTACTCGGGTAAGACACTGGTTTTATTCTGGACAATCTTATAAAACTCTTTAATATACACAAAATAACCTGTACAGGCTGTAAATGTCTATTTACTTAAGATTATATACATTTTTTATTAATGATTTTAACTAATTAACACTTTAAATATATGATGTACATATACAATGAAATGCAATACACATGTAATGTGCTGTCAACACAGGAACTCGATATCAAAATTAAAATGTAGATAAAACGTAGGTAAAACATCTTACACCATATATAAAAATACCCCATTTGGTATAGGGCGTAGGTGTTTTTTTTTACTTACGTTTTATCTATGTTTCAATTATGATATCGAGTTCCCGAAGCTGTAAACTGCTACATGTATATATTTACGCTTATAGATCTTTGTCATATAATTAGTTTTACGATATGTGTTAGTTTCTAAGCGCAGATTTTAACTTCTATTCCATGATTCTATACTTGCAGCCTGTCAACGATAGTAATAACCAGCTGGCTGGATGTAAGTTCTATTTAATTTAGGATACATTGAAATAATGACTCTTTCACACTAGATTGAAAAAGTATACGTATAAAGTGTATATAAGCTTTCTGCGTAAGAAAATACTTGCCAAACAATTTCTATTGTATATATTATATTATAAACAAACGTAAAGTAAACGAAGCCATTTAATACGCAAACTGTATACTTGATAAAATGTATTTTTTTATTATCATATTTGGTGATCAATATTGATCATGTACTTCTAACTTAATTTATTTGACAGCTAAATACATGTTCTACATAGGTGCTCAATGTACATCATTATAAATTTAATTCCACCTTCACAATGCTATGATGGATCTGCAAAGATACCATTTGTTGTACTAATAAGCTAATACCCACAACTTCAGATGCACACTACCCCAGTGGAGAGCAGCTCCATCTTCCCTCGGATTACAACGCTCATGATCTCATTCTTGCTGTCAACCAAGGTAAATTAATCATTTTGACTCATAAAATGTATTAAATCTATCCATCCATCTTCCCTTACAATATGTTTTCACTTAAGAAATAAATTTCATAATGTGTTTGTTCACTGGCTTATAAACGGTTTGAAAGGTGCAAGTTAAACTGGTATAAATGCCACTACATAAACTACAATTAGAATCCACGTTGTAAGGTTTTAAAAAAGTTTAATCAAGAAAAGAGCATGTGATAGCAGTGTTATAATTGCGCAATGATACAGTGATAAAGTAGTACCGCAGGTTATTTTTTGTAAACGTCAGGTTATGAAGGTTATCCTTTTCAGCAGTCAGTCTTGTGTTTATGAGAATGTATACCGGTCACATGACCTTGTTTAATCCAATCAGCAGAGAGCATATCGCTTTAATTTCAAAGTCTGAATTTATATCTCTTCATTTTTCAAATAAACGGTTTAAAACAAGTTCAAGAGTTTAAAACTATTCAACGTTTTATTAGGATGTTCGAGATATATTAATTGCTCTTAAATTGTTCCCGATATAACAGTTCTTAACTTTTAATGTTGTCATATACTTATCTCTCACACATTGTGCTTATAAATTGGCTTACCATATGCTAATGATTAGCGTAACACTGCTCCTTTCATTTATCTGTATGGGTGTCTGATGGAAATGATGTTCATAAAAAACAAAGAACATGTATGGAATCCTTTCATCGTAAATTGTGAAACGTATGAATAGCATTAAGCAAATAAATTGCCGCTGTTGATACAGCAATGGGATGTGCCATTACGATATGAACATTACACCCATTAGATCCAAGTGAGGTTCATCTGTTTTCAACCAATGTTTTCATTGCAGCAAATGGTCATCAACTTGTTGAAGGTGACATCCAGTCGCTGCCACCTCGAGTAAGAATTGCTTTATAAACGTTTTATGTGGTTTTCAAACTTGTACACTAGTGATTTAATCAACATTATGACGTCATATCATTTGAACGCCAGAAGCTTTGTGTGACGTATTGTCAGTTGTGTTTTCAGTGATGTCCAAGTATTGTCAGATCATGATGATTTGGCATAATGACGATTTTATGGATGATAAAATAATATTCACTTATCAAATTATTTATACCACACTTCGAATCTTTATCTGTTGCATTAACGAATGAATGTGAGGGTAAACAAATTCATCGCTATTTTAATGCAACCGCCCTTGTACCATACTTCATTTGCATATTTGGTAGTTACATTTTCAGATTGATGTATTGCCATTGCTCTGAGTTTGTCATGTATTTATAAAGTATTGCTGTATGTCGGCACTGATTCAACATGCCATGTAAATATAAACTTATTGATTATGATATCAGCATTGTTATGCATGTGTTATTGCAGTATCGGAATGCAGTGAGCGATAAGTCGAAACTGTGGCCGAACACTTCCATACCATACTCGATGGACCCGTATTACGGCAAGTAATTCGTAATTCCGTTCTCCTAATAGTAAAAGGAAAGTGTACGTTTATACATATATCAAATTGAAATGATGTTTTTTTAATGGTTCACTCATAACATTGGAAATGATGTCATTAATTCATGTCATAATTCACTTAAATTAAAGTCTGAATATGAAACTTCATAATGTAGTGTCAGAAAGATGACATCATGTTTGATAAAATACATAACCATTAACCATTTTATTCTCAGTACAACTAATGTAAGTTAATTCCTCTATAGTGTATTGTCATTACACGTGGTTATGAACAACCAGACGAAAACAACTGGTATTGATAATAATCTCTATTCAAACGTACTTTCAAAATAAAGAAGTTATGTTAATGCTTCTGAACTAATATTTCTTCTGAAACATCGTATTCTCTTCCGCCTTGGCCTTGTAGTTCACGTACCCCCAGAAAAGAAAACATGCTGTCATCATGCCTAACAAAGATACACTTCTCTGAAAAAAACTAAACCTGAAAGAAGTTTGTCATATTCAAACTTGACAACTATCCTGAAATCTGAAGTGCATTATGTGGGAAACTACATATATTATACTCCGACCACCAGCATTTAGAATGCCTCAAGCAGACCCAAACCCAACTTCCCCCTTCCTGGCGCCAGTCTCTATCACTAATCATTTTCTGCCTTTTATTGCCTTTTTCTGTGCCAGAGATTTCTGAAAACATAACCAATATCCAAATGCAGCATGCTGCTACGTCTGGCACAAATAGCTGGCGTAATACAGCAAGGCAGTGATAGAGACTTGCGTGATTTATGCCTTGTGGCAGAGGTTGACCTAACCCAATCTTACTGTCTTCCTATCTTGTTGATTATGTGGAGAGGCCTTCTGTTAGTTGCCCGTTTCTTAAATGAATAAAACATGTTTTCAATCAACCCCCCATACAGACGCGGACGAGGTGCGCTACATCCAGGAGGCCCTGGGCGAGTTCCACCAGATGACCTGTATCCGGTTCACTCCGCGAGTCCAGGAGCAGGACTATATAGCCTTTGTGCAGCACAAGGGGTGGGTGGCTTCCTTTGAAATGAAAATTCGTAAAAAGATGTTTCCTAGTGACACATTTATTGAAAACATTTGAAACATTATGTAATGTTCCAAGTAGCTTAATTGCAAAAAGGCATCTATCGTACTGTGCCCTAAAATGAGACCGACCCTGAACCTGAAAAGTTTTAAGAAATAGCTGAATCGATTCACGTCGAATCAGACGTTTCGGTAAGATCGAAAAATAGTTCCGATATCGAAAATGAACAGGACACTTTTATGAATGTTTGTCAGGGAGATCTAAGTGAGATTTGAGAATGGTTGCTACAGACAACGAGGTTTAAGTTGGATTCAATTATAACGGTCAAACTACTTGAATTCGGCCTCGTGCTTTCATTATGATGACAAGAATATACTTTATCGCAAAACACATGCATGGACACTATTTTATTTTTCAAATCAATAACGATATGAGGCTATCGCCAACACAAAGAGGAGGATTTCCCGTAGCTCTGTCTCAAGCACGTTTGTTAAAGGACATTCTTGAGATGTCTGTATCTGCAAGACTGTCCATTGCTGAAACGCTTGACCCGTGCTGCAGGTGCTACTCGCCGGTGGGACGGACAGGGGGTCAGCAGGAAGTGACCCTGGGCAAGCCGTGTCTCACCCGGGGGACAGCGATACACGAGATCATGCACAGCCTGGGCTTCTGGCACGAGCAGAGTCGTAGCGACCGGGACAACTACATAAACATTCTCTGGGAAAACATCGAGGAGGGTGAGTTCAGCGCTGTCTATCGGATCCAGATGTACATGTAGATGTCAAATAATGTACCATGAGTGTATGTAAGATCCGAAAGTGTAATCATTGTTCGCAGATGTACATGATACGCCTCCAAACATAAGCTTGTGTTAAAATGATTGACATCTTTTAAGCAGTAACAACAACCGTTGTATCTTTAAAATCAATATGACATGAAACAACTTGATGAGAACATAATTTGCCAGTCTGAATGAAATTGACCTTGTTCCGAGGAAAACCTTTTGCAAAATAATGTATCTCCCGGGATACGAACAGGTGCTTTAGATTCCTCTCCACAACGTTTGGCGAGGGAACCTCTGAACGACGTGAGTTTGTATCCCACCATATTTATATGCACTATTTTGCAACTTTTATTCCTCGGAAAACGGTCGATTTCAATCAGACTGACAGAGTTTTTTAAGTAAAAGGACATATTGTATGATTGAAAATTCTTCACATTGTGTCTGCCACACTTCCCAGGTCGTGAATTCAACTTCGAGAAGTTCTCAATCAGCGAGGTGGATGTGTTGGGCTCACCCTATGACTACGAGAGCGTCATGCACTACTCTCGGACCGCCTTCTCCAAGAACGGTAACTCTACCATCCGGCCAACGGAACCCACCAACAAAACTCTGGGCCAGAGAGAACACCTGAGCGACATCGACGCTTGGAAGGTCAACATACTGTACACGTGTCCCAATACCAAGCGTGAGCAAATGTCACTTTACATCAGAGGAGTTAATTCAATATATAAATGTTAGAGGAGTTAAGTCAATATATATATTATACAACGAAGTTGTCTATCCATCGAATTTTTACTTCTAAAAATACTTATCTAAAGAAGACATTAGAAGGAATAGCCTCTTTCAGAAACTCATTGCGACTTTGTAAAATTGTTTTATACATGTATAATGTATATGTGATATAGGAATGATAGAGATTGGACATCTCGATTTGAAACCCGTAATGAAGACCAACTGGGTTCGATATGCCAATGGAACTTGTATGAATGTGTAAATGAATAAGAGTGTTTATTTCACTTTTACAGCTCTGCCCATCGGCCTGATTGTGCCTCCGACTCTGGGCACACATACCCCCTCTCAACATTTACCCCCCAACGTCCCTCCCAAACTACCGATACCCTCTCCTCAGTCCCACAATACCCTCCCCCCTCACCACATCCGAACTCCTCCCCCTGTTCGCCCACACAACAACTTAGCCTGGGGCCCTTTCTCCGACTGGAGTCCATGTGACATCGACTGTATTGGGAAGCGAACTCGCATCTGCCTCGACTTCATCACTCACAACTGTGGTTTCGGTTCTAGCGTGGAGACCCGTGTCTGTCCACCTCCTTGTCACCGTGAGTACAGCATTTTAGAAGTATGATTGAAAACATATTGCTGCATCAGGATTTATCCGCATGACTACTACGAAGCTGCTGATTGTATAGGACGCTTTTGACTCATAACGCGTACTGACTGGTTGCGCAATGCTATATTCATGTATTTAGTCAGCCAATGAAATTTGAAATTTATTGAGTTAAATAATTTCATTTGACTTGTTATTGATATTACGATATGAGGCGAAAGTCTTAGATTATCAGGGGATTCGTAGTAGCCATGTCAATAAAGTACCCTGATGGGTCAGGTTGGATTGAAAATAAAACTTCCAACTCAAAGTCAATGTACAAACGTATTCTCAAAACATTGTCATTTGTCATCATTGCTTTGCTGACGATATATATTAACAGGACAGTATTTTCTTCTCCAGCCAAGTGCAGAAAGGCTGTCAGTAAACATAGTCTGAATCTATATGAACGTATCTCTGTCGTAAGGCGCGGAGTATATCGGGTGCTGGAAGAACCAGGTGTCCGATCCTGCCATCCCGATGATAGAGAACCAGCGATCTGCCGCCCTCCAGTTCCATACCTTGGAAGCCTACCGCGAATGTGCTGACGCCGCCTTGGAGCTGGGTTACCCAGTGTTTGCCCTCTTCAGGGACGGCGACTGTCTGACAGGGCCAGATGCTCTCTTCAACTTCGCCAAGTACGGGGAGAGTACAGTGTGTGGGAGAGGGGGACAAGGCAGCAACGAGGCTATGGACGTCTACACCTACATATCAGGTAAATAGCTTGGTTAGATAGACACGATGAAGTTATTTCCCTCTTATGTTGTCATTTTCATCTAGCATGTTAAAACGATCAAGAGACCTGTGATTACAGCTGCTGAACAAAAGTTTGTTACATTGCTACACCCCCGGTCAAAAGAAACGCCTACTTTATGCTCCTTAAAATGAAAGATGCAATAATTCCTTAAATATATATAATGGCGGTCTCCACGTTATGCTGAAGCAATAACTAATATGGAAGTCCATTGAAATCGTGGAAAACTGTGATTCGAGTCAATAACATTCATGAAAACCACGCCCAATGAAAACTGCTATTTTCGGTTGATTCACTTGCGCACCTTAACCATGTACATCGGTAGCATCATCACCACTTTAACGCGAATGCGTGCCTGTATTGTTGCTCGTAGCTGTATGAACATCTTTTTAAAATGTTTTTCTGATCAAGTACTGATCGAAAACTGAACAATTATTGTTTTCTCATTTCAACAATCGCCCTTCTTTCGTGACATGAACATCTGAAATTCAAATATATAATGCAAAAATGGTTCAACTTCATTATGTTGTAATATTGCTAAACTGTTCATAACAGTTTTTACAATATCTGATAAGATATCTCGTAGGCGTTTCTTTTGGCCGGGGGTGTATGTTTACATGACTTTGGAGACTTCAGACACAAATAACAAGTTTATAAATGCTTGTATTGTAGCACTATTTGGTATCACAAGAGAGTACATTCAATGAGGAACATTAATCCCTTTACTTCGGAGACTCCTTATTTACAACGTACGACTATTATTAAAATAATTGAAAACAGATTTGTCGATGAAAGGAACACGGTTAACATCCTGCTCCCGTAATATCTGAGTGCTCTTCTCCATTCTATTCTAGTTTTTCTCTCCAGCCATTTAAAATGAGTTTTCAGCACGGGAGGTAAAATTTAAACCCAAATTGCTGTAGACGTCTGGAGATTGACATGCGAATGATCCGAAAACCAACCCTTTTCTGCATAATACCCCTTTGAATGTTAGGACTTGAGAGCTGTTCAAGTACATTGATTTCGTATCCATCGGTCTCCTCCATGAGTTGTGCATATTAGTTTGCAGGATCTTCATGCATTAAATTCTTCTTCTGTGGCATGAATTTTTTAAATCAATTTTTTTATACCATGATTTGTGACCCTGCGATGTATATTTCGATCATAACTTTTGAACTTCTACCTATTTCATTCCGCTGTGCCTGGCGATGACAATCCACTACAATCACTCAAAAGTTGAATTTCTTCGCTTCAACATATTCACCGCATCAGATGTTGAAATAACCAGTTGTCTGAGTCAAGTGTGCCAATGAAAGCAGATAAATTATTCATTGGCAATATAAATTCTTAGAGATAACAGACGTCAAGTTAAAACTTTTTTTTCAGAATCTTTGTAAATTTTAATAACTTCATATTGGATTTAATAATGTATATATTTTATTCAAAAGCACTTTTGGTGTGGACGATATATGCAATTTTTATGTTTGATAACATTGTAAAGTTAATATGTAAAAAAAGAATGACCTCATTTGATTTGTTTCAAATTTTGATACCTATAGAATTCATCTATGGAACTGTAGCACTAATTTCATAACAATGAGAATCTAACTTAATATTTGCATAGTGTCAATAATTTCCAAACGTCAATTGCTTTAAAAATGATTTGACTACCTAATTATGAAAAGAAAAGAACATGTTTATAAGTTATTTTGGAAAAGAAGGAAACAAATGTTACAACTGTTGCGAATGTAACAAATTTTTGTTCAGCAGCTGTAGCTTATTGAACTCTCTTAATTAGCGCCACGATAGTCGTAAGTACATCAGACTCTAGCATTGGTTTACGATCCATTATCTTACTGCTGAAGAAGCGTCGAAAATATAGGTTCAAGACAGTCTATCAACATAAACTGTCAATCTGACTAATTTCAGTTGCAATCGAGTCATTATATCACGGGTAGTGTTTTGTTTCAGATATAGACGGCGGGTGGAGTGGGTGGGGAGGTTGGGAGGCGTGCAGCCAGAACTGCGGTAACGGAACCAGTACCCGAAGACGGTTCTGCAGCAGTCCGCCATTCACCGGAGAGGGTAAACCTTGCGAGGGGCGCCACGAGGAAACCAGGCTCTGCAACCATCTGCCGTGTCAGGGTAAAATAACTTTACTTTGTCCAAATTCAAGCAATGTAGTTGAACTTATCTTATGTTACCACGCACGCTCGTCATTACACCAAGGAAAATCAGCATTTTGTCTTTGCCGAGCATGCGCAAAAATGAACAAATGATATAAGGAATGTTAATGACCTTTCCCATGAATGCAGTGGTCTAATTTTATCTATGTCATTAACATCTGAAGATATAGACGGGGGCTGGAGCGAGTGGTCAACATGGTCGACCTGTTCACGACTTTGTGGCGTAGGAATACAATACCGGAACCGGAAATGCGACAAGCCAGCACCTGCTGGTGCCGGAAAGCAGTGTCCAGGGGCGGATAAAGACTCAACCCACTGCTTTTCAAAAGATTGTGAACGTAAATAAATAAATTTCCTAAGAATTTCATCATCTGTATGAAAAAACCGTTGGTCAGATAACGCATTCATTTATATTAAAATAATGAAGTAATTGCTTCTTCAAAACAAATTTAATATTCAAAGTTTATAACGTTTTATTATCCACTTTCAATAATTTCAAGGTACAGTTCTCATTTATAAATAATTTCATTGAGAAAAAGTAAAAAACTATCTTCAAATATTTCAAAAGCGACCATAGACCTTTTTATTCAAAGGATACTAGTATAATAACGTATATCAATTTTAGTAAATGTTATATTTCATTTATTTCTACCGCAGATAGTTACATCCCTTTAGTTTGGTAGCGTGTCATACTCTCTACCATTGGTCTTGGGTTCGAACCCGACTGGAGGTGGTCCTACGGTCACCTCTGTTACGTTTGGATTACCTTTCTTCATCTTAAAAGGCTAACTTACTCTTTTATACCATTTCCACTGCTTCTGCTATGCCCAGAGTCGAAAGGATGCGGGAATGAGGTTCACTACGGCAACCACGGGGTCATCAACCAGGGACAGTACGGCAAGTCCATAACGTGCGAGTATCACGTGATCACATACACCGGAACCTGCGTGTTGCTTAACGTGGACCGTATGGACGTGGAGGATAGTCCTGGGTGCACCGACGACGTGCTTGTTGTGAGTGGGGACATTGAATGTTTTAAACTAGTGTGTTCAGAATGAATCTCACAAGTAATCCAACTAAAACCAACCCTAGCCTCTCCTCTCCGTTACTCGTTAGTCTGGTCAAGATATCTCCAGGATCATACTATTTGTACATGTCTTAAAGGGAGGTTTCCATCGGAATATCCGCCATTTTGTTTCTGTTCAGAACGTGAAATGAGAAAAACGATGTAGTTTTACTGAAAAAGCGTATATATTGACAGCATATCCACAAAATAGATATACCGGTACTTTATCATTTGACTGTAAAGGCGATGAATGGCTTCACGTGTTAACGTCTTTCTTTTAATTAGTCCCTGTCAAAGTGTCAAACATAAAATATTCAAATATAATAAATACGGGTTGGAACGAGCCACTCCCATAAACAAAATTCCCAAATACAGAATCATTCAGTACACTAATATGCTGAGTAGTTCTGTCCACCCCTTTCTAATCAACGAGCTGACCCGGGTTACAACCAATTTGAAAAAGTGATTTATTTTAAAACTTATAATGGCAGAATATTTTGTTAATTCATAATACTTTTTAAGTCCCTCTTGTAAAAACTGAAAACATTTACTTTAATGTTTTACTGTTAAAGATGATATTTTAAAGTGGAAAAGAATAACATTGATTGGATCATTGTTTTTAAGGCCGAAACCGATTAGAATCTGTTAGTGTTAAGCCAGTTAAGTGTTGACAAATGGGAGTAATCTTGCTGCAATATCGTCCCATTAGACCACTTTTGGTCCAGGTAGGGTGTCCTGAGTACTTCTGATTGTTTATCTCATCAGCAACTCTCATGGCATTATATAGCTTAGAAAATGGTTTTCATGGTATTTGTTTGTTCTGTATTTAGGGAAGATACCGTTGGTATGATTGAAGTTTTGGCATTGCAATTTGCTTTTCTTAAGCCGTGTGCAAATCATGATTAATGAATAAAATCTGTGTAAACCTATCACATCAAATAACAGAAGTTCCACCATGTTGTAGATATTCGACGGCAACTCGACGCTTGCACCTGTTTTAGCTACGATGTGCGGACACCGAAAGCACGCGCCAATCCGATCCTCCGGGAACGAGCTCATGGTGTTGTTCGAGACGGACTCCACCATACAGGGGTCTGGCTTCACCCTTACCTGGAGTGTAACCCACAGCACGTGTATGTACCACACCTATTCAGGCCTTAAAGGGAGGATTCTGTCACCATCTTGTTTTTATTTACATTGCGTGAAATGAAAACACGCTATATTGTACCGAATTTTACAACTTTCTAATAATAAAATACATACACTGATAGGGTATTCACAAAGTAACGCGTAACATGTCATAAAACTAATAAATATTTTGCTGTAACCCGATGAATGGCTTCAGTTCTCATTGTTCAACAAATGTGCGCGTTTGTTTATCAAGTCGTGAAATATAAAGTCATCAACAAATTACCTTCATTAGTATCTTTCAATTTGACTGTGTTTTAATAAAGTATTAATAGCATATATCCTCTCGAATTACGTTTCCACAAAAAATACCCCGATAGAACCCTCATTTCCTCCTTTCTAAACGGGAAAAGTTTTACACAAGTGAAGTCGTGTAATAATCGTTAGACGTGAAACCATAAACCCACAGTGACATCCCAACTGATGACTTGATGAGAAAGAGCCATTGAATATTTGGGTATTTCGTGAACAAACATATTAGAAGAAAACCCCATAAAATAGTATAAAATATACAACATATTTTATCTACAACATAAGTTTCTTTTCTGGCCTATCACGCAGACGTAGTACGCATACACAGTTGGTATTAACAAGGGTGCTCGGGGCTACGGCAATGACATCCTCAAAAGAATAAAGTTAGGTCAAAGTTGAAAACACCAAACTACCTTTTCAAACTATTTGCTAACCAACAATGTTAAATTACCATTTAGTGATCAGAAAATGTTGGTAACCTTTTAAACACTTCAGAAACCCGTTAGGGCATTGAACATTCAAACGTTTTACTGACGTGAGTTTGCTTCTGCTACAGACCACATGTGTCCAGAGCCATATGAACCATACCATGGAGCCATGAACGGTAACTCCACTTATGTGGGCGACAGCTTCCGGTTCAAGTGCGATCAGGGCTACCATCTGATTGGTCCAGAGGTGATCACCTGTGTCAGTTTTGACGAACACCATGCAGTGTGGAACGAAGGCTACCCTCGATGTGACAGTTCTACAAAACAACTTCCGGTTATAGAAATAGGGTGACATGCGCAATGTGAACTTACGTACAAGGCACACTCGATAAACTGTAATAAGATGCTTGTTCTGATTAAACAAATCGGCATTATTGTCATGAATAAAATCGTGAAACTTTCATGAGAATGTTATCGGGGAATGAACAGCGCCTACAAACGTGAAAATAAAGCAATTAAGAGTTTTTATTAATAAAAACCAAACCAATTACTAAACACGTTGTCATTTATCAATGCTGATACTGCTTTTATATATATGTTGCAGTCTTTAATTTTTGAATGTTTATGTTATTTGCAATATTTATCATCTTCCTGGGTTATATTTTTGTTTTAGAAATACATGCCATTGAGATACATGTAGTAAAACAATTTAACATAGTTATTTTTGTGACCGCATTAGCTGCAATAGTAAACATTCTTGAAGGACTCCTTCACCCTACACCCTCAGAGTAAGGCACCTATCGCCTTTGTAACTACTATTGCAGACACCGTGATGCCAAATATAACTATTATATAATATTGCTATTGCTATTGCTGACTGTTTTGAAATAGAAAATAAACTACCGGGCAAAAGAAAGTTTTCACCTAAGTTTATTTCGATTAATTCAATATTTAAAAGAAATCAGATGTATTTGACTATGACACGATACAATAATACTTATCTGCAGTAGTTTTAATGACTTTGTTGGTGACTGAGGTTAAATTTTAGTTCAAATATCTTTTTGTAATGAAGACAGGGTTAAGAATGAAATTTTCACCAACATGACCCCTGCCCTGTTTAAAATGTTTAAATGTGTGCAGAATCAGGCACATTTATTTATTTTCACATAGGATATGTCTTATATGTCGATGAACAGTTGTGTATCATCAACAATAATTTAAAAACAAAATTAAACTTAAAATTTCATTTTTAAAAAATTAATTAAAAAACATGTAGAAGTATTCTTTGACTGCCAACTAAACACCTGTACTTATCAGTTTTGGATTATGACATCGAAAACTTGAGATATTTCCAATTGAAAATCATACATATGATAAAATCAACTGAGGTGAGTACTTTCTTTTGCCCGGTAGTTTATTTAACTACTTGTGCACAATTTCCAAATTCTTGTGCGGAGGAAAACTTGTATCTGTTTACAAAATGACATAACAAAAATCTAATAAATTCAAATGATATCAGTTTTCATGGATGTTTTAAAATAAAAAAAAGCTTGAGGAGATTAAAATTCCATCCTAGTCTGGGCGATACGACCAGAAACGGTTCATCAATAGCTCGTTATTGCATTAATAATGACATCTCAAACCAGTACTCCAAACCTCTGATTAAAATGTGCAAAGCCGCCCTGACATTGACTTTGAAGCAATGACGTAACTTCCTTGTTAAGAGAATATTTTTATGATTTCACTTCTATTTCTTGAAAAAAAATACGTGGCATTGTGGCATTTATGGCATTGTTCATTAGAGAGAATTGCTGATATTATCTCACAAGTCCCCTTTGTCTGTACGAGACGACAGAGAAATTAACAGTACAGGTACTGAGACATTACAATGAAAATGGAAAATAACATGTCAGCTACTGTCATTGTCGTCAGCATTCTCGGTAAGTCAACTTCGTACTTGACCGTTGCATATATTGACTATTTGTATTTGAAAAAAGTAGTGTGTCTAAACTTAGGGTCACAAATAGAAGAAAAATATACACTTCACATAGTAGTTTTTAATACGATATTATAGTATTTTAACTTTGATATAAAGAAAAGAGTAAACATCAGATGGTTTTGACTCAATGAACCATGGCCTAAACCGCATTTTTAACTATTCAGGCCTGAAAGGCCGGTTGGGCTTATAGCATGGCATGACATTGCGTCCGGCGTCCGTCCATCCGTCCGTCCATCCGTTCGTAAACTTTTCGCTTGTTCGACTTCTTCTCCAGAACCAATAATGGGGTCACAGAGGTCACATCCTTAAAAAACCTTTTTTCATCTTCTTCTCCAGTTCCAAAAGGTCTAGAGAGCTGAAAAGTTGTGTGCAGACTCCTTGGCCAATGGGGATTCTAAATTGTAGATTTCGTGACCCCTTGACCCCAAATGGGGTCACAGGGGTAACATGTTTAAAAACCTATTTTCATCATCTTCTCCAGTTCCAAAAGGTCTAGAGAGCTGAAAAGTTGTGTGCAGACTCTTTGGCCAATGGGGATTCTAAATTGTAGATTTTGTGACCCTGTGACCCCAATCTAGGTCACGGTTCATGACCCAAAAACCTATTTTCATCTTCTTCTAGAGTTTATATGTAAAGCTCTAGAAAAATGAAATGTTGGGTAGAGATTCTTTAATCAAAGGTGATTCTTAATTGTAGGATTGGTGACCCTGTGACTCCTAATTTGGGTCACAGGGGTAATATTATGTTGCTTGTTAACAATGTATTACTTGAGATAACTTAGATATTCAACCTTAGATAATAAATCAATGACATCCTGATGAGCTACAGATCCCATGGCTCTATTGTTCTCTTTAAGAGCGAGAAAGCCTCGGAATGCTGAAATGTGCCATATATATATATATATTTATATATATATATATATATATATATATATATATATATATATATATATATATATATATATATATATATATATATATATATATATATATATATGGCATTATACCACTCAGATATTTCTGTACTGTTTGGGGTTATTTCCTTGAAAAGGGTGGTGTAGTATTGTAGGACTAGATTAGATAAGTTGCAGGAATGGTAGTGTCGGAGATGTATCAACCGGTCGGGATGGATTCCTGTGAGCTGAAGTGTGTTGAGACGAGGGACTGTAGGGCTGCTGTGTACCTAGACGGAGACATTGCCTGCAAAATCTTTATCAAACACAAACCCATCTTATCTGACATATCCGGGTCCTCCATACTCATCCCGCTCACTCGCACCCTGAACGTATGTATAACTCTGATGTTTGACCTCTCGGAAGTGTTAATAATGAGAAAATAGCAAAGTATACGAGGGAAAATAAGTTTTTATCCAATAAAGCTCATGAGTTAGTGTATTATCCAACTTTTAAACCGACAACAATGATTAAGAAATGACATATGCTCTGTTCGTCTTTTACTGGTCTCTTTTTCCACACCTCTTTATTCATAAAACGAACTTTGAGATACAGAGTTTTACTTGGTCGATTTCATAATATGACGAATAACGTTTTAATTGAAAAAATAGTGTTTGAAAACAATTTTCAGTGAGGTTTCTTTAGTTGCAACATAAGTACTCATTTTACCATAAAGTACAACTCTGCAGTGTCGTATACAGCGCATGTTCCAGCTGTGCCTTAACATTTAGCGATGTTATTTGGTCCAACAAACTCTCAAAAGCTGTTACATTAACGCCTACTCAGCAATATATAAGTGTTTCAAAATATTGATAGTAAAGTGTGTGTGTTTGTATTTCAGAGGAAATGTTCAGCTTCATGCACGAATGGCTCATGCATTATCACAAAATCTACAAGTCAAATTTGCCAGGTCAAAGGTTTGAACTTTTGTGTAAAGATGTTTTGCTTAATAAATGCAGCAAGGAAATATCAACAATCCTTGCACTAATCTGCCTTGGACTTGACACTAAATGACTGAAAGAAATGTTTTTCTTAGTCCTTAAAATTAGACAGTCACTTCGTAAACTTTGAAAATATTATCTACAATATGTCTATGTTTGCATTTGTTGTTAATGAATATTCCAGGTATTATTTAGTCCTAAAATAAAAAAAAAACCTTTAAAAAGTATTAAAACGTGTATGGTGGATGTTCA
This sequence comes from Gibbula magus, assembly GCA_936450465.1. NCBI lineage: Eukaryota > Metazoa > Mollusca > Gastropoda > Trochida > Trochidae > Gibbula > Gibbula magus. Next base: position 32,251,936 of record OW388290.1, on the reverse strand, counting down.
AGTCTAAAGTAGATAGTACAATACCCGTTTCCTCTCTGGTTAAACTTAAGGTTAAATGTTGCACTAGTTACTCTCGAAATTACATAGAGGGACAAGTTTAATGCACTGTAGCACGTATTTGAAAATATGTATGCGTTCAAATTTGCCATTTATGATAAAAGACGCAGTATATCTTTACTCAAGGGATAAACTGCCAATTACATGTCAAAATTTTTTGTCACATATAAAATGAAAGCTTCTAGCGGCACTTTAGTTTAATCATCTTTTAATAAATTGAGGATGGGAAATGGATCTTCGTTGCTTAACCGATCCATAACAATAATTGGTTTTAGAACTCTATGTATTTATTGAGAATTATTTGCAATGGGTAACGTTTCTTTTCCATTTTGTGAGATCTCTTTCCATTTGAAAACGTTCTACAGCCCCTCAAAGCAACATCAATAAAAAATCAATAAATGAATTGTCATTGATAGAATGTTTCTCAGCCAAAGTCAATTTCCTTAGATGTGATGTCGGGAGCTATAATTTCAGCTTAGTTGAACATTCTCATATTGAAGGTATCCCAGCCTGCCACGTGCCTCCCCTGGTTAGATACGTACATGTTACGGTCGCTGGAGCCGAGGGTAAGATCACGGAGAGGTACACCTGCTCGCAACGTTACGACGTCGTAAGCAGCCCTGGAACCATGAAGTATGCTACTTGTTCAGCGCAGAAGGGATTGTATACGGTTAGTTTTGAACAGCATGAATATGGGATAGTCAATTTGCGTGAGTTTCTCTCTCGTGTTGATCATACATCCTTGAAAACCCCTTTTTGCAAAAGAAGAGCTCACTGGAGGTATTGGTCATTTGTTCTGACCGTTATATGGTAGAAGAGCTAAACCACACCTTCGACCATCTGATAATATCCAGAGTGACACAGCGACGAGAGATTAGAAGCACATGCCACATACAAACAAATATAACATTGTTACATTTGGGATAACACTACCTTCATTTTACAATTCTTGTACTTTTTCGGGCTGAGTCCTTTGCGGGATAAGTACCCACACCCTCAGAGTAAAGCAACAATCGTCAGCACTGACTGTATCAACAGCTAACCACACGACCACCAGACCTCGAGGCCCGAAAAAGTACAAGAATTTGTCCTATTGAAGGTAGTGGTATCCAAAATGTAACAATGTTATAACGACGATACAGCCTTCGGGTAAAAGGGTCAGTTTCAAGAATTTGTATGGTCTCTCTTCGCGGCTCTGTGGCAGAATCAACGAACCAAGATGAAGGGCCATTTTAAAATAGAATAGGATACAACGTTTTATTTAACACATTGACTCTTTTGAATTAAATATTAACCTTAGGGGTGCAGTTCCATTGGACGGAGTGAGTAAGCGAGTCGTACACATGTAAGATGGTACTGAAGGACGCGTGCAGGTGTAAGTGTATAGCGATCGCAACCATATTAACCATTTTAACCATATTGACAATGTATTTGTCATATCAATAATATGTTTAATTGTATTATGCCTTAATAATGTATATAACATGTTAACCAACTGAAACATTGTTTACTTCATTTGTAGATTTAAAATTTCTCTTTTGCATTGTGTTATGTATTTTAGCCTTGTCAGATATTTGTCGATTATGTGGAGAGGGCTTCTATAAGTTTTATAACTTGTTCCCAATCCATTTCTTAAATGAATAAAATATGTTTTCAATCAATCAACCACTCACAACAAGCGGCCTGGGTACAGTTCCACACACACACACACACACATTTATCCTGAGATAATAAATGTCAAATTTGAGAAAAAAAAATATGCAAAAAACGTGCTCCAGCGCCTTTAAGAAGATTTAAAAACATATTAAGACACCTGGGCCCATATTTTCGAAGCTGTCTTAGTGCTAAGATAGTCGTAAGTCAATGTTGATGAATGGCACTTACGACTATCTTAGCGCTAAGTGAGCATCGAAATAATGGGTCCAGGTCTGGTTTCCTGATTATGGTCAGATTGGGAACTAAGGCCTAAGGTTTCGAAACATTTTTAATGTAAGGTGTTCATTAACAATGGCTAACGAAGATCTTATCACTACGAAAACTCACGCAAGGATATTTGATTTTAAATTTAGATCGATTAGCACCAAGTCAGCAATTACTAAAGAAAGGTTTGAAACACTTGTAGGAGCTGGGTCACAGGCGAAAGGGGCGACCATGGGAAGTGCGGCTTCCTCGCAAGCTGAAGGTCAACATGCACTTACAGATCTGTGGCTACCCGGACGTCTACCATCAGTGAGTTTCGTGTTGGACCAGCTCACAATAGATATATGACAATATCAAATTGATTCAAATCTCTGAGTCATACACGTTTCATGGGTAAATTCAATTATTAAGTTCGGTGGGAATGGGGGCTTGAATTGTGCAGATTTCGCCAAATTTAAATGAAGTTGTATCCCTTGAACACCTTGCTGACCTCGCCATCTGTGTTCCTAAGGGGATGGATAAATTTACACGAAGTTGAATCCCTTGAAAACCCCGCTTACTCCGCCACTGCATGATGCATTAAAATACCTTTATAACTATATACTCGCATCTAAAAGAAACTTGATACCTAACAACAAACTGGTCGTGTGCAGATAAATGGTCGATTGCAACTAAGAACCTTTATAGTTTCAACATAAATCTATTGACAAGCAAATCACAAATGCCAACGGTATTTTAGTGAACATTTCATCATGTTATGATGCGATATTCACAGATAAGGAGAAAATTGTAATTTACATTGTAACAAGACAATAGTTTAACTCTTGTAAAGACTTTCAATTGGTGAATAACACTTAAGCGAGTGTATGGTCTTCACATTCCATACACGCAAACGTTCGTCTGCGCATTGATGTCATCAGTCGTCTGATGACGTAATTGGGAATTCTCTGCCACTCCTCTCAGGAGGATCAACTGTCAACTTGTGTATGGAGGTTGTTGTCGATATCTCATACAGCGAAGCGTGGTCCCGGAAGTACTGTGACATGTCAGGAGACAATGGCAAGGACAGCAGGTTGCCGTTGTGTCGATTGAGGAAGTCCTCGACGATTGGAGCACCATGAGGCTGTTCAACTTACTGAAGACTCACGTGCAGCAGACCCTCAACAGACCGCTCGCGCCTTCAGTTATCCAGACTGACTTTGAGCAAGCCAGCATTGTTGCTGCAGAGACTGTGTTCCCTCAGGCCACGTTGAAGGCTCGATGCCATGAACCACTGCCCAGACGTATGGCAAGCTGATGCCTTCAACGACTACATCGTCGCAACGTGGATGGATGACGATGCCAGGTTCCCTCCCCGACTCTGGAACCACCATGGAACACAAGGACCCCGCACCAACAACAACCTTGAAGGGTTTCACTCTCGGATCGGCAAGACACTGCAGCACAGACACCCCAACGTCTACAGGTTCATCGAACTGATCAAGAACATTGAAAACGAAGAGAAAGCAAAGGTCATCCAGATCAACTTTGGAGCTGCACCACCACCCAAGAAAGCCATCTACAAAAAGAAGGAGCAGCGCTTGGCTCGTCTGAAGGATCAGCTTCGCCGTGGTGAGAAGTCACCAATGCAGTTCCTGGATGCAGTCGGACCTCTCATGATGATAAAGATGTGAATGAAAGCAGAGATTGAACAATGAACAATGATAACCAATGTTGTAAATTATTGTAAATAAGTTATTGTAAGTTATTGATATGATGTCAGAATCATATTATATATGAAGAGATACATAATGTACAAATTGTTATGATCACACTATGAAAGAATTCATCAAAATGATGAAAAAATCCAAGAAATCCAAGAAACATATGATTAAAAAACATGCACAATACATGTTTACACAACAACCTGTATTTTGTCTTCATTTCCTTGCGGCCGTTCCATTATATTATGAGGGTTCATAAATGTTGTTGTTTTAGCAGTTCTGCGTTTTGCAGTTCTGCGTTTTGACAGGATACCTTGCAATGTGCATGTGGAGCAACCGAAGGTTATGCAGTGTGATCATGAGAAGCCCCCTGTCGATCATGCCAAAGGCCGTTCACTTTGTTATACTGTTAGTCTTAACTTTCTTCTGGTGGTTATCTAATGACGCTGATGACAGAGGACTGTAGGGAGACCTTTTATATCATACCTTTATACAATTTTTGTTATTATTTATATATGTATATATCATATCTGTTCAAACACACTGCATATGGGGTTTTCAAAGGAGCTTTTTTATGATATATCGAAATCAGGTTAGTACAAGATGTTGTCGGAATGATTGGACTTTGACTCGTTATCGTGCTGTAGGATGTCATAAAACAAGCCAGAGAAAACTGTTACTCTCCTATCTCTCCTGGTTATGGAGATTTCATTTCCTCCATATAGGTTTTCGTTCAACCCTAATGAAAGGGAAGGCCATACTGCTACACATCAACCCCCGTTTCAGTGTGTGGGGGCAGAGCCAGGAGGATAAGCTCTACCTGAACGACTGTCTGCATGGAACATGGGGACGAGACGTGGGGTGGGATAACCCCTTCGCAGCCAACTCTTCCTTCTGTCTTACTGTCTTCAACTCCAGGAACTCATACATGGTACGTGAGTCTTAGTATAACCAAGAAGAAATGATTGGTAATAAAATGTATGTTATAAAAACATAAATTACGCCAAAAATAGGATTTGCAGTAAACTCTACAGAAGTGTCCGTAAACTGTCACTGATTACAGTAGGTTTGAGAAAACTTATTATTTCAGTTAATGGTCATTTTCAAAACATTGACGTTTGAACCTGTCTGAAGCAAAGTACAAAACGACCCTGTCTCGAACCTACAGGGGGAAATCTTTGATTATCTTATTTCAATTTCAGTTTTAAAGGTCAAACTGACTGTCTTTTATCAGTCTTAGTCAGATCTGCATAGTGCAACTTCCTAGTTTTTGCAAGTGTCTCAATCAATGGGGGAAGATATGCCTAAGCGTATCCTTAAGGTTGGTTGCGTGATGTGAATACGCTGAGATTGGATTCCAAACGTTTAACTCATTCACAAAGACAAAACTTGTAAAGGTATATTATTTACATACTCTCCGTCTCGTTGAAAACTCACCGTAGCCATTAATTACCTCGCAGGTAATCACTCGACCAGATGTAACACTGAAAATATGATCCAAGTTTCCCTGATTACATGATTCTGCATGGACACAAGTTTGTGCAGCTCTCAGAGTTATTGAGTTTGTGTTGCTATTCTACCTTCGACCGCATTATATCTCTTCCTTTTCCTTCTCTAGCCTTGTTCTTCTCTCTTTCCAACTTTTTGGCGTGTCATGCTTTCACGTGCGCCAGTTATTTTTCTCGACTCGGCGGACTGACTACAATTACCCGGGAGCATCGTAGGACAAACATTTGGTTGTCGGACTGTTGTTTCGCCTCTCCTTGATGTCGTTAGGCAGAAGACATTGTTGGACCTTTACCTCAGGCTATCCAACGCCTAGGTTGAGGTAGGTGTGCTGCAGCCAGGCGTGCTTCTGACTGATTGTCTTACACCCTTATTGCCTGAGTCCTTGGTTGACAACGTTGTTTAGGCAGGCGCTGTTGTCTGCACTGTTGGTCGAAGTCGTTTGCCTTTGTGACACCCTCACCTCATTACGGTCATGATTGGTTTTGTTGTCTTTGCGACGCCATGGCATCTTCCTACTACGTGTTTTGTGGGCGTTGTGGGAAGAGCAAGTCATCCCTCTATGACCACCACTCCAGCTGTCGACGTATTCCGAGGAGGACCATTGTGAGGAGTGTCTTTCCTTCACGCTGGGACAGCACAAGGCCATCAAGAAATCTTAGCTTGGCTCCCCACACGTACAAGGACAGTCGGTCTGCATCGTCTGGCTCCCCGGCTTCTTCCATCGTTGTTTCTCCAGCGTCGGACCTTCTTTTTTCTGATGCCCAAACAACGGGTGACCTTCGGACCATTCTGAGCCGTCATCTCCCGGTTTGGAAGGGGAAAATTTCATTGATCCCTTCACATCTCTGCTGATTCTGCTTGTCACCAATATTACCGCCAACGAGTCGTTACAGGACTCCAGGGAACAGATGGCAGCCATTGCGAATAGGTCTGTAATGAGGAGGTGTCACACGTCAGACGGATGGTGTTCTACCCACACGTCCCTTCCATAATTCGATGAAAGAATTCAGTTCTGCCATCACCTCTTCCGCACCCGGACATCTGATGCCTGCTCTGGTGCTGACTGACCGTAGGCACTATTCACTGCAAGCACTGATCTACCCGTCACCTTGACACTACCGACCTTGGACGACGACATCCATCGTGTGACAGCTCCGTTGATCTCCCATGTCGGACAGCCACCTCACATATCTTGACAAAGGAGCCAGATCGATCATGGGGATGGCCAACTTCATCGGCCAAGCCTGTCAAGATAAACAGTGTTTGCCGAGCTGGCCAGGATGGAGGACACAGCCAAGTGTCTCTACCGCAAGTTTGGCTTGGTGGCGGGGAGCGTGGCTCAGCTCTACCTCAGTGCCGCTCGAATTTTCGTCCGACTAGACTAAGCAGTGTGATGGGTTCCTTTCTTGGACAGGCATCTGGGCACAGAACAGACGTAGGCATGTGGACTTCCACACAATTGGAACCTTGCATTGATCACTCGAAGATCTGCTTGTTCACACAGACAGCTCGACTGCGGCCTGAGCGTTCAACAATCACGGATCGACTGGTGATAGAGCTTTTTCGCTTGTTGACAATGTCTCAACCTCTTCCTCCAAGTGGTGCACATCCCAGGTGCCAAGAACGTTCTTGTTGATGCTCGGTCTTGGCCAGACAGGCCTCTGTCCTTTTTGTGACATGGATAAATCCCAAGCTCTTGACATACGTATCTCCAGTCCCCGATCCCGACATCTGGGGTCAAGATGGGCTGCTTCGGCTGCCAGGATTTCGGAATTGTATGCTCTACAGGAGGGCTTCCTACGTTTTGAAGTGAGCGATGGGCACCTGACTTCATATGTAAGATCAATGCTGCCGACAAGCGCGGCAGGACCTTCAACATTACGTCTATCTTCTCTACGACTGATCCCACAGATGAGGGGAATTACCTCGTCTGCCCTGTTCGGCATTTACGCATATACATGGACGCAGGATATTTGTCCCTCACTCACAAACGAGTGTTAAGGACATAGACAAGAGGCAGTTGACCTTCCTCTTCCTGCTCGTTCCAACCCTCATAGTAACATCCCTGTGGCGGCCATCATGGCTGGCTGTTATTGCAAGACTGGTACGGTGTTCACTGAAGGTGTGGTGAGATTTCGACCTCAGTTCTTTGCTCAGCAGAGGGCTTTTGCAGTGCCTCCATCCATATGTTTCCTGTCCCCACGCTGGGATTTTCACTCTCGATGTGTGTTATTGCTTATTGCTTATTGCTAATTGTACGTTATTTGTTATTTGTCGTATTTGTTTGGCGACACTCATGGTTGCTTTCCCCCTCGATTGTCGAGGAGGTAAATCTTACACATACGGTTAAAGAGAGCCTTCTAGTTTCAGGTCAGTATCTGTTACCGGCTAACTGTGACTCTATCTACCTTACTATTTGCCAACCCCCTCTATTTCTGGTCTAATGAATTGCCCTTGGACTAATGAATCAACGAGAGAATGTAAATAATAGAACGTTTTTGAGTAAACAGCATTATTTATACTCACCTTCGATAACCGGTTTTTATCTCGACATGCTCACTGTAAACATCAAAAAAAAAGAACAAAAAAGGTTAATAATACTAATGGAAAATTAATAAAAAATCTTATCTATTTATTACTTGATTCAGGTATGTGTTAAAACAAGTCATGTTTAATTAGAAACATCACATACTCAATGTGCCTTTGATACATGTAAGTCATAATTCAAAACTTATTTGTGGTTGGACACAATCTCACCATAAGGGCGGAAATACTTTTAAAAATAAATATATTAATAGCCCTTTGTCAGAGATTAAAGGCGCTGAAGCACACCATTGTAACTGAAATAAAGTGATCTCACGAAAAGGTAAATAGGTGTTATCGATGGCTGAATAACACTAATGAATCAATAAAAAGATATCTAAAACGAATTGCCTTGTTCGGTTAAGCCATGAGAGTCAAGTTCCCTTCGAGCGGCCATTTTAAAGATCTCACTGATGTAGCAATACCTAAACACTCAGTGTAGAGTTTTAGTTATGGTAACATGATGGAATGGTCAACCATCTTGCTGTCTAAACTCTCGAATTTGCACAAGACCTACAAATCTACCAAATTCCACGCCACTGTCCGTTTATATGTCGTACCATTTTCTTCATGTATGGATAACCGTTTCTGTGGATACGGCTTATCGGGATGTGTAATCAGATGTTTTACCCTCCAAGGTAACAATTTATTGTATAAACTTTAAATAACAATGGCAAAATTTGAGAAAACAAAATTTGCAAAGAACGTGCTATAGCGCCTTTAAGCATCCATGTGTTTGTTCACTCCCCAGATCAACGTTAACGGGAAGACCGTGATCTTTAAGAAGCGGAACTACGACGTGGCCAGGTGGTTAAGCGCGTCACATGAGATCACACTGACCACCGTCGAGATGGGGAAGGGGCGGTATCATCTTTAACATCCGGGTACTTGAACACAGAACATCATGGCGCCAGGATTGAGGAATATGCGGAGATGAATGACGTGGCGAGAGTCCTTTCTTTGCAAAGGAATAATACATAAAGTGTCAACTGTTCTGCCCATTCCCTCCCAATAAAGAGATAACTTCCCACGTATGTCATCGACCTGTTACGGTTGGAGCATATTTCGCGATTCTCCCTTGAAAGTTTGCAACGCGGACAGCGACCTTGTATCCCACTACCCAAAACTCAAACATATCCGAGTGACTTTGTCGTGTAAATAGTGAATCTCACCCAAGTGTCTCTAATATCAAATATCAAGGAATAAACATCTACGTCTTGTCATGGTTAGCTTTACCTTAATCAGCGAATGTTGATATGTGTTGATATTGATATGATATCAGAGGGCACGAGGTTCAGATTTTATTTATCATTCAAAATAATTCTTTAACAATTATAAGCAAAAGAATGAACATTTCGGCAACACAAAACTGTCATTTGCTTCCTTCACCAGTGATCTTAGTGAGGTCACAACATTGTGACGTCATTAGCATTATGGCATTATAGCATTCTTACGTCATCGACTTTATAACGCCTTATCATTGTCAGTAGTGTTCTCAGTGATACCAAAGCATTGTGATGGCATTAACTGATATTATTAATTAACTGTCAATGTTATGGCACGTATACGGTATTTACGGCCTAGTCCATATGATTCAACAACTGGGCCAATACAGGGAAACTGGGCCAATACGAGAGACCTGGTCCAATATGAGTTTGAGCATGCGCAGTTGCACATTTGGTGAAACGCCAGAGCAGCTGCTTCACAACTTTGACGCGTGGTATCTGCTCACCAATCTTGTTTATATTTATTATTTCAATATTAATGAGATGTTTAGTGTTGTGCAAATAGAATGAAAAGAAGTTAATTAATAAAATTGTCATTCATTAAGCATTTCCGTATTGGCCGAGTTACAGGTCCTCGGTCCGTTGTATTGGCCCCCGACTTCGTCTCGGGCCAATACAACGGACCTCGGACCTGTAACTGGCCTAATACAGAAATACTTAATTAATAACATTATAGTATAACCCTCTAGATAATATTGTTTAATTCTGATTGGTCAATGGCTCATACATACGAAATCGTGTTGGATGATTTGCGGTGGAGTACCAACCGTACAATTGACAAGCTAAACGGGTTTTACTAGAGATGACGTTGACCTTTGATGGAACACAGGGGCTTATATTGCTTGCTTGCTGCAAACAGTTCCTTGGTCCAATAATTCGATACGATACATCCGATTCTAATAAATAAAGAAAGAGATCAAACGCGAATTTTACCCCATGCTCAAACAAGTCCACATTTCAAAATGCAACCACACATTTTATACGTAATACATACTACAGAATTAAAGCCGAGTGATTTCTCTTATGATTAAAACAAACCTCAACAAAATCGGTGCAGTATTTCTCTAGTTGTGACACTTGAAACACGAATTTTTACTCGTGAAACTTGAGTTGGCCAAAATGGTGTCTCAGAAATACATCGATAAAAATCGAGGAAAAAGTAGATATTTCATTCCTCACAAAAACCATCAATCTCAAAAAGAGTTTTCTGCTATCACTTTACATCCCTGATACATGTGTCATACCGTAGCAACTTTTTTGCAACTTTATAGTAACTACAAGCCTTCCAGCGACCTACACCATCTTGGAGGAAGTAACCTACATATCCAACGCACTAATTTAACAGCTCTCAGCTGGTTGGCTATATGTTTATATCAATCAGCTGAGAGCAGTTAATCGAGTCCGTATCTGTAGTTGGAAATGTAGGTTAATTCCTCCAATATGGTCTAGCTCGCTTGAAGATTTGCTTGTATTAAGGTTAAGGCAACTTGATGAGGCTATACAATATTGCGAAAATGATGTGTATGCCGAATTGCCAATGTACAAAGTAAATGGAAATGTTGCCTTTTTAGGACAAAATCTTCGATTACTAATCAAACAATAAGATGTTCAATTTGAATGTCTCAAAGAAAAGAAACCGTACTTCGATCATTTAAGTTGTGTGATGTATAGTGTGATAAAAATACCTACATTAATTATTTATGAATAAACATATATTATATATAATCTATCTTTTGAAAATAAAAAAAATGTATTCAACTTCCCCGATTTACTTGAACTTTTATTGAATTATATTATGAATTTAAGTAAAACGTTGAAGAGAGTTTGTCATTGCACGATTCCAGAAATATTTATGAGAAAGTGTAGGCCTACACATATAAAACAAATTCCCTTAAACAAGCAGTGATACTTTTATTATCATTTGCGATTATAAAAAAATAGCGTCATTTACTTGCCGCGATCGTTTTGTTCCGGTGATGTAACCGGATGTGACGTCGACTGGGGCAAACAAACGTGACGTAACAGCCACGTGACAATGTAAACAACACAGCGCTTTACTTCGGTGATCGCTTTTTGACGATTTGGGTCACAAATAAAGTTAAACTGAGAGTGAAATTCGAATATCTGCTGTATGAAAGTATAATGGCAACGAGGAAGTAGCTAAATCTTTGTTTTGGTACATAATTATGAGAAGAATTTATGATCCGAAAGGACATGTCAAATTCTGTGTAGGAGTCGTTGTCCTCTGTCGACACGGAATGATTTCGGTAACACTGTGTATCATTGTACACCGGAAGTAGAGAGGTGTACATCGATGATATGTTTGTAGAGAGGAGTAGTAAACAAAACACACGGTATGTTACAGCCGATCTATCCTATTGCTAATTAAGTTTTGTACACAGTAATGAATGTATTAGGAAAATGATACATTTTGTGAATGCTGAAGGTTGTTTCAATGTACTACGACATATATAAATAATCCAAAAACTTGCTTTGCTCATCGACCCTATCGACAATTGTGATGCGATTGAGATGTTTTACACGAAAACTTGACCAACATACATGTATATACAATTTTTAAATAAGATTCGCTGGTATGCATAAAAAAAGAACCAATGCCTAGGGAATGTTTTCAGGTTGTTTTCTAGAGCGGTATGTTGTTTTTTTCCTTTCGTAGCTTGTGTATTGTTTGTATAATAAATTGCTGCTTCGCTGTACAGTTTGTAGTTTTGGTTGATGTACCGCTTGTAGATTTACATAAGTAATCAACAAAACATTTCTGACACACAAAAGCAATTCTTCACGTACAATATATTGTTTCTGCATCATTTACAGGTTATGTTCAATATAAACGTACTGTGTATGTTAGCATGAGCTTCCCACGAAATAGGCTCGTTAGTTTCTGAAACTTTTAAAAACAAAACACAAAAAAACTGATGACTCATTGATGGCCAGGTTTGAACTACGAAAGAATATGATTCGTATGGTTGCAAAAATGTCCACGAATATATGACCAGAGCACATCCGTTAAAACAGCAAAAATGCGATATTCCAGATCGGAAACTGGTCAGCTGACAACATTGAACGACAGATTTTTTTTTTTTAATTGTCAATATTCCATTAACTGTTCTGTCATACAAGGGGGCGCGCATTTCTGTACTCCGTTTGACATCATCCGTCAATGATCTAGATTTACCTGTGTTTACTTGCATGTTAAAGTCTTTACCGTAATTTAGAACCTAATGGACTTCTCCAAGAAAGACATACTAACAAGCAATGCCTTATACTCACATTTAATCAACGGCAACGCTTCTTTTCTATGTAACAGCAACTTCCATTCTATATATTATGCTCTCTCTCTCGCACTCTTTCTCTCTCATTTAATGTGACAATTGATAGAAGACCAATTGCTAGATCTATCCGTTGTTACCCAATGATATTTTATTATTATCTTATTACTTTCTATACTCTTCTGATCATTTCTGTTTCACCGCTGAGTAAAGGCTCCCCCTAAATGTATCGATTAGCATTTGACTAATGAGTAACGGAACGAGTAACATATCTGTTTTATGACAGGATACCCTCGACTACAAAGCGAGCTTCAGTAAAAGTCTTTGCTGTGATGCTCAATCTTTTCAGAATCACGATTTTGGCATGGTTGATAATGTCATAAAAAGTATATCCTTCTTGTCACAGTTCTTAAAATATACATAATGAATAATTTGTTTATAATTTGTCACCCCTTTGAGACCTCGAAATGAAGGATACTGATGATACAGATGATTTACATTATTCCGTAAAGGTACTACCAACGGTACACAGAATTTCTACAAACTGTACACAAAGGAAAATCCACACCGATGTTTAACAGACTGAAATAACAAACTTGAAAAGCATATTGATAGAATTCACACGGCGTTAGGTAAATATGGTGCTTAGTAATGACATTTCTCGTGTGAGTGAAACAGAATGTAACATATATTTTTAAGAAATGATCAAATATGCTATTTTCCTCCTCTCTACAAACATATCATCGATGTACCTCTACTTCCGGTGTACGATGATACACAGTGGGTAAGTGGGTCTTTGATGTCTTTCTTCTAACGATGCATACTTTGTTATGTGTATGGACATGTTCTTTCGAAAATATAAATATTACTTGAATTTTCGAGGAAAACAACATTATCAGTCTCTAAAAACCGTGGCTCTCGTCGAATGTGTTTTGCAGATCCATTTTTCGATACGCGCTCACAATCTTCCAAAGTGATTAAGCAATTTGTCTGGCCCGCAGTCAGTCTCTCAAACCGTGGCCCTCGTCTAGTGTGTTTTGCAGATCCATTTTTCGATTCGCGCTCACAATCTTCCAAAATGATTAAGCAATTTGTCTGGCCCGCAATATCCACATTTGATAACCATGGTAATTTTTACTAGCCTCGGACTGAATGACTGGTGTTAATTTTAGCCCTGAGATTCATTAACATGTCAATTATGAGAACTTATAATTAATTTGCAGTATTTCTTTGGTAAAATGTGAATATGTGGATGACTCGCCTTTTTAAAAAAACGTTTATAATTGATTTGTCTTCAACTTCAGGAAATTATTTTTTAAATATCGACATTTGCTTTCAATGAAATATATTAGACAGATATCTAAATTCAAATCCATATAACAATGTAGTAGAAATAGCTACTGGTATTTTAAAAAATACAAATTAGAAGCCATGAGTTAGTGATCATGAATGTATATGCATATTTAAATTTTCAAAGAAATGGCTTTCCATAAAGGATTTCAATATTTTGTTTGATAACTATGTATTTGTTTGTGATGAAATTAGACTGAGGTTGTAGATGTTTAGAATTATTTCACTTGGCTGACATAAACATATCAAAGGTCCTATACGAAATACAAAAAAACCCAACATGTTATGAATTAATCAAGTGTAAACATATGCAGCATCAAGAAATCCCTTAGGAATGGACTGTATGTGCAGTAAAATATTCGTGCTGAAGGTGTGATCCTTTGATTTATATATATATATATAAACATTGTCATAAGAAGTGATATATGCTGAATGTGTGAACTGATATCTAAATCCTTCTCTTCTCTTGGATATGAGAATGTGCCAATGTTTTAGAAATATTGTGTTCAACTTTGCAGCAAACTTGGGCTGTCTCAGAGAAAGACTACACAAAACAGTGCAATAGTAAATCAAATTAATATTCAATTTAATTATGAGAGTAAATAAAATCAAATATTTCCAAAATTATTTCATGTGCACTGGTCCTATGTAATTCCCAAAATTCCAACACTTACACAAAATAATGTTCAATACATGTATACTTTGTTGAATAAATTTGGTTCTTATAATTGTTGTTTGTTTTATTCATGATTAAAAAGTGGAAATGCAATATTGCATCTTAAGTGTATTTAATGTCACAATAAAAATAGAAAACTTGAACATAATTTGTTGTCAGAATTCTTACGTCTGTTTCAAGGTAAGTTTATTTGATATACAGGTTGGTGTAGGCAAATGTAAAAAACACAAGTTATGCTTACATAGGTATTTACACTCTGTTACACATCTATTTTATAGAAATAAATCTCTTTGTCCCTTTGGATAATTCTATTCACAAATTTATTCATTTGCATTGTGATGAAGTATTTTTTTTATATATCATTTGATCAGATATATATACTTGACAAAATATAGTCAGGAAAATATAATGTAAACTTTGAAATGAATAATAATTATCTTGTTATTAAAATAACATATCAATCACCAAAAATTCCATTATTCTTACTTATTTTATCCACTAAAACACAGATCAGTTAGATGCAATATTTCCATTCTTTCTTTCAATGTCTTTCAAAATATTTGAAACGATATCACTACCATTACATTATTTCTATTGCAATACACTATTCATCCTAAAACAAAATTGGGTACGAGTGTGGATGTGCATAGGAGTTCACTGCATCCCGAGAAGACATCACGTGACCATGCAGGTACGGTAAAGTTATTTCGCCAAAAATGAAATAACCTATATGCATACACTATTAATGATGTATCTAAAATACGTAAGTTTGCCAGATATGTCAGCACTGAAACACGTATGATATCAGCTGTTCGGTTAATTATTTGGAATTTACTTCCGGGTTTAGTAAGAACCATTTTTAAAACTTTATCGCTGATATTGAGTATATTTCTTTTCTGTTTCTCTTCAAGTTGTCATATGCAAATATCTTGCAAGTTTTGACATTAAATAGTCGACTGGTATGATTCCTATTGCCCGCGCAGTTCACTAGTCTGATAGTGTTAATGATAAGGCAGCCGCCATTTGCAAGGCTTTGTTTTCAACAGTTGACTTCAAACATTCCTTCGGAGAAAATCGAGATTTCCCCGGTGTTTTCCGTAAAACAAGATGGCCGACACGTCAAAAAGCGACGTAAACAGACAGTTTTCTGACTTTCTTTTACGATTTGCTAAAGTCACACATAATTTCAATGGTAATGGGATACGAGAATTTGTTGTTGATAAACCGATTCACATAATTTCCATGTCTTTGCAATGTGCATGTAAACCATAGGCAGTTACTTGAAAGAAATTGGAGCAAAATCATCCGGGACTTGCTCTTTAATGTATACCTATTCGATTGATTATGAAGCATATGTAGGTTTATCTGTGGAAGGAAGGCATGTACATGGTTCACTGTGATGAATACACTATCAGGGTCCTTATTCACGAAACGTTCGTAGGCCTACGAACTACATATGCCCATTCATAACATATGGGTTACGATCAAAGTTAAGAATTCTAAAAGCTGCAACCGTTTCGAGAATAAGGGCCCAGTACATTGAGTATAATACATATATAAGTCTTATTGCCATTTAAAAGTTGATAATCGAGTGAAAGGTTGGCGTGTTGAATAGCCACGCGGATAACGTTTGGATGTGAAAATTTTCTGAAACTGCAGTGCAAAATTATGCACTGACTTGGTACAATAACATGTTAGCTCGTTCAGCTGTAAAATAGTTTAGAACTGAAAAGTCATGTGTTAACTGACGTTGAGACCCAAAATAACACAAAGCTCGTTTCACTGTAGATGTTTCCCAACATGATCACGTGGTTAAATCTTTACTATAGCTGTGTTCAGTGGTCACGTAGGCCTACTTTATTCTTATTTTCGATAATATGAAGAGGCCAAGCATGATTGATTGGAAGTTTATTTTGAATATTCCAATTCTAATATAGGGTGAAATCCCAACATTGTATGAGGTTTGAGGCGTTTGCGTCTCCAACCAATAAGATATAGTTTATAGAAAATGTGTTCTTTATCAGTGGTAAATATATAAATAAAGACAAAATTAATACATACGTTAAAACAATGGCAAGGAGAACATTGTAAACACTCTGTTTTTTTGCAGATATGTATCTACTAATATATTAGTAAAGATTAAACCTGGGACAGTTTACTTAAGTTTTAGAATCAGTTTTAAAAAATTGTTAATTCTATTATTTTCAATTTATTTTCATAATTTACAAACACCATACATGAGACGATCCTTATTCTTACTGACATTCTCTCACGTTGAACAAGAAATCGATATCTTGAAGACAAGCAGAAAGCTAGAGATAAAGTGAATTGCCTCGTCTTGTACTCAATGGCTCTAATCCAATACGTTATGAAATAATCTTTTCCCCGCACACTAATATCCAAATTCTGACAGTCCTCCGCAAATCATTACTGTGAAATTCACGAGGACAAAATCAATTCCAAATATTATCAAATGAAATAAATGTAAAATAAAATGTGAAATTTTAGGATTGACATGAAACCCTTGTGATAATTGTTATTTCCAACTGTTTATTGTTTGCATCTTTGGAATATAATTTGAAAATTGAAATTTGCCACTGCGCATTAACGTTGAAAGTGCTCTTTGCTGAATGTCACCCGTGAATCCTTAAATCCTATGGAGCCCTGATGTGTCCATTCTCTGAAGAATGGCGCCGACTGTCCTGCTCACCTTTACCTGTCTTCTTGTCCACATCTTCTCCTCAGGTAGGATCGAGATGACGTATTACATATTTTGGGTGCTATTTTGTTCCTTTCCGCCAATTTCCATTAGAGGCTGATCAGATCCTAAACAAGCACGAACACATCGTTATTTGTGTAAATATGTAAAGCCCGAGATAATATGTGTATCTGCTTAAAATACGCATGGATAATTCAGATATACGTCTAATAAATTAAATCTATGTTTGACAGATACGTAAATTTTTCTCAGAGAACAGAGTCAGATTCTATTTACATACGTTAACGTAATTGCCAAATACTGTTCAGCTCTACATATCCGATCTTTACATCTCGAACAGCATTAGCTATCTATATTGAAGAAAAGATTTTCGAATTTTTCAAAATGAGCCACCGTTGATATCATTGTCCATCTTCGCGGGGCATTTTCTTTTACAGCAAGCCCTGAAACAATGTTTATTTCATGACATTCTACTTCTCATATAATTAATAAAGCAGATCTAGGGAGTAGTATAGAGACTAAGGTTTTTGGACCAGCCCAGCCCATGTATTTTCAATGGGGCTTTCCGAGCCTCTTTTGAGATGGGAGGCTCGCATGGATGTATATTAATAGATAATCAAGCTTCCTTGGATCTCATCACCATCGTAGTCTTTGGTTCTATACAGAGGCAGTCCATCCCGCAGTATTTTCTGGGAGATGATGAATATTTCTTCTGTCAATTTCTCGTCGTATTCTCGACTGAATATATTCCAGAGATGAGTGAGTCTAACTTTATCTCCTAGTTTGAATCTTAAACGCTTCTTCATCATTTTCTTGGTACTAGTTTTCTTGGGCCAATAAATACGCCACCAGATATTAGTTTCCTTGCCCTTGGTCACTTTAGACGGACCCAAACCAATCGTCCTATGAAAAGTTTCATTGTAAGTCAAATTTCAGTAGGTGATTTATATATCTATAGGACTGTTTATGGATGAAAAAGCGATAAAATCGGGTCTTGATGGTTTTCAGTACACGTTCAGCCACTGATGCTTTGGTTTCGTTGTTAGTGAGTAGATGTTCAATAGCTCTCTTCTTCAGGAGTGACTTAACTTCTTTAGCACGAAACTCTTGACCTCAATGACTACTAGTACATAAACCGCTCCATTATTATACTTTGAAAACTTGACCATATCCATGAGATCAGCTGACCATTGGTCGTCTATCCCTGTAACTATCTTATTTCTAGCAAAAGTTATTCTAACGGGACGTTGAAGACTGTAAGCTTCCTGTCTCTGTAGCCACTTTGTAATCTTGTATTTGCTCAAAACATATTTTCCAGCTCTTCTTACATATCTATATAACTTATCAGGACAAGATAAGCTAGCAGGATGTGAATGGTCGTAGTAGATCTTCTTTAAATACTCTTCCCAGGTCATGTTTACTTGTCGACTGTCTAATCTCAAAGGGAAGGACTATATACAGTATTTCAGTTCATTCATCTTCCTCTTGCATGGTGAGGGTGGTGGTGGTAGTGGTGGTTGTTGGTCCTGAAACCGTTGAGGTGAAAGAATGGTTAAGTAGTTTTGGAGACGAAGGGGTTGTTGGGGCTGCAGGAGTCAAATGAGGAGGAGGAGGAGGCGGAGGAGGAGGAAACAAAGGAGCAGCAGGAGCTTGAGGAGATTGATGAGGACCTAAGATATTTGATGGAACTGTCTCATTATTTGCTGGAAAAGTGGAAGATGCTGAGGGTTGATGGATAAAATGTAGTTCTCTCATATGCCGTTAATGTTAGATGGTCCTTTTTACATATTAGGCAGGAATACATGTTGATGGGTTGATGTTCAGAACTTAAATGATGCCACCCTTAATATTCTCAACTTTTATAGTTGATTAATTCTCAAATGTCCATAGGCCAGGCTTATAATCCCATCATCCAGGTATCGCTTGTCAACAAAGGGACTTAATCCTAGCTTGTTTAGCTGGATGTTGTAGTGCTTGTGTCCATAGCTCCTGATCTGAGTCATTTTCGACATGTGTGTTTGCTTCTCCAATAAACACTGTTTATTATGGTTATGTTTGGTGACCCTCTTGATCACTGACTTTTTTTTAATGCCTTTGGCCGTTTTCCTCTCCACCAATGATATTTACCTGTCTCTTTATCCTTCACTTCATGCACGAGAGAATACATTTTCGACTTTAGACCCACAAATTCGTAGATTGGCAGACCACAAGTCTCGTCCTTCATTTTCCCCAAAACCTTCTTGTTCTCCAAGCTGTACAAAGTATGGTCAGAAGGGTAATCCGATGTGTCAAACAGATCTTGATCCTTTGCCATATCATCATAGATTTTCTCCGTTTGGATACAGTAACACAGAGAGTCTGTGTCGGTGAATAACAGGCAGGCTTCGGTACCATAGGTTGACTTGATGTGGTTGGGAAGGAAATCGTACATCAAAATCTTCGAGATGTCCAATATGGAAAATCCCACATAGATTGGTCTTTTGAGGTAGAGGCGTTGCTTCAGCATGTGGATGGCGACCAGATCCTCATTAAAGATTCGGAAGACATGGAAGCTGGGCTTGGCAACTAGTTTCTGAGCCTTTTTCTCACCCTGAATCAACTTGACATCCACTCTTTTTCTCAAATTCTCCATCGTCTTGCCAAACACCGAATTATTCATCTGTTTGAAAAAACCCTTCTCAAACTCGTTCTTGGCTTGTTTCCTCATCTCTGTGTTAAAATGAAAGTATGGCTTCAACCACGGTTCTTGTTTAAATTTCAGCACTCTGTGTACCTTGGTAACACGCATGCCTAAAGAGAGGTAAAATTTTAAATTTCTGTAGTGACCCGAATATTTCTGTTTCGATTGTAGGTTAGGAACAAGTTTCTCTGTGATGGTTCCTTTGAGTTTGAGCTCTTCTAAGAGCTTGGTAGCATAGGGCGAAAGCATGTCCTCCTTAAGCATCAACTTCTCAGGGGCATGGGGAAATTTGTTGTGGCTATCATGGAGCTCCTCAGGATACTCCAAGTCCACCTAAAAATATATATCCCTCTGGGGCATCATCTGATATTTGGTCGAGGTTAGGTATTACGTTCACCCATTTGAAGCCAGAGACGGGAAGTGTTTGCAACATGGCCCATCCATAAAGATTGTTGGCATCTAAATACACGATGTGCTTGTTTGCCTGGTTCGGGTTATAATCAGGAACTCCAC
This sequence comes from Gibbula magus, assembly GCA_936450465.1. Taxonomy (NCBI): domain Eukaryota; kingdom Metazoa; phylum Mollusca; class Gastropoda; order Trochida; family Trochidae; genus Gibbula; species Gibbula magus. Next base: position 32,231,650 of record OW388290.1, on the reverse strand, counting down.
GATCATAAGCTTTGGTATAACAGTGTGTAATCATGGAAATACCTCCTCACAGTCCTTGCTCGATGAACAGATGCATGTCAATATCCGTGGCTGAAAGTGTACTGAAAACCACCAAGACCCGATTTTATTGCTATTTCACCCATAAACAGTCCTAAAGATATTTGAAATACCTTCTGAAATTTTACTATAGTTACAATGAAACCTATCATAGGACGATTGCTTTGGCTCCGTCTAAAGGAAACTAATATCTGATGGCGTGTTCATTGGCCCAATAAAACTAGTACCAAGAATATGATGAAGAAGCGTTTCCGATTCAAACTAGGAGATAAATTTAGACTCACTCATCTCCGGAATATATTCAGTAGAGAATACGACGAGAAATTGACAGGAGAAATATTCATCATCTCCCAGAAAATACTGCGGGATGGACTGCCTCTGTACAGAATCAAAGACTACGATGGTGATGAGATCCAAGGAAGCTTCTACCAATCCGAACTTCAAAAGGTGGATCAACGAGATGATGATGCATGGGAAGTAGAAACGATAAGTTCAGAAGAAAAGGACCTAATAAACATCATTATGTTAAATGGCTTCATTGGCCTAAGAAATTTAATTCTTGGGTCGAAGCTTCTAATGTCCAGACACTGTAAATAAAGTAAGTAAAGCTGCACGAGGATGGTCCCCCGCAGAAATATCTTGTATGTTATATGGGGATGTTTCTTTTGTACGTGAGTTTATTTGATAAGAGAATGTTATCAGTTTTACTGGTGTAGAGGAATGGGGTTTCCAAAGTCCTGATGATGAAAATATCCATGATACATTCTACAAACTTGTACTGGGCAATAGCCCTAATTTGACCGCTAGAGGAGAGCTTAACCGGTATTCTCTAAAGGTATTTCGGATAAAAATAATTCTGTCATACTGGCTTTGTTTGATAACCCAACATAGAAATATTTTGCTTAATGCAGCTCAGTTATTCGAGTACAAACGAGCTGAAAGAGGTATAAAATGTTAGGCAGTGGACGCAAAATGTTTACTATATAACTATGGTTTCGGTGTTTAGTGGCCCCTTTTTTAAGGTGTAAGTAATGTTTACATGTTTCTCCACTCGTTTGTACAATGTTGTAAGGATATAAATATGCAACAGTGGCATGATAGAGTTCAGATAGAGATAGAATGTTTCAAAATAAGATTTTTTCTGCCATGTAAATTCTATTTTTGACCGAATTGTGTACATCTTCTTTTACAAATGTATTTGATAGAAGGGCTATGTCAAGTTTAAGATGCTCAGGCCATAATCTCTTGATAGAAAAAGGCAGAAATGTTTTAAACATATTTATTTCGTCAAGAATTGGATTGGTGAACAAGCTGTAAGCTTATATAAATACCGCTCCAAGATACAACAATATAATACATGTCATGGTGAACTTACACAAATATGATATATCCTTATTACATTTCATTCTTTCATCGCCAGACAGAGCACACTCAAAGCACGTCCTCTCACCATGAGCGACCTTGACCCAGATACTCTGCCCTTCATGTATAATTCCTTATGTTGAAAACGAGTTCATTTTTGTCTGCAGTGTACATTGTATGCCAGTTCGAGAAAGCATATCCCACCACCTTATTATTGTATTAATCCAACTTAACAAAAACTTGTACAACTTTTCAATGGTAATTATCACTCATTTACACTTAATTTCTTGCCAAAGTTTGTATTTCTAGCATATAAAAATGGCGTTTGTTTTTGAAATTGTAATACTCGGCGCTTGTTACATTTTATTTTGAATGTCATATACATGTGAAGTTGGCCAGTGGCCTGAACAAACCATGTCAAACTTGCTAACTGTTAGTTCTGTGGTGGAATATAAATGTCTGCCTCATCTTATGTTACATGAATGTCCTGACATATATATATATATATACGACTAGAGACGTGTGGCTGTCCATTCTGGACACGTTTGGTGTTGATGTCTACGTTATGTTCAACTTCCAAACGCAAGGCATAACTATTGCCAGTCTCCATTATTGGCTGATTTAAGCCTTGCAGTATTTCCCTCGTTTTGCCGTGCCTCGATTTCCAAGCAAGGCTTAAATCAGCCAGTAATGGAGACTGGCAAGAGTTATGCCTTGCGTTGGGAAGTTGCGTAATTTTGGTCTCCATGAAGCTGGAGGAACAAACAATAACTCTTCTTGCAGCACACTCCTGCTTCACCTTGTGGGTCAATTCTTTCTCTGATATAAACTCATCCACCATTAACGTATTATTTCTTCTAAATTTACATCGGTATTATCGATTGTGTGAATATATTTTAGGTAAGGTTAGTTTTTGGATGATATACTACTCGATGTTAACTGTTTTCTTTAGCGAATTATGTTTATTTAAGACTTTCTCTAAAATGCTATGACGTTTCCAACTGCATAACTATCGCCATTTCTGATCTCATCTTGAAATCTCAAATTTCATTTTGTAAAACATTGTTATTTGGTGTAATTTCAATCACAACAATGGCTTATCAAACATGTCGTTCATGTAAGCATTTGGAGAATTATCGCATTCACTATCGTTATTTGGCAGCAAATGTATTCGTATTCGTAAACGCTGATCACTGTATAACCAAATAATACCGCCTCCGATTATTCCCAGTAGAAAATCAGGTACAACTAAATTATGGTAGAAAGTCGTTCAAGAATTGTATTGCAGATTTTCAGATTGGCTTACCAATCATATAGAACTTACCACTTATCACGAACATCATCTATTTCAAAAGATCAAAAAGTCGATCTTCAAGTCATAAATATAATATCTTCAATAAGTCAGTGACTTGCCTAAAGAGCTAAGGTGACATGATGTACCTTCCCCAGGTCACACTAAGGGGATGTCCATCGTGAGTTTCTGGGAGCGTCACTCGCGGGTAGGGGTGGAAACATGCAAGAGGAGGTGTGTACAGACAGGCTCCTGTCGGGCTGTGCTCTACAGTCCTGCCTCCATATTCTGCTTCCTGACACTTAAACAAGCACCTGCCTCCCCACCACGTGGATTTATCCTCTTCGCAAGGGAAACTCTCAAGGTAAATGATGAAGTGATGGTTATCATTCCCTCAAAGTGTGAATAAAATGAGTTGCCTTTCCCGTGAAGTAAGGTTATATTACCCAAGTTCAAATCATTGATGACATTCATGTCATAAGTTTATTTTTTCAGGTAAAAGGAAAACAATGTGCAGAGCCTTGTCGAGAAGGAGTTTGTTTGAGATCCCATTCCAAGAAGAATGTTTGTGGTATCAAACGTACGTACATCATGCATCTTTTTAGTTTGATAATTCTCTTACAGATGAACATCCATCTCTAAAGAAAAAAGTATTATGAGTTTTATAGTGTTGAAGAAAATTGAAAGACAGGTGATTCTATTATTTCATAGGAGGATCAAGGCATTTTCAATGGTGAGGGTTGGGGGTTGGGGCTGGGTGGGTCACATATTGTTAGGTGGGAAATTGGTTCACCCAAAGGGTCCGTCAAATTTACACCCGCACATCCAACATGTGCCCCCACGCACCCTATCGACCACCGCACTTCCCGCCTCACCCCTGAACCCGCTATTTAAGTGTCATATCTCACAAGGTACCTCTAGGTTTTTAAATGTAACAACAACTGACTCACACACGTTATTGCAACAAAGTTTTCCTTACTTTTAACCATGTACTAATCGTTCCTCCCTAAAATATCAATCATTTCACCATCACCTTAGTGATTATTTGATTGACGTAGCTTTGCGGGTGTAAATACCCTGGTAGAAAATATGTATTTTCGAGGGTGAATCAGCATCACGTTATGTTTCAGTCATCTCATTTGTCAATTTGCTTTTCGCCTCAACTGTCATTTCTCTTATGAACCCTGTCACAGATTGTGTTCACTTCCTGCATCCACCAATCGTTCCGTTTTCCTCTGCTACTGTACAACTAACTGACAATGAAGCCATAGCCGAGTACAGATGTCACACCAACTACAGCTTCTTCCGGAGGAATCCTACCCAACAAGTGTTGTGTGCTGGTGACTGCACCTGGGAGGACCCCAGCTTCAAGTGCATCAACACCAGAGTGGACGATAGTGTGAGTATGTAGTCGAATCAACTCTGGAAATTTAGCCAGACTCTCATTTCAAATATGACCCGCCTCATTCTTGATATTTAACATAAAGTGTTTCTTCGGTGCAGTTAATATATATTCGTATTAACCCTCAAAGGCACAAGGTAGGTCTTTGAGGCCCATCAGAGTGTTCACATGCACTCAGAAGCTTTATTATTGGAAGAATTTTAATTTCGTTCCATCTAATCCTCAAACACCTCATTACCTTTCACTCTTCAAAAGCATTCAAATAAAAAATATAAAATGAGTTAATTATTTTAAGAAATATTTTGTTGTTACACATGCTTTTTGCCTGCCAATAGGCTGAGAAAAAATGTTCTTGTGTCAGACGGTGCTTATATGTAATAGTAGTTTACCATGCAGAGGGGTAGACCTAGTTGTAACGATATTTTCTCATTTGACGGTGTCCTACACTACACTACACGTGTAGTTCACGTCTCTGCATTCTTGTCTCTCCTCGTAACCTTCAGTCTTGTATTAAATGTTGTTGTGATGCCAACTACTGTAAGGTTCAGATTCAGGAGGTTCATATTGTTGATATTGTCTCACTTGCACATGCAGTTAAACATAGAGAGCAGAACGGTAGTCGTCAGTCTGGGAAATACAATAGAACTAACGCGTCCGAGAGATGTGAAGCACTTTGTAAACGCTCTTACAAATGTGGTAAACTCAGTCATGTTGCCAAAATGTGTCGGCCTAAACCCGTTGCAAGATCCAAAGTACACAGTGTTGTATGTCGAGTTGATCATTTTGAGGATGAATAGTTCATTGATTCTGTTCGTAATTCTGACATCTCATCAAAAGATTGGATAGTGCCAATATCGGTAAATATAACAGTTCTCTCACTGAAGTTAGATGCAGGATCTCAATCAAACATACTTTCTAAACGAGATATGACAAACTAATCAACAAGTCTGTTCTTCAAACTATTGCTGAACATTTGATGAGTTCAGTTATCCAGAGAATACCGAAATGTGGATTGGCACGTGTGGTGCAAGAGCTTATCTCTTCTTCTGTTCCCTCCACATCTGCGACAGAAGAATCATCTAGCCCAGGGAAGAGGAGGAGATATTGTATCTGCCCTATTGCATGTCACAACAGGGGTCCGTTCCATAACAACGAGCGCTTATAATCGCTCATTGATCGCTCAATGTAGCGCTAATGTAGCGCCCAATGTAGCGCATTCTCTCCTGAACGACACGGTGCGATTCCTCGAGGTTTGCTCGCTTTGCTACGTAGCGCTACATTGAGCAATCGCGTTCAAGAGAGGTTTAATGTAGCGCTCAATGAGCGATTATAAGCGCTCGCTGTTATGGATGTTATGGAACAGAGCCCACGTCTGCTCCATCTTCAATGATTGTTCTGAGTAAGCCTGTCTTGTGTGTTCATTCTGACTGAACGCTGCATGATACTGATACTGCATGATACAGTTTGATACTGTTTGTGTTAATTGAATATGTTCATGATCTTTTCATGATTAATTTATCTTGATATACATGTTTTCATTATTTCCTCTAAATGAGAATCAGGACAACACAAAGAACAATCTTCATTTCTTTATCATTTCTGGTTTTTCCATTGTATCTTGGACATGTTTCAGTCCAGGGGGAATCGATTTTCTGCAATACCACAACATATTTACTACAATCTTATAAAATAAATGTAGTGAAGGACAATCAAACATAATACAACAAAATACATGGAATTTGTTAAAACCATATAGTTATATTTCAAAGGGCGAATATATACCGAAATACAAACACCAAATAATTAGAAATACAGTAAAATAACATTTCAGAAGATTGGATACATGCCCTTTGACTTCAATCATGATGATGATAGCAAGTGTAGGTACATAGCACTATATTAACTGTATCAGTAGTGTCATTTTCGTATGTGTAATACCCCTGAACCTCCGAGGCCCACCTTGTGCCTGATGTGATCAAAAAACGCGAATGCCTTTGAGTGTTACTAGAAAATAGATAACTAACACCGTTTTTCTCGTACTTGTTTTGAACGAGGTATAGACAATGACTTTGACGTCACGTTTCTGTGTCGTTGCAAAAATTCACGTTCGTCCGTCTATCCGTCCGTCCGTCCGTCCGTAAACCTTTCACTTTTTCGACTTCTCCTCCAGAACCAATAACTCCACAGAGCTGAAATTTTATGTGCAGACTCCTTGGCCAATTGGGATTGTAAATTGTAGATTTCGTGACCCCGTGACCCCAAATGGGGTCACAGGGGTCACATCCTTAAAAACCTATTTTCATCTTCTTCTCCAGTTCCAAAAGGTCTAGAGAGCTGACAAGTTGTGTGCAGACTCCTTGACCAATGGAGATTCTAAATTGTAGATTTCGTGAACCCATGACCCCAAATGGGGTCACAGGGGTCAAATCCTTAAAAACCTATTTTCATCTTCTTCTCCAGTTCAAAAGGGTCTAGAGAGCTGAAAAGTTGTGTGCAGACTCCTTGGCCAATGGGGATTCTAAATTGTAGATTTTGTGAGTCTGTGACCCCAATCTAGGTCACGGGTCATGACCCAAAAACCTATTTTCATCTTCTTCTCCAGTTTATATGTAAATCTCTAGAAAGGTGAAATGTTGTGTAGAGATTCTTTGGTCAAAGGTGATTCTTAATTGTATGATTGGTGACCCTGTGAATCCAAATGTGGGTCACTGGGGTCATGATCTAAGAACCATATTAGTTTGCTTGTTAACAATGTATTACTTGAGATAACTTAGATATTCAACCTTAGATAATAAATCAATGAAATCCCTATGAGCTACAGAGCCCATGGCTCTATTTTTTTCATCTCTTTGCAGTTGCTTTCTTTGGATGCACCCATTCCTCTCCCTGTTCACTTCGGCCGTGGGAAAACAGTTCGGATCTGTGGTATACCCCGACAAAAAAAAAGGTGAATATATGCAGTGTGTAATCAAATTAACACAATGTAATGATTTAAAAAAAAAAAGAAGTTAATGTATTCGTCGTGAAATTGAAGTAAGTGAGAATGAGGTCTTTTAAGGAAATGGTATTCTCTTCTGTGCACCTATTCTCTGACTGTCCATCTAATAAAACTTTATCACAATATAATATATTGATAGGACATCAATAAACAAACATCTAATGTGTCATTATACTGACGTTAGAAAATATATTCGTATGTCGTAGCAAGGTTTTCCATAATCGTCGCGCCGCTTAATGTTTTCAGTTCTCATTGTATTTATTTTTAACGAATGTGCACTAGTTTTGTCAAATTGTCAAATCAAAAGTCACTAAAATATTACCCTTAGTAGTATGGTTCAACTGGATTTTGTTGCAATCATGTATTAATAACTAATATATTTAAAAAATGTCCCAATAACTTTCTTTTCCACAAAACTTCCCCGACAAAATCCACTCTTTAAGATGCTCAACAAATGGCATTTAGACATCGTTGTCCTTGGAAACCATTCATAAAAGTGTCCTGTTCATTATCGATATCAGAAGTCTTTTAGGGGAAAGAGTCCTGATATCTAATATACGGCCCATGTAGTCGAGGCTGCTATCAGTTTTTGTACAGTTTCCACCGCCGCCGCCGATGCCGATGCATTTTGTTTTGGCTATGGGGTTTTAAGAAATCGTATACATGACTTTATACCACTACTTACATCACTGGGGAATTCTTTTGATATGTTCACATTCAAGGTCAAAGGTCAAGGTCACGAGTTCCGAAATCACTAAAACAATTCTTGTAAACACGATAACTTGAACAATAATTGTGCTATCAGGCTCTTATTTATATGTTTCATTTATGAAGAAAGGCCAAGATTTGAAACGGTTTTCTTTAAAATCTGTCAATGGTCAAGGTCACAGCGAGGTCACAACTTAAGCATGCATTTGCGAAAATGCCTTATTTCAATTATTAAAGAACCTGGAACCTCATTTTGTATTCTATTTTAATCAATGTATTCATACAGACAATACTTTCAACTGTAAGTACTGAAAATTTGGTGTCGATTGGTCCTCTAATTAACGGGATATTAATGTTCAAAGTGTGTAAATATTGGACTGCTGAAGAACTCAACCAAATCAAATGATTGTTCTCTTTCTACCACCACCACAAACCAGATTAAAGAACAACATATCTGTAAGTCCCCTGCGACACTTGCCGAGGCGTTTATTACGAGTGTACACGGTACAGGAATAAACACGCCTCAACATCTTGTTCCACTCACATGACCTTTCTATACACTGACGTCCATAGACCCTGCGAACATCTGCAACCTATAAAGAAATGTACATAATATCAAATATATATGAAACACACTCTCTACCACCCACAAGATAGATCACATTCCATCCACCTACAAGGTAGGTATCACTTCCAGCCACCCACAAGGTAGGTATCACTTCCGCCCCTACAAGGTAGGTATCACTTCCAGCCACCTACAAGGTAGGTATCACTTCCAGCCACCCACAAGGTAGGTATCACTTCCGCCCCTACAAGGTAGGTATCACTTCCAGCCACCTACAAGGTAGGTATTACTTCCGCCCCTACAAGGTAGGTATCACAGTTCCGCCACCTACAAGGTAGATATCCTTGGCACCGCCAATGAGATAGGTATCCTTACCTATAAAACAAGGTATCCCCCTCCACCTACAGTGTAGGCGATAAAATAGTTTCATACGTACATGCAAAATATTTTCAAAACAAAAAATAAATATATCAACTCAATGTTGAGTTCTGATGGTCGCATCCGAGAATGAACTTACCGCGCTATGACATCACCTTTATATCCCTGCTCAAAGCGCCCCCTGGCTATGCATTACCTCCCCTTTTATCTGGTTTGCCCCTAAAGAGAAATCAATTTCTATCTAATTCGCCTACTCAACCGATAGAAATTTCATTTCTCTTTCTACCACCACCACAAACCAGATTAAAGAACAACATATCTGTAAGTCCCCTGCGACACTTGCGAGACACAAAGAAAGGGCAAATGTATTGAAAATTTTATTTCACAGTGAGATATTTACAAACCAAGCGATTTCGACACACTCAGCCTAGCAAGTAAATCGTCCTGTACATAACCATCCTTGGCCTTCTCACTTTTCCAACGACCATGTCGTTTAAACAGCCTGTCTGCAATGCCACGGTTGGCTGCAGCCGTAGCACCCCCACTCTCAAACTATGGAGTCCATACTTCGCAATATCAGGAACTAAAGGAGAAAATGCTTCCAAAAATAACTCACGCAACCTGGTGTAAGAAAGTGGCTTGTTCACACCCCTCAATCTATATCCATCACTACATGCAGAGATAGACCTAAATATATACTCATCTGAGTCAACATTAATGTCTGCCAATTTCAGATACCTCTTTAACTGTCCGACAGGGCAGTAGTCAGAACCCGTAGAGGCTATTACTACCCATGCACCGTCACGGTAAACATCTGTCTTTGACTTCTCCAAAAAGATAGACATGTACTGCTCATGAAACACAACGTCAGTCCTACGTATATGCAACAACTCTTCTGACCTCAAGAAACCACAATAAGCAATAGCAACCATTGTAACAATTCTACTGTCTTTCAAACATTTTTGACAACTTGATGAAAACAAAGCTTTCACGTGTTCACTCGTCACAGGAACTTTCTTAACAATGGCCTTTGAAAGTCTGCGTCTACCTGCCTCTAAAACATTCTTCACAAGAGTATTGTCTGTGGGACTAGGGATACCAACAATAACATGAGCATATATTATGCTGTAAAAAGCTGATACAACTGGGGAAATGGTTGAACTGCTCTGTATAAGGGAAAGCAGATATAAGGCACAGTGCAAAGGAGCTATAGGTAAAACAACAGACAATCCATGAGACTGTGCCCAAACCTTAAAACGTTGAAAACCCGAAGTATATGCTCTAGAAGTGGACGTTGCCCTGGCATCATCCAGCAGATCTGCTAGAGACGCCACCTCACTCTTCAGACTCACAGGCAGCTTACTGACAGCATCATGGTAAACACATTCAATAATACCTGAAACACAAGGAATACTGCATGGATTAAATCATTCACTGTAATCAATGTACAAAGCTAACATAGGGAAACGCAAATCTACAACACCAAACATTCCACCACCACAACGACTGGGCACGTATGCCTCTTTCACTACAGGCAGATGCAAGACATCTTTCACCACCGCTATGAAAACATCATTCGGGCACAACAACGGCCAAAAGCTCGCTGAAAACCATCTAGGCACCACAAGCGTGCCCTTAGCTTTGTACCTGTTCATATGCTTCAATACCCTGGCTACCAGGTACACAGGGGGGACAACCCAGTTCATCTCGCCACTCCAACTAACTGTAAAAGTATCAACAGATTCACATCCCGGATTCCAGTAGCGAGAGTCAAAACGATCGACTTTCTTGTTATAGTATGAAGCAAACCTATCAACTGTGTGGGGCCCCCATTTGGCATCAATCCATTCATACAACTCCTGCGAAACACCCCAGTCATCTGAATCAACTATTTTACTGAGAAAATCAGCCTGCTCGTTCTCCCTCCTTGGAATCCATTCCATCTCCAACTGCACCCTATACTGCAAACAAAGCCTGAAAATATCCATGGCCACAACTTGCAAGTATGTCTTCATACTACCCTTCTGGACAACCGCTACTACATTCTGGTTATCTGTGAACCATTTCACGGCATGAGAAGTAAGAAAATCCCGAAAACTTTCGAGAACCATAGCCACAGCCTTCAGCTCTCTCCACGTAGAGCTCATCTTCATCTCCTCTCCCGACCACACCCCGTGTGACTCTCTACCCCCAAACTGTACACAATAACCGCCGTACCCAGTACTGCTAGCATCACTGTACACTATCCGACTAGGAGAACTATCTGTACATAACGACCTCGTGTTGTATTCACCAATGTTCGAACTCCAAAACTGAAGTTGCTGAATGCTTTGACGAGATAAACATATCTTGCCACCCCATGAGTGTGCATTCAAAACATCAACAGACATTGCTCTGGTCATCAACTGACTCACGCTGCCGACAACTAGCTTCATAGCTATAATCTGACCCACGACTGATGCTAGTTTCCTTACTGGGACTCGGGACTCCGAACACACCAACAAGCTAGTGATAGCGTCCTTCACCTTGTGTATCTTCCGGTCAGGAATTGACAACGTAAACAAAGATGTATCAACACAGAAACCTAACCACTCTAAGCGTTGCGATGGAGACCATAACGATTTTTCCGCTTTCGGAACAAAGCCTGACTTAATCAAATCACTCTTGACTTTCTTAGCTGCCACCTCGCACTTGCTATGTGAACTATCAGACATGATGCCATCATCCAAAAACGTCACAATACGGATACCCTCACGCCTCCACATCTTGACCAACTGTCGAGTTACTTTGGTATATATATATGGCGCTGACGTCAGACCGAACGGTAACACTAGAAATTTATAATATTTTCTACCGCATGGCCAATCCCATGAAAATCCAAGATACTCAGTGTGTTGCGGAAAAATTTCCAAATGATGGTATGCAGAGTGAATGTCAAACTTTACCAACCAATCATTATCATTAATGTACATTAACGCTGTTCTCCAGTCTTCATATTTTACAGGGAGTTTATACACATGTTGATTCACAACAGACAAATCCAAAATCAATCGTTTCTTCCCAGAAGCTTGAATGGAAACTGATAATGGATTAACCACACACGGCCGAATAGCACATTCCACCACGAGATCTTTACGTAGCAAATCTGTGATAGCTTCACTCACAAAACTAGGATGAGAAATGGCGGATCTGTTATTTCTCAGTTCCATTGTAACAGGAGTGGAATAAAATGGAATCTTATAACCAGCTTCTATAACCTCGAGAACAAAATCAGATGTCCCGATTTCCCGCCAAAACTCACAACTCATTCTGAGACGCCCCCTCACTCTAATCTCAGCACAACCATGCTCATATTCGTAAAAGTCATCAGTTAAAGCGAGAGTATCACAATTACCGTGTTTACTCGTTGATCCTTCCGTTTTCAGCGACTCTGCTCTCTCTACTGTATCTGTTGTCTCGCTGTGTCCTCCCTGTGACAGACGGGCAGTCTCTCCTCCAGTGAGTCGGGTCCCCGCACGCAAAGCACGTGCCTCTGCGCTGAGCACGAAAGGGCTGCTTAAAAGGAGTAGGCACACTGCTAGCGCGTAGAGTAGACTGGGTAACGGTCGCTGAGGGCCTTGGAAAAGGTGAAAAACGGGAAGTTTTTGCCTTCTTCTTCTCCAACTTCTTGACGGCTCTCGTATCAGCACGTGAAATTTTCTTTTCATCATCTGAGTTGTCAGCCAAAGCGTTAGCTTCATACTCTCGAACCGTCTCCCAGCCACCCTCAGACGTGTCAGCAATCCTTATCAGCTTATTCCTTTTCCCAACTCTCTCGATCTCTGCCTCCAAAAGCTCACCCAAATACTCACACTTTCCGTATTGTAAAGCAAACTTCATCTGCTTCAAAGTATCTACTGTCTCTGAATTAAAAGCATATTGTATCTTGTGACCCTCGTGCTTCCAAACAAGATCTTTATCAGCTTTCAATTTAGCTAGCTCCTGACAAGTACGCTCGTAGTTTTCACTCAAACCAGCGAACCTAGCATCGACAGTTTTGAAAATATCAGCTCTGGAAGCTTCAATCCTGTCTAAAATACTGTCCAACTTCGAGTTAATATCAGGTTGTTCAGACATTATATTAGACAATAAGTAGAAACCCGTGGAACAAAAATATATCAACTCAATGTTGAGTTCTGATGGTCGCATCCGAGAATGAACTTACCGCGCTATGACATCACCTTTATATCCCTGCTCAAAGCGCCCCCTGGCTATGCATTACCTCCCCTTTTATCTGGTTTGCCCCTAAAGAGAAATCAATTTCTATCTAATTCGCCTACTCAACCGATAGAAATTTCATTTATACATAATGAAAAGTGATCACTGATTGTATGACCGTGAAGGTCAAAGGTCAATGTCACGAGATATGGTCAAGGTCACAGTTCTGAAATTACTGAATAACCTTTTTCCCAGAAGGTATTGAGACCTCATATACATAGCTTCTTTCTTATACACCTTGGGAATTAAAGGTCAAGGTCATAAGTTCTGATATCACTACAAACATCCTTGTAAACACGATAACTTCAAAAGTGCTTGTGCTATCAGGCTCTTATTTGGTATATATTAACTATGGAGAAAGACCAACACTTGAAAATGTTTTCGCTAAGATCCGACAACGGTAAAGTTCACAGCTAGGTCACACCTTGGGCATGCACGTCGAATCATTACATGATTGTTATGACACAATGAAAAGTGATAATTGATTTCTCGACCTTGAAGGTCAAATATCATAGGTCAAGGTCATGAGATATTGGTTAAGGCCATGTTAACCCTTTGGTCCAATTTTGAAATCAGAACAAATTTGTGTAACGTGAGCCCAGTGATGATTCAACTTGTTAGTAATAATGATGAAAATTAAAAAAAAATTGCCCGTGGAGAAGGAGGAACAGGGAAAGGCGAGATCCTCAATTTCGGGGCTGCTCTTTTAAAAAAACTATTTTCAACAAGGTTAAATAAAACAATTCAAAGACAAAATCATCAACAATGAGTTAAATCTTTCATTGAATAAGGTCATGGTTAACTACAACCCCCATCTCTGTATCCGCCCCTGTGAATAGTTCTAGTGTGAACTCTGACATTGTGTATTTTCAGTTTCACGATCAATTTCGAGAGGAAAAAAGATATACTCCTCCACATAAACCCACGCTTCAAACTTCGGACTATATATGGTTGGGATAAACGAACCACCTGCTTCGCCACATCCGAGAACGGGAAATTTAGTCACGAAACCAAAGTTAAGGTTTTCTTCTTCACTCCCAGTGCTCCATTTTGCCTCTCACTTCGTCGGATCCCCGGCCATTACCAGGTACAATGTCTAAAACATGTACTCATTGGTTCTGTACTTTGCCTTAAAGATTTACTTATTTGACAAAACAATCTACTATCAATGTGTTACTTCTAATCAATACAGTTATAATGTGTTGTGATATATTTAAAGCGTGATATACTGGGGTACAAAAGAAGCGTTACACTCATTAGTTTCACTCACAGAGGAAAAGTGAGAAAACCATTAAATATGCATTTCCCACAGAGTTACACGACTCGTTCCCAAGTGGCATATGTTTATCAGTGGGCCGTATTTCTCGGTTCTCTTAATATCCCAAAGCGATGAACGTTTTCATAACGGATACCGTTTTTTCTTTTTCCAAATCAAAATTCTAACACTTTCGACTGACTTAAATCTTGTACGAAATAAATGTGCGCGCACAGGTTTCCACAAGAAACAGCATGATGCAACCAGGATCAGGATTCTCGATTGCCTGCCAAGAAGTTTGTCAACCTGAGCTTAAAGAGATTTTTGGAAAATATACTTATAACGTCATTCGCCAGAGAAATCTTTTATCTACAACATGGCATATGTTAAATAATTTTCATATCACGACAATGTATAATTGCAATTTGGTTTCAAAGAGAAGTATCACTTCGACTAGCGCGCGCTACGGGTATCTAACGTATATAAACAGAGTCCCCTTTTTTGCGTAATACGTACTACACAAACAGCAAGCGCTTCCGAAGCGTGAAGGCTCGTCTCTAGCGCAAGTCGCCATAACAACCCATTTGAAAGAAAGAAAGAAAGCATGACTCGCGCGAGGTTCCATCATTGGCAAACGTAAGTCGTAGGTCAACTTGTATGTGCTACCACAGACTTTATAATGGGCGCTGCGACGCTATCACAGACAAGTTAACATAATGCAGCAAGGCAAGGCCAGAAAGGTATACTATTTTATATTTGATTGATTGGTATACTATGTATAGATGGAGAATGGGGCGAGTTATGGCTTGCTGGGGAAGTTAGACAGTCTACTGGAATCGTCTGAAAAGATTGATGATTTCGGCCACAAATAAGTGTCCAGGCAATTCTGTTCGTGTATTTTTCGTTGCGGGTTACCTTCAATACTGTTTGTGCAAGAATTTGGATAAACATCCATCGAAAGCAAAAAGAAAAACCCTTATACTTATTACCCAGTATTGGTTTTTTTTGTATATCATACTTGCCACATGTTTCATAATGACTTTATACGTTCCAAATTTATTTCAAAATGACGGACGTAAGGTTTCTCTTGTACCTCTTGTACTAAAGGTGATTACCAATACTATTCATACTATGCAACACTGATAAGATATTTGCCTATATATTCTATACTATCATGTCAACGTGAAACCATCGTTGTTTCTTGTCAGATTGTGAATATCGATATATAATTTTATTGTCAATATAAGGTACACATCTACGCGTGTTTTTCTTCTGAACCACATATCACGATCAAATCAGCCTGACGATGCAGAATCTATTTATTTCAGTTGCTTGATGGAAATGGGAAAGTGAGACACACCATAAAGGACTATTTCAAACGTCGAAAAGCATACAATGTGAGTATTCACGGGGTAGACGTCACCAGTGTCGAGATGAGGATGAATGGAGCGACATAGCACCAGACTGGAATAGAACTGGAAACATGCATCTATGTTTCTGCGTCAGTGTCTGTACCTATTTGGTTACGACATCGTGGTGAAGATGTTTTATGAAATTGAACTTCTAATACTTTATGCAATGGTAATGCTAGTTAGCTTTATGAACGATTATAGGGTTAGTATTTTCCCATTGGTTTCATGACCACTCTCAGCTGTACAAGAACAGGTCAATGCGTGTTCAGGAACTGTGTTATGTAATGGAGAATGCATGAGGAGCTGTGGATTCGTTAAAAATAATCAACGAGTTGATTATTTTTAAGGAATCCACTGCTCCGAATGCATTCTCCATCTTAATCCATGTATGACGTCACGAAAAATGCATATGTGGTTATTTTACATTTGAAACAATAAATGTAAATTATGGGACACCAAAATCAATTATTTTGCAAATTTTGGTGCTCATTCATCAGATATAATACAAGTAGCTGCGACCCTCATTAAATGGATTCTTCCATTCTTGGGGTACTAGAGGAAGTAAAGGGTGATTATATGTGTAGTCTATATGTGACTATCGAAATACAAGGACATATCACGCCTGCACATACATAATGATAGTCATACACTACGTATTTCACCACAGTTTATATGATAAGCAATCGTTATCAGACGAAATACGTAACTACACAGGTCATTCCATATGTATCACCCGGTCGCTGCAACAAAAGCTAATAAACTTCATGACGTTGTGTCTCCCGTTTTTGTTGGCATGGCTTTGTAAAGTGAAGACAGGTACACTCAGTGGAGATACGCCACCATTTGAGTCGAAATGTGAACAATAACAAGAGCGAGACGCTCGATTGGTTCTATTCATGGCAGTACGTGATTGGCTAATTGAAACCTGTGCTGGCTGTTGAGTCGGGTATATTTTAAATTTTTTGATATTTTTTATTTGATTTGGACGGGATGAATTGAGTTTTTTTTTATTTTCTGAAATGTTGTCTTTTATTAATACAAAACGTTCCCCTACGATTATAGGACCGATAGTATAGATGACTTGTTTGAAATATGTTGCAGACCTAATAATCATGTCATAAACTTAGTGTCTTCATACTGTCATAGCTACATTCTTGCACTTATGCCTCAATCATATTGGCAAATGTCTTTGAAGGGCATTTAAAAGTGGTATACATAAGAACATGAAGATTTTCTGGATAACAACTTCTTTAATGTGAAGTCCCCACCAATCAACACCTATCCAATCACCATGCAACAACTTCAAAGCAACCCACATCAACAATTGGCCTCTCTTCCAATCAACTATAATTATTATTTGTTTAACAATTTCAATAAAGCCAATTGGCCTCCCTCGTTTCATCATGTGCGTTTATTTACATCTTCAATAAAGCCTACAGGCCATTCTTTATCTACTTACTCCCCCTCATGTTTGTATTGCAAATCCTCATCATTCTCATCTTCACCTCCGTCATGTTTGTATTACAAATCCCCATTGAATACCATTCTCATGCATGTTAATCTCCCTGATTGAGTTTCCTCACCATTGTTTTGTTTGCTATATAAATGTACCATATTTTGTTATTTCCTTACATTGCACCTGATGAAGGAGTGAGTATGTACTCCGAAACGTAGTGTATTTTCACATTAAAGAAGTTGTTATCCAGAAAATCTTCATGTTCTCATATTGGCAAAGAAGAAGACATAGTCATCAACATCCCCTAACAGACCCAAGAAAACGGAACAAAGGCAATAACTTTGTAAAAATAATCACATGCTTCTTATTTTCGAACTCCATCAAGGTATCGATAACCTCAAGCCACACGACAAACTTGGTTATCCTATCTGAAACAGTTTCTGAGAAAAGCTGTCCCCTATGAAGATGTCTGGAACAGCGTCGAAGAAACAGATCAAGGGCAATAACTCCGGAAAAATTAATCACACGTTTCTTATTTTCGAACTCCATCAATGTATTTATGCCCTCAAGCATCACACCAAATTTGGTTATCCTATCTTTAAATAGTTTCCGAGAAACCCTGTCTCCTTTGAAGATACCATGAACAGAGTCCAGAAATCCGGAACAAATGCAATAACTCCGGAAAAAAACAATTGCAAGCTTCTCGTTTTCGAACTCCATCAAGGTATTTATGCCCTCAAGCATCACACCAAATTTGGTTATCCTATCTTTAAATAGTTTCTGAGAAAAGCTACCCCTTTGAAGATACCATGAACAGAGTCCAGAAATACGGAACAAGGGCAATAACTTCGCGAAAAATAATTGCACGCTTCTCATTTTCAAACTCCATCAAGGTAGTTATGCCCTCAACACAGCATGCGAGTTTTTACCTTCGATTGTCATAATTTATTGCATCTTAAACAATTAGAGTTTCACATAATGTACTTTTTGACACGCCACAAAGGTTCTTCCTCTCCATGTTACGATGTGCCGTGTCAGAGTCCAGTACTTGGTATGTCACACTGCGCCAGAATTATAACATGACGGACATTGTAGTTGACGTACCAGGGATTAAAGGTGCATCCATTGTGTTTCATAAAAAAATATTTGGCTTTAATATGCCCCCAACTCATATGTGCTGTTCACAATACCAACAAATTCACTTAGTTTGCATATTCATCTTCAATCGCCAAATATCGCCATAATTACAAGTTTCATACATAGTTACTAGTTAAAATCGAGGAACATCATTATGCATGTGCAGACACCGAAACTGCATGTCCCATTAACATACCCTGCAGTTATATAACCTATTGAACATTATCAACCCAAATTTGTTATTTTCCAAAATTACGCTGGACTCATTGGCGCGCGTCAGTCGCGATACATTGTCTGGTTTTCGATCAGAAATTACTACTTTTAGCTTCATATCGTCAATATACTTAGTCGACTATCATCAAAATGGTAGTTTTCGGTAACAGTCGGTACTTCTCGATAAAGTAACACCATTTATAACATTTGGAATATGTGACCCCCAACAACACAATGGATGTACCTTTAAAGATGATGCCGGTCCTCGATGAGAACTCCCGTTGTAAACTCCCCCGTTACAAGTCTTTTTGATGTGCCAAGGACTGGACTTTAGAACTGGGTCACTTATAGCTTACAGGATATTTTAAGCGATTTTATATATATTTTTCAAGCGAGTTTTTCATTAATTTTCTGGGCTAGGTAATTGGTTCAGTTAAGTAATATTTGAAAACAATCTTTTTAATACTCGATCGATTTATTTGTGGTTTATAGCTTATTTGAAAGAAAAATGTATTGGCTTTGTTGTGATATATAATATTGAAGGATAATATGATAACAACATTTTGAAATATAATTTTAAACGGACATTAGTTTTTGACAATAAAGACCCCTGTGGTAACAGAACGAGAATTATATTGCTTACCCATTTTAATCTAGTTGAATCACATTAAGGTAGCAGTTAACTGCCAACAGCCTTCAGTGACGTCATCGTCACAGAGAAAGAAATACGAAATAAAAAAATCATATTTTAAAAAATATGACAATGTATGATTCATCATTCGGGAAGCATATGGCAACACCAATGAAGCGCAGTCTCAACAGTTGGGTGTATCTGCTTCCCCTTCCTGCTCCACCAGTGTACACAGAACGTCGGCAATGTTGCGCCACCGGGTGGCCAGCCTGTTCGACTGCACGGAGTCAGTGAAACACTTCTTTCTCAATCGCCTGATGTCCCTGTTCAACTCTTCTATTTCCTTCTCTGGAACGAAACAGACCGGTTTGGATTATACAACAAACTTAGGAGTCATTGGCTCTGTAGCTGATAAGCCTTAATATATTACACAATGTTAACAAGTCTACAGTTTATAATCCAATTTGGCCCAAACAAATCTGCTATCAGCTTTGCAAGACGTTCAATCAACCTTTAAGGGGAAAGAGTATTAACCGTATCCAATTTACAAGCTCCAAACATGTCGGCACATTCCCAGGGCGTTCTGTGAAAGTGAAACTATTTTATTGTGGCTACTGTGGCCCTGGGACTAGAGACTGACCGAGGTATAAGGAAACATGCTTTCAGCCCTCCAAACAATTGGTGCTGGAGGAAAAGTGTAATTTGTAATTTGTTTGCGGACTTAAGGATGGACGGATGTCAGACACTTTCGGGCGAAAGGCGAAATCAATAATTAATTAAGCTGATTTTTAATCCAGTAGACACCAGATGGAGTTTTTAAGGCCCCGGAAAAAAGACAATGAATGAGATAATTGAAAACCCGTGATCTGGAGAGTTTTTCTCTGGCACAATTGATTTTGTCGCTGTGTTGCTTCATTTGAAAAATATTTCATACTATGCCAAAAATAAGTAGAACATGACTCGAAATGGTTTTTACAGTAGCTGTGAAGTATGATCACAGCACCTGGTATTTATAATTACATTTAAACTAGATAGGTAGCACAATCAGCTTACCGTCATGGGAAATGGCTACCCGAGTAGTCTCCAGGAGAAGGGTCAAGTTATGATGGAGCTGGAGTGACTCGTTTGACCTCATGGACGACCTCAGGTCACAGAAAGAACTTGGCATCCGAGTTATTGACCCCTTCAAGTGACCCCTAGAACCTATCGACGCACCAGCACCCGGTTCAGAGTCAATTATTAACGTATCCTCCGTTTTCAGCGATTGCCTCACAGCTTCGTTGTCATTTGACAAAGTCTGGAAATCAAAATTCTGTTTCATGCCATCATATTCCATGTCACTACGCTGTTCATGTTGAGCGTCAGGCGAATGTTTTACATCGGTGGGTGATCTCAGGTCACAGAAGGAACTTGGCATCCGAGTTAAAGACCCCTTCAATTGACCTCCTGAACTCTCAGGCGCATCAACTTTCGGTTCGGAGTCAATTATCAAAGTATCCTCCGTTTTCAGCGAATGTATTACAACTTCATGTTGAGCGCTAGTCGAATGTGTTATAGCTATGGGTCTGTTGGTATTTAAGTTCGGAGGTTCATGTAAACAGCTCCTCTCTGTAAGATCACCGTGACTGTTCATGCCCAGGTCTTCAGTGGGTGTCTTGGAGCGGTGCTCATGGGTACTTGGGTGTTCTGCCACACGGGACTCGTTTACACAGATGTAGGCATCGCTGCTTCCTCCTTGTCTTTCACTCGATGCACCTCTCTCATATGGACGATGGTGGAAATCCATTATCTTGCAAGGACTCTACGAGGAGATAGAGCCCACTGATTCTGCCGACGGAACAATAGTTGATGACAAGCCGTCACTCGCTCGACTCCTTATTCGGTTTTCTCTCGATCGGCCTCGCTCCCCTCACAGAGCACGACCTGAATCATAAAAAATAGGCATCCTTTCAAATTGAATGTTGTGTCAATCAAAGCATATACTACATGCTGATTTTATAATTCAAATAACATCTGCATAAGATGATTGTTATATATAAACACAAGTTTGTTAATATTAGATGTTATACGTCCCGTTGCAAATGAAATCCCCCTTAGCTTTATCTGCATTGGTAAAGAAGTTTACAGAAGTTAGGCGATGCCTTTTAAAAAAATTGCTAACAATATGGGGCATGTTTCGCTATATACACAGTTAGAGGAAACTAACTTAGGCGGATTTAATTAATAAATACCCACATCATCGATTCGATCTTACTTATGTAGAGATGTGAAGCGCATTTATATCATAAGACTTAATAGACATTGAGTTACACACACTTTGTACTGAATATGCACAACTAATCCATATACCGTATTTCCTCTAATAAACGCCCGGGCGCCCTTTTTGGAGACACGGCGCTTATCGGAGGAAATACGGTAGTTGAGTTAAATTTTTGGGAATAATGCTTTGTCTACACGTTCAAATTGTATGAAGTATGTGAATGACAACCGATTTCTTAAAACGAAATCCTTCAAATACCAATAATTCAGATTTCAAACAAACGAACATTTGTTGAACTGTCCATAGAATTGTTTAAAAAAATATGAAGAAAAATATATAGATATGATACACGATATCTATAGACCGTAACATATTAAGTAAAATAATTCTGTCATTGATGAACATTTGAAGCTCCACTGAACATGCACCCCTTAGGTCAGCTATGCAGGGAATAGGTCACGAAGCAACCCCCCACACACAATCACATGACGTGAAAAGTCCGTATCAGAAACCCGGAAGTAAACATGGCCAAATGACAACAGCGATATTTTCAGTTTACCTGTCAGGTTTACTGCTGATCTACAAATTGACAGTTATCGATTTCGTGCTGTCATGCGATCTCGATCCATTTCGCCTTTGCATCCTACCAGTATACAGCGAATACCCTGTGTTGACAACCTGGATTTGTTGAGACATGTAACGACCTTCTCCTTCACTTGAAGAGAAAGGTCAAGGACGGAGAGATTTTACGAGAGCACTGTAATAAGAAACCTTTTATAAATCGCCTTTTCACAAGAATAAAGATCCACGATGCCAATGAAGACTAGTTAATATAGTATGAAAATTATATAAACACGTATATTGTATATCTCAGTTATATCGTTATTACTTTTAACTGCTTAAATATAATGATATATGGTAGTTTTATATTTCAGTTGGATTTTTCGTGTATAATTTCTACTTCTTACAGGATAACTGCTATCTATTCAAAAGTAATAAAGTTAAGTAATAATTATTTTATGTTTGCATTAACAGTAACTATTAACTGTGGACATTTTTTGTTTGGTTCCAGATGCCATGCACGTTATTGTCTATAGGCCTATATTGTTTCACTGTACCAATATGAAAGTTTAATGAAGCATTCAGAAGCAATATATACATAACAAAATTAGCGTTGCACCTCCCTACATTTATAACTTAAACGTGATGGTGTGGCAACGTTAGGTTAAATGGATAGAATTAATCACTAATTATATAAAGATATGATATTTTATGACTAATTTCTTTGAAGAAACATTATTCATGTTTCCATTTTAAGAAAATACGACTAAGTGTGTTTTTTTTACCCAAAATAACCATTGTCCATGTACCGTACCTAAAAGATAAACATTAAGTTTCAGAGGACGAAAACAACAATAAATGTTGTTACCATGTTGACTTTCACACATTAAAACATATTAAATCATGCGAAATATGGATGAAAATGGTTCTTGAAATGTCATCCCCCTTTCCAACAATTATTAACAATTAGTGACAAAAATGTTCTTATCCTACGATTTTGAAATTAATCTGAGATCTTTTGAGTTCAATTCCTTAATCAAATACGTCACTATGATTTAGAGGTGTCATTTAAGAAATACAGACCCCATTTCATCAGTAGGCAACATTTTGTTAAATTTGTCTTTCCCCCAAAATTCTGATTTTGAAGGTTCATACTGCTTCATTGTTACATATGTTTTGCAAAATTTATAAATATTGAAAGGTAATATTTAAGTAATACAACATTAACACAAATATTGTGTTACACTGACGTATATATATATATATATATATATATATATAAAGACAAATATTTGGATCAAACTGATTATCAAGAATCAGATGGGTCCTTCTCAATAGATAGTCCCTAGTAGTATCATCAACTGAGGACTTAGACGAAACCAACACAAGTGTAACCGACCTAACAACTGTGCCACCAACAGAAACAACAAACGTTGACTTTAATAACACCTATATAACATAAATAAATGCATGTATGTCATTGGATTTACCATGGGGAAATAAACCAGACGATTCATTACCTTTCGGTCGTTTCCGCGAGGAAACTGACCAGTACTGAACACTGATCCTATCGATCTTGGAGGTGTATTCAGTGTTCAACATACATCAATAGTCAAGTAACCGTGACATACCGGCTTCACGTCAGGTATTGTGTATGTGCAATGTTATCGAGAGCATGCTCTCTCCACTTTCCAGCAGGTCATAAATCATTGACTGATTTGATATCAACTATGTAGAGAGCATGTGGGAACATGTTTGCGCAGTTCCCTTTTGTGAAAATTAATGCATGCTAACAAAGTAAATCATTTAATTAATTTAAGCTTAGCGTGGAAGCGAATTCTATTGTATTCAAATCGTTAAAAGAAAGTTAACACTCAACTAGCTATTATGAGAACATATCGAGAGTCGATGCTGACCAGTGATACGCTAACAACGTATATATACCGAGAACCAGTGTGTACGTTGGATCGGTGTAGTCAGAAGACGACATGACATGGGTAGGTGGCTGTTGTTACCATTGTTGTTAGAGTATCAAACACAGACACATACGCACATGCATACATATAGATATGTACATACAAGCGGCAATAAGGGGAATCAGACACAGACGCTACTGTCTAAAGCAAGAAGGGGAATTGCTAGAAATATATCTAGGCAGTAAGATTACTAACTGAATATTTTAGGCACTAAGTTACTACTGAGGCAGTAGCTTATTGCCTAGGAAGTAACGTTATTATCTGATTCGCCTTATTGCCGCTAACACATATATATACAAAAGCATGCATGCATACGTGTATGTGCAAACACGCATGTTGCATGCATTTTTAGATTCATAAGTACATGTATACAATTATACAAACATGCAGCCGATTGCAAATACACGTATCGTGACAATTGTACATAAATTCATAAATTGCACAAGCAAACAATATGTAAAAAACACTATTGATCTGTACACATGGACGCAGGCACGAGGTCGCACGTACACGTACATACCATATATTTTACACATCCTCATGTTCAGATTGCATTTTCCATTACGGCGCCTAGACAAAATAATGTGTTTTGTTTCTCTCCGCAAGTCTTCCACAGTTGTACCTAAGTTTCATTTGCTTAATCCTAGCCTCTTTTCATATATCCACGAAGCACATTTTCATGAGGGTATTCCAATCTCTACAAATCTAGCTGTAACGTTATGTTGGTCAGATAAGCCTCTCATTACGTCTGGGGAAGTATCCCTATCCTGGCTTCTTTGCATATGTTATCCTTATCCGTAACGAAAATCAATCAATCATAAAAGAGCTGATTCGAATTTGCAAGTGCGTGTCAAATGTATATTTTGACGCTCTTGTATGGATCTCGTTTGTAAAACCGTTTATTTATTATGCTTGTCGGCGAGTCGCTTTGAAAATAAAACGGATATCCCCTTGAATAAAATCTTTCATAAAACGAATATTTCATTTCTCCGTATATAATGGGGATCGAATAGTTGAGTGCTGTGTATTTTATTGGTTTGAAAGCTTGATTCTGGTTTCATTTGTTGGTAAGTAAAGAGGTTTTCATGAGACTGTGTTTGGAATTCCAACATCCTGCATTAGGAATAAACATGGTTATTTGCGAGCCTTGGCGAGCCTTATGCAGGATATTTACCATCCCAATACATACGAGCATGATAACCTCTTTATTATCTTATAACAACGTCATTCTGTATCATTTTCTGCATAAATGATTGACAACAATAATTTCAAAGTTCTAGTTTCCTTTAATTACGCGTATACATGTATGCAACTGAACAGTGTAATCATTTTCACGGTAAATTGACACAACATCATTCTCTTAAATAATCCTTTCAGTTAACAGAACCGTTAATTTTTCATGACCAAAACGTTTCAGTTTGTTAATATGTAAAAATGTTAACATACAACGATATCTAAATTAAAAAATATTCAAGGTTTCTATAGCGAATTCGAGCTCGAGCTTTCCCCCCTTCGTTGAATCAGGTGGTTGAGTCTATCCCAGTTTCCTTTACCGCTCATGCAAATGGCTGATCTCGCGTAAGACATGGGCAGCTGAACTAACAGTTGGTTTGCAAATTCTCCTATCCCATTTACACAAGTAAAATGTATGGAACACTGAATATCGATATTAGGTACACGAATATGTGACTCAAACAGCCTGGTTACCTGTGAATAAAATAGTTTGATCGGTAGATTTCAACTCGTGATGAAAAATAATGTTTTGACCAATGATTTTGCTACACAAGTTACAACTGCACATTTTTGGTTTTGTCGTTTCTTATAGTTATGTTTATGTAATATTTTGATGAGCTATCCGTTGTCAGTTGTTACAGGTGTTCGATATGTTAAGTGTGACGTCATGACTTTATTTTTAAAAGACGTTCCGTCACTTGACCTCTGTAATTTGCATCGATATCTGCATATATGACCCAACGGATATTGATAATATCCGCTGGCTTTATCCTGCCGAGAACCCCATCCATTGTATGATAAAATGTGATAACATAAAGTTAAACATTATCTCGCTCATTACTTCCACAGATAGAAAGGCGGACGTATGGGATGGATAGTTATATCATTTCAGCTAGTTTGGACTAGATTTGGGATAATAAACCGATAAATCAGAATGAGTTTTGTTTTATGAGAACTAACAGTTTACGTTTGATATTGCAGGAATTCAAGAAATTATACATAGGAATATTCCTAATCTTATGTGGAGTTTATCTTGTTTACGAAGTGCTACCCAAACTAACCAATACTACCGCTTCACTAAAGAGTGATTCGAGGGGTTGGTACGTGGTTCTGAGTGACCTCCCGCCACCAGTGGCTCCCCAGAGTGAGAAGTACATCATCTACCGGTGTCAGACATTGTGTCGAGGTTTAGCTGACAGGGAGAAGGGTATTGTCACTTCGTACGTCGTATCCCAGATGTTGAGACGAAAGTTTGGCATCATGATGGACAGCAAATGTCACTTTTCCAAGTACGTCGTCCCTAATCTTGTGAACTGGGTGGTAACAGGAAATATGATTAGAGGGAAATCTGTAGGTTCGAAACGAAATGTGGATGACTGGGCTCTAGGAAAGGCAATGCGCGACGGTAGGTTGGAATCTATGTACAATAAGGACGTGATGTATTATCAAGGGAATGTTGACTTTGTCAACCTCATCATGAACAAAACGTCCTTTCGGTCCATACCATGGGCAAAGAATAAAACCCATCACGAGATCTACAGGATAGCATTGGGACAGCTCTTCAAACTGGCTCCTAACACGGAAAAGAAATATTCCGCGTTTCGTCAGAAGACATCTACCAGTCAACTCGTCTGCACTCACCTACGAATGGGCAAATCCAGGACTTTTCCACATGATTCAATAAGACCAGGGAAACCAAATACAGAAGTTGTGATCTCTTTCCTTCGGCAAACCATCTCCAACGCTTCTAAAGTGTTTGTTGCCACAGACTCCCGTCGAGCAAGAAGACGAATGATGAAAGCTTTTCCTTCTCAATTTGTTGAAGTACCGGGGCCGATAGTTCACATAGACCGAGGTCGACCCTTTCCCTGTACGGGATTCGAGAAAGCAATTTTGGATCAGTTTGTTCTCTCCAAGTGCGATATTTTAGTAATGTCTATCAGCGGCTTCAGTAGAATAGCTGCCATCTTGCGTGGAACAGATGAACAATTGTACCTTGCTCGAAATAGGAATGTCACACAGGCCAAACGGTTGAACCCATCCAAGTAACGCCAACAGGAGTGAAATTTAGATTTTTTTTAAAAATAAAAATTATGGCAATTTAATATTGTATTATTTCATGTTTTATACTAGACTAAACGATAAACTATAAACTCTGTAAACTGTCGCACAAATGGATATGACAACAAGCCTGTGTCTATAATATATAATACATTTCCTCTTATTTTTATTCAACGCATTCGTGATGAATTTCTTCTCTTTTAGTCAATATGAAAACTTTTATCAAAAAATTAATGAAATTTGAATTTTTATAAATTTGACCCCTTCTGTCCATTTCATTATGCCAACTTTCATAAACATGTATCACAGGATGTTTGAGAATGATTATTTATTACTCATGGATATGTGAAGATCCATTGTCATTGCATGTGATGCAGTTTTATTGACAATACAACGACGTCAATTTACATGTTATTTGCACTAAGATACACATGATGGAAAAACAACAACAGCCGGCGGTTAAACAAAATGAAGCGCTTCGTAGCGCTCATTGTTCGCTCAATGTAGTGCTCAATGAGCGCTTCTTCTCTCTTGAACGACACAGTGCAAATTCCTCGAATTTTGCTCGCCTCATTGAGCGATTACTTATTTTCCTTCTCCCACAACATATTTGTAGGATGGCATTAATTTAGAATTGTTCACACTGCATTAAGTACACAATCTATAATACGCACCGTTGGAAAATGAAGGCACTCGTAGCTACGGAAGGCATTGGCGCTCTACAGAAGGTTAATGTTCCACACTTAATGGATGTGACATTTTGAAATTAGATATAAGTCTATATTAAATGTCAAATTAAGAACAGTTATCACCTACATCGATGTTGCATATGTCCATTTACATGCCATAATGCAGAAAACTTTTAAAGGTGCATCCATTGTGTTTCATAAAATTTGATTTGGCTTTAATACGTTCGAACACACCATATGTGCTGTTTACAATACAAACTAATTCACTAAGCTTGCATATTCATCCTCAATCGCCAAATATATCATAATTACTATAGCTAGTTTCCAATTAAAATCGAGTAACATCATTATGCATGTGCAGAAACCGAAAGTGCACGTCCTATTTACACGCACATTAGTTATATGACCTATTAAACATTATCAACCCAAATGTTTTATTGTATCTGGTTTTAATATGATTCCAAAATTACGTTTGATTGTCCGGTTTTCGATCAGAAATTGACACTTTTACCTTCATATCGTCAATATACTAAGTCGAGTATCATCAAAATGGTAGTTTTCGGTAACAGTTGGTACTTCTCGATAAAGTAAGACCATTTATAACGTTTGGCATATTTGACCCCCAACAACACAATGGATGTACCTTTAAAAGGAGTTTTTGAAGACTGCATTTTAACATCATATAACAGATGTCGGTTTGGAAATACACAATTTGTAAAATTTATCAATTTTTAATAAGCAGTTAGGCTATATAATATACTTTTCACAATGTTTGAATATTTTTGGGGTCCACTCAAACATATATGGAAGGCACATTTTCCCTTCTACATTGAGAGGCCTTTTGCCTTCCGTATAGAAGTTTTCTACACCATTCGGATAGAACAACGCCCGATTTTGTTGTTACATGCTCAATACTAGTCAAAATGAAATAAATGATTCTTTGTAATGATACAGCCATATGGAAAGTACTTGGAATCATAAAACAAAAGTATTTTGTTGGCATGGGTGATCCCAGTATGAATTCATTTTTGTGTATTTGATGTAACATATATATTATATTCATCTATATGGAGCAAATATGTGGGGAATTACATTTAATAAACATTTTCAAAGATATGATATATCGGCATGCATGTAAGATGCTCTTTTGTGCCAATAATAGTTTCAAAAATAGTATTATTAATGAAAAATGTTGCAGATCTCCTTTATATATTTATTGATATCGTAATAAAAGAAATTACATTTCGGTATTTGAGAAATTCTCCTACGTGCCATCATGCTTGTTTTTAAAGCTGTACTGATATCAACGATATGCCATTCAGGATACCCCGTGAACTACTATGCAATGAGATTTTGTTTGTGTGTTAAGTCAGGGCCTTTAGAGTTCTATTCAATTGCGAAGTACAGATTTGAGTATCGATTATGCTCCTGCTCTAAACGCTCAACACATATTTTAACGAACTGGGCCTCCTTTCACAAAGCACAAAGGTTAATTGTAAGTCATATAGGTAACCTTAAACAATGTGAGTTAATGTCAACCTTAGTTAACGTTGCTTTTTTTCAAGGATCCACTGGCCTATTTAAAACCACAGCTACGTACCGAAAGTCTCAGTGCAAATATCATGTAATTTGGCATGTCTTTGAAGCATCACATCAAAGTGAAAACTTGATGATCACTTTGCATTTTTTGGCAATGTAAGAAAACAGTTGAGTGTTCAATAACATAATCTGTTACAGTTTAGGCAGCACTCTGAAATGACCAGGGGTCAGTCTTTTCAAAACTACAGTTTTTATTTTTTGTGAAATATTCAGGAAGTGATCAACTAGGTCTAACATACATAACACATTTCCTCTTATTTTTATTCAACGCATTCGTGATGAATTTGTTCTCTTTTAGTCAATATGAAAACTTTTATTAAAAAATTAATGAAATTTAAATTTTTATAAATTTGACCCCTTCTGTCCATTTCATTATGCCAACTTTCATAAACATGTACCACAGGATGTTTGAGAATGATTATTTGTTACTCACGGATATGTGAAGATTCATTGTCATTGCATGTGATGCAGTTTTTATGACAATACAACGACGTCAATTTACATGATATTTGCACTAAGATACACATGATGGAAAAACAACAACAGCCGGCGGTTCAATAAAATGAAGCGCTTCGTAGCGCTCATTGATCGCTCAATGTAGCGCTCAATGAGCGCTTCTTCTCTCTTGAACGACACAGTGCAAATTCCTCGAAGTTTGCTCGCCTCATTGAGCGATTACTTTGAAACCTATATTGAACACGGCCCAGCTCTCATCCAAGCATACGTCACCTCCCGTCTCGACTACTGCAACGCTCTGCTGTATGGTCTCCCTCAACACCTGCTGGCCAAGTTACAGAACGTCCAAAATGTTGCAGCAAGAGTTGTAAGCACATCTCGTCGACATGATCACATCACTCCAATACTGCAGAACTTACATTGGCTACCAATAACTTTCAGGATTCACTACAAACTCATGCTTCTTATCTTCAAGTGCATACACGGCTATGCCCCTATCTACCTGGTTAATCTTGTCTCACAATATCACAATCACAATTCTCTCCGCTCAAGTGACACTTATCTGCTGGACATTACAAGATCTCGCACAAAGAAGTTTGGCGATCGTGCTTTTCAGCATGCCGGGCTCTATCTCTGGAACCAACTTCCAGTAGATATTAGAATGCAGGTTAAGGAAGAAAATTCAAGAAAAAACTGAAGACACACATCTATCAAAAAGCATTCTGTTGAGATGTTTTACTGTTAACAGACTCAGCTGAGCGCTTTTGAGCGGTGCTTTATGCCGGATATTAGCGCTATAGAAGTACTTTGATTGATTGATTGATTAATGTAGGTGAACAAACTTTCGATACGCATGCGCAGCTATACAATAGCGTTTTGCTGCCCAGTAGTAATATGCATGTGTTGAGTGGAGTTAGTAATGAAAACCAATAGGACATTTCACAACTGCAGCTGTGAGTACACCAACTAGATTTTATATACTTTAGACTCTTAAATTATGCAAGTTGCTAATGTGTTTATGCATTAAACGACTCAGGTGGTATAACGGCATGGATAAAAACGGACCAGTCCTTATGAAGAAAAGGCGTAGGGCCTGTTTACAAATATTGATACACACATGGACAACAATATTATAGAATAGATTCTTAAATGTCAGTCTCATTACAGGGGTTTCAGTTAGGGTATGCATAAAACGGACCAGTCACGATGAAGAAAAGGGCGTGTTACAAAGATTGATAGACACGTGGACACAGGGGTTTCATAACTACCGTTTACAACTGCAGACAGACTGGATAGTTTATGAGGTGATCGAAACACAGTGAGGTAAACTCTCTTGAAGATATGTTTAGTTGTTGTTTAACAAGTTGATATAGTGTGACAAACAATACGTTGTGTAAAGAAGAAGAATACATGTGTTATGGATTTAGGTTGGAAATAAGTTGTCAAGTTAATCTTATCCAGAATGATATTCCTCCACATCGAGCTTAAAGGAAATGAAACAGAATAATCTTTTTAAACAACTTTATGATTTTAAAACAACTAAGTGTGTACTTTTACTGCTCTCTTGTTATTCTAAACACCCAAATATCTGATCCATACAGTGTGACGCACAATCATTTACCCGAAAGCTGATTTTAAAAGTCGAAATGGTCAGCGTAAACGTATTGAAGGTAAACACTGTTATATTTCATCAACCACTCCTTGTAATGAGTTCGATTGAAATTCATGTAGAATATTACAAGTTATCACCATCTGAGCAATTGCAACAATCTGTATGTATTCGTTCATAACGATTGAAACATAACATGAAAGAAACTTACCGGTAAACCTACCATAATGTTTGTTATAATATTTGTGTAGATATCATGTATAAACGTGAACCATACACGTACTGTGGAGCGGCATCGATGTGAACCATCTGGGCTTGTTTGCCAGTCCATTGATTTTTTGTTAATAAAATACCTTAAAAAAGTTTGAATCAAAACTATTGAACAAAGGTGAATTTAGTATATGATAACTAAATTGCATTTCTCAACTACATCAGCAAAATTGATTCCTTTTAAATTACCGATGATGAGTCAAAGGTGCAGGATATAATGAATATGTGTTGATGAGGGTACCCCCCTGCTATTCAGACTGTCGTGTATCTGAGCTAAACAATAGTTGGTTCTAAGCAGAACATACACCTTTGATTATTAGACAACACTGAGATGGAACATATGCCACAATTCACTGGTTGTCGACGTTCTAATTAATTATAAACCTCTGTTGACATTATCCCTTTGTTTAGCCCCCGTACATCACATCTTTCTGAAGCATTGTAGATCCACACTTCGTGTTTCCAGCTGAAAGATTGATTGAACCGTATTGAAAGTGAAACTATATTAATAGTCAAAGCCAATATAATTATAGCATTGCTTTACATTTGTGTGTATTCATGTTCACTCACTCAATGATTCGCTTATATTGATAACGTCTGTCTTATAATTTCGCTCTAGTCATGTTCCCAAATGAGAGCTTGATAATATTTTTTGTTACATTTTTCGGATGGCCTCACTGTGAAAATGTATCAATGTATATTTGTTTGATTTTGATTTTGAATTTATATTAACAAAATCTAACCTCGTTAACACAATTAGGCCTACTTCAACATGTTTATATTATACGGAATACCAAAATATCGGCTTTATTGAAGTGGTGGATATGTAGTAAATAGGTAATATTAATTAAACTAAACTGTTGATCGCAGTTCGATTTCGTTGTGACTTTTTGCAAATTTAAAAGTTAATTTTAAGCTTGTGACCTTTTGAAACTTTATACAACTATTGAGTACTATCGCCCTACTTATATTACTAGTATCTTCAATATGGTGAATTTAACAAACGATGATATATATATATACATGTTAGTAATAACTTGCGCAAAACCAAACACGCAATCAGGGACTCTCCGACACAACTTTTGACTGGTTCGTCAATATAACTTATTGTCAAAATGGAATTTTATGATAGTTTTAATTATATATAGACGGCCGGGTAAAGAAGAGTTCAAGTTAAACATACATGTGAATGTAAATACATTTTGAAAACATTTACACGTCAGATTTAAATACGGTACTCTTTGCTTACAAAACATATTCTGTTTGATCTCGGTTGGTCAATATATCGACCATTTACAAATTGGAGGCGATGTGAAGAACATCTGTACATCTGAACATAGCTGATGTAAGGGTTAATCCAAATTTTCAATACAAAAATGAACACTGGAACAGTTACACAATTCGTAGCGCACGGTCTGTCCTTCTATATACGCACTGATAACATACCTTTGATTGATTCTACAAAATCCATTAAATAGCCAGCAAGCACGGAAGGATAATTATTTCTACCCACCTACAGCCAAAGAATCCGTCTGGAATATCTTTACATTAACAAAGTTATTTCAGCTACAAACGCATATACCATGCTGAAGAAAATAAATCATACCAAATTTATGAATTGGGGATTATGAAGGAACAAGTTGATACTGTTTGTCAAAGAATGCCCCTGCTTTAAATATTTTTTAATCAATTCATTCAGCATTATAAAGTAAGAGAATGTAATCAATATTCAACCAAAAGTCCAACAACTACCGAAACTACTCACACTTACACTAGTTAATACATGTACATGTAAACGACGTACATACACACACACATAGATAACATGTATACGTACATACAAATAACATTCATACATACGTGCATACATACATAAACATACATCCATACAAACAGACAGCAAGGCAGACATGCGGACATACAAACGTACAAACAGACATATATACAGACAGACAGATATGTCAGCATGCTATCGACTGTCGTATATCAGATATAAATGTACCAATAAAATACATATCTTATATACATAAAATACAAAAACATAAAACATTATTATATGGATGTTTATCAATATTGTACCTCGCTAAGAATTTCCCCTCCGTCGTCGGATACATAGTATCCATATATCTGACCTATGAAGTTGACAAATATATGTTGTTATAAATCTCTTTTAAAACCCTTATTCTGCTTACATTTATATGATCATATAACATAATTTACCGAGGCTCATTGATGTTATGTTTAAATACTGTTGCACACGAATTGGGTCTTGCTGTGTATGACATATAACCCGGCGTTAGCTGTGATATCACCCTCTCGCTATCTCTCACAGGTGATATCACATCCTTTATATACCGCAAGGCCCATTTAACACTCTTTGAACTCAGTCTTTTTTCCGGGAGAAAATCCATGAGAAAGGGAGCAGGGCCTTACAAATCCCATACCGAGAGGGCCTTACACAGGATATTACCTCGTTAGGAGAGTCTTATACAGTAAGAGAATGTAATCAATATTCTTTCTTTGGGACGAACCTCTCAGCCAGCGTCTTCAACCAAAAGTCCAACTACCGAAACTACTCACACATATACTAAGTAATACATGTACATGTAAACGACGTACATACACACACACATAGATAACATGTATACGTACATACAAATAACATTAAGATATAACTAGGATTGACGCGTCAATACTTAGTTCTTCAAGACTTCTGCTTGACCTTGAACTCGATGTTGCACTCGCGGTTATTCATCAGTTTCTCCGCTTTAAAACGAGTTATGAAACATGTCTCTATCTTCAGTAGTTTTTTTTCAAAAATTCTCCAAAGACAATGATCCTCTGATAATGGAAAAATCGCTTATTAATGGACCCCTACATGACCTTTCTTACGATTTCTTACAAAATGGTTAATATTTTCATACTAATTTGCAACATAGAAAATATTGTGCTTTAATTTCCACTAAAGTAGATGTAATCATCATTTAGATTGCATACATAATTAATGCGTTATCATGTTGGTATCTTAAGTGGTTAAAGATCGAAAATTCTTCGAAAAATATGCCCCTCAAAAGACCTCAATATCACGAAATTTCATACATGTTGACAAATGCTATAACTGTGGCCTAACTATCGACTTTTATATGATATAGATCTGTTATAGAAATGTTAAGTAGCGTATTTTGGTCAGATGGTAATAATTATCCTTGACATATCTTCATTTCTCACAGACTTATGCCCCTTTAAACATGAGGCCGAAATTCGGTGTTTTTAAAAGTGACCATGTTCAATGACGGATTATCAAAATTCTAGGATGAAAATAAAAAATCGACAACTATAACCCTCTGAAGAATTCATTTATCTTTAAAATAAGCTATCATATGTAGCTTTACTCATAAAATTGAAGGACGAGTAGGTTTTCCTAAATATAGTTTCTTTCAAAACATTATATACAGGCTTCCGACCATGACAATCTAGATGTATTAATCCTAAATATATTTAGTATGAAACAATACTTTCTTCCTTATGCCAAAACGTCTATTTTTCAAATTTAATGAGTATACCACTATTTTTGAAATAAAAAACACCTGTCTTTTCCAGCTTAACAGCTGGTGTTGCAAACATATAAATAATTGCTTGCTGTATATAACCATTCTCTTCCCACGGAGGTTATTCCCTTCAGATTTCCGAACCTTACCTATGATGGCCGAGAGGGGACATCGCTCTTTCGCCCTCTGGCATCAACGCGATAAAGCGAAAAAGCGGTATTGCAACACGACAAAGCGATATGGCCACACGACAAAGCGATATAGCCATACGAAAATGGTCACAGGACAAAGCGATAAGGCCGTATGACAAAGCGATAAGGCCACACGACAAAGCGATATAACAACGCGACAAAACGATAATAAACAGGATAAAGCGATAAAGCGAAAGAGCGATAAAGCGATATAGTAGCGCGACAAAGCCATAAAGCGAAAGAGCGATAAAGCGAAAGAGCTGACATGGTGAGTCTAAACCTATGATGGCTGAGAGGGACAATTTGATTTCTTGTAGAAATTCAAGCACGAAATCGCGAAATCGCGAAAACGCGAAAATATCACAACGAAATCGCGAAATGCGAAAAAGGATCCAAGCGAAATAGAGACGCGAAATCGCGAAAAAGAGACGCGAAATCGCGAAATTGAGACACGAAATCGCGAAGGAGCGAAATATGCGCGAAACGAAATCGCTAAGGTATGGTGGCTGATTTCTGCCATTCGCGTCTTCGCTACTTCGTGTTATTAGAATCTAGGGCGAAATAGCGAAGTGGCGATGCGATGTAGCGAAGACGCGATGCGAAGTAGCGAAAATGCGATGCGAAGTAACGAAAAGGCGATGCGAAGTAGCGATGCGAAATAGCTAAATAGCGAAGATTTTTGCTTCGCTACTTCGCATCGCCACTTCGCTACTTCTCATCGCCACTTCGCTATTTCCCATCGCCACTTCGCTTCTTCGCTCTATCGTGTCTTCGCTACTTCGCCGCGAATTGACGAAGAAGCGAAGACTCGATGTAACGAAGTAGCGAAGTTGCGAAGAGGCGAACTAGCGAAGTAGCGATGCGAAGTAGCGAAGTGGCGATGCGAAGTAGCGAAGTGGCGATGCGAAATGGCGAAGTAGCGAAGACGCGAAATGGCGAAATGACGAATTGGCGAAGTGGCGAAGGGGCGAATAAGCGAATTAGCGAAGTAGCGAATTGGCGAAGTGGCGAAATAACGAACTGACGAAGTGGCGAAGTAACGATGCGAAGTAGCGAAGTGGCGATGGGAAGTAGCGAAGTGGCGATACGAAGTAAAGAAGTCGCGATGCGAAGTAGTGAAGTAGCGATGCGAAGTAGCGAAGCAAAACCTTCGCTATTTCGCTATTTCGCATCGCTACTTCGCATCGCGTCTTCGCTACTTCGCATCGCATATTCGTTACTTCGCATCGCCGCTTCGCTACTTCGCATCGCCACCTCGCTACTTCGCATCGCCACTTCGCTATTTCGCCCTTGCTTAGAATAACAGGAAGTAGCGAAGACGCGAATGGCAGAAATCAGCCACCATACTTCTCTACTTCGTATCGCCACTTCGCTACTT
The DNA here is from genome assembly GCA_936450465.1 of Gibbula magus. NCBI lineage: Eukaryota > Metazoa > Mollusca > Gastropoda > Trochida > Trochidae > Gibbula > Gibbula magus. The sequence goes on along the minus strand of OW388290.1, from coordinate 32,194,697 downwards.
CCCATCGCCACTTCGCTACTTCGCATCGTTACTTCGCCACTTCGTTAGTTCGTCATTTCGCCACTTCGGTACTTCGCTACTTCGCTTCTTCGCTCCTTCGCCACTTCGCCAATTCGTCATTTCGCCATTTCGCCATTTCGCGTCTTCGCTACTTCGCCAATTCGCATCGCCACTTCGCTACCTGGCATCGCCACTTCGCTACTTCGCATCGCTACTTCGCTAGTTCGCCTATTCGCAACTTCGCTAGTTCGCTACATCGTGTCTTCGCTACTTCGTCACTTCGCGACGAAGTAGCGAAGACACGATGTAGCGAGAAAGCGAAGTGGCGATGCGAAATCTGGGACCAACAATTTGTTTATCTGCCTACGACGTTTTTCTCGGAATTTCTGTGTCGACTAAAATGTATTTATGAACAGAATTGGTATAGTTCACTTCAAAACGGCACCAACTCCATATCTTACTCTTATCTTAAAGCTTCACTGTTTAAGGAATTATATTTGAATGCGGTTGTTGTTAAAAAGTTTAGAGTAGATTTAGCCAAATTAAGGTGTTTTTAGCATCATTTAAGAATTGAAACGGGTCGATTTTATAATAGATAGAAATGATTATGTTTACAATGCGACAAAGGCTATATTGAGGATGAATACCATTTCCTTCTTGTGTGTTCCAAATTTAAAGAGCTCCGCCTCAATCATTTGCCGGAAACTTTTTGTACAAATAAAACTAAAAAAAAATTCAAAATCCTCATGTCAACATCGAATTGTAAATTCCTCAATAATTTAGCAAGCTTTATTTTTCATGCCATGTACCAAAGATGTTAATTGAATGGCTGTTGCTGTACACATCATGTCTTGTCATATTTAACATATGTAGTTATGGGCCGATGGCCTACATTTCAGAAATAAAGAATTGAAGAAGTTTGGAAATCTTACAACACTTATAATTATTATTTAGACATTCACTAACAAATCAAAGGAAAGAATAAAATAATCTATCATTATCAAAATAAAATATATAATTGTGTTTGCTGGGTTACATTATGCACATCAAAACGTATAAAGATACTATTAGGCTATATCACAGTAGAGTATTTGTGTGACATTGTGTATTAATATGTGCAACAGGAATAAATCTAAAGGGTCTGATTCATGATAAAGCACGTAAATTTATTAAAAATGTGAACTCCGCGCATCGCCATGAATCATTAGTATGATGGTAATAGGTTGTACGCCTTCAGTGCATGGAGCTCAGCGACATTCGCATACGTATTTGAGGTTACACAATCGTCTCTTTCACACTTGAATGGTTTCATTCTGCCCACATAAAGAGAGAGTTTTATTCAGAAAGGAGGCCACCGACCCATGGCATTATACATTGCATAGTAGTAAAATACATTTTCCTGACTGTTGACAACTTCCAAACGCAAGGCATAACTCTTGCCAGTCTGCATTACTGGCTGATTTAACCCTTGCGGTATTTTCCTCGCTTTGTTGTGTCAAGATAGTTAATCGCTGCACCAGAAATGCATAGCGGGCCGGGATTTCTTAACACATATTTCTTAAAGAAATACTGCAAGGCCTAAATCAGCCAGTAATGGAGACTGGCAAGAGTTATGCCTTGCATTTGGAAGTTGGACTGTTGAGGACATCCAAGTTGATTACATCTATTTCGTTAAAGAGTTGAATAAAACAATTAAATAGATTTTCATAACCAGGAATTTCAATGTAATATCTGGGTAAAGTCGTTCGTAAAACATTGATAAATAATACAAAATGGTATTCTGACTCAGTGCATGGGATAATACAAAATTGGCAAAGTATTTCAGAGTTACTCTGAGGGTGTCGATTCGAATCCTGCATGGGACTCGGCCCGAAAAAGTACAAGAATTTGTACTATTGAAGGTAGTGTTATCCCAAATGTAACCTTGTTATATTTGTTCACTATCTAAATAGCATGAGTTTCTAATTATACATATTCGGATGTTTACAATGGACAAGTAATGTTCATAGCCAAGAACAACTTTTGAAGTTTAGAATGTGTTGAAACCACTTTTGAGTATCAATAGATATACACCCCTCCTTTGCTATAAAATAACTAATACAGACAAAATCTTCATTTTGCAACATACACCAAAAACCATATTCATAGAGAATATTTCTGACATTTAGAGCCCAACATTGAATACCTTCTCCTGCTAATCTCAATATAAGCTATAAAGTATAAGCATAAGCAAAATGCTGTTATTCTGCTATAGTATAATAATCTTAACCACTATTGAATTATTATTACATATTACTCATTTCTAAATTAACAATGTCCACGGTCAACCCTTGCTACAATATTGGGGATAATGTTACAGAAACATAAAAAACTGCGAACTCGGTGCATGATCATGACTTATTAATATGATGATGATAATAGGATGTACGTCTTCAGTGTATGGAGCTTAGCTTACATTCGGATAAGTATTGAAGGTTACAAAGTCGTCTCTTTAACACTTGAATGGTTGACTCAATCGGCTTACATATATTTATGAAACTAACTCTGTGTCTTCTTCAAATAAAATGTACATTAGAAGTAGATGTAATTAGTAGATGAACAAAACTTCAGCAGTAGCCATGGGCTTTTTCCTGGCTTTATTAACAGTGTAAACGCTTTGATTTTAATTACGAATTTTCAGATATTGAGGGTAGTTCTTTTCATAATAATACCACCAGTTAAACTCGTTCGCTACGTAAATTTGAATTGAATGAAAACTTACGAATGACTTTCATAACAAACATATTCCAAACCATGTTCTATTTTGCGATTTAATCTAAAATAGCGTATATATTCGTATTCGTATATAAAAATTACACCCATGTATAAAATAGAAACTCCAAGTGTCTTCTTTCTCAGCAAAAAGCCTACTTTCATTGATTTTTAAATTAGACAATTATTTTATCAGATTGTAAGTCGTTTTTAGAACAATTATCAAATTCATTATCAAACAAATTTGACTAGTTAAATTGAAGGTATCAATTAATTAATCCATAAAGGTGTACTAGTTTTTTTAAATTTTTGTTGTTTTTTTAAGAAAAAAGAAAATAATTTATTTAGACTTGAACAGACTTGTTCCCCGTCCACAATTCACATGGTTACAGTCGTGAACATAACAAACATTTTAATTTCATTTATAGAGGCTGGACATTGTATTGTGATTTAATTCTTAACTCATTAGATAATTTAATATATTTAGCTACTTTTAACAACATAGGTTTGTTTGAATCTTTAAATAATAACACACACTTATAAATACAATGTACTAGGTCAAATCCAATAGAATTGTTTAAAATATAGCTTTCTAAATTGTAAATTGTTAGGACAAATTACTCGTCTTCAATGACGTTAGAACCTTGACTCTTACAATATTCACAATTTCGGTCTTCCCTTGGAGTGCTATTGTATCTACCAATTTCAATCATAAGGCGATGTGTAGATGTACGAAGTTGTGTAACACATTTTCTATAACTAGAATTTCTAATCTGATCTAAAAAGTTCATATCCAAAATTTACTTTAATATGTTTGTAAAGAAATAATTTACCATTTGACTCTAAACCGGATCTCCAATTTTGAATATAAATATAAATCAGACGCTGCTTGGCTAATTTGCAAAATATATCAACATTAACATTTGAAAATTCCCAGACATGTCCAAAACCAAGTTCATATAATAAAATTCGTATACCATCTAACAAGGATTTGAATCCACAATTCAAATTATTATAACATAAACCATAAATTACCCTTAATATACAGTTTTGACGCTGTAATAACTTAAACCAATAACATAAAACACGAATGTACATATTGATAAACAATGGGTATCTCCAAAGTTCTCCATATACAGCGGCCGTTGAGGATTTGGAATTGATTTGCAAAATACGTCGGCAAAATTTTAAATGAATTCTCTCGAATTCAGTACATTTTGCAATTCCCCACAGTTCACAACCATACATCATAGTAGACGTGACAAAAGTATCGAAGAGTTCACACATGGTTTTTAACGAAAAGTTATACCTACTAACATTTGTAAACACCACATTCATAGCTTTAAGACCATTGCCTGCTAGGGTTGTATGTGCTTGTGTCGAGGTGCCTGTGAATGTTAGCACAATGCCAAGATAGTTGAACTGTTGTACAACTTCAAGTTGGGATACGTTGTAGAACCATTTCTCATCTAGTCGAATCTTTCCTCCCCTACGAAAAATAATAATTTTAGTTTTCTCTACATTAACTTGTAGGCCCCAGTCCGTACAATATTTGGATAGCGAGTCAAGAAATAGCTGCAGGCCACTCGGAGTTTCAGATATTAGCACCGTATCGTCGGCAAAAAGCAGTAGGAAAATGTTGATGTAGTCTAACAACAATCCGGCGTCGATATTCTCCTGTAATGCAGTTTCAAGATCTTCAAGGAAGAGAGAAAAGAGAAAAGGTGACATAACCTCCCCTTGTTTTATACCCAGAGAGCAAAGGAAAAAGTCGGATATCTCTAACGCTCTCCGACTTATCTTTGGAAATCCGGTCGAGTCCGAAGTTTGTCGCGACAATAAAAGTGTCGCGACTAAAAATTTTTTACAAACAAATTTCATTATTTAAATGCCCTGCATGAGTTCTCTAGAAATTTTCAGGTTAAAATTATTTTTTTTAATTTTTGAAATTTCCAATGGAATATTTTTGTTTTCCAATGTGGAAAAGGGTGGTGGGATTAGTAATTGAAGGCAGTTTTCATAATAATGAATTTATGAAATATTATAATTATATTTTTTTGAATTTGGTGAAGTTTTCAATGAAATGTTGATTTTAATAACATATATTGAGTTTGATGAAATATTGACTTTGGAAATATTTATTGACCTTGGTGGAAGTTTTACTTTGATAAGATATTGAATTTGATGACATGTTGACTTTTAAATTATTGTTTGAGTTATGTGAATTGTTGACTTTTGAAATATTTATTGACTTTTGTGAAAGTTTTACTTTAATAAAATATAGAGTTTGTAAAAGATATTTTGAATCTAGTGAAATGTTGACTTTGATCAAGTATTTATTTGGTGAAATGTTGACTTTGAAAATATTCATTGACTTTTGTGAAAGTTTAATTTCAATAAAATGTTGACTTTGAAAAAGATTTTTTTGAATTTAGCGAAATGTTGACTTTGATCAAGTATTTATTTGGTGAAATGATGACTTTGAAAATATTTATTGACATTTGTGAAAGTTTAATTTAAATAAAATGTTGACTTTGATAAAGATATTTTGAATTTAGTGAAATATTGACTTTGATCAAGTATTGACTTTGATGAAATGTTGACTTTGGAAATAATTATTGACTTTTGTGAAAGTTTAACTTAAATAAAATGTTGACTTTGAATAAGATTTTTTTCAATTTAGAGAAATGTTGACTTTGATCAAGTATTTATTTGGTGAAATGTTGACTTTGAAAATATTTATTGACTTTTGTAAAAGTTTAATTTAAATAAAATGTTGACTTTGATAAAGATATTTTGCATTAAGTGATATATTGACTTTGATCAAGTATTGACTTTAATGAATTGTTGACTTTGAAAAAGATTTTTTTGAATTTAGTGAAATATTGACTTTGATCAGGTATTGACTTTGATGAATTGTTGACTTTGGAAATATTTATTGACTTTTGTGAAAGTTTAACCTAAATAAAATGTTGACTATGAAAAAGATATTTTGAATTTAGTGAAAAGTTGACTTTGATCACATATTGACTTTGGTGAAATGATGACTTTGAAAATATTTATAAACTTTTGCGAAAGTTTAACTCAAATGCAATATTGACTCTGAAAAGTGTCCTTCCCCTTAAACATATAGAGATTATAGATATGTAGTATTTCAACAATATACTCTCCTATAAATTATTCACCTTTGCGAAATGTTGACATCATCTTTTGACTAGGATATTGCCCACATTACATCAGTCACCATGACTGATTATTTATACACACCTGATTGCAGGTTACAGATATATAACGATAGAATCATTGCAATTTGATCGTGCAACTGCAGTTTAAGTGATATATCAGACTTGTGTATTGACTCTCAGAATACCCTCTCGGTATTACGTAACATGTGTATTCGATCAACTCATTCAGGTCAACAGGTAGTTAAATACCGGTTCAACGCCACTGACCCAGCAGTTAAGTGTTACGAGAACGCCAATGTAGTCAGATTTCGATAGAGTGACAACATGAGCATTTCCGATCTGTGTGCATAACACTGCAAATTTATCTGCGATCAGATGATATTCTCGACCATGAACTAATAGCGCTTGGTAAAGGTATTGAGAATGTTTAGGTGGAACCTAACACACGTAAATATTGTAACTTTAACATATCAGATAATGAATTTCTTTTGTTTTTGTATGTTATAATATGCATATTATCCATGTAGGATTTGCTGACTTTTAAGAGATTGACTTTGGTGACTGGAAACTATTTATTGGCTTATAGCCTAATAAGGTAAACATGATTCTAAATCCTTGTGTGACGTCTTGGCTTTTCTAAAAGGTTTAACACTTTCAATTGGACATCAAAGGCTGATTGTTTCAAATATGTCCAAACCCATGTATATCACAACTAAGCTGATGTTGTTGCATTCTATGTGAGACCCAAAATATTTTCATCGCTTTGACGGTTATTAACTAGTGATTGACCTCTCATGTGTATCTTATGCATACTGAAATATTGAATCAACATCGCATTTCATTCGATTTAAACATATTCCAAGAAAAACATGGAGCGATTGTGACAAAGGAAGTAACGAAATTAATTTGAAGCGATAATATAATGATTTTAACGGTATTTAAGAGTGCTGTGTATTAGAAAATACCAGGTCTTACATAATGTGCATGAAGCAGAGAACGTCTCCCCGTCAGTGGTCATGGAAATTCGCGCGTTGATGTAATTAAAGGTAGTGGGAATGACCATTAACTAATTATCATGTACCGACCCTCACTTAATTGTTTGTGTATCTCCTACCAGACTATTAGGGGTGGCCAAAATGCCGACATGTTCAAATGTTCTTATAGATCTAATGCACAAGTATTATATAACATGTGATCCTAGAAAGGCAGTAATGAAACTTCAATTATCATGTACTGTAACAGATTGTGAATTGTAAACGCTCAGTCAGTCGATTATCGTATCTATGTATATTGGAAATCATATATTATTATCTTATTGTGTTCTGTATAAATGAACACATAAAACACATACATTCGCTGTTGGAAAAAGGCATTTAGTAGCTCCACATTTAAGGTTGTGATGTATGATGTCATTAAAACCAATGCCGTTGAAATCTGGTCAATTTAAACATAAAACACAGAATTGATATAATAAATAGAATATCTGTCAATTCTTGACAAATATCATGTTCACCTCATCTCGTGAGGTGGAAGAGTAATATATTCTCACTTGCGCCGTCGCTGCATGCGAAAATATAAACTTGTACTTCACTCGATGAGATAATCTTGGTATAAATCAAGAAAATCAGATAGACAAGAGAGACATATATCATCTATATATTTATATTTATATTTAATTGTATTGTGCTGTATATCACGAGGTCATGGATAGACGCATAGGATTTTCTTTCCCTGAGAATGACCACATTTTCTATTCGTTTGATTTATGTAAAACATTAACCATTAACAATTTAACTGTAAAAAACATTGATTAGTAATCGTATTTATCATAAAATATTTCTTGCCGACACAAATCATAAGCATAAGCATAAGCCATTTTAGTTTGTTGTACATTTAAATAGATCTCATATATATGCATATATGAATATTCAAAATAAAGTACACCTATTGTAAAATGTAAGAATCGACGAGTTCTTAATTATCATTTTCTATAAACCTGAAGACACAAAATGGAAATGGGAGAGTTATGGGACGTGGATTTTGATGTCTCGGTAATGTATAATAAATGTATGTATGATAACTTGATAAGATACGTGCTTTCAAATCATTGATTACAATATGAATACGTAATACAAACGTGTAGAATGCAATGTTTATGTAACTGCATGAATATTTAGATATTATGACACTTCCAACAACCATAAACACTATTTGAAACGTAATATATGTTGTTAACCGTTAAATGTAATAAACAAAGTCATGATATCGGTACCTGTCTATCTATAATAATTTGAATTTCAAACTGTCTTGTAACAAACATTTTAAACTATTTCCGTGCTGTAGTAACACTTATATTTAGCAACATTGTCAACACTGAAATAAAAAGAGAACACATATAAACTATTCATTAAGTTCTCAAACAAAATTTGAAATCAACCAGTGTGTATACAGTACAGTATTGTAGTATCTAATTACCACCACTAGTCATCCAGTGAGGAGCCAAGTCGAGCTCTTAACGAGTTAAAAAGAATATGCAAGTCTGGATAAACTGGGATATGTGTGTATTGCAAGGGGGCAGTCTGTGCGGGTATTACCATAAACCAATCTCAAAATACGTACGAATGTGTATTGTCGCCAATACTGTTGTTTCAATCTGAGCACCGTGATACATGTTGAGTTGACCCAGAGATACACACAAGTTGTCACTGGGATGTTCAGGAGATACGGTTCACTGACTTGATGGATAATCGCTATAGAATTTTCTGGGATTTAAGAAAAAGTGGTATATTCATTTTGGATTTCATTTGAATGCAAACCAGAGAGTATTTTGTGGAAACGTCTGTTCAAAAAATTACTACATATCAACTTCGTCGTAAAACAAAACTATGTTGGTATTTCAATTATCATATGTTATTTTGATCATATATTGCTTTTAGAATGTGTGCTTTTATGCGTATGTTTTTTGTACGAGAGAATGAATTTGATAGTATAGGAATGTGTATGGGGTGTGTACGAGAGTGAATAGAATTATTTTTTCAATAAAAAATTTCAAAGTCAACATTTCATCAAAGTCAATACTTGATCAAAGTCAATATTTCACTTAATTCAAAATATCTTTTTCAAAGTTTACATTTTATTTAAGTTAAACTTTCACAAAAGTCAATAAATATTTTCAAAGTCATCATTTCACCAAAGTCAATATGTGACCAAAGTCAACATTTCACTAAATTCAAAATATCTTTTTCAAAGTCAACATTTTATTTCAGTTAAACTTTCACAAAAGTCAATAATTATTTCCAAAGTCAACATTTCATCAAAGTCAATATCTGATCAAAGTCATTATTTCGCTTAATGCAAAATATCTTTCTCAAAAGCAACATGTCACCAAAGTCAACAGTTTATACAAGTTAAACTTTCACAAAAGTCAATAAATATTTTCAAAGTCATCATTTCACCAAAGTCAATATGTGATCAAAGTCAACATTTCACTAAATTAAAAAAATCTTTTTCAAAGTCAACCTTTTATTTCAGTTAAACTTTCACAATGAATATTTTAAAAGTCAACATTTCACCAAATAAATACTTGATCAAAGTCAACATTTCACTAGATTCAAAATATCTTTTACAAACTCTACATTTTATTAAAGTAAAACTTTTACATAACTCAAAAAATATTTTAAAAGTCAACATGTCATCAAATTCAATATTTTATCAAAGTAAAACTTCCACCAAAGTCAATAAATATTTCAACATTTCACAAACATTATATTTTTTCCAAAATCAATATTTCATCTAACTCAATATATGTTATTAAAATCAACATTTCATCGAAAACTTCACCAAATTAAAAAAAATAGAATTATAATATTTCATAAATTCATTATTATGAAAACTGCCTTCAATGACTAATCCCACCACCCTTTTCCACATTGGGAAAAAAATCCATTGGAAAAAAAAAAAATTCCATTGGAAAAATTCCCTTGAAAAAAATAATTTTAACCTGAAAATTTCCAGAGAACTCATGCAGGGCATTTAAATAATGAAATAAAAAAATGTTAGTCGCGACACTTTTATTGTCGCGACAAACTTCGGAGTCGACCGGATTTCCAAAGATAAGCCGGAGAGCCTTCAGTCTCCATTATGTTTCACGCATGATTTCACACAGTCATACATGGATACGATGATTCACTAAACTCATTCATATGTAACACCCTGAAATCTGATCCTTTCCTCTTGAATAAGCATATAGTCAATAACTGAATGTCCATGCATATTATAGAATGTAGGGCGTCCTGTTGCATCCCCTGGCAACCGACCATTTGCTATTCTCATTTGGTTCCTTTGCAGAAATCCAACAGCTGCATACCGAAACTATTTGTTACTTTATCCTGTGATTGTCGGTTCCACTGTTAATCTTCTTTATAAGTGAACTCGTCGTCATTTTGATCTGCTTTGTCACATAAAATCAAATCATTTCCGAAATCATGCCGACCCTGGCATTAAAATCACCTAAGAAATATACATCACCAAAGTTTTCAAAAGCATTGTAAACTCGGCACAATTCACTAAAGAAATTAACATCAACCACATTGTAAGCAGGAGACCCTTCCGGCCATATATAAACAAAAACTAAATAGACGTCATTTTGTGTATGAAAGAATGATTTGTCTAATTTAACACATATAACATAATCATTAACGTTCTTCACAATAGATACTCCTTTAGCAATGTCATGCCGCCGCTATTTCTCTTCGCTCGTTTATGAACAAATCGTCTATGAAAGGCGAATGATTCATACCTTCCAATGGAGATAATATATCACTCTCCTCATTTGTCCACGTTTCACTCAGTGCAACAATAGGGGATTCTCAATATTTATGCATGCATACGACCTATGACCTTTCGAAATGAAAACGAGGCTAAGGCCGCTTCTTATTTCCCGGTGCGCGTAATGGCTGCATATCGGCAGTACGTGCCGCTTGTGTTTCAGTTTCTTTCGACTGGAACTGAATGAATATGTTTGTTTATATCGTATTCCAACAATGCAAGATTTCTAAAATAGCGTTTTTGACAAAATATGACAAAACTAATGTTAAAGGATAGATGAAATGACATAGGGTCCAAATCGGATTCATTAAAATGAGATGTCAATTTGACAATTTCTCGATTTTAAATTTCTGAAATCGGTCCATAAATTACTTATATACGGCTTTTTAAAAAACCGCCTGATTTAGCCCCGGCGACCAGAATGAAAGTCTGCGGGGGTGTGACCCATGAAGGGATGACTTCTGTGACGTATGTGGAGGAATTTGATTTTCAGCGATAGTCACAATTCAACGTAATTTCGCAACATTTTGATTGTTAATTTAACAAAGATACCTTCAATAAACCAACTTAAATTTCCCATATATCGAATGTTTAGATATCCAACTAGGTAATTCCGCAGATGACAATTACACAATTATTACATAAACATGTCTTTTTGGCGATGTAATACACCTCATAAATTCATTTAGCGGCAGTGATAATCATCATTAATTAATTAACGAGACACCGGCGGTGTAGCTATCTAGCCGCCACGCCTCTCGCTTATCACAGTCACGCCTCAGTGAGCATTTTCAAAAGGATTCGCCGAACAAATTGCGATAGGATTAAAATGGGTGAATTAAAATCGTCTTAATTATCAATTGCAAGTGTATATTGTCTCGATTTTATGCTCAATTGATTCCGATATACAATATACGTAGAGGTAATCATCTGTCATTCTTGACGAAAAATGCATTTAATCTATCCTTTAATTGTTTCAGGTTTAGCGGCAAACAACGTTTGTTTTGGATAGTTTTACTCGTGGCAAGTTCAAGAGTTTTGGTTTTGTCATCGGCCCGTAAACCAGATGATTTGAATTTATTTTTTGGCTCATAATGTCCATTTTTCGTAATCATTAAATTTATAATAATCCCTAAGTTCAAAACCTGTAATTAGTGGGTCAATGACCGACGGCAGTAACTAAACCACATGAAGGTGCTGCCCCACTTCCATCCCCAAAATGAACACAATATTAATTGAAAGCAAAGTGCAACTAGACCTATATATTTAAATTCTCTTCGATCTAATGATCAGAATATTTTCAAGAAAATTAGACATTCAAATAAATCATAAATATTCATTTAAATCAGGAACTAATATATATTATAAAAATTAATCTATGATCATAATATTGTCAGTCATTTCCATGCATTGCATCAATAGAGTCTACTAAAATTATTTACACATGTACTGCAGGACACATTAAATCATAACTACCGGTATCATTTTTTTATGACCAGAAATATCTTAAAATTTCTTTTTTTAAAAAGGCCTGAGTTATATGCTACAATTTAACATAAGTTGATCTTAATAATTTATAGGTAGGCCTACTTTTTGATTATTTATTCATGCAGGACCTTGGGAGCAAACTTTAAAGCAGGCCAAATATTAAATAAGAAAATTATTATTTAAACCACTCACCTAGATATAGTTATTACCCAACAAAAATAACCAACAAAATAGAAATGAAAAATAAATTAATTGAGGTTAATTTTTTGAAGTAACAAGTACATGTCATACTGGAAAATGATTGAAATATATTGTGAAATGTACATGGATATTTCAATACACAATCATACATGATAGATTGTGCTTGAGGAGGTGATGGTCAGGTTTGAGAAATATATTTGTATTTGTATGATTAAACTACAAATAATACATGGACATGATTAGAATGTAGAATTGCACATTATTTAATCTTTTGTGAGATGCAAAAGCCCACCAAGTGCTTTCTGTTCTTAGTGGGAGTAAAATTAAAAGCAGGACAAAACTAATATAAGGAAAATAATTATTTGCTAATTACTAATATTAAACCATATACTTAGATATAGTCATCACCAAACAACAATAACCAACAATTTGAGGTTAATGTTTGAAAGTACATGTCATCCTGGATAATGATGAAATATAATGTGAAATGCACATTTATATGCATGTTTCAATACACAATATATAAATGATAGCTTGTGCTCAAGGAGGTGGTGGTCATGTTTGAGAAATATATGTATATCTCGTTTTTAAATACAAATAAAATTTAAATTAATTCAAATGTACATTATTTTTATTTTATTTATTAATTATTTAAAAACTTTGTAAAGATACACAATCCCACTGAATGCTTTCTATTCTGACTTATTATTCTGGAATAATTCATAAAGTAAAAAAAGGACCCTGATTGCAAATAGGTATAGGTGGGTACATACTACATAGGGTATTCTAATCTTCATGCCATGTGTGACATGGGGTATAATATCACATTAGCACTGGGAGATTGTTTCGTTATTTTGAAATGAATAGAATCCAGTAAATAAATTAAATTCATGTTAGATAAAGTAAGCATGCAATATTAAAAAAAAAAATTTCAACTTTGAAGTACAAGGAATATACAATTACATATCTCCAAACTTTTGAATTAGTCTCACTCCTTTTAGTTAATGTTTATTTTAATTCCAAAATTGCTAAAATAAATGTATTACCACAGATCATAAGCTAGCTGTTTTTCAACTATTTATTTCCTGTTTTGTAAATGGTTCCATCATTCATTTAATTGATTTTGTGTACTGTTGTTAGCTTCTTAAATAAACTAAATACTATGTTTGTAGGTAGAAATTCTTTTCTTATGAAATATGTTTTTAAACATCTTGTTTAATTTTAAAAGCTTATTCACATATCTAAACGTGCTCACAAATAAGAATCCTCACTTCATTGATAACATTGATTACTGACTGATCATTGATAACTTTCCTCAAACCATTAATTAAATAAAGCCATAATAGATTAATTGCTAAAGATGTTTATGTATTTCTTATACATCGTTGTGTTCATTGTTTAAAATTATTTTGCTCATGCAGACATACAAATGACTTACTAAAAACATATTTTTTAAAACTAGAACAGATTATATATTTGATTGAATTATACTATCTGCTTTACTGCTCAACAAGAGAACGTAAAATAACCTGTACTAATTGGACTGCATTTAACTATATCCAAATGAACAATTTGAATCAATTTGTACTTTAAAAACAAGAATTTGGTTCGTTTACAGTGAGTTGCACTGAATGACCCCTTTGCAGTTCGTAAGCATGTCACAAGAGCTGACCGTTTAGCCGAATGATGGCTAAGATTTGAACAGTTTCTTCCCACCAAGTGACTATATACAATGATTTCTTGGCATGCATGGGTAGGGTGTAAATTTTCATTCGTATTTGTTCAAATTAGAGCACTGAAACAACAACGAGTTTGACAGATTAACAGTTCAAAATGACGGTAAACACAACGAGGAAATCCTACCGTAAATTATTCGAAAAACATCGCCTTGCATGTAAACTAGTATCCTGGACGGTGGTAATTGAAGATAATCGACAAATGCATCGATCTTGAAAGTTTTCCTAGTGATTTTATCATTATTTCTAATAAATGTAAGTCTTATTTAGAAGAGCTACCGACTTGTCAATGCTATGTGAATGGTACTTCCGGGTTTTGAAGCGGCCTTAGCCTCGTTTTATATTTAGCGCACGCGGTTCCATATGCCTCATTAATATTCATGAGGCAATATTAAGAATCCCCTATGTCATATTGACATAATAAATCACAAAAATCATGAGGTTTTTGTTTATCTTCAGTAAGACCGTTACAGTTCCAGAATAGAATAGATAGTCCATCCTCGGCACTTCCCCAGTTACCTGGGGTTGGCACATACAGGTGCCCATCTATGTACAGTTTGTTGTATACCTGATTACATCTTTTACCTGTCTTTCGCGCTTCTTTCATTATAGGAAAAAGGCGTTTTCGTTGCTCGTTTACCTCTGGTGGGAATTGCTCGTTACTGTAGATTTGTGTTCCTTTCAGTATGGGTATATCTCTCACTTAAATTCCAAGGATCAACGGAGTGTGACTGCGCGTAATGCGTAGCTGAGCCTGCATGTGCAGCTTGCATGAAAGTCAACCCGGTGTTGACGAATGGATGTTGTTGTTGAGGAGAAATAGTACCTGTAAAAACTCCAGGTTGGTGTTGAATATTGTTATCCGTGTTTCCAGTGCCATACATACATTGGTTTACAGAGTTAATAATGTCCCTCACAGCTACCTGTTCTAATGAAACACTCACTGTATCGCCGTCACCATGCGTGTCAATGGCAGGTGTGTTGTTACTTTGATTCACGTTGTCGCTCACCTGGGACTGTTTCACTTTACTTTTCTTCTGTTTACCCTTCATGTGCGATTCTAAGGGTACTTATAAATTGGCACGTATAAAAAGTGTCACTTCAGGTGAGATTATGACAGTACTATTTAACTTTTCTTGTCCTGCAGTGTTCAGTCTGCCACCGTGTCGTCATGACGTCACATATACAGTTATGCATTTGTAATGAATTTCGCATGCGGATATATACCTCAATTTTTAGTAAGGCATTTAATAACTTAAATGATTTAAAGCTTATATGGGCTCGAGATAGTGACCGTGTGAATAATGGTATTAAATTTACAAATGAATATGAAAAGTGAGCATTTCGATCTATATTCACCAAAATGGGTAAATGACGAGAATTATGCATTTTGTAAAACAGAGATTGAAAACATCTCTCACGTTTTTCGAAAAATATGATCATATATAAAACAATTCTGCTTGACTGGAACTGTTTTTAAATACCTCTACAAATCTTGGTATTCTATTACAAAACATTGGTATTCTCTTTTTCTTTTTCTGGTTTTCCATCTCAATTCAAGTTTTTGAACCAATTAAATCTTTCTGAGCAAAAAGCACATCTTTTTCAAGTCTTATAATTTAGTTAGAACATTAATAATTTCAGACAAGTGCATGTTATTAAAAATTTTAACTGTAAGAACAATACATAAAATTATTTAATTTGAAAAAGATAGTCTCCACTCTCAAATATTTAAAAAAGGTACAGTGGCGCGACAAAGCAATAAAGCAAAAGAGAGATAAAGCGATAAAGCGATAAAGCGATAAAGAGATATAATTGCGCGACAATATCGCTTTGTCGTGCCGCCTTGTCGCTTTGTTGTGTGACCATTTCACTTTGTCGTGTTGCTATATCGCTTTGTCGTGTGACTATATCGCCTTATCGTGTTGTCATATGGCTTTATCGCTTTATCGCGTTGTTGAAAGAGCGATGTCCTCTCTCGGCCATCATACTTACCTCTGTTCTTAAAAACAATTTGATCTACTGAAGGTAGTGTTATCCCAAATGTAACCTTGTTAGAGATTTCATTGATACAGTATGAGGTTTCCATTTCCTTGTCTAGGGAATTTTGCTGGAGTCAAGAAATTCTGGCCACGTAGAACAGAGGTTAGGATCGGAAATATGAAGGGGCAACCCCTTTGGGAAGAGAATGGTATATAATGCTTTTAAAGAAAATAAATGTATATCTTTCACAGTTGTTTCTACCATATTTTACACAGAGAAATTGGTCCTATCTTTTTATATTAGAAGTTACTGAAAAAATTCATGCTTTACATTTTAAACATTTCCTCCGCGATTATGTCTCCCTATTTTGCGAGTGTCTATTTCGTAATTTCGCTAACCTCGTTTCGCATTTTGCGATTTCGTGCTTGAATGAGGATACGGAATTGAAATGGTCCCTCTCGGCCATCATAGTAAGTCCCTTTGTCTTTAAGAAGATAGATCTAAGAAAGTAATTTTATCCTTTAATTTTTCAGTCAAAATGGACCATCAGAGTGAAGTTCTACACTTGTGTTTTAACACAGACCGAAAGTGACATTCGAATGGACCATTAATGGATGTGACCGGAGGAAAAGTTGTGAAGCACTTGACTGAGAAGGAAATTTCACGGAAGAACAAATTTACAGTGTCACCGGATGTTCAATAAGAGAAAACAATGGTTTGTTAAACCTAATTCTAATGTGTACAATATCACCAACCATCAGGTAGAATATGCATTAAGTTGAACTGAATTTGAATCAACAAGTACGTTATAGAATTTCTTATAAAGTATACTTCATTTTTATAATGTCAAGTTATAGCTTTATCTCAACAGCTTGTTAACGTTGACAGGCTTTGGAAAATTGCATTTGGTTATTGCATATGTGCAGCATAAATTGTCAATGCTAAAAACAATTACTCATTTTTCACAATTAAAATGTCCCCCAATAAAAATATTTCCTTTCTTCGGACTAAATAGAGGCACATAAACTAGACCATGGTCATAAAGAAAAACGTTGTTAAACTATGTGTCACATAGACATTGTAGGGATGCAACTCAATCCTTAGAGCGTCCGCTCATCACTCAGAAGGTCGGGATTCGATCTAATGGTGTCAAGAGTTGCTGCTTCCGCGTGTGTTGCTCACAATTATAAGGATTGGTTGAAAAGCGCTGCAGTACCAAGGACACACATGAAATTTTCGAGTTGGGACAATATATTGTGTTCATATTGTTATTATTATTATGAGTCAATCGAAGTTGATTTTGTGAGAGTATTCACTATAGTATGTAACCAGTGGATCCTCCTAATATCAGCTTTCAGTGATAGCTTTCCATAACGGGAGGATTGTCATGCATCTTATTGTGCATGTATATATTCAAGTGGAAGATTTGTACATCGACATTATATATAAATGTACTGTGATAACGCCCCAACATGCATTTGAAAGAACCAAATAAAAAACAAACACGTTTGAATTATTTGAATACATACTTATAACACACAATTTAAATGAGTCACATAACTTGAAATGTCAAATGTCACTTGTACAGAGTGATAGTAGTTTGAAGTTGACTTGAATTCACAATCTTGATCGATCATTCATGTACAAGGTAGGCGAAAGGTTTAAGCAAAATTTATGTAATAAATGCAAGATAAGTGTTCTGGTGGTACAGTACAAATAAATAAGAATAATATTACATGTTCATACTTGTCAGTAATTATAGCATTTATATATTCATTCTAATTAATTGAATTTATACCCACAGGACTTCAAGAGGTTTTGGACTGTGATACTTATCGTCGTCTCGGGAAGCAGTCTTCTTTTCTATGCAGGTGTGACGAGCAAAATCTCTTCCATGAAAGTTTTATCATATTTAGAATCAGGACACTGGCTGACTAACACGACATTAACCTTTCTAAATCGGCAACACGATGATCAGGAAACAGAGCAGAATGTCTCTTACAATGAACTCAGGAATAGATTTGGTTACTTTGTTAAAATGGATGACCTTCCTTATCCAATGGATGCAGAGAGTGAGAAGTACATCATCTACCGATGTCAAGCTGTGTGTGGAGGCTTAGCTGACAGGGAGAAGGGCATTGTCACTTCGTACGTCGTGTCTCAGATGTTGAGACGAAAGTTTGGCATCATGATGGACAGGAAATGTGACTTTTCTAATTACGTCGTCCCTAATCTTGTGAACTGGGTGGTAACAGAAAATATGATTAGAGGGAAATCTGTAGGTTGGAAACGAAATGTGGATGACTGGGCTCTTGGAAAGGCAATGCGCGACGGTAGGTTGGAATCTATGTACAATAAGGACGTGATGTATTATCAAGGGAATATTGACTTTGTCAACCTCATCATGAACAAAACGTCCTTTCGGTCCATACCATGGACAAAGAATAAAACCCATCACGAGATCTACAGGATAGCATTGGGACAGCTCTTCAAACTGTCTCCTAACACTCAGAGGAAATATATAGAGATTTATGAGAAGACATCGGGCAATACTCTGGTATGTGCTCACTTGCGAATTGGACGCTCACAAACAATCCCCAAGGATGCAGTTCGAACGACTAGGCCTAATTCAACAACAGTGATCAGATTCTTAAAGGGAAAGATATTGAATTCTTCCAAAGTGTTCATAGCCACAGACTCGGATAAAGTGAGAGTTCAAATGAGAAACGCGTTTCCTTCTCAATACTTGGAAGTAGCTGGTCCCATAGTGCATATAGATCGACACAGGGGTGTGAATGCGTGTTCTGGGATGGAGAAAGCTGTACTGGATCAGTTCATTCTCAGTCGGTGTGATACGCTTCTGATATCAGCAAGTGGCTTTAGCAAATTGTCTGCTCTTTTGAGGGGAACTGACATAAACTTGTACATTGCTGCTGGTAATAACATTACTTTCAGCAAACGACTGAACCCTACCTAAAATGCCAAGATATCTTTCCCACGTGTATCGTGTATATAAGATGTTGTATCCAAACCGTCCCGACATGTATCTTGCATATTAGATGTTGTATCCCATCCATCCAAATGTCTGCGCTTTTGAGGGGAACTGACATAAACTTGTACATTGCTGCTGGTAATAACATTACTTTCAGCAAACGACTGAACCCTACCTAAAATGCCAAGATACCTTTCAGATTTGACTTCTTACGATGAAACCATTTACACGGAATTAGTTCGATTCATAACAATATTGCCTACATTGTTTTGTATAGAACGCTCTCAGGCTTATCTTTGGAAATCCGGTCGAGTCCGAAGTTTGTCGCGACAATAAAAGTGTCACGACTAACATTTCTAAGTTCTCTGGAAATTTTCAGGTTAAAATTATTTTTTTCAATTTTTGAAAAAAAATTCCAATG
Source organism: Gibbula magus (assembly GCA_936450465.1). NCBI lineage: Eukaryota > Metazoa > Mollusca > Gastropoda > Trochida > Trochidae > Gibbula > Gibbula magus. Next base: position 32,175,113 of record OW388290.1, on the reverse strand, counting down.
GAATTTTTATTTCTCCAATTGAATTTTTCCAATGGAATTTTTTTCCAATTTTTTTCCAATGGAATTTTTTTTTCGATTGGAATTTTTTTTCCAATGTGGAAAAGGGTGGTGGGATTAGTCATTGAACATGTTGAAGGCAGTTTTCATAATAATGAATTTATGAAATATTATAATTCTATTTTTTTTAATTTGGTGAAGTTTTCAATGAAATGTTGATTTTAATAACATATATTGAGTTAGATGAAATATTGATTTTGGAAAAAAATATAATGTTTGTGAAATGTTGACTTTGGAAATATTTATTGACTTTGGTGGAAGTTTTGCTTTGATAAAATATTGAATTTGATGACATGTTGAATTTGATGAAATGTTGACTTTGGAAATAATTATTGACTTTTGTGAAAGTTTATTTTAAAAAAAGGTTCACTTTGAAAAAGATTTTTTTCAATTTAGCGAAATGTTGACTTTGATCAAGTAGTTATTTGGTGAAATGTTGACTTTGAAAATATTTATTGACTTTTTTGAAAGTTTAATTTAAATAAAATGTTGACTTTGATAAAGATATTTTGCATTAAGTGAAATATTGACTTTGATCAAGTATTGACTTTGATGAATTGTTGACTTTGAAAAAGATTTTTTTGAATTTAGGGAAATATTGACTTTGATCAGATATGACTTTGATGAAATGTTGACTTTGAAAATATTTATTGACTTTTGTGAAAGTTTAACTTAAATAAAATGTAAACTTTGAAAAAGATATTTTGAATTAAGTGAAATATTGACTTTGATCAAGTTATGTTTATTTGTTGGTTCTAAACATCGTGTTATCCTGCTGACGAAATTGGAAAACACTAAGACACTCTGATTAATGCTTTTTGATTGTATTTAAATTTGGCATGTCTAATTTATATTAGATGTTCTATAACAACATATCTTTTGAATATGAATGAAAATCAGAACATTTAGTGATTGCGATGAATACTATACATACTTCAATATGTCTTTTGTAGATTAAATAAAACCAGCACAATGTCCATAATCAAACCCGGTTTAAGTTTATTATTTATCCATCTATCATGTATCCATTCTTTGCATGTTGATTATCCATACATCTCGTTTTTCTTCCTCGCCTACATCCCAATATTTCTTCAACTAGGTCACTTTCTGTTTTTAGGTAAAACGTCACGGAGTAGATGAGTCTACTAGATACAAACAGTATTCTTTTAAAAATTAATTTTAAGTGTAAATTGTCTTCACATAATGATATTAAATTCGATGTTATCAAACATGGTATATAAAGGGTGCGATCATAATTTAATGTCATATCTTTTATACCAATTTATCACCTGCGGAAGGTCCGGTAACAGAAACGATCTAGATAAGTTGTTTTCGATGTAAACATTGTCAAATAAAACTCTCGTACTGCTCCCCGCACTATTGACTATTCGGATTACATGTTAGTTTAAAATCTATGATATTTAGTATTAGCCTACCGTCATATATGTCGTTATTATTTCAGTTACATACATAACATCTAGTCTATGATATTTAGTAATCACCCTACCTTCATCAAAGTTGAATTCATCTATTTACGTTTCCAGACATATGAGTATTCAGTTTGTCCAGACTTGCAGATAAGAACATAGTCTGCATTAATAGCACTTATTCTTTTCCGTTTGTCTGGACTTGCTGAACAAGGACTAAGACTGTATTGATGGCTATCATTTTATACAAAGTCATTGGACCGGGCTAATCAATTAGTTCAGAATATGGTCATACTCTAAAATTGATTAGTAGGCCTTTAGTCATCAGTCAAAGACTACTTCTATGCAGCTCTAAATTTTAAAACAATATTTAAATTTGAAAATTCTTCAAAAATAAATTTGGATAAATCACAACTGTTCATATAAGACATATTCTATGTGGGAATCATTATGTGTGCTTCATTATGTTCACATTTAAAACATTCTAAAACTGGTAGGGGTCATGTTCGTGTACATTTCATGTTTTAACCTACATTAACAGTAACACACTACCAATCAATGTATTTGGTTTTAACATATTTGATTCACAAAGAAGTCGATTGGTAAACAAGCTGCAAAAGCTTATGTGAATACCGTTCCATTTCAAACAAATGCAGTTAAGTGGTATTGTATCGTGCCATAAACAAACATTATCTTCCAACAGAGGTTACTCCCTTCTGATTTCCGATCCTTACCTCTATTCTAATGGCCTGAATTTCACAACTCCAGCAACATTCCCTAGCGGGGAAAGGAGAACCTCATACTGTATCCCTGATTCTTAACCAATGAAAACTCTTCTTTCAGCGGCCATGTCGACCGAGTGACTTCAAAGATCTAGGCATTTGACACTTAAGGGTCTTATTCATTTGCAAACGTCCTTCGAATATGTCTAATGTAAATAACACTAATGAACAAGTTTTGGTATTTCTCTCTGATTTGGTCTTCTTTATGTATCATCATGTTTATCCAGGCCCGCGGTCGCACGAGATTCATGATAAAAGTTTTACATTATTTCACCTTAATACCAGAAGCGTAAGAAATAAGCTAGATTATCTACTCGAGTATCTATCGGACAACCATGTCGTTGCCTTCACGGAAACACACTTATATAGGAATATTGATAATGATTCGATAAAATGGACGGGTTACCATGACCCAATTCGGAAAGACAGAAACTCATTTGGTGGGGGTGTTGTAATTTATATTAGAGAGAACCTAGCATATAAAAGGATGTATGAGCTAGAGAATATATATGATGAAACAATTTGGATTAAAATTCACCAACCCGCAAAACCACTTATCATATGCTTATCTTATAGACCCGAATACAATTCACTTGAATTTTGGGAACGACTGGACACTAGAATTGAAAGTGCATTAGATATCACTAGTCGAATTATTGTATTTGGTGATTTCAATGCTGATCTTCTATCTTGTAGAGGTAAACACTTAAATGATATTACGTTGAGTAAGAATTTGAGAAATATTATTAAAGAACCTACATGGGTAACAATTCAATCTAGTACTCTTCTAGATCCAATTATAATCAGTGCAGATGTCAATAACACTGATTGCGGTGTTACAGAGTTTAATAGTGCAATATGTGATCACAGGGGTACTTACATAACAATTACCACTTCTGTTAATACTAAAATGGCATATATTAGAGATATATTATGTTATACATCGTTGAATGAGCGCATAAATGAAACAAACTGGACTGAACTATTTTCAAATTGTGATGGTGTCAATGAAGCATGTGGTACATTCTATAACAAATTAAATTCATTTATAAAATCATGTTGGACGGAAGACATGTTCCCGTCCGTTGAAGCAGTGCAAAAAAACGCAGCCTGCTTCGCGGAAAATGCATTGTTTGATTTTTGTACGCCATTTTGTTTGGATTGTGCTTGTCACATCTTTGCCAAAAGCCCTCGTTCTATTTTGTTATGTCCTTTTGGACATAGCTGTTGACAACTTCTTGTATCTTGGTTTGAATAAAACTTAAACCTTATTGTATCACTTTTGGTCATTTCTTAAAAACGCTTCCACTGCCGACCAAATTGGTAGCAGAGCGTGGTTTGTCATGTGACCACCTCTTTCAGAAATGTGAAAACCTGAACAAAACATTTGAACTGCTTGTTATGTCACACTTGGGTGACTGAATGTATTTTTGAACATCAGGTCATTGACTTGTTTATGTCACAGTTAGGTGACTTATTGGCATATTTGAATACGTTATAAAAGACAACTGTTTGTTACAATGTCACAGACGGGTGACGAGTTGGGTACTGATGAAGGTAACGTAGAGTTATCTAATGACATGGCAGCCGAGAGACGCATTCGGTTGCAAAACGACATTTTTGAGTTAAAGCGGCAAAAGGTTATAGTGAAATCTGCTTTTACTAAATCAAAAAATGCACTTGAGAGACTTGTGAGTGAAGTAGGGCTACCATCACACCTATGTGATGTCCTTGATGCTATTGATAAAGTGTGTGACTGTGAAAGTAGGGCAATTGATATCGTGATGAGGCTATCTGAGCTGTATCAAGAGGCAAACCAAGTCGAAAATGCTGGTAAAACATTTGATGAATTAGAGACAATTGAACTCACTGGAAGCGAAGCTCAAGACAGAGCACATGCATTTCTAAGGTCTTTATCTACATCATTTTCTGACACTTCCAGTACGCATGCATCATACATGACCAAATCAAATGTTAAGGCATCTAAAAAAACAAATGGTTGACCAAAAGCAGAGTCTACTTTCTGAATTACAAGTTTCACAACAAACTCAGATAGCACAAAACGATGGTCAACAAACACAGCCAAAACTTATTGAGACAGACAGGCAGTCTAACATATCCAACGCTCATCGTGAGCAACTGAGACCTCAGGCTTCCAGAGGTTATGATCTGGGTAATGACTTGTGGAAACAATTAAAACGTGTTTCTAACCCTGTATTTTCGGGCGATACAAAAACCTATAAGAGATGGAAGGCCGCGTTTATTGCTTGCATTGATAACGCTCCTGCCACACCCGAGTACAAGTTGTTACAACTACGTCAGTATGTAAGTGGGGATGCACTGAATGTCATTAAGGACCTAGGGCACAGTGCTGCAGCATACTTTGTTGCACTTGAACGTTTAGAGCGGAAATATGGTGGTCGTAGGCGCTATGTAGCATTGCAACTAGAACAAGTGACAAGTTTCAAACCAATCCGACATGGTAATGCAAATGATGTTGCGAAGTTTGCTGACTTGCTTGACATAACTGTTGTCAATCTTCGAGATTGTGATCTGATAGAAGAGCTGGGCAACGGCTCACTCTATTCTCAGTTATTGACCAAAATGACTGAACCAATGGTTGCACAATACCAGAGATGGATCTTTGATTCCCAATTACAAGAGTCTGTTGAGACTTTGCGTGAGTTTGTATTGCAAGAGGCACATTTTCAGACCATTGCTTCTGAAGCTGTTGTTTCGCCGCTAATGGCTGCAATACTGCCGAAGCGGCGTTAAACAATAACTCACTCACTCTAAAGCTGTTCACTGGGTATCGAAAGGTAACAAATCAGACAAAGCAAGAAAGCAAGGTGTTTTCTTTGGCGTTAGTCCGTCTCCTGATGAGTGTTGTCCAATATGCAAAGTGTCTTATCATACAATTTGGAAATGTAGGCAATTCAAAGAGATGACCGTTGAGGAAAGATGGAACACTGCTAAAAAGTCAAATCTGTTTCAGGTGTCTGAAAAGCAGTCACAATTCCAAAACCTGCTTGCGCCGAGCTAAATGTGGTATTGGTAATTGTCCAAAGTATCACAGTCGTTTCCTTCATGCGCAGTCGCAAACACCCCCATCTGTAGCTTCACTGTCTGCAAGTCAAAGTGCTTCACATACCTCACAGGATTGCATTGGTCCATCCACTGGTACAACTTTGTCGTCATGCAGTTCATCTTACTCCACAATATCATTGCGAACAGTTCCTGTTGTGGTTAAGAATGGCAATGTTGAAATCGTTTTGAATGCCTTGCTGGATGATGCCAGCACTCAAACCTACATCAACGAAGATGTTGCGTCACAATTAGGCATATCGGGTCAACTGCAAAGTGTGTCAGTAAATGTCATTGATTGACATAAGAAAACACTTCAGTCAATGGAAGTGGAATTTCAATTAGAAAGTTTGGGTAAGTCTGTGGCGATGACAATGTCTGCTTTGACTACAAGACAGGTCACAGGTTAACTCAAGGCAATTGATTGGCAGAAATATGCCTCAAGGTACAAACATTTGCAAAGTATCCCTTTTCAAAAAGTAAAATCTCCACACACAGTAGATTTACTGATTGGTTTAGATTACTTTGAATCAGTGTATGAAATAGTTTTAAAATGTAACAAGCCAACAGGGCTTGTTAACTCAAAATCTTACAAGCCCTCATCAAGCTTAGCAAGCCCTCACATTTTAAAGTGATAATAAAATGAACACATGATTTAGTTTACAGAAATTTACTACTATGAAATCAGTCGGACTCGATGCTACAACGTACCAGTTACTGGATTTGTATAATTTCATTGCAAGTGCTTTTGATAAGGTCAAAGAAGTAAGAGCAGTGTTTTGGCATATAGAGGACTTTTGAACAAACTACAATATTTGAATTAATAGAAAAGTGATAGATTGGCTTCGTAGTTATTTAACTGAGAGATGAGTTCAGAAGGTAGTCACAAACGGATATATCTCCGAATTTAAGCCTGTTTTGCCCGGTGTCCGACAAGAATCAGTTTTAGGACCTTTGTTATATTTAATTTATATTAACAACCTCGTTGATAATATTGATTGTAACATACATCTTTTTGATGATGTATGTATTACTTGAAGATCCGGTTTTATCAGCAAACAGTCTGAACAAAGATTTACCAAAACATTTGGTGTGGGCAAATTAATGGTAAGTTTAACCATGAACAAATGAAAACTATTCAATTTAGTATAAAAAAGTGGTTGCCAGTTCCAAACCTCATTTATATATGCAAGTTGAAGAACATAAAAACTTAGGTGTTATATTTCAAAAGGATGCTAACTGGGCTGCTCACGTTAACAGTGTTGTAGATAGAGTTATAAGTTTATAACGCAGATAATAACGCAAATCGCTTCACGTTATGGATCAGTCCTTCATTATACCGCCTTTTGACTATTGTAGTCATGTTTGGAATAACTGTACTCAGGCTCAAAAGGCAAATCTTGAACAATTACAATTAGATGCATTAAGACGATCTGTGAGGCAACAAGAGGCACAAATCATAATAAACTATATACTGAAACAAATGTCATACCCCTTCTTGAAAGAAGACATAAACAAAAATTAACTCTTTTTCATAAAATGATAAACGGCAAAGCACCGAATTTCTTATTATGTAACCTCGTCCCTGAATGCGTTTCGGCCACCAATTCGTACGAATTTACAAAACCTTCATGTTAAAACATATGCTTATTCAAAATCTGTTTTACCTTGTACAGTAGACCTTTGGAATGCATTATCAAACGACATCAAAATCTTACAATCTCAAAAAATATTTATCGAAACAGTAACTCCCCAGTGTGGATACTTATTTGGATTTGATCTAAATTTTTGAAGCCGTTTTTTGTCAAATTATCATACATTTGAAAGACATCTCAAACGATCCGTCCTGTTCGCGCGAGTCACATCGTGAGGACACATCACATTATCTACTTGCGTGTTCAAACTATTCCTTTTTAAGAAATGATGCATTATACTACAAAAATGGTTATAGTCTGAAAACAATTTTGTATTGAAATCGTGAAATACCTGAAGCTGAAAACATAGCAATTTTACAATGTTTTCCTTTTCATCATAGTTCTTGTAGATTTGATAACAATTAGAATTGAAAAAATGTAAGCTTTAGATTCCTTGGTTTGTAATATATATTATTGATAATTGATCACGTGATTGTACATACGCCTTGTGGTTTGTCTTGAGATGCTTTAACTGACAGTAATTTGTTGAATTCACTTTTGTCATTTTGGAGCGGCATTAAAATAAGTTCTCAGCTTGTTTGTATTTCTCATAGAATGCTGCATTGTAAAATCGCCAAGTCTTCAGTCTTTCACGATCAAAAATACAAAACTGTTTTCAGATTACTGCTGAAGGTTATTCTAATAGTTACAGAGCTATGCAGTGCTATTGAAAAGCTTTTGTGACAAAATCTAATTTTAGAACAAGGAAGTAAGTGTCCCAACTCCCTACTGCTAAACAGAAAGAATCCATAGTTAAAATTTCTAAATTAATTTCGTAAATTTATAATTAATGTTTTATCACACAAGTCATTGGAAGTCTTTTATAGATAAGCTATAAAATCCAACAAGCCAGTCGGGCTTGCTTGTCGGAAAGCAACCAGCAATTGGCAGGCGGGCAGGCAGCTATTTCGAACGCTGCTTTGAATTGCACAGGTCATATGAAGATGTTGTAGGCAATGAAGGTGAACCTATGGCAAGGCTTACACCTCTTGGCTGGACATGTGTCGGGTCCATATCTCCTCACAGTGGTGCTTCTTCATTAGTGACCTACTTTACTGACAACTGTGACACAGAGTTAACACAAATATTGCACACGTTTTGGAAAGTAGATCAGTTTACTTCTAGTTCTACACCTCTGAGTAAGGATGACAAGTCTATCGTGGAATCAGTTAGACAGACTGTTGAGCACTATAATGATAGGTACCAGATTGGCATCCCTTGGAAAGGGGATTCTTCATCACTTCCTGATAACTATGCAGTTGCTTACAATCGATTGTGTTGCACTGAGAAAAAGTTAGCTAAGGACAATGTATTTGCTGAGATGTATGATAAGGTGATTTCTGATTATGAAAAGAAAGGCTACATTGAAACAGTGATGCCTGACGACAAACGTGCTTCTTGGTATCTTCCTCATTTTCCTGTCATACGTCCACAAAGAACCACCACAAAGGTTCGGATTGTATTTGACGCCTCGGCAAAGTGTCAAGGTGTATCCCTCAATGATGATTCATCAGGGTCCCAAGCTTGAAGGTTATTTGTTTCACATACTCTTTAGATTCAGGAAAAACCTGATTGCTCTTGTGTGTGACATATCTGAGATGTACCTTCAGATAGGCATACAACCAAAGGACCAGCAATTCTTCCGATTCCTTTGGAGCAACGCTAAGCAAACGAATTCAAACGTGTTTTCGGCATGAATGCATCTCCCTTTCTAGCTCAGTTTATCTCACAAGAAAATGCTAGAACCTTTGAGCACTTGTATCCCAGGGCTGCTGAAACAGTCCTCAAGTCAACCTATATGGATGACGGGTTAGATTCTGTTTATGAAACAGCTGTAGCAATTGATTTGTATAAACAACTTACCAGTCTTTGGGCTAAGGCTGGAATAAAGGCAAGAAAGTGGCTATCCAATTCATCTGAAGTTCTTTAGGCAATTCCTGTTGAAGCAAGAGCATCTGAAGTTAATATCACGAATGATGAACTTCCTTCTGTGCAGACTTTAGGTCTGACATGGATATCCAGCGATGATGAATTTGGTTTTAAATTCTCAGATATCCAAACCAACTTGGTTCAAACAAAAAGAGGTTTCCTCAAGGAAACTGCTAAGATCTTCGATCCTCTTGGTTTCCTTGCGCCATTCCATATTCGAGCTAAGATGATTTTACAGAAGATGTGGTTGGGTGGAGTTGACTGGGATGATGAATTGAATACTAGTCTTAGACATGAGACTGAAGAATGGTCAAGTGAAGTTCCTTTGTTGTCAACTGTCAGGTTTCCTAGATGTATTCAATTGACCTCTGAAATAGAAGATACTCACCTTCACGTGTTTGTAGACGCATCTCAGGATGCCTATGGAGCGGTTGTGTATGATAAGTCCTATAAATCTGGGCAAACGTCAAGTCTTCTTGTTGCAGCAAAAAGTAGGGTTGCTCCACTTAAGGCAATCAGTATTCCCCTAGAGAGCTGATGGCTGCAGTATTGGGTGTTGACACGCTAGTTGTATTTTGGACAGATAGCATGAATGTGCTGTATTGGATAAAAAAACACAGCGGAAACTTCAATACTTTTGTTGCAAATAGAGTTGGTTTCATTCAGGATATCTCTGAACCTTTCCAGTGGAAACATGTCCCTTCTAAGCTTAATGCTGCTGACATACTTACCCGAGGCACGGTTGTGTCTGAATTGTTGACTGACGATTGGCACTGTGGACCTTCATTCCTGACATTGGGGGAAGATTATTGGCCAAAGCAAACCATCCTGTTGCAAGAACTTGACAACTCTGAAAAAAAGAAAACGGAAAATGAGTTCATATTGTTGACACAAACTGAAAATGTTGTTAACCCAGCTACATATTTAGACTTGTCTAAACTCGTTCGGGTTTTGAGATTTGTCCATAATTCTTCTCATTCTTCAAAGATGTTTGGGTCGCTCACTGCTGATGAGCTTAATAATGCTGAGAAGCATATTCTCCGTGAAACGCAGAAATATTGGCTTTGAAGAAACAAAATCCAATATCTGCCAACAGCAAGTTGGCAAAAAACGGAGTCCTTTCATTGATGATGATGGAATGATTAGATCAAGTGATCGCCTGAAATATACAGAGTATTTACCTTACAATGTCCGGTTTCCAATCATATTGCCTAGGAGGCATTGGGTCACATCCTTGGTTGTGAAAAAGTTCCATGAGGACGGGCATCATGTTGCAGGCACAAATCAATTACTGTCTTTGATTTCTTCTCGCTTCTGGATAATTGCTGCTCGTGAAGCAATCCGTGACTGGGCAAATCAATGTGCTTGGTGTCGCAGACAGAGAAGGAAACCCACAAAGCAAATAATGGCTTCCTTCACTTCAAGCCAGGAAGAAAGGGTTCACGCCCAGTCGGGATCTTCGAGTGGATGACGTCGGGAAATGGAATCTAGGCCGGATTGTGAAGACCTACCCTGGAAGAGATGATCACGTCAGAGTGGTGGACATCAAGACAGCGAGAGGCGTTCTTCAGCGTCCGGTGACCAAGGTTTGTCCACTGGAGTCAACAAGCGAAGATGGAGCTTGATCAGCACGGAAACAGACTGCGATGGACGAGATGAACAGAAGAGGACAGGAGAAGAAATGAAAGCCAGAAGAAGAAATGTGTAAATAAGAGTGTACATAAGTGAAATTTTGTTTGAGGATTCGGCGAAATTGAGTTTCTCTTAGTGTAAATGTGATTTTCAGAAGGACAGAAGATTCAAAAGGATTGAAGAAATGTGCATGTGAAATGTTGGGTTATAGTATAAAAGAGTTTGAGTTTCAGGTTATTCATGAGGATAATGAATTGAACTGTTTTGCTGAAAAAACTCTTTTGAATTTGTGACTCTCTTTTTGGAACAATACTTTGCTGAACTGAAAGTTATATGTGTGCTTTTTCTTTCAGCTATGAACAATTTTTGGGTATAATTTTGAAAATAGGTTATGTTATTGTATTGTGATGATAGTCCATGTTCTATCATCGTAGGGGGCAAGGGGGCAGCCTGCTTCGCGGAAAATGCATTGTTTGATTTTTGTACGCCATTTTGTTTGGATTGTGCTTGTCCCATCTTTGCCAACAGCCGTGCGAGGAGGGTGTCTTCTCTCCTCGTTCTATTTTGTTATGTCCTTTTGGACATAGCTGTTGACCTATTTTTGTCACATTGATCGCCAACAGCCGTGCGAGGGGGATGTTTTCCTTCTCGTTCTATATTGTTATGTCCTTTTGGACATAGCTGTTGTAGTACTTTTGTAATCAACAGTCGTGCGAGGAGGGTGTTTTCCCTTCTCATTCTATTTTGTTATGTCGTTTTGGACATAGCTGTTGACGCTATTCTTGTACATTTTGTAATCAAGAGCCGTGCTAGGAGAGTATTTGCTCTCCTCGTTCTATTTTGTTATGTCCTTTTGGACATAGCTGTTGACAACTTCTTGTATCTTGGTTTGAATAAAACTTAAACCTTATTGTATCACTTTTGGTCATTTCTTAAAAACGCTTCCACTGCCGACCACATGTATGCCCACAAAGAAAGTCACGATAAGACCAAATGACAAACCCTGGTTTGATTCAAATTTAAGAAGAGAGTGCAGGAAAAGAGACAGATTACGTAAAAAGGCGAATAGAACTAAAAATTTATCTGATATCATGAAATTCAAAAAACTGCGACAGAAAGTAAATAATATGAAGTACTATGCAAAAGAAACTTTTTATGCAAATGTGGATAATGTGCTTCTTGACTCGTATGTTGAAAGTAAAAGTTCTTACTGGAAACTGTTACGCTACATAGTAAAGCAATCTTGATCGAATAACTGCATACCTCCTCTCAAAAGTAACAATGACCAAGAAAATCCAACTTGTTTTTCTGATTTTGAAAAAGCAGAAAGATTGAATGAGTATTTCCAATCAATTTCAACATTAGATAATCACAATACACGTCTCCCAAGCTTCAGAAAAAGAACAATGCTGTATTTGACACCCTTACAGTAACTAAAGGGGAAATTGAAGATATTATAAAATGTTTACATGTGAAAAAGGCTTCTGGACCTGATAGAACAAGAAAAGCCTTTAAAAAGGCAAGCTTGGGGCACCTGGGTAGATGTAGTGTATGGAACGTGAGGCGGTGATGTGTTAGTGGGAGGTGATTCCAGGTAAATATAGGTGCTTTAAGGACTGGATGGATGTCCGACAATGTATGATGAAAGGGTGGAGGAAGAACATACAATTAAAGAAGGAAGTATTGCGTGAGGAAAAGCTGAAGGAGTAATTCTATATTCTATTCTATATTTCGGTTTAGCTAGTTTTGTATCGGAACCTTCAACAACTGTATGAAACCTTATCTTAATAATTTCACTTCAAGTAACATATGCAAATTTAATTTCATATTGTCATTAATAAGAGTTCCTCGCATAACTATATCATTACATTTTGAGTTATTTTTGACATTACAAAGGTTGGCGTAAGACCTACATCTAACAGGTGACGTAAGCTTGCATACACATGTATTACCTGAGATAAGTTTTACTCACTCATTCTCAGTAAAAAATACAAAATTCGAAAGTCTGCATAAGAAGTCCTGATTGGTGTTGTCCGATAGTCCTCTCCAAATACATAACATGTCAATATATATATCGCCGCTAATGGCTGCAATACTGCCGAAACGGCGTTAAACAATAACTCACTCACACTCAATATATATATATTGAAGAATTTTCTGTAACAAATTAGAGCCTAATTAACTATTAACATAGGATTTGAATGTTATATATATCTGTCTTAATGTCTAGGTCAAGTGTTATTTGTAAGAAATTTATAGACTGGCATTTTAATTGTTTTAAAACTTTTTATTATTTTTTTTATGATTTATTTTCTCTCCTTAGAATTGCCCTTTGTATCCTACGCTTTGTATAAATAATGCAATATCACATGTTTACAGTCAATGCACAAAGACCTCGATCGGATGTATTATTCCAAAAAAGTATCGCCGAAAGGATTCGGACTTGTTCTAACCCTAAGGACAAAATGTAACGGGAGTTCCAAGACGGCAACCAACGCACAACACAACACAACACCTCGTGTTATCATATCAATGTAAAGCTCTCAAACAAATATGTCAATTTACCGTGTGGCGATTATTCTTTTAATTTTTAGATTTTATTCTACGGAGACCAACTCTATTACATTGCCTTCGCTAACTCGACATCAGCAAAATTTTGGAAAAGTAGGTCAGTGGCTATGTTTGATTCGTTTCATCGGCATAAACACCGACCAAGTGACCGGAGTACATGCACCGTTCTGAAGCCAGGCTTAAAGTTAACAAGTGTATCGGCGTACAAACAGAAACACGTCATCATCCCTCAAACTAGCTTTAGTTAACATGTCATTAAAATGAGAAAACTTTAAAAAAAATTACTTCCAAACATGAATTGAGATTTTATGAGCGTGTTAGGCATTGTTTTAAAGAACCAGTATTATTCTTAAATAAATCACTTCGTCAAAGTATCTAGTTGTCAAATGCAAAGTCAAAGAAAATATAGTTATTAAATGTTGCATGGATCGCATTTGTAAGCCATTATACGGCACCTTCGCCTTTCCATTCAAACCGAAGCATTCGGATTACGCCTTAGGCGTACGCCGGTTTCACCATTTTCGGCGGCGTATGCCGGGTGTTGCGCCGTGTTCCGAATCAATCATAACCAGTAAAACTGTTAACCAAACGGAACGTAGTTTCCGATTCTGGAATGCCAAATAATGTACTTAACTTATAGAAAAGCGCTTTGTTACTTGTGATATTGATTTGAATTGCAGATTACAAGTTTATCATTGATTCTAATTAAACATTGAAGAAAAATTCTATCTATATGACAAATATTGATAATCAAAATCCACATTTGTTTGTGCCAATTATTTCGGATTACCCACAATGTCACGTGGTTCATAATTTGCTACAGCTTTGGTCATTGGTCAATAGAATTTCAAAGATACTAAGACAGCGTATATCATTGGCTGAAGGTTCTATTTGAAAATTCCAACAGTATAAAGGGAGAAATTCACCTTATTACTGCTTGGGGCGTATGCGCCCCAAGCAATAAGCCATCAGCTCTTGAAAAATGTTGTATCCTCAGTCATGTACTATGCTTACTATTCGATATGTCATTGCAATCGTGTGTGTATCCATCTGAGTGGAAAGTTGCAAATGTTATGCCTCTATTAAAAAAAGGAGATCCAACCTTAGCATCGAATTATAGACCAATATCTCTTATCAGCTGTGTTGGTAAATTTTTTGAAAGAGTTGTTTTTAAACATTTTTTCAATTATTTTCATTCAAATAACCTTATTTATAAATATCAGTCTGGGTTCCCACCTGGACATTCAACTGTACATCAATTAATTGAAATATATCATCATATTACATGATACACACTTAGACATGTTTCTAGAACTTAATTGGCATCCAATCTGCAAGTTAAGAAGCAGTGGTGGAGCAGTAAACAGACTGTAAGATAGGTCAATCATCAAGATGACATAACATACTTTGTCAATAAAAGTTTTTAAAGCTTATCCTAGTTCTTACTTTAACTCATCATTTATAACACACATGTGTTACGTTATGTAATTTTGTAATTCAGGCCGAAAGAATACAAGATTATCTTTTGGGATAGGTCTGTCAAATTTATAATAATTTAGATCACTACTGCTTGGGTGAAGCATGCACTGAATAATTTGATAATCTGCCATTAATCAAATAAAATCCAAAAATTTATAAAATGGATACATGTAATTTGTTTGATCAAGCTGGTACATCAGATGAAATGCTCAAACTCTCATGAAACAACACCTCAAAGTTATCTCAATATCTTGTGTATATCCGTTTAATGTTATAAATGTTGGTGAGCATTCAGAGTTTTCTGGATATAAATTATTGAATGAACATGACAATCTCTCATTCATTCTCTTTCGTTCCATCGTTCAGTCAATTACTATATATATTGATGTTTTTAAAACGAACGCTATAATGTTCTTATTTAACTTATGAACTAGATTATGGAATAACAGTAGTTTGCCAAACAATTCAACATTTTTCTTTAGATTAAACTTTGAGCTTTCAACTTCATATTCATGTAGCTGTAGACCTTCTGGAGAAGATGTCCTAGACCATGATAACATACATTATGGGTGCACCAATATACCATAGCAATGTGTATCCAAGGTTCGTTGTCTTTGTAATTCTAAACAAAATAAGAGTGAGGAGTGTTTTAAGCCTCATTGTTAACTTTCAATTTCAAATACAGATTAATTTGATACGAATAACTGCAGGTAAAATATCTTTTGATATATATTTTCTTTTAACACTTTAATTTGGAGAAGTTTAATTGTTTTTTATACATGAGAATCACAAACATTGCTAAAACTAAATATATCGAAATACATATAACTATTGCTGTGCCTAATACATACAAAACGTATATGTTATCGACAGTAAACATCCTGAACACTTTAATCGTTGAATAACAAGCGTTATTGATCTAGTCTTTTTACGTCAACGTGGCAGAAAGGTTTTCGGAAGCTCTTTTGAAACTCTAGAGTGTCGTTCCAATAACGTTTTCAAAAACGTTTGTGTGAGCTTGGGAGGCTTCTCAATTCTCATAATACCTTTTCAAATGTGAATAAATAATACTCAATACAGAACTTTTATTATGAACGAACTTCTCCTTTAAGAAATCAGTGATCAATTTCGCGTTTGCATGTGGCAACTTGCCATTATCTTGCACACAGCGTTGTGTCATTTTTGTGTCATGTGATATCTTAACACGCACAATTGTTGATAATGCAAGTACAGCCAACAGTCAGTTTAGGATTCATTGGACCTAGCAATATTTAAAAACAGTTGAAGATAGCGTCGCGTTCTCGTCGAGTCTAATGTCAATGCCTGATTGAATATGTACTAGAATATTTTGGTAAGTATTACTTAACTATGAAAATCATTTTGTAACATTATCGATTAACATATACCGGTACATGTATTTTATCCTTGTTCATGTAAAACAAGGTTACATTTGGGATAACACTACCTTCAATAGTAAAAATTCTTGTACTTTTTCGGGCAGAGTCTCATGCGGGATAGTTGCCTTACTCTTAGGGTGTGGTTTCGAATCCTGCATGGGACTCGGCCCGAAAACAATGTGTACTATTGAAGGTAGTGTTATCCCAAATATAACCTTGTTATATTTGTTCACTATCTTAATGGCATGCATGTATTTCTTATTCATTCATGTATAATAATATCAGAAAGTAAATGTGGGTGAGCTATTGCAAGGACCTGGCAAAAAATTACAGGAATGATGTTCCAAATTGCAAAATCTATATCAAATTAGATCAGATACGTATTACTAAACAGTACACTGTTGCAAAACGAACCTTTAAGTTATAAATAAATCAGGTATTAACCTAAAATGTAGCGTGGTTGATGACATCGACTTTTGTGTGTAAATATCTACGTTAAGGCAATGTGAAATAGGTTGGCATGATCAACCACATCGTGTATTAAAAACATCACATTATACATATATGGAGGGCGGGATAGCGCAGTGGTTAGCACGTTCGGCTTCGGATCAAGAGGTCCGGGGTTCGAATCCCGCCAGGGGCACGGTAACTTTGTCTGCAGTAGAGAACTGTTCTACACGCAGTAAGGTTTAGGTGCAATGCTACACTACAAAATGCTACAGTGGAGTACCACCCATGGTTCGCTATTTCCAGCCGTTGCTCGCAGGTTTCACCGCAATGCATAGCCACATGGCGTTGTGGGCTTTCTCCCTGCCTTAATACTAGCAGCCGTGATATAAGTGAAATACTCTTGAAAGCGGCGTTAAACCCTAACTCACTCACTCACTCACTATACATATATGTAAATCTTAATCAGATATATCAAAGTTAGTATATCTTTAGAGTAGAATTTACTAGTTATATGTAAACATAAAAACCAGGGGCTATTGAAGAGACTCTTACAATAATATGTGCCTTTTTATTGTATCTCATTTGCTTACAGAGTGGAAAGTTAGAAATACATTCTATTTAGATAGTGAACAAATATAACAAGGTTACATATTTTATTTGGGATAACACTACCTTCAATAGTAAAAATTCTTGTACTCATGCGGGATTCGACCCACACCCTCCGAGTAAGGAAACAATCGCTACCACTGACCGTACCAGCAGATTACCACACAAAACATATTCGCATTGGTATTGTCACTTCTAAATGCTCTTTGTAGACCCGAGTATACATGTTCAAGAATGATCAGTATCTGGTAGGACCACCACGTACCCGGATGGCACACTGCACTCCAGTCAGACGTCGGATCTGTTCATGTGTCAATAACATTCACTCAACGTGCAGAGCTGCCTCCAACTCATGTAAATTCTGTACTGGAGGGTTCCGAGCCTAGTGTCGCCGGTATAACAAACTTCACACTATTCAACCTCACTCACTAGGTTATAAATCTTTATCTTCTTTTATCCGGCATGAAGCTTGTGTTCTACGACGATGTCGTATTGGGCACACTCATCTCACTCATTCTTTTCTTTTAAAGGGAGATGGGAGATGGATGTTCCTGGGAGTAAAGGCTGTATTCTTCTGTCCCCAAACACGTGCACGCCCATCAGTAACATGAATCGACTCTCGTCAGACCAATGGATTTTTCGCCAGGTCCTCAGATTCCAGTCTTGTCTGTCCAAACACCATGCCAAACGTGCACGCTTATGATGGTCTCTCAACAAGGGACGTTTAATTACCCTTCTTGCCTTTAGTCCTGCCGATTTGAGGCGATTTCTGACTTTTCTGGTGCTGATGTTTATATTTGGTTACCACAGACGTTTCAGCTGAGGACTTGTCAGGAATTGTTCTCGGCGTACATGTCGAAGAAGGTGCCGGTCCTCTCGAGGTGTAGTCACAGTAGGTCTTCCAGACCTTGGACGGTCCATTGCACTTCCTGTCTACAACAGTGTAATGGTAGAATGGTAGAATGGTAGATTTCGTCCTTTCGCGAATCGATTTTAAAGGACATTCCTGCAGAGTGCATACCAATAATTTGATTTCTGAGATCCATTTACAATCGTCTTCGTGCCATGTTCAATAGATATGCTTGCATGGCTATGGAAAGCAACGTTACATACCACCAAATGCAGTTGGGCCATACTGCTCTTTGTGATCCTCGAGCGTAGCATGGTGCACGTGAATGCCTCGAACGAGTAGGCGCGACTGTCACGCATCACTGGTTGGAACTATCTCACAAACACTACCCTTCTCATAAATGAACCTTGTTTAACTATCTATAATATTCTCGAAAACAAAATCATCACAAATATCAGGGGGTGCTTAACTTTTTCTTTGTGTATATATATGTAGGACCTGCTTTTTAACTTATTAACTACTGATTAGCTAATGAAATTAAGAAGTGGAAAAACTATCTTTTCACTCTCCTCTGTTCTATCAGTGATTAGTTTCATTAAAAAGATAAGCACATTATGCCTGGAGTATTTTTTTTCTCTCCCTGTTAGATAATGTAGTGTTTAGACATTGTCATAGTATTAATATTAATGCTGGCATCAGGCTTGTTGGTATTTTTTTCTTTATCTCAGAACACATCTGCGATTCTTTTGTACATGGAAATAGTTCCACAATATAGTATTTAAAAAAACGAAAATTACCTGTAAAGGTGTTCACATGTAAAGGTATTCTTTTAAACATGCACGATCAGTTTTGCATGATTTTATTTGGTTCTAAAATGTACATATTTCAGTAGGTGCAGGTTTAAGTTATATCTTCTTACTCGACTTTCATATTCATCCCCAAAAGCTTAATATATCAATGCTTAATACTTAGACCTCTTAAACGCTATAGAAGCAAATCTGTCTTCCTATCTACTTTATGAAAGGTTCCTCAATTACGTTTGGCTTAATGGCTGCAGCATACCAAGGTTCATTGTTCGCTTTTCGAACATAACCACGATTTTGATTTTGTTGGTTGTATTTTCGTTATAATGAACTGACTGACTTTAAACTGGCTTTGTTCTGTTAATTTGATAATTCTCAAATAAATAACCCAAACCCAAAATTTTTAGACCAACTTTTAGTAAAGGAGCGTTAGTGACTTTGAAATACATAATATATATTTGCGCGAACTCATTGACAACTAAGTAAGCAAACTGGATTACTGACAGGAAGAAATAAATAAAACATTTCAATGGTAATTTTTCTTGGTATTATGAAGGCCATCCATGTTTAACTCCACCGTTGTAATTAATCCTATGTCAACATGTCACAAGGTGCATGATGAGGGATGTCTAATCGGACAGCATAATTTAGAAATGCTTATTAAGAAGAATTTCCAGAACAACACACCTCTGGTGCATTTTACATACACGTATGTCTTGTCAATGTTGAACGGGATATAAAATAGCACAATATTAATAAATTAGTCAATGTCAAATCAACCTTTTTTTCCCACCTAAAGTAGGATTTGTAAAAAGTTCTAGCAAGCCTGTTTCTGGTGTTTGTTTGTAGATTGATCACATTCCATTTAAAGTCACTTATGAATTAAATCAAAATAGAAAATAAATGGGTTTTTTAAAAAATCATTCAACCAAAATGTATTTTTAAAAATAAGATTAATTTTATCTATTTTATCAGTCCCCACATGTATCTTGTATATTAGATGTTGTATCTAGTTGTCAAATGCAAAGTCAAAGAAAATATAGTTATTAAATGTTGCATGGATCGCATTTGTAAGCCATTATACGGCACCTTCGCCTTTCCATTCAAACCGAAGCATTCGGATTACGCCTTAGGCGTACGCCGGTTTCACCATTTTCGGCGGCGTATGCCGGGTGTTGCGCCGTGTTCCGAATCAATCATAACCAGTAAAACTGTTAACCAAACGGAACGTAGTTTCCGATTCTGGAATGCCAAATAATGTACTTAACTTATAGAAAAGCGCTTTGTTACTTGTGATATTGATTTGAATTGCAGATTACAAGTTTATCATTGATTCTAATTAAACATTGAAGAAAAATTCTATCTATATGACAAATATTGATAATCAAAATCCACATTTGTTTGTGCCAATTATTTTGGATTACCCACAATGTCACGTGGTTCATAATTTGCTACAGCTTTGGTCATTGGTCAATAGAATTTCAAAGATACTAAGACAGCGTATATCATTGGCTGAAGGTTCTATTTGAAAATTCCAACAGTATAAAGGGAGAAATTCACCTTATTACTGCTTGGGGCGTATGCGCCCCAAGCAATAAGCCATCAGCTCTTGAAAAATGTTGTATCCTCAGTCATGTACTATGCTTACTATTCAATATGTCATTGCAATCGTGTGTGTATCCATCTGAGTGGAAAGTTGCAAATGTTATGCCTCTATTAAAAAAAGGAGATCCAACCTTAGCATCGAATTATAGACCAATATCTCTTATCAGCTGTGTTGGTAAATTTTTTGAAAGAGTTGTTTTTAAACATTTTTTCAATTATTTTCATTCAAATAACCTTATTTATAAATATCAGTCTGGGTTCCCACCTGGACATTCAACTGTACATCAATTAATTGAAATATATCATCATATTACATGATACACACTTAGACATGTTTCTAGAACTTAATTGGCATCCAATCTGCAAGTTAAGAAGCAGTGGTGGAGCAGTAAACAGACTGTAAGATAGGTCAATCATCAAGATGACATAACATACTTTGTCAATAAAAGTTTTTAAAGCTTATCCTAGTTCTTACTTTAACTCATCATTTATAACACACATGTGTTACGTTATGTAATTTTGTAATTCAGGCCGAAAGAATACAAGATTATCTTTTGGGATAGGTCTGTCAAATTTATAATAATTTAGATCACTACTGCTTGGGTGAAGCATGCACTGAATAATTTGATAATCTGCCATTAATCAAATAAAATCCAAAAATTTATAAAATGGATACATGTAATTTGTTTGATCAAGCTGGTACATCAGATGAAATGCTCAAACTCTCATGAAACAACACCTCAAAGTTATCTCAATATCTTGTGTATATCCGTTTAATGTTATAAATGTTGGTGAGCATTCAGAGTTTTCTGGATATAAATTATTGAATGAACATGACAATCTCTCATTCATTCTCTTTCGTTCCATCGTTCAGTCAATTACTATATATATTGATGTTTTTAAAACGAACGCTATAATGTTCTTATTTAACTTATGAACTAGATTATGGAATAACAGTAGTTTGCCAAACAATTCAACATTTTTCTTTAGATTAAACTTTGAGCTTTCAACTTCATATTCATGTAGCTGTAGACCTTCTGGAGAAGATGTCCTAGACCATGATAACATACATTATGGGTGCACCAATATACCATAGCAATGTGTATCCACGGTTCGTTGTCTTTGTAATTCTAAACAAAATAAGAGTGAGGAGTGTTTTAAGCCTCATTGTTAACTTTCAATTTCAAATACAGATTAATTTGATACGAATAACTGCAGGTAAAATATCTTTTGATATATATTTTCTTTTAACACTTTAATTTGGAGAAGTTTAATTGTTTTTTATACATGAGAATCACAAACATTGCTAAAACTAAATATATCGAAATACATATAACTATTGCTGTGCCTAATACATACAAAACGTATATGTTATCGACAGTAAACATCCTGAACACTTTAATCGTTGAATAACAAGCGTTATTGATCTAGTCTTTTTACGTCAACGTGGCAGAAAGGTTTTCGGAAGCTCTTTTGAAACTCTAGAGTGTCGTTCCAATAACGTTTTCAAAAACGTTTGTGTGAGCTTGGGAGGCTTCTCAATTCTCATAATACCTTTTCAAATGTGAATAAATAATACTCAATACAGAACTTTTATTATGAACGAACTTCTCCTTTAAGAAATCAGTGATCAATTTCGCGTTTGCATGTGGCAACTTGCCATTATCTTGCACACAGCGTTGTGTCATTTTTGTGTCATGTGATATCTTAACACGCACAATTGTTGATAATGCAAGTACAGCCAACAGTCAGTTTAGGATTCATTGGACCTAGCAATATTTAAAAACAGTTGAAGATAGCGTCGCGTTCTCGTCGAGTCTAATGTCAATGCCTGATTGAATATGTACTAGAATATTTTGGTAAGTATTACTTAACTATGAAAATCATTTTGTAACATTATCGATTAACATATACCGGTACATGTATTTTATCCTTGTTCATGTAAAACAAGGTTACATTTGGGATAACACTACCTTCAATAGTAAAAATTCTTGTACTTTTTCGGGCAGAGTCTCATGCGGGATAGTTGCCTTACTCTTAGGGTGTGGTTTCGAATCCTGCATGGGACTCGGCCCGAAAACAATGTGTACTATTGAAGGTAGTGTTATCCCAAATATAACCTTGTTATATTTGTTCACTATCTTAATGGCATGCATGTATTTCTTATTCATTCATGTATAATAATATCAGAAAGTAAATGTGGGTGAGCTATTGCAAGTACCTGGCAAAAAATTACAGGAATGATGTTCCAAATTGCAAAATCTATATCAAATTAGATCAGATACGTATTACTAAACAGTACACTGTTGCAAAACGAACCTTTAAGTTATAAATAAATCAGGTATTAACCTAAAATGTAGCGTGGTTGATGACATCGACTTTTGTGTGTAAATATCTACGTTAAGGCAATGTGAAATAGGTTGGCATGATCAACCACATCGTGTATTAAAAACATCACATTATACATATATGGAGGGCGGGATAGCGCAGTGGTTAGCACGTTCGGCTTCGGATCAAGAGGTCCGGGGTTCGAATCCCGCCAGGGGCACGGTAACTTTGTCTGCAGTAGAGAACTGTTCTACACGCAGTAAGGTTTAGGTGCAATGCTACACTACAAAATGCTACAGTGGAGTACCACCCATGGTTCGCTATTTCCAGCCGTTGCTCGCAGGTTTCACCGCAATGCATAGCCACATGGCGTTGTGGGCTTTCTCCCTGCCTTAATACTAGCAGCCGTGATATAAGTGAAATACTCTTGAAAGCGGCGTTAAACCCTAACTCACTCACTCACTCACTATACATATATGTAAATCTTAATCAGATATATCAAAGTTAGTATATCTTTAGAGTAGAATTTACTAGTTATATGTAAACATAAAAACCAGGGGCTATTGAAGAGACTCTTACAATAATATGTGCCTTTTTATTGTATCTCATTTGCTTACAGAGTGGAAAGTTAGAAATACATTCTATTTAGATAGTGAACAAATATAACAAGGTTACATATTTTATTTGGGATAACACAACCTTCAATAGTAAAAATTCTTGTACTCATGCGGGATTCGACCCACACCCTCCGAGTAAGGAAACAATCGCTACCACTGACCGTACCAGCAGATTACCACACAAAACATATTCGCATTGGTATTGTCACTTCTAAATGCTCTTTGTAGACCCGAGTATACATGTTCAAGAATGATCAGTATCTGGTAGGACCACCACGTACCCGGATGGCACACTGCACTCCAGTCAGACGTCGGATCTGTTCATGTGTCAATAACATTCACTCAACGTGCAGAGCTGCCTCCAACTCATGTAAATTCTGTACTGGAGGGTTCCGAGCCTAGTGTCGCCGGTATAACAAACTTCACACTATTCAACCTCACTCACTAGGTTATAAATCTTTATCTTCTTTTATCCGGCATGAAGCTTGTGTTCTACGACGATGTCGTATTGGGCACACTCATCTCACTCATTCTTTTCTTTTAAAGGGAGATGGGAGATGGATGTTCCTGGGAGTAAAGGCTGTATTCTTCTGTCCCCAAACACGTGCACGCCCATCAGTAACATGAATCGACTCTCGTCAGACCAATGGATTTTTCGCCAGGTCCTCAGATTCCAGTCTTGTCTGTCCAAACACCATGCCAAACGTGCACGCTTATGATGGTCTCTCAACAAGGGACGTTTAATTACCCTTCTTGCCTTTAGTCCTGCCGATTTGAGGCGATTTCTGACTTTTCTGGTGCTGATGTTTATATTTGGTTACCACAGACGTTTCAGCTGAGGACTTGTCAGGAATTGTTCTCGGCGTACATGTCGAAGAAGGTGCCGGTCCTCTCGAGGTGTAGTCACAGTAGGTCTTCCAGACCTTGGACGGTCCATTGCACTTCCTGTCTACAACAGTGTAATGGTAGAATGGTAGAATGGTAGATTTCGTCCTTTCGCGAATCGATTTTAAAGGACATTCCTGCAGAGTGCATACCAATAATTTGATTTCTGAGATCCATTTACAATCGTCTTCGTGCCATGTTCAATAGATATGCTTGCATGGCTATGGAAAGCAACGTTACATACCACCAAATGCAGTTGGGCCATACTGCTCTTTGTGATCCTCGAGCGTAGCATGGTGCACGTGAATGCCTCGAACGAGTAGGCGCGACTGTCACGCATCACTGGTTGGAACTATCTCACAAACACTACCCTTCTCATAAATGAACCTTGTTTAACTATCTATAATATTCTCGAAAACAAAATCATCACAAATATCAGGGGGTGCTTAACTTTTTCTTTGTGTATATATATGTAGGACCTGCTTTTTAACTTATTAACTACTGATTAGCTAATGAAATTAAGAAGTGGAAAAACTATCTTTTCACTCTCCTCTGTTCTATCAGTGATTAGTTTCATTAAAAAGATAAGCACATTATGCCTGGAGTATTTTTTTTCTCTCCCTGTTAGATAATGTAGTGTTTAGACATTGTCATAGTATTAATATTAATGCTGGCATCAGGCTTGTTGGTATTTTTTTCTTTATCTCAGAACACATCTGCGATTCTTTTGTACATGGAAATAGTTCCACAATATAGTATTTAAAAAAACGAAAATTACCTGTAAAGGTGTTCACATGTAAAGGTATTCTTTTAAACATGCACGATCAGTTTTGCATGATTTTATTTGGTTCTAAAATGTACATATTTCAGTAGGTGCAGGTTTAAGTTATATCTTCTTACTCGACTTTCATATTCATCCCCAAAAGCTTAATATATCAATGCTTAATACTTAGACCTCTTAAACGCTATAGAAGCAAATCTGTCTTCCTATCTACTTTATGAAAGGTTCCTCAATTACGTTTGGCTTAATGGCTGCAGCATACCAAGGTTCATTGTTCGCTTTTCGAACATAACCACGATTTTGATTTTGTTGGTTGTATTTTCGTTATAATGAACTGACTGACTTTAAACTGGCTTTGTTCTGTTAATTTGATAATTCTCAAATAAATAACCCAAACCCAAAATTTTTAGACCAACTTTTAGTAAAGGAGCGTTAGTGACTTTGAAATACATAATATATATTTGCGCGAACTCATTGACAACTAAGTAAGCAAACTGGATTACTGACAGGAAGAAATAAATAAAACATTTCAATGGTAATTTTTCTTGGTATTATGAAGGCCATCCATGTTTAACTCCACCGTTGTAATTAATCCTATGTCAACATGTCACAAGGTGCATGATGAGGGATGTCTAATCGGACAGCATAATTTAGAAATGCTTATTAAGAAGAATTTCCAGAACAACACACCTCTGGTGCATTTTACATACACGTATGTCTTGTCAATGTTGAACGGGATATAAAATAGCACAATATTAATAAATTAGTCAATGTCAAATCAACCTTTTTTTCCCACCTAAAGTAGGATTTGTAAAAAGTTCTAGCAAGCCTGTTTCTGGTGTTTGTTTGTAGATTGATCACATTCCATTTAAAGTCACTTATGAATTAAATCAAAATAGAAAATAAATGGGTTTTTTTAAAAATCATTCAACCAAAATGTATTTTTAAAAATAAGATTAATTTTATCTATTTTATCAGTCCCCACATGTATCTTGTATATTAGATGTTGTATCCCATCCGTCCCCACATGCATCTTGTATATAAGATGTTGTATCGCATCTGTCCCCACATGTATCTTGCATATTAGATATTGTATCCCATCCGTCCCCACATGCATCTTGTATATAAGATGTTGTATCGCATCCGTCCCCAATTGTATCTTGTATATTAGATGTTGTATCCCATCCGTCCCCACATGTATCTTGTATATTAGATGTTGTATCCCATCCGTCCCCACATGCATCTTGTATATAAGATGTTGTATCCCATCAGTCCCCACACGTATCTTGTATATTAGAGGTTGTATACCATCCGGCCCCACATGTATCTTGTATATTAGAGGTTGTATACCATCCGGCCCCACATGTATCTTGTATATTAGAGGTTGTATACCATCCGGCCCCACATGTATCTTGTATATAAGATGTTGTATCCCATCAGTCCCCACACGTATCTTGTATATTAGATGTTGTATCCCATCCGTCCCACACGTATCTTGTATATTAGAGGTTGTATCCCATCAGTCCCCACACGTATCTTGTATATTAGAGGTTGTATACCATCCGGCCCCACATGTATCTTGTATATTAGAGGTTGTATACCATCCGGCCCCACATGTATCTTGTATATAAGATGTTGTATCCCATCAGTCCCCACACGTATCTTGTATATTAGATGTTGTATCCCATCCGTCCCACACGTATCTTGTATATTAGATGTTGTATCCCATCCGTCCCACACGTATCTTGTATATTAGATGTTGTATACCATCCGGCCCCACATGTATCTTGTATATTAGAGGTTGTATACCATCCGGCCCCACATGTATCTTGTATATTAGATGTTGTATCCCATCCGTCCCACACGTATCTTGTATATTAGAGGTTGTATACCATCCGGCCCCACATGTATCTTGTATATAAGATGTTGTATACCATCAGTCCCCACGTGTATCTTGTATATTAGAGGTTGTATACCATCAGTCCCCACATGTATCTTGTATATAAGATGTTGTATACCATCCGTCCCCACATGTATCTTGTATATTAGAGGTTGTATACCATCCGGCCCCACATGTATCTTGTATATTAGAGGTTGTATACCATCCGGCCCCACGTGTATATTGTATATTAGATGTTGTATCCCATCAGTCCCCACACGTATCTTGTATATTAGAGGTTGTATACCATCCGGCCCCACATGTATCTTGTATATAAGATGTTGTATACCATCAGTCCCCACGTGTATCTTGTATATTAGAGGTTGTATACCATCAGTCCCCACATGTATCTTGTATATAAGATGTTGTATACCATCCGTCCCCACATGTATCTTGTATATTAGATGTTGTATACCATCCGTCCCCACACGTATCTTGCATATTAGAGGTTGTATTCCAACAGTCCCAATGTGTATATTTCTTCTTGTATATTAGCTACTTGATTCCTCAGCCTTGGAAGATATTTATGGGCGGCCACAAGGTCAAAAGATATAACAAAACCAAACCAAATAATCAATGGTGCAGAAGCACAACAATGGTCCCCGCGAACGAACAAAGGACCAACTGAAATCAACGACAGGGGGCGATCGTCCCGGCGATCTATTTTTAGATGGCTTTGAAGGGAGGCTTTTGTTGAGCGGGGGGAGAAGAAAGCCTTTAAGAATATCCAATAGCATTGAAAGGGGCGCTGCTCTTTACCTTTAGTGAAAAATCTCTATAATGCTCTGCGGCTTATCTTTGGAAATCCGGTCGAGTGTCGCGACTAACTTTTTTTTACAGGCAAATTTCATTATTTAAATGCCCTGCATGAGTTCTCTGGTAATTTTCAGGTTAAAATTTTTTTTTTCAATTTTTGAAAAGAATTCCAATGGAAATTTTTTTTTTCAAAGGAATTTTTGGGGGGATTTTAAAAAAAAAAAATGTTTTTCAAATGGAATTTTTTTTCCAATGTGATAAAGGGTGGTGGGATTAGTCATTGAAGGCAGTTTTCATAATAATGAATTTATGAAATATTATAATTCTATTTTTTTGAATTTGGTGAAGTTTTCAATGAAATGTTGA
This sequence comes from Gibbula magus, assembly GCA_936450465.1. Taxonomy (NCBI): domain Eukaryota; kingdom Metazoa; phylum Mollusca; class Gastropoda; order Trochida; family Trochidae; genus Gibbula; species Gibbula magus. Next base: position 32,147,075 of record OW388290.1, on the reverse strand, counting down.
TTTTAATAACATATATTGAGTAAGATGAAATATCGATTTTGGAAAGAAATTAATGTTTGTGAAATGTTGACTTTGGAAATATTTATTGACTTTGGTAGAAGTTTTATTTTAATAAAATGTAGAGTTTGTAAAAGATGTTTTGAATCTAGTGAAATGTTGACTTTGATCAGGTATTGAGTTTGATGAAATGTTGACTTTGGAAATTATTATTGACTTTTGTGAAAGTTTAACTTAAATAAAATGTTAAATAAAACATTAATTGTGATTATAGACAATTAATACTTTGTAAATAATAATTAGAGTTAAGCAAAACTTATTACAATACATCAATAGTACACATATTGATATAAATTACATAGCTCATACAAATACATTGATATTACACAAATATAAATTCCCTCACCTCGTCTAAGGGACGCAGGCATAAACATCATGAGATGTAGACATATCGTGTGTGCACGAACGGATACCTATATGATAAAACAATACAACTTACTAATAGAATGAAATAGTGTGCACATATATATGCTAACATATTTATGTATATTTAGAGAAGATAAAAGCAAACAACCATTGTTGGAAGCATAGTACAATTAAAATGAAAAGCCTCACTCATATCTAATTACATGATATGATACATATGCACCATATAGTGTAAATAATATAGATACCAGTATAATACTAGTACAATAAATACATAAGTTACTTGTACCAAGTTACGAATAGATATAGTTTAATCTATTCCATAAAACAAACATATTTACAACATAAGGTTACAGTAGCTTACCCCAATGTGAATTCTTTCCCGTGCAAGACTGTGACAGAGTTGTGCAGATAGAAACAGGTAGCCACTTTTAAAGATAAAAGTGCTAGGAGAAGAACATGAAAAGCATGGCCAAGCGTAGCAGCTGACCAGCCAAGAACAATAGCCAGGGCTGAGACCGAAGTGGCCTGAGCAAGGGACCATGCAGCGCATTACATAACCTATTTGATTAGCTTAAAACAAGTGTGCATTTAGTACAAGGATTTGTTTATGTGGTAAACCTTAACTTTAGGTTAAAGCTAGTTTATAATATGATATGGATGAATATTAAAATACACTAAGAGTACTGAGATAAGTAAGTAAAACTAACACAATAAATATATTAGCTTAAACTAAATATTTATTTCCTGTCACAGTACCATATGTAGTACATCCAGTGCATACTATAACACCTACAATTATTGCTTAATAATCATGTTTGCCTTAAATAACCAGTCAGTATTAGTCAATAGCAAATCACCATCCTTCACTACCATAAGTCAATTGTCACTCTGAATTCGAATACCAATTGGGTTTTTTAGACTTTGTCCGTAACCAACGCTTTCACTCATCAAAGAGATACTAAAGCTTGAAATGTAAATGTCCAATGTACTGTTTGTATATGTATAGGTCTAATGTACTGAATGTAAATGTAAAGGTCTTATGTACTGCATGTACATTTGAATGTCTAATTTACTGAATGTAAATGTAAATAGCGTATGTACATGTACATGGCACACAAAATATAGCGCTGTCGACGTATGATAATGAGTCATTTGACTCTAATCATTGATTGATATATTTATGTTTAGTTTGAAGTCGGAGCCTGAAGTGATGGTGAAGGTCTGATGGAAAGTGACACTAGAGACGGGAGAACACTGGTCAACTGATATAGACGATGGTTTGTAGAGTTTATGTTCTGTGTTCTCTGTTTATACTATCTTTATGTCTAGAGCTACTCTACGAGCCTGGAAAGAGATATAGTAACATTTGATCATCATGCGAAAAATGAAAAACAAAAAATTCCTCCCTAAATTCATAATAATGTTTTTCTGTAATTCTCTAAAACTTGTTGAAAATTAAAAGCTGAAAATTGTTTATTATATATTTTACTTTCTATCTTTAACAGTTTTGGCTAGAGATTAGCACTTGATAAAATATATGTTTTACCTCCAATGTAAACGAGGAGCATTGTCATAATTATCTACTCAATCAAAATAATGTTTCGTTTTCAACCACCTCATGTCCTAATCACGGATCTTCATTGTAAGGAGTTGTGTTTCAAACAGTACAAATCATATATAAACTTGTTGGACATTCAAAGCTGAACATTTTTCATTCAATATATAACTTTCTATCTTTAATAGTTAGCTTTACAGAAGTCAAAACAACTAAAAAAGTGGAAAATGGAACCCTTTATTTTCTATATGGATGTAAACCAGATTACTATCATACCAAATATAGTCCACTATTATATATCATTACATTAATTTATAATGTAGTTGTTTTTGATGTATGAGGTTGGTTGACTGTTGGTCACTTATAAACACACCAAAGTCACTCCATCTGAAACAGGCTTCTCAGTCATCTCTTGAATTTCCTTTTGCCTAGAAATACTGAACAAGACCATCCAGTATTACAGTATCCGCCACATTTGTTTAGAGGTTTAGAAGTTTTAGAGGTTTGTATTTTTCATAATTTATACCTCGAGAAAGTACATACTATTGGAGACAGTTTGATGATCAATCATGACAAATACTGACCTGATCTCTTCCAATTTCATGCCTTCTGGTTTTTCAGTCACTTGTCCTCATATTTGAGATCACCCTTCCGGGAAAACATTTGGTAGGATAATTCTGTAGAACTTGGGTAGCTCTCCCGCAGACTTGGATTTCTATTTTGGAGAGTCTTCTAATACAGGAACACGTTGCACACCAGGATTGGCACCAGATGGACGTTGAACCGTGTACTATGAAATGAGTCTTTTGCTGTGGTTGAACTTTGGTTATGATGTTTATTGTCTATTGCTAAGTTTTAAAGAGTCCCCATTTCATGTGTTAAGGACATGCAGCTTCATCATGTTCATGTTGAATGCATGCTTTGTTTGTCAGATCTGTCGAAAGTTCCAAAATTCTGTCATAAGAGACTGATATTCCAAGACCTTTAGTTGGCTTTACGATGTCTGTTATGAAGTATGACAGGATTTCTCTATATACTATGAAACTTTGCTTTTGCTAGAACATCAGGTCAGCTGAAATGGGAAGAACGATTGAGATGAGAACTTACACAGACCGAATGTGAAAATATTAATTTAATGCCCAATAGATGCGCACATAGTGAGGTAACTCAACATATTTCAACAACGAATACGTATTTGTACAAGATTGGTTTGATTGATTCACCACTATGTATATTCTGCAAACAGACGCAAGAATCTGTACAGCATTTAATGTGTGCGTGTAGCATTGTATATGGAGTGTGGAGAGAGTTGGCATCATGGCTTGGAACCTTGAGTGAAGGACATATTGAATTAAATCTTGAAAATATACTTTTTGGTTTTAAAGGGATAAATAACAACCCCTTAAATGTAATCTGCCTGATTGTGAAAAAAACCCATTTACAATATAAGCAGAAAAGATTCAAAGCCAAATTTTAATCATATTAAAAATGAAATAAGAAGATACTATAAATTGTGCAAATACATTGCTTACTCGAACAATGAACAAACACAATTCTTTGCGTTTTGGTCATCACTCCACACTCTATTAACATTAATGACCATCTTGTTCCTCCATTCAATTTCTTTATTTACAATGTGCAAGAAACTCCTTTTTACAATGATTAGGCCATATCACTGTGTATGAAGACTGTCAACACTCCTGAACTTGACATGAAATGCAAATCAACAAGGAATGTATTTTATTCCAACAATTGTAAACATTATTATGCTTGTATACATTTCTTGGGGGAAAAAAATCAACAATATTAAAGAATGAGAGGATTTTTCGAGGTTTTTGTTTTTAATATAGACGTTAACCGAATGACCTATAGCGGCATATTCTAAACAGTTTGTTTTTAATTTGTAGGAATTATTATATGTATCAAAATTTAGAAAATTTCCTCAGATATCATTTATAAATACTGTTCCGTGTTCTATGTAATGTTTATAACATATTTCCTGTTTGCCAACTGTAATATGTTCATTACACCAAATTGGTTGGGATAAGATCCCGTTGATCTCATTAACCAGTGAACCTTTGTTGCTTGTATATACGCCCCATGCACCAAGCACTTCGCGCCAGAAAGGGTTAGTCCGCTGTGTAAGGGTCTTACCTTCAATAAAATTTGGTGATTTGAGGTAATAATGCTCAGATTTATGAGCTACAATTTCATATACAGTTGTTTCATCTTATTACAATCTTGTGATTTGAAAAGTCCTTTAATCCATGCTATTTTCTGTGCCAAAATTGTGGTTTTTATGGTTGGTACTCTTGTTCCACCATATTTGTGTGCTTGCGTAATTTCGTCTGGTTTATTTCGCCATATAAAGTTAAAACAAAGAGTTTAAGTCTTTCACGATCTTATCACTTGGGGTCGAGAGAAATGAATATAAATGATATCATTTCGGAAGGATCAGCCTTTTTCAAACATACTTTGGGGACAGCTGTCTGAATGTTTTTACCGGTGTTATAGTGGTGATGCTTTGCACGAGTCAGCCATTCATGACCTTGACATTCATGTGAACTGCAGTACCCATATCCTCGTTCCCTGGCCTTTTAGCGAGAACGTAGGTCCGGGAATTGGGATAGGTCTTCTCTGGGTCATATGAATGTCAAGGTCATGAATGACTGACTAGTGCATTGCATTGGCGATACTTTGAGACATAATGCCGTAGTACAGTCGGAGAAAAGATTACATAGGTAATGTATTGTAATATTTGTTTACATCTGTAGTTTCACTCTGCGGTTCGAATCTGCCGATACATAGGTTCTGTCAACATTTTGTAATAATAAAAAAAAAAAAAAAGGTGAGTTTTCGTGGATTTTCGTGAGCTGGGAAATTTACTTGAACATTTGGAGGTAACGGTATACGGACTGTCTTGTCGCATACCTTTTGAAATAATGATCTGATTGTGACCATTTATAGCTCATTTTGTTGGGAAATAATTCAGCTTTCGTATTGTAGTCATCGACTGGGCCATAAAATTGTTTTGATGCGCATTATGACTTTGAATGAGCATAGGGTGGTTTCGTCGTTACATCCCTTTCTTTTTATAAAGTAATATGGTAGGCTCTATATAGGTATATGTCTTTCAAACGCTGTTTCTAAGCGATACATGCCCGTGTGTTAAAATGTTCAGATTTTAATTTCCAACAAGTTTATTTTTGATTTGTAGGTATTAGAGAATTATAAAAAATGAAATGATGAATTTAGTGGAAAAAAATCATTTTTGTTTCACTTTTTTCAAAAAGAAAAAAAAAATTCTTTTTTTTGCGAGGTCTCTTGATCTGTATCAGATTTTATGAGTATCAGCTACAGCCATGCCAACGTCAAGCGTGCATCACGATGTGCACAATTCCACTGGAAAATTACACTAACCAGCTGGACAATTAATTGGAAGTAATTATAAGTTGTAACATCCTTGTTTTGCATTATATCAACAGGAGATCAAGAAGCTGTTGGTGCCAATGATTGTCATCGGATTCGGGACCACCCTGCTCATCTATATAGTTGTGACGAACACAGCTTTATCGAACTTAGCACCTTACATGGGGACTGACACATGTCTGAAAAAAACAACGTTGAAACTCCCCCATCAAGATCTTACAGGTGATAAAGTGGGATACTATGTTAATGTGGACAACTTTCTTCCCCCAGTGAAAGCAGAAAGTGATAAGTATATCATCTATCAGTGCCAGAAAAATTGCGGTGGTATGGGTGATAGGGAAAGAGGAATACTCGTAGCGTATGTTGTTTCTCAGATGCTTAGAAGAAACTTTGGGATCGTGATGGAAAAGAAATGTGAATTTTCCAAATACGTCGTTCCTAATCTTGTAAACTGGATAGTGAATAACACATTGATTGAGAACAGGACAGTTGGTTCCAAAGGGAAAGTTGAAGATTGGGGTTTTGGTCGACAAATGCGTGATAGTAACTTGGAGGATATATACAACAAGGACGTGATGTATTATCATGGTAACCTTGGCGTCGTCGGTCTTCTAATGAATAAGACGTCATTTCTGACCCTTCCCTGGACAAAAAGTCAGAGCCAGAGTAATATCTACAGGATCGCTTTTGGACACCTCTTCAAACTGGCTCCTGCTACCGAGAAGAAGTATCTTGAGTTTCGAAGAATGGCTGCAGGAAAACAACTCGTCTGTGCTCACTTACGCATGGGAAGATCAAAAACAATTCCCAACGACTCAAATTTAGGACATAAGCCGAACATATCGACTGTGATCAGATTCTTAAGGGGAAAGGTCTCCAACTGCTCGAACATGTTCATAGCCACAGACTCGGATGAAGTGAGAGTTCAAATGAGAAACGCGTTCCCTTCTCAATACATGGAAGTAGCTGGTCCCATAGTGCACGTAGATCGGTACAGGGGTGTGAATGCGTGTTCTGGGATGGAGAAAGCTGTACTAGATCAGTTCATTCTCAGTAGGTGTGATACGCTTCTGATATCAAGAAGTGGTTTCAGCGCATATTCGGCATTGATACGGGGGTCGAAACAAAACTTGTATCTTGTAAAAGGCAGTAAAATATCAGTGACAAGTCTTTTATGTAATTATGCAGAAATATCATTCGGGAAGAAAAACGAAATATGTCTATTATAGAAACAACACCTGTAGATGTATATTTAAAAGATGATAGAGATAACATTTTAGCATTGAATGTAGTGTTGTAGTTTTGGACATGATTGAAAACGAGTTCAAAAGAAAAATTTTTGGTTGAACCATGTTATGTTTTCATTGTTATTGAGTTTGGGACTTTATCTCAATTTTGGTCCCTAAAAATAGTGTCCACCTTGTCAAAACATATATACCATCTGTCAAGATCACATACAACTGGGTTGAACTGTATGTAGTGTATTGTAGTTTGGTTGGACTGTATTGAGTGTCTGTGCGATAGGGACTGTGTGAGAAGCATGCATGGTGTGTGGGAAGCGTGCAGGGTGTGCGGAACGCATGCATGGGGTGTGGAAAGAATGCATGGAGAGTATAAAGGTGAAAGTTAGAGGTTGTAAGATGCAGTCAGAAATTGGTGAAGTTGAAGAGTGTTTGTTGGCCTGTTTCATGGGGTAAGTATGGTTTTGTTTTATAAATGTTCTGCAGAGTTGTACTCGTACATATACAATTATTACCATGTTCCTATGAAATCACAGTAACATCTTGAAATTGTTGTATGATGTACAAGTATACAGTGTAGTGTTTCGCATTGTTGTAACAATGTGGTAGTATTCAGTCTATTATCAGCATGTACATTGTTGTGTAAAAGAAGAACAAGTGTTCTTCTAAGTAGTACATGTTATGCTATAATTGCTGGAAAGTATAATCATTCGCAGCTAATGTGCTCGTTGTGTGTTGAGTGGTTATGTAATGGTATCAATCATTCTGAGTTGTAATGCTTGTTGTACGTTGAATGATTATGTACCTGTAGTATCATTCTGAGCTGTATTCTCGTTGTACGTTGAATGATCATGTATTTGTGTAAATCATTCCTAGTTGTAACACTCGTGTTGTATGATTTTACTGTATCCTGTGTATTGGTATTACATAGTATCCGGACCTAGACGGGGACGAATATGGAGTCGGGTGTGAGGACTACTACCTACTAGTCTGTAAATCAACGTGGGAAGTCATGTGTACACCGTGTAGATGACGTATCTCTGACGTCACGTGGAGGGTCGCGTGGATGAAGTAACTGTGACATCACGTGTCATGTTGCACACTGGACGGTGCCATGTGTGAGGTCACCATGACCTTTGTGTTGGAACGTGGGACGTGGAACTTTGTATATTGTTTCTGTTAATGATGAACTTGTCGTGTTTGTGTTACTGACTTGTAAACATTGTGATGTATTAAAATGGTGTAGGGTGTTTAATTATCTTTTGACGAGTGTAACGTGTAAAAGGTGTGAGTTTGGTAGATGAGTATGTGAAAGTGTGAGTAGAGTATGTGAAAGTGTGAGTTTTGAGGTGACAGTGTATGTTAAGGTGTTTGAGTGTAAGATAGAATGGGGAACAAGGGGGGAATTTAGTTTATTAATCTTTTTGATCTTTGAATAAATGTCATTTATTCATACTCTGCCTTTGTTTTTTCATCTCGTATCGTGACATTTTGGTGGCAGCAGTTTGATAACTAAATCTTATAGTCACATATGGGGTGATTGACAGGGCTTTTTGTAAATTTCTAAATTCTTTAGTTTAGGTTAGGGCTTTAGTTGATGGCTCTTGATTTTTGTCTTTATCTTTTTTCCGCCTGGTACTAGTATCTGTAGATTGGCTATGGTGTAACGAGCCCCTTAGATTCAACTATCCTTTTTAATAATAATAAATAATAATAATAGCATATTTATAATGCGCACATATCCATGCACAATGCATGCTCAAGGCGCTACACAATTATTACCCTGAAGGAATCGTACTTTCAGTGCTGCCTATGAAGCGCTCCGCGCAACCGATAAGGTCCATACGTTCCCATATCCAGGTACCCATTTGTACAGCTGGGTGAACTGAGTGCAATGTGGATTAAGTGCCTTGCCCAAGGACGCAACACAGTATTAGACCCAGGTCACAATTGTTTGGTGTCTCCACCGGGATTCGAACCCGGGACGTTGGCGTGAGCGGCAGACATGCTAACCACTACACCACTGTGCTCCACTGTGGACTGGATGTACATTTCTACCTTAGCTGGTATTATTTCATCATGGATTTAGCAGGCATTTGCGCTTTGGGGAAAGAGTTAAATTATAGTGGGGAGAATTTACAGCAGATTGTGAAAGAGCAGCGGGAGCTAGAAATTAATAGAGAGAAAGAGAGACTTGAGAGAGATGAGCGAGAAAGAGCACGAGAGATAAAGAAAGTAGAGAGAGAAGAGCGTGAGAGAGAAAGTGCTATGGAATTAGAGAAACTTAGATTAGATAAGGAAGAGAGTGAGAGTGCAAGAACGATTGAGAAGATGGAGATAGACTTAGAGAGGGATAGACTACAGCTAGAGGTGGAGAAGACTAAACTTGGTAAGGCTTTTAAATATGAGGAAGGTAAATCACCTGGCATACAGAAGATGCCCAAGATGCCACCATTTGAGGACAACAAAGACAACATCGACGCATACTTGCAAAGGTTTGAGCGTATAGCTAAGGCACAGTCATGGCCAGAGGCACAATGGGCGACATATCTCAGCACCTTATTGAAAGGTAAGGCTCTTGAAGTTTATTCACGTCTTGATCTAGCTAAAGGTGATGATTACCAGGAGGTGAAGCATGCGCTACTGAAACGGTACGAGATGACCGAAGAAGGCTTCCATCAAATGTTCAGGACAGCGAAGTTGGAGACAGGTGAGACTTTTACTCAGTATATGGTCAGGATCAAGAATTATTTCGATAGATGGGTCGATCTCAGTGATAGTGTCAAGTCTTTTGGTGGGGTTCGGGATTTAATGTTGAGGGAACAGCTTTTCCTTGGGGGTAAGTCCAGGTCTCAGTATATTCTTAAAGGAGAGGAAGCCAAAGTCTGTAGAGGATATGGCGGGTTTGGCAGAGCAGGTTGTCGAGGCTAGAGATGGTAGCTTGGGTAGATCTGGTAATCCGTTCAGTCAGAAAAAGGATAAGTACAAGAAGGGCTCAAACAGTCAGGCTAAGAAGCCAGTGCAGGAAGTGTAGAATGATTTCAGAGTTTTATACCAGTAGGAGAGAGGAAATGTTACAGTTGTGGCGAGTTGGGTCATATGTCTGCTGCTTGTCCTAAGTGGAAATCTAGGCCTAAGGGGAATACAGGGGCTGCTAGCGTCATCATTGAGAATGTTAATGAGGTGTCAGATCAGTCCATGGTTGAGAATTCAGAGGTGATTGGTGGAGTTTGTTCGGAGGATATGATAGAGAAGAGTAGTACAGTTTCGGTTGTAGCAGATGAAAGTGAGGCTGCAGTCATGTCGGGCACGATGTGTGGTATGTGTGGTGCTATGCCTGTACGGGTAGGGAAATTGTGTGGACAAAGCGTGAATGTTTTACGAGATGCGTGGGTATGAAGAGTCACTGATTTCAGCTCTCTTACAAGTTTGCGAATATCTCCGTAAATATGGCATTCTGCTACTACTTTGGACATAAATCTGGATTTTGATGACCATGGGCATTACGCTTGGCGTTTGGTGGGCAAGGATCGGTTGTTTCAAACAGCCCGGTGGACACAGAAACATCAACAAAGTAGAACGTTACACAGGTGAGGCAAAATGGACGACAGGTATGAACTTTGCCTACCGTGTTCTCAGTGTGGTTATTGTCTGCAGCCTTGTTGTTGGCTTTGGGACCATATGTGTGAAATATCACAAGCCTGTTAACAATCAATTTATTGATTTGAAATTTGACCAGGCCCTTGTTATTGATGACATACACAATGTATCTCCCCACACCTATGGTGACATCACGTCGAGTGCATGCCGCATGACTTTGACCCATATAGGAAATGTGTGCAGTACAGGTGAGACGCACGTTTTGCCCAAGAGTATAGTTACACTCATACTTTTGCGTGCAAATGATGTAGAAACAAACCCTGGACCTGTGACCGTGCAAGATCTTAACGACATTAAAGAAGCAATCCTTACTGAACTACGAAACATCAAATCTGATCTCAGCTCCGACATAACTGCCTTAAGAACGGAAGTCAAAAACATCGGAACAAAATGCGAAACATTGGAAAAATCAGTTTCTGAATTGCAAATGGACATAAAAAATGTTAGAGAAGAAAGCCATATAATTCAAGAGGACGTCGACACTGTTGCTGAGAAAGTTGATACCGTTAGTGATAGACTTACACAAATGGACGATGAACTTGACGAACTCGAGTCATTTAGTCGGCGAGACAATGTTATTGTGTATAGCGTGGAAGAAAGTGAAGGGGAAAAGTCAATGGCTTGTAAAGAGACCGTGATTAGTGTTTTTAACGACAATGCTACGTTCAAAACATGGCAGTCATATGACGTTGTGCGTGCCCATCGTCTCGGTATGAAAAGGCCTGGTAGAAATAGACCACGTCCAATAATAGCTAAACTAGTGGTGTCTGATGACAAGGTACGTTTACTTAAAGCTAGAGCAACATTCAAAGCTAACTGTCTTGGAATCGCGAGCGACCTCACTAACCGACAACGTCAACAACTACAAGCTCTGAAGGAAACGGGAAGCTTCGGCTTCTTTCAAAACGGCAAACTCGTCTCCAACGAGGACAGAATGAACAAGGTGGAAATTCAGGAAGCCGAACTTCAGATAGACTTTTCCGAAACAGAGCTCGAGGTGATTCGCGACCTAGGAAATAGGATGGAGGTCATGGCCCGGATATTATGTCACAAGGAACCCCAAATGTTTTCACCGGTGATAAGAATTCCCGTAGTGAAGTAGCGAACAATACATTTTCATTCTTGTGCTGGAATGTTGGCGGACTTTTCAGTAAAATAAATGATGTTGACTTCTTAAATTATATTAGTAAATTTGACATTGTGTGCCTTGTCGAAACATTTACGACAAATATTCCTGGAAATGGCTGGTTAAATGGGTACAATACTTTCTACAGTCCTGCTATTAAGCTATCCGATTATGGTCGTCTGTCAGGTGGTATTTGTCTGTGTGTGCGACAAACGATTAGCAGTTTCTGTAATGTTATACAGACAGATATTGACAACCTTATTGGTGTCTGCATATCTAAAGATTTGTTTAAAATTGATAAAGATGTAAATTTGTTTTGTACCTATATTCCTCCGTCAGGATCCTCGTACTATAATCATGTGACCGCGAAATGTAATATTGTAAAATTAGATTAATATTTGTTAGATAATAGTGAATTATTTTCAGACTCAAATAACTTAATTTGTGGGGATTTGAATGCACGAACGGGTGAGAAAAACAACCCTGATGATGTCATGCATGACGATTCTCTCAGAGGCAATACTCCCTTCCCTGAGGAGGAGGATGATCCTGTCGATGATCGTAAGTCTCATGATAAAACTATAAATACGTTTGGCCAAATGTTGTTGGATATATGCTATGCTTTTAAGCTATACAATGTTAATTGAAGGGTCTACGGAGACAGGAATGGCGAATTCACTTATTGTGGCCAACAAGGATCGAGTGTAAATGATTATTTTTTAAGTTCCCCAGAATTCTTTCAGTACATTGAGACTTTTAATGTTGGGGATCGATTTGACTCTGATCACTTTCCATTAGAAATGATATGTAAATTCCCAAATATGACTTGTAAAAATCATATGGGTACAAACTCTTGCTCATCGGATAAGATCATATGGAATAATTCATTTTCTAATATTTTTCTTGATAGCCTAAAAAGTATTATTACAGAGAACGAGCAAAATCTTTTTAATGAGATCGACAAAACTGTTGGAAAAGCAATTAATCATTTTGTTGAAATTGTATTAGAAGCTGCTACCTGTATGAGGAGGACAAAAAGACATAAACCACAATCCCCTAACCAAAGAGTATTTAATCAAGAATGTAGACAAGCAAAAATGAAAACGCGTAGGGCACTTAGAAGATTTAGAACACAACGTTCTACTCCAAATAGAATAACGTATTGTCGAGAAAGAAATCACTATAAATATTGTTGCAGGAAGTTCATATCTATCTTATGCAGGCAATCAGTGGAAAACTTACAACGAAACATCACAAACCAATCTAACTTTTGGAAACAGATAAGGTCATTGCAAAATAAACCAAAACAGAACAATGTTATATCTAAAACAGAATGGTTAACTCACTTTAAAGATGTTTTTTCAAATAACACTTTTTACTCACAACATTTGGACATTGCAAATGAAACTTTTGTTGATGAATATGATGATATTGATGCATTCACACTTGATTCACCAATAACTGAACAGGAAATTAAATCATCTATAGATAAGTTAAAAAATGGAAAATCTGCCGGACCTGATCAAGTTATAATAGAAATGATTAAGTGCTCTCAATTTGAAATTATGCCATTTCTTCTTAAATGCTTCAACAAACTTGTTGACAGTAGAATATTTCCCAGCAGCTGGTCTCAATCAGAAATAGTCCCTTTGCATAAGAAAGGTAACCCCAGAAACCCTGACAACTACAGAGGAATTTCATTAATGAGTGTTTTGGGTAAAGTATTTACTTCTGTTTTAAACTAGAAGAGCGTTTGCGGGACAACGCAAAAGCAGAGCAGCTCCGAAACTTTGGGTCTCGCCTTTCCCTGTTCCGCCTTCTCCTCAGCATAAATAAAATGGGAATTTTTTTGGACAAAATGTTTTTCATTATTCAAGTTATTCTAACAAGTTGAATCATCACTGGGTTCACTTTTCACAACTTTGTTCTTAAAACCTATTTCTGATTTCAAAATTGGATCAAAAGATTAACATGGCCTTAACCAATATCTCATGACCTTGAACTTTGACCTTCAAGGTCACACCATCAATGATTACTTTTCATTGTGTATAACAATCATGCAATGACTCAAAAGTGTTCATTGTTAACATAAGGCATATTCACAATAGCACGCTTAAGTTGTGACCTTGCTGTGACCTTGACCGTTGACAGATTTTAGCAAAAACGTTTTCAAATCTTGGTCTTTCTCCATAGTTGATATATACCAAGTTAGGGCCTGATAGCACATAAGTTGTTGAAGTTATCGTGTTTACAAAGATTTTTGTAGTGATTTCAGAACTCATGACCTTGACCTTTGACCTTGAATGTGAGCATGTCAAAATATTTCCCCAGGTGTACAAGAAAGAAGCTATATATATGAGGTGTTGATACCTTCATGGAAAAAAGTTATTTAGTGATTTCAGAACTGGTGACCTTGACCCTATCTCGTGACCTTGACCTTTAAAGTTCAAGGTCACACAATCAGTGATCACTTTTCATTGTGTATAACAATCATTTAAAGATTCAAAGTGTTAATAGTTGAAATAAGACATTTTCGCAAAAGCATGCTTAAGTCGTGCCCTCGCTGTGACCTTGACCTTTGACGGATGTTAGCGAAAACCTTTTCAAATCTTGGCCTTTCTCCAAAGTTACAGGGTGACATTCAGGGACATACATCGTTTCATATACATATATATCTAAAACATATACATATAGTTCACAGTTCGAAGATTATCAATTATCGATACTCATTGGTTCTAAATAACAAATGTAGAATAGACCATAACTTGAGAAAATATGTTTCCTGGTCGAGATTAACGTAGATGTATTTTGTAATATCATAGTATTGCGTGATTTGTCTTTTGATATACCCTATATTTGGGGTATATCCTCTCTTACTACAAGTGTATAAAATATTTTTCACTAATATTATCATGGCATTTAAGGCATAATTGTTTTTCCCTTTAATTCCAAACAATACCTGGGAAATTGTAAAACTGAGCTGTACATCTACAGTGTTCAGCCAGATTTTTAATTCGTGCCATATATTTTTTACCTTGTTACACTCCCAGAACATATGATAAATAGTTTCCTCATATTCTTTGCAAAATGAACATTTTGCGTTATCAACGTAATGTATCTTATGGAGGAAATGTTTTGTTGGTAATATTCTGTGAATGATTCTATACTGTAGCCATTTTAGATCAGTACTAGGAGTACATTTGTTTGCAATCGAACTAAAACATTTCCAGTCCAAATCAGTGTATTGAGAACCAGTGACCTGTTCCCATTTATCATAGCATGGGAGTCTAACAAAGTGCGAGTCGAGTAACATATCATATAGTTTCTGATGACCTAAAAGAGTATTAGTGCATTTAATAATGAAAGGGTATATAGGATTGCATAATTTACAATCGGATAAATTAATGCCTAATGATTTAGCATAATGGATAATTGCACGCTTTATTCCCTCATATTGAAGAAAGTCTGTTTTAAGAGAATATACGGTGTGCAGTAGTTCTCTGGAATAGAATCGACCATGCTCATCCAGTAAATCATTTACGAATAAAATACCCTGTTCTAACCAGCGTTTGTATAAGATAACTTTGTTTCCTACTTTAATGTCATCATTATTCCATACACTTTGAGAAAGTAGATCATACTCACTGTTAACGTGTTTTTTGTATCTACTAATAATGTTTGACCAGTCTCTAAAGACCTCTATCCAAAATGGATTTGAAATGGAAGATATTACTCTATTTTCAATATATGTTTTATCTGAAATCAACAATATTTTTGGAAAATGTAGCCTTTGCATAAGCAAGTGTTTCCAATCTGATTGACTACTAAGTAGTCTTTGTATCCATTTTAATTTTTGCGAAGATATGACATGTTTAATGACCGGAACTTTTAGGCCCCCGTGATCAGGATATAGAGTAATGATATCTCTTTTAACTTTGTCTGGTTTATTTCTCCATATAAATCTAAAACATTCTCTTTGGAATTTGTCTATAACAGATTCAGGTGGGCGGGGAAGGGCGGAGAAAAGGTGGTTCAACTTGGGCAGAAGGAGAGATTTTAAAACTGTATTTCTTCCGAAAGGTGTAAGATTTCTTGCTAACCAAATGTTCATTAAATTTCTTATTTGCATAAATTTTTCGTCGTAATTTATTTGGATCATACGATCCAAATCAATGTCGAAATTTATTCCTAAGAGTTTGAACTCGGTTTGCGACCAATCAAAGTTCCAGTCTTTACATAGTTTGAGTCGAGATCGTTTTTTGGATCCTATCCATAGAAGTCTTGTTTTTTCTACATTAACCTTTAGACCGGAAAATCGGGCAAAAAACTGTAAGGTTTTTAGAACAGCATATAAGCATTTTTCAGATCCATCTAGGGTTAAAGATGTATCATCAGCGAACTGTGACAAAAGATATTCTATATTTCCAATGTTTAGACCTTTTATGTCAGCATTATTTCTGATGAGAATGCCTAAAATTTCAACGGAGAGAATGAATAAATATGGCGCTACTGGATCTCCTTGACGACAACCTCGTTCGATTTTAAAGGGCGACGAAGGGAATCCATTTACCAAGACTCGCGATTCGATGTCATTGTAGAAGGTAGTGATCCAGTCAATGATATTTGGGCCAAAATTGAAAAACGTAAGGACATTACAAAGGTAATTTCGGTCAATTGAGTCGAATGCTTTTTCAAAATCAATTAAGAGTAATAGTCCTGGAATTTGGAATGTTTCAGTATGTTCCATAATGTCGTAAACTAATCTGGTTATCTCCCCGATATATCGATCTTTTACAAATCCTTTTTGATCTTCGTGTATTATGTAGGGAAGTATCTTTTTTATTCTATTTGCGATTGCTGCTGCTCCAATTTTGTAGGATGAATTAAGAAGAGAGATAGGGCGCCAATTTTTTAGGTACTTTTTGGGTTTTTTGCCTTTTGGAATACAGGTTATTAAACCTTGCTTTTGTGAGATTGACAGTGTTCTTTTTTCGAAACCGGTATTTAAAGAATTAACCAAAAACATACCTATATCTTTCCAAAAGAATTTGTTAAATTCTGTTGTAAAGCCATCAGGACCAGGGCTCTTATCATTTTTCATCCCTCTAAGTGCTTCGGTCAAATCTTTTATGGTCAATTTCCCTTCTAAAGACTGTTTTTGATTTTCGTTTAGTTTGGGCACATCGAAAGTTTGACAAATTTCATTAAGATCAATTGGGAGAACATCTTCGGATTGATAAAGTTTTTGGTAGTAATTTTTAGTCTCATTTATCATACTTTCAGTATTCGTAAGCCTAGACCCGTCCGATTTTTCAATTTCTGTAAAACATTTATTAAGGAAATTTCTCGATTCAAGTTTAAAAAAATATTTTGTTGGTTTTTCTCCCTTTTCGATCCACTTAGCTCTTGATCTTGTAAGCATTCCTTGTATTTTGATATTGTTAATTTCATCAAGCCTTAGTTTTATATCATTGATATCATTAAGTATAGTAGCTTTATCATTTTCATTTTCTTCATTATCTAGATTTATTTCTAGATCCTTTAATTGTTCTTCAAAGTCAGCCTGCATTTTATTTTGTATTTTCTTCTTTGTTGAAGAGTAATAGATAGTCTTACCTCGAATCATTAATAGTATGGTCTCAAATAGTAATTGATCATCAATTGAGTATGTAATATTGCCATTTTCACTAATTTCATACTGTTTTAGAGTAGATTTTATAGTTTCTTTGATCATATCAACATACTTTTTGTCATACAATAATGAATTGTTGAATTTCCAAAAGCCCCTTCCGCGTGGTAGTTCATATGATTTTAGATATAACTCAACAATAGAGTGATCGGAATCAACACTTGGTAAAATTTCACATTTTTCCACAGATAAGAATAAATTGTGTGACAAAAGGAAAAAGTCAAGCCGAGCTTGTTTTAATGGAGTGGGTTGCCGCCAAGTATACCTTGTTGAATCAATGCTATTTTCTCTCCATGAGTCTTTTAGATCAAAGTAGTCTATAATTTCTAAAACCTTATCTCTAGCTTTAGGGTTATTTATATTTCTGTAGTTAAAGGTGTCTTTTTTGGGATCCAGTACAAGGTTAAAATCACCACACAGGCATATTTCATCGCTGTCAAAGTCAGTGACAAGCTGTTTGATATGTTCATAGAAGTCAGGTGAATCTTTATTAGGGCCGTAAATATTAATGATTGTGTAAGTTTTTTCTTTTACCTTGATTTTGAGAGCGACAAAATTTCCACCCTTGTCAAATTTCTTCTCTATTATTTGGAAGTCAAAATTATTGTTAAATAAGATGGCTGTTCCTCTAGCATTACTTGTATATGGACTAACGTAACATTGATTGTAGCCCCACTGTTGTTTAACAGTTTGAATTTGTTTTGACGTGAAATGAACATCCTGTAAACAGTATATATTTGCCCTTTTACATTTAAGAAATTTGAAAACCTTTTTCCTTTTGAAACCTTTTTGTAGGCCTCTGCAGTTATGAGTATTATTATTTTAAGTTAGACATATGGAATAGATAAAATATTTTGTGCTTTTGGTAAACTTGTCAAAAATATTTCAAGTTGGTTGGCCCTGCATGCAAATACCTGGTTTTCTAATAGGAAACTTCCAAAATTTAAAAAGAATAGAATAAAGATTATCATAAGAACAAAAGAAAAATTTAGTTCCGCCCATAACTCGCGGAAAAATCAACTTAGTAACATGAGTCTAGTTGTACAAGGCTTATTTGTTTATAAATAATGAAGAAGGTGATATGAGAAGAAATACCGTATTTTTTGGGGATGCACGAGCCGCACGTGCTGATATCAGTTTACCGTCGCTTGAGCGGCGTGGTGGCTGTACAGCCGAATGGATACCCACATTACTCTTCGTAATTTTACTTTGGGAATTATGCCTTATGGATTATAGTTCAAAGGAACCAGACATGATTTGAATCAACAATAAGGTAAGTGAAAAATATTTTGAAACATTTTGTACAATCATATTGATTTACGAATGAGCGCGGTCAGTTATCAGTCGGCAGTTTCCTATCGACGACATCACACGCGTTGTATAATTTCATGAATTTTAACAATAGTAACAAAATGACATTATGATATGAATGGTACAAGTATACCATGATAACTGTTCCTTACCAATATAACAAGAGTCATCATAAAAGGCATAACTTTTAACCTATCCGGTAATCGTCTAATAATGTCAAAGAAATGTTTGTAAACAAAAGAAAGAGTTTGGCTTTTAAATCTATATACTGATAATCAATATAAACAGACTACAAGGCATTGATATTTGCCTATAAGGCCATACTAAGGGATGTTTATAAAGAAGCATAGATTTTGTTTTCAAAACAGACAGATCCGGTATCATAATAAACAGATGCTTAATTTTAGCCTATCAGGTGATCGTTCAAATATGGTCCAACAAATGTTTGAACAAAAGCATAATTTTAGGTTTTTAGACGGATATACCGATGTAAATCATAAATAAATAAGGCATGCCTTTCTGCCTGTACAGTATCTTGACAAAGGCTTATTTTTAGCCTATCATGTAATCGTTCAAATATGGTCCAAGAAATGTTTGAACAAAAGGATAATTTTAGGTTTTGAGACGGATATACCGATGTAAATCATAAATGAATAAGGCTTGACTTTCTGCCTGTAAAGTATCAAAACAAAGAAACAACTTTGAGCCTATAAGGTGGTCCCAAAGTCCAAAGTTGATGTAGACCAAATAAGAGCCTGATAGTACAAATATTTTTCAAGTTATCGTGTTTACAAGGATTTTTTTTAGCGATTTCAGAACTCGTGACCTTGACCTTTGACCTTGAATATGATCATGTCAAAAACATTCCCCAGGGGCATAAGTAAGAAGTTAAGTTTATGAGTTCTCAAAACTTTCTAGGAAAAAAGTTATAGCGAATACAAAACGCGCGTGCGGCGGCGGCGGCGGCGGCGGCGGCAGCAGCGACGGAAACTGCGCAAAAACTGATAGCAGCTCCGACTTAGTCGGAGCTGCTAATAACCGACTCACTAACTGGGCAAATATGAGAGACAAGATTCCTGAGGTTCAAGCTGGGTTAAGAAAGAATTATTCTACAATTGATCACCTTTTTACTCTATATGCTGTTATTCAGAAATGTTTATCACGTCGTAAACATAAGGTCTATGTAGCTTTCATTGATTTAAAAAAAGCATTTGATACTGTTGATCGTTTTAAACTATGGCATTGCTTAAGAAAAGCTGGACTGCAGGGGAAGATGTATAACATGTTAAAATCAATGTATTCAAATGTCAAATCGTGTGTACGTAGTGACTATGGTGCTACTGACTTTTTTGATTGCCCATCTGGGTTACGTCAGGGATGTATATTGAGTCCTTTGTTATTCTCTTTTTTCATCAGTGAACTATACTATGATATTGTTAGTAACGGTAAACATGGGATACAAATGTTTCCTGATATCATTGAAATCCTTATGCTTCTTTTTGCAGATGATGTTGTTTTAATGTCTGACACTGTTATCGGTTTACAAAATCAGTTAAATATATTACATGAATACACTGAAGAATGGAAATTATCAGTAAATTTAGATAAGACAGAAATTGTAGTATTTAGAAAAGGTGGTCCTTTAAGTTTTAAAGAAAGATGGTATTTAAATGGACATGGCGTTAATGTAGTAAACGGTTATAAATATCTTGGTATAATGTTTAACTCAACTTTAAATATGGAAAAGTGTGTATCAGAATTATCGCTGCGTGCCAAGCGAGCATTACTTAATATTATATCTGTTTCACATAAACTTGGAGTTTTGACTCCTAATGTCTTCTTCAAGTTATTCGATACTCAGATACAACCAATTCTATTATATGGATCTGAAGTGTGGGGTTACCAAAAAATATGACTGCTTAGAAAGAATTCATTTACTAGCCTGTAAAAAGTTCTTATGTGTTGGAATATCAACTCCAAATTGTATGATTTATGGTGAATGTGGTAGATATCCACTTTACGTTAATTCACAGATAAGATGTTTAAAATATTGGTTTAAGATTCTTCGTATGCCGGAACATCGGTTTCCGAAGATAGCTTATAATATGATGTTTCACTTAGATAGTATTGGTAAAATAACATGGGTATCGCATATTAGACAATTGATATTTTCCCATGGATATGGTTTTATATGGCTTAATCAAAATGTTGGCGATGTACAAATGTTCTTGAAAGCTTTTCGTAACGTAGCAATTAATATGTTTTATCAGGGATGGCAATCCAATATAGAAAACAGTTCACGTTATAATTTGTATGGAAAATTTAAGAGTCTATTAGAACCGGAAAAATATTTGTCAATCCTGACAAATAATCTTTTAAGAAAGTTATATATCAAATACAGACTTGGTTTGCTTAAACTTATGATAAACTATGGAAGGTACGCTTCTCTTGAAAGAGTACAACGACTTTGTCCATTATGTAATGATGCTATAGAAGACGAAATACATTTTACATTTGATTGTCCATATTATACTGAATTAAGAATTAAATACATACCAGAAAGTTTCCTATCAAAAACGAGTGCAATATATATGTCTCTATTTTGTCATCAAATAATGAGGATATTATACTGAAATTACCTCTATTTATAAAACATGGCATGGAACTAAGACGCAACTTGTTAAATGGAAATTAGTGACTAATGGATTGTTTGTTCATTTGTATCTGGCATACCGCCAAATGAATGTCATTTTACATGAATTTTATTGTTACAAATAACATTTATTCACACAATTCTGTAAAACTGTATTGTATACATAACATTGTATATGGGCTAGAGGCCTTAAGTACAAATAAACTATCTTTGACTTTGACTCTGGTTGCAATGGGGTTTTCGTTAAGAGGTCATTGGTGGATGAGGATTGTTTTGTTCATGGTGAAGTTCACAACTGTACTTTGGGTGATGGTAGCGTTCTCACAGTGCCTGTAGTTTTTTTTTTTGGATTCACCTTTCTACAAGGGTACTGTTAAGGCAGCGTGTTTGGAGACGCCTTTGTTTGATGTCATGTTAGGGAATATTCCAGGGGCGAGGGCTCCAGATGATCCATTGTTGGAGGTTGAGGAGGTAGTTGTTGGGACAGTGGCAGCTGTAGAGACTAGACGGCAGAGAAAGTGTAGAGAAGTTGGTATGAAGCCTATGAAGGTGTTGCAGTCAGTTGGTATCACTCTCAGTAGGACAGGGTTCATAGAGAAGCAACAGGCTGATCCAGAGTTGAATAAGGTCAAGAAGTGTGTACAGGAGGATAGGAGGAGAGTTACTGTGAAAGGTACTTCGAGGTATTTCTGTGAGGACGACATGTTGTATAGGGAATACATTGGCAAGGATAAGCTAGTTACTGTCCAGGCTGTTGTTCCTACCGATTTTGAGGTCAGAGGTCATGAAGATAGGTCACGAGTCGGTGATGGGAGGTCACATGGGCGTGAAGAAAACACTTGACAGGATATCTTCTCAATTTTATTAGGAGGCATTTTTTGTCTTGTGTCATCTGTCAATGTACGATTCCAAAAGGGAAAGTTGGAAGGGTTCCTCCTGGTCAGATGCCGTTGATTGCCACTCCATTTGAACGGATAGCAGTAGATTTGATTGGTCCTTTGTATCCAGTAACAGATCGGGGTAATCGTTACATACTCACTGTAGTAGATTATGCGACAAGATATCCAGAGGCAGTTGCGCTACCTAGGATAGAGACAGAATATGTTGCTGAGGCTTTATTGGAGGTGTTCAGTCGAGTTGGCGTTCCTAAGGAGATGTTGTCCTATTTGGGTAGCCAGTTTACATCTGCAGTCATGAAGGAAGTTAGTCGGGTATTATCCTTGAAGCAGTTAACCACCACTCCGTACCATCCTATGTGTAATGGCTTAGTTGAAAGGTTCAACGGTACATTGAAGCTTACGCTTAAACGGTTGTGTGCAGAAAAGCCTACAGATTGGGATCGTTATTTGCCAGCTTTGCTCTTTGCTTATCGGGAAGTTCCTCAGGAAAGTCGAGGCTTTGCTCCGTTTGAGTTACTCTATGGCAGGAAAGTGAGAGGTCCAGTACTGGTCTTAGGAGAATTGTGGACTAAGGATATTCCAGATCAGGAGACTAAGACTACATACCAGTAGGTGCTAGACTTGCAGAATAGGTTAGAGGAGACCATTGAGGTAGCACATCAGTCATTGGCTAAGGAGTCAAGCAGGTACAGGAAGCACTTCAATAGGAAGGCTAAGGTTCGTCGAATGAAGTCAGGTGACAAGGTTCTCGTGTTACTATCCAATGACCACAACAAGTTGTTGTTACAATGGAGAGGTCCATTTGTGATAGAGGAGTCATTCGGTGTTAGCAATTATCGTGTCAGAGTAGGGGAAAAGTTGAAAACTTACGAGGGGCGTTCAATAAGTGTTGCAACTTCAATATAAAACCAACTCGCGTTGTCAATTTTTTACTTTTATTTTTCAATATAGTTACCCTTCACCTCAATACACTTATTCCATTTCTCTTTAAGACTTTTGATGCCGCTTTTGTAGAAGTCTTCCGTTTGCCCCCCTAACCACGCCTCTGTGGCAGCTTTGACGTCTTCGTCATCCCGGAAGTGCCTTCCACGTAGGGCGGATTTCAGGTTTTTGAACAGGAAGTAGTCACTGGGGGCTAGGTCTGGGCTCTAGGGTGGGTGGTTAAGCTGTTCGAATCCACAATCACGTATAGCGGCCTGTGCAACTCTTGACTTGTGGACTGGAGCGTAATCATGCAAAATCAGAACACCACGTGTCAACATTCCACGGCGTTTCTGTCGAATTGTCTTTCGCAATTCTTGCATTAGGTTGGCATAATATTGACCATTCATTGTAGTTTTGGTTGGCAAGTAATCAATTAATAATACGCCTTTTGCATCCCAAAAGATTGTCGCCATAACCTTGCCAGCTGATGGTTGAGTGCGAAGCTTCAGGGGAGGCGGTGAACTCGGGTGCTTCCATTGCTTGGATTCCAGTTTACTTTCCGGGTCCCAGTGGTGGATCCAGGTTTTGTCACCTGTCACCAGACGAGACAAAAACCTGGCTTCATCCGCATTAAACCGATCCAGGAGCTCCATGCAACGTTCGGTTCTTTTCTGGCGATCTTGAGCTGTGAGGTTTCTGGGTACCCATCTTGCAGATACCTTGAACATACCAAGATGGTCATGAATTATTTTTTCAACACTTCCAACTGATATCTGGAATTCCAAAGACAGTTCAGAAACTTTAACACGGCGGTCAGCTAAAATTCGTCTTTCGATAGCGGCAATAACTTCCGGTCGGGTGACTTCAGATGGCCTGCCTGACCGTGGGTCATCGTCTAAGGACTCCCTGCCCCGCTTGAACTGAAGAGACCAGCGACAAACTGTTGAAAAGTTAGGAGCATCCTTACCCATCACATTACACATACGATTATGTATTTCTGTAGCTTTGCATCCCTCTTTAGTAAGGAACTTGATCACAGTGCTTTGTTCATGTTTGAGAGAATCCATGATTATGGAGACCCCTAGGTCAGCGCAGCTATTATATCTAAATAATTGTTATGTCTAGAAATTGTTTTGACATGTGTCAATGTTATGTTTTGACTATAGTAACACCTGCTATAAGCTGACACTGTTTATGTAAACACCAATGCCCCGCTTGCAACACTTATTGAACGCCCCTCGTATCACGCTAACTTGCTCAAGCAGTATGTTGAGAGGGGGTCCAGTTGTAGCACTGCTGTTTGCGATGTGAGTGTCAATCTTCATCAGTATGTCTGTACAGGTTTGGTTGATGTTGGAGAGGGTGATGTAGATGTTGGAATGGATGGGGATTTACCAGAGATTGTTTCTCCAAGTTTGAAGGCCAAGGAAACCTACCTCGATGTCAATATTTCGCAAGATTTGTCGGACATGCAGAAGGTAGAGGTGCCTGGGAGGACAAATTGTATGGAATATAAGGCTAGGGTTTGTTCACTAGACTTAGCAAATGCAGGTATTTATCCAAGTTTGACATCAGTAAAGCTTACTGGCAGATACCAATGGAGAAGGAAAAGTAAGGCGTATACGGCTTTCATTACTCCAGATGGGTTATATCAGTGGACAGTTATGCCTTTTGGTGTCGTAAATGCAGCCGCAATGTTCACTAGATTGATGAGGAAAGTACTGAGGGGCGTAAAGCATGTGGATAGTTACATTGATGATGTACTTGAGGAGACAGAAGGATGGGCTGAGCACATGGTAGGTTTGAGGGATATTTTCACTCACTTACGTCAGTACAATCTCACAGCAAGACCGTCCAATGTGATGATTGGATACCAGAGTATACCATTCTTAGGTCATGTCATTGGACAAGGTAAGATTACTCCAGACAGTAAGAAGTTGTCCACTATTTTGGAGTTGTCAAGACCAACTACCAAGAAACAGGTGAGGTCATTGATTGGATTGACCAGTTATTACAGGAAATTTATTCCTAATTTCGCAGCTATTGCCGCTCCTTTGACAGATTTGACAAAGAAAGGTAAGCCAAATTGTGTTGTTTGGAATGAGAGTCAGGAACAGGCGTTCACGAAATTGAAGCAACTTGAAGTTGCCGGATTTGGGCGAAGCGTTCTTGTTGAGAACGGATGCTTCAGATGTGGGGATTGGAGCCGACTCCTACAGGAACATGAGGGTGAGAAGTTTCCGATTATGTACGTGAGTCGGAAGTTGTTGGATCGGGAGAAGGCTTATTCTACAATAGAGTGAGTGAGTGAGTTATTGTTTAACGCCGCTTCGGCAGTATTGCAGCCATTAGCGGCGAGTCTACAATAGAGAAGGAGTGTTTGACCATTGTGTGGAGTGTACAGAAATTGAGCAGATTTTTGTATGGGAGAGTTTGTGCTCGAGACAGATCACCAGCCTTTGGTGTGGATGACGAAGGCTAAGTTGGCGAACAGGCGAGTTATGAGGTGGGCCTTAGCTTTGCAGTCGTACAGGTTCTGTATCCGGGCGGTGAAAGGTGTGGATAACGTTGGGGCCGATCTCCTAAGCCGATGTCCACCTTAAGTGGATTTTCCTTTCCAGTGTACAGTTTCTTGTGTGTTCTTTTGTGTATTATAATTGTTTTGTAAACAATCTTCTGAAATAGGGGGTAGTGTCAAGATCACATCAACGGGGTTGAACTGCATGTAGTGAATTGTAGTTTGGTTGGACTGTATTGAGTGTGTGTGTGGTAGGGACTGTGTGAGAAGCATGTATGGTTTGTGGAAAGCGTGCATGGTGTGTGGAAAGCATGCATGGAGAGTATAAAGGTGAAAGTTAGAGGTTGTAAGATGCAGTCAGAAATTGGTGAAGTTGAAGAGTGTTTGTTGGCCTGTTTCATGGCGTAAGTATGGTTTTGTTTTATAATTGTTCTGCAAAGTGTATTACAAGTTTATGCATATCAAATTATTACCATGTTCCTATGAAATCACAGTAACATCTTGAAATTGTTGTATGATGAACAAGTATACAGTGTAGTGTTTCGCATTGTTGTAACAATGTGGTAGTATTCAGTCTATTATCAGCATGTACATTGTTGTGTAAAAGAAGAACAAGTGTTTTTCTAAGTAGTACATGTTATGCTATAATTGCTGGAAAGTATAATCATTCGCAGCTAATGTGCTCGTTGTGTGTTGAGTGGTTATGTAATGGTATCAATCATTCTGAGTTGTAATGCTCGTTGTACGTTGAATGATTATGTACCTGTAGTATCATTCTGAGCTGTATGCTCGTTGTACGTTGAATGATTATGTACCTGTAGTATCATTCTGAGCTGTATGTTCGTTGTACGTTGAATGATTATGAACCTGTAGTATCATTCTGAGCTGTATTCTCGTTGTACGTTGAATGATCATGTATTTGTGTAAATCATTCCGAGTTGTAACACTCGTGCTGTATGATTTTACTGTATCCTGTGTATTGGTATTACATAGTGTCCGGACCTAGACGGGGCCGAATATGGAGTCGGGTGTTGGATGAAATCCACAAAGGAAGGAACTACGCTGGGAGGGTTTCTCGTAAACTTTTATTGTAAATACAGCCACGTTCTGTAACAAACAGAAACAACACTTGTAACTAACAGCTCTGTTCTCAAAAACATTCCATATCATGCAGTTACAAATAATCATTTTTACAGTATAAACACTACTAGCAAACTATCTCTGAATATAAGTTAACTCTCAGTAATATATAGTTGCAAAGTAAAGTTATTTTACACTTGGTTACTCTGAATTACTTACTCTGAGATGATCTGCTCAATATATTATGAATAATATCATGATCATGTAATTCAATTTAAATAGAAAAATACAAGTAGCAAACATGAATATTACTTGAACAAATGCTACTTGCAAGGAAAACATTGAAATATAACTAATAAACTTGTGATAAACATCAGGAATATTTACTACATGAAAGTTGACCACAATTACATCTCTGCTCATTTTACACATCAAATGAAAGTATGCCAGTAGTTTGCTTATAAAACATATTACATAGGCTGAAGATAAGAGTAAAGCATTAAAAACATCACTATACCTGAGGGTGGACCCTCCCTGGCCCTAGAAACAGCTAAAATGCCCATAATTTGTCGCTGAAAATGTTAGGCCATCTTTGTTTATATTCCCGCCTCACTGATGTTGACGTCTGCTAAATACAGAAGCTCAAGACATCGCTGTACTATAAGAAAAACTGCAATAAACCCTGCATGGAGTTAGATAACTAGACTCCTTGCACTGACCCTAGCAATGCTGAGCTAAAGAGAAAATGCTACACGCACTGCTGTAGAGCTTGAAAGTCAGGGAAGCACTCATAAAATGAATTAAAACTATCATTTTATTTTAGGAAGAAATATTATTAGAAAATACAACAGGTGGAAATTACCTTGTGAAATGAAAGTAAATAATTAATTTGAAAGATATTACATAAAAAGATAATTTAGGGGCAAGTATTTTAACCAAACCCTCCCGGCCCCAAAATATGAGCGAGGATAATTATTTAAGGCATACAAATAGTGGAAAACATCACCACTCAAACAATGGCAAACAGCAAAATACAATATGCAAACTGGAAATATATCTACATAATTTTCTTTTTCAGTCACAGTGTCAATATAATTGCATAATACTCTGCAACATTACAATTAGATTGCATAGTAAAATATTAACAACAGATGATGATGAAATCACTGAAACATTGCAATCTTAATAAAGATGTTTAGGAAATATATGGTCCTTTTGAACTTGTCAGGAAGTTGAGTAATAGCAAATGTCCATATCACTCTATGGTAAACTCTTTCACTCCATGGAGAATTATTCAATTCACTTCACCATGGAAAGTCAGTCAATTCACAGTAACTTTATCACGGAAAGTTAGTTAACTCACTTCATCGCTGAAAGTTAATCAGTTCATTTCATCACGGAAAGTCATAATCAATTCACTTCATCACAGAAAGTTAGTCATTTCACATCATCACAGAAAGTTAGTCATTTCACATCATCACAGAAAGTTAGTCATTTCACATCATCACAGAAAGTTAGTCATTTCACATCATCACAGAAATTTAGTCATTTCACATCATCACAGAAAGTTAGTCATTTCACTTCATCACAGAAAGATAGTCATTTCACTTCATCACAGAAAGTTAGTCATTTCACATCATCACAGAAAGTTAGTAATTTCACTTCATCACAGAAAGTTAGTCATTTCTGGAAGATATATTATTAGAAAATACAACATGTGGAAATTTCCTTGTGAAATGAAAGTAAATAATTAATTTGAAAGATATTACATAAACAGATATTTAGGGGCAAGTATTTTAACCAGGTGTGAGGACTACTACCTACTAGTCTGTAAATCAACGTGGGAAGTCATGTGTACACCGTGTGGATGACGTAGCTCTGACGTCACGTGTCGAGTAGACCAACGTGGAGGGTCGCGTGGATGAAGTAACTGTGACATCACGTGTCATGTTGCACACTGGACTGTGCCATGTGTGAGGTCACCATGACCTTTGTGTTGGAACGTGGGACGTGGAACTTTGTATATTGTTTCTGTTAATGATGAACTTGTCGTGTTTGTGTTACTGACTTGTAAACATTGTGATGTATTAAAATGGCGTAGGGTGTTTAATTATCTTTTGACGAGTGTAACGTGTAAAAGGTGTGAGTTTGGTAGATGAGTATGTGAAAGTGTGAGTTGAGTATGTGAAAGTGTGAGTTTTGAGGTGACAGTGTATGTTTAGGTGTTTGAGTGTAAGATAGAATGGGGAACAAGGGGGGAATTTAGTTTATTAATCTTTTTGATCTTTGAATAAATTTCATTCACCAGTGCATTAATCCCTTAAAACACCCTTGTCACAACACCAAACTTCAAAGGAGTTCGAACGGGGTCTTACTGTTTTGTCGGTGTCTTCGCAGGACGTCGACATTTGAAAAATTCAATTTTGAGATTGTCGACAGGCGGCTCGCTTTGATGTTTTCTGTTTGTTTAACAAGGGATTAACTAGACAGTTATCTACAAAAAACGACGAAACGAAACATTCCGAAGTACATCTATCTATATAAGTGCACGCTTCCAAGTAAATTAGTATCTCTTGCGAATGATTGCTATATTGATTGTTTATTATCATTATAGAATTATAATTATTTTTAGTTCTAGGTGTCTTTCAGGATTACGTTATTCGTTGTTTTTTGTTATAGAGATGAAGTCATTTAAATCATAAATCACTAAGTGAAGGTAAGTAAAAGTGAGTAAAATGTTCACAATCAAGACTTAGTAATCATACAAACAGGTTGTTGTTATTAGAGATGTAATCATACATTTTTCATCACAAACCACTCAGTGAAGGTGAGTAAAACTGAGTAAAATGCTCACAATCAAGATTTAATCAAACAAACCAATCAAGCACTTTTGATTACTTCATCAATACTTAGAGATGTACTCACTTATTTTCTTAGATTTGTCCGTCGTTGTGCTGCGCTGCCCATGCTTCCAGTTGATCAGGTAAATATTTGTGATGTGCAAATATTTGATATTTATGTGCAAATTCAAATGCAAGAATAAACCTAAACTTCGATCAATTATATTCGTTTTTTATACATTCCTACTTTTTATATAGCTTAATGCGTATGTAAACACAACCCATCTATTGTTTCCACTAATTAGTTACAGGTTCAAATTCGCACAAAATTTTCCTGTTTGTTGTTACACCCCTCCAGGTGTCGACTTTAAGCGAATGAACCGTTTTGTCGACCCTGAAAATTGTTGTTGTTTTTGCCTTGTTGTTACAAGGGATTACAGCCTGGGAGTCACTAAAAGTTGAACTCAGGTGCGAATAGTGATCACCGAATATGTTCATCCTGTGACATCCAGTTCACTCATATTACTGAATGCAATATTTTAAACATGCATTAATTAGTTAGTGCACTCAATGCAATGAATTAATCCAATCATAACCGACAAATTAGCTAGGACACTGTAAAGTAATAACTGAAAATTGTAAACTTCCCCACATTCTCTATTATGAGGCTACGGTCATCTCGGGATGCTGAATTCGACCAACTAGAAAATGTAAAAAGTATTCTGCAAAACGTTGGACTTTCTTATATTTGGCATTCTCAAAGCTGTCGAAGAATCCACTGGTTAAAAATCATGAAAAAAATAATTTGATAGACATTTTAAGCCATCATTGTATGCCAATGCTCAAATTTCCTCCTATAAACCTCACCGACTTTAGAATCCTATCTCTTAGATCTACCATCAAAATTACGTAATTGGTTAACACAATTATGAATATTATAACCATAGATTACCATGGAGACTGCAATATGGTTTACACGAGAAGACAGAATATGTACACGTTGTAAAAATCATGTTGTTTGTGATGAACTCATGTCATTATATCGTGTCCATATTTTAATGATCAACGTAAGAAAATACCTCTCTCTTATGTTTGTAATAACTCTTATATTTAAAAACTTACCTCGCTTATCAAAGCGGATTTTACCCCTTTACTTTTCAAATTATTGCATAAAAATAAACATTTTCTTAACTTTATTTGTGAATTTTGAAAGTGTGTATGCTTGTTCTCTATATAATTTTGTATGGTTTATAAGAATACAATTCTGTTCTGTTCTGTGAATGTCCAACATCATTTCAATCATGGAAAATTCACATATAGAACGCTTTTTTCTTCCTAATTATAGGGGCGGCAGATATTTTTGTATGGGTGGATATGTAAAGGTTTAGCAAAAGGAAAGCGGGCGATTGGATTTCCTGGCAGTGCCAAAATGCTGACTGCATTTCAAAAGCCTTTACGACAAATGACCTTATTTTGAAGCGACCACCACCACACCACAACGAAGCTACTGAAATAAAATCAGGTTATTATATTGAATATTTGAAATTGTCAGTGTTCGTTTGTACAATCTGAAGAACCGTCTGACCGCTGGTACCATCCAAGTCATGGCCGACGCAGCGTCCCTTTTGTTCAAATTAAAGTGATCATGAATTGAATTAAACATTACAGTTTTATTATATATGTGTAGTGTCTGTATACGTGCTGATTCTTAGTGTTAATGATTCTCTGCATCAACCTGAATAGATTATTGAATGTTGATTTCGTTTGTTCGTCGTTTCTGATTTCAGCACAACAAAGTGACTATTACAACCTGTTAAAACCATTGTAACAAGCCATCGATGCACGAGGTCAAGGTCGACCATGCTTGCTTGCCCTTTTGCTTTTACACGATTCAGAAGGTCCACAATACGGAATTGAACCGGTCGAACTGGGGGAACTACCCCCTTGAAAAAAAATGACTTGCTTTTTAAATCCGTTTTTTTAAAGAACCCGCATCCAAACTGGTTAATCTTGTCTGGATAGTCTTAGACATTTACAAACTTGGCAAATATCCTCAAATCTTTGAATAGTTCTCTATTGAAAGCTGTACAACAGTTTGAAGGGCATGTTCTCACATCTCCACTGAAGCAAATCAGACTTCAAGTGAGATGCTGCTGTGTTAGGTATACAATGTCTTTAGTGGAGCGCGGCTTTCAAGCTTGAGGTCGCATCAACACAGAGGGTCAGCGACATCTTATGTTACACCGTTTGCATGGGCAAATGTAAGTATATATACACCTTGAGTATATTTCCTGTGGGTTTGTATGTGAAAAAGGAGGGGGTAAGTTTTACAGATTTTGAAGCACTTGTCATTCTTATTTACATATTTTGAAGCAGCTATCATTCCTGTTTAACGTACGGAACAAAGAAGACTCTATTTAGGTCAGCCCACCCGACACGCCGGATGAACTTATGGTATTGCGTCCGGCCGTCTGTCAACCTTCCACTGCTGTAGATACGACAGCCCTAGAAAGCTGAAACATTGTTCCTCAGCCTATGGGTAATGTAAACAGTAGATATGAGGATTCGGGGTCCCAAATAATTACCACAGGAGCTACGCCCTAAAACCTAAAATCTTTTTCCTAATAGTTTCTTCAGAACTTAAATCCATAGATAGCTGAAATAGAATATACATAATTCTTGGTCAGAAGTGATTATAAACACAAATAAACAAGTTTGAATAAAGATTTACGAAACAAACAATTGTTCCCCAAACACAACTCTTGTATATAAGCTGCTTCATCCCACCAGCCAACCCTCAAAATAAGTGTGCTCCACATGTATATTGTATTAAAGCTGCTGTATCCCCCAGTTACAAAATGATTCCTGTATATAAGCTGCTGTTACCCACCAGTCTCCACATGTATCTTGTATATAAGCTGCTGTTACCCACCAGTCTCCACATGTATCTTGTATAAAAGCTGTTGTTACCCACCAGTCTCCACATTTATCGTGTATATAAGCTGTTGTTACTCACCAGTCTCCACATGTATCTTGTATATAAACTGCTTCATCCCGCCAGTCTCCACATGTATCTCGTATATAAGCTGCTGTTACCCACCAGTCGCCACATGTATCTTGTATATAAGCTGCTTCATCCCAACAGTCTCCACATGTATCTTGTGTATAAGTTGCTGTTACCCACCAGTCTCAACGTGTATCTTGTATATAAGCTGCTTCATCCCACCAGTCAACCCTCAAAATAAGTGTGCTCCACATGTATATTGTATTAAAGCTGCTGTATCCCCCAGTTACAAAGTGTATCTTGTATATAAGCTGCTTTTACCCACCAGTCTCCACATGTATCTTGTATATAAGCTGTTGTTATCCACCAGTCTCCACATGTATTTTGTATATAAGCTGCTGTTACTCACCAGTCTCCACATGTATTGTGTATATAAGCTGTTGTATCCCGCCAGTCTCCACATGTATCTTGTATATAAGCTGCTGTTACTCACCAGTCTCGACATGTATCTTGTATATAAGCTGTTGTTACTCACCAGTCTCCACATGTATTGTGTATATAAGCTGCTGTTACTCACCAGTCTCCACATGTATTTTGTATATAAGCTGATAATACTCACCAGTCTCCACATGTATTTTGTATATAAGCTGCTGTATCCCGCCAGTCTCCACATGTATCTTTTATATAAGCTGCTGTTTCCAATTTCCTTTACAATTACTAATTACACTCACCCCCAGAAGTCTGTCCTTGTGCAATCAACCGAGCGACACATGTGGCGTGTACAACCAAAATGCTTTTCAAGGTCAAAGGGACATAACTCAAATATCCCCTTTTAAAACTCATTTTTCTCTCTTTAAAGTTGAAATCCGCCTAAACTTAAGAAGTTACCCATTTAAATTTTAGACATAAGGGACTTCATATATAAAGAAAGACCCACAAGGCAAAACATTGACATCTATGATATTGAATATATGAGTGTCAATTGTACATTCACTATTTGTTACAAAAGCAACTTTAAACCAATGGTCCCAAATGTACACTTAAAATTATACTCTCAAACTTATACGGCGTGTACATGTTGTATTTATAATGATACCTAACGTGTGAAGATGCGTCGAACAGAACAAAAGTTATTAGACATGCAAGAAATAGACGTTGAAATCTATCACCAGTTGACAGTTGGTATGAACACGGCTGTGCACAGCGGGACTAATAGTTGGGTATGATCAAATATTTTTTCATCAACCCCAGGGGCAACAGTAAAACCCCGGTGTTGCATCAACTGTTTTAATTTAGTACATTAAATCATGAGTAAAATCATGGTGACACCTGTCATTTATAACTTCAGAAAGTTCGTCACCAAAACATGAAATACTCTCATTATTGATAACAAAAACATTATAATAGGATGTGTTTGTTGTAGGTTCATGCACATCACGTCACTATATAAAAAAATAGAGCCATGGGCTCTGTAGCTCATCAGGCTTTATATACTAATTCACAGTTTAAACACATTTTAAATGCACTTTATATGGAGACCTATCTTTGAGGCCAGAGATAAAATACCCTACAAATAAAGACACACTTGAGGTTTAATTCAGTACCTTTAAATTACCTCCCTTTAAAGAGCACGTAAAATCTCAAGATGAATAGCTTTTCAGATCATGACGTCTGTGACCTATATTTGGGGTCGCAGGATCACAAAATCTACAATTTAGAATCCTCATTGGCCAACGAGTCTGCACACGACTTTTCAGCTCTCTAGACCTTTTGGAACTGGAGAAGAAGATGAAAATAGGGGTTGGGGATTGTGACCCCTGTGACCCCATTTGAGGTCACGGGGTCATGAAATCTACAATTTAGAATCCCCATTAGCCAAGGAGACATCACATACAATTTCAGCTCCCTAGACCTAGTGTTTCTGGAGAAAAAGATGAAAATGCGAAAGGTTTACAGACGGACGGACGGACGGACGGACGGACGCCGGACACCATACCATGCCATAAGCTAATGATATGTTATATCAATATCAGGTATAAAAGGACGTAAGGAGTAAATCCTGCGTACCAATGTTCTTGGCGTTTACAATGTATAAAACACTAACTCACTGCGTTGTTGTGGTAAGGCTATATTTTTAATAATCCGTATTGCACTAACGAAGTCTCTTGGAGTAATGTTATCTGCTCAGCCGAATTCGAGAAATATATTGACGTAGCCATATTTTGATACATGTGTTACTTGAATGATTTTCAGTAAGATGAAATCTTGCTTATTAGTTAACATGTGTATGAGTTGAGTAATGAATGTCAAGACATATGGGCAAGAATGAGCTAAGAAACTTCGTATTGTAAGTGATAAAGAAACTACAATCCATATCACACGTTGTATAACCCATCGAATTCTAAATGCCCATCACTCATTTAATAAGAACCATTTTACGATTACCCGTTTGCCCGTTTTCCTAGCCTAACAATATTGATACAAGCAATGAGCCTACGTAAGGTGTGTATTTAGATCCAAGGTTTATTGCCTTTCCAGGTTATTTAAATATAAGTTCTGATACACTGAGTCACGCATACATTTTCATACTTAATTATTTTATTCACCTTTGAAATTGTGTTCAACTTTAATGGGGACATTTTGATTTTTGTCCTGTAAACCCGAGATTATTAGAGCGTTAAATTAACCTTGCATATAACGGACAGTTACTAATGAACTGGTTGTCGGTGGTCAGCTCGTTCAAGAGATAAAACACAGAGGCTACCACAGAGTTTTACGAGACACGCACATGAACAGCAATGTTGCAATGCAATGTATATCTCTAATTAAACAGTCATGGCTGGTGTATAGACAGACAGACAGACAGACAGAATATTTTATTAGTGTCTCACTCGTAGATACAAATTATAAAATTATTGTATATAATAATAAATAATAGAATATGCTACGACCAGTCGCTCTGTATATGACCAGACAGTTTCCTGTCATCCCAGGTATTGAGGACACCTGTTCAGCAACTCAAACGTGGTTAGCTGGGGACCCACCGTTGTGTCATTCATTCAATGGCACGATTACATCATGAAGTATACAAGCCGATTGAAAGATGAAAATATATATGTGTATTTGAAAGAGGGTGTTCTGTCAGGCATTAATTTATGTATTTATGAAAATATTTGTATATCTTCAATAAGCTGATATCTTGATTATCTCATTTAACGCCGATGGAGAGAATTTATAACATTTGAATTTGAACTTAAAATCACAATTTCTAAATGTCCATCAATCACCATTCCAGTTTACTCGCATGTCTTATTAATACTGCATGCGCTTTTTGCGCTATCCAGATGAAAATATTACTTAGGGTAATATCTGTATGACTTTATATTTGAAAACTTGATAAAGATAAGTAAACATTATTCAAAAACAATATAATGAGAAGTGAAGTTATGTATTCGCGCTACTAGTGCTGAAAGCTTTGTTATGGCACAATAAACATTGTTCATTAGGTTAATGATAAGTTATCTGTTACTCTGTAAATATTCTACAACTGCATGTGTTTTATTTAGTGAATGTATATCAGTTTAACCTAGCGTGGCAATGTTGATACAAATAATGAGCCTACATAAGGTGCAGTCGTTATTAATCCTGTCAGGTTAGAAAAGTAAAAATTCTTATCACTGAGTGGGAATTCGTTTGTTCGACTAAAATAATATACATTGATAAAGTATATCACACGTTATAAGTATTTGGCATCTCTCATTATCCCAACCACAACTAACTCTCGATGAACGGACGTAAATCCCCCACAAATTGTATTTGACATGACTGGGGGCTCCGGTTAAAGTTATCTTAATGAGTAGACCTAGGGTCATTTGCATTCATTTGCTCATATTAAATAGTTCTTTTATAATAAAATCCAGTAAGTATTGGATCTGTTTAATGAGTGGAATTCAGTTATTTATGGGTATTTAAGAAATGATTTTGATATAAATATCTAATCATGAACCTGTACACTTAACCAAGGAAGTAATAGTGTATTTGTGGCGGTTATCAAGAATAATTCGACAAATAAAACGTAAGAAATGTACATTTAGTACTACTGTATTCCGTAACATGTTTGAAGGGGTATTGAAAACTATACTAAACACCCAAAAGATTTTTTAAAAAGACCTACCAAAGTACAAAATGAACATTTTGAAATCCATTTCCATTCTCAACTATTATACCCTTTAAAGTGTTTTCAACTTTGGGGAGGCCATCGGAAACTTTGTCCTCAAACCACTCGATCAGTAGAGCGAAACATCAACAATAAGCTTGAGAAACTCACGTTCGTTCACACTGTTGTCAATTATTCTAATGTATATGAACTGGTTGTTGGTGGTCTTTTGCATGAGCTGATAAAACACAATCGCAGACGCCGCAAAAGAGCTACATAAGAGACACGCGTGTGTACATCAGTGTCGCAATCAATTGTATATATACATAGACGTATACAATAAATTAAATCACCGGTGCTGTTGTACACGCCCAGACAGTTTCCGGTCATTAGGCACCACTCGTCATACTCAGGTATTGATGATACCTGCACAGACCTGATTAGCAGGGTATTCAAAGCATAGTCGTGGAGCGTCTTTAACTTCATGATACAGCGTAATTAAACACTGAAGTTTAAATTCTTTGGTTTTGATATCGTCAATCTAATCGTATAGTTCTTTAATTATAACAAACATGAAAGGTCACAAGTTTCGTGTTCACTGCAGTATAGTATGAAAATCAGCGTGTAAATAGATAACACTTTTGAACAATGGTGAGCTCACGAATATGAAATGTAAGCAAATTTGAAAAAGTTATGAATACTATTTATTTCATTACATATGTTTCGTATTGATAAGTATCCACACTTATACGTGAGTGTGTAGACGTCTGTGACAATGTCATTAAAACCCCATTTCCACAAAGATGAAGATTAAGTGTCACACACAAACTGACTTATGAGGCACTATAAAACATAGTATACATAAGAATAAACACACTTTTCAAAGGAAATACCATAGTATAATGTCAATAACCAAGTGAGACAGTATGAAATATACATGTACACCTAGGCTCATTATGTAAAATTACTGTAGTTGGTTAAACATTATTATATATTATTACTTATAATATATATAACATATTATGAACCGTTGTGGCTAAGGATTTTGTATGCTGGTTATTGGACAGAATAGAATATAGCCTTATAGAATTAAGGTAAATCTTTCTAAATCCCTACGTGTGACGTGTGAAGCTTTTCTAAAAGGTTGCAAACTTTCAATTGGACATCAAAGGGTTATTGTTTCAAATATGTCCAAACTCATGGAAATAACTAGACTGATGGTGGTGCATTCCATATGAGACCGAAAATATAACAAAATCTTTTCTATAATCTTGAAAGTTATTAACTAGTGATAGACTTGTCATGTGCATCATATGCATACTGGAATATTGAACAAACATCACATTTCATTCGATATAAACATATTCCAAGAACAAGCATGGATTGATTGTGGCAAATGAAGTTACAAAATTGCGACAATACAATGATTAATAATGGTCTTCGGTGATATGTGCTGTGTCTTACATAACGTGCGTCACCCTTCAGTGGCCATTGGAATTCGCGTATTTGTAGGCAATGGTCCGGGAAGCCTAAAACGCTACTCGACAACGGCTTAACGGTACTTTCTCCAAAACTGACAATTATGCTTCCCGGTACATTTGTAATACTGATTTTAGGCGTCCAAGGCCGACACCTATTTGTGCAGGGGACGGGCATAACCATAAACTAATTAACCGACCCTCACGTAAGTGTTTGTGTAATTCAACATACCTCTTCTCCAAGACTATCAGGGATGGGTTAATACTTTGACACCTGCACCTTCTTTTAGATCTAACGCACAATTAGTTTATAACATGTATATATCATAAACTAATAATATTATTTTGTTTCTGTATGAATCAACATAGAAAACACATGCATTCGCTGTTAGAAAAACTTATTTATTAGCTCTACATTTAAGTTGTAATGTTTGATACCATTAAAACCGTTGCCGTTTAAATCCGTCAATTTCAACATGAAACACAGACATATTGATATAATAAATATTATTTAAATACCTATCTGTTGACTAGACCTACTTTGCCTTACCTCCCAGGGGTAATGCTATTTCAACCTTAATACAGACGAACTTGAAGAATGGAGAAGGGGTGCGTAAAATCCCTTATCCAAGGGCCGGTAAGTCTAGATGGTCTCGTGACGTCACTACCTGTTCATATCACTCTCCTAAAAGTTGCAGAGCAAGGCAGACGTGTTTTGTTCTGTGACTGGGGTTTTAGCGACTTGTGTTGCTAACTTGCTATTTTTCTCTTGTTAGTTCAAGAGATATCCTCAACTTTGTTCTTCGATAGTGCAGGTTGTGTTTGCAATCTGTTTTCAAGTAGGTGTTAGTTTTCAAGGGGCCTTGTTGACATGTGCTAGCTAGCGACCATCCGGAGTAGGTGGATTGCATGCGCCGCACGTGCAGCTCGTGATTCTTTGTTTTCTCTCACCTGACTGTTGGGTGTTTGACTTGCGTAGGGTAAAGGAGCAGTGGTATCTCTCCTACGCGGGTGACTCGCTTCGCTTGTCATCCGCTTTCGCTTGTCATTCGCCATTCGTTCCGAGTGCTGACTGTTAGGTGTTTGTCTTGCGTATGGTAGAGGAGTAGTGGCATCTCTCCTAATCGTTTGACTTGCTTCGCTGGCCATTCGCTTTCGCTTGTCACGCGCTTTCGGTCTGTACTCTAGTGTTAACTGTGGGTTGTTGACTTGCGTACGGTAAAGGAGCTAGTGGAATCACTCCTAATTCGCTTGTCATACGCCTGTCGGTTGTACTCTAGTGCTAACTGTTAAGTGTTTGTCTTGCGTATGGTAGAGGAGTAGTGGTATCTCTCCTATTTCGTTTGGCTTGCTTCGTTTGTCATTCGCTTTCGCTTGTCATACGCTTATCGGTCTGTACTTTAGGGAACTGTGGGTTTGACTTGCGTAGGGTAAAGGAGCAGTGGTATCTCTCCTACGCGGGTGACTCGCTTCGCTTGTCATTCGCTTGTCGCTTGTCATTCGCCTGCGGTCCGTACTCAAGTGCTTCGCGTCTCGCTTGGCTTCTCGCCTCGCCTGTCACTGGCTCGCTAGTTGTTCGCCTTTGGTGAGTCACTAGCTTGGTTAAGGAGCAGTGGATACACTCCTCGTCAGTGACTCGCGTTGCCCGTTGCTAGCTTTCGCCTACCATTCGCCTTTGGCTTCGCCTTAGGTCGATTCTACGCGACTCACCCTTAGGGTGATTCACTTTGGTTCAAGTGACTCGCTACGCCAGTCACTTAAGGTTTGGTTCACGCACGAATGTTATGTGAATAAAGATTGATTTATCTTGTAAGTGTTTAGCCTAGTTTTTGGTTTGGCTTGTTCGTCTTTGTTTACCTTGGCGGGTGGTTACTTGATTTTGACTTTGTGCTCTTCGAGTTCAGAGTTTTTGTTTCAACTCTCTTGATTGCATATTGTCAGAGTTGTTGTGCTTTTGCTCCGCCGCTTGGGTGTTTCACGTGTGTGACTCACCTCGTCTACGCTACTCGTGTTTGTGCTACGCCGTGTAGGTGACTCGACTGTCTCTACCTTCGCTTACGTTACGCGTTTTATCGTTACCGTTCGCCATGTACTCCGCCTTCTGCACGAACTGCGGAGGCAGGAAGTCCGCCTCTAAGGATCCGCACTTGTTATGTAGAAAGTGCAAGGACCTATGCGAAGAGGATTACCGTTGCGACGAGTGCGCTCCTCTCTCCGAATCGGAGTTCCACGCGTACGTTTCCGCCATACGCAAGTCGGTGGCCGATAGGGCTGCGTCACAGAAGCGTACGTCGTCAGCTCAACGTAGG
This sequence comes from Gibbula magus, assembly GCA_936450465.1. Classification (NCBI taxonomy): domain Eukaryota; kingdom Metazoa; phylum Mollusca; class Gastropoda; order Trochida; family Trochidae; genus Gibbula; species Gibbula magus. The sequence continues at coordinate 32,106,777 of OW388290.1, read as the reverse complement.
GAGTTGTCTCCCATTCGTCATCCGTCTCCGGTGGAGGATGTAGACATTGTCCTCACGGAACGGGCGGATGAATTCGACAGGGAATCGGACCTGTCCGAACCCGCTGGGGGGTCGAAGTTACGCTCCCCCCCTCCGCCGTCGTGTTCCGGTTCTCGTTCGCGGACTCACCCGTTGTCCCCTTCTTCGCCGGACCAACGGTTGTCTCCGCTTAGACTTAAGGTGGGCGGACCCACTACGCCCAAGAGCAAGAAGAAGAAGTCCAAGAAGGCTAGGTTCGACAAGGTCGATCCGTCCCTCCTTCTGGCATCCGTCAAGGATATGGTCTCTTCCTTGCTCGATGCGCGCTTGGGTCCGCAGAACTTACCCACTCACACTACGACTACGCAACCCTGTGAGCCCTATGCGGATGACGTACCTCAGGGTGCGCGTTCCTCGTCCGCTAGGGCCTCCGCACCCGCGACTCCTTCGCGTACCCCTCGCACCCCTGAGCCGCGTGTCACGGTGATGCCACCCTTACGTGACTCCTCGCCGGACTCACCGGAACGTGACACCCGCTACGTGGACGTGTCGAACCCTCCGTTCATCAGTATAGAAACGGAGGCGGAGGGTACGGGATTGTCGGAGGATCCTCCAGTGGTTGACGCAATAGCTATGCTATCCGAAGTGGCTTCGTTCGCGGACGTTCCACTTAGCCAAGTCAGCGTGACGGGTCCGCGCACGTCGGCGGCCAGGAGGGCTTCCTTTGGCCCTGATGGCGAGGTACCTCCCGCGCGTCTTGCCCTTCCACCTCATAGGCTCCTGTTGGAGGCCACCGAGGATATGGAGCAAGTCGTATCATCTGCGATGTCCAATCGCTGCTTCCGCCTTTGGTGGTGCCGGACAAGCGCAGACGGCGTCTGCCCTTGTATCCGGTCCCTTTTCAGCTTGTTCCGCCTCCCCTTGATCAGGGGGCATCCCGGTTGTTTACCACCAATCTGCTTCACCGCGTGTCTGAGGCACAGTTCTCTCATCTTGACAGGGAGGCGCGTTCGGTGTTAGGCTTGGGGAACAACGTGGCTTTCACATGTCAGGCGATGCTGGCTTGTGCTAAGCAGGCGGGCATGGAGGCGGGGGACCCGGTGTTGTTCAAAGCGTTTGGTGATGTGGCTGCGGACCTTGCGCAGATCATGTTGTCAGCGTCGCTAATTTCATCGAGTATAAAAGTGCTTCGCAGAGACAATTTCCTCTACCGGTCAGGTCTCAACCCCGATCATAAGAACTTCCTTCGACATGCCCCTGCTCACGCTGAAACTCTGTTTGGTGGTCGTATCCCGGAGGTTTTGAGAGCACGACAGGAGGCCCAACAGCAAGACCTCACTAATCGGCTCGTCACGCAGAGGCAAACGACACCAAAGCGTCCGCAGACCAGTTTTCGTCAGGGGCAAGGCCAGGGCAGTGGCCAACCTTCCCCCAAGAAAGCGAAAACGGACTTTCGGCGGGGAGGTCGTGGCCGTGGATCCACGGGTCAGTCCCCCAAGTCCCCCCGGCCTGGCGCCGGAGGTCGTACCCCGCAAAAGAAGTGGAGGAAGTGACTTGTGGTCACCCCCTCTGCTCCCTCCTCCACTCGTTCCGGTATCGGAGGGCTTGGTGGGGGGTCGCCTCCAAGACTTTGTCAGCAACTGGGTACAGTTAGGGTTAGACCCTTACGTGTGTCGGATTCTGGGTCAGGGGTTCCGCATTCCCGTCTCGTCTCCGCCGCCCCTCACCTGTACTCCAATGGAGCGTCCCTTAGCAGGGGACCGGCTCAAATTGACATTCGAACAGGTGGAGATATTAATCTCCAAACGGGCGGTGCAGGAGGTCCTGACCCCGCATCTAACGCCGGGGTTTTACTCCCCAGTGTTCGTAATACCCAAAAGGAACTCGAAAAAATGGCGGCTTATTCACGATTTGAAGGTGTTCAACCGCTCCTTCCTCGTTCGGCCGCCATATTTTCGACTCTTGACGCTTCCCTCAGTGATGCGGTCCTTGGAGCGCTCAGACTGCATGGTGTCTCTCGATCTACAGGATGCGTACCTGCACGTGCCGATTCACTATCGGGACCGCAGGTACCTCCGCTTCATCCTGGACGGCAGACATTTTCAGTGGTGCGTGCTCCCGTTCGGGATCTCGTCCGCCCCCTGGTTATTCACACGGGTAACTCAGCCCATCGTCCAATTCCTTCACCAATGCGACATTCAGTTCCTAATGTACTTGGACGATGGGATCGCTCACGATCACTCCCCGGTCGTTCTCGAGGCGCAGCTCAGGTTCGTGATGGACCTGTTCCGTCGTCTGGGGTGGCTAGTGAACTTAGAGAAGTCAGACTTGGTTCCGGCAACTCGTCTGAAGTTCCTAGGGGCTATCCTAGATACCCGGCTGTTCCGCGGGTTCGTCACGAGGGAGCGGATGGCTCGTTACGATCGCCTTATGGATCGCGCGCTCGACGCTTCGCTCTCCCTACGTCAGTGGCAAAGAGTGTTGGGGTTATTAACATCAGCTCAGGACCTGACCCGCAGGGGGAGGTTGTTCCTTCGCCCGTTACAGGTGTTCCTGAATCCCCACATCAGGGAGACGCGTTGTCGTCACGACATAGTCTTAACCCCAGACCTACATCGGTTCCTAGCTTGGTGGCGGGTAGACGAGAGTGTGTTCGCAGGCGTTCCCCCTCAGCTCACCTGTTTGTAGACGCCTCCACCCAAGGGTGGGGGGCGCACATGAGTCACGAGCAGGTGGCGGGAGTTTGGTCCCCATCAGAGCGGAACCTACACATCAACGTCCTCGAGTTGGACGCAGTACGCCTTGCCATTCAGCACTGGCAGGTCCCCTTGAGGGGCCAGTGCCTGCTAGTACACACGGACAGTTCGGCGGCTGCTTGGTCGATAAACAAGCAGGGGTCCACCAAGGCGCAGTCTCTGCTACGCGTGTCACTCCAGCTCTTCGAGTTGGTGGACGAGGTGGACCTGGACATTCGAGCGGTCCACATTCCGGGTGCCAAGAACGTCTTGGCGGACGCGTTGTCACGTCCAGATGCCCCTCCCCCAACGGAGTGGCAACTGAATCCGGTGGTTTTCAGGGGGTTGTGTCTCCAGTTCGGCACCCCGCTGATAGATCTGTTCGCAACGTGTCTCAACCACCAATTGCCAACCTACATCTCCCCAGTGCCAGACCCGCTAGCGATGGGCTTAGACGCGCTCTCGTTAGGGTGGGAGGGGATGGACGCCTATGCTTTTCCGCCGCCGGCCATCCTCTCCAAAGTTGTAGCCAAGATAGGGGAAACTCGGATTCTCCCTTCACGCTTGGCTTGTATTAAAGAGGGTTAAAGAGTAGTGGATACTTTAAGTGCGTCGCCAACGCAATAGCTACCTCGCATAGGAAAACCACTAGGAAGCTCTATGATTTCCAGTGGCAGGCCTTCGCCTCTCTGTGCTCAGAGGGATTTCATTCCGGCAGAGGCTTCAGTGCCTCAGGTTGCGGAGTACTTGGTGTACCTTCGCAACACTAGACATCTTAAGGCGTCGTCAATTAACACCAACATGTCGGCCATCCTGTCGGTTCTCAGGAAGAGATCGCCAGGATTGGATGTGTCGGTCCTCAAGGGCCTAATTAAAACCTTCCGTTCGGTGGACGGCAGGTCCAGGCTTCGCCCACCTGAATGGGACTTAGCCATTGTGCTCAACCACCTGCGCTCCGATAGGTATGAACCGCTCTCCGACGTGCCTCTCCTCCCTCTCACCATCAAGGTCATTTTTCTGGTGGCCATGGCCTCTGCAGCGCGGATTTCAGAGATCCATGCGTTGCAGGCGGACCTACTACGTTTTGAGGTCAGGGAGAGGGGCTCCGCCTCGCTGGGGTTGGCTCCTGATTTTGTCTGTAAGAACCAGGCAGCGGATGAAGCGGGACGTACGTTCTCTATCCCAGCTCTGGGTTCGGACTCAGATGAGGTGGATCTCTCTCTGTGTCCAGTAAGAGCCTTGAGGGTGTACACGCAGCGTACCCGCAGGCTGAGGGATGGCAGGCGTCGTCTGTTCTTGCCTCACTCACCCAGGAGCACCAAGGAACTAGACAAGCGAGCGTTGGGGGTGTATCTAAGATCGGCGGTAATTGATGCGTACAAGGCCACTGATTTGCCTCCGCCGTCGCGTTCCAATCCTCATGAGATCCGCGCAGTTTCAGCCACGATGGCGTATCACTGCAACATCGCGGTTTCGGATGTCATGGCAGGGTGTTTTTGGCGTTCATCAGAGGTTTTCGCCAACCATTAAATACGAGATGTCTCCACAGCTGATCTTGAAGGCATCTCTAGGCTGGGTACACAGGTCTTCGCGCAGACGAAGGTGGTCCCCCCAACCAGACCAAGAAGGGGTCATCCTTCTTAGACGCTTTTGGGACTTATTGTAAATAAACAGGGTTTACATTGCTTACTCTCGTGTCTGTTGGTTTTTTCTTTAACTTCGTTTTGACCCCCCCCCCCCCCCCCCCCCCCCCCCCCCCCCTCCCTGTTGGGGTTTGGGGGGCGGTGTGTTGATCGGAAGTTGAGTGGCAGGGTTGTCTCTTCGATCCGCTTAGCAGTAGAGATGGTATCTCCCGGGCTGTGCCTTGTCCTCACCACAGGGTGGAGGACTCGTAGGTTAGCTTACACTCAGGGCTAGTCGCTGGTCTCGTCACTACCATGTATCTACTGACCCGCCTCCTTGCGGTGGGATTCTAGGCAAAGTAGGTCTAGTCAACAGATAGGTATTTAAATAATAGTACGTTTTTGATTAAACGTAATTATTTATACTTACCTGTTGACTAGACCTACGCTCTAGGCCCTCCCATCCTCCCCACTTGGTCTGTCTTGCCTTTGGGACTTTCGGAGAGTGATATGAACAGGTAGTGACGTCACGAGACCATCTAGACTTACCGGCCCTTGGATAAGGGATTTTACGCACCCCTTCTCCATTCTTCAAGTTCGTCTGTATTAAGGTTGAAATAGCATTACCCCTGGGAGGTAAGGCAAAGTAGGTCTAGTCAACAGGTAAGTATAAATAAGTACGTTTAATCAAAAACGTACTAATATAATATGATATAAGAATATCTGTCTTTCGTGACAAATACCACGTTTATCTCATGTTGTGAGGTAGAAGAGTAGTATATTCTCACTTGCGCCCCCGCTGCAAGCGAAAATATAAACTCTCTCTCTCTCTCTCTCTCTCTCTCTCTCTCTCTCTCTCTCTCTCTCTCTCTCTCTCTCTCTCTCTCTCTCTCTCTCTCTCTCTCTCTCTCTCTCTCTCTCTCTCCCTCTCTCTCTCTCTCTCTCTCTCTCTCTCTCTCTCTCTCTCTCTTTCTCCGTCTATCTTTCCGTCATCTTGTAAAATGCCTTTAAAACGAGTTATTCTCAGTTTCATTAAGTGTGCAAGAAATACAATTTAAAAGTTGTTTTCAAACCAAACAGCAAATCTGGTGAAAATAAGTTGTTATGTTATATATCAGAAAACTGCTGGTCTAACTATTTTAAAACATCGCATACGTCATTATAAGACGTCACGTCACTGACCTTTATACGACACCTTCTCTTGGCGAGGAGCTGTATCTATGGCAGCGGGGTACATGAATTACACTCTATATACGAAATACAAACTTGTAGCATACAATGTTTATGTAACTGCATGAACATTAAGATATACTGACACTTCAAACAACCGTATACAATATTTGAAACATTATAGATGTTGTCAACCGTTAAATATAATAAACAAAGTCATGACATCTGCCTGTCTATAATAATTTGAATTTCAAGTTGTCTTGTAGCAAACATATTAAACTATTCAATGCTTAAGTAACACTTAAATTTGCAATATTGTCAACGTTAAATTAAAAAAAGACATACGTTATCCATTAAAACAAAATTTGAAATGAATCAGTGTGTATACAGTACAGTATTGTAGTATCTAAGTGCCATCACTAGTCATCCTGTGATATAGAATATGCAAGCCTGGATATACTGGGATATGTGTGTATTGCAAGGGGCAGTCTGTGCGGCTATTACCATAAACCAATTTAAAAATACGTACGGATGTGTATTGTCGCCAATACTGTTAATTCAATCTGAATAAATTTACACGTGTGTAGTTGACTCAGAGATATACTCAAGTGGTCACTGGAATACACAGGAGATACGGTTCACTGAATTCAGTGATAAACGCGAAAGAATCTGAGAAAGGGGTATATTTATTGTTGATTTCATTAGAATGCAAACCGGAGAGTATATTGTGAATACAATTTAAAATTGACTTAACTCAAGATATTTCTAAGGGGAGGGACAATTGTGTGAAAAAGGCTATTCGTAAATATTATCCCTCAAGTTCGTAAGGTGTCTTGTATAAAACAGTGTATCGTATTGAGAGAGCAGCCGAAAATGTAAACAAATCAAAAGATTAAGAACATGTTTAATGTAGATTTTGCATGCACCCGTACCCCTTCTGTCAATAATCTAACAGTGTCATCTCAAGATCTTGGAATTGGAGACTAATTTCAAGAGTTCGAATTGATTATATAAATCGTGTTTGGATAATTCAAAATTGGTGACTGGATATTAAAATACACGATTTAATCTTTTCTTTAATATATAAATTATCGAAAATGCATTTCACATCTCCGACAGTAGGTTTTAGTAGTTATTGCTTTAGAGGAATTGTTATAACAGTCGTTTAAAACGTAACGCTTCTCATTTTCTATCCAGTGATTCTTGAACATATATATTGAACTTCTTTCATTTAGAAGTTGGTTAGATGAAGGAGGACGAGTTCTATGGATATAGAACTTCTTTATTGCAGGAGTGCGACGTTTCGACGTAGCTTGCACTTCTGCAATAAAGAACTTGTATATCCATAGAACACGTTCTCCTTCTTATATATTGAAATTGATTTTTGAAATTTATAAAAGTAAGAAAACAATATGTTTTGATAACAGCATCTCAGTAACATTCGATTTGTTTATCTAATGTATTCCACTTGAACGTCTTTCCAAAAGCACGGATTAAGTTGAAGATAAAGTCCATTTTTACTACATTTTGTTTTAAGTTAAATATTTTAAAGATATAATGAATTAGCCACCGGACATAGATTTTTTTCTTACAAAACCTTCACAAAGATGTTATCCACGGGGCATAAATACATTTTGTAATAGTAATAGTTTCTTACCTGCGCACACAGCTTGTCTCCAATATCCAGTATAACCAATTGTTAACATATACTCAATACACAAACTTACAAATCGATACGAGATTAAAATATAAAGACAACTTTAATTGTTTCTCTTTATTTCACAATCTAATTATCTAAAAGGACATTGCAATTTAAGCATGTTGCAGTTGACACAGATTATTATGAACTTATAAGTTGGGACAATTATTAGGATTAAAGCGATATTTAAATAGATATACGTTATTGACAGTTCCCTTCAATATAGGAATTCACTATACATTCATATACAAACTTTTGGAAAATGTAAGTCCTATATATTATTACATGTAACAAAAGAGAACTATATCCATGTAAAATATATATTGTTTGTGAAGACATCTGTCTGGCGTACTGCAATTTTGACATACATCTATTATCCAGCAATTGAAAAGAATACAATAGAAACAATTTAGTATTTGAATTAATATTGGAATCGTATATGTCGTAACAGCAAAAATAACAAAGTCTGTATTCGACATTATTTGATAATATGACCAGAAGGGTAATATATTCTATATACCAAGCCAATCAATTATTCTATTCACGGACACAATATTATGTAACCACTTTGTCTTCATCCCCACTATTGCATTCACTTAAATGTACAACAGATCGGGAAAAGTAATCGAATTCTAATGCAATGGAAGTCTATACGCAGTTGAATGCCCATGTAATTTATCAGACTTTATTGTTGAACAAGAGAATGGATGTTCACATCAAGGAAACAATATGTCAGGTAAATTTGTTAATAGAGCATATGCCAGGGGAAGAGAAATGCACAATGGTGTAAATGAATTAACGACATACATGTATAGTAAACTTGCTAGATACGCACTAGAAACTTTCTAGATACGCACTAGAAACTATCTAGATACGCACTAGAAACCTTCTAGAAATTTCTAGAAAGGGGGTACTTTGTTTCTTGCTTAACTGTAGACAAGTAAAATATTACGAAAGAATAAAGAGTTATACTAACAATGATAGATCATATGCGTGTTAATTATCAAATCTCTCTGATAAGATATGTACTTTTGAACTCCCTTAAAAACCTTAATGTTGTCATTGTAGGTAAGATCTGCACAGCCAATTAAAAAAACGTGTACATTAGTAAGTCATAAGTAAGTAATAAGCCTTCATTACCCCCGTCTCCACAATACTCACCCCTCACACATTATCAAGATTGCGATAAGATGTACACACAGGAGCAAACGAAACTATACCATACAAAATATAAGATATCTAGAACCAAATTTGAAATTTCAAAACGATATCTGTTCATATTTCTGAGGAAACCACCGTTTCAAATCTCCTTTAAAGATTTCGTGTAATGCATTTTTCTCAAGAATGACAGTTTATTACATCTACGTACATAATATATCGGAATCAATTGAGCATAAAATCGAGACAATATACACTTGCAATTGATTAGTAAGACAATTTTAATCATTTTAACAATGTCGCAATCAACGCCGCGATCCGTTTAAAAAAATCCTTGAGGCGTGACCGTGATTAACGTGACCCGCTCCGTGGAGCCTCATTAATTTATTAATGATGATTATCACTTCCGCTAGATGAATTTATGAAGTGTGTTTAATCGTCAAAAACACAATGTCATCTTTATGCAATAGTTATGTAAATGTCCTCTGCGGAATTACCTAGTTGATTATCTGAACATTCGATATATCGAAAATTTAAGTTGTTTTATTGATGATGTGAAATAAACAATCAAAATGTTGCAAAAGAACGTTGAATTATGACTGTCGCCAATAATGAGATTACTCCAGTGACGTCACGGGAGTCATCGCTTCAGGGACCACACGCCAGATTTTCATTCTGGCCGCCGGGGCTAAATTAGCCGTTTTTTAAGAAAAACCGTATACAAGTTATTTATGGGCCGATTTCAGAAATTTAAAAACGAGCAATTGACAAATAGACATCCCATTTTAATGAATCGGAATGTGACCATATGTAATGACATCTATTCTTTAAAACTAGATGAGAAGGGAGAGCCAAAATGGGCCTTTGCCTATTTTATTTTTATGCCTTATCTTATTAATGATGCGTCGCAAAATTTAAGTCAAAGAAGGTACATTATGCCGACAGCATCTTATACTAACATAATTTCCATATTTCATAAAATGTATCTAATACGTGTATACCAAACATTATGTCTTGAAAACCCCTTGAAATAGCAATTTCAATACCCCATGTGTTTGAACAGATATGAAATATTAAGTATCATACTCTCATGATTGTCCTCTTCACAGACTTTCAAAATCGAATTTATCACGTTAGCAGGGGAGGAATATATTAATATTATGCAGAATCGTGCACTTTGTGACCAGTTTTTGAAATTTTGCATGATGATAGGTATGGGTACAAGGTTTTCAGAAACCATCGCAAACAATGTGAGATCGCCCTCTGGTGGCCTGTTTGCACAAATCCAAGATGGCCGCCACAAAAAAACTGAAAAGTATATGCAAAAGTTTTTGTAATCTTTTCAAATGTGTCATGTTATATATCAAATGAAAGCTCTAATTACAGGCTTTCTAAAAATTTATAATGTAATAGGATTCAGCCCTTTCATATGTGTACTATTTTAAGAAAATGTTCCAAAATATATGAAAATCGTTATCGACATCCAAATCTTCATGTATGCTACAATTAGCATTGATATATATCTATTAAATCCATGAATTATTGTTTACAAAACAATACATGTAATTTGTTGTATTTTATTTGTTTTTAAATAAAATAAGAAGAATTCCTCAGAGGTCCTTAAATTTGTAATTGACTGGCGTATGTTGTCATATTCTGGGGCATTTTAGAGGGGAATATGGTCGAAACTTTCATTTTAATATTTCAGTGTATACGAATTACTAATTTAACACAAAATATATACAAAATTGCAAATTTGCGATAAATTGAAATTTTATTTCTTCAATATAAATCCAGCAATCAGATAGTAATGTGCACCTAAACTGAAATGAGTCAGTTATATGTCTTATAATAACGGATATACACTGATGGGCATAAACAAACTTTCCTTTATATTTTTTTCATCAACTTGACAAAAATAAAAAAGTATTTTTTATTTGGCTAGTATTATTAAGAGCATGGATTGTGTCTGTTGTACATTTACGACAAAACGCAACATCAGAGAACTTCTTTGAGGTATTTTGCGAAAAGCTCGTGACTTAACATTTTCGGGGGATGCACGTGCAGGAAGGGTATAAAAACAGTGGCAGACACAAGAAGGACACCTGCAGTACAAGAAAAACACAAAAGAATGCCACGGTTGACGACAGCAGAGAGAGAAAGGGCCATTCGAATGCTGTAATTCGGAGCTACAACTGGTCACATTGCAAGAACGTTCGTTCTGTTGCTCTGTTGTAACTGTCTGGAATATTCACCAACGCTTTCAACAAACAGGGCAGACCTCAAACAGACCACGGACAAGCAGACCCCGGCAACGGCAATGGTCCACCCCATCAGTCAAAGGACAGTTGCTGGAAGACTCCTTGCCTTTGGTATACATACTGGGGAACGGACTATCCTGGGCCACTTAATCACGACGTTGGCAGCTAAGTCAGGTGGCAGTTGAAAGTCGTTTTGCTATATCAAGAGCAGATAGAAGAGTGAGGATTTATAAGCAGGCAGGTGAAAGAATGGCCAATTGCTGTCGGAGTGTGACCTTACAGCGAGGGAGTGTACATCGACCAGGTACTGAGACCAGTTGTCCTACCATTTCTGCAACGGCAACAACATGGAGTCCTTTCCAACACAATAATGCTCCAACATATGTTGTGAGGATGGTTCATAAACTCAACAACGTCAACGTCATGCCATGGCCAGCACGATTTCCAGACCTCTTACCGATTGAACATTGGTGGGACCACCTTGACAAGCTAATTCGGAGTCGACAAAACCCTCCAATCAACCGACAGCAGATGGCTCAAACTCTCATCTATGAATGGAGATGTGTCCCAGCTTACGTCATCAGACGCTTGCATGACTACTTGAGCCCGAAGACAATCTCCCACATACCCCTTGATTCATGAGGCCCATAGCTACCTTGGCAGTACTCATTATATGCTTGTACCTTGAGTATATGAAGCCAGGCAATTGTCAACTGATATGCATACTGTGTACGCTTGACATGTCTGCCATCAAGAAGAGATGTTGAAACCCAGGCGTGAAGTTCTCGTGAGGGAAAACATCCGCTCCCATCCAGATTCAGTCAATAGCTCCCCCCACACTTTTGGGACGCCATCGCAATATGAGGAAATCCATAAGGCACACCCCTTTGGATTCACCAACTTCATCTGGGTACTTACATTGACACTTCCTCTGCTGGATATAGATGGGGGCAATCTCCGACAATCACTGAAACCTGATCAGGGTTTAAAAAGGCAGTTGCCTCTTGGTTACAAGCGTGGCCATAGAAGATGCCTTCTCATAGAAGATAGGGAAAATCCAAACTGTGGCTCTTGGTCTGACTTTGGAGATGACAAGTAAGAACAGTAATTTGGAAAGTATTATCTCATTTCAGAAGTTTGCAAGGAAGACCCTACCCTACAAACTCAGTACTCTTAAAACTGCAATTATCAAACAAATCATTTTCGTGAAGTAACCTTATTTCCATCGAAATGTTGCATAAATCACCAAAATTAATTACGTCATATGTGTAACCTTGTTTTGGAGCCACGAGTGCACTTCCTGTTCTTCTTGGAGGACGACATATGCCAGTCAATTATAAATTTAAGGACCTCATTTTCTCATTTTAGTTTTTAAAGAATTATATAACAACTTATAGTTTTAAAAACAATAATTCATGGATTTAATAGATATATATCAATGCTAATTGTAGCATACATGAAGATTTGGATGTTGATAACGATTTTCATATATTTTGGAACATTTTCTTAAAATAGTACACATATGAAAGGGCTGAATCCTATTACATTATACATTTTTAGAAAGCCTGTAATTAGAGCTTTCATTTGATATATAACATGACACATTTGAAAAGATTACAAAAACAGTTGCATATACTTTTCAGTTTTTTTGTGGCGGCCATCTTGGATTTGTGCAAACAGGCCACCAGAGGGCGATCTCACATTGTTTGCGATGGTTTCTGAAAACCTTGTACCCATACCTATCATCATGCAAAATTTCAAGAACTGGTCACAAAGTGCACAATTCTCTCAAATTGCCTCCCCGCTACGTAGAAATATGCTGTGTTTAACTCTGTTGAACATTTGGTATCGTATCTTTTGCCACTCAGAGTATTTCTTTTACGTTGCTAGATTTGGGGATTTAACCTTTGTCATTTGTCCGTGAGCAATGTTTTCACCCAGCTTGAAATGTAAATGTCTAATGTAGTGTATGAACATGTAAATGTCTAATGTACTGAATGTAGATGTAAATGTCAAATGTACAGAATGTTAATGTAAATGTCTAATGTACTGTATGTACATTTAAATGTCTAATATACTGAATGTAAATGTAAATGTCTAATTACTGTATGTACATTTAAATGTCTAATATATTGAATGCAAATGTAGATGTCTAATTACTGTATGTACATATTAATATCTAATTGACTGTATGTACATGTAAATGTCGAATGTACTGTATGTAAATATCTTATTTACATGTAAATGACACAAAAAATATAGCGCTGTCGACGTATCATTATGAGTCACTGGTCTCTAATCATGGTTTTATGGATTGATTTATTTGTGTTTAGTTTGAAGTCGGAGCCTGAAGTGATGGTGAAGGTCTGATGGAAAGTGACACTAGAGTCGGGAGAACACTGGTCAACTGATATAGACGATGGTTTGTAGAGTTTATGTTCTGTTCTCTGTGCTTAAAGGGAAAGTTCTATCACCGATCTATCGGCAGCATCCGCCATCTTGGTTTCTTGACATTTTGTGAAATTAAAACACGCTATATTTAACCCAATTTTAAACGTGTGTAATAATAAACCATAAACACTGATAGAATATTATAACACATAACATATCACAATACTAATAAACAATATGCTATAACGCTGTAGCAAAATTTTCCCAACTCGCAGCCCCGATGAATGGCTTCAATTCTCATTGTTTTTATTTTTCAACAAATCATGCAAACGTGCGCATGTCTTTATCAAGTTGTGAAATGTAAAGTCATCAAAGTATTAACTTCATTAAAACTTTCGATTTGACTGTGTTTGAATCATGTATTAACAGCATGTATGTGTAAATGGGAATATCCTCTCGAATTTCGTTTCCACAAAAAATACCCCGATAGAACCCTCCTTTTAACACTATCTTTATGTTTAGATTTACTCTAAGAGTCTTGAAAGATCATCATGCATGCTCAATAAAATAAATGAACGCATATGAGGATAAACCATGGCAGATTTTGATTATGTTATCATTCTAACTTTAAGCAAAGATAATGAATCTCATTAATTAAATGGCCGGGTTGACCTTTCAAATCACTGTATATCTGTCTGTTATAGTCACTGGCGCAAGTCGCATTTCACTAGTATATATGCATGTGATGTTCATTGTGCATTGGCCGAGTTACAGGTCCTCTTCTCGTTGTATTCGACTTTTCCTCGGGCCAATACAACGGACCTCGGACCTATAACTGGGCCAATACGGAAATACTTAATAACATTATAAAATCCTTGTCTTGTATATTATATCAACAGGAGATAAAGAGGTTGTTGGTGGCGACGATTGTCATCGGATTCGGGATAAACCTGCTCATCTATATAGTTGTGACGAACAAAGCTTTATCAAAGTTTGTACCTTACATGGGGACTGACACATGTCTGAAAAGCATAACGCTTAAACTCCTCCATCAAGATTCCACAGGTGGTATTAGTAAAGTGGGATACTTTGTTAATGTGGACAACTTTCTTCCCCCAGTGAAAGCAGAAAGTGATAAGTATATCATCTATCAGTGCCAGAGACATTGCGGTGGTATGGGTGATAGGGAAAGAGGAATACTCGTAGCGTATGTTGTTTCTCAGATGCTTAGAAGAAACTTTGGAATCATGATGGATACGCAATGTGAATTTTCCAAATACGTCGTTCCTAATCTTGTAAACTGGATAGTGAATAACACATTGATTGAGAACAGGACAGTTGGATCCAGAGGGAAAGTTGATAATTGGGGTTTTGGTCGACAAATGCGTGATGGTAACTTGGAGGATATATACAACAAGGATGTGATGTATTATCATGGTAACCTTGGCTACGTCGGTCTTCTAATGAATAAGACGTCATTTCTGACCCTTCCCTGGACAAAAGGTCAGAGCCTGAGTAATATCTACAGGATCGCTTTTGGACACCTCTTCAAACTGGCTCCTGCTACAGAGAAGAAGTATCTTGAGTTTCGAAGAATGGCTGCAGGAAAACAACTCGTCTGTGCTCACTTACGAATAGGACAATCAAAAACTTTTCCCAACGACACAAATTTACGATATAAACCGAACATATCGACTGTGATCAGATTTTTTAGGGGAAAGATCGCCAACTGCTCGAAAATGTTTATAGCCACAGACTCGGATGAAGTGAGAGTTCAGATGAGAAACGCGTTTCCTTCTCAATACTTGGAAGTAGTTGGTCCAATAGTGCACGTAGATCGGCACAGGGGTGTGAATGTGTGTTCTGGGATGGAGAAAGCTGTACTGGATCAGTTCATTCTCAGTCGGTGTGATACGCTTCTAATATCAAGTAGTGGTTTCAGCGCATATTCGGCATTGATTAGAGGGTCGAAAGAAAACTTGTATCTTGTAAAAGGCAGTAACATATCAGTGACAAGTCTTTTATGTAATTATGCAGAAATATCATTCGGCGAGAAAAACGAAATATGTCTGTTATAGAAACAATACCTGTATATGTTTACTTAAAATATGATAAGATAAATGTTAGTATTGAATATTGCTGTAATTGGGACAAATGATATAAAACAAGTTGATAGTTTTGTGTGTTTAACGTTGCATTTTCTTCACGAAGATGGTGTCAGACATTGGCTGCAGCAATTTGGTCTTAAATATCGGGCGTCTGCAGTCAGGGTCAAATATGGCGCTTGCAGAAGTTATCTTTTGGGATTATATTCATTTTATTTTTTCATTGTTATTGAATTTATTATTTATTTTCAATTTTGATACCCAAAAATAATGTCCACCGTGTCAAAATAAAACCTGAGCATGTGTATCATGCATAAACGGGCATGTGAAAGAGAAGTATTTTCTCTGACATATATACCGTCATGGTTGTTAATGACAACTGGGGGTGCAATTGTGTACATGTTTTACATACACGTAGTCCATATGTAAATCGCACATAAAATATCCTCCAGTTCGAGGGAAAAGAGATTATTGTTCAATCCCTTTATACACATAATTTATTCTCTGTGATCTTACTGTAAAGTCTTTCTCTACTTGCAGAGTGAATGTTTGCAGCTTCGATAAGCGCAGTTTCTAACTTAGTGTGATATTACAAGTTCCACAACTCATATGGGGCAAGGAACGAACCCTTCGAACTTTCAGATTAACCTGACTTAAGCCCATTTGGCAATGCGCCGCGTCCATTGTTGCTAACTTCTCTGATAGTATTCAACTTAGCAATTTGCTAGTTCCAGTCGATTCTCGCAGGTTTCACCGCAATGCATAGCCACATGGCGTTGCGGGCTTTCTCCCTGCCATAATACTAGCAGCCGCGATGTAAGTGAAATACTCTTGAAAGCGGCGTTTAACACCAACTCACCTCACCTCACCTCTATCTTTAGCTGAAGACACTTTCTTCTAGCTTACAAAACCAGTTGTGTTGAAACCGGCTGTGGTCTAGAGAGCAGTATGATTGATAGGTATAAAAAAAAATCCAATACTGTCATCATACTGTCTGCATATATATGACAGGTTTGGTACAAATGTACCTAAGTGTTGTATGTTTACCTGAAGGTGCTTTCCTCTAGTCTCAAGAAATCAGTTGTGTTCTAGACTGGATTAGTATACAGACACGCACATATTATAAATTAAGCATCATCTCACACGTGGAGACATGCTTACAGTATAACAGGAATAAACGAAACGAAGATAAATCGGAATTAATATATAAGTGCTTATATTTCATTAAAACATTGATAGATTCTTGTAAAAATGGGTATCTTGAATATACACATGCATTATATGCGATGGAATGTCCATGAACACCCCACATTAACGAAAGTTGCAGGTAAGGAGAACCGACAATTTTTTTTAATTCATTGTCATCTGAATTCATGCCATATAATCAGAATCTTTCATTGGTTATAAACAAACCATATACCACAGTCGTAATAGTATGGTACTTGTATAAATTTAAATTCAAATTTTGAGTCTACAGAAAATAAGTTCAGTAATATGAAAACACAAACATTATAGAAAATAAAAATATCTGTTTAAATTGTTCGTCAATTATTTTGTGTTAGGATCTTACGTTGTTGTTTTATAAAGAATTATGTTATACACTGAATTATGTTACATTGCATATAAGTTTTGTTGAACTGATATTATACTTTATAGTATTGATGTTTTTGTTTTTTTTAATATTGCTGTTTGATAAGCTCAAAACTGTCGATCCTAACCTCTGTTCTACATTGAGGAATTTTTAACAAAATACCAAAGAGGCAAAAAAGGATACTACATATAATATTCATGCTTTATATCCAATTAAATCATGCACATGCTACATTGGTGGACAGAGTTATTTTATATGCTTAACCTGGGCATGGCTGTAAAGGGTCTTGCTTAATATGTCCATCGAATATGTATGATGTAAATAACACACGCGGATTTTGTCTCCGAGGGATCTTTCTTATCATCATGATTATGGTCCATTGTTGTAACAAAATCAAATAAAATATTTCGAGGAAAACATTAAACGAAAGAACGTTTATCTTACGTTTCTGTTTCCAAACATAGCATTATGAAGTGTCATTGACAAGTGTAATAATTATATTCAAATTAATGCAGCCAATCAGGACTTTCCATTTCGAGCCGAGAAGTTGAACCGAGGTTAGGATGGAAAATCTGAAGGGAGTAAACTCGATGAAATGTGTGCATGGTGGAATTCAGATATAAACGATACCTGCTGACATAGCCAGATTGGCAATTCATGGTGCGGATACATTTGATTATATACTGGCCTGTGGACACAATAGACAATACCAAATTTACAATTCTCACGTTGTTTGTAAATATCTTGTTTATATATGAACTTTATTTTCACAGATATATTGCAACACGTCATATCACTGGATTTGACTCATAACATTTTGGTGGTTTTTACATGTATGTTATATCAACACGTATTATGTAAGAGATCAGTCATACATATAGATAGTCGATTATTCTATAATAGTGCAAACACATGTATTGTATGTTGATTCATTTAATCAGTTTATTATGTCATTCATGCGGACTGAGAGACTAGGGCATTTCTACCGCATCATCCGAACACATATATAGCACATTCATGTTAGGGAGTTTCCCATAACCTTTGCATTCCATTTCAAAACAACTTCAAGGTCCACTGGCTCCCAATGCCTACCCTGTTCCCTGTTGCAATGCAATGGAAGGTGTCTCCTTGCCACGTCTACAATCGGGGAGCATCCTAAACTTAATTTGAATTTTCAAAACACAATATTCATAATGGACTTTACCTGGCAAAAATAGTTTGTGTTTGAACTAGTTTGATCTTTTGTATCGTGTATTTTGCTCTTCGGTGTATATACGATAAATCTGATTTATCGTGTATACTTTGTACTTTGACGTTATTGAAGATGCTCTGTCAGAAGACAGGGGAGGGAAGAAAATGTTATATTTTTACGGATAAATGTTCAGATGGTATTAATTACTCAAAAGACAAAAAACAATTCATTTAGTTTGTTAGCAGATTCTTCTACCTATTGAGACATTGAGCCAAAAATGTGTAATGCAAGTTATTAATTTATCCTAGGATAAAGAGGCATTTTCACAAAATTGTGGATCTAATATATGTTGGTAATTAAGTCATATTGTGAGAGCCGTAGCGATCATTCCTAAAATTGAGTTTTTCAAATCTAATGAACAGAAACACTAGAATGCTGAAAACTTATGTGAAAGTCTTTTGTTAAACTGCTATGGTTTATGACTATACAACAGACTGCTTTTAATTATCGATTCAACTTTTACAATGTTCGTTTGATAGGGTAAATAAGGTAAGGTTTAGCTTTTAACTTTGACAATTAAAACGAAAATTCAAAGCAAATAATGAAACATTGAAATTAGTGCATAGTTGGATTTCGTCTGTGCACTAAAAATGTAAAAGTTAGTGTTAAATTTACCTGGTGCCAAATGTGCTATGCTCTGATACTTGTCCAATTGATGCTAACATTATCACAGATAGTGATAGTGATATATGAGTGATGGTTATTATAACGAACTAGTAAAATGCAACTAAATGATGTTATACATGCTGAAACTTTATTTTAAAAAGATTTCCCTGAACAAATTACTTTTCACAAGTACATTATAACATTTTAACGGAAGTGTGCGTAGGAAAGTTAATTTTTTTATATTCCAAATCATGTCCGTCGATATTGTAGCATGGAGAAGCACTGTTCAGTATGAAATCATGCATCAATTCTGCTTTGGCATTGTTAATGATTAAACAAAACTACGTTGTCATAATAGCAGGGTTTTCGGTTAATAAAAGAAAGCTGTGACGACTGAAAATGAAAGACGTCATAACAATATAAAACTGATCTTCAATCACATCAAGAGTAGGAATGTCGTATTGGTCTTCATTTTAACTATGAAGTTGAAATTTGGTTATATCAAAAACCCTTAGTGTCCTCATATCATGACAACATAAGGAACAGTCACCTTGCATTAAACACAATTCTAGTTGTAAATTAAATTTCAACGAAATATTTACTACTACATTTTGAGTTTTATTTCATTTTATTCAATATATATTTCAGCAAATATTTTAGTGTTAAATTACTTTTTAAATTACAAGTGATTTGCTTGATAATACTTTGTGTTTTGTAACGAGTTGATGATAATATAATAGCAGGACTTCCTCATGTTACAATATTTTTTTAGTACAGGTTCGTAAGTATAGAACTATACTTGTCTCTAACTAAGTGCAGGTGTAGCAACAAAAACATTTAAATGATAACACAGTAAACAGTTTAAATGTTTAATGAAAGTAAACATGTGGTCGTACAAAGAGCCTCGTTACTATCCATACATGTTGGTTTTTCTTCAATTACATGTAAAAAAAGCTATGACACTGAAGAAGACTTTTGATAATTTAATTGTAAGAATACCATGTGCTGTCAAACTTGTTGTTGTTAATGCGTAACTAAACTTTATTTCAATAAAGATTACCTCATCGCGCTTCGTTCACATCATAACAAGTCCAGATTACATTATATTGTCAATGAATCATTCAAAATTGGATTACTGACATACATATAAATGAAAACGAACACACGTTTTCAATTCCTAGCTCTCCAATAAAACAAAATGAACAGACAAACAACTGGTAATTAAAGTGACATTAATTCATAATGGCATAAACTTAGTGTCAAAGAGAACGTTTTAATAAGAGTTCTGGAGGTGATTTACCTCGATATTAACATAATCTGTTGGCAGTTCAATAAAATTCCGAAAGCCTCTTACCTGTGCTCCAATGGAGCGCACTTAGCAAGGGACCGGCTCAAATTGACTTTGGAAAAGGTGGAGATCTTAATCTCCAAAGGGGCGGTGCAGGAGGTCCTGAGCCCGCATCTAACTCTGGGGTTTTACTCCCCAGTGTTCGTCATACCCAAGAGGAATTTGAAAAAATGGCGGCTCATTCACGACTTGAAGGTGTTCAACCGCTCCTACCTCGTTCGGCCGCCATATTTTCGACTCTTGACGCTTCCCTCTGAAGCGCTCAGACTGCATGGTGTCTCTCGACCTCCAGGATGCGTACCTGCACATTCAGATTCACTATCGGGATCGCATTTACCTCCGCTTCATTCTGGACGGGAGACACTTTTAGTGGTGCGTGCTCCTGTTCGGGATCTCGTCCGCCCCCTGGCTATTCACACGTGTGACTCAGCCCTTCGTCCAATTCCTGCACCAATGCGACATTCAGTTTCTAATGTATTTGGACGATAGGCTCGCTCACGACCGTTCTCCGGTCGTTCTCGAGGCGCAGCTCAGGTTCACAATAGACCTTTTCCATCGTCTAGGCTGGTTAGTGAACTTAGAGAAGTCGGACTTGGTTCCGGCGACTCGTCTGAAGTTCCTAGGGGCTATCCTAGACACTCAGCTGTTCCGCGGCTCGTTACGATCGTCTAATGGATCGCGCGCTCGACGCGTAGCTCTCCCTACGTCAGTGGCAAAGAGTGTTGGGGTTACTAACATCAGCTCAGGACCTGACCCGCAGGGGGAGGTTGTTCCTTCGCCCTTTACAGGTGTTCCTGAATCCCCACATCAGGGAGACGCGATGCCATCACGACATAGCTTTGACCCCAGATCTCCATCGTTTCCTAGCTTGGTGGCGGGTGGACGAGAGTGTGTTCTCCAGGGTTCCACTTCGCCCGCGTCCCCCCTCAGCTCACCTGTTTGTAGACGCCTCCACCCAGGGGTCGGGGGCGCATATGGGTCACGAGCAGGTGGCGGGAGTCTGGTCTCTTTCAGATCAGAGCCAACACATCAACGTCCTCGAGTTGGACGCAGTACGTCTAGCCATTCAGCACTGGCAGACCCCCTTGCGAGACCACACGGACAGTTCAGCAGCTGCTTGGTCAATAAACAAGCAGGTGTCCACCTGGTGGACGAGGTGGACCTGGACATTCGAGCAGTCCACATTCCAGGTGCCAAGAACATCTTGTCGCGACCAGATGCCCCTCCCCCGACGGAGTGGCAACTGAATCCGGTGGTTTTCAGGGAGTTGTGTCTCCAGTTCGGCACCCCTCTGATAGACCTGTTCGCGACATGTCTCAATCACCAATTGCCGACCTATGTCTCTCCAGTACCATCCCGCTAGCGATGGGCTTAGACGCGCTCTCGTTAGGGTGGGAGGGGATGGACGCCTATGCTTTTCCGCCACCGGCCATCCTCTCCCAAGTTGTAGCCAAGATAGGGACAACTCGGGTTCTTCGTCTCCTTCTGGTCGCCCCTTGGTGGCCAGCCCGACCGTGGTTCGTTCTTTTCCGGCGGCTCTGTCATCAGGAACCTGTTCCGATTCAGACACGGAGAGATCTGCTCATCAGCAGGCAAAGCGGAAGGTTACACGAGAACCCTCAGGTGTTCTGCCTTCACGCTTGGCTTGTATTAAAAGAGGGCTAAGGAGCAGTGGGTACTCAAGGTGCGTCGCCAATGCCATAGCTACCTCTCATAGGAAGACCATTAGGAAACTCTATGATTTCCAGTGGCAGGCCTTCGCCTCCTTCTGTGCTCAGAGGGATTTCATCCCGGCAGAGGCCTCAGTTCCTCAGGTGGTGGAGTACTTAGTGTACCTACGCAACACCAGGCATCTTAAGGCGTTACGATTAATACCAACATGTCTGATACCTCTCCGTGCTCAGGAAGAGGTTGCCAGGGTTGGATGTGTCGGTCCTCAAAGACCTCATTAAAAACTTCCGTTCTGTTGACGGCAGGACTAAGCTTCGTCCACCTGAGTGGGACTTAGCCATTGTGCTCAACCATCTTCGCTCCGATACCTATGAACCGCTCTCCGACGTTCCCCTTCTCCCTCTTACCATCAAGGTAATTTTTCTGGTGGCCATGGCCTCCGCAGCTCGGATTTCTGAAATCCATGCGTTGCAGGCGGACCTTCTACGCTTTGAGGTCAGGGAGGGGGGATAAGCCTTACTTGGTTTAGCTCCCGACTTTGTCTGTAAAAACCAGGCAGCTGATGAAGCTGGCCGTACGTTTTCTATTCCGACTCTGGGTTCTGACTCAGGAGAGGTGGATCTCTCTCTATGTCCGGTGAGGGCCTTGAGGGTGTACGTGCAGCGTATCCGTAGGCTGAGAGATGGCAGGCGCCGTCTGTTCTTGCCTCACTCGCCGAGGAGCACCAAGGAGCTAGATAAGCGAGCGTTGGGGGTGTCTGAAGTCGGCGTACAAGGCCGCTGACCTGCCTCCGCCTTCGCGTTCCAACCCTCATGAGATCCGCGCAGTTTCAGCCACGATAGCTTATCACTGCAACATTGCGGTTTCGGATGTCATGGCAGTGTGTTTTTGGCGTTTTCAACAACCATTACCTACGAGATGTCTCCACAGCAGATCTTGAAGGCATCTCTAGGCTTGGTCCACAAGTGTTCGCTCAGACGAAGGTGGTCCCCCCAACCAAACCAAGAAGGGGTCAGCCCTCTTAGGAGCTTAGAGGCTCATTGTAAATAAACTTTGTTTACATTGCTAGCTCCTTGTCTGTTGTTGTTTTTCTTTAGCTTCGCTTTAACATGCCCTCCCCGTTGGGGTTAGGGGCAGTGTGTTGATCGGAAGTTGAGTGGCAGGGTTGTCTCTTCGATCCGGTCAGCGGTAGAGATGGTATCTCCCGAGCTGTGCCTTGTCCTCACCACAGGGTGGAGGACTCGTAGGTTAGCTTACACTCAGGGCTTGTTGCTGGTCTCGTTACTGCCACATATCTACTGACCCGCCTCCATGCAGTGGGATTCTAGGCAAAGTAGGTCTAGTCAACAGATAAGTATTTAAATAATAGTACGTTATTGATTAAACGTAATTATTTATACTTACCTGTTGACTAGACCTACGCGCTAGGCCCGCCCATCCTCCCCACTTGGTCTGTCTTGCCTTTTGGGACTTTCGGAGGGTGGCTTATTCCGGTAGTGACGTCTCGAGACCATGCAGACTTACCTGCCCTTGGATAGGGATTTTACGCATCCCTTACTGCACTTTCAAGTTTCGTCTGTGTTAAGGTTGAAATAGCATGCCTAGAGAGGAGGTAGGCTAAGTAGGTCTAGTCAACAGGTAAGTATAAATAATTACGTTTAATCAAAAACGTACTATTTTCGGCAAAAGTCACGACACTGGATGTCTTAATTGTGTTCTAAAGATCAGTATGAACCTCATTTACCAGTAGCTCATAATTCCAACATTAAAAACTACCCTTTTGGTTTTGGTTAATATCACTGAATTCTCAGTATTGTCCCTCGCTGTTAAAATTTTCAACTTGCATTAACGCCCTATTTCTATCCTGTCTGATATGACTCTAACCTGATTCTCGGGAATGTCTATCACTACCACATGAAAACTGTTAAATTATTTTCTCTTTTTTTTCACACAGTAAATAATGATAACAATAACAATGATGATGATTAGAAGTTAAACGCCTGATATACAACACAATGGTTCTCACTTGCAGTACATTATGTACATTATTTCCCTTAGCTGCCAAATCGCTAGACGAAACCAAGTACACCCATTTTTCAGGAACCCATTTATATAACTGGGTGTTACAGAATGTAGGTTGGATGAACTGCCTTACGCAGGGACACAAAAACAGTATGAGACCCAGGTAACAACTTGTTGGTGTCTGCATAGGAATTCGAACCAGACCTCTGGCGTGAGAGGTCAGCACGATAACAACAACACTGTGCTCCACATAAGCACACCGTTCCCCAGAATCAAGTTTCATGAAAATATATTGCATAGTGTTGCCCTTCAGACCATATGATGTGTCTGCAGTAGAGAATTATTGTCACATATTTCCAAGTCAACCTCCCTTGGTGTCAAATCAAGACGTAGTCACATTTTCTTGCAGGCTTTTCACTGTCAATGATGCACAGATGATGAATACCCCAATAGTCCATAAATAACTTGGACTGGCTTGTTGATATATTAATGTCATAGTGTGGAATAAATCAGCATGACATCAAAGCTTGACTTGCGAATTTAATCTTTATTTTCTAAACAAAATACAAATCAAGACAGGTTTATCGTGTCTGGATAATTTTAGACAAGTTTGGAGTTTGGAGTTTATGTACCTAGATGTTCACTGGGGCAAATCATACTCTAGGTAACATGATGCTGCATTTAGCAACCCACGTCTCTCTATTTCTCTCTACGGCTTTCAAGCTTGAGGGCTCAGCAACAAAGAGGTTCTCTTCTCTATATGCAATGTGCATTTGAATTGTCGAGCAGCTACAACTCATGTTACACAGTTTACATGTACACATGTAAGTATATTTTACATCTGAGTATATTTGTATACACAAAGAAAAAAGCACCCCCTGATATTTGTGCAATACGTACCAGTGATGCATAACAGTCGCGCCTACTCGTTCGGGGCATGCACATGCAACATGCCACGCTCGAGGATCACAAAAAGCAATATGGCCCAACTGCATTTGGTGGTATGTAACGTTGCTTTCCATAGCCATTCAAGCTTATCTATTGAACATGGCGGGAATACGATTGTCAATAGATCTCATAAATCAACTTATTGGTATGCAGTCTGCAGGAATGTCCTTTAAGGCGATAGGACATAATCTGGGCTACCATTACACTGTTGAGGACCGGCACCTTCTTCGACATGTACGACGAGAACCCGTCCTGACAAGTCCTCAGCTGACACGTCTGTGGTTACCAAATTGAAACATCAGCACCAAAAGTCAGAAATCGCCTCAAATCGGCGCGACTAAAGGCAAGAAGGGTAATTAAACGTCCCTTGTTGAGAGACCATCATAAACGTGCACGTTTGGCATGGTGTTTGGACAGACAACACTGGAATCTGAGGACCTGGCGGAAAATCCATTGGTCTGACAATTGTCGATTCTTGCTCCATGTTACTGATGGGCGTGCACGTGTTTGGAGACAGGGAAATACAGATTATAACCCCAGGAACATCCAGCCAACTGTTGCGTATGGAGGTGGCTCTGTCATGGTATGGGGATGCCTGTTTCATGACTGCAAGCTGGATTTGGTCACCATCAGGGGCAACTTAACTGGAGCTCAATACATCCGGGACGTGCTACAGCCGGTCGTTGTTCCTCATTTCGATAACCATGCACTTGCTACATGACCACAGTCCATGGACGACAACGCCCGACCCCACCGATCATGTGCCGTTGTCGATTACATGCGAGCTAACACAGTGAAAACTTTACTCTGGCCAGCAGTAAACCCAGATCTGAACCCTCGGGAGAATGTGTGGGATTTTCTAGGGCGGCGTCTCCGGGCTCGGAACCCTCCAGTACAGAATTTACATGAGGTGGAGGCAGCTCTGCATGCTGAGTGGATGTTATGGACACAAGAACAGATCCGACGTCTGACTGGAGGCATGAGATGTAGGATGCAGTGTGTCATCCGGGTACGTGGCGGTTCTACCAGATACTGTTCATTCTTATTGAACATGTACACTAAGGTCTACAAAGAACATTTAGAAGTGACAATACCAATGCGAATGTGTTTTGTTTCACTTGCAGCTCCAGCATGTCTACACGTCAAATGAGTGGCTTGAAATGTCCTCATGAGGTACAATTGACTTAGTTGACATACGGTTCAGTCTTGTTTTCAGATATGTGCCAAAATGAATTTTATCTTTGCTCCTCATTGTTGTTTCAAATATCTGAAAGTTTATACGAATTACCATATTCTAAAACAATCTGCAAATATGAAATTTATTTTGATATAAGTCTTGAATAATTCGTGCATACTACACTCAACCGCAAAAGAAACGTCACAAATATAAGTTAATTCAATCCAAGAGTGATAAACAAGACAGAAACAGAGGACGTCATGTCTTAAGAAACCATGCAGTCTAACTGGACTTGAAATTTCAAAACAGTATCTTTTCCATAGGGACTGGTGTTGCTGGTAATAATACGTCCTGAGTAAAAAAACGTCGTCCTCAATGTAGGTAGCTGTCAGAGGACGAAGTTTTTTTTACTTAGGACGTGTTATTATCAGCAATACCAGCCCCTGTGGTATTTGATATACCCAGATTAGGAATGTAAGAATACATTTCGGCCAAAGAAATTAGCAGCTGTGACGTGGACGCACATGATATTTTCTGTAAGGATGGCAATCGCTCTTGAGTATATCACGTATTAAAGTAATATTCTTTTGATGCAGGGAGCTGCTTATTTTAGACTGACATTCATTTAACCGCCTCTCTATTTGTAATAATTTGACCCAGTGCAATTACTAAATAACATAACAGCAATTTCCCCCATGAATTATGATTTTTTAAAACCATAGGTTTCCAGAGACAAAAATGTTAAACATGCTACAAAAGAATATAGCCCTGTTCGCGTATCATTATTAGTCACTGGTCTCTAATCATGGTTTTATTTGTGTTTAGTTTGAAGTCGGAGCCTGAAAAGATGGTGAATGTCTGATGGAAAGTGACACTACACAAAGGGCAGAACACAACAGATATAGGGTTTGCAGGGTTTAAGTTCTCGGCTTCATACTATCTAGTAGCATTCGATCATGTATGCTCAATAACAATAACTGTAATCATACCTTTCAAATCACTGTATATCTGTCAGTCACAATCAAAGTTGTGCGATAAGAATTTTAGAAAAACGAGTTTATGGGTGAAGTAAGTTTGACTGAAATAAACTGACAATATTACACTTCTGTAGAGTTGATTCTCTCACAATAACGTTTTAAAAGTTAAGGCCAAATCGTTTATCTTACTAGAAACTGCAGTATCTAATATAAGTTGAACATCCTTGTCTTGCATATTATCAACAGAGGATCAAGACGCTGTGGAAGTTGATGATTGTCGTCCACTCTGTTCTTCTTTGTACTTGTGAGTAACAAGTCTTTATCAAAATTTGTACCTTACATGGAGACTGAGACCTGTCTGAATAGCATAACGCTTCAACTCCTGAGTCAAAATCCTACAGATGACATAAGTAAAGTGGGACACTGTGTTAATGTGGACAACTTTCTTCCCCCAGTGAAAGCAGAAAGTGATAAGTATATCATCTATCGCTGCCAGGGACGTTGTGCTGGTACAGCTGATAGGGAAAGAGGAATACTCGTAGCGTATGTTGTTTCTCAGATGCTTAGAAGAAACTTTGGAATCATGATGGATACGCAATGTGAATTTTCCAAATACGTCGTTCCTAATCTTGAAAACTGGATAGTGAATAACACATTGATTGAGAACAGGACAGTTGGATCCAGAGGGAAAGTTGATAATTGGGGTTTTGGTCGACAAATGCGTGATGGTAACTTGGAGGGTATATACAACAAGGATGTGATGTATTATCATGGTAACCTTGGCGTCGTCGGTCAGAGCCAGAGTAATATCTACAGGATCGCTTTTGGACACCTCTTCAAACTGGCTCCTGCTACCGAAAAGAAGTATGTTGAGTTTCGAAGAATGGCGGCAGGTAAACAACTCGTCTGTGCTCACTTACGAATGGGAAAATAAAAAACTACGACTCCAATTTACCAACTAAACAGATTCGTTAGGGGAAAGATCTTCAACTGCTCGAAAATGTTCATAGCCGCAGACTCGGATGAAGTGTTTAAGAGTTCAAATGAGAAACGCGTTTCCTTCTCAATATTTCCAGGTAGCTGGTCCTATAGTGCATATAGATTAGATCGACACAGGGGTATGAATGCGTGTTCTGGGATGGAGAAAGCTGTACCGGATCAGTTCATTCTCAGTCGGTGTGATACGCTTCTAATATCAAGATGTGGTTTCAGCGAATATTCGGAATTCATCCAAGGGTCGAAACAAAACTTATATCTTGTAAAAGGCAACAACATGCGGTTGCAAATAATTCGTGTAATTATTGCGGAATCTCATTAGGAAAGAAAAATAAAATATGTATGTTATTGAAACACGTGTGTATATGTAGTTATAAAAGACAGATCTAACATTTCAGCATCGAATGGTGCCTTAGCTTTTGATAAATGACTTAAAACAAGTTCATTTTATTTTGTATTTAACATTTAAAATATTTCACAAAAAATGTCTCAAACCTTGTCTGCGGCAGCATTATACATGTAGGTTTTCTACATTTGGTCTTGGGGAGAGGGGAATAAACTGGAATCCCTATGTATTCCTCTCTGTTATCGCATATTGGGTGCTTACAAATACGATATAATAGCGCGAGCGGACAAAATTGTCGGAATAACCATGTGTTTTAATCTCAAGTTTGGTCCCTTAACATAATGTCCACTTTATCAAAAAATACCACACTCACCCCAGGCCCGGTTCTCATGCCTATGCTCTACTCAGTTATTGGTTGGAGGCGCAAACGACTCCAACCTGTATACACAGTTGAAATTTCACCCTATGTTACAGTTGGAATATTGAAATAAACTATCGACCAATCATGCTAGGCCTCTTCATATTTTGAAAAAATTATATGACCAATGTAGCTGTAGCCAATTTTTAACCACGTGACGTTGTGGGCTATCCGAAATAATTAACCGCACGACGCAAGCATGTACAACTGCCGATGCCAAAATGACTTGCATATGTATTGTACTCAATGTACTGATACTGTATTTATGGAAGTGAAGCATGCACACATGTATATATATAGAACCATATTTATGTCAAAACTAAAAGCGCCAAGCATGGGGATACCGGGCCATTATCCTTGGACTAAACATAGATCCATATGCCTTAATTCCTTTCAAGATAAGCCGAAATTTGCTTCGTAATCAATCGAATAGGTATAGTTAGATAATCAATGGAATTGGTATAGTTTAGACCAGCAAAGTTTTTAAACATTTTTTTTAACAAATGGTTGACTGTTTGTTTGAGGGAAAACAACGTTTTGATTAAATTCATAATATAGGCCTACTTCAAAATATGTTAAAATAAATCGGGGAAGTTGAATATGCACTTTTATTTTCAAAAGATAGATTATATATAATGAAATTGTATTTATGAATAAATAATGTATGCAAATTGTTAATACAGTATATAACTATGTCACACACCTTAAACGATCGAGGTACAATTCTCATATTTGAGGCATTTAAATTAAACAGCTAATTATTTGATTAGTAATCAATGCTTTTATCCCAAAATAATGGCCACAATGCAGTCTCTATTTTGCTATATGTACATATGACATACATATCCTTTTTATACTAAATTCTAGCCTCAACAAGATGCCTCCAACCATGCTTTTTTAAAGGCCTTTCTTGTTTTGAAGAAGGACCGGTCTTCAGACATTCTCTTCCCACAGAGGCTACTCCCTTCAGATTTCCGATTTGTATTCTGAAGGGAATAACATATATGGAAAAGAATGATCTTCACAGTGCGCTGGATATTTGCGTTCCTATGATGTGATATTACGTACGCTTCCTTATATGTTTCGGGGAAAAAATGGTTTACAGGAATGTCTGAAATATTAAATGTGGTGTATACTTTACAAATTACATTTAATTAATTTACCGCTTTAGCACCTGCGTATCGTATTCATATCTTCTAATGAGGGTGCCTGAGAACGAGAGGTATTTTCTCTTACATACATGTCGTCATGGATGTTAAAGAGTGGAAGTTTGTAAATATTTTAAAATACAAGTAGTTCATATATAAAGCGTACATAAATTATCTCCAGTTCGAGGAGAAGAGAATAGAGCTAAACAGTCAATTCCATTAAGTCATCAATTCTTTGTGGTTTAATGTTACAATCTATGTCTGCATTCAAAGCATATAGATGTGCAGTTTCGATAAGCGCAAGTTTTTGCTGGAAAACTTTCAATGTGAGAATGTGGTGTTCGAACTCAGTGTCATCAGTTAAAACCCTCCCTTCAAACTCTAACATTATCCAAACTTGAAGCGTCTATCCTTATGGCAATAAGACATTGCGATATACAACTCAGCGTTAAAAAATCAATATAAAAAGATCTTGAATTCATGTAAAATCCGAACTTGACTTTCACCATTACGTATAAAAATATAATAATTTACACGGTTTAAAACGTTATTGCAAATTGTTTCCACACTTTTTAAGGCTTTCCAAATATGATTTAACATTGATGCATGGGCATATTATATTTCTTCTTTTAAAGTGAGTTATCACAATTATTTTACAAACCGGCACTTATTATATACAGTCTGGCCGCTGTTACTCGAACCTCGTTTATCCGGAACCCAGATGTTCTAAGCTAACCTCTGTTTCTAGTTTCTTAAAAATCCCTCAGCGGCAAATTGGGAACTACATATACAACAAACCACAAAATAAACGTCACCAAATAAATGCAATATGATTCAACACACGAGTGATCAACACGACTGAAATAAATATGAAATTTCAAAACATTATCTGTTAATATGTCTGATAAATACAGATTTTAATAAATCGGCGTTTCGAATCTCAATATCTAGATCAGGTAAGAGGAAGTGTGTCATATGACTTCTACGAAACGAGTGTGAATGGGTGTATTGCCCGTTATACATAACTTTGCACGAGTTTCGTAAAATTCATAATGCACACTTTCGAGTGTAATACTTTCTTTATGACATATTCTATTCCATTTGATTCTCGCAAAATTAGTCATTAAACGACCCACTTCTCTTGAAACTGCAAGCTAAAGTGACGTCACGAACAATGGTTTTATGACGTCACAGACGACGAAATACATGGTTGCTAAACAAACGTGATATGTGCACATATCGGAAATATTAACTCGGTTATTTTTACTCTATGGGTAATAATTTATTATATCCTACAGTTAAGAGGCGCAAACAAATGTTAGTTCAAGAAGGATAATTATGTTGACACATCTGTTATTGGTTGAACGTCTACATTTTATGAATTTTTAATCTGAATGCAATGCACTTTGGCCAAAAACATTTTGGAAAAGCGATTTCAACACCCCAAGTGTACTTGAACAGGCATAAAGATGACAGTTTTAAACTCTGATGTATGAAATCGCAGATACCTCT
The DNA here is from genome assembly GCA_936450465.1 of Gibbula magus. Lineage (NCBI taxonomy): Eukaryota > Metazoa > Mollusca > Gastropoda > Trochida > Trochidae > Gibbula > Gibbula magus. The sequence goes on along the minus strand of OW388290.1, from coordinate 32,075,606 downwards.
CTACAAATCGTATCCCGATGAAAACAAGAAGACATTGTCATCAACATCCCCCGCCAGACCCAAGAAATTGGAACAAGGGCAATAATTCGAGAAGACATAATTGTGCATTAATCATTTTCATGCCATCAAGGTATTGATACCCTCAAACAACACACCAAATTTGGTTATCCTATCTTAAACAGTTTCTGAAAAAAGCTGTCCCCTTTGAAAATACGATGAACAAAGTCCAAAAATACGGAACAAGGGCAATACCCCCGGAAAAATAATTGTACGCTTCTTATTTTCGAACTCTATCAAGGTAATCATGCCCTCAAGCAACACACCAAAAGTGGTAACCCTTTCTTAAACGGTTTCTGAGAAAAGCTGTCCCCTTCATCTCGGACGGACGGACGGAGCCCAAACCTATACCCCCTTCCACTTCGTGGCGGGGAATAATAATTCAAATTATTACTCACCCGTTGAAGATATCGCAGTTTAATAAATCTACCGTGTTATTACACTTAGTGTAAAAACATCGCGTGCTGCCGATTGACGTGACGTCATAATGGCAAAAATATGACGTCACAATGTCAACGCCGAGGTCGCAATGGAGTGTGTCCCATTTATAGACGAGTTTGTGGAATTAAGTGGCATTTAAATCAGTGAGTAATAAATAAAATACTAAACTTTCGCTCGTTAAATACAAACCACTCACTCGTTTCATAAATATGTTATTAAACGGAACGTCGTTTAGTATTCTCTATATACACTTTTTCGAAGAGCATGATTCCGTTTTCACACTGCTGAAAATGTGATATCTTTTATGGTTTAGTGTAATATCCCTGCTTTTTTATCCAATGAAATCACAATTCACATTGGCTACATCAGTACATCGTTTTCATCGACTGAGTTATCTAAAATAATCGCAACCTTTGACTGTAAATGGTCCTGCTATAGCATATGTCCTTCGAATGCGTCTGATACAAATAACACAGATAAACTATTTTCGGTTTTGTTTCCGATTTGGTCTTCTTTATTTATCAACATGTTTATGGTCAATTGCTTTCACAAAATGAAAAAATAATATTTTGAGGATAACACTTTAAACGAGAAAACGTTTATCCTACGTTTCTGTTTTCAAAAATAGCATTATGACATGTCATTGACAAAATCTTAACAACTTCGTCGCTGATTGCACAACTAGATGCAAATGCAGCCAAACAGAACTCTTCATATCTAGGCGAGAAATTCGTAATAGTGGAACAGAGGTCGAACATCTGGAGGGAATAAACTCTGTGGGAAGAGAAAGTATATTTGGCGATAGGGTATGAGTATTAAAGTCAAGTGAAGCTATACAGAAGCTGGGGTTAAACTATTATGAAACATACTCAAAGGCTCCTTAAATTGAAAGCAGAAACTGAAAATATCTTTAAATAAAGATCAGTTTCAATTCGGAAAATGCCCCATAAGCGATCTACCTCTGAAAGTATATATGAAAATAACAATGTAAATCGCAATGAAAGAGTCAGACAAGAAGGAACATACTGCAGGACATCCTGTACTGAGTACTGCCTGGAACATCTCACATACCTAGTCCGTACTCCCAGACAGAAGAATGTAACTGCCTGGAACATCTCACATACCTAGTCCGTACTCCCAGACAGAAGAATGTAACTGCCTGGAACATCTCACATACCTAGTCCGTACTCCCAGACAGAAGAATGTAACTGCCTGGAACATCTCACATACCTAGTCCGTACTCCCAGACAGAAGAATGTAACTGCCTGGAACATCTCACATACCTAGTCCGTACTCCCAGACAGAAGAATGTAACTGCCTGGAACATCTCACATACCTAGTCCGTACTCCCAGACAGAATAATGTAACTGCCTGGAACATCTCACATACCTAGTCCGTACTCCCAGACAGAAGAATGTAACTGCCTGGAACATCTCACATACCTAGTCCGTACTCCCAGACAGAAGAATGTAACTGCCTGGAACATCTCACATACCTAGTCCGTACTCCCAGACAGAAGAATGTAACTGCCTGGAACATCTCACATACCTAGTCCGTACTCCCAGACAGAAGAATGCTTACATGCATGTTGACAATAAACTCGACCTGTCTTTAAGTGTTATCCATAAATCGTGCATGTCTTACAACTTTGACGAACTATTCCAAGCATCCTAGGCACATCAGTACTGATCCGAATTACGGAGAGAGTGAATGAAATCCCCAAAATAATCCAATTCCAATATCAGTCTCTTTTGTCTCTTGTGCCAGTTCATTTTCATGTTGCCTTCCTTCCTATACCACCGCGGGAGAAAACAGGCTTTTCTGGATAACAACTTTTTCATTGTGAACATAACTTTTTGGAGTATATGTTTACTCCTTCATCAGTGCAAACATTTAAGGGGCAGATAAGGGGAAATAAGTCGATGAAACGTATTTGAAACAAAATGTCACCATAAGTAAAACATCCTTCTCTCTTCGGAAAATCAAGTTTAAAAAATAAGTATGTACATGGTTCCATAAAGCCATGGGAATCGTTTTTGTCATTCGAAATAATCAAATGTATTCACAATAAAATGGACGCCATGCAAATATTCCTCTTGTTAATTATGTTTTTCCCTCTAAAGTAAATATAAATAACATAAATGTCATTATGATTGGAACATTTTTTTTAAATATGCAAAAAACTTGCCATTTAAAGATGCATCTGTTGTGTTTCATAATTGTTTTTCAAATGTTGTTGTTCATCTCTCTCCAACAGTGTCATTGATCACCAGTTTCACAATATTTCATTTGGCTATCATACGTGCAAACATACATTGTGTTGATTTCAGTTCAAATAATTCCACCTATCTTACACATTCATCCCGTATCGCCATATTTAGTATAATTACTAGTTTCTTATCAAAATTGGGAAAAATCATTACACATGTGCCGAAACCGAAACTACACGTCTCATTAACATGTAACGTACTGAACATTATCAACCCAAAATTGTCATTTTGTCTACGTTTGACTAAATGACGGGCGTCAATCGTGGTGCATCGACTGGTTTTCGATCAGAAATCACCATAATATATATTTACCTTAATATCGTCACTATATCACCATCGACAAAATGGTTCGGCCACAGTCAGTATTTTTCGACAAAATAGCCCTATTTTTAACGCTGACCTATGTGACCCCCAACAACACACATGGTTTAAACATATTTATTCAATACAAATGGATTAGCAGACAAGCCTAAATGGATTATATTAATGCCGCTCCAGAATGAACGCACCTTTTACAATAGTCTACCAGGTGAATAAAGCAATATATACATGCATAGTACATGTTATACAGAAAAGCTTGTATTTTTACGTATTCCATTTCTAGATGCCCTTCAATTATTTTATGACTTCCAGAGCTAATTAATTAAGGATTTAATAGATTTCCCAATGTAAAAACCATTGTTGAACACAATTACCAATCATCGTCCACTCAGTATGCATACCACCTGTTCCCAGATGCGTATATCCACTAACATACCAGCAATGTAAGGCGCCCGTCTCTCCCACTCCAGGATGGGCCACAAACCGAATTTGGCGCTAACCTTCTTTTATTTAATGGAAACGTTTGTTGACATACGGAATTCGTTAGCAACTATGAAAAGTCGTGTGCAAAATTGAAGAGCCGTGTGCAAACGGCACGGTCCTCCAAATAGGGTTATAAAAGCCACTACATTCTGACAGGTTAAACTTTTGCAGGGAAATACCGCAAGATGAAGTGCCCTACATGTGGAAAAGAGGTCTATTTTGGTAAGATTTTAAGTGTAGACCTTGTTTTTTAGAGCATTGCAGTTTTTTTGTCAGATACAATTCACCGTGGAATTGTGACTACAAAACTTTTCGTTTCTGTTTTGTGTATGTTTCTTTTCAAACACATCTACTTTAACATACATATATGATTTATGCTAATAACATGGTTTGTGACTTTGATGTCTGTTTCTGAAATTAGTTATATATAATTAAGAAAATCCACAGAAACCACATTGAATTGACCAGTTTGATCTTCTTAATCTTGTAAAGAACCACGATAATAAAAAAAATAACGATAGTTTGAGAATGAAATTTTCAGATAGAATTCAGAAAATGTGCAACACCTACAACATGCACTTATCTCTTATATTAACCTCTAGGTTCGTTCCACACGTGTTACTATCGGATTGTATCTACCTTTAATTAGGTCATGACCTTAACACTCCTGTACAAGAGGAACAAGCACCATTAAGTGTCCTCACCAAGAGGTAGATGTACGACACAAGTGTCTCCAATAGATTTCCTCCGTGTTTTTATTCGAGTTTAAACCGGATTTATATCAGATTTTGCTCAAGAGTGCATAGCTCTTGTACCACCGTTGGTGGCGATTTAGAGGAATAAATGATGATGATGATGATGATGATGATGATGATGATGATGATGATGCTGAGAAATGGAGAAAGAGTTGCATCCAAGTTTGAACCAGAATATAACCTCATTTTACCAGAGCGCCAGAACTTTTGAAAGTATTTCAATTTTGTTTCAGGGGTTGTATCAGAGTTTGAAAAAGTGTTTGTATCAAAGTTTGTATAGGGGTTTGTATAATAGTGTGTATCAGAGTTTGTATAATAGTGTGTATCAGAGTTTGTATAATAGTGTGTATCAGAGTTTGTATAATAGTGTGTATCAGAGTTTGTATAATAGTGTGTATCAGAGTTTGTATAATAGTGTGTATCAGAGTTTGTATAATAGTGTGTATCAGAGTTTGTATAAGAGTGTGTATCAGAGTTTGTATAAGAGTGTGTATCAGCGTCTGTATAATAGTGTGTATCAGAGTTTGTATAATAGTGTGTATCAGCGTTTGTATAAGAGTGTGTATCATAGTTTGTATAATATTGTGTATCAGAGTTTGTATAATAGTGTGTATCAGAGTTTGTATAATAGTGTGTATCAGAGTTTGTATAATAGTGTGTATCAGAGTTTGTATAATAGTGTGTATCAGAGTTTGTATAAGAGTGTGTATCAGCGTCTGTATAATAGTGTGTATCAGAGTTTGCATAAGAGTGTGTATCAGCGTCTGTATAATAGTGTGTATCAGAGTTTGTATAATAGTGTGTATCAGAGTTTGTATAAGAGTGTGTATCAGCGTCTGTATAATAGTGTGTATCAGAGTTTGCATAAGAGTGTGTATCAGCGTCTGTATAATAGTGTGTATCAGAGTTTGCATAAGAGTGTGTATCAGCGTCTGTATAATAGTGTGTATCAGAGTTTGTATAATAGTGTGTATCAGCGTCTGTATAATAGTGTGTATCAGAGTTTGTATAATAGTGTGTATCAGCGTCTGTATAATAGTGTGTATCAGCGTCTGTATAATAGTGTGTATCAGAGTTTGTATAATAGTGTGTATCAGCGTCTGTATAATAGTGTGTATCAGAGTTTGCATAAGAGTGTGTATCAGCGTCTGTATAATAGTGTGTATCAGAGTTTGCATAAGAGTGTGTATCAGCGTCTGTATAATAGTGTGTATCAGAGTTTGTATAATAGTGTGTATCAGAGTTTGTATAATAGTGTGTATCAGCGTCTGTATAATAGTGTGTATCAGAGTTTGTATAAGAGTGTGTATCAGAGTTTGTATAATAGTGTGTATCAGAGTTTGTATAATAGTGTGTATCAGAGTTTGTATAATAGTGTGTATCAGCGTCTGTATAATAGTGTGTATCAGAGTTTGTATAAGAGTGTGTATCAGCGTCTGTATAATAGTGTGTATCAGAGTTTGTATAATAGTGTGTATCAGAGTTTGTATTATAGTGTGTATCAGAGTTTGTATAATAGTGTGTATCAGAGTTTGTATAATAGTGTGTATCAGAGTTTGTATAATAGTGTGTATCAGCGTCTGTATAATAGTGTGTATCAGAGTTTGTATAAGAGTGTGTATCAGCGTCTGTATAATAGTGTGTATCAGAGTTTGTATAATAGTGTGTATCAGAGTTTGTATAATAGTGTGTATCAGAGTTTGTATAAGAGTGTGTATCAGCGTCTGTATAATAGTGTGTATCAGAGTTTGTATAATAGTGTGTATCAGAGTTTGTATAATAGTGTGTATCAGAGTTTGTATAATAGTGTGTATCAGAGTTTGTATAATAGTGTGTATCAGAGTTTGTATAATAGTGTGTATCAGAGTTTGTATAAGAGTGTGTATCAGAGTTTGTATAATAGTGTGTATCAGCGTCTGTATAATAGTGTGTATCAGAGTTTGTATAATAGTGTGTATCAGCGTCTGTATAATAGTGTGTATCAGAGTTTGTATAATAGTGTGTATCAGCGTCTGTATAATAGTGTGTATCAGAGTTTGTATAATAGTGTGTATCAGCGTCTGTATAATAGTGTGTATCAGAGTTTGTATAATAGTGTGTATCAGAGTTTGTATAATAGTGTGTATCAGAGTTTGTATAATAGTGTGTATCAGAGTTTGTATAATAGTGTGTATCAGCGTCTGTATAATAGTGTGTATCAGAGTTTGTATAAGAGTGTGTATCAGCGTCTGTATAATAGTGTGTATCAGAGTTTGTATAATAGTGTGTATCAGAGTTTGTATAATAGTGTGTATCAGAGTTTGTATAAGAGTGTGTATCAGCGTCTGTATAATAGTGTGTATCAGAGTTTGTATAATAGTGTGTATCAGAGTTTGTATTATAGTGTGTATCAGAGTTTGTATAATAGTGTGTATCAGAGTTTGTATAATAGTGTGTATCAGAGTTTGTATAATAGTGTGTATCAGCGTCTGTATAATAGTGTGTATCAGAGTTTGTATAAGAGTGTGTATCAGCGTCTGTATAATAGTGTGTATCAGAGTTTGTATAATAGTGTGTATCAGAGTTTGTATAATAGTGTGTATCAGAGTTTGTATAAGAGTGTGTATCAGCGTCTGTATAATAGTGTGTATCAGAGTTTGTATAATAGTGTGTATCAGAGTTTGTATAATAGTGTGTATCAGAGTTTGTATAATAGTGTGTATAAGAGTTTGTATAATAGTGTGTATCAGAGTTTGTATAATAGTGTGTATCAGAGTTTGTATAAGAGTGTGTATCAGAGTTTGTATAATAGTGTGTATCAGCGTCTGTATAATAGTGTGTATCAGAGTTTGTATAATAGTGTGTATCAGCGTCTGTATAATAGTGTGTATCAGAGTTTGTATAAGAGTGTGTATCAGCGTCTGTATAATAGTGTGTATCAGAGTTTGTATAAGAGTGTGTATCAGCGTCTGTATAATAGTGTGTATCAGAGTTTGTATAATAGTGTGTATCAGAGTTTGTATAATAGTGTGTATCAGAGTTTGTATAATAGTGTGTATCAGAGTTTGTATAATAGTGTGTATCAGCGTCTGTATAATAGTGTGTATCAGAGTTTGTATAAGAGTGTGTATCAGCGTCTGTATAATAGTGTGTATCAGAGTTTGTATAAGAGTGTGTATCAGCGTCTGTATAATAGTGTGTATCAGAGTTTGTATAATAGTGTGTATCAGAGTTTGTATAATAGTGTGTATCAGCGTCTGTATAATAGTGTGTATCAGAGTTTGTATAAGAGTGTGTATCAGCGTCTGTATAATAGTGTGTATCAGAGTTTGTATAATAGTGTGTATCAGAGTTTGTATAATAGTGTGTATCAGAGTTTGTATAATAGTGTGTATCAGAGTTTGTATAAGAGTGTGTATCAGCGTCTGTATAATAGTGTGTATCAGAGTTTGTATAATAGTGTGTATCAGAGTTTGTATAATAGTGTGTATCAGAGTTTGTATAATTGTGTGTATCAGAGTTTGTATAATAGTGTGTATCAGAGTTTGTATAAGAGTGTGTATCAGAGTTTGTATAATAGTGTGTATCAGCGTCTGTATAATAGTGTGTATCAGAGTTTGTATAATAGTGTGTATCAGAGTTTGTATAAGAGTGTGTATCAGCGTCTGTATAATAGTGTGTATCAGAGTTTGTATAAGAGTGTGTATCAGCGTCTGTATAATAGTGTGTATCAGAGTTTGTATAAGAGTGTGTATCAGCGTCTGTATAATAGTGTGTATCAGAGTTTGTATAATAGTGTGTATCAGAGTTTGTATAATAGTGTGTATCAGAGTTTGTATAATAGTGTGTATCATAGTTTGTATAATAGTGTGTATCAGAGTTTGTATAATAGTGTGTATCAGCGTCTGTATAATAGTGTGTATCAGAGTTTGTATAATAGTGTGTATCAGAGTTTGTATAATAGTGTGTATCATAGTTTGTATAATAGTGTGTATCAGAGTTTGTATAAGAGTGTGTATCAGCGTCTGTATAATAGTGTGTATCAGAGTTTGTATAAGAGTGTGTATCAGCGTCTGTATAATAGTGTGTATCAGAGTTTGTATAATAGTGTGTATCAGAGTTTGTATAATAGTGTGTATCAGAGTTTGTATAATAGTGTGTATCAGAGTTTGTATAAGAGTGTGTATCAGCGTCTGTATAATAGTGTGTATCAGAGTTTGTATAATAGTGTGTATCAGAGTTTGTATAATAGTGTGTATCAGAGTTTGTATAATAGTGTGTATCAGAGTTTGTATAATAGTGTGTATCAGAGTTTGTATAAGAGTGTGTATCAGAGTTTGTATAATAGTGTGTATCAGCGTCTGTATAATAGTGTGTATCAGAGTTTGTATAATAGTGTGTATCAGCGTCTGTATAATAGTGTGTATCAGCGTCTGTATAATAGTGTGTATCAGAGTTTGTATAATAGTGTGTATCAGAGTTTGTATAATAGTGTGTATCAGAGTTTGTATAATAGTGTGTATCAGAGTTTGTATAATAGTGTGTATCAGAGTTTATATAATAGTGTGTATCAGAGTTTGTATAATAGTGTGTATCAGAGTTTGTATAATAGTGTGTATCAGAGTTTGTATAATAGTGTGTATCAGAGTTTGTATAATAGTGTGTATCAGAGTTTGTATAATAGTGTGTATCAGAGTTTGTATAAGAGTGTGTATCAGAGTTTGTATAATAGTGTGTATCAGCGTCTGTATAATAGTGTGTATCAGAGTTTGTATAATAGTGTGTATCAGCGTCTGTATAATAGTGTGTATCAGCGTCTGTATAATAGTGTGTATCAGAGTTTGTATAATAGTGTGTATCAGAGTTTGTATAATAGTGTGTATCAGAGTTTGTATAATAGTGTGTATCAGAGTTTGTATAATAGTGTGTATCAGAGTTTGTATAATAGTGTGTATCAGAGTTTGTATAAGAGTGTGTATCAGCGTCTGTATAATAGTGTGTATCAGAGTTTGTATAATAGTGTGTATCAGAGTTTGTATAATAGTGTGTATCAGAGTTTGTACAAGAGTGTGTATCAGCGTCTATAGAAGAGTTTGTGTAAGAGTTTGTATAAGGGTCTGTGTAAGAGTTTGTATAAGGGTCTGTAGAAGTGTTTGTATGAGGGTCTGTAGAAGAGTTTGAATAAGGGTATCTAGAAGAGTTTGTGTAAGGGTCCGTAGAAGAGTTTGTATAAGGGTCTGTAGAAGAGTTTGAATAAGGGTATGTAGAAGAGTTTGTATGAGGGTCTGTAGAAGAGTTTGTATAAGGGTCTGTAGAAGAGTTTGAATAAGGGTATGTAGAAGAGTTTGTGTAAGGGTCTGTAGAAGAGTTTGAATAAGGGTCTGTAGAAGAGTTTGTGTAAAGGTCTGTATAATAGTTTGTATAAGGGTCTGTAGAAGAGTTTGAATAAGGGTCTGTAGAAGAGTTTGTGTAAAGGTCTGTAGAAGAGTTTGAATAAGGGTCTGTAGAAGAGTTTGTGTAAAGGTCTGTATAATAGTTTGTATAAGGGTCTGTAGAAGAGTTTGAATAATGGTCTGTATAAGAGTTTGTATAAGGGTCTGTATAAGACTGTGTATAAGGGTATGTAGAAGAGTTTGTATAAGGGTCTGTAGAAGAGTTTGTATAAGGGTCTGTAGAAGAGTTTGAATAAGGGTCTGTAGAAGAGTTTGAATAAGGGTCTGTAGAAGAGTTTGTCTAAGGGTCTGTAGACGAGTTTGAATAAGGGTATGTAGAAGAGTTTGTGTAAGGGTCTGTAGAAGAGTTTGAATAAGGGTCTGTAGAAGAGTTTGTGTAAAGGTCTGTATAATAGTTTGTATAAGGGTCTGTAGAAGAGTTTGAATAAGGGTCTGTAGAAGAGTTTGTGTAAAGGTCTGTAGAAGAGTTTGAATAAGGGTCTGTAGAAGAGTTTGTGTAAAGGTCTGTATAATAGTTTGTATAAGGGTCTGTAGAAGAGTTTGAATAATGGTCTGTATAAGAGTTTGTATAAGGGTCTGTATAAGACTGTGTATAAGGGTATGTAGAAGAGTTTGTATAAGGGTCTGTAGAAGAGTTTGTATAAGGGTCTGTAGAAGAGTTTGAATAAGGGTCTGTAGAAGAGTTTGAATAAGGGTCTGTAGAAGAGTTTGTCTTAGGGTCTGTATAAGAGTTTGTATAAGGGTCTGTAGAAGAGTTTGAATAAGGGTCTGTATAAGAGTTTGTATAAGGGTCTGTAGAAGAGTTTGTCTAAGGGTCTGTAGAAGAGTGTGTATAATGGTCTGTAGAAGAGTTTGTCTAAGGGTCTGTAGAAGAGTGTGTATAAGGGTCTGTAGAAGAGTTTGTCTAAGGGTCTGTAGAAGAGTGTCTATAAAGGTCTGTAGAAGAGTTTGTATAAGGGTCTGTAGAAGAGTTTGAAAAAGGGCCTGTAGAAGAGTTTGTATAAGGGTCTGTATAAGAGTGTGTATAAGGGTCTGTAGAAGAGTTTGTCTAAGGGTCTGTAGAAGAGTTTGTATAAGAAACTGTATAAAAGTTTGTATAAGGGTCTGTAGAAGAGTTTGTATAAGAAACTGTATAAGAGTTTGTATAAGGGTCTGTATAAGAGTTTGTATAAGGGTCTGTATAAGAGTTTGTATAAGGGTCTGTGGAAGAGTTTGTCTAAGGGTCTGTTGAAGAGTTTGTATAAGGGTCTGTAGATGAGTTTGCATAAGGGCCTGTAGAAGAGTTTGTATAAGGGTCTGTGGAAGAGTTTGTATACGGGTCTGTAGAAGAGTTTGTATAAGGGTCTGTATAAGAGTTTGTATAAGGGTCTGTATAAGAGTTTGTCTAAGGGTCTGTGGAAGAGTTTGTCTAAGGGTCTGTGGAAGAGTTTGTATAAGGGTCTGTAGAAGAGTTTGTATAAGGGTCTGTAGAAGAGTTTGTATAAGGGTCTGTGGAGGAGTTTGTCTAAGGGTCTGTAGAAGAGTTTGTCTAAGGGTATGTGGAAGAGTTTGTGTAAAGGTCTGTGGAAGAGTTTGTGTAAAGGTCTGTGGAAGAGTTTGTATAAGGGTCTGTGGAAGAGTTTGTCTAAGGGTCTGTAGAATAGTTTGTCTAAGGGTCTGTAGAAGAGTTTGCATAAGGGCCTGTAGAAGAGTTTGTATAAGGGTCTGTGGAAGAGTTTGTATACGGGTCTGTAGAAGAGTTTGTATAAGGGTCTGTATAAGAGTTTGTATAAGGGTCTGTATAAGAGTTTGTCTAAGGGTCTGTTGAAGAGTTTGTCTAAGGGTCTGTGGAAGAGTTTGTATAAGGGTCTGTAGAAGAGTTTGTATAAGGGTCTGTAGAAGAGTTTGTATAAGGGTCTGTGGAGGAGTTTGTCTAAGGGTCTGTGGAGGGGTTTGTGTAAAGGTCTGTAGAAGAGTTTGTATGAGGGTCTGTGGAAGAGTTTGTTTAAAGGTCTGTAGAAGAGTTTGTATACGGGTCTGTAGAAGAGTTTGTCTACGGGTCTGTAGAAGAGTTTGTCTAAGGGTCTGTGGAAGAGTTTGTGTAAAGGTCTGTGGAAGAGTTTGTATAAGGGTCTGTGGAAGAGTTTGTATACGGGTCTGCAGAATAGTTTGTATAAGGGTCTGTAGAATAGTTTGTCTAAGGGTCTGTAGAAGAGTTTGTCTAAGGGTATGTAGAAGAATTTGTATAATGGTCTGTAGAAGAGTTTGTCTAAGGGTCTGTATAATACTTTGTATACGGGTCTGTAGAAGAGTTTGTTTAAGGGCATGTAGAAGAGTTTGTATAAGGGTCTGTAGAAGAGTTTGTATAAGGGGCTGTAGAAGAGTTTGTATAAGGGTCTGTAGAAGGGTTTGTATAAGGGTCTGTATAATACTTTGTATACGGGTCTGTAGAAGAGTTTGTATACGGGTCTGTAGAAGAGTTTGTATGAGGGTCTGTAGAACAGTTTGTATAAGGGACTGTAGAAGAGTTTGTATAAGGGTCTGTAGAAGAGAGTGTATAAGGGTCTGTAGAAGAGAGTGTATAAGGGTCTGTAGAAGAGTTTGTATAAGGGTCTGTAGACGAGTTTGTCTAAGGGTCTGTAGAAGAGTTTGTATAAGAAACTGTATAAGAGTTTGTATAAGGGTCTGTATAAGAGTTTGTATAAGGGTCTGTATAAGAGTTTGTGTAAGGGTCTGTGGAAGAGTTTGTCTAAGGGTCTGTTGAAGAGTTTATTTAAGAATCTGTAGAAGAGTTTGCATAAGGGTCTGTAGAAGAGTTTGTATAAGGGTCTGTAGAAGGATTTGTATAAGGGTATGTGGAAGAGTTTGTATACGGGTCTGTAGAAGAGTTTGTATAAGGGTCTGTATAAGAGTTTGTATAAGGGTCTGTATAAGAGTTTGTCTAAGGGTCTGTGGAAGAGTTTGTCTAAGGGTCTGTGGAAGAGTTTGTATAAGGGTCTGTAGGAGAGTTTGTATAAGGGTCTGTAGAAGAGTTTGTATAAGGGTATGTGGAGGAGTTTGTCTAAGGGTCTGTGGAGGGGTTTGTGTAAAGGTCTGTAGAAGAGTTTGTATGAGGGTCTGTGGAAGAGTTTGTATACGAGTCTGTGGAAGAGTTTGTATACGGGTCTGTAGAAGAGTTTGTCTAAGGGTCTGTAGAAGAGTTTGTCTAAGGGTCTGTGGAAGAGTTTGTGTAAAGGTCTGTAGAAGAGTTTGTATAAGGGTCTGTGGAAGAGTTTGTATACGGGTCTGCAGAATAGTTTGTATAAGGGTCTGTAGAAGAGTTTGTCTAAGGGTCTGTAGAAGAGTTTGTCTAAGGGTCTGTAGAAGAGTTTGTATAAGGGTCTGTAGAAGAGTTTGTATACGGGTCTGTAGAAGAGTTTGTATGAGGGTCTGTATAACAGTTTGTATAAGGGGCTGTAGAAGAGTTTGTATAAGGGTCTGTAGAAGAGTTTGAAAAAGGGCCTGTAGAAGAGTTTGTCTAAGGGTCTGTGGAAGAGTTTGTGTAAAGGTCTGTAGAAGAGTTTGTATAAGGGTCTGTGGAAGAGTTTGAATAAGGGTCTGTATAAGAGTTTGTGTAAAGGTCTGTAGAAGAGTTTGTATGAGGGTTTGTGGAAGAGTTTGTATACGAGTCTGTGGAAGAGTTTGTATACGGGTCTGTAGAAGAGTTTGTCTAAGGGTCTGTAGAAGAGTTTTTCTAAGGGTCTGTGGAAGAGTTTGTGTAAAGGTCTGTAGAAGAGTTGTATAAGGGTCTGTGGAAGAGTTTGTATACGGGTCTGCAGAATAGTTTGTATAAGGGTCTGTAGAAGAGTTTGTCTAAGGGTCTGTAGAAGAGTTTGTCTAAGGGTATGTAGAAGAGTTTGTATAAGGGTCTGTAGAAGAGTTTGTATACGGGTCTGTAGAAGAGTTTGTATGAGGGTCTGTATAACAGTTTGTATAAGGGGCTGTAGAAGAGTTTGTATAAGGGTCTGTAGAAGAGTTTGTCTAAGGGTCTGTGGAAGAGTTTGTATAAGGGGCTGTAGAAGAGTTTGAATAAGGGTATGTAGAAGAGTTTGTGTAAGGGTCTGTAGAAGAGTTTGTATAAGGGTCTGTAGAAGAGTTTGTATAAGGGTCTGTAGAAGAGTTTGTCTAAGGGTCTGTATAATACTTTGTATACGAGTCTGTAGAAGAGTTTGTATAAGGGCATGTAGAAGAGTTTGTCTAAGGGTCTGTATAAGAGTTTGTATAAGGGTCTGTAGAAGAGTTTGTATAAGGGTCTGTATAAGAGTGTGTATAAGGGTCTGTAGAAGAGTTTGTCTAAGGGTCTGTGGAAGAGTTTGTGTAAAGGTCTGTAGAATAGTTTGTATAAGGGTCTGTAGAAGAGCTTGTATAAGGGTCTGTAGAAGAGTTTGTATAAGGGTCTGTAGAAGAGTTTGTCTAAGAGTCTGTAGAAGAGTTTGTGTAAGGGTCTGTAGAAGAGTTTGTATATGAGTTGTTTCAGAGTTTGTATAATAGTTTGTATAAGGGCTTGTATCCGAGTTTGTTTCAGCGTCTGCATTATAGTTTATATCATAGTATACATCAGAGTTTGTTGCATGTTTTGTATCAGCGTTTGAAATTGAGTTTGAACGTTGTTTAGATTGAACATCAAGAGTTTAATCTAGAGGTAGTATAATACTTTGTATCATATATTATATAAGATGTTCTGCAGTTGCTTCAGTATTAAATATTGTAGATAGTATGGCCGATGATTATGCTTTACCGAGCGAAGGTTTGGTCCTAGCTGCGTTTACAAAGTCAGTCCGCCTGTTGACCAATATAAGTACTTGACCTGTATATTACGCATCGTCCCAGTGCCAACATATTGGCTCTCAGAGTTCTTTAATAGGACCATTAGTTTTATAACTCATAGTATTACTCACCCGTTGAAAATATCACGGTTGATTAAATATACACTGTTTTCACGCATTGTGTAATAATATCGCGTGTTTTCGTTTGATGTGACGTCTTAATGGTTAAAACATGACGTCAAAATATCAGCGCCGCGGTCGCAATTAAGTTTGTTTTTTATTGACGAGTTCGTGCAACCTAATCAGCGCGTAATAAATAGAATACTAAACTCGATCCCATTTAATAACATATTTATGAAGCTCGTGAATGGTATCGGTATATAACTTGCTTTCGCTCACTAAATACCAAACCACTCACTCGTTTCATAAATATGTTATTTAACGGGAGGTCGTTTAGTATTCTCTATATACTACCCACTTGATCATTCTCCTGCTAAACTTTTTAAATATCACAAACAGATGTAAACGATTTTATCTAGAGAAAAACAGTTTGTTGAATGTTTAAACTGATGACATCCACAATTTTAGAAATAATTTTTATTCATAAGGTTACATATGCTCCGAAAAGCATTGAAATATAATGATAAAGCTTTCGATGAAAATGAGACATGAGTAAAGATTATCCACTGAGGTTTGAAATCCACATTTAATCAGTTACGTTAATAGCTCTTATATTCAAGTTACCATGAAACTTACTTTATAGAAACATAAAATTGTCTGTAATTCGCTTCATTTCGTTATAGAACGGCGTCTGTCAAACACTTCATAACATTAAAGGACGGTCGTCTGTCAAAACACTATTCATAACGTAGGACGGTGACTGTTAACTACTTCATAACGTTATAGGACGGTGTCTGTCACATGTTACCAGTATCCGTTTGTTTCTCTCCATGAAATGTTGCCAACAACTGGAACTTGCTCTCAAGGGCGTTGTCTTGATAAAATACCGACCGCATTATACACATAGATAGCTTTAAAAGTGCTGGGTCGTTAGTGTCAGCGATATTACTAGGATTTGTCATAGAATTCAGCGATGTCGATTAAGACCAAGACAGCTAACTAAATACATTTCTACTTCCTGTTGGTCAGAATTACCGACATTGTCTTCACAACCAATTGTAAAGGTGCTCATACGGAGTTTAAACGCCAATATAATTGATGTTGAGAATATCAAAACATGGTATGTATTTCTTGTGAAAAACATATGTATATATGTACTACAACGTATTCAGAACGTCACATGTGAATACCAGTATGGTCTGATTGTCTACATCATTAGTGTTTCCACAGATTTGTGTTCTGCATAACACTTGTTAATGTTTTAGATTTAATTGATGGAATTGGAATTTAATATCAAAAGCGTAGATTTGATTCTATTCTGAAAAATGGTGAAGTTAGACAGAACACAAATGAAACAGGAGCCTGAACCGTCCACTGAGTCCGTGTAGGTATCTGTCTGTCTGTATACGTGTTACACCTGTCCAATCAAAGGTCGTCCTGTGTGCTCAGCGCACTGGGGATTACCTTCAACCTGAGTCGAATTACAAACCTTGCTTCAATAGGACGAATTACAAAGCACATGTTTAACGAGACTATCCTCATTTCCTTTCGTACATTCCTTCAATTTTCACACAAAACTCAATGTGTATTATTCGAGTAGTTATTGGTCACAGGATATATGTACATGTATACACCTGCAGTTCATGTATTAAAATGCATCATGGTCACACACAGAATACTGACTCAAATTTGCGCTACCTGTAAAAAACATATTTAATATGTTTTTTTTGTAAGATTCTTTTAAAGGTTAAACTCATGTCTTGATAAAGCTATCCACTGATTGATGACGTCTACAAGGTACGTACGCTACAAATGAACACATTTTAAGTAATGTGGAAATCAATAACCTGTTAATAGTCAGTTAGTCCTTAAGTTTGTGTTCTTGTATAACAGCTTTAAGTATCAATGTTGTTTTTTTACAGGTCTATGGGTTTTGAATGTTGGTTGCTTCATCCTGAATAGGGATGTTAAAGATTGTGTTTCGATTGGTTCGCAAAGCCACTCAAAGTAAAACAAATGAACAAAGCATTCATGGTACATTAGTCAAGTATAATGTCTGTTAGTTGTACGTAATGTGGTTCCAATTTAACTATCACGTTAATAGAGCACCACTGTAGAAATTATAAAACGGGTGTTACACATCACCATATTCCAACATTTCATCTCATTTTATGCATTTTATATTCATGTTTCTTACAGTATATTGAATAATAGTCTATGTTCATAAACCGTCTTCCATACATTGCTTCGCGATTGGTCGTTTATGTGCTAATGTACCATATGCTATGTGTAACGTTTAAATACGAGTGAGATGTAAATACACATCTCTCTGTCTGTTTAACAACAGGTTGTTAATTCGTCTGAGCGAGATTGCATCGTTTTTAAGAAAACGAATAATCGTTTTAGGAAACTACTGGAAAAGTGTGTGCAAAGGGGAATTAGTGGAGACAAATTTGAATAATCCAGACAACGCCTAGCAATGATAACGGAAGTTTGTGACACATACATATATATCGTATATGAGACATCACACAGGATATCCGGAAAACAATGCCTGTCAATTATCTCTTGAAATAGGTTTTCATCTGTACCCTCGCATTTCCTCCTGTAGTTCTTTCAAGGCAATTTCATGGTTGTATGCTGCCTAATTATGTCATTTTGATGAGTATATTTGTTATATTATCGCTTCAGTTGTCACTACAAAGGTCAGATAACTGGGGAGGGAAGTGATTAACAATCACATAATGTCAAAGGTCAACCTGGTTGGATGCTAAACGTACTCATGCTACACCATGAGGGTTGGAGATCTGCTTCATGAATTCCAGGGCCTTATTCTCGAAACTAGTCCTGCTCCATGACTGTGTATTATTAAGAGCCTTTAATACAGTCTAGATTTGTATTCAGCAAGTCTAGATAAACTGAATACACATGGAACTGGAGGTATAAAAATTATGTAATCAAAAGGATGAAGGTACAGTAATTATAAAAATTCCATTGACTAAATTTTAGTCTATCTCGAAACGTTCTTGCCGTTACGAAATCTTAGCTTTGACCGTAGCCCATGTGTTACGAATGGGCCTTAAGAAGTTCTTAGAGCTACGAACGTTTCGAGAATAAGGCCCCAGGTTCTCAAAGTATCAATTGTCCTTGTTCTTGGATCATATATTAAAATCTTTGAAATATTGTGACGGTACACAGTCAAGTCCAAATCCAAAATCCTATCAATGTCATATCCAGTATAGAATAAAACCATGTATATATGCGCGGTTCAGTGGGCGCTTATAACACTGTCATATGCTTTACATTCAGGGCGGAAGCGAGGAGGAAACAATTTATCCGAAATAAATGACTGATACTTTCCCGTGGGATAGTGACCGTTCCTTTAGTAGTGACCGTATCCAACGTATCACTGCTGACTGTGTATCCCACTTCAACTTCTATTACTGCCACTTCAATACCCCGACGATCTGCAAAATGTCCTACAATAACAACAGCAATACCAATACTGTTTCTCCTGTCACTGACGCTGCTTCTACTAGTATAACTTACATTACTATCACGACGACTACTACTACGACTACTATTACTACTGCTGCTGCTACTACTACTATTCTACAACAACGTTCATTTCTTGTTAATATGAAACAAGATGTTTTAACATCAGTTTGAAATGAATAATAATCCCACCATAGAAACACTATCTCTTTCAACATTTTCGAAATGTTCCGAATATATTTCCTTTAGTTTTAGTGTGCTGTAGTTTCCATGTGCTATATAAAATGAATGTGACATCCCTTAGTATATATCGATGATTCAAAGCTCCCATAAAATCATATTTTACCTTCCTTATCATTTTCACATGCAGCGCTTTAAATTATTACACCTAACGATATATAATACGATAAAACAAAGCATACTGTTCAGAAACTTCCTTATAAGAAACTGAATGAAACGAGAGAGGTGCCCAGTACAGTGGTGGGTGCCCAGTTAGTACAGTGGTGGGTGCCCAGTTAGTACAGTGGTGGGTGACCAGTTAGTACGGGAATGTGAGGCGGGGTGGTCAGAGAGGAATCTGGAGCTTCTCACGTAGGTCTGACTCATACAGGTCACACCTAGATACACTTCCTACTGTACCAGCCAGCTACAATAGATTCGTGCGACAAGAACATGTGTCCACCTACTTTTACCAACTATGGTGTTAGATACATGTACAGTAGACAGATGTTTAGTTGTGTGTTAATGAGGAAATACAAACAATGAGATCATTATCAGTTACAGCTCTATGGTGAATAATTACTGCATTTTCCCCATATCACTGCATTAGCATGGCGTGTTATGAAAACTCTCATGCATTCCCCAATCCACAATTATGACATCTGTGTATGAAGTATAGGGAATCCTCCATAACCGTTATTTCACCAATGCTCTGTATCATTCGACAGCTGTTGTGTATAGCAGTATATGAAAACAGTCCTAGCAGGGTGTCCATCTGTCATATTTCAATACGTATTGTTACCACGGTAACTACCTTGATTCAGCGTTCTCTGTACGTGAGGTCAAGGGACGGTGAGGTCAAGGTACATCAATGAGACACGACCCAGCCTTTACCTGTAGCAAACAACACTGGACATTAACACTGGGCTTGGACTTGAGGACACAACATGGCAGCTTTGTCACTTGCCTTTAAAACTCGGACAATCAGACGTCCCCATGTCGCATAGCTTTCTAGTATTTGTTCTGAAGTCGTTTGCAGGGTACACCCTTTTAGCAAATAGAACAAGTCCACGTGAGAGAGTTTTTAATGAAGCGAGCTGACTTAACAACTAAGCGATGTAAACTGTCTAGACTACTGAGAGGATGGGGATGGAAATGGGTTAATGATGGGCACAAGACAACACGGTACCACTCTTATATAAATTAGTATATATGTGCTGCTATGATAAGTCTCTGAGCTCTTGTGTAAGGTCCCCGGGTCAATATTTTAAAGGGAAAGTGCGACCGATTGTATTTCTGAAGGATTATACGTGGTTGTCCTCTAATAATTGCTTTAGATTGAAACAGTTGTTGGAAGCAATTGACTTCAGGTGTGACATCGAATATCGAGACTATTGTATTCATATCTATACTGATTTGTTGTTAGGTTGTCCATTATGAATGCAACAGCTGCACAAGACGATCAACATTAAATGAGTGTTCCTTATAATGGCTCATTATACATGTACCATGCTGCTTTCTGAGTCAGAACAGCATCGCCACACTAGTTGGACACATGAATCATGCAGAATAGATAACTGTCACACTAGATTCAGTAATGTCCTTGGGCGCTCACTTTAGAGACTGATTAGTGTAGTATGGTGTCTGCATGGACATGCGAATACATACACATTCTACACAAGGCTCGCTTTTCTAGCAAGATGAGCCGGTGGAATATTGACGTATCGCATTGTCTGATATCTGTAACAGCATAACGTTAGAGCCCAATCTGTGTGCATGTCCGACTGACAACACGCTCTCCGATTCATCTCTCTCCATATAGCATTAGCACGTCTGTATAGCTACAAGTAGCACGTCTGTATAGCTACAAGTAGCCTACAACAGGTATGACTTCAACGATTCCTACTGCCAAGTCGTGCAACCACATTGTAGACTACTATTAGCAATTGAGTGGAACTACTGTTGCTTATACAGCTACGATGACTAATAATATTTCAAGTAACACTGTTGTTTTCCTACTGCAATAACGACTAACAGCATCATGACTACTTCATACACTACTACTACTACTACTACTACTACTACTGCTACTTCGTCGTCTACTACTACTACTACGATTACTACTACTACTACTACTACTACTACTTCGTCTACTACTACTACATACACTACTACTACTGCTACTACAAACACTACTACTACTACGACTTCTACTACTACTACTACTGCGTCTACTTCTACATACACTACTACTACTACTACTACTACTTCGTCTACTACTACTACTACATACACTACTACTACTACTACTATAACGAACACTACTACTACTCCTTTTAGTAGTACTACTACTACTTCTACTACTACTACTACTACTACTACAACTACTACTACTACTACTACTACTACTACATATGGATACTCAACTTGCTTGATAACGGAATAAGGATCTATACCGAAACGTCGCTGTTGTTAATAAAGAAGTTAATCATCCCAAAAATATTTGCCTTCTTTACTACTACTACTACTACTACTACTACTACTACTACTACTACTACTACTACTACTACTACTACTGCTACTGCTACTTCGTCGTCTACTACTACTACTACTACTACGATTACTACTACTACTACTACTACTACTACTACTACTTCGTCTACTACTACTACATACACTACTACTACTGCTACTACAAACACTACTACTACTACGACTTCTACTACTACTACTACTGCGTCTACTTCTACATACACTACTACTACTACTACTACTACTTCGTCTACTACTACTACTACATACACTACTACTACTACTACTATAACGAACACTACTACTACTCCTTTTAGTAGTACTACTACTACTTCTACTACTACTACTACTACTACAACTACTACTACTACTACTACTACTACTACTACATATGGATACTCAACTTGCTTGATAACGGAATAAGGATCTATACCGAAACGTCGCTGTTGTTAATAAAGAAGTTAATCATCCCAAAAATATTTGCCTTCTTTACTACTACTACTACTACTACTACTACTACTACTACTACTACGTGTACTGCTACTTTTTCCGACTACAGCTACTACGTTTGATTGATACTTCTCCTCATACTACTACTACTACTACTACTACTACTACTACTACTACTACTACTCCAAATACCATTAGCCTACTGGCTACTTCTTTTTTCACTACTTCACCTACTACTACTTTTACTTCTACTGCTACTACAACTATTACTACTTCACATTACTGCTTCATCTACCACTACTACATCTATTACTACATCTTTCTACTTCAACTACTATTATATGTCGACAAACTTCTACTAATGCAACTACGTATACGACCTTTTCACTTCGACATTTATTGGAGCGATCCTATCTTTAAAGCTATAGGAGCCGAGAGCAAGTCTAGTGGCGTCCCGATATTAACATGACAGCGTTATCTAGCAACTCCACACTAAACGCTGTAGGCCCAGGGTTGTGACATTTGCACACTGCAAATCCCTCTTGTAAATTACGAGAAGTTAAATTGCGTTTATTTTGTAGCTCGGTAGATAAGGGCAATGTTGTCATTGAATTATATAATATGAAGCTGAAATACATAAACTGTTACTCACAAAGTCACAAGTTAGGCATTTTTATTCATACATGTATATCATAGTCTCGCATGCCAGATGTTGTTGTGAATTTTATGCAATGCTATTTATTGTTAAGCTGTATATACAATATTCTGTCCACTGCTATCAGTATTACGAAATGTTCTTTATTTACAGTGAATTCCGATCTTATGTTGATAAAACGTGTTAATATAAACATAAGCACGGATTAAAATTATAATTCAAGTCCGTGACTTAAGTAATTACTTGAATTATTACACTTTATTTCACTTTGGTAGTCACGATTTCAGTTGAGAAATTAAGAACGGGTTCAGGTTATGTCATAATAATTAGCTTTATATGTTCGTCTTGTTAACCACACCCATATTTCTGTTGTCAACTATCTTCGCTCTGCTTTTGCCATACAGTTTTCACACAGATCTGAACCTGTATATATTAATCTTACATATGAAGCATATACAGGTCGATAATAAGTACTATGCAATAGAACCAAGTATATATAGCTGAATTATAAAGCATTTGTAGATGAACTATCCATATTAAGATATACATGTATAATATAGCTGACCTTTTATTCATCCGAAAAGGCACATGTAGTTGAACTGCACTGAATTGTACATCACATAGTTGAGCTATAAATCATATGTAATATACTGGTAATATAATACTTGTAACTTGAACCACAAGTTTTATATAAAAATCATGTGGCTAAACTGCTTTTAATATCAGATCACAAAGCAGTGGAAAATACACAACCATTGTACTTGTTACATTTACACAATTATTTTGAATGGTATTCACGATATTTCCCAATTATCTATGCAAATGGATAAACTAGTTAATATGATAAAAATGTGCCTTGTTAAATGCAGTTCATTTGGTTACTAAGCATGAGGCAAGTCCGGTGATGAGCTTAAGGAAAGTTCGTCTACTATTTTGAGAGACACAGGGCGTTATTGTGGTGAATATACTGCAGGTTAACACCAGGTTCGTCGATGCTTGTTAATTGCTTATGCCCACTCCCTATATGTTAATTCAGTTTAACAAACTGTGCTCCGGGTTTCAATGTAAATGCTTCTGTTTTGAGGACAAATTTGGTCCGGTAGAACAAATATTCACAGGTCACGTGAGTGTTTAGCTCTACTGTGAGAAGCCTCTATCTGCTGCACATGATACGTCTGTTCTTTCGATAAAACAATGGAATCTTTGTCATTTACAAATTTTATTATTTCAGAAGATTCTGATTGAGATAGATATGTGTATTACATATAGATATTATAATGATATTAATCAGTTAGTTTTCTATGAGTTTTTAAAAGTTCCATTTATATATTCAAATGATAATGTTCATAATGTTCAAATGAACATCAGCTCCTGTTTAAGAACACATTAACCAAACATAATCAGAATAATTAATGATATAAGCAAGTCAGGTTTAGCCAAACCTAGTATACTGACGTGGCGATAGGAATTACGAGTTCAATAATAACTTGTTAGTGCCTTGTCAAATCTTTTAACAAAATATGTTTATTTATGGATACGATATTCAACAACGTCAGAATGTTGAAAACATGACGTGAAGTAATAAACAAAATAATAAAAAAAATTAAATATTTTTTTCATAGATTCACATTTCGTTTGTCGGTTCAAATCTTGTAATTGATTCGTCTTGAAAGAGTACAAGAAATTGTAGAAATAGCAGATAATCTAACAGTGTCATATTTGTTCAATTCTATATCCATTCCTGCATTCCAATCCATTCACAGATGTCCAGCTCTACAATCATTGAATCTATACATGTACCAATATGCCCCTGATTAACCCTATCTCTCATATGTATGTTGCAGCCGAGCGGATGACGTCGAACGGACGCGACTACCACAAAGGATGTCACAGATGTGATCGGTGCAAGAAGACGCTGGCAGCAGGGGCCGCTTGTGAGGTCAGTTAGAGTTATCTCCCTTGGAACTGTGACTTAAGATCTTAATATAATTAATACTTTACTGGTTGTAAATGAGGCGTATGGATAAAACCTTACTGATTTTGGAAATAAATTTAGCGTTTGTCATGTTCCATTGATAATTTGACATTTAAAAAAATATATATATATTGCTCATAATCATTGCCTTTGTCTAAGCTTTATATATTCCACTATTATTTTGTAAATATTAGACCTGATTGTTTGTGTGTTCGTCTTGTCCTTCTTTATAGCGTTTTCATTAGTTCATACATGTCTCTGATTGAAGCACGAGGGCAAGCTGTATTGTACCAACCCATGTTACGCAGCGATGTTCGGACCAGGAGGTATGTACCCTTCCCTTCCAGTCGTCCCAGTGTATAAACAGTTCAATGTAGATCGTTGACAATACGTGTTGTGTGCACACAATTTTGAAGTCAATCTTTATACAAACAAATTAACATGTGTTCCCTCGCTGCGTTTTGATCTGAGTAATGATTGGCTGAGGTCATAGCTCGTGGCCTTTATGACCTGTCAATTCAACCAATCATACTCTCGCATTCATATCAATTCATGTCGACGATTTCCTTTCCTCGTCACTGATTGTTTGAGACATGACTCCCGCCTCGCCGTAATCAGATAGAAACGAGGTACGGGTGTTACATTAGATATTATATGATTATATCTTATTAATGAGATTCCTTCAAAGTGAAATAAATGCACATAAAATATCAGTCCAGTAACATCAATAATAACGAAGTCTATGACGCTCAATCTGCTAGGATTGGGATATCTTTAAATATACTAAATAAATACAGTTACGTTTTCCGTTTAAACAGCGTATTGAACATGATGTGATCAAAATAGTGGCGTACATAGAGAATCTCACCTAAGTGTCTTCGAGTTTATAAAAGTTACAATATCCGAGGCTTTCAATGAAAAAAGTACATCTCTGAGAGTCTGAACACAACACTGCCATTACACTTCCAGTGCAGTGGTGCCATAACTTTGTGACGTCATTGTGATGTTATGTGGTTTGCAAAATCTACTGTCAAAAATTATATTTATATCGGCGTATATTGATAACAGTATTCGCATATCTTTTATTATCTCGCTTTGATTAATTGATATCAGAGGACACGTTCGTGAGATCCTCTATATATCCACCACCCCATCGACAGCAGAAATTCTGACAGCTTCTATTCACCTACTCCTGTAGGATGATGAGAGCAGCAGTGAATAGCAGTATATTCCCTAAACGATTGCAACAAATACTTAGAATAATGTAATATCTTAGTATGAAAGAAAACCAAGTAGTTTAACGTGAAAGACACATTTTCACCGTAAACTATGTGAACTTATCAATTACTAAAATGGCTCAGTTATATCGGATCATCCACAATAACAGTATAGCAATTTATTTTCCATCCTATATAATATCAGTGATTTAGTTAAATCAAAATTTAGAATTGAACATTGGAATAAACTATTAATACAGATTTTTCGTCGTTTAACATATCGTTATTTATGATGTATGGTTACGTAATTAGTTTGATGTGATGTGATTCTTTATATTATAACAGTTTCTTAATGTGCGTGTAAGAAATGCGGGTTGGTATACAATTGCATTTATTTGCCATATTCATGATATCCATACGTATTTGCCTCCAAAGTATATCAAACTACTCTAAAAGGTTGACATTTTTGTCAAAGGAAATATACTTGCAGTAATAATAATAGCATATAATGTTATTAACAATTGTCTCCAATGTTAGACACTTTATATGCTCAATATATGTGATACTGTTTATTATCAAAATGTGATACTAAATAATCAGTGTGTGATACTTTATATGATCAATGTGTATTCTATATGTGATCAATATGTAATACTATATATAGTGAATATGTGATACTATATATGATCAATATGTGATACTATATAGGATCAATATGTGATACTACGTACATATGATCAATATGTGATACTATATATGATCAATATGTGATACTATACATGATCAACATTTTGATACTATACATGAGCAATATATTGTGCTATAAATAATCGAAAGGTAAAACTATATATGATCAATATATGATACTATATATGATCAATATATGATACTGTACATTATCAGTATAGGATACTATATATGATCAGTATGTGATACTATATATTTCCCAACTGACATTAAGGTAAACCTGTGCGTGTATATGTTTCAGGGTTCCGGGCGGGTGCGGGTACGGCTGGAAGTGCCAAGTACGACTAGAGGAATCCGTATAGAGAGGAAATCAAGTCATATTATACACTTAGTGTCATCTAGCGGTTCTATCAGGGTACATACATAGCTCCATACCTCGCATAGTAGTGCTCATCGTCTAACACGGCCCTAACGAGAACCAACCTTTGGAACATAGTCACAGTTCTGTGGAATCCTTGGAACGGAATGGCCCACTGTTGAAACGGTGACACAGTTTATAACTACCGATGGTTCGCTAGTCAATGTCAGAGATTATCTATGAATAAGAGTTGTACGTATACAATCAAGTATATATATATACTCTCCTACGGAGCTGCATATCTGTGTATATTTTTGTAATTATGTCAAGTCTTCTGTTGTAAATTAAGTGTCTGTCTGTAAGTGTTGTGCATATTTGTCATAATGGATTGGTGATTGCAGATGCGACTTGTGACTCATGATTATAACATTTTGTTTAATTTGGAAATAAATTGTAATTGAAGTCGTCAATAGTGCTTGTTACGTTTCTAATGTGTTTTATGAGAATGATTTCAAAGCAAACACGATGGAACTCGTTTGAAAGAGTAAAATTTAATCTGAGAAATAACCGTTCACCTTATCAACAGCCATATTTTACAAACAATTCAAATAGTAACATTACATGGGGCTATGTTGTCTGCCTAGAGCTAAGGAATCGTCAATTGAATATTTTGCTCCTGGTTTTGGAGGACAGACTACTCGTTTGAATGAATTGCGGGTTGGTACATGTTCATGAATTATGAACACTTTCACAGTTGTCGTCCACATCGCAACACGTAGGTCTCTAGCTTCAGGATAACCTGACATTACTATAAACATCCAATGTTAGGTCTTTGAGGGGCATTTAGAAGTGGCATAGATAAGAACAGGAAGATTTTCTGGATAACAACTCCTTTAATGTGAAAATAAACGACGTTTCTGAATATATGCTCACTCCTTCATCACATCTCTTCATCCTATTCCATCTGATAAAGAAGTGAGCATATACTCAGAAACGTCGTGTATTTTCACATTAAAGAAGTCGTATTCCAGAAAATCTTCCTGTTCTTATCCAGTTTTAGTTTGGATTGTACAACACTAGTAGTATTGTTCACTTCATTGGATGGTATTTATGATTTCTATAAACAAAGTCTATAGCTAGGTTTTTTCCTTCAGCAAGTCCAGAGTAATTTTCATTCTTGGAGTACAACACTCAATTGTGATACCAAGTTTAGTCTACACGGGGACGCGTGGGAGATGTATGGTTGTAGGCTGTGACTCTAGGCGTCTACAGTAATACATGAATTACGACGAGATATGGCCGGATACTATATATGGTGACAATTTGTAAACACAATAGTCTGCTGTATATAGAAACAGGACACACCCTGTATCTGTCATACCAACTATCACACATAGATACATTTCCAGGTCACATACAAGCTGTTTCCTGTTCAAGTCAGCTTGCATCAGAGAGCGTGTGTGTGTGTGTGTGTGTGTGTGTGTGTGTGCGTGTGTCCCCCCCCCCCCCCCCCCCCTCTCTCTCTCTCTCTCTCTCTCTCTCTCTCTCTCTCTCTCTCTCTCTCTCTCTCTCTCTCCGTTTATCTTTCCGTCATCTTGTAAAATGCCTTTAAAACGAGTTATTCTCAGTTTCATTAAGTGTGCAAGAAATACAATTTAAAAGTTTTCAAACCAAACAGCAAGTCTGGTGAAAATAAGTTGTTATGTTATATATCAGAAAACTGCTGGTCTAACTGTTTTAAAACAACGCAAACGTCATTATAAGACGTCACGTCACGGACCGTTATACGACATCTACTCTTGGCGAGGAGCTGTATCTATGGCAGCGGGGTACATACAATGTGTTCACCGTGAGAAAATGTATATATCGACGCTAAAAACGAGTATTTTAGAAAGAAATGAATATAGTGTGTGTGAATGTTGCGTATTTCCACGTCGCATTACATACATGAGTTGACGAAGATGATATGTACATATAAAGCGAGTATTAACTGACATCGTATGCAATATGATATGTCACTAGAGGACATACATGCATGTTTGGGGTTGATTTATGTTATACGCCCAGGTTATAAACGAAACTATTTTAGGAACACTTTTTTGCATTATATTACACCTGCACATGATCCGTTATTCATTATCGAAAACAAACCATATTGGTTACAGTTGTTTATCACTTAGACTCTGAAAACATTTATTAAAAAGTAGCCTCTGTTTACAATCCAATTTCTCGTAATCTCCTTTCCAATGGTGATATCTTAGTATAAATACCTTTTTCAGAGTCTGAGTGTAAGACTATGACTACTAATGCACCACTTAAAAGTACATTCATTGTGTTGTTTGGAGTAGCGTGTGCCAAACGTTATAAATTGTGTACTGACTTTTGCCGAAAATTGAGGTTTCGATGATAGTTGGCTCAGTATACAGGCGATATAAAGGTAAAAGTATCGATTTCTGATCGAAAACCGGACAATGCAAAACTTGTGGCGCGTGTTACTTCATCAAACGTAATTTTCGAAAGTTATTTACAACAGACAAAAAGACAAATTTTGGTGGATAATGTTGAATACGTCTTATAACTACTGTGCATGTAGATGGGGCGTGTAGTTTCGGTTTCTGCACATGTATACTAATGTCGTTCGATTTTAATTGAAAAGTAGTAAATATGATATATCTGACGATTGGGGAGGAATATGAAAGTTGAGTGAAATTGTTTCAACTGAAATCAGCACATATCGTATGTTGGCACGTATTAAAGCGAAATATAGTTTTATGAAACACAATGGATGCATCTTTAACAATTTCACCTCAGTGGGTACTATTAATATCAAATATGCATCAAATATGATCTCTCTCTCTCTCTCTCTCTCTCTCTCTCTCTCTCTCTCTCTCTCTCTCTCTCTCTCTCTCTCTCTCTCTCTCTCTCTCTCTCTCTCTCTCTCTCTCTCTCTCTCTCTCTCTCCGTTTATCTTTCCATCATCTTGTAAAATGCCTTTAAAACGAGTTATTCTCAGTTTCATTAAGTGTGCAAGAAATACAATTTAAAAGTTGTTTTCAAACCAAACAGCAAATCTGGTGAAAATAAGTTGTTATGTTATATATCAGAAAACTGCTGGTCTAACTATTTTAAAACAACGCATACGTCATTATAAGACGTCACGTCACGGACCGTTATACGACATCTTCTCTTGGCGAGGAGCTGTATCTATGGCAGCGGGGTACATGCAATGTGTTCACCGTGAGAAAATGTATATATCGACGCTAAAAACGAGTATTTTAGAAAGAAATGAATATAGTGTGTGTGAATGTTGCGTATTTCTACGTCGCATTACATACATGAGTTGACGAAGATGATATGTACATTTAAAGCGAGTATTAACTGACATCGTATGCAATATGATATGTCACTAGAGGACATACATGCATGTTTGGGGTTGATTTATGTTATACGCCCAGGTTATAAACGAAACTATTTTAGAAACACTTTTTTGCATTATATTACACCTGCACATGATCCGTTATTCATTATCGAAAACAAACCATATTGGTTACAGTTGTTTATCACTTAGACTCTGAAAACATTTATTAAAAAGTAGCCTCTGTTTACAATCCAATTTCTCGTAATCTCCTTTCCAATGGTGATATTTTAGTATAAATACCTTTTTCAGAGTCTGAGTGTAAGACTATGACTACAGTAATGTACCACTTAAAAGTACATTCATTGTGTTGTTTGGGGTCACGTGTGCCAAACGTTATAAATTGTGTACTGACTTTTGCCGAAAATTGAGGTTTCGATGATAGTTGGCTCAGTATACAGGCGATATAAAGGTAAAAGTATCGATTTCTGATCGAAAACCGGAGTATGCAAAACTTGTGGCGCGTGTCACTTCATCAAACGTAATTTTCGAAATTTATTTACAACAGACAAAAAGACAAATTTTGGTGGATAATGTTGAATACGTCTTATAACTACTGTGCGTGTAGATGGGGCGTGTAGTTTCGGTTTCTGCACATGTATAATAATGTTGTTCGATTTTAATTGAAAAGTAGTAAATATGATATATCTGACGATTGGGGAGGAATATGAAAGTTGAGTGAAATTGTTTCAACTGAAATCAGCACATATCGTATGTTGGCACGTATTAAAGCGAAATATAGTTTTATGAAACACAATGGATGCATCTTTAACAATTTCACCTCAGTGGGTACTATTAATATCAAATATGCATCAAATATGATCGCCATAGATATACTGAGAATATGTTGACGTCATTGATCAGGAGCCGTGTGCAAAGCTGTGTGACTAGTTCAAAAAGGTTGACGCCTTGTTTCTAGTGAGTAAACTAGCGTGAAAGTGAAGACGTGAAACCGACTCAAGACCGAACCATGAAGTGCCCAGTCTGTACAAAAGAGGTGTACTTCGGTGAGTATCAATAATGATTAGTGTGAGGAAAAGCTAAGGTTAGGTTGACATTTTCAGTGTGCGTTGCTGTTAAATGAGGTTACAATCAATTTCCTGCTAGAATTGTTCCGTTATTTCAATTATACATATAATACTATGGAAACTCGTGACATCCTATTAAAATATCATTGGAAAGTATTGAAATATTTCATTCAAACTTCCATCTTTAAGTCATTTTATAATGCCACCTCAATTCAGTGTGTTTATCGCCACTTAGGATCATCCACTGGAAGTATTCATATAGGGGTCAAAGCGCTGATTGATTGAATTGTCTTATCAAGTCCTGCATGAATACACAGCTGAGGTCAAGGTCTGCATGCCAGCTCGCCGATGTATCTGTCTGTATGTCTGTCTGTCTGTTAGTAGAATTTTATGAGCCCCCTCACCGAGAAAAGCTTAAAGCTACATGTATGCCATTCTCTCATTTGCAGCTTATGAAAAGGGTTTACAATTCAAAAGACATATTACCATATGACTCACAATTGTCGCTGTTTCACCAAGGAAACCCAATACAAGTGAAATGTGTGTATGTCAGACATGAGCTTTCCACGTAAACTCCCTGATTTACAAACACTAGACTCACTAAGTGAGTTGTCCCAACGCGACGGGTGGGACTATGTATTGAATAGAATTTCTCAGTCAAACTGAACAATACAGGTAAAAACGTATGTGATAAACAAGTTCGGGGACCGTTCATTATTATGACTAGGGATGGTGGGACGATCTTTATAGAGAATAGTGTACATGTCTAAACCAACCCCTGTGTAGGACTTTGATAAATAGTACTACTTGGACTCTTTTAAAAATATGCGACGAGTCTCATTCAGGGGCTGTGGTAAATTGATTAGGGTTGAATTGTTTTGACGAGGAAAACTACGAAATTGTTTTGTGTAGTGTGCTGCGAAAACTATGTTTCTGTAGTGTAGTAGGTGCATGCCAAGGACATTTCTGGAATTTTAAACTCACTAAAACACTATTTCATTCATTCTCTCCTCGCAAAGATAACTCAAGTCAGTTCTTCATATGTTAACATCTATTACTACTAGGCCATATTTCTCGAATAAAGTAAAGTCTAGCAGTAAATAACGTACCACGAACTATCCAAACGTTGAATGATATGTACAGATACACATTAAATGTTTCTGATATCAATTATACAAATACACTGTTAAACAGTTTTGTCTCGGAATGGTCTTCTCTATTGATCAACATGTTATAGTAATTTTACCCACAAATAAATAGAATACATACGTACATAAATACATACATACATACATACATACATACAAACATACATACATACATACATACATACATACATAGATACATACATAATAGCATTACAACTTGCCAATGGCTAATACTAATATTGCAGGACAATCACGCTGTATTCTCTATGTGTAACTAAGAAAGTGCTCCTCTTATAACAGTGGTTACGTGGGAAGAATTTGATTTCACTAACTTCAATGAAGAGCTCGAGATTGCATGCATTTTCTTTAATAACTCCCCTCGCCAAGAATAATGAACGGTCCCTAAGCGACCCGGATAGCCATATTAGGAGAAGTGGAGAATCTGACATGTAGCAACGCACTTGACAAATGTGAAGTAGGTATTCACTGCCCGCTGTGTATATAGGATGAGGTTCGGAGAGCGGAGGTGGCAACTTCTGTCATATGTAAATACATTGACAATTAGAGGATATCTGTCTTTTCTTGACTAATACCGTGTTTATCTCATCGAGTGAGGTAGAAAGGTTATATTTTCACGAGTGCCACAGCCACAATTAAAAATATATTACTTTTCTACCTCACGAGATTATTTATTATATAGAGAATCTCACCCAAGTGTCTTCTGATATCAAATATATCAACACGAGTTGATTAAAGTTACAAATATCCGAGGCTTGCCGAGATTTTATTTACCATTCAAACTCATTCTACAACAATTATTAGACAAATACTGACATATCTGAAACACAAAACTGCCATTTAGCTTCTTCAGCTGTGATCTCAGTGAGGTCATAGCATTGTGACGTCATAAGCATTATGTCATCATAGCATTGTTACGTCATCACCATTGTCAGCAGTGTTGTGTTGTGTAAGTGATGCCAAAGCTTTGTGATGCCATTAACTGATGATGTAATAGGATTATGACAATTTGATTGTAACGATATCTACAATGTAGATATCGCTTGTAGATATCGCTTGATCTCACACAAGCGATATCTACTGTGGGAGCCAGTTTTGGATGATAAATGATGTTATCCTTGTAACTACGTCCGAAAAGGGTCGTTTTCACGCCGAGCGGCCGCTAGGAACAGTCCATCACCACAGTAACATTGTGACGTCATAAGCCAATTCGCTACGTCAGACCATTGTTTTATGACGTCAACTTATATAAGTCACTGGTCGCAGTGAAATTATAAGTTATTTTCACTGTAGCTTGATATACAGTTTATTTCACTTATAAGATAAATAGTTGCGTTTGTAAAATTTCCGGGATTTATCGATATTGTAACATGACCGTTAGTTATCAGGCGTTTTGAAACGAACTCTCTTTTTGCGTACCTATCTCTGAGTGGAAAGGACTTTGCAACGGTTCCATTTTTGTAAGAGGTATGGTCAGGTCAAAACAAATGTAAATGCTCGGCGTAATATTTACATTAGCAACAATTTACACATAAGCTCAAACAGTGTCACTCAAGTTTGTTCACTTCACAATATTCACGTATCCTTTTAGATGGCGATAAACATTTATCTACGACATCAACACAGTAAAATACCTAGGAACAAAAAATCTTAAACTTGCCCTAACCCATTGTGACAATGACGCTAGCATTGTGACGTCAAAACGGTTGATCACTATGACGTCATGCCATGGCAACGGCATTCGGTAAACACAACCGCATGGAAGACGGCGTCAAACTTGGACAAATCTTCCTAGTTGAAAACATTTCAGTTACTTGAAATTAATTAATTTTGAGAGTTATTTGTTACCTATACTGATATACACAGGTTAGAAAATGACAATGCCACCTGTTAAATTTGAGTAAGGGGCACATATTAAGAGAAATAGAAAAATAATATTTTGAGTCGGGCCGGATCTTGTGAACATGATGTATATGTTCGCGGTGATTCGCCCCAACTAATTTGCGGGTATTCATTGTCATTCAACATAGGCAAATCAACCAATCAGAATCAAGGATACACCGAAATCATGTTACAATGATAAATAGAGGATCTCTGTCTTTCCTTGACAAATACCATGTTAATCTCATTGAGTGAGGTAGAAAAGTAGATATTTCACGAGTGGCGCAGTCACGAGCGAAATATATTAACTTTTCTACCTCACGAGAAGACTGTTTTGGAAATATTGGGTCCAGCTCGTTCAAAAGAACGGCCACCAAACGTTTCAGTACGGAAGGAGGGTACCATAAGTAGAAACGTATCACATGATCGCAATGTTCATTGCCTTCTTTGTGTTCTACTCGACAGGGCCACGTACTGTACCTCAGTCTTTTCTGAAGCCTCTATTGTTATATTGTATATGTATAAAGTATAGCTAGAGCACCCAGGATCCCTCCGTCACGCTGTATCTATAGCCAATAGTGATGTGTGTACAAAAGACGAGTACCATGCAAGGCTCTTGACCAAAGTGAATACCTACTCAGTGTATCTTTAAAACCGCTTTTAAATAACAATTCCAAGCGTTTATCAAATATTCCGAAAGATCTATTCATTATTTAACGTTTTCTACACATTAGTTCTCAGTTCTCACATACTAAGACCCGGCCTGTATATGTACATAGCATAATCAATCAATCTTGCTTATAATTAGAAGTGGCAGATGGAAGCGCCTGAGGATAATAAGCAAGTGCTGATTCATCGACTCTATATGCACTTAATGGAGGGTGTGAGTGACATTCTCCCGGTAACAAGAAGAATATTCACTGACATTTATAGATGAAAACTGCGAATTTGAATATGTCAGCAATGTTTCTTCAAAATAATAAATGTGAACAATTTGCCTTGAAATTGCTTCCTTTATTATCTTTTTTTTAATTGTACATGTAAGTGACACTGTTCTTATTGCATGTGACTTGACATGGTGACATGTTATAATATTTTAAGTCAACCAATAACACAAATATATACATGTATATTTGAATTTGGAACAATGAACAATAAATAAATAAAATGTCTTTATCCATTGCTGAGCTTTTCAGGCTTTAAAATGGAAGGAATGAACTTGGTAAACTTAGTGAGATAGACAATTTTGCCACTGACATAATTAATGCACAGTCACTAATGCATTCAATATACGAAGTACGATGTATCATACACGGTTATTCATGTGTACAGTTTTCACGTTATTCTGTAAAACAATTAAAAAGTGAACTGCCACTTTTGGTGTATTCGAATTCCGTAACGGACTCGTTCCGAAAAAGCTAATATTATACTATTGCAGAAAGCGAGATCTGAATAATAGTACTGTTGTTAATTGGTAATATATATTTATTAAATCCCTAAAGGTCAAGTATATACACACCAGTACACACTGATTTTGTCTTACTGATTGCAGCTATTCAAGCTCCGGCATTTATACCAGTTCAACTTGCACCTTTCAAACCGTTTATAAGCCAGTGAACAAACACATCATGAAATCTATTTCTTAAATACATAGCCAGTTTAATCCAGAACAAGAGTCTTACTGCTTTGTTGTGTGCTTGCAGCGGAGAAATACACGTCAAACGGCAATGACTACCACAGAGCTTGCCACAAGTGCACCAAATGTAACAAGGTGATAGAGAAGGGCAAACAGACTGTGGTAGGTACTCCTGTAGTAAACCCTGACTGATATATATTCTCCCAAAGTTTGTTTAAGTGATACCTTCAACGTGTTCGATGCAATTTATAAATAAATCATATTTGTATGAGAACCAGTGGACGTTTAATTAATCTATGATCAAATCACAGGTGACGAAAATAAGTTTATTATTTCTAAGTATGGGATTATATGCTCATAGATCATGTTTAGTTATATGTTTATATATAATAAAATTGGTTGTCCTCAAGATGATTTGTCTAATTCTGATTGGTCATATATATATGATAACGGCATATATCCCCAAATCCATTCTGTTTATTTTGGTCACTCCCATGAAGACATTTTAAAGTATTTCTTTATACTGCCACAATAACAAATCTTAATTTTTAAATAAGGCTGCAATTTCCTTATTGCAAATAATTTCTAATAAAATCAAATTCATATGTTTTTTAAATTGTTTATACATAAATATGTCATACTTTCATGATAAATTCGTATAGGTTTTATAATTTAAAATATTTCAATATGTATCCTATATAGGTTGTTTGCAGTTTCCTTCATGTTTGTTGTATTTATGTGTTTGATCAGTAATTAGATAACCTACTGTGTTTCAGCATGAAGGTAAAATGTACTGTGCGAACCCTTGCTATGCGATACTCTTTGGTCCTGGAGGTAAGAAGCAGACGCTTTAAAGGGGCAGTAGCATTTTTTTTTCGCTCATATAAGTTGATGAAATGTATTTGAAACATAATGTCACTGATAGTAAAACAACCTTCTCTCTTCGGAAAATCAAGTTAAAAGATGAGTGTACATAAACACATGGGAATCGTGTTTGTAATTCGAAATAATAAAATATGTTCACATTAAAATGACCGCAATGCAATTTTTGATTTGTTGCGCAACACCGTTATTACTACAGCGGATGATTGGTTTGTGTTATAAGATGTTTACCCTCTAAAGTAAATATAAATGACATAAACTATCATTATCAATGGAAATTATTTTTTAAATTGCTACTGTCCCTTTAAAGAGAAGGTTCTATTGGAGCATCCGCCATTTTATCTTTGTGCGTTACGTTATAGGAGAAAAACCCTGTAGTTTTACTATTTCATGTTTATGACACATGTGAGTTCTACTGCAAGTCGACTATCCATTGCATGTATCCCAAATGTACGACATCCTTCTGAAAGTTTTATACCATAATTGTTTTATGATGTATTATATCTTCAAATTAACAAATAATTTATCCTAAGACTAATCATAAGTGCCCTGTTATGCACCTAAAGAGCCCGATAGAAGCCTGTCTTCAAAGATAGGCATGTATACCGTCTAGATATCTTCTTTGACAAGCTATTTGATCTATACGTGAAAGGACACGTCAAATAAAACAACATGTTAAAAATGATAAATGTTTTGCATTGAAATTTAAATTATTCATCATTGCATTGTAACTTATTTAAAGACTGTGTATATAATCTAGATATCTCGACTGGTAAGTCTAACTATAAGAACGCATGGACATTGCATTATAGACAAGACTTAAATTGGAAATGTTCTAAATTCAGTGGCAAAATAAAACTTAAACTATGTCTTGACGTTAGCGCCAGCCCGGAACCTGGGAACTGTATGTCCGGACTGCTAAATATTTGAGGTTTTTCTTTACTTTTGCTATTGAATTGACAAAATAACACTTTTGGGTTAGCTGCCTTTTAAACTTATTTCACACACTGGTAATAATGATGAATAACTGTATGTATGTCAACAGGAACGCGTGCAAACCAGGCCACTGCAGGTTCCGCGGTCTATAAGAAGTAATCATCCGGAGGACGACATTCAGCCTTCCTTTCCATCCACCTGTCTGTCTGTCTGCGGGATGTCGGACACTCATAGATCAGCTTGACCTTAAACGCATGTCTTTCCATGCAAGGCGTGAACTAGTAGTCTCTTTAGGACACTCGGAAATATCTCCATATCCTAACATGAAACTATAATTACAATGGACCTCTGCGATCTCGTCATTCCATTGACAATTCTAGACTTACTGAAGTATGTAGGACATGATTTGGATGTGATTTTATTGGAATGGTCTGGATTAAAGACTGATGGGTGATTATTGAAATTCTGTCAACGTTTTTCAATCTTCGCAATCTCATGAAATATTAACAGTCACCCTCAAGTCCAGTCTCTCTTTGGCACCCTACTGACTGACCCCAATATACATCATTCATACTTCTGGAAGTTTTCTCAATACATGCTTGATACTCATGTATTGTCTTTACCTTCAGACTTTGTTTTGTACTCACACCGAACTGAATTCGTACATGATTTAAAATTCATGATCAATGTCCATCTCATGAAGTTACTTCTCAACATGTATAAATGACTTTCTTTATATTTGAGTGTTTGTGTTGCTATTTTTATTGAAAATAAGTCACAGTTTGGAATAGTAAAATCGTGACTGGCCACTCAATAGAAATATAATACTGCGAAACATTGTTGTATTCACACAACAATGCAATCATGATAAGTATATATGTGTCCAATCCCATTAAAATCAGATAGAGGTCGTACCTCGTTCGTCGATCTGAGTATACGTACTCCACAGAGGCCACGTCAGGTGACCTTGACTGTGACCTTTCGCCTTCAATAAATTCACCAATCAGAGGCCGTCTCAGATATGGCATTGAATGTGGTGTTTCGAATGTCAACTCAAGTTGGTCCGTTGGCTTTCTGTCTTCGTCGCTGATTGGCTGGAGTAAAAGGTCATCTGACATGGTGCAGTACTCAGATCAGAAACGGAACGCGGTAAGGGCTTTATGTTCGATGTGATCTTAATGAGATTGCCCTCTCTCAAGCTAAGTAATAAAGGTGTGTAGATATACAGCAATACTCACACCCGACATGATAGCAGTAGTGTCAGTACTTCTCATATACCATGACGATTATATAGATACATCTGGTGAATGTTGGATAACCAGGACGAGAAATTAACAATAAAAATATTTAATATTTTACACATAACAAAGAAAGAATACATCCAAGTTTACGTTAGCGTCATTTAGATAAAAAGAGGATGAATGGCTGAGTTCTTATTGCTAAAGAAGTGTCAATGGCTATATAAGTAGAATGTATGTCTAAATCATTAGAAATGTTTACATGGTAAGGAAACTAGCATCTAAACCTGACGTGGATTTCAGAGAGACGCGATGTGGTGATCTCTATATGAAACGGCTGTGAGTAGAACCCATGTAGAATTGTTAAAATGATAATAGTAATAAGTATATGTCAGTTGCCTCTCTTTACGAAAATATAACAAGTTGGAAAACTATGAGGAATACATGTCCTGAACATTTGTAGAAATTGAGCCAGCTCCATTAAAGTCAGACAGTAACTATGTTTGTTATTTGCGCATGTTGTTGAACGTAGTGCATCATAATTGTTGTCTGAAACGTAGACTAAACATGTTTGCCTTCAGAATATATACTACAAAAAAAAGTCAAGACTCATTTTGATTACGAGTCATGGGAGGCAAGTCAGTACACAGAAAAAGCGCCAATAAGCTGAAACCACACACCTATATATATCCCATACAGTAATCTCAAATATGTTATGGACGTTTATCTTTTTACTAAAGTGTATCGATATAAACATTTGTCCCTTCTGTCAACTTATTCTTTTATAAAGAAAATGTCTTCTTCGTAAGTTGAGGAGATAAGTAATGAAGACAACTATATGTGGTTATATACCTGTATTCAGAAAAGCATGTAAAACACATCACGGTGATAAATACAACTTGTACACAGTGTTATGACGTCACGTCTCCATGACAAAGTGAAATTGTAAAATACTGTTTTACGACTATAGTGCCTGAATATCCATATATATCCCTCACTCTCGCTCGGGAAATACTAATATTCAGGCACTCCCGTCTTAAATATTTAATATTTAGTATGAACACTATGATAACTCCATACAATCGTTGCCCTGAGTTGACAACCCTAAGACAACAATTCAAGTCACAGTCAGTCATGATGCACGCTATCAGCTGGTCGATTGTATTTCTTACATCAACAGGGAGTCATTTCCTGATGGATCCTTGAAAATCGACTGGAATCAAAAAGTGCAGATTGAACGAGATGACAGCTGAATGTGATAAAGTGTCTCCAAATCACAAATGAGCATCATTGATTTCGAACTAGCAATCCTTATAAACTTTCATGAAGTGTTTACACTATAGGCATTGATACTTTTACCAAATACATGTACCATAATCAAGTCGAAGCCAGTATAATTATATTATTCTAAATAAGAACAAACGGGGTGTGGTTTTTCATTTTACGAGCGCCTCATTTCATTTTGAAATTACATGTTGATGATCATTTTAGAAGAAGTTGATACGGTTATACATGTTATATTTGCCTTTTGTTTGGCCATATTTTTGCCTATTCTGAAACGATCCTCATGTAGATGAAACAGATCATGAAACCTCCTGTAAACAACAAGAAGATGAAGATGAAATGCAAACACAGATTTGAAACATCAACTGCAGCAATGCAATTGCATAGAGGCAAACAATATTAAACTGGCACGGTTATTACTTTGACAATATAACAATAGAACATAGACCTTGATTAGAGGCGGTGAGGTGAGTAATACAGCAGGGAGAAAGCCATGTGGCAATGCATTGCGGTGAAACCTGCGAGCCTCGGCATCTAGCGAACAATGAGTGGTGGTGGTGGTACTACGCTGAAATTCAGTGTAGCATTGCACCCCAACCTTACTGCGTGTAGAACAGTTCTCTGCTGCAGACAAAGTTGCCCCGGACCTCTTTATCCGAAGCCGAACGCGCTAACCACTGCGCTATCTCGCCCCTCCCTTGATTACTATAATCAATATTCCAGGCATTACAGCTTCCAGAAGGCTAAGATGTTAGGTTTCGTGTATGCGCCTATATTATAATCAAATAAATCAAAGTAATGGTTATTAAAGGCGGTAGTGACGACACAAGTTACTACCGAATGACAATGAACTGCATGTCTGCATGATGATCATAGTTTGTGGCAACTTGTATGCAGTAAATAATGATCCGGTGCCGAGCGGTTATGGCATATAAACTCGCGAAGGCGTCAGCCCGAGCAGAGTTTATTGCCATAACGCGAGGCAATCGGGTCATTATTTGACTTACACTCCCGCGGAACACTCTATTTAAAAAATAAGTGTATATATGCATTTTAAAGGAGTATTTTATTAAATTTATACGACATGATCTAAATATATCAGTAAAATATTCCCAAAACACCCATGACTGACTCGAAAGGAAGGTTTCAAACTTAATCATTCATTCCATACACAAAGTAGACATAAATGGGTACCCATATATACATATGTATATATAATACTAGAAAATATATAAATGCAGCCAAGACACACAAACATGAACACTAATCTCAATGGATCCTCGGTAGCAACATTGGTAAAGGCGCTGCTCGACGATATAGAAGTCCAGTGTTCGAAACCCACTTTCGTTACTTACAAAATTTGACAAAATTTCCAAAATTTTACAAGTCCATCTGTTTCCGTAGGTTGCATATCTCATAACCGACCTGCGCAGATGGTGGTCATGGCATATAACCTGCAACTCAAACAGAAGAAATAACTTCCCAAGGGGTGTAAGAGACAATAACCATTAGAATGGGCAAACCTTGAAATGTCCTTCTCTTGGCAGGCAATCGTAACTGGGCAATACACCATCATGTTTTAAAAGGATACAACATTGACGAGAGTTGAGATCAGAATAATTTTCGTAAACATGTTGATTTCTCGTTCATTTCACGTTAAGATCATTACTCATCAACATTCAAAGGTATACACAAATCCTATCGAAGGTCTTTGGTTTCATTCTTCCAAAATTATTGAATTTAGTAGTAGCCTAGTCGCAGGTTTAACTTAAAATGTTGTCGGGTGATGTTGCGGACGTTCCCCTTGCTGTATACACTTCTTGTGGTAATATATAAGTGACATATATAAAATGACTCGCTTCATCATCTCCAAATGTAGGCAAAGTGATTGTGAATAACTACCATATAGGTTTACAGTTCGTACAGTTAAAGCAGGTATGAATGTAGTTATTACAATTCACCTTGAGTTGAGGATTATTCCGGATGATGAGTTCCATTCTTTACGGTGATATTGGATCTTTTCAATGGAGAGCTGTTAAACAGGTTTGACTTTTAAATACATCGTGTTATACTTAAACATGGTCCTACATGTACTTTATTGTTTATGTTAACAGCGTCGATTTAATCTGACCTTTTTTTCAAAAACAATTCTGAAATCTATCCAGCCTCATTAGATCTTGTAGATAAAATGCCGATCAAAAGTTTTCTGTTGATATGTCGTAACCTTTATGAATATGAATAAATTGTATGTTTACGTCACAGGGACGTGTGCAAAAGTAACTCGTTGTACTAGTATAGCCGACTATTGTACTCTCAATCAAAGATTCTTGTTGAAGGCTACTTAGTCTTGTGTTGGAGACTACCAACCTGAGACCAACAGATATCCTGGACCAAACCTCAGAGTTTAACAATCATGCCAAAGTGTCCGGTGTGCAGAAAGGAGGTATATTTCGGTACGTAGTTTGTTATATTGGTTTCACGAGGTTGCAAATGTCTGTTTAAAAGTTTCATCGGCCTTATATCTTTGTCGCCATATTGATTTGGGATTTTCCACATACTACCTCCTTACCGAGCGATATATTATTTCGAAAATTGTGTCATTTTTATACACTGTACGTGGACCAATGAGAGACTAGATGTTAATGTTCTATTTAACATCTATGTGAGCATATACACGAGTACATTTCGGCTAGCAATGTCGAAACGTACTGAAGTTCAAAAATAACGTTGGGTCGGTTTTGATTTGTATTACAGTAATGATTTAATTTATTATGATTCGTCTCTCGAAAAGGAGGTGATTCGTTTCAATGTTATAAATAGGTTTTATACCATATGCGGTATATTCCGCCTGTCTGTCTGTCTGCTTCTTTAAGGCCTTTGCGGAACAATGCACTACGTTATGTGTTGATTTCAGCTGAGAAGAAGACCTCAAACGGATATGACTTCCACAGTTGTTGTCTGAAATGCGCAAAGTGCAGAAAAAACATTACTCCTGGATCATCGGCATTGGTAAGCATTCATGGCTATGCCGTCTAACTGAGAGTATTGTAGAATCCATGAGACATGCATGGGTGCCTCTCTTGCCACCAGTTCCGTTGTAAAACAAGAGATACAGACCAGTAACGAAACTAAGAATGTGTCTCCTTTAATTTCCCTCAAAATATGCTTGTACTCGTGGTCAATCTCTAATTCATTGAGAAGAGAATAAAGCATTACTGCTGTGTATCCTTACCAAAGTCAAGTTTATAAACTGAAGGGCAAAAGAAAATATTACTTATATCATAAAGAAATTAAATTGGCACGATACAATAACATCTTTCGGCAGAAGTTTGAATGACTTAATTGATTACTGTTTTATTTTTTAACTAAAATAGCATTATTTAAAGTAGACAGGGGTAAGAAATGAAGTTTACACCAACACGACCCCTACCATGTTCAAAATATTGTAAATGTGTGCAGGACGAAGCACATTTATTCACACAGAGTATGTGTTATATGTCTAGGAACAGTTGTGTTTTATCAAACTTAATTTGGGGGAATTTCAAAATTTAAATTTTAAATTTGAGTTAAACAAAATTGAAACCGCGTAGGTATTCTTTGACTGATTTAATGTTTTGGACTTATTTACAAACTAGTCTGTTTTTTAATACGACGTCGAAAACTCGAGATATTTGACTTGATATTTGAAAATTATACATATGATAAATACAACTGATCCATATACTTTCTTTTGCCCGTCAGTGTATTTATATATTTAGTTTTATATAAACATTCCTTGATAAGCTATTTACGTCAAATTCAATAGATTCCAGTTCAAAAGCGTTTATACGAAACGACCCACATGTTATATAATAAATACTGTTTTATTACAGATGGAGGATAAAGTGTACTGTGTGACCCCGTGTTATGAGGAGATGTTTAAACCCCAAGAAAACATGCCATGATGATCAGAGCTTCAATAAAAAATAGAGCAGTCTCAACCATCATGTATTTTGCAGTAGTTTATAGCTTCGTTCTGCATTGTTATATATAATAGTTTTAGCAAGGGTTCGAAGGCCGACTGCTTTAAAGTTTATAATTTTTGGTGATATAGATTTATAAGTCCGTTTGTATATACAACTTCCTTAGTTGAGTGGAGGCATTTCGGTAATGATGCTTATATCATTTTCATTTGCATTTTGTTTTATTTTCGATTAGACTATCTGCAACAATACAAATTATTGTATTATTATTACGGGATTCAAACCCACACCCGCGGAATCAAGCACCAACCATTACTACCAACTGGACCAACAGCTCGGCCAACGTAAACGTACAAGAATTTGTGTTATTGACAATGTTAGTTAAAATTATGAAGATGTTTTGTTTTATTTTTCAACGGCGACAGGCAGTACGGAGGAAGAAAAATAAATAGAACGACTTCATGACGTCATCCCTCTGTCACAGCTAATGATGACGTGCTCCCTGACATCGCATACCAATAGTTGTAAAGCTTTTTACACGTATTGAATATGTACAATCGTGTGTCAGTGCCGAGTTCAATTTCAAACATAATCAGATAAAACATAAACATAGATTTAGGCCTAAAAAATAAAAATAAAATGTTTCTGGTCTTTACAGGCTGACAAAAATGATGCGATGACATTATTGTTTTTCTTTACGACCTTTTTTTCTAATGAAGAGATAAACAAACAAAATTGATACAATTATGTATATAAATAAAGCACAAACCCTCCTAAATATGTGTTGCTATTCCAAATAGTCAATAATCTCACCCCTACACCCCATTTCAACAGAAAGGAGTGACATTTTCTATGTCCAATGTTTTCTGAGGCTAAAATATGATAGTTATCTGCCCCTTACTTTTGTTAAAACGTAGAAAAAAAGACCTGAGGCGTGGGATTGAAACTGATGCGGGCGGAAACCAGAAACAAATTCTTATATATTCCTATAATTGTTTGTATTTTTTTTGTGTTTTAAGAAATGTGTCGGGTTTGGGTGATACTTTAAACATAATTGAAATTACATGTTTAAATTTATCTATTGACTACCTTGCTTTGGAAAATAAATTGCTTTGTAGAATTATGTATTTGTTGACCTTTTTCTTTGCATAGAAGAAGACATATGTGCATGACATATGCATGTGATCATT
Organism: Gibbula magus; assembly: GCA_936450465.1. Taxonomy (NCBI): domain Eukaryota; kingdom Metazoa; phylum Mollusca; class Gastropoda; order Trochida; family Trochidae; genus Gibbula; species Gibbula magus. Next base: position 32,030,737 of record OW388290.1, on the reverse strand, counting down.
GACAGGTACCCAGGTCTCCTTTCACTAAAAAAACCTTTACTAAGGTTAACCTTAACTCCCATTTTGAGCTCATCTGGCCTGAAAGGCCCGATGGGCTTATGGCATGGCATGGTGTCCGGCGTCCGTTCATCCGTCCATCTGTTTCGCATTTTCGTCTTCTTCTCCAGAACCACTTGGTCTAGGGAGCAGAATTGTTGTGTGCAGACTCCATGGCTAATGGGGATTCTAAATTGTAGATTTCATGACCCCGCGACCTCAAATGGGGTCATCGGGGTCACAACCCCAAAAACCTATTTTCATCTTCTGATAGGGATGCTTATTCCTCATCATCAGATACGCATACAAAGACTCAGTTCGTCACAAATATAATTATAAGCCACATAGTACATGATGGCGTCTTTATTGACATGAATAACTATCATATAGTTTTTACAGTTGGTTGTATGAAGTTGTTCCATGGAGGCAGGTTATAATAGTGATGATAATAATAATGATAATGCTCAAGAAGGGAATTTGCTTTGCGTAAAAGACTGCCCAAAATTAGGCATACATATAATACACACACATTACATATTAAGCATCACTCACACGATTCGACATGCATTCACAGATCACGATGGATATTCGACGTTGAATTAAGATGAATTATAAATATTTTACCCTACTTCCGGTCTCGTTGCCATGGTTTCGTTTGTTAAAAGTATAGGTGTATTGGCCGATACACCAGTAAAGTGTAGGTGTGTCAGTGATACACCTACACTTTTTCTCCCAGGTGTATCAAGGAAAAAGGAACACAAAACGTGAAATGAATTTTATCTCAGTAATTCAAATTGAAATTTCCATTGTTTCACCATTTTCATTCGAATACGTTATTCTCAGCCTTTTCTTTGAGGTAGAGAATTTCGAATAAAGTGTGATAGTTTCTGGGCTTGAACTTCTTTCAACTTTGGGGGTTTTCAGGGGACTAGCGGACTCTGAATCCTTCTGTTGCATGGGTGGTTGCAGTATATCAGAGATGTCCTGCTGTAGTGCTGACGACGCCCGCTTGTACGCGCGTACAGCGGTGGATCGATGCCCAGTCCTCTCCATGACCAGCTGCTCGTCCACCTTCTCGTTGAACAGTCTAGTGGCTGTGGTCACCTGAACAAAATGATGCAAACAGAATACAAATTAAAAATCTTATTTTTACTTATCTTTTATGTGACGATTTAAGGTTTAATGGATTCACTAAGTTCACTAATCGTTGCCAAAGTACAATTAATTATTAAAAAAAAGATCAAGAACAAAAACGGGATGAAACATACTGATTTTTTACTTATTATAGTCGAACCATTTTATATCCGGAAACTTCGCTTTCGGATCGTTGTCAATTGAAACATATACAGCTGTATTGTTAAAATTAATTTTAACATGCTAAGGGAAAAAATGATTATGAATTATTCATAATAATTTCCCCCTAAATATGCTAAATATGTAAAATTGTATAACATGATTGTTTTTAAAAAATATACATTTACATATACATTTATACAATACCCCAGTATACACCTTGTGTTGTGAAGTATTCCGAACGAAGAGTTATGTTCATTACTGTGATATTCAATCTTTTAAACTGGCTCTGTAGTTCACATTTCAAAGCTTCCCTCTGACCAGGTGTTGAATTCATAGCGAAGCAATATGCGAAACATCTAACTGTTCTCACCATGTTGTCGTTTTTGTTTACCGATACTATATCAATAGTTCCCCTCAGCGGACCAATCAGATCGTTCGAATCGGTGTTGAGTGCGGACTAACGTTCACGGGAGAGGTTTTTGCTATTAAACTGATCGTAGGGGTGACATATGGTGGAAATCAGCCGGGTTTTGCGGAGAATGGTATAGGTGATAGGTACGTATGTTCATTTGTGAATGTCACCATTTCTTAGCGTAAATTTTGACCTAGTGTTGAATGGACCCTTAGATCGGCAGCATGGCTGATGTTATATAGAGTGTAGTGTTTTTAACCTACGTTTAACCTACGTAAAAGGACGATATCGAGTTCCTGTGTCCATAACTTACAGTATTATTATAATCCATGTACACTAAACCAGAGAACACATTCTAGGTCAAATCCAATAGATTCCAATTCAAAAGTGTTTACTGAAATGAAATTAAAACGTTACTGCATGAATGAATTGAAGGGGTGCATTCAAGAAGGGCACATGTGCTATTTTATACATATATATATACTATATATACATAAAACATGTCCTGCTTGAATACACCCCTTCAATTATAATTGAATGAAAGATAATTGATGTATAAAACTTGAAGGGAATTTAATATAATAGCGTGAAATAAAGTGTTCTCTTAAATCCTTATAAAATGGACAAACTAATATAAAATGGTACTCATATTCTGGAACATTCATTGTACATTTTCAACATTAAACATAAAAGTGCAGTATCAATGGCATTTTCGTACTTTAGTTTACAAATCTTCAATTTGTGTAACTGAAATCTAAATTTACAAAATATTCGCAGAAGATCTTTTTGATTAAACAATTCTATGACATATATTTCTGTATCTAACAGAGATTTAACATTTGAATAAAAATAAAAATCACTCATTCCTGATAGCCTACTATGCCAGCCTTGAAATCTAATATCCTTACAACGTGTTGAGAAAGTATACATAAATAATTTATAATTGCCACAGAGTATGTCTTATATGTCGATGAACAGTTGTGTTTTGTCAACATTAATTTGGGGGGATTTCAAAATTAAAATTTTTTAATTTAATTTTTTTTATAAACGCGTAGAGGTATTCTTTGACTGATTTAATGTTTTGGACTAATTTGCCAAACTAGTCAGAGTTTTAATACGACGTCGAAAACTCGAGATATGTGACTTTGAAAATTATACATATGATAAATACAACTGAGTGATATACTTTCTCTTGCACCGCAGTTTACACTGAATGGAAGTGAAGGGTAAGCTTTAATTAACCTGTAAATGTGCTCTGCAATGTTATGGATCATACACTCACGGGCAAAAGAAAGAAAGAAAGTACATCAAGGCAAGATATTTAATCAACAAGTGATTAACACGACGATTTAATGTTCAAGAAGTCACATTGCCAATACATGACAATAAGATCTTTTATTGCATACGTGTTCTGAATATCTTTATGAGATAACTTTGGTTATTTGAAACGAGTGTTGTGTAACCAGTGGAACGTTATTCACTCGTTTTGTAATCTAGTTATTACATACGAAATATCACCGTGTAAAAATATAATACTGCGCAATTAATCAAGCCTCAACCTTTAGCTTCAAGTCAGGCGCTCTCCCTCCGAGTAGCTCGTGAATAAATCACAACATTAAAAAATATCTCGTTGGAATATTTTCGATATTCAACACTCGCTCGTTATGTAATTTTTATGTACTAACATAATTTCAAATTGTTTTCGTTATTTCTTTTACCGTTGTGGAAAATTGTCGAAATAACATATTTGAAATAGCAATTTCAGCACTCCATGTGTGTTTGAACAAATATAAACTATTAAGTATCATACTGTCATGGATGGAATTGTTATATCTCTTTACGAGATATATCCTCATCACAAACATTCTCCTATACTTCCTATACACATACAACAAACACTTCACATAAAACGGCATGCTGTACGGTGCACCACCCTTTTATACCCGATACACAAAACATTACTTCCCTTTGTTCCCTCTTCCGACGCTAGGAGAAAGAGATTTCATTCTAATTCGCACCTCAAATGAAAGAAATTATATTTAAAAATCGACTTTCTTTGACTGTTGAAAATAAGATTTTTTTTCTGCCCGCGAGTGTAGTTACAGCAAGAGGGCGAAGGCCGACTGGTTTGACGTTTATGTATTACTCGCACCTGAAATATACTGCAGTGTCGTTTAAAATCATTAACTCGTTGAATAAAAATGGTATTAAATAGAAGGTCGTTTAGTATCCTCTATGTATCTTCTGATTGTTTAGATTTACGATAGCTATTTATGGAACTACATTATAACAGAGCAGATACGTTTCAGCAATGATGTTTATTGCATTCCCAAGCCTTTGGATTTGTAAAAATGGTATATTTGGTATAGCAATATCTGCAGTAGTACAAATTAACGTATTTCGAGACGATCCCCTTGCCGGAAATAGAACCCACACCATCAGAGTCAGGCACCACCTGCCAGCACCAACACTTATCCATTCGGCCACCGTGACAACGTACGAAAAAACGTACAAGGATTTGACATTGATTTTGACAATGGTGAGTTGATTTTGTGAACATGTTTGTTTTGTATTTGAACAGAGACGGAAGACGACAAATAATCAGAACGACGTCATCCCACTTCATTACGTCACCCTTCTATCATAGCTAATGATGACGTGCTCCCTGACTTGACACACGTATTTAAGTTATAAACGCTTAAAAGATATGTTAAACTAAGTATCAAGCTTTTTTAAAAACATTTATTCATCTTCTTATGTGTCAATATATATATGTGTAAACATTCTATGTTAAAAAGACATTCTGAAAGTGTCTACACGTGTTTCTGTGTTACTTCAAAGATGATTTCATTCACATTTTAAACCATGCTGTGGAAAAATAAACGGCATGTAAACATATTGATTTGTTGACTTATTCCTTGCACATATAGCATGATCAATTACTGGAACTTAGTTTTTTTAATCAGTATTGTAAAATTTACCTTTGTCCGAGGAATGCAAGTTGCAAACTGTTCCGTCTACCGGGGTTCTCTTCCCACGGATCCTGCAAAAAGGAAACCCCCTCAGATGTTGTTAGCAACCGTGTGTTCGTCGCTTTATTCTTAAAGTATTTTTCATTGAAACAGTTGTCAACTTTTGAAAAAAGCAACCTTGTTCTAACAGTATCGGACTGCTATCAGACCATCACACATGAATGCCGCATTGCATCATTATAACATTGCACTAACAACATTACAAGTAACTAATACGCTCTATCCACTCGGTCACGTCTATCATGCGTGCCACTCAATTATAATGCTATTATCCATACGACCAATCATCATTAATATCAAGCTATTGTAATTATTCCTAATTTGGTCTGCAATATCAGATCTAGTCGTGTGCAAAGCACGATTGATATGTATTGAATGTGCTGAGGAAATACATCTGGTATCATTTAGTCTGGAGGTTACAATGGGTAAGTGTCCCAACTGCAACAAGGAGGTGTATTTCGGTGAGTGCTTTATTTATTGTCATACATGCTACTATATCCGTTCGTCCGTGTCCGTTAGGGTCGTTCATTCCAACACCGTTATCCTGGCATACTTATCAGGTCTCTTTAAAGCGTTTGTGTAAATCAGCATTTCCAGGATCATTGCCATATCCAAACGTGAACTGATCGTATGTAAGGCATTTCCATTTTTTCACGTATTCACTCAATGCATGTTAGCATTCTGTTAGCAACTCAACTCAATGTATTATGTTTTAGCCGTAACAAAGACATTACATAAGAGGTAAACCAATATTGTGCTACCAGAGTTAGTCTTAGCTGATCTAGGTTTCCATGGGAAAAACTATAAGTGTAGCCGACATGCGGCCATTTTAATGTGAACACAATTTATTATTTCGAATAACAAAAACGATTCCCATGGGTTTACCAAACCATGTACTCATTTTTTAACTTGATGTTCCGAGTAGAGAAGGATGTTTTACTATTAATTTTCAAATACATTTCATCAACTTATTTGAGCGAAAAACGTCCTACTGTTCCTTTAAGAGGAAACATTTTCACAATGATCGATAACGATTTTGAGAGATGTATGATATATTCGTCTTTCCCATACTAATATTTCAAAGAAGTGTTGAAACCTACACACATACTTTTATTAAAGAGACTGATGGAATAGACATAAAAAGGCAAACCACGACAAAGAGATCTAGACATTCTACAGAGTCTACCGTTGCAACATAGGCTTGCAACGACGTGGGGTGAAGGTCATTGCTCAGCCCGTTTACTGATGAGTAGATTGACGACAAGAACAATAAATGACAACCAAAGTATAAATCCTGGATCTATGATTACACTCTTGTTTTTAAAACAAATTCTATGGCTTGTCAATTTCTTTATTGCTATGAATGCGACGTTTCGGTGTAGATGCTGACACCATTATCAAGCAAGTAGGTTTGCTTGACACTGTTACATGTGCTAGTATCTACAATCTTGTTGTGTTACTCGTGACCTTCCTATGACCCTTGAAGAAATAAACAAACTTGACAAACTGCATCAAATATCCTCAATGAATTACCACACGAATTATGCGTATACTCCCAGCGTGACTGGATGCATCTCAGTGATGACTGAAGGAGTATTCTGTAATAGGGTTAACTCTGAGCCGGATTGATACAGATTTGCACATGGTTTGACTTGCACGCTCCGTGTCCTGTAGATGAAGACACTATGACGTGTCAATCAGATCAAGAGTACTTCATCAAATTTGAACAGGGCGTGTGCTTTATCGTTCAATGTTTGGTTTCAGATGTCAAATTGATGGGTAGTTTTGACATTTTCAAGTAATAAATAAATTGATTGTTTTTGTTAGCCAAAATAAGATATTTCATTATATTGCAGATCACGATGCAACCATGAAATGTAAAGAAATAGTATTAGTCAGCATAATACAATCATCGCAATTATCGCCTTTTACCATTTGAAAATACATAATGTCAGTTCATTTCTAAAAAAATAATCCCGTTGCATAAACAAGAAAATGAACAATGGTAATATTAAATGGACACGTTTACTATATATTTTGAACACCATTCAATATTTCCATTCAGCAGCAACCTAGTTAACACGGGTTGTAATGGTATAAGCCCAGACTGCATTGATTCAGCGGTTCTTGGCCGAGTCCAAGTTGACACGAACGGATGTTGTCAGACTGACACTTTTTGTCTCTGAAATATATATTATTTTATATTAAATATTGAAAAGGAGCCTCAGAGATATGGGAAATGATTTTACTACAGCCAGACTTGCTTTTAGGAGATACCATGCTTCTAATAGAGGACAGAATAAGGTAAAATTGAAGTTGACATGTTTTATTAATACAGTCTAGAATCTGACAAGGATATTGTGACCGTGCCGCACTGCGGATCTCCCGGCTACTGTAATGTCAACTCGTTTATTTGCTGTGATAAATGGGACCAGGTCGAGGCGTAATTACCGCGATCATGTGCTTACTATTTCCTATAGCAACATGATATCGAGTTGTTTCATTTACAAATGGTTTAACCGAAATATCCACGAAAGTGTTGTCATGATGTGGGTGGCAATATTACGTTTCTACAAATTTGATGATGGTATGTTATGATTGATTGATACTCGGGTACAAGAAAATTAAACCATGTGGTTTGAAATGAGTGAAAGTATCATAGAAGAATAAGAAGAAGAAGAAATAAAAGAAATATATTAAATATCAATGTGTCACATGTTATTTTACATCATATTGCATATTATCAACAGACATCCGGCAGAACAGCGTGAGACACAAATGGATATATAAATACATAGAGGTTATCATGAGAGTGTGTTTTGGGATGGTCAATATCCTGCATTAGGAATAAACATTGTATTTTGCGAGCCTTGGCGAGCTAAATACATTGTGTTTATTCCTAATGCAGGATATTTACCATCCCAAAACACACGAGCATGATAACTTCTTTATCATACAATGTCATTCTTCATTCATTTTGCGCAAAACAGCATGACAACATTAATTTCAAAGTTGAACTTTACTGTAACTACGCGTATTGATATATGCAAATGAACCGCGTGCTATTCTCACAGTAAAATGACACAAAATAACGCCTCCTAAATTATGCTTTCAGTGAAAATAATTGTTATTTTTGGTATTATCTTAATTTTCAATGTTTTAATAAGTTTTAAAATACGTTTTTCAAATGAAAAATATTTAACGTGAGGACAGCGAATTCGAACTCGCGTCTATTCGTGTAATCATGAGTGTAGGGGAGTCCATCGTGAAGGAGCGCGAGTTGCTTCCCTTCCGCCCGGTTGCAAATGGCGACTCACACATCACACGGAGAGCTAAACTAAATGTTAGGCAGCGAATTCTAAAATCCCCTTTACAAAAGTCACATTATGGAACAGTGATAATTGGCGTTCGATAAATGCATATGTGACACAAACTGCCTTTGTTACCTGTGAGTATTTATAAAGTGTTTACTCCGTAGTAGTTTTCAACTCGCGATGAACATGTTTTGGCACTGCTCGACGATAATATTTTTTCCCGTAATATGCATTGCACTATGTTTGTTTTGTCATAATTAGTGTAGATCTATATGAAATGAAGTATGTATATTTACATGAAGCTATTACGCTATTACGCTATTACAACTGTTACGGTTATTACAGGCGTTCGAAATGTTAATGTTTGTGACGTCATTTTCAAAAGAAGTTCCGTCACTTGACCTCTGTAATTTGCATCTTTTTCCGTATATGACCCCAACGGATACCGAAAATATCCGTTGCCTTTATTCTGCCGAGAACACCAACCATTGTATGATAAAATAAGTTATTGAAATATAAGTGTTAAAATATAAATCAAATTGGGTAAAATAACTCATGGTTCACTGATCAACTTAATATTTCATTCCAGACATACATGTTAGAACGTGCATTTTTTAAATTCATCCCCATTGGTTCGACCTTGCCTCAAGACACTAGTTCCATTATTAATTGAAATGGTTGAAATTTAATTAATTTCATGGTTAAAATCATAAATTTAAACAGTCTATGAACCCCCTTAATGGTGATTTAACATTGAATTTAAGAACAACGCTAGCAATCTAATTTACTTTGATACATATGTGATAGGTGCAATAGTTGATGTTACATTTAAGTTGATGATAGAAAACCCACCCAAGGCGTGATGAAATCAATGATTTTACGAGCGCTTCAAATTTGCTCAGCGGAATATTTCCCAGTTCTACATTGATATGGCAATGTGAGACACACGCTTAATCGCTCGCTTCTATTAACGACACATCATGTTTCCCCTCCTTATCACAAACTGACACTCACTATGTTATCTATAGGATGAAGAACGGAAGCTAATATTAGGGCAGGACAGGATAAGTTGTTTTGGACAAGTGAGGCGGTCAACCATATCACCATATGTCCGCCTGAATCCACCAGACAGCGGGTTACGCAGTGTATGATAGTATATACACAGGTATGGTGATCTGCTAAACATCGATGTCATATCTGTAACCACCCAAGATCACCCATACAAATAGCCTGTTTATACATAACGCTCCAGACAAAAAGATAAACAGAGAAAACTAATTCAAACTAAATCCCGTTTGATATCAAACCACTCATTCGTTACAAACAACTGTACATAACTCGTTTAGTACTCAGTCTCTCACCTTGTACTTTCACAATTTGTTATTAGCTTTTTTTCTAATAAAAAGTAGCGTAGCCTTTTAGCAGTTGATTAACAAATGCTGATTCATCTAGTTACAAAGATTATATATAAGTATGCCGTAGATTTATCTTTGACATTTGTTCATGCAAGAGTTGAAATTTACCATGAGTTAATGATTGAACATAAATGAATGCTACTTGACCGATATAAGCATCATCATGATTGCTGTAGATCACTTTGAATATGTTATTGTCATTCAAGTGGATGAACCATGAAAATGGATTGACAATGACAAACACGTTTTCAATCCATAGAATGTTTCTACTCCCTCAATGTTCTAAAACTCTCAAATAAACCAATGCTTATATGATACTCAGCAAAACTGCCTTCATTCAACCCATGAAGGAGTAAACATATAATGCAACGTCGTGTGTGTGTTCACAATAAAGAAGTTGGCCAGATAAATTGTTTTCTTATGTATTCTACTTATAAATGCGAATCAAAGATTTGCTTTGTTATTGTCAGGCTGCTGATCCTCTGTTAGATAATCCGGTTTATGCTTCAATGTATCTGGAGATTATTCTTGTAGCTGAGCGTGTCCCCTTCAAGGAACGAGAGTACCACAAAACGTGTTTCCGGTGTGCTCAATGCAACAAAGTGCTCAAGACGAACACACTCGCCGAGGTGAGATATACGAGATATTCGTCCCGCATGTGTAAAGATAAGAGCCTTTAATACGTCTAGGTTTATTTCAGCAAGTCTTGATAATCTAAATAATTATTTAACTGGAAGCTTAAATGAATTAAATCGAAAGAGGAAATGGATGAAGTTAAATTAATTATTAAATTCCATAGACTGAATTTTAGTCTATAGAGATACCCGACACCTGTGGTGGGTAATTTGTATCTATGAGCGCATCTCCAGAACGGTTATGTTCATTGTTGGGTTAATCGAAGAGATTACGTTTGATAAATGTGCATCCATTAAATGTGAACTTGGTACTGTCTTGAAGTTGATTAACATAAATGAAAACGATATACGTATTATGTACATAATACTACATGACATGCTGATATATATCCAATACAATATTTGTTTCAGCATGAAGGGAAGATCTACTGTGACAAGCCTTGCTATAATGTGTTGTTTGGTCCCCACGGTAAGCCACGACATTCTAGTGACAAATCTAATGGTTCTACTGTAAGTAACATGAGGCTTATTGATATTGTAATAACCCTTTTAGGATTGAAGGGACATTTGAAATTTAAAATATGTTATGCTAAAAGTCGATACCAAAAGCATTTGATACTATATCATTCTAAATATAAATGAAATGTCTCTAAGAGTCTAATGATTGCTGAAAACCGTTCCTCAATTTTTTAAAGAATGTTTCACTCTGTTTCAGGTAAAAAATGATATCATTCGCTTATCAATCTTCTACCAAGATACCTGTCATTTGTCACCTATCTCATCATCCTCGACAACAAATCCGCACATATATATGGATGCAGCAACTGTCCGGACAGTTCGGTTGAACTTTAACTTTTCACGGATCTGAACATTTCTGTACTTGAGCATTGGTGTCTTCCAAAACCTAGAATCTGTCACTACAGTTTGTATCTTTAACCTCATGAGAAAGGAATAAACTATTTCGGACCAATGGCGTTATACCCTGTTTTAAAATCCAGAAGGATCTTCACATATATATATATAAACAAGCGGATCACATAATTCCATTGATAGTGTTACAGTTAATAACAATGCAACAATGTAACCAAACCTTAATATATGTCGAACATTGTTATACAAATTGCATGTTAGGGTGAGAACAAGCATTTTTTTTAATTCGCAATCTACCGCTTCACCTCCCTGTGTGCATCATATCACCCGTTGACGATTCGTTCACCTTTCGACCACAAGAATCACACTAGGTATGGGTATAGAAAGGCGACATCATTTTGCACGACCAGAGTTTCAATTTAGAACCTATATTCTATACATTATAATTCATCTTAATTAAGTCAGTGTCAAGAAACATAAGACAAGACAGTGAACATATATAGCGTATGGTCATACATACATACTTACAGTTCGCTATTCAAATATTCATGTTCGGGTTTTGTGCGTCTCAATGTCGATAATTAAAAAACTAATTTGTGTTCTAAATAAAATGTCAAAGAAAAGCCTCGTTTTACACTGATATTAAGATATAAAAACAGGGATTATGAAATCATGTATCGATCCTATCTCAAAACAAATGATAAGAGTGAGCGTAATTCCTTCCTTCCTAATCAGTTACCGTACTCTGTAGTGCCCTTTCTTCTGTCTGTCAATATCCTGGTGATAACTTAGAAATCTAATATCCTGCTCTTCAGAGAGCAAACACATCTCTTGAGGAAATCCTTCTGACTATAGAGGCAGACCATCTGTGAACTCGCTAACATCTCTTTCATCACACCCAGACCCACCCGGTGTCCTGGCGGCGTTATTGCGTCTGATATAACAAGTTGATATTAAACAAGGAAGGTTGCCCTGATGCTGAGGTTGCTTGCAGACATTCCGTCGGGATAAGACATTCTGTTTCACATGAGTGTTCATACTTTGTGACATGTACCTTGTTTAACTTAGTAATGTCTCAAAACACAATGAAACGATTTTGAAATATTTTGAGATTTCGAGATACATTCAAGGACGACAAGGCAAGTAATTTGCTGGTGACAGCATCGGCCAGACTGTACAATGTATGCGTTATCGTCTTCTTTGTACAGAGAATAACTGCAATACTGAAGGTAATCCATTGGTAAGTACGGCATCAATACTGATGGTTGGCTGAAAGACGCTCGTGACGACCAATTGGAGACACTTCGTGTATCTGGATGCCTACTGTGATGCAGACGCCTATGTAACGTGTAACTTTCTGCATCGGCATCATCACCACAATAATCTTTGATCTCTTAGTGAAAACCATCAACATACCAGGAAGTCACCTACAATCTTTGGGTGACGATTCAGGTGTATATATGTAGAATAACCAACACATAAGAGCGGTGTTCTCTGTTGGGTAGAATAGTGACGCTGTAAGTGTTCACTCACATGTATCAGTTCCGACACGGACACATAAATTCATTGAAAAGGAGGCACGATCACCAAAAGAACTTGGACTTGGAGCAATTAACAACTCGTGTACAAATGCCTCCCAATGTTGAAGACTGATATAGGTATCAAAACTGCCAGCAAAGCGTCTATGAAGCAAAGGAAAACACGATTGTATTCTTAATTAACAGCAAGTGTACGAATGCGAAATGTACTTTAATTATACATATACCAACCTATAAGCAGGCCCAAAACACAACTACCCAGTCTCTACTGCAACGAATGGACGACAACTCGAGTCTCCAGGGTTACCCCACGAACCGCAGCGGGCTTGGGTACTCCTTCTCATACAGTGACGACCGGTTCATCCCCCCGCCCCTCACCCATGGGCTTGTCGTCACCTTCATCATCATCTACATCCTAATCATTCTCCTCGCGCTCCTCGGCAACCTCATCGTCATCGTCGTAATCCTCTTCGCCAAGATGAGCCGGCAGGTCACGGACATGTTCATCGTGTCCCTGGCGGTGAGCGACCTGCTCATTTCGGTTCTCAACATGCCTTTCCAACTGTTCTTCATCGTCACCAACGAGTGGACCATGGGCCTGTTCCTCTGCAAGTTCTGCAACTACATACAGGGTGTGACCATCGTGTCCAATATACTCACCCTCATGGCTATCGCTATCGACAGGTAAGGTTCTTCTGTCATGTCGGGGTTCAATTCTCAGAACAACTTTAGCGTTACAATCAATGCTAGTCAGTATTATGAGGAACGGTTTTAGTTGTTTTTTTGTTTGGTCTTTTCAAATTTAATTAAAACTATTGATCTAATTATCTTAGTTGCACGTCAGATCTATCGAAATTCCTTTTGAAGTATATGTGGAGCATGCACGCCAGATTCGTGCTTACGTAATTGACCAGTCAACTACATGTCTGACACATGGTCAGAGTATGTGCATGTTGAACCTTTTGATTTATTACGTGACACCAACATTTAAAGTTATGTATCAAACGAATCATGACATCACCATTAGTTTGCATCCCGGGTTCAAGTAAATTTGATCTTGACCTCCTGTTATTACTCACAGGCTGAGTTGGAAGATTGAAAGGGGTTGAATCATCAAATCATTTGAACGACCAATGACCACTGGCGTTGCCCAATACGTTTTGATAAAGTAAAATATATATATCAATCATATGATTTAAATGAATGTATTATAAAGTATGTTATTGAATATGTTTGCGTGCTCTTCTACAGGTACATGGTGATCTGCCACACGGAGTTCTCCCGGAAGTTCCACACTAAGCGTGTGGGCTGGTTGGTTCTCGCTGTTGTCTGGTGCGTGTCCTTGTTGATCGTCTGCCCCCAACTCCTGGTCCAACGTCTCGACAAACGACTCAAGATCGACGCCAACAACAACATCCTCAGATTCGGGTATCTGTGTGTGGAGTCTCACAAACAACACGACCGGAAGACGTACTCCATCACCATCTACGCATGCGTTTACCTACTTCCGGTGTGTGTTATGGCTTATACGTACGGGGCGATCGCCTACCGTCTGTGGGTGAGACTCCCTATCGGGGACATGTTGGAGAATCCACGCAACTACGCGAGAAATACGCAGCAGAAGAAGCGCTTGACCCAGATGCTGATGCTGCTGGTTATTGCATTCACAGTCCTCTGGTTTCCGTTCTTCACTGCGGCCCTCTACCAGGAGGTCGCGCCAACACAACAACGTTTCCGGATCAAGATGGCGGTCCTGCAGTTGATTGGCTACAGCAACTGCTGCGTGAACCCCATCATTTACACCTTCCTCAACAAGAAGTTCCAGGTGGAGTTCAAGCGAATATTCCGATTGAGGCGGGTTGTTGTGATTCACGTCCAGCGGACCCGCGAGACGCCACAGAATCAGACGTCCGGGTCCAGTCAAACTTCGAAAAACATTCAGCACATGTAACCAGTTTCCGTGAACTCAGATTGTTCCTTCACACAATATGGGTAATTCAATCAGGATGCGTTCACCTGACATGGTTGGTTCTTCAGACAATAACCATGTTTAGATAAGTAGATATTTCGCCGTGCGGCACAGAGAGATCTATAAACTTTTCTACTAAGGAAATGAGATAAACATGGTTTTTGTCAAGGAAAAATATGCATCGTCTTTTTTTGGTGACAAATACAAATTATATACTTATTTCAGTGTTTTATGTTGAAATATGGCGATTTCGACGGTAAATTTACAGCCTTCGCATGCTTACACTATGATGGCATAACATTGTTTTAATGACCTCACGAGAGTGACGATAAAGTTTTGAGTGAGATCTATGAACTGTTTTGAAATATAGGCACCTTAGTACACATTCGACCTGATGAAGGAGTAATCGTTTACTTCGACACGTCGTGTCTGTTCACAATAAAGAAATTGTTATCCACGAAAATCTTTTTCTAGCTATTTGAATACAAACAGGTTGACACTACATGCGATTAAAATGAAAAGACAATAGAAATTCTGTAATATTTGTTGTCAGTATTCGTATTGTTCAGTGGATCATATAAACGGTTAACTTGTAAATTGGGCGCATGATCTCGGCTTCACACCATGTATTAACAATGATTAATCAGTTGCTCTTTTTAAATATAAAACAAGTTCTTGTCAAACATTTGGCATAAGGGGGAAATATGCATGTCGATCGGTAAGATTTATTGGACGTAAATCAGCACATTTGATATGTTGGCATGTATCGAAGGTATATAAAATGTTCATGAAAAACACGCAAGTGTTCCTTTAAGCGATAACACGGCACAAAACAAAAACACAAACTCTTTCAGTGTGACCTGTATGCATATTCCGTCATCACTCATGGTGTAAAAAGCTGTTATTTCAGCTAATGGCCCACTTCAAGCATTTGTACAAAGTTCACTCCAGCTCTGGCATGAATTACATACAAGGGATTCTGGGATCGTGGTCGTGACACGTATAGACTAATATTTAGTCTCTTACATGAACATGTCTCAAGACAAAATTAAAACGAAACAAAAATGAGTCTCTTCCTTGACAGGATATTGGTTTTTCTGGTTTCACAAGATGTCTGGCTGCTTATAGAGTTTCTTTTGTTTCAACCTAGTCTAACATTTAGCCTCTGAAATGAATTTTGTTGTACAGATTTAAACAAATTTAAGAAAAAAGATATAATAAAAAGGAGCCTCTGAGATGTAAACTGCTCAGAGTCTTGTTGTGCATTGCCTAGGCGCTTAAAATATTAAGGGGTCTGGATGACAGACTGGCACCATACCTGTCTGAGACTCACGCATTTTACCTCAATCTCAAGCACTCACGCATGGCCCATAAATACTCACGCATTTCTGACCACTTGAATTATATTTTTGTTTTAAACGAAATTTACGAGAAATTAATTATCGTATCAGTGATATTTTCCGGATATTTAATGTTTGAGGTAATATTGCTTCACACCTGTTGAATATTATGATAATTTTAGTTATTTTGTTAATGTTCAATGATTTTATTGACTTATCTTTTGAGTTAAAAATCATCCATTTATTAAGCTAAAACCCATAATTTTTTTTGGGGGCTTTGCCCCCCTGCACCCTCCACCAAAGCTTCGCCCTGGACCTGAACGGGGGCCGCGCCCCCTGGACCCCAGCTTCTAACTCATTGCATCCCTCAGGGGTTGACAGCTATGGACTGCATTCAACCTAAAAAAACTGGTTGTAGTGTTATACGTCCCCTATATGACAGACATAGAGGGCTCAGGGGACGTATACCATTACAGCTAGTTTTAACTAGATTGTAACGCTCTTGCTGCGGGGTCGCTTGACACAATACATATAACTGGATGTCTGGGTTAATGTTCACCCCCAAGCTAATCTGGAGTAAAGCCCAGACATGTCTTGCATCCCAAGCTTGTAAAGCTATTATGTCTTTAAATGGTTTTCAGAGGAAACTTGGTAACATAAACTGTACTGATTTATTTAATATCTTTGATTCAATGATTGTGCCAATTCTTTGCTATGGGTCTGAAATTTGGGGAACACGTTATTCCAAACTGATAGAAGCTGTGCAAATAAAATTTTGTAAACAATATTTAAGGGTCAAAAGAACTACATTAAATGGTATGGTTCTTGGTGAATGTGGAAGACTCCCATTGCAGCATGTGTACATGCCAAGAGTGATTAAATTTTGGTGTAGAATTATACATATGTCACAAAATAGACTCCCCCATCAATGTTACTTAATGTTAAAAACACTAGATAGTTTAGGTTATAATACCTGGGCAACACAGGTTAGACAACTACTGTTTCAATATGGTTTTGGATATGCTTGGCTAAGCCAAGAAATTGGAAATGTGGACTATTTTATTTATTTGTTCAAGCTGAGGCTAGGAGATAATTTAAAACAGTCCTGGTACTCATCAATAAATGCATCTCCAAAATGTACATTTTACAAGGAGTTTAAATCTCTGCTAAATGTTGAAAGATATTTGTTTTGTGATATTCCTTTGAATTTAAGAATTGCCATCTCCAGATTCAGATGTAGTAACTTTAACATTGCTGTTGAATGTGGCAGGTATAGTGATATTGAATATAAAGAAAGAATATGTCCTTTCTGTAATATTACAGGTCAAGTTTATATAGAAAATGAATTCCATGTATTATTTATCTGTAAAACATATGATGAACTCAGAGCTAAATATCTTCATAAATTTACTAAAACACCATATTTGAAGCATTCCATTGTCAATTTGTTGCAAAATAAGAATAATGAAATTATATACAGTGTTGGTTTATACCTATATCATGTCCAGAAACTTATTAACTCCAGGATTTAGAGCTACAATGACTTGCTGCGCACACTGTTCAATCCATGATATATGCCTGTATTATGGGCCGAAGGCCTCTTTACTGAAATAAATCTGTCTGTCTGTCTGTCTGTCTGTCTGTACAATCTGGAAAGTCTGGCATCATGTAAAATCGGACAAATGTTACCAAAGTGATCAAATAAATTCGGGTAACAAGAACACGTTACTGACGAAGTCATGAAGGAAACGTGCCACACATGCAGCACGGGGAATGTCGGGGCAAACACCATAGAAACTTGTTCCAGAGTCGATATCGATAATAAGTATAGTTTAATGTAAAAACAAATATTAGTAAATAAGAGCAAACAAAAGAACTATTATCAAATGATTATGAAAACATACAACCGAGTTCTCGATGGCTGAATGGATTAGTTATTAGGGTTTCAGTGATGGCGAATGGTTCCTGACTAAGAGGGTGTGGGATCGAATCCCGAATGGACAACGCACACAAAAATTAGATTTTTAGCAAATAGTGTGCGCCCATAGAGGTTGATCGTTTCAATTGCAGTCTGATTAAAATCGACGGTTTTCCGTGGAATAAAAATTGCAAAATAGTGCATCTACCGGGATACGAACTCATATCGGTCGTAGGTTCCACGCCAAACCGTCTGATAACAGCCCGTAGACTAGCGTGTTCGAGCGCAATTCAAGTAGCCAATAAAAAGACGCCCAACAAATGCTTTCGGTGCGAGAAGCTGTAGGGGGCAGATAGAACTCCAAACAGCTATCCTTTGGTCTGTTGCGAATGCTTTCAAAACAGTGACCGTTTAAAAACTACATTGTGATTGTTCAGCTATTTGACTGGGCTTTAGCTGTGCTAAACTGGTTCGGAACATGCGCCTACACGGGGTGTTCTCAGACCTTGTGGAGAGGAATCAACAGAACTTGTTGTAGATGCATAATTTTGCAAATTTAATCCTCGGAACAAGGTCGATTTTAATCAGACTGGTTGCAATTGTTTCAGCTGTTTTGTTCTCAATTGTTTTTATCACTAAAACAAAATATAATGGTATAAAATATGGTATAAGAGCATACACACAAATACAATTTACAATTAACGGACATCCTAATTAGACAGTTTCATGTTTAATTTATTTCTACTTCATCACACCCATTTTTTACAGATTGTTCTCTTAATCGTTAAGAAAAAGTGAGAATAAAAGTTGCGATAAATTCTCTCCTTGTCGAACTCCCTTTTGACAAATGAAATAATCGGAATTATCGTTTTGGGTACTTTCTATTTACTTACTTACGACTTACTATATTGACGATATGAAGGTAGAAGTAGTGATTTCTGATCGAAAACAGGACAATGCATCGCGATTGTCAAACGTAATTTTGGAATCTTATTTAAAACAGACAAAATGACACATTTGGGTTGATAATGTTCAACAGGTCATATAATTACTATGTATGTAAATGGGACATGCAGTTTCGGTTTCTGCACATGCATAATGATGTCACTCGATTTTAACTAGTAACTATGTATGAAACTAGTAATTATAATATATTTGGCGATTGAAGATGAATATGCAAGGTGAGTGAATTTGTTGGTATTGTGAACAGCACATATGGTGAGTTGGGGCACATTAAAGCCAAATAAATGTTTATGAAACACAATGGATGCAACTTTAAACTTCCGCAAAGATGGTGGCAGCATTTAATTCTCGGCCACCATACTTTCCAAGCGAAACTGACTAATTTTTTAATTGCAAATCAAATACGCTAATTTGTCGACTTGTTCAACTTCCGGTTTTGCGAGGACAAGACGATAAAAAGTTGGTGTTGCAGGTCGTGTGAGTTTTAGATAGTTAGGGTTGTTTTTGTGTTGTTATTTCGCTTTTGAATACTTTAGAACTGTACCGTGGTGATGTTTATTGACTTCAAAGTCAATAATTCGAGGGTTTCAAGTCAAAACTTACATATAATCGGCAAAGTGCTAAACGGCGTGTTTGATTAGGCACTTGCCGAATACTCGGAAAACGGCGTACGTTAATCATCCGGCCAAAATCTTCAGAATACGTCGATCGACGTATGATTCTATAAGCCGATTGATGTATTATACGCCGATTGGCGTATTATACGCCGATTTCAGGGTTTCCCCAAACTGACTTTCACGTGCAGCATTAACGAGTACGTGCGCGAAGCTGTCTGAGAGAGAGCGAGTTGATAATGGATAGGTTAAATTGGTTGGATACAAAGGTACGGGCAAGATTTGTAAGTTCCTTTACCTTATCTATGTCGAAAAATTGCATATTTTATTCGAGATTTTAACGTTTTGATTTTGTGTTAGTGTCTACATGTGGAGAAGAGTTCTGACTGTTGTAGTGATACATCGATCAGAATTGCATTGAACGTCTGATGTTAAGGGAGTAAAATCTAAAACATTAAAACCGCTAAACAATTTAAAGGTGTTTGGGGAAGTTTAAACACAGTCAATTATAGACTTTTGTCATTGCAATTTACTGAACCAATGTGCTTATCCTTTCCCACTCTTCCATTTACAATGAATACATTCAAATTCTTGTCTGTAAGTCCATAACCAAAATTATTTAGTTTACCGACATCCTGAGAGGATCTTTCTCGTGGAATATTTAAATCCTGTAAATATTTCTCTGGGGATATATCTCCAGTTTCATGGAGGTTAAACTCTTTAGTCAAAAGATCTTCATGAAACAGAATAATCACATAAAGTATTTGTTCGGGCCAAATGTGCCAAAATGAAAAGTGATTCCTTCAAAGGAATTTAGTTGATTGGCTCAATTGTTGACATTGTATCCAATCCTCTCGGTATCACCGAATAGATCATATTTTGGGATATTACAGAGAAAATATAGCAATGTGACCGGTCATCTCCATGACGATGAGTCTTTTGTAAGCAGACACAGAAAATATCGAAGCACGAGCAGTGATTATATATGGTGAGGTGAGGTGAGTATGGGTTTAACGCCGCTTTCAAAATGTTTCACGGTTGCTAGTATTATTGTAGGGAGATAGCCCGCAAAGCCATGGTGGCTATGCATTGTGGTGAAACCTGCGAGCACCGGCTGGAACTAGTGAACCATGGGTGGTACTGCGCTGAAATTCAGTTTAGCATTGCACTCAAACCTTACTGCATGTGGAACAGTTCTCCACAGCAGACAAAGTTGCCCATGCCCCGAGTCCCTGGCGGGATTAGAACCCCGTACCTCTTGATCCGAACCCGAACCACCTAAGCACTGCGCTATCTCGCCCCAGCAGTGATAAAATATTTGCAGAAACGGATTTAGCACCGAAGGTAATCCCATTCCCTCCCCCACAGAGGTTTCTCAAGTCATTTATTCTAACGTAACCTATATTACAGATGGACCATATGTATCGATTCTAACAAAATTCCTATCGGCATAACGAATTAACTGCCTAGTTTCTATCCACTGAAACTACGTTTTACATTGACTTTCATCGACCGAGTTACTTCAAATGCATTAGCCTTTGATTGAAAAGGGTTATTCAAAATTGCATTAAAATTGCATTAAATGTCTGATATAAATAATACACATACTTTCATTTCTGTCTCGGATATAATCCTCTCTTTTTTACCAGCATGTTTATAGTTTCTCCCCAAATATGCATGGAGCATCACACGTTAAGAGTTTGTGTAAAGTTTGTCTCCAAAATAGTATTGTAACTTGCTAATGGTCACCTTTGCAACGTCGCTGATTACACAACTAACTATGATTTCAACCTATCAGATTTCTCTATTTCGAGGCAACAGAGGTAACTTGATAAGAAATAACTAACATCGGTTGGGAGAGAGTGAGGCCATCCTTGAAGAAATTAGGGAAGGATTCTCCTTCATTTGCCACTGTGAATGTTGATGAGCTGAATTCAAGCGTGCAGAGGCATAATTGAAAACGAACCATGCACGGATCGTCAAAAACTCGACAACGCCCGAGAGAGTCGAAAACATCGTGATTGACCGATGAATCATCGAACGTTTATCGCAATAAATTGACATTTGGAACCAGTTAATCACAATACCGAAAGCTGAAGTATAACACATTGCTCCAAAGTGGTCGGTGTCGCCTCAGGAAGTCGACCTTTTGAATATACTAAAATCTCAGGAGGTAGATCCGCGGTAAGCTTTGAAGTTCGGGTGATGTTTTAGTACAAGGGTAATCTCCTAAGCGATGTTGTTACACATCGCACAACATGTTCATATTCACTGAGATTAATTTAACATCATTTATGAAGTGAACATATTTCAATAATTAATAAATAAATAAATAAATAAATAAATAAATAAATAAATAAATAAATAAATAAATATAAGGATATATATTGCGAAGAAACATGACAGTATTCCTTCGATTTCGAAATGGCTAATGCTCAGCTTGAACATAAGTTTTTTCAAACATGTACGTTATGTATGCGTTGGTTGATTCAAGTCCAGAATCAACAGAAAGAAACGAGACCCCTGGAAATGTACAGAGAAGGGACATAATTCAACAGCATCTACCCTACTAATCGTACAATCATGTCATTATACAAAGAAATATTAATTTTGTTATAGTTTAATATTTCATTTAGCTAGTCTATTGACTATTGCATTAATATCAACTTTATATATATTCTGCAGAAGCGGGTAGAGAGAGAGTCTAGAGAGATTAGAGAAGGTCGCCGCGGTCTTTCCGAACCAACGTACACAGCACGGTAGGCAAATATCAGTTGTTCACGTTTTATCCTTCATAGTTATGTTACGAATGCTTTTGAAAATTATCGTCTATGTAATTTTTGAACATAACCAAAGTGAATATATTTCGTAAAGTTTGCTTTAAAATCTCAAAAATACAACAGCGTCATATGCAGTCGAGGTCACGCTCTCCCCAGTGTATTCTTGTCTGCACTTCGCGCTGACCGTAAATTGTTCATATTCACGTAGTTGTCACTGTCATGAAGAGTAGATTCATTTACATAGATAATAGTGTTGAAACTTGTGATTCAGTGTTAAGAGTTTTAAAGAGACAGCATGCTTATCTAAACCGCTAGGTTTGCAACGCAGATCATAATCATGGTGTGCATCGTTCACCGTTATATCAGTCTTACTCTAATCTGAATAAATATCTAGGTTACGACACCAGCTATCTCATACAGATAAAACATAACATAATTAAGACCAAATATAACAGTGTACCCAGTGGCGAGAATGAGAATGAGAGATTTTGGAGGGAGTTCATGACGTCCTAGCTGACCTAGTTTTCAATACTTGTTCGACCGACTCTTTCAGCATGCACTGTAGTCTGTCATCCAGACTCCTTAACATTTTAAGCGCCTAGGCAAGTCTGAAAATGAACACATCTCAGAGGCTCCTTTTTATTATAATTTTTTTTCCAAATTTTTTTTTTTAATCTGTACAACAAAATTCATTTCAGAGGCTTAATGTTAGACTACATGCACTGGTACAGGGCAGGTTATTTGGCGAGTCCTGATTTCTGACGGTATATATACATATGAGAGCCTTGGGTACAGTCTAAGAACTAAGTCAATGTGTTTATTTAGGACTTTATTTAGGCTGAATATCCATGTGCATATATGTATATATATATATATATATATATATATATATATATATATATATATATATATATATATAATCACGGACGTAATTTAAGTCCGTGATGTAATTGGAGGCGTAAAGCATTAAATCACATGGATGAAGGTGAAGACATCATTAAATTAACTACATTTTAGTCTAGTGCCCGTTCACTGAATTTACAGTCACCTATATTGGTTTGTAGGTTCTACATTGACATACACACTCACATGTTTAAAATGAACCTCCGTGAACCAGTGCACATATGAACATATGTAACAAGACGAGCTTTACATTCGTGACATGACATGACCCGCTTTCACTGTTTCATTCTGATAAACATGAATAGACAGATGGCGTGTGTTCTAGATTGATCGAGATGGTGAAAATTGACGAGGCTGCATGAGCACATGACATACGCAGACTGGTCTTATCAGAGCCTCGAACGTTCTCCCCATGATGCTATGCCTCTATAAAAACAATCCCGCAATGAGAATGGCCGTGTCCAAGACAAGTGAAGCACAAGCTGTTTAAATTTTCGCATTGTAGAGGATCCGACAGACAAGTATTTTATTTCCATTTCCATTGTCACTGTTCTTGTGCTAGGTCAGTTCAGTGTGGATAATTTGTGAACTCGTTTCTGTGGAATATTGTTACTTGTATAAAATATACAGGACAAAATAAGTTAGGGATATTGCATTTTTATTTGATTTATATTTCATCAATGAGTCGGTTAATATATATATCATTATTCAAAATTTCATAATTTACAAATATCCCTAATTATTTTTGTCCAGTATATAATGTCTGCTGTGTGGATACGAATGATATGTTAAGTTTTGGGTTAATTTTGTTGTTGATTTGTATTTCTATCAAACAGTGATTTTTTTCCATCAAATCCTGAGATTAATTGACATCAATATGAATGTTTAACAGAAAACAATACAATTTGTAAAATTTCAATTTAAGGTAAAAAGCTTAAAAAAACAATAAAATTGCATTTTCGTCTTACATAAACGTATAACCATAAACCTTTTATTATTGTTTTATAATGATGATAGTGTGAAATGATAGTGAAAAATCTATTAAAAAAACGCACCCCACCTACATTGGGAGCTCATATTTCAAAAACGAGCACGGCGACTCCTATTGTTATTACTGAAATGGATTAAGCATATGTTGTTCAGGTATATAGTGAAATATTAGCCATTTCTTGAGATTTTTTAAATTGGCACGGAAGCTCATTAACATTACGATCTATTTATCTAGTTTTCTTCTTCTAGGATCCAGTAAGACTGCACCATGAGCTGTACAGCACAAGGCGACACGACAGAGAACGTGAAGAAGGCTTACACCAACTGGTCCACCACGACATGCGGCTTCAAGACGTGCACGGAGGGACGGGCCGAGGACATTAAACAGGCCATGTCCGTCATTCACCAGGATATCATGGACAGGTACACATAACATACCTTATCATACAATGGATGGTGTTCTCGGCAAGATAAAGAAAACGGATTTTTTTTATATCCGTTATGAGTCATAAACGGATAAAGATGCAAATTACAGAGGTCAAGTGACGGAACTTCTAAGAAAATGACGTCACATGCGTTAACATTTCGAAAGCCTGTAATAACGTAAATTGCCGTAATAGCGTAACAGTTTCATGGAAATATATGTTTCATTTCATAAACATTAATTTGAGAAATGACAAAACAAACATTGAGCAATGCATAGCAAAATTTATTATGATCAAGCTGTGTCATCGCCAGTTGAAATCTACCGAGCTAACACTTTATGAATAGGTCTACTCACAGGTAACAAGGGCAGTTTGAATCACATATTCATTTACCGAACGTCAATCTTCACTGTTCTAAAATGTGACTCGTGCAAAGGGGATATTAGAATTAGCGGCTAAATATTCAGTTTAGCTCTCCTTGTGATATGTGAGTCGCCAAGCAACCAATCGGAAGAGAAGCAACTCTCGTCCCTTCGTGAGATGGACTCGCCCACAGTCTAGCTGTAGAACTGTAGCTTATAATATGTGTTTAAAGGCACTGTGTCACGCCAATTGTTTTAAAATATTAATAATGCACGGATAATGCACATCTCTCGATATTACAAACTATCTATCCTCAGGTAATGTATTATATTAGTTATCTGGAAAATATGTACGTATTCAGGTTTTAAAGTTAACTTTAAAAGACCGGAAGTATTTAATGCAACGTTGCATTAAATACGCATGAACTAAAATATCAGCAATATTAAGAAATTGCACCCAACCCGATGACCAAAAACGGCAGTCACTATCGTTAATGTAACAACAATGCTTAAACTGCGTATTACAAACCGGTGAAGTTACAGATATTCCTTAATGAAGACTATCCAATCTTTGTTGTCAGTTAAGAGAATACAGTATATTTGCAAGAGTTGAATGAAATCCTAGCTCAGCCGTTTTCTACAATCTATATTTCCCATTTTGCACATCAGCGACTCTTTCTATTCTTGATATCCCTGACTGACTTCGGCCGTCTCAACTATTTGATTATTGACTGCAGGTCAATTGTAAAGAATAATAACTATTTTATTGCACCGAAAGGAAGGTATAGTGATTTTATATGTGCTCCCGTGACCTAAAATAGCTTATTTGAAAGTGAAAAGCGTGCAAGTGTGCCTTTAACGGCGCCAGGGTCAAAAAGCCTATTTAAAGAGCCTATTTTGGTGAATCAACTGTCGAAATGATTGCACGAAAGCGACAGGACGCGAGTTCGACTTGTAATTGCATTTCCTTGCGATTATAACGTAATCTTAACTCGATAGCACGTTATATTATAATGTCACAATGTGTAATAACTACATATTTATTAAACAGCGATATATTCAACGTGCGAGTGATCATGTTCACCTCCTGCATTGAGCTAGCTTCTTTTTGGTCTATCTCTTTCAGTCAATAGACTACTAACAGATACTTTCTTCATACTCGTTATTCATCCGCTTTCATGTCATATATTTATTATCACCCGCCACGAAGTTGAAGGGGGGTATAGGTTTGGGCTCCGTCCGTCCATGCGTCCGTCCGTCCGAGATAAAGGAGACAGCTTTTCTCAGATAAGATAGGATTACCTAAGTTGGTGTTTGGCTTGAGGGCATACATACCTTGATGGAGTACGAAAATTAGAAGCGTGCACATATTTTTTCCGGAGTTATTGCCCTTGTTCTGTAATTTTGGACTTTTTCCATGGTATCTCCAAAGGGGACAGCTTTTCTCAGTAACTGTTTCAGATAGGTTAACCAAATTTGGTGTGTGGCTTGGGGGCATTGATACCTTGATGGAGTGTGAAAATTAGAATCGTATGATTCAGGTATTTTCAAAGGGGATAGCTTTTCTTAGAAACTGTTTAAGATCAAATCAGTTGTGTGGCTTGAGGGTATCGATACCTTAATGGAATGAAAATGAGAAGTGCACAATTATTTCTTCTCCAATTATTGCCTTCATTATTACTAATAAAAACGTATACATGAAGTATATTATTCATTGTAATAGTTAAGAAAATTAGGTTTAAGTCATGTACATGCATTGAAAATCGTAATATTGTATTTTTTGAAAGATAAAGACTGCTGCTTTCTGCTCAAAAGAGATATTATAACATAGCGCGTTCATCTTGGTATGACATGACGTAAGTTCTGTTGTTGGAGTAAGTTTTCAGTAAAGTAATTTATGAAAGTCACAGTCAAGAGTACACTCACTTGGGATATTTTGACACACAATTGCAATGGAGATTAATACTTTGCATGCACTATAGAGGTTTATGTACGTACGCTACTCACCGTAAGTATACTGATTGTGATACTGCTGGTTGCAGGTACTACGGCTGTGGGATGGTGATCCCCCAGAAGCTGGTTGGACAGAGGGTGGTGGACCTGGGCTGTGGGGCCGGGAGGGACACATATGTCGTGTGTAAACTCGTCGGGGAAGGAGGCAGCGTCTTCGGCGTCGACATGACAGAAAACCTGGTTTGGTTTACTTAGAACATATTCAGTAATCTCCATAGCTTAATGCTCTTCCCACTGAGTTAAAAACCTGCATATATTCGATCATAACCTTTGTTCTATAAGGGCTATATTTCTCGTTTCTGCCAGATACCCTAGGGACGAGAAAGGATATACCACATATGATATCCCGGCTTTTTATCCAATGAAATCTCATCTTTACAACGACGTCGCTGATTGCACAACTTAGTTCCAATGAAACCAACCAGGATCCTCTATTTCTAGGCGAGAACTTAACCAAAAAGAACAGAGTTTACAATCGGAAATCTGAAGGGAGTAACCCCTGTGGGAAGAGAATACTATAGCTCATATCGATTTGTGTTTACAACTTCTGTCATCAGTCAAACAGTGATGGTTACGTACGATGTCATTCGACACCGTGTCCATCGAGGTGGAATACTTGCCTATTACTAAATCGTTAATTCGAAATTATTTTTTTTCAAATGTCTGTTTGATGGTATTAAGTATCATTTCTGATTCTACAATGCTGATGTATGTTGATTTCTTTAATGAATGTTCGTTTCGCTTCTCAATGTGCCCGTGCTGTACCCTCAGATCGAGGTGGCCGATAAACACGTGGACTATCACATGCAGAAGTTCGGACACGCCAAACGCAATGTGGAGTTCGCAGTCGGCTTCATCGAGAAACTAGGGGAGCTCGGCATCGAAGACAAGTCGTGTGATATTCTAGTGTGGGTATCACTTGCAGATACTGTTTATATAATGATATTATACATTGATTTTATTGTGATTGAAAAAGAACAGGTTACAGAGTAAGTGAAAATGTATTCAATGGAAAAGTAACCAATAAAAACACAGTTTTCTACATCAAGATGTTATTAATAAAAGCGCCTCCGTTTTCAACAATAATCTTATTCATCGCTATGTAATAATTATGATAATTGGTATTTAATAGAGAGCGATGTGTGCATACACAAGATGCGTGTACAGAATAAAACACGACTTCGAGGTATGGGTAGAGATGTAAACCTGAAGGAATAAAGAAGACCAACGACTTAATAGTTAATCTGATGCTCAGATAGGTACTATAGATTTACCTGTCGAATGTATCAACTGACGGTATAACTAAACTCTTTTTAAAAAAAAACGTTCCCACATTTTTAAGAAAGTATACCAAAAAAATATTGTTGTCGAAATTTTGAATGTATTTGATAGACACATTTTGTAAAGAAGAGCTCATTACTCCATACATGTATATCCGAGTATGATATTATTATTTTTATGTCTGTTCAAATACACTTGGGTTGCTGAAATCGCTTTTATAAGCTTTTTGTCCTTTAAAATATTCCAAATGTAAAACTTTCATTAATAAAAGATGTTTTTGACATAATAACCTGTTCATATTTAAAATTGTTAATGCGTCATAAAACAAGCCAAAAAGTCCTTTTTGACTCTCCTTATCGCTTCTTGTTAATTATAAGGAGATTCCAAAACGACTATTTCTAAAACGTTTCTCAGAACTATGAACAGATAATGTTTTGAAAATTCAAATTTAGTTGATTTCTTTTGATGTACCTCTCTTTCAGTCGTGGATTGAACTATCTTGTATTTTCTATGAAGATGTTTCTTGTGCACGTGAGTTTCTATTCTTCAGATCTAACGGCGTCATCAACTTGACCTCTGATAAGAAGGCGGTGTTAACGGAGGCTTTCAGGGTACTCAAGGTAAGGTCTCTAACATTAATTTACTAAAATACAGAACAGATGAGAACAGTTCATTTCTCAAACAGCCCTATCAGTAATACATGAGAAATACATAATTAGATTAAACATACACAATAGTGACATTCATAATTCCATGGCTTTATTATTTTTATTTCATGTTATTATATTATATTATTTATTTCCTACATGATTCAAAATAACGTAAATTAACTTAGATACCTTTTATATTTCATAAGATAATTAAAAAATGTATCAATGGATATTTGTGTTTTGGTTCTTGATCAGTTTGCTCGTTTATGTATTAAGTAACAATTTTCATTTTCCTAGAATTTGGCATTTTTGGTAGATATATATGAAAGTTTTCTCCAGGACGGGGGCGAGCTGTATTTCAGTGATGTGTACTGCAACAAAGAGTTGCCGGATGAGGTCAGGAAGAATGAGTACCTCTGGGGTGAGAATACATTTGCTTATGTTATTGTCAGTAAAAATAGACGTTTATTCAAAATAAAATCGAAATAGCCAAAATAACCTACACATACCACATATAGTCATTCTCTTATCCATCGAGAGGTCTAACATTATTTGATAGATTTTTTAAAATCGAACTATGAACAAATGTTTCAATCCAAAAAACAATATAGTGATTTGTGAATTCAAGAATGAATATAAAAGCAACCTTGTTTGTTCTATATAATCCAAAACTGACAAGCACATAATATATTGCGCTATGAGAGAAATCAGTAGATGTATATGCAAGCGATATCTGCATTGTCTCAACACTGTGACATCATGAATACATTGTGTGTATTGGCTAATTATATAACCTGGTTACAGTTTGTTTTGATCCCCGTATCAATGCTATATGACTCGAAACGTCAAACGACCTCTCAACTGTATGACAGTCCGGAAAGACACATGAACCTTTAACTTACAGGAATCAGTAACGTTTCATCCTCCCTCTATTCTTTCTCTATCCCACTTGCCTTCTGGAAATGTCCTTCTGCACCTGTGTGTGAGCTGGCGACACGCACACGATCATGCTACATTGTAAGTCGCCCCTTATACTAGTGGCACCTTATCATCTTATTGTCATTTGTAAGATCTGGAGATGAGCTAGAATAGTTGCCTCATGCTGTATGTCCCCTCCCATCTACAGGTATGTGTATAGCCGGTTCCCTGTACTGGCGGACCCTACACGAGATCGCGGCGGAGGTTGGGTTCTGTGCTCCCAGACTGGTGGAGATCAGCACGGTACAGATCAACAACCAGGAGTACAAGGACCTTCTCGGTGAGTGAATAAGCTCTCCTGTTAGGTCGACATTACAACTAGAGATTTCCAATCTCGCCAGTATTAGCACGCATGCCCGAAAATCAACCACTGAAATATTGAAACATCGTCGACACTGTTTCATCTTGCTCCCTCAATGTATTTGTATTCTTGTATTCTTCTTCTGTGCACATTCCCGTAGTCATGCTACACGACGTTCAATACAATAAGAACCCTCAAGAGCATTGGTCCCAGTTCTGCAAGTCTATACAGTCATTTTGTTTTCAAAATAGTACCTTAAAGTTGTTGACGGCCAGTGTCGGGTGTGTTCATAAGAGATAGATAGCATAGGTGCTATATGTATATGGGAGAACCGACTGGAAGATATAAAGTTCAGGCTAGGAGCGGAGAATATAGCTGCATGAGATGTTTGGGGTTATAGTTTTTTTCTGCCAAAAATCTAAGTCCCAGTAAATCGTCGTTTCCCAGTCACTTCAGCCTTGTCATCGATATATGCCACCAACTGACCAACTTCCCAATAAGGCACAGCTCGCACTAATCTTTATCAAAGGCTAAGTTAAACCTTGTTGCATTTCGTCGCCTCTTCTGTGCTAGAGACGTCCGATTTCACTATCAAATCCAGGTGCAGCCCTGCAACGCTGGCACAGAAAAGCTGGTGAAATACAGCAAGGTTTGAATAAGCTCACTCGCACGATTTACACTAAAATACTGATCAACAGTAAAGTCAGTGTGCATTATTGAAGTTGTATAAAAAAAATTGTGTACACATATTGAGATATGACATAAAATGAAGTGTATGATGTCTATTTTTGTCCAGTAATATTTTAACTTGGAATATTGCCTGAAACATTTACAAACGTTTTGAAAACCCCGTTTCAAAAAATGCGAAATAGAAATTGCAAGCCAAGGAAAAGAAAATTAGATTAAAGGTTTTCTATAAAAAGGACAAATACTTTAAAGACTAAATCTTCCTTTGTTTTAAACGGACATCTGATTTCTTAAACGTGATTATAAGGCAGAATGTCTTTTTATATATACATATACACAATGAACTCTCGATGACTGTAGGTGATGCGAAGTTCGTGTCGATCACGTACCGGATGTTCAAGCTGACCCCTGGCCGGAGAGAGCCGACCACCGTAGTGTACAAGGGCGACATCAGGGGGTACGAGAAGGAACTCAAACTTGATGTCAGGAACACCTTCAAGGTATAGCTGCACAGGGTTCGTCTAACGCTTAGAATCTGAAAAAAATATTTATTCTGAAAATACCAGCAAGTGTTTTGTTGGTGTAGGTATTGTTTTGGTAATTTTTAATTTGGTTAAAATCACAAATCTTCTGGCGAGTTCTGTGATAGTACATGTAAAATAAACTGATAAGTTTGAGTTAAATCTGCATCTTCATATACGTGAAGCACCGATCGAACCTTCATCTACTTGGCGTACCAAAATACAATATGAAACCTATACCAGTGTGTACCAGTGCGTATACTAGTCTTCTTGAAATCTTTTCTCGGGCGATCTCTAAATCTTTGTCTATAGGGGTGTTATAACTTTGATAGCAAATACATAAAAAATATACGTTAAACAGTAATGAAAAGGCACATTCATATAACTTCAAAGTATAATACAGCATTTTCTTTCGGATTCTGTTCAATCCGCGTTTCTTATCAAACATATCTAAGGGAGGTAAGTCGTGTCATCCTCTCTCGATGAATGAGATAATCCTAGACTATAAGTGTGTGCATATATAACTGTCCTCACATTCTGATGACCACGTTAGCTAACACAGGCCAAACGAAGGGTGTAATTATTGATCACTAAGTAAACGAATTATTAGACACCGCATTTTTATTTCGTTCGTACAGAATAATTTTCACAGTAAACTAACCAGATATTAATGGGAGGTAACTCCTGTCACCCTATCACTGTAATTTCACCTCAAACCAATGAACTACACACGTAAGAAATGGTCCAAAACACAACATACTGAACACCTCTTGGTGACATTACATCATTGGTCATGTAATATAATGGTTATTTGTTTTGCAAATGGAATCATGATCAACGTATACAAATAGATCAGACAAAATTAAGTAGATATTTTTTGGATAAACTGTTTAAAGGAAGGAGAAAGAAAAACAACTATTTTAGTAAATTGAAAAACTTCCTGCAAGTTTACATGTAGGCACATCAAGCAAAGAATTCATTAATGATAATAAAAACAATGTTTCATAAACTTTCATTTCAAATAAGAATATGGGAATAGTTTGAAATGAAAGTATCATTTTCTTCCAAATTTGTTAAAATCACTTGCGTAAATTCTGTAAAAGATGGAAAGATGTTTGTGTGTCTTATATTCAAATGATTGTTGATATGCTTGAGAGGCATTTAGATGGCATTATACTATAAGACGTACGATAAGGAAGACTTCTTAATAATGATACAGTTTCTCAGTGTTTCCGAGCCACCCATTGGCCCCTTTTTCACCTCTCACCACATGTAGGGTCAAAATATAGTCCATAAACTCATAAACTCATAAACTGCTATGTAATGAAAGAAGTTATAGAGAAAGCTTTTGACACTGACATATACAATCTGAACATAATACACAAAAACTGAGATAAATCTTTTTGGAGCAGTTTAATGTTGGCAAAAAGAAAGAAAAGAAAATATTTTAAAAAATCAAAAAAAATCAGGATAAATCTTGTCATTTAGATATATGAAGACGTTGAGCCACCGTGATCTTAAGAAAAAGTGAAACGTTAAGTAAAACGTTGCAAGGTATAATACGTTAAGAGACATGAACGTTCTCATGCACATTCACTGGTATACATTATTTTAAAAAACTGTCATCGATAGTCATTGTGACAAATCCCTGACGTTTCACTGATCTATTTGTAGACGGGAGAGACTCGTCTAGTGGACGGAGAGTTGGCCACATTTCTCTCGGCCTCCAGGTTCAAGGACAGCTTCACCTTCCTCGACAACCTGGTCAGTCTTACTGCTCTATATGCATGCTTATTAGTATATTATAATTTGACATGGAGGTATGGGGATATTCAATATCGTCTCCGGTTACCCAGAGTGTCGTATTATGACTGTATTGCATACTATACTTAATACGTCTTTTATACAGTATATATTATAAGTTATATCATATCGACACATACAAGCCCCGCGTAATGTTCTATCCATTGAGCATGAGGCGAGATTGATAAAACCTAACATGGGGCTAATACACCACGATGTCGCCCATGATGGACTGCTATAACGCATTTATCTTACGGAATGTTTCAAACTCTCACCAACTCTTTCTGAATACATATGGAATTGCATACCATTGAAAATAAAATCTGAAAAAAAAAGAATTTATTTGTTAGAAAATATGTCAAAAGTAGAATAGCGTAATCCGACGGCAAAAAACGTTGAAGATCTGTGTAGCGTTAAGTTAACGCAGGTTACCACAGATGAGTAAACCATTTCGCGAGCATGATTGATTAAAGAAATGACGTTTACGAACTGGAAGTTCTTGAATTCGATTATTGAGAATATGTTGTGAAACTCTTGAGGGAAGGACACGGGTTCGTGTGGTCCTGTGCATAGTTCAGTTGACAACAACCAGCGAAGTTCAGCAATATTTAGCGCGTCTCGCCGAACGGCTGGGTGACACGTTTCTTTGCTGGATAAAGTGAAAGTTTGAAGGGTTGATTCCCTGCCCCACATAGAGACATAAGTTGTAAAACTTGTGATGTTGCCTTCGGCAAGTGATTTTTATTCAAAGTGTACCTCTGTTCACCCTGCAGTACAAGTGGGCACCTGGTATGGGGAGTGAAGGCAATGTGACAGATAACCTTAAAGAGCGATGTCATTGGCAGCTAGGTTGCATACTCCCAGTGAATTGAGAATGAACAATATTGGTCCTTACACCAGGGTAATAATGTTAATCATTGTTGCAGATCGTGAACCCATTTGACTACGTGGCCGAGCTACAAGACCGCGGCGTCACCCCAAGTATCGCTTACTCTGTGGACTGACGAGACCGGTAACCTTGTGTCAGTAAACAGAGCCATCACACTGGAAAAATCTTATAAGACACACGAGAACAATTAACAGTGTCTGCAATAACCTGCACCTGAAAATCATCAATGTATATAATTATACTATACTGTCATACAAGCCACGTCGAATTTCTCGCCTTTTATTACAATTGTGCATGTACTATAATCATGATTAAATAAACATATACAAATATAATTATGATGGTTTTCATTCATGATTTTGCAACTACTAACAGTTTATAATGGTGATTCAGAAAATCGGATCGATTAAGCCTGTCACACCCATCACAGAGCATGACCTTGACTTGTATTATACATCCGCAAATCTCGCTTACATCCGGGTACTGCCAATATATCTGATTTAAAGTCATGTTATTGGCTGGTTATACAATCAGAGAATTGTTGGAGCTGTGGATACATTACGCTGATGGAGCCGGGTGAATTAGCCATAGCCGTGGTGTTAGTATTACCGGTATTACCGAAACGAAATTGGGTTATATTAGGGATATTGTACATTTCTCGTCGAATACCATAAGTGTATATTTCTTCAAGTGAGGTAGAAATTTATATCTTTACGAGTGGCGCTGCTGGGATATATGGCATTCGACGAGAAATGGCAGATGTTTTATTATATTTAAAACATAATCCAAAGGTATGAAAATGATGATATTTTGTTAAGGGGTATCAGTATAAACATGGCTTCCATATTACGTCATCCTAATGTTACATTACGTCATATGATCGAAAATGCTATTTCAATGAGCAGTCTGATTAAAATCGACCTTGTTCCGAGGATTAAATTTGCAAAATTATGCATCTACCGGGATATAATAATAATACTTTATTGTCCGACAAAGGAATTCTTTATACAACAGTGAGACATCAGCATGGTTAAGACATTTAGAGAATACACATTCAAACAATATTAAAAGCACTCATACATCTCAATTAAGAACATAACATAACACACACATAACAAAACAAGATGAAAATAGTACTAATCGGTACTTACAAGCCAGGGGAAATAAAAATACATTAACGGAACGAGGAATCTACGACCAGATGGTAAAAGTCTAAAACAAGGGTGCAAGTCATGAAGAGGGTCAGATAACAATTTTCCTGGCAGACAATAAAACACGATCTTCATACACGTAACAAAGGGGATTAAAATTCAAGCCAACAATTTTTGAACAGCTAGTAACGATTTTCTGCAGTTTGTTTCTATTTTGGAAAGAAAGAGCACCGTATCAACATTGAACAGAGAATAATAAATGGATTGGATACAACAGTTGTAAAAAACATTCATAATAGTTTTGTCAATATTAAAAGATCTGAGTCTTCTTAAAAAGTACATCCGTTGTTGGCACTTGTTATATTTCGCCTCCGTGTTTTGAGAGAAAGTAGGCTTATTGTCTATTATAGTTCCGAGATACTTATATTCTGTGACAGTCTCTATTGTTTCACCATCAATTGGTACAAGTTCTGTAGATTCCTCTCCACAAGGTCGGTTTGGCGTGGAACCTACGACCGGTATGAGTTCGTATCCCGGTAGATGCACTATTTTGCAATTTTTATTCCACGGAAAACCGTAGATTTTAATCAGACTGTTTCAATGAGTAGAGTAGCATGTCATTCACCTAGTGAAAATATGGATTTATTTTAATCGATAAATGGCTCATTCACCTCTAAATAAGATAGATTTATTTGGTTGAATGCTCGTAAGGACCATAGTGAGGAACACTGAATCATATTGATGGTACTTCTTGGCCTTGATACTTTAATGTTCTTATTCAACGACTGCTTATTATCATAAATTAAAACATATTTTCGTTCACTTTAAGATTGTGCGAAGTAATTCTTGTCTTTGCCAAGGACGAACCTCTATCTCTTTATCACGTGTTTGTTTGTTTTAAGAAATTATATATTGTTTTCTATGAATATTATGTTAAATGGATTTGAAATGCAATTGGGTAGAAATCGTTCGCGGTCTAAAGACTAGTTGTATATAGATGAAATATAAAAATATAAACTAGATATGATATATGAAGTGATTCTCTCACTTATAATTCTGGTATATTGGCTTTGAAAGCAACAGACCGGAGATAATGTGAAAGAGACATTAAATTGGCACAATGAGTGGGAGAGATTTGTTATAATAGTAGTTCATAAAATAAAATGTATTATCAGGCCATAATGACGATATCCTATAATTTAATTGTTAGCAGTGACGACGCTGACATGTAGCCTGAACTTATTTCACAATTTAAACGTTCTATTAGGTCGTTTTAATGATAAAATGATGAAATTTGAACTAAACCCATGAAATTTGATGAATAAATCTGATATTTGACAAACTGTATTTGCATTTAGTACCCTGCATGTCCCGCATGATATATAGGATACTACATATTTAGAGGTAGACAGTGGTCTCCTCCAGAAGGGTCGGGAGATGTATTGTTTTTGGTTGAGTTCCCGTTGGCGTCGGCGTTCCTATTGTTTCCGGAGCATACCTCAAAACTACTTGACCAATCTTCACCAAATTTGGTATACATGCAGCCTCCCAATATCATGTAGATGTGTCTTTTGGTGGTTTCAGCTTTTAAAACATAATTTGTTTGTTTGTTTCCATAGTAACAATTTGGACTTTGTCAATTTGAAGGGTAGGGTTTGTTTCTGGAGCATCTAATACTACTTCACCAATCCTCACCAAATTTATTATGCTGCCTCCCCATATCATGTAGATGTGCCTTTTTGGGGTTTTAACGTTCTACATTTTTTATTTTTCTGTTTCCAATGGCAACAATTTGGAGTTAGTCTTTTAGAAGGGTATTACTGAAATTGAATTGCGGGAAGGTGGAAACATCTGTTTCTTACGAGTAAAAACACCTTCTAGTTTATAACTTGCCCGGGTTATCATTACCGCTTTATGACTGATAAGTTGTTTTTACAGGTATTCAATTTATGACTGATAAGTGTTTGTCATGTACACGTGTGCGGCTCAGTGTTACTTTGTTTAATTAGTCCAGTCAATAAAGTAAATCAACTCGGAAAATATTACTAGTATCTAAAGTCGGTGAATATACACGTGTTTTGACCAAATGTTCCAATGAATAACTGCAGAGCTTTCGTAGATGTAGTGCACCCATTAAATATGTAGTAGTGCTTTACTCTCAAATTGTAATACATTGCAAATTGAAAGATTTGATATTGTCTGTGTCGTGCCTTATTCACGTGTTGACTTTGTGATACACAACCGAACATATGATAGAATAACCTTAAGAGGTGTAGATGAAGACACATGGCACATATCATAAACAATATCCAGAGTACGGGGTTGCATGATGAAGAATCTATACGAACTGTATTGTCTATAAGTGCATAATTACAATAAGATAGAGAAGGTTCGAGGCCTCGACGTCATGTACACGTATTTATTTGGATGACGTGTCTACGCTATGAGAGTTTATGGATGTGCCCGTCAATGCATGAGCGGCTTCGGATCAAGAGGTCCGTGGTTGGAGTCCCGCCAGGGGCACGGAAACTTTGTCTGCAGTAGAGAACTGTTCTACACGCAGAAAGGTTTGGGTGCAATGCTACACTGAATTTCAGTGTAGTACCACCAATGATTCGCTAGTTCCAGCCGATGCTCGCAGGTTTCACCACAATGCATAGACATATGGTGTTGCTGGCTTTCTCCCTGTCGTTATACCATCAGCCGTGATATAAGGGAAATATTCTTGAAAGAGGCATTAAACCCCAAATCACCTCACCTCAATGCATGAGCCATAGTGGAAACCTAAATGTGAAAGCAGTCTGACACACTCGAACGACCCACAGGCCATGTCAAACCGAATGAAAGACCCATTTCATGTGAATAGTTTGGAACTTTAATGTCTTTATAACTCAACCACTGAAGGAATCGATCTTTAAGAGATTTACACAGTGTGACATAACATCGCTTGGTGTCGATTTCAAGTTATCTTGATTAAGTGCAATTAGTCATAATTTTTTTTACTAAACTCCCGTTAAATACCTTTTTTGAAACGCGTGAATGGTATTGGCATTTTTTTCGCTTTCGCTCGATTAATACTAAACCATCACTCGTTTCATAAACAAAATTTCTTTGCGATCGTATATTGACTGCTGCACACGTCGTGTTAATCTGCAATTGGAAGTAAACGTGGTAATTTGTTTTTAACAAATGTTATTCCACTTATAATTCTGTAATAATTGGACATAGTATCTGACATTTTCAAACATTAATTGACCAATATCCGTTTCATGACCTTTCTTATGATGTTGATATACTACTTAAAATCCAAAGTGAATTGTAAATGAGACATTCCTCTTATCTTAATTGTAAACAAGTTGAAATATCGAAAAGTTTATTACAATTAAAGAACATATAAGGTTCGCATTACCCAATTTACCTGTAGTTTAATTACAGGTAATAGGTGTAGACAACAATACTGTCTACGTCATGAAAAACGTTACATTTTTATTAAGAATTACATTGCTCATTTATACGGACATTTCCTCTTTAGCTCATCCCTTTGGTTTTCAGGTTGTCAAATGACACAATTAGTTTGCACTTTCCAAATCCGGTCCATGAACAGGTGCTCAATATGTGGTTTTAAAGTGACGTCCAGTCACAGTGTGTTATTGTTAAGCGTATCATATGCAAAACGTTATAGATGGTAAAATTGGATAAATTTTATCGAGAGGTATTGGCAGTTGCCGAAAATTACTTTTATATGATAATCGACTCAGTATAGAGATGATATAAATGTGAAAGTAGTGATTTCTGATATAAAACCCCAAAACAACAACAACAACAAAAAACGCGTCGTCAGCGACAGTGGCAACGCATCTAAAACAGTCAAAAAGACAAAGGTGGTTTGGTAAAGTTTAACATGTATAACTGTTGTACGTGTATGTTAGGTTTCTGCACATATATAAGGATATTGCTCGATTTTCATTGGAAACAAGTAATTATCACATAAATGGTGATTGGGGATGAATATGCAAGTTGGGTGACACTATTTGAACTGAAATCAAGACATATGGTATTTTGGTACGCATTAAAGCCAAATAAAATATGAATAACAATGGATGTCACTTTAAATACCGAAATAGTGAATTTAATTATCGTATGTCAATAGTTTAAACTTAAGGGCGGTTAATAAGAGTAGAACTTTTCCTGATAAAAATCCGAGGGGTGATATACTTGTGACCAGTGGGAACATTAAGTCCTGAGTAACCAAGGATGAAAATACGGAGTCATGTAGATGTCCAAAAGAAAGACTGATAATGATATGTCAAATTAAAATCATTATTCATGTCTAGCTCATCTTAATTAGATGGACACTAAAGTTTGTTCATTTGGTCTTGACCCCCCCTCAAATATGGGCGTGGCAGAGGATTTTTAAACGACTTCGCCCAAATAACCAGTAATGCTAGGAAGCTATTATCGACTTTGACAGATTGGGCTAATATTTGTAAATTTCATTGCCCTACCCCATTAGGACGTGACAGGATTTAAAAATAAAGTGGTTTACTATTTTAGACATTATGATAAAATGTTTAAGGTCATAAAGTAATCATATAGGTTCCTTCGTAAACTTTCAAACGTACCCAAGTGTATGTCTGTATCACAAACATTAAGCGAGATATCACGTATCACACCTTAAACAGTCAAATTATTGGAAGCTGATCTCAGTGTGACCAAGGACGTATATCCTTGGTCACACTGAGATCAGCTTCCAATAATTACCCTAGCTGTAACACACTCGTAACAAATGGGCCAGGGAGGGAGTGAGGGCCAGGGTGGGCATGGGTCTTTTAAATAGAGGTTGCTGGTTATTGTATTACCGTGACAAGTTAGCTGTGTTCAAGGAGACTATAGTCCCTTGAGTGTTCTACAAGCCTCCAATAGGTGACAATTTGTAAGACTCGATACTTTTTCCTTAGATTGCAACGGTTGGTCGTTGTACTGCAATTTATCAGTAAGACATTGAGATACAAATGAAATTATTCATGCGGAAAACTAAATCAACGTTATGTATATGTTATACTTGTATTACTATTACTATTACTGTGATATTTACCATGTATTTGCAAATCTGCGCATATTTGTCATATTTCATTGTTTGTGACATCATGTATGATCAATTATCATGACATCACTGAAACAGACCATTGCAAGAATCGTATATATTAAAAAGGTTCATAAAGACATTATCACCCTCTAAACAGTTCGTTTATCATCTTGTGAAGATTTATATTTAAGCCTCGTTTTAGCTCGTATAATAAAACAATGTAATATTCGCTTCGCAAAAGTTATATGCATTTGTGACATATTTTCGAAGCTGTCTTAGTGCTAAGCTTGTCGTAAGTCAATGTAAATGTATGGCACTTACGACTTTCTTAGCGTTAAGAGAGTTTCGAAAATATGGACACTGGTCCCTAAACCCGTCTGTCGGAGCCCTGGCCCACTGCCGTTGTTTTTTAACGATTGGGTATACATATCATTTTGAGTTATAAGATGAGTGTTATAGATTGCCGAGTTAAGTCTATCGCCACATACTGGCTTTTCAGCCCCACCTGAGGATTAATCACTAACACCCGATGTCGACTTTTGACTATCCTCGCAGATGGTCACATTAGGTATCACTAAAATGAGATGTCAATTTTACAATTGCTCGATTTTAAATTTCTGATCAATTACTTATATACGATTTTTTTTTTTTTAAAACCCTCCTAATTTAGCTCTGGGGCCAGATGCGGGGGTGAGACGTCACTTGAGTAATCTCATTATCGGCGATAGACATAATTCAACGCAATTTCGCAACATACTGTTTATGGCATTGTTAAAATAGGTAAATTAAAATCGTCTTAATAATCAATTGCAAGTGTATATTGTCTCGATTTTATGCTCAATTGTTTTCGATATATAGTGTACGTAGAGGTATTAATCTGTCATTCTTGAGAAAATGGGATCTTTAACATATGCATTTGTCAACAAAATGACACAAACATGAAGATTTTCTGCAATTTATCAGTAAGACATTGAGATACAAGTGGAAACTAAACCTTGGTTACAGAAGTTATCAGCTGAACTATTCCCACATATAATTAGGTATTGACCCTGAGCTTGTGAACTTTATTAATCAATGTTTAAAACTGACTTTCGTCTCCTATACAATACATATAAATACCGTGGTGAATAATTAATGTAATAAACACATGGCCATGTGTACAGAAGATGACGACCTATGTGTGCTCGCTCAACATAATGTTACATAACGTAACGAAGGCGTCTCCCATTTCTTAGAACCCTTCCGTGCACCCATGCCTTCAGTGCACTATTCAAAGCGCACCTGGGTCCGTATGTCACTATTTGTAGACGTATGCTCTTGTTGGCTAACTGCACTGAATTAATCAGTTTACATTGAGGCGACCATTGAATAAGAAATGTACAGAGCATGTGAAGAATTTTTTTGTCAAAACGTATAATTGATATTTTAAATATAAGATGTTAAACAAATTTGATTTGAAGTGATGATCATGATCAACCAACTATAATTGATAAAGGCTTGGTGCACAGCGAGACATAACAACACTAACAAGTTATATTGCTCCTTGATATGTATAACGGTGGTTTACAGTGTTACAGAGATGACATACGTTGATAAGGAAGTAGTATGTCAAGAGAAAAGAAGTAATAACACAATATTAGCATGCTATAAACATATGTTGTCTCTCTGCCATGATGAAATACTGTACTTATTTATTTATGTTTTGATATGGTGTTATTCATTAAGTGCTGTTTAAATACTCTTCGTTCTTCAACTTTAACTTGCATTCAAAATGTGTATAGTATTGTGCGATTATGTAGCGCAAGACTTCTCAGATCACAAGTACATTATGCGTGTCTATTATGTTCACCAAATGTTTTATATGCACTAGGCAACGCGATCAACTGAGTTATACTCTTATGTTGTCTATCAACCCTCTCTCTCAACCATAGCTTCACTAACCGTTTAGTTTAGATAATTGTATTGACATAACGTAAGAAATTATTCATGCGGAAAACTAAATCAACGTTATGTATATGTTATACTTGTATTACTATTACTATTACTGTGATATTTACCATGTATTTGCAAATCTGCGCATATTTGTCATATTTCATTGTTTGTGACATCATGTATGATCAATTATCATGACATCACTGAAACAGACCATTGCAAGAATCGTATATATTAAAAAGGTTCATAAAGACATTATCACCCTCTAAACAGTTCGTTTATCATCTTGTGAAGATTTATATTTAAGCCTCGTTTTAGCTCGTATAATAAAACAATGTAATATTCGCTTCGCAAAAGTTATATGCATTTGTGACATATTTTCGAAGCTGTCTTAGTGCTAAGCTTGTCGTAAGTCAATGTAAATGTATGGCACTTACGACTTTCTTAGCGTTAAGAGAGTTTCGAAAATATGGACACTGGTCCCTAAACCCGTCTGTCGGAGCCCTGGCCCACTGCCGTTGTTTTTTAACGATTGGGTATACATATCATTTTGAGTTATAAGATGAGTGTTATAGATTGCCGAGTTAAGTCTATCGCCACATACTGGCTTTTCAGCCCCACCTGAGGATTAATCACTAACAC
The DNA here is from genome assembly GCA_936450465.1 of Gibbula magus. NCBI lineage: Eukaryota > Metazoa > Mollusca > Gastropoda > Trochida > Trochidae > Gibbula > Gibbula magus. The sequence goes on along the minus strand of OW388290.1, from coordinate 31,987,991 downwards.
CCGATGTCGACTTTTGACTATCCTCGCAGATGGTCACATTAGGTATCACTAAAATGAGATGTCAATTTTACAATTGCTCGATTTTAAATTTCTGATCAATTACTTATATACGATTTTTTTTTTTTTAAAACCCTCCTAATTTAGCTCTGGGGCCAGATGCGGGGGTGAGACGTCACTTGAGTAATCTCATTATCGGCGATAGACATAATTCAACGCAATTTCGCAACATACTGTTTATGGCATTGTTAAAATAGGTAAATTAAAATCGTCTTAATAATCAATTGCAAGTGTATATTGTCTCGATTTTATGCTCAATTGTTTTCGATATATAGTGTACGTAGAGGTATTAATCTGTCATTCTTGAGAAAATGGGATCTTTAACATATGCATTTGTCAACAAAATGACACAAACATGAAGATTTTCTTCTGGATAACAACTTCTTTGATGTGAAATTACGTACAATCTACCGGAAACTGTTACATTCTACAGTATTCATTTTACGATTACAATCTATGTTTATTATGTATATACTATATTATGTGTTGTTGTCATCACTTTGAGGTATTTTCATTTATTTGTAAAAGTTGTATTTCTGTTTAGGAACACTATCAGAAAACCTAAATGGGAAATATGTTCTTTTGAAATGATGATAAGAGTTCCATTCGAAGTGTTCTTAGCAAATGTAAGATAAAGTTCCTATCTATGCCTCACTGTTTAACACAATCTCCCCTTCCGTCAATACACATGGTCAGTCGATGTTGAAGCATTACAATTCCACAGCGGAGGAAACCTCCTCACCACAAAACACCCCGCAAATGGACTACCTCATCGTGTCGACCTCGCAGGTAAGATTTGGTCTTAGGAGAAAATAGAAGTCTGATGGGCCAGAAAGCTATGAGTTAAAAGCGATAAATTCTATTTGTCGTAATTGGTTTCCATTTATATTTCATAAAGATATGCATGTATAATGATTATTAAACAGTTTTGTCTAACAAGTTGGCCAAGAGTTGGACCATTCCATTTTACTAAGGGGGAACAACCTTGTGTAATTTGGGTTTTTAGTGTCTGCTTTTGGGTCGTCTGACTATTAGGGTATCTGGCATTGGGAGAGATATAGGAAGTACTATTCCGTCATGTTTTTAAAGGCGCTGAAGTAAGCCGTTCTTACTTATATAAAGTGCTCTCACAATAAGGAAAAATAAGTGTTACCAATGGCTAACTAATACTCCCGAATCAAGAAACGAAGTTCAAAAACAAATCTACATGATCCGGTTAAGCCATGTTAGTCAATTTCCCACCGAGCGGCCATTTTAAGAAGTTCACATAAAAATGATCGCTCGATGGAAGTTCAAGTGATCTGACTGATGTAGTACACCTATAAACACTTCGAGTAGAGTTTTAGATATGGTACAATGATGGAATGGTCACAAAATTCTGCTGTTTGAACTCCCAAAATGAAACATACAAATCCACCATTCACACTTTCATAAAATCGCATTATACGTCTCACCATCTTCTTCCAATAATGATAACCGTTTTCTATGGATACGGCTTATGAGATGGTGCAATGAGATGTTTCAACCACTAACGAAACAATTTATTGTATGTGGAAAATTTTAGAAAAACTAATGTGTAATACCATAATGATTTGAATGAATATGTGACCGTTAGTTGATTCGACTTGGATGTTCTCACAGTGCAACTTCAGTTGAATACAACAAGTTGTATCTACAGATCGTACTGTGAATACGGGCCTTTAGACATAGCGTTGGAAGAAGTCCTCTATAGTGATATTTATATGTTATTAATTATCTTAATATAGTTTTGATTTTATGTTAGTTTCATGAGAAATATTTAACAATGATAAAACTTTATTGTTAATTGACAGTTAAATCACCCATGTTTAGATCAATGTGTGGGTGTATGCATTTATATCCTTGAAGTCGTAACATTGAACTCCGTATTTTAACAGAAACGTATCGCAATTATCCAATACGATATTTCAGAACAAACTGCAATTATCAGTCATATATACTGCACTGAGGAAACCTCAAATTAGAAATATGATAGTCGATCAGCCCTGGGGACGAGGTTGCTATAACAATAGTAATGGGTATTATATAGCGCTATTTCCATGTACAAGTTGCATGATCAAAGCACATAAATAAAAGGTAAAATAATCATAAGTAATAACGGTTTCCTGAAAGAAAATATATAAAATATATATGAGCAATAGTATGAATTATAGCATGTGAATAATGAAAGATTAGTAAGTTAGGTGTTAATAAAATCTATAAACATATCGTGAAATAAAGTTTATAAATAGAAGCTTGAATATAGTTTAAAGTTTGTATCTGCATAGTACATTTGCAATTCATCAGGTTAACGCCAAGGAAACATTGAGACAGTTATTAAGGTCTGTTCTGATTTCAAAATGAGGTTCTTAGAATAAAAGTAGTGTAAATACTCTCATGCAACGTTCGTCATACCTTAGTTCAATGAAAGGTATCATTCTTAAATATATTTATATGTTAACGATACATCTCTTAATGGAAAACGCACTGCTGTTTGTTACACAAGCCATTTCTGTTTGGGCAGCATCCATGGTGACGTTTCATGTTAATCGACATGTCTCATATTGCCCAATTATTATTTATTACTTCATACTGAGATATTTGGTTATGCTTTATTAATCACACAGTATTGACGCTATGAGGATATTGAGTTTGATTTATACTTTGTTACATGAAATATTTATGTTCTGTTTGTGAGCTTACTGCCGGCTGAATTGCAGTATGTAATCAAGATAACAAATTCTAACGAAATCGAAGCAATCTGAGACATAATTTTAGAAACAAAATCTAGTTTACATGTGTGGCCTAATTTATTTATAATTAAACTTAACAGTTTAGCTAAAGGGAACAAAGCGTGTAGTCTCTCAAAGCCACATAAAAGGAATGCAATAAGTTTAATTTCAATATGCATTAATTGACTGAGATATATTATAAACATGTTGAAATGAATATGTGAATATAAGATAACATGACGAAATTAAATGACCTCTCACAAAAATAATTTGTTATCGGAAAAAAATGTCATGCAAGTTGAAAATGAACATACCTTTTATTTATTCTTAAATGGTGTGGTTCTTTCAATGAAGTATATATTTAAAACGCTTGATATACACCTGAAAAAGATCACATCTCAATGAGAAAACTTGATAAGTATCGAGACAGTGATGTTGTTAAACTATATAATTAAGTCCGAGGATTTTTTGTTATGAAATTGCTTAAACTCGAGTAATATTGACAATGCCCGGATGACCGTGATCGTTGAGCCCGACTATCAAATATCAAATCACGACATGTTATTGGCTGACAAAAAACATTGAAGATAAAGTGATGAGTGACGAGCCTGTTCGTTACGAGTTAAAGGCTGAGAAGACAATCGGGGTTTATAGACTAGGACAGATTATGGATAAGATGAAAGCAAGAGGTATTTTTTAGAAGGATTTGGTATCCAGTCTATCTTACCTATTTAAAGGATGCTGATTACGAAAAAATAGGATACCAAGCTGAAAAAAGTGTTTTTGACCCCCAAAATATGTCTGAGAAAGTCAAATTTTAAGAAATTATCATTAGATATACAGAGGCATTTTATGATATAGCATTCACACCTAATATACCATCTGAGGCAACTATGGCGGCCATTTTGTTTTTCAATTCTGAAGATGAAAACAATTTCATTCAGCGTATATCTAATTTATTTGTGATAAACATTTAAAAGATGTCTGAGAAAGTCAAATTTTTAAAAATTATCACTAAATATACAGGCGCATTTTATGAAATAACATTCATACTTAATACTATGTGAGGCGACTATTGCGGCCATTTTGTTTTTCAAATTTGAGGGTTATATATATTTTTTCTAACTTGGTTTCGAACCTGATCATGATCAGTACCGTTTGAATACCTATAAAAACACTTTTACTACTTTTTAACGTGTAGAGATTCAGTAATAAACGAAAACAATGTGATCAGCTGCCATTTTTTTTGAAATTTTGGCGGCCATTTTGTTTTTCAATTTTGGGGGTCAAAAACACTTTTTTCAGCTTGGTATCCTATTTTTTCGTAATCAGCACCCTTTAAATAGGTCAGATAGACTGGATACCAAATCCTTCTAAAAAATGCCTCTTGCTCTTTTATTTGAGTCCTTTTTCAGAATTGGGCCTAGGCTATTAGGGGAAGGATTATTGAGAAAAAAAACAATACATAAATGGAGCAGGATAAACATCTAATATGATAAAATTCAAATGTTAAAAACGTTCTTTCATGACTGTCAATAACGCAAATCGAATAACATCCTTGTATACCAGGTATATTGAACAAAACAGAAGTCATTTTTCTGGCTATCTAAATGGCTAGAGTAGAGACATACAAGTCTCTAATCTATCCGTTCAATTTAACGGTTCAGAGCCTAGAGATTCCTCGACTCCGCCGGTGATGGGTAATAATAATAATAAACTATTTTGTCTGTCTGTATGGTATCAGGGCTCCGTTCCATAACAGCGAGCGCTTAAATTGCTCATTGATCGCTCAATGTAGCGCTCAAGTAGCGCTCAAGTAGCGCGCATTCTCTCTTGAACAACACAGTGCAAATTCCTCGAAGTTTGCTCGCCTTGCTATGAGCGCTACATTGAGCAATCGCGTTCAAGAGAGGTTCAGAAGTAATCGCTAATTGAGCGATTACTTTGAAACCTCTCTTGAACACGGCCAAGGCATGGCATATATGTTTGACCGATGATACACTAGCTTGGAACACCAATAACATGCTTCATATTTCCTTCAGTCTCCTTCGAACAAGTGATTGAAGGGTGAGATTGTGTATGAGAATGATTAAATGGATTTGCGGATTGATTGAAGAAGGATTAAACATATCGAGTGAGAAAGGAAGGAGGACAGAAAGTACACCAATCTTCAAAAGTTTAGACTCAAATTGTTTAATAATTTGTTGAAGAATGTGTAGTTAAACGTGTCAGTAAATAAACTTCCATATGTTGAGTTAATTGTTCCCATTGGATTTCCAACTCTCAGATAATTGAATTAGCAAGAAAAATCGATAACTTTCTATCAGGTATGGCAATTTCATAACTGTCAATATGCAATGATGTTTTGCAAACCTTCAATCAAAACGAAAGGGTTGGGATACATGTTCATTTAAAGACGTTGTTTCACAGACAATACTTGATGCATATGCAAGATGTCCAAAAAGGAACTGCATATACAGATGGCGATCGTAAAGTTCCGAACATTCTGACCGATATCGCCCAGAGTTGTTGCTGATCCCTGTATTTTCTTAAAATTTGAAGACAAGTTATATGGAAGGAACAACTTCTTTATTGCAACAGATGCGATTCTTCCGTGCAAATACTAGCACCGTGCCCCGGCGAGTGGTAAGAAGAAGAGAAGTATACAAAACGAGAGAGATAAAGTAGAGAGGAATAAATATACTAGAAGAGAGTGGGAGAAGGGATAAACTTGCGGACATATGTACACTTTGACCCGAGCTGAGATGTGGTTCTCTGCTTTTCACGTACATAACCGTTTAAGAGATAATTGACGTTGGTTGTACAAACAATATATATTGTCTTCGCTATGTAAAGGTTAATATTCAAGTAACTCTCAATTCCTTTAATATTTTTAAGGAATTGAGAGTAAGGAGGACATTAGCCTACTTACATTACACTCAAAGAATTGTTTACTCAACAAATTGACAACAAGTTGGATAAAATGAAATGTCCAGCCAAAGGCTTAATATATTGTGCAACTGCCCATTACAGAAAAAAAATCGATCAAAAGGCAATAGGATGTAATTTAATCGTGCTTAATGTAAAATACTATTGTATTTAGGTAATAAAAGAACATTTTATTACATTCTAAAGATGATGATTATTTGAATGAAATAAAAAAAAACACAAACTTCATTTGAAAACTTATATCACGTTTGCCCCTATTTTCGTTCAGGCATTGTCCACATATTCCTGCCATCCGATATTGTATGTAATGACTTTGTAGTGATGATGGGTCGATCGCCATGGGAACGATATAGTCACTACACATTTTGCTAGTCATGGTCCAGTGACCATCTGTAGGGTGGGTTCACATTATCCACTGGCCTGCATTCCAGACACTTTCCAGACTCTACTGTCATAAATGACTTCAGGTATAGGGGTCACAAGCAATACAATAGTCAAGCAGTCAATGACTTCTGGATATTTCGTTGAGTTTTTAATTTCACTTTCAGATAACTGGATTTGTAATGGTTTTTAAATATCAGATAGGAAAGGCTGCTTACTTTCAATACAATGTACTTATTGACTAAATTGTAGTCTACACTGAGTAGGTCAGTTTGTGTTAGAAATACAATCTTTCATAGCATTGCCCTCCACATTCGACTGAACGTGAATACATAGAGAAATCGGATACCAGTCACTGATTCAAGTCATGTACTCCGTTCAGTCCACTGGCACGTTTGATACTCTCTTTGCCTGTAGCCTACATTTTGGACACTGAACCAAAACTTACATACAGGTGATTCGTGACCCCATTAACGTTGTTACCAGGCTCCAACAGTGGGTCGCCAATAACAACAAACACAATCAGCACAATCAGTTCCACACAACATTTCAAGCACAGCTAATAATTATGGATTATAAAAGCAGCTGTAATGCCGTTCAAGGTTGCGAGTACTATCTCTCAAGTCGAGTGTGGGAGTCGACGTGTCGATCGTAAACCGGAGGTTACTTATATATAACGTACACAATAGCGGAAATAACTACACGCTGGTACCAGGAAAGGCCACTGTATCGGGGTCGTGAAACACTGTCTACAGGGGGAATAGTGCTTACATTTATCACCACTGATATATGTGCTCCCTGCACTTCGACTGCCATAAAATGTTTTATTTAGGTGCAGACGTTAAACTCATCCAATATATTTGCAAAACCAACTTTTGTGTAACAGGTATATTCCGTTTTTGCTGCTGCAAGAATGTTTTTTATCACTTTATTTCTTTTTCTTGGGAACAGCAGATTTTCATTTCAAAGATCAACAACTTGGATATTTCAATATATATATATATTTATCTGTCAAGTATGCTCATTACATTATAAATTGTGGCAAGATTACCCAAATGTTGCAATGAATGATATTTGCACTAAATTAATACATTCTTTCTGCTGTCTTGAATCTAAGACAAATAAATTTATTATTGTGTCTTCGTTTAATTTTAACAGTTGTCTTTTTGGCTTTCATTACAGACAAGTCAGTCTTGCCACAATCTTTTGACAAATTTGCATTCATATCATAAATGAAAAAATAAAAATATAATAAAGGAAAAATTGATCTTATAATACATGAAAAATTGATCATATAATAAATGAAAAAATGACTATATAATAAATGAAAAATTGATCATATAATAAATGAAAAATTTATCATATAATAAATGAAAAATTGATCATGTAATACATGAAATACTGAACATATAATAAATGAAAAATGGCCACGTATATGTTGCTGTATTACGATGTAATGTACAAATATAATGCAGAATGGCCTATATCAGTTATAAAAATGTCATTTCGATTTTGATTGTCTGTGAGTAGGGGGTTTGCAAATCTTACTTTGAGTCCAATAGTACTTCTACATACCTTTTGTAGAACACGTATGGGAAAGCTGCACATTCTCGTCACATTAACAGACCAGTAAATGGTAAATTGTAAAATTACAACCATTGGCACTGTAGCTCATCAGGTATAGATTCATTATCTTTAAGGTAGTGGCATATCTGGTGTTGTGGGAGTTCGTCTTTAAAATACTTGTCCACGTCGACAAGACACACAAGGGACACTGAAGTAGAGTTACACACACTGAAGTAGAGTTACACACACTGAAGTAGAGTTACACACACTGAAGTAGAGTTACACACGCTCAAAGAGAGTTACGACGAAGAGTTGCAAGCACTGAAGAATTACACACACTGATGAAAAGTTATTAACACAGAAGACGAGTTACGACTTAAGAAAAGTTACAAATACTGAAGAAAAGTATTAAACATCGAAGAAAAGTCACAAACATCGAAAAGAGCTGCGCACACTGAAGAAGAATTATTGCGATCACTGGAGAGATGGTCTCGAGATGCCGGTCTCTTTGTTATAGTGAGAAACTTGCACATACACAGTTTCTCAGGAATGTCTTCTTATGGGAGCCCGGAGAGGAAATGACGATTGAGATGAAGGTTGCTGTCGATGATGTTTTATTCTTTATGTCAGTCCAACTGCTACCTGCCAGGTAAGATCACACGCTGACATGGCGATGATCGTATGGTTTGAGTCGGCCATGGTCAGGTGGTGTGACTTACCGAGACAGGAGCAGGTGGCCTCGATGATGAACGTACAGTTCGATGTCGTATGGAATGTGTTTTAATTGGAGTCTAACAGTACATATATATATATATATATATATATAGCAAGTAGGTACTATGGTTGTCACGTAATTAAACATAAAGTAGAGTGTTTGGTAACTACTTAGAAACCATTATACAATAATTACATGTAGCTACCGCCACCAAGGATTAACACTGATATGTTAAGTAGCTTAATAACATAATGGTTACCTAAAGCATACATGTCTTCTGAACATAGACAATATATATCAAAACGAATGAATTTAAAATGTAAGAGTTATAGACATTATGGAACAAATAATCAGCTATGACAATTAAACAAAATAATAAGCTATGACATCTTCATGCAACGTCAGATGGTGGCCGGACGAGTCACGTGACCTAGTCGTTGAACTGCTGTTACTTGTAATGATTTCATTAATAGCCTCATTAATCTATACTTATATACTATACTTATCTATGGACGTATAAAGATTAATTAAATATTAATCAAATGTTATGATTAAATTGAAATATGATGATAAACTTATTTCCTGACATTATGATAGTAAACATTTATCAAGTGTTATTAAATATTTATTTATGATTTTATTGAAACACAAAAACTGTCACGTGACCTACTCACTGAACTGCTGTTTCATGTAATAATAGAAATTAATGATAGAACCTCGTCGAAAATTCGATGACTTTTATCATTATTTCATGCATTCGAATGGAATGAACATACACAAATCCGATAACTCTCACTTTTAACATTGTGTTTAACATTACTGGGCCGTTCTTCGTAGCAGGTTTATTGATAGATGTTCTCCTCATAGGTAAAACAATATTTAGAATAGTTTTATGCCATTGTTGATGTTCATAGATAGAAACATAATCAATTTCATTACGTATTTCAGGCCACATATATGGCCCATGGTACAATTGTATATGAATATGACCAATATTGTACTAGGACGATCTTAACCTGAATATTTTAAAGAGGTAAACAGATGTGAAACGAAGTATATTTACATCTTGTGTGTTTAATATTTGCTGCAATGTGTATCTGGTTCTACAATATTTTTGAATTGACAATGTAAACAGATCGAATCTTCATCAGATATATCATTGATGATCTTCTTGCGCTGATGATTGACTATATAGTCGTGAAGGGAAATTCGAAATGTACACATTGATCTTATTAAGTTTCTATTTTCAAGTTTATGGATATGAGTGTTATAATGGAATAGATTCTTATTATAAGGATAGTGTATCAAATAAGATGACGATTCAATATTTTGTTTCCAAGATTGCATATAATATCAACCAATCGCCTTTTAAACGAAGATACAAAAATAGTGGCGTCACCAACATCTTCAACAATCCATACATAGCTAAAACCACTTGTAATTATAAATAACATCTCACGAACGAACGAAGGTTTACGTGAGAAACCCAATTAATTTTACCATTTTCATCTTGTAACTTCATCATATCATATATATGTATTGGGATACGGGAAGTATTCATGCAAAGCTAGATAAGATAGATAGATAGATAGATAGATAGATAGATAGATAGATTAGTTCTTGAGATGTTACAACAAGGATATAATGTGAAAGGAAAATCGGATTGGTTTTTTTTATTCCGCAAATGTTCAACGATAAGTCATTGTCAAATCAAAGCAGAGGTGAGTGTATCTCTGCCCTGTGACCTTCAGATCCGACTGTCGACAGCCAACCTCCACAACAAGTCTTAACTCCCTCCAGTCTCCATCACTGGCTAATTTAAGGCTTGTTGCATTTCGTTAACTTGTCAATGCCAGCGTAGAATCGCGCTGCACCTAAACTTTTCAGTTGGCGCTGCTACGCTACTATAGAGAAGTGGACGAAATACAGCAAGGCTACAATTGGCCAGTGATGGAGACTGACGCGAGCTATGACCTGCGCAAAAGTTGGTCAGCAGCAACTAATGAGATGTTGAGAATATTGATGACTTAATTAGTGCTTCGAATGGAGTGTAAGAATGAACAATATAGAACACTGAAGTGGTCCACGCCCGTGTTTCATGAAGTGGTCGATAATTATCTTAGTATACTCACCCGTTGAATATATATATACATCTACATTGTGCTGTACCAAACCATCGACTGGTTCCATAACTTGAACACATCTTGAGCTGGAGTGATACAGGGATTTAGAGTATATCTAGTTCACTTATATCACGGTGGTGAGAAGGAAAGACTACGAAAACATCGTAAGAACAGGAAGATTTTCTGGATAACAACTTCTTTAATGTGAAAATACACGACGTTTCGGAGTACATACTCACTCCTTCATCAGGTGGAATGTAAGGAAATAACAAAATATGGTACATTTATATAGCAAACAAAACAATGGTGAATTTCCTCACCGCTATGGTCTACACACTGGTGCACGGCAACAGATGTTGGGCAACACGTGGCGACAGGGCTAAAAGACACCATTCATCTTACACCGTGTACCCAGATGCACATTGATCGAGATTATGTGGCGTGGCTTATGAATAGTGTGGAATGACTGGCTGATGGATGGTGTGGTGGATTGCCAGGCATTAAGAGAAAATATCACAACTGCATGGGCATATCTAAGTGCAATATATTAACTTACGTAACTTCGCCCGCAAGGCATAACTTGTGTCAGTCTCTATCACTGGCTAATTATAGCCTTGCTGTATTTCGTCTCCAACATGTGCCAGAGATGGTGACCAAATGCAGCAAGGAGCAACTTAACTTGCAACTTTTAATTTGCGTGTTCTTTGGACATGGCCTATTCTGAACCAGTAATGGTTATTCCCGTACTCAAACATTTAATTCTGACGATGAAACCAATGTAGATGACGTCATGCTTAGCGCAATAATTAAAACGTTAAAACCAGGTGGTTGATTAAGCAGTGACAGAGAGTCCCTGGTTAAAGCATGGGTATATTGCGGTAAGACTATCAGGTCATTCGTGGCACCATTATTGTTAAAATTAAAATTGAATTTCTGTAAAAAAAAATTAATAATAATAATAATACGAGCTTACGTTCACAACAGTCTGATTAAAATCGACCCTGTTCCTGGGAAATGTAATATATGCAAAATAGTTCATATCGGGATACGAACTGGTTCTATAGATTCCTCGCCACGAGGTCGGTTTTGAGAGGAAACCTCCGAACGACATGAGTTCGTATCCCGATAAATGTACTATTTTTCAACTTTTATTCCTCTAAAAACCGACTGTCTATATATTTTAATCAGACTCACGTGCACAAATTAATATTATCAGACATTTCATGCTTGGTAACTGTCACTTAATAAATAAAATGTTTAGTTCATATCCATATAACATCTTCCGTTTCCAATTGTCAGTCAACTTATCTCCTTGAAGCCCTTTCTAAATGTTTCTAATTTACAAGGAGCAAATGTATTGAGACTGATTCAAGTCTAAAAGATGTATCCTTTCGAAGTTATTAGGAATTATTTGTCTTCGAATATCGGGTATATACATAGAGGATATCTATATTTCTTTGCAAGTACAATGTTTATCTCATCGAGTGAGGTATATAGATGTTACACGAGTGAACTATAACAACGATTGAACCATAAATCCACTGAGATAAGATGAATAATGTATCTCACAAGGAAACAACATATATCCTAATCATAATATAATTATGACTGTGTTTTACGTTGAAATTAATGTCAGATTATATTAGCACCCTTTGGAAGCTGGTACAAGATACTAAATGATGACATAGCATTGTTCGAAGGAGGGTTTGAGTGTTGTGAGTAGGTTTATCCAGCTCAGTACAGTGACGATAAAGGTTATCTTCACGGTAGCCGGATATAGGGTTTATTTCACGATATAACAGAGTATCTGAACCTATATTACATAATAAATGGTTGTGCGTGAGATATCTACTATCAGTAAGTATAAGACATTCATTCAAACAGTGAACCTTTACTCAAAATTTCAGGTGAATAAGTAGTGTGATGGAGGGCGATGAATAAGACAATAAACCTAATGAAATAAATATGACCATTATCGATTTCGGTTACTGTCGTCCATAATATGGAGTTCGAGCGTAACTAAATGACTCCTAAGAACTTAAAAATACTTAGTGAGAGACAGCCACATTCAACCAGAGAAGTCAGAAATAGTTCATATACTTGAGGGACGTGTGGGTGATCCAAAGGTAATACAAACTTCCCCCGTAAGTCATAGCTCGAACTAACTTGAAATATTTCATTCTTGGGTGATCAAACCTCAGATGATACATTTGTATAGGATTCTAACACTGAGTGTATCAAATTCATGTAGAAATCCCCAAATCAACCAAGGCCGGATTCATCCATCAGACCATTTAGTTGGGAATACGATGTTGAGGGTTTAACTGATTAATAACGCCATTCGTATATAGTTAATCAAATCACATACACAGCAAATCTACTTTACCATTCGTAGTAAAAATGCTATCTAGTCTAGCTAAAAAGGCATATTGACTGCATGTATTTGACACTTGATGTGCAGAGGTTGTAGTCATATGGCCGTTTTCAGGTCACTATACAAATACAAAACATACACAGATTTACATAGCGCTTTCTATCTATAATATTATGTAATCTCTCAAAAGCGCTGTCTGAGTCCCATTATACATATGCAAAGGTGAATAAGCATGTATGTGTTTAGCCATAAAGCTTGACAACTAGATCTACTTCAGATAGAAGCCTTGATGGTAGACTGTTCCAGGGGATGGGTCTCGTGTTGGAGAATGATCAGTCACCATAGGATTTTGTCACGATTCACTTTTAATATTTATATAATATAAATCGTGTGCAGTTAATCACAGGAGCAAACGAGACTCTGAGTAGATGCTTACTTCTGTCAACTTTCTCTTCAACTGGAAGTCCTAGATATTCACCCAACGTTGTATAACACTTCTTGTATTCTTGTGTATCAAGTATAGGTTGGCGAAAAATGAAAACATCCGGCATTTGACAGTTTAAAATAAATCTGATTTAAGAGAACCAACAAAGTGCCATATAGATAAAACCTTCGTGACATTTCCAAAAAAAATGACGAGGATTTTGTTGTGTGAACTATTCTATAATGACTTACTTGCAGGCATGTTGTTCGAAGTGTGTGTCATAAATAAATGGGTTAGTAGATGTTGTGCAACATACAATAAATCTATTGACACAGGTATCAGGTATTGTTCCGTAATCTTGCGCTATGTACAAGAGCTAATCTGTAGATCATACGAGTCCTAACCTGAGTTATAAATACCCACACGGGGTGCACGCCATGTTAGTATTCGAGGATAGCTATAGGGGGTGTAGAGATAGTCAATGTAACACCTTCACTGTACAGTGGAGATAAATAGTTTATTCACCTACTGTCAAGCAAATGAATGCTCGTATGTATACCAGTGTCGTCAGTGTTCGTATGTAAAACGCTTGTTAACATAAAGTCTAGATTTCACAGTAAGCAAAGTTAGAATATAAATAAAAGGTCTCCGATTCACGTTTGTTTCATGATATATCAACATGTATATTGTCTTGCTGGCAGAAGCATAGATCTGTATTATGGCAATATAATCAAAACGTTTCATTCAGACTCGTTTTATCTATCGACAGACAGATGTTTCTTGACAGTCGAACATCCTAACTACTGGTTTAACGGTACTTCTAAATAATACTTGAAACGATGACATTATTTCACCGTCACGCAACGACACTACCAGTCGGGTACTGCAAATTTAAGGAAGAACGGATAAGGAGGCTTAAATGACAGGAGTCGTCGCTACGTTCAGTTCAAATACTCGGATACTCTACAAGCATGATTTGGTTTATTTTAACTGATATGATATCGACAATCTACACTGGTCCGCATTCACGAAGGAGATAACGGATCCGGGACAGATGGACGACCAGACTGGGGTCGGACATATCTGTGTCTATCCCACTCTCTTCGTGAACTCGTCTGAATATAAATATAACGCTTTTCGGATTTATTCATTACTTGATTCAAGTACTAAATACAAAAATATTGAGACAAATGTATGTATTTCCTTAATCCAAACTGGGGCCTTTGGGCATTTCCTTGTATTCACCATTGAAATCATACGAGATAAAACTGTAGTAGACAGTTTGACTTATTCAACTGCATAAAATACACGTCACAAAGAGTGAGGTCAGGTCGGAAACACGATAATTTGAATTGAAAGACTCATTTAACGTGCATTGTAATCGCAACAGTGATATGAATTATGTAATCTTTTCACTGAAGTTAACATGTAAACTTGTTAAATGACAAATGCGAATATCAATGGGGTTTTTTTATCACATAATTCGTATTAAACGCAAATGAAGAAATATGAATCATTCTGAATGTATTACATATTTGTATACAGTATGCATGAATCTACTTTGGAGATTGTATTTCATATGCATACTCGTACTAGAGCCAACGTCAGAAAACCATATTTTGACATTAAAAATATGACAATGTGAACAAGATGTACGCCTTGCTGTTCTAAATTACACTTGCAGCGTCATCCAACTGTTCTCGTTTACATCATTTTCAGTAATGAACAGATTTTAAAACTATAAATTTCATTGATTTTTTCAAATTTGAAATATGTTGAATAAGAAATACTTTTAGTGTAATTTATGTCCGCGTTAGTCCGTTTACGTATCCATTCCCTAAACAATAATCGGGCCTTACTTCCAATGATGTTTAGGAATAGATTTAATTTAACCTGTACTTAAATCACATTGACAAATGACTTCACTAAATGTGTTTACATTTGTCTCATATGTAATTATCCAAAACAAATACGAAATAAACGCGAAAAAGCATTCAATTTATGTGCCTACAAGTTCGTGAGTAGGACGTTACTGACTGACACACTGACCTATATTCACACACCCGGCTTACCGTGTACCACAATCTCACGGTACAGATTGGGGTTGAAAATCCTTTCAGTCGGGGTACACCGGTTTGTGCAATAAGGACAGGGGTGTAACGTAAAGCAAATTGATAATTCATTGTTTTAAAGGGGAGGCAAGTCATCGGACTGTGGTGGTTTGTTGGTCAGTCAAACGTATGTAAGATGACCTCGGGAGTACAGATTGTTTAACCCCTGGAATTAGTCATTGATGCACCTATTTCGCTTGACGATAAGGGTTGTCATGAAAAAGTTGGTTCAATAACCGAGTGATTTCACTGTTATTATAAAAGTTGACAACAGAATGACAAGAATGTATAGTTGTCATCTCCTCATTGGATGACTACTTGATGACTACGACGTTTCGGTTCAGAAGTTTCCAAGTGGAACGTCAGTAATTCAATAAGGACGTTTACTTTCCATGAAGTCAAGACGTGTATCTGTGTTCAACCAGGTGTGGAATAGTGGGATCAACTGGAGGATCACTGTTCTGGGATGAATGGCAGACCAGTTAGTCCATCGTGATGCACCTTGAACTTGGAGTGAACTCGCCTCTGTGTCATCCTCCTGGATACAGTCTTCATATACCCTTAACCTACTCAAATTACCTTATAAACTGGTGTTGCCCTCACAAATGTCATAAATATATAGAAAGTAAATTGAGCCCATTCCTGTGTGGTCATGAAGATAATGGGCACCTGGTGGAGTACCCCACCCTCCGAAAAGCCTGCTTTTCTCGTGTTTTCCACTACTACATGCCTGTCCTTAGAAGACAGGGCCACATAAATTTATGCCAAGATTGAATATTTAACAGAGATCAGTAACTTGTTCAAGTTATTTCACTAGAGAAGTATCTTGTCTGTATACCGCTAGAAAACCTCTTATGAGAAATGAATACACAATGCAGTTTATATTTTCAAAAAGGCTGTTTATTTCAAAATGACATGGTTTCAATCAGAAAAGAAACAATGTTAACTGGTTTTAAAAGATATACACCGAAAGCGTTCGAAACAGTTATATGTTGCTTGTTACACACCGAGTACACCTCATGTTAATACACAATACAGATGTGACGTCATCTTGAACGCGTCACGTGAAATTATATACCTCACAGCAACTGATTGGTGTGTGATTCAACTGCACGTTTTATATTGTTGACACAGCACCGGGAAATAAAAGATGTAAATTGGCTTTCAGGTAAAATAAGTAACAATCATAAAAAAAAAACAAGGGACATTTGTGACATAAATAAGACTTCCTTTTACACTTGTTCATTTCCGCGTAAATATAAAAATATCTTTCAAAGCGAACTTAAAGGCAAGCACACTAAACTAATGAAAGAAACAGGGCCAGTCCAATGATCACGTCGAGTGGGACGCGACGATCGATTGCATTATGTGGCGATGGGTATAAATAAGTAATACACCTCTACGCCAGATACGACTGGGGCTAGATGATAGGGAATTTATACATGCTCTTGACTCGTGGACTTCATATGCAGATATACACAACAAGCTTTCACTAACACTTCATTCATGAATCTAAAGGCGTTTCCCTCGACCAAACACCAATACTGATTGCATCCATATATGAGAAGGTAACTCATAACTCTTAACAGGCCGGGTATGGTTTTGGCTCAAAAGAATATAAAAACAGGTAGACGTATCATAAAATATACATGTGTCAGTTAGCAGCATATCTCACAGTTACACACGATGATAGACATAAGGACATTGAACAGGCGTGTATTACTCGGAACCTGACACTACACACAAGCACCTGCACTAGAATTCAAGTCTAGAAGTCAAAGAACTGCTTTTACTACGGTGCCATCCCTCCCTCCCTCTCCCTGACTGCCTGCTTTGCTGACTGAATGACTGGCGTGATAGGATCGATATTTCAAGCTCGTCAGTCCATTCTTAGTGTTAGCTAACCCGTCGCCTCTCGGTAAAGTGGGAATACCTCGGTCTAGCCCACATTCGCATCGATCAGTCACACATGGTCACCGCGATGGTCATACAATGCAGGTATTTCATGGGCGAATTACCTACACCGCAAGCTGATCACGAGGCGTTACATAAAGAACAGATTATCATTTAATATTACAGCATTGAACGATAGATGTTACTTACAATTGGGTAATTAACATTACATTTAGACCCTAGTATATAATATCATGCCGACAAGTCATTTAATGTTTAATATGAAAGGGAAGCTAAGCATGACATAGACCTGGCACATTTACTTCTTTGTGTACATACTGTTTATTCTAAATTCACCTGGTGTTTGATTAACCATGAAATATGTATGCATAAGATCACTAATATTTTACATCCTTAGTCGTGTATCATGTATAACATAATGTAGGTAGTCCATGCATAAGATAACTAATATTTTACATCCTTAGCCGTGTATCATGTATAACATAATGTAGGTAGTCCATATCAAACCACCTAGTAGCCTTATCTGGAAGATAACGACAAGACGTACGATACTCGCGATGGTACTGGGCTAAAAGTGTTTACATATCCATTACTCAGTCACTCGAAACTTTTCGTCCATCTTTCTGACGCAGGATTTCACCGGTCAGGTCAAGGGTCAGTTGAGGTCACATGATCTTCAGCAGCAGGGATCCCCGAACTTGAAATTGCTGTGACATCACGTCTAGTGCAGTTGAAGCTGTATATTATGAACTGTCCTGAGAGAGTCGGTGCATTTCTTAGAAACATGACACGTACACAATGAAACAGACGCCATCTGACACTCACACGCTCTTTTTGCTCCTCATAGCCTGTTTGTCAATGTATGCATTGTAAAAGAAATGGGCAAACAAAACAAAGTAACTGAAATACATCATTGACGAGTACCTCAAATTTTCGAAAGTCTGCTGACAGTACTGGCCATCTAGTTTTACCTGGTAAATCCAAATGTTGATGAAACAGCCCATGATCATCTGCATTAACTGGAGGGCAGTTATCACCATGCTTATACCCTTTGGTATGCTGAAGCGCATGGCTCTGAGGGCGTAGTAAGAGTACATGACTGAGTGGACGATGTAGTTCATGACCATGAACCAGCGTCCAGGAGCTGTGTGGTCGGTGTAGCTGTACCAGACGTAGATGAGGACGGTGACGTGATGGTACCAGTGAAGGAAAAGCAGCTGCTGCTTACGCAGAACTATAAACATCGTATCCCCCAGTTCGTACACTTTAGACACGGTGAACAAGAATGACCAAAACGCTGTCACACCTTTGAAATAGGTGGGTACACATACCGAATGTTGAAATCCGTGATTTTTCATAGCGGAGACGAGTTCCGGGAGGGTCCTAATTGCCCCAGCGATGCTAAATATTGCTAATGTCCCACTCCATATGGCTAAGATGGGTCGTAGTTTAAAACCTTCACGTTGTTTCATATACCATTGACCGCCAATTATCAAAAACACATAGACAGCCGAGTACGTGAAACTGTCAGTCCATCGCTCGATCATCCACTTCCAAAAAACGTGCTCGTTCCATCTTCTTTCGAAGTCGAACACATACGAGTAGTTATGCTCTCCAGCCTCTATCATGGTTCCGTCTTCCTTCCACGACTTTCTAATTGTCAACACACCCGTCACAGTTTCACCGGACCACCTTTTATACGACCGAGCGTCGATCACGCTTACAATAGAACAAGCATGTACTATACCGGCGAAGTCGGTATGGTGATGAGAACAACGCCGAATATGATTGGACAAGACGATGAACTGAGAAAAATTAGCCAATCGAAGCCAGCGATACAAGAGTACGAGGATGTGTGAATGATATTAACCAAGCGGGATATATATACGGCACAACTAGTTTTAATTAAACGGGTAACAGTTAATTGCTGTTGACGAACAACAGTGTTTGGAAATATCTTTGTGTTCTTGTTACTTTTCTCTATAAACCAATCATACTTTCAATATTTTCTATGTCAACTTATTTTTCTTAACGTGTTTATGTTATTATAAAACCAAGCATATATTTCCTTTTAATTTGATTTTATCATAATCAAATCTTCCTCCGACTTAATTAGAGTGTTTGTCATCACGCATTCTAGTAATTACACAGTAACCATATTTCATTTTACTATCGATATTAAAACATCCTAATTAAATTCGTACTGTTGTTAGTTTGCAACAACCTTCTTTTTTATAATAACAAAAATAATAATAATATTTATTTGATATCAAAATTAATAAAATGGTGATTTTATATCAGCAAGTTTAAAAAATTGTTACCATATTATGACAATGCTTGTATACATTATCACTATTTTGAGGTAAGAGCGTGTATGTTTAATATCAATTTATTTGTTCAATAAATTATTAATATCAATTTTGTCCCAATTTGTTTATGAAACAAATATGTGGTTAAAATGTGTCCCAATTTGTTTATGAAACGAATATGTGGTTATTATTACTCGTGTGTTTTATATTGAAATGAGGTGATTTCACCGGTTTACTTACAGTCTTCGAGAGATTACTAAAGCTATGTGGGGAGAGAGTCCCCCGTGTGTTTCTCCGCTGTGTTATGTTATAATAAGAGCGCAAAATGACAATAAACATATGCATATAACCAGTATGTGATGAAACTGGTTGCGAGTATTTCTCAATTTAAATTTGACACAGGCACATTAAAAAGTGGTGAGCTGGTGCCTTTGAAATTGTACGAATTTTCAGAAATTCGTGTTATTTTGTATTTTTAGGATACAAGTTAAACTTAAACTGGTTGAAGAAAGCTTAATGAACGTTAGCGTACGTATGAAGCACTGTACGTGTTAACTGGGTCCCTTTTCAGAAATTGTATCATGTTTATGATGCAACCTCGTTTCGATTTTCCTTTTACAAGTTGGAACTATGATTATTTAATGCTTGTCTTCATGTATGCAACTACATTAAACAATATACTGGTTGAGTATTGTGTTATATTTTATTGTGCGTAATAATATTAATGCAGAAACGGGAATAGACCTCTGAATTTCGTTTCCACAATAATACTGTATCTTTAAGTCAGAGGACACGCACACAAAAATACACACATAAAGCAGTTTTAAAAAATGAATTTCCTCGAATAGAACCTCAGGTATTCGTTCAGCACCCCTCAACCCCTGGGTTCTATTTCGTTCATCGCCCCCTCAACCCCTGGGTTCTATTTCGTACAGCACCCCCTCAACCCCTGAGGTCTATTTCCCCCACTTCCCAACTTCTTAACGCAAGGCATAACTCTTGCCAGTTTCAATCACTGGCTGATTTAAGCCTTGGATCGTTGCACCTGAAATGAATAGTGGACTCTGATTTCCTAGCACGAAAACCTTAAGAAAATGCGACAAAGCTTAACTTAGTCACTAAGGGAGAATTGCAAGAATTATGCCTTGCGTTGAGAAGTTGCAGCACCCCATGACCCCCGGGTTGTATTCGAGGCCCGGGTTATATTCGAGACTTGGGTTGTATTCGAGAAAATACGGTATATGGAAGTAGCATGGTCATCAGCACGTGCAGAGGCCGTTTAAATACACTGATTTTATAAGAAAACAAAAACAAAAAAAGAAAACTTACCATGTGAAAAGCTTTAAGTGACGGGAGACATACCGGTATCTCTAAAAATGAAAACTCCAGATATAAATAATTGTGTTTCAAACTTTCTTTAATAAATACTCTTTAGAATTGGATTAGATCAAATAACATTTAACATATCTGTAGACGTTTTCTGATTTTGAGTCATGTAACATCTGCTTGATTCTCCCATGATTATTCAGTTACATGTATAAATTTTAATTAAAATGTAATTCTAATACAATTCCGTAGATATAAAGCATATATATATGAGGCTAGCCATTAGTGTTGTGTTAAATAAAACCCTTTAATAACAAAAAGCTGGGCTATTTTGCCGTTATCGATTTGGAATTATATCGTCTTTATAGTGTACATACATTGGGAATGGTGTATTATTAACTTTAAATATGCTGATCTCCTAAATTGAAATTGCCATGGTAATTAGGAATTAATTCTTATGTGACTATTGTGTTTGATGAATTTATATGCGACCTTTACATAGACTGTATCATTCCTAAGCAGAATAACTGTGGGTTTTTTTTTATATTATGTTCATCCTCCTTTTTAATTATTCTTGTCGAATTGTTAAATATTTTATTTATATTTTTATCGGCAACTTAACTTGCATGCTTACAGTGTAAATTTCACTCTTCCATCTGGTTTTTGCTTGTTATTCTGTGGACCAAAGGCATTTTACTGAAATGATAAAACGAATTGTTAAATATGTTTCTGTTGTTTGTCTGAAAATTCATTTTATAAGCATTTTATTGATGTTGTCCATTTTTCAATGTTGAATATCTTTTGTATGAATCAAAAAGCTTATATGGGTTAACGTTTGCCCTACACGGAAAATATTTCGAAAAACCGACAGAATGAACCGTCGGCAGTACATACATAAATAGTTTTAGGAAAGTAGCTTTTACGTAAACAATGAATTCAAAATGGCGGCGCCCATACAGGTGTCTGCTAAAAGGATGAGAAGTTTGAGTTTGTTACTTATTTTTGGTCAGTTGAAGGAATTTGCATTTTCGATTATATGACTGGATAGTGTCACCATGTTAACATGAGTTTCATATCAAGAAAATGATTTAAGAGTTCACGATTTGCCAAATACCTGTTATTATTTCGTTTCATGTTACCTATTTTCGTGGTCTGCTGTCTACAGTATAGTGGTCTAAATCAAATGGTATACACAAGAATTTGAACGTCCTGCAATTACGAAATTACTCGAGGGTTTACTTCATCAACTTGCTATTAATCATGTCTCAGATTATTTGTATATATAGACTTTTAACTTGATACTATTAAGAAAACAAGATTATCTTTAATATTTTTGAACTTGTCAGCTGCTTGTAGGGGAAGCATAGCACGGTGGTTAGCGTGTTGGGCTTCGGATCAAGAGGTCCAGAGTGTTGGTGACTTTCAGTTTGACTGCTGTAGAGAACTTTTCTATGTGCATTACGGTTTGGGTGCAATGCTACATTGAATTTCAGTGCGGTACCACCAATGGCTTGATGGTTTCAGTCGAAGCTTGCAGGTTTCACCGTGATGCATAGCCAAATGACAGAAATTTTGGTAGCGCTCTTGAACACATAATAGTTTTTATTGTAGATAGCACTTGATCTCGCACAAGCGATATCTACTGTGGGAACCAGTTTTATTCAGAGCATTATTCAAAAGAATACAAATTTATATAAAAAGTTCCTTAGCTGCCACTATCACTTGTAATACAGCCAAAACAATATTTCTGCACATAAAGTGCATTTTTCACCTACGAATTAACCTTACAACATGATATACCTTTGATGTCATTAATATGTAATCAATCATATTATGTATACATATAGTTCAATTAAAAGGTATATTTTATATATATTGCAATATTATTATTGCACAATCTATACCGGTATATATACAGATATACCGGTCATGTTGCTTACTCCTAGTAGCTAGTGATGTAAAAGTATTACCATAATGTCATGTAGTTGATGATGTAACAACCGGCTCTATCAGGGTGTTTCTATTTGCAAGGCTATTCAGAATCATCCTCTGCTTGTGATCTACACATTTAAACAATATCTCCAAGAATATTATATCACTTGATCTCTTCCTTGGATGACAAACAAGAAATATTCTATTGATCTTACTGTTTGATGACAAAAAATTTCAAACAGAAACAAACTTTAGAGGATAATAATGTACCAACAATTTGTCATTTAGTTCCATATGATTATAAAAATATGGACCTGATCTAATTTATATTATACCCAAATGACGGTTTTGTTGTCTTTAAACAAAATGGATTTAGGTGTGAATAATATGAATTTTACTTTTTTCACAGGGTTGGTGTTCAGTTTGACTCTTGCGGAAGAACCCAATGAGGTAGAGGCAAAAAGCACAGAAACTCAAGATCAAAATGTTATGCTAGAAAGTGTGTTTGACTCTGTAGTCCGAAAGCCAAGAGATGTTTCAGAAGCCCACCCATCAAAGCAAAGGGAAGCAGAGACTAAGGGAAGTGAATCTGGGAGTGAAGCAGAATCCTCGGAGGACGAGGCGGAGAATAGTCATCTCTTCTCCTTAATGAGTATGCTCAAGTCACTCCTCACTCCGGTCATTGAGGAGTTTCAGGTCGGTAATGAGGAGACAGCAGAGAAGGTGGTGAGTCCCGAAGAGGGAACCACTACGGGAATGCCTAAGCTTGAGATTGTTCTCAACAAGACTCTCGTCGCTGAAACGCTCAATGAGACTGCAGAGGCTGTCAACGAGACGGCTGTGAATGAAACAGACTCATCAAAGAAGTTCAAGTTTCAGTGTGTCGGGAGAAACATTACCGAGAATATGACTCTTGAAGTGAGGCTTGTGAACAGTTCAACTTTGCTGGAGGTTTTAAGTTTTGATAAGAACAGGACTTCTGGGGACTGTGTTCTGGTGATGTTCTATGCCCCCTGGTGTCAGTTTTGTGCAAAGACAGCTCCTCAATACAATGCGTTAGCTCGAGCATTCCCTCAACTGGAGGTTCTGGCTGTCGATGCAGTCCACTTCAGCAAGTAAGATACTTAATCTTCTCCTACTGATACTGATTGATCCTGTACATGCAGCAGATCTGTATAATGATCTCAGCTTGATAGAACAGTGTTAGGACTTAACAGCAGGGTCTAATAAAACCCCATAATTGAGTGTTTGTGATTGCAAGATGTCTTGATATTGTCATACTTCAGCAATGACATATATAGGGATTATTACCCGAGGAAGTGTGTCATATGACTTTTACGAAACGAGTGTGAATTTCTGTATTGCCCAAGCGAGAGCGAGGGTTATACATAAATTTGCACCAGTTTCGGAAAAGTCATATGACACACTTTCGAGTGTAATAATTTCTTTATTATCCATTTTATTCCATAACTAGGAAACGGCCCACTTCTCTTGCGACGGAAAGCTACAGTGACGTCACAAACAATCAGTTTATGACGTCACAGACGACAAAATAAGGGAGGTCGCAGTGAAACAATGGTTGCTAGGCAAACGTGATACGTGGACATGTGCTTATATCAATAATATTAACTCGGTTATTTTCAACCATATGGGTAATAAACTTGGATGTGACCATTTGGCTAACTTATCATAGGGTCATTTATGAACAGTAGGACATCACTTGTAAGCAGGAAAACATTTATCACATGTGAACATGAATACAATAAACTTATGACTTTATTTCCACCATTTTATCTGTAATTTACAATGATGCTTCTTTCCCCAGCCTGAATGCAAGGTTCGGTACTGTGGCGGTCCCGAATGTAATGCTGTTTCACCAGTCAAGGTCTGCCGTCAGATTCAACCACACGGAGCGGGTGTTCTCTTCCTTCATACAGTTCATCAAGAATGTCACAGGTTCTCTCAAGGATTCCTTAATCTTGTCAAACAATACATATTTGGTGTCACAAAAAGTAATTTTGATGTCAGATCTAGATCTGGTTACCTTTGCCTTCCTAAAAAAATACCCAGATAGAACCCTCCTCTTAAGCCTCCATTCTTCAATAGCAAGCATTCAAAATACTCGTAGCAGATCTCTAGTAAGAGAAATGTTAACTCTTTCAGTGCTTGTGACCACCAAAACCTAGAGAATCTTCAACATTCTTGATATAACTGTTCAACATTAATACAACTAAATATTTTGAGAATAATGTATTTTTTGCTGAAATGCAACTTAACCAAGCATACCTCAAGCAGAAGATTGCAATATTATTGACCATATAAGCTGTGATAATAGCTTTATTTGTGAACTCATGCTAATTGTGTAACATTTCTTTCCCAGGTCTTGAGCCAAATGCAACAGTGAACGTGACAGATGTTGATTACCTCGGTCCGCTGTCTAGCGTCCCAACCAAGGATCCGGACTACCTGCTGTGGGTCTCCTGGGTGTTTGTCATCACCTGTAGTGGATACATGTTCGTCAACAGTCAGTACGGTCAACAGTCCATCAACAGAATACGTATTCTTTGGCAGGAGCATCAACACATAGAGTAATCAAGAGAAAGGAACATCACTACATTGGAGTAATCGACAACAATTCGTTACAGGAACATAACTGCATGGAGTAATCGACAACAGTAAACTGACTCGAAAATCACTTCATGGATTATCAACAACAGTCAGTTGACAGGAACATACTGCATGAAATAATCGACAACAGTCAGTTCACAGGAACATCATAGCATGGAGTTATCAACAACAGTTAGTTGATACGAACTTCACTGCATGGAGTAATCGACAACAGTCAGTTCACAGGAACATAAATGCATGAGATAATTGACAACAGTCAGTTGACAGGAACATCACTGCATGGAGTAATCGACAACAGTCAACTAACAGAAATATCACTACATGGAGTAATCGACAACAGTCAACTGACAGGAACATCACTATATGGAGTAATAGACAACAGTCAACTAACAGAAATATCACTGCATGGAGTAATAGAAAACATTCAGTTGACAGGAACATCACTGCATGGAGTAATCAACAACAGTCAACTGACAGGAACATCACTATATGGAGTAATAGACAACAGTCAACTAACAGAAATATCACTGCATGGAGTAATAGACAACATTCAGTTGACAGGAACATCATTGCATGGAGTAATCGACAACAGTCAACTAACAGAAATATCACTACATGGAGTAATCAACAACAGTCAACTGACAGGAACATCACTATATGGAGTAATAGACAACAGTCAACTAACAGAAATATCACTGCATGGAGTAATAGACAACAGTCAGTTGACAGGAACATCGCTGCATGGAGTAATCGACAACAGTCAACTAACAGAAGTATCACTGCATTGCGTAATTGACAACAGTCAGTTGACAGGAACATCATTACATGGAGTAATCGACAACAGTCAACTAACAGAAATATCACTGCATGGAGTAATCAACAACAGTCAACTAACAGAAATATCACTGCATGGAGTAATCGACAACAGTCAACTAACAGAAATATCACTGCATGGAGTAATCGACAACAGTCAACTGACAGGAACATCACTATATGGAGTAATCGACAAAAGATAGACCACAGGTTTAGATCAGGCTGATGCACAAAACCTGTGGAAGAATCCATTTAAGTTCAAATTATATTACCGTAACTGATGACACTTATTGAAGGTTTTTGTTGCTTCACTTGACTATAATATTGTCATACAAGTTTTTCTGAGTGAAAATTACTGAGGGCTTAGCTGTGTGAATGTTTGAGTGTTATGGTACAAGTACTGTGGAATTTATGGTCTTTTATTGCATTACATACAATTGCATGAGATGTGCATTTTATGATTTAGATGTATAAATTGGTTCAATTTGTTTGGAAGGGAATACATGTAGATGTTTTTATCATTCAAAACTGTGTTCCACAGGAGATAGCGCTTGTGTGAGAGACCCCTTTTGACAGTAGATTTTGCACAATGCCCTGCCACCGTCAACTACATGATACCATTCTTGGTAAGCATCAGATATTTGTAACTTTTTTCAACTCGTTTTGATATATTTGATATCAGAAGACAAAATTTAATTATACACAATCATGCCAAATTTGTTATGGATAAATGAGAATCCTTTTAATTAGTATATAGGTTATATCTATCAGAGGGGTATTGAGTGTAAAATTAGCTCAACTATTGATTGTTGGACCAAGATTTTTATCGAGGCGAAATGGTCGTGTGGTAAGCTGTTGGTACAATCAATGCTACTCTGATGGCGTGGGTTCGTATCCTGCATGGGACTTAGCCCAAAAAGTACAAGAATTTGTACTATTGAAGGTAGTGTTCTCTTTATTGTGTAAAACATTGCATTTTTGTGTATATTCAAGAAATGCATTAGTAAATTAATAGTTTCTTTTGTTATTATGAGACAAGTACAGTGGAATATGAAAATGTTTATATTCAGTCTTTCAGCTACTCTACATACCATTGTAAATATGTATTTTCACATGTAGTGATTGTCAATGATTCATATTAGAATGTTATTTATGGCATTTAGAAAACATTATTTTGTAACTGAGAAGAGAATGGACTGGTTGCAAATTGTTCAGAAATGATGTGTATAGGTGTACTGAGAAATCAGAATTATTTTACTGTGAAAGGATGTTTATTAATACAGTGTGTGATTTACTTTCTTAAGTCAAAAACAAAGATGTTTAATCAAGTATTTGGAGAGCATTTAGAAGTGACATAAGATCAGGAAGATGTTCCGGACAAAACTTCTTTGATGTGAAAACTTCTTCAATGTGTATTTTCACATTAAAGATGTTGTTACCCAGCAAATCTTCATGTTCTTAAAGATTTTTGAAATGCCAATGTACTGTGAAGAACTAAATGGTTTTGAAGTAAATATTAACTGTGTATGCTTCCTTGAATTATCTAATGAAGGAATGTTTGGTGTGTGGTCCTTATAACAAGGAAGTAGCATTTTGGTATTTCTTATGTTTATCTTATATAAGTTTTAATTCTTTTTAGAAAAGAGTTACCAAGAAATTAAGTATTCGTAGAGTATTCTAATCAGAAATTATATCAAAATCATTTGTTAATGATAAACTGTAGTAGGAAGTGGTTTTTAGTTCACAATTATACTAAGTTTGTGTTTTGTGTCTACATCATTCCATGAATGCATTGTACATATATCAGTCACGAGGTACAACCTTCATTGCTGTACATAGTTGTAACTGATTAACACTTTCGCTTTTATGGTCTGTGAATTCTCTTAGCATGTGCGAGTATGCACAGCTGAGTGAGAACGGCATGCATCGCACTTGCTTTGGGAATTTATAGACCATGAAACCTAATGTCATTAAAATATTCACACACTGTCTCTCTATCAGCCTCCATGTGACTAGTCACAGAGAGAGTTTTTCCAAGTGAGCTGGTATTTTTTACTTTGAAACCTTATGAATAAAACCAGTCAATTTATCATTGTAATTAATCATTATTTTTATTTTTATCAAATTTTTAGTGAAAAGTGAAAACGTTTTTCAGTGGGTTTCCGACGAATAGATTAAGAAATGTTTCAACAGAATCATGGACTTGAACCAGTTTCTTGCTGGTTTCTGGTTCACTGAACTACCTTTCAGACTATGGAAGCAACTGACAATTGAGAGAAATTTTCATGACTAATTGATTAGGGTTTTTCATTTGGTTGGTTTAAGTTGATTGATTTCTATATTAAATGAACCATTGTTCATTAGATATATTTTAAATATTTGTTGATTGAGAGTTAGTATGTACATACATGTTTGTCTGATTTTCATATATCGTTTTGCTTAAATGAGTTTGTGAAAGGGAGAGATGGTATGCAAACGTGAAATAGATTGATATAAATAGACAATTGATTAGTTGATGAGTTGCACCAAGAAATGTTCTAATTGAAATAAGAATCAATATTTTGATTTATAAAATTTTGACAATAAATAAGGGCAGATCAATACAATCGTAAATTACAATATATTCATGTCCATGTTTCTGAAATGTAAATAAACAAATCAACAAATTTGACAAAATAGCATTGGTTAGGAAATAAACCAATTTCTACACCGCTTGTCTGCTGAAAGAGTATATTCTATATCTTTGTGCTTGAATGTATTTGTTAAAGGGGGAGATTTTATGCAAATATGGAATAAATTATTGACAAATGATGACCATGAATAAGATTTGTTGAGGAATTCGTTTTTACAGAGATAAACATACAAGCTGTTAGTCTGCTTGTATCAATTTACCT
This sequence comes from Gibbula magus, assembly GCA_936450465.1. Taxonomy (NCBI): domain Eukaryota; kingdom Metazoa; phylum Mollusca; class Gastropoda; order Trochida; family Trochidae; genus Gibbula; species Gibbula magus. The sequence continues at coordinate 31,958,725 of OW388290.1, read as the reverse complement.
ACCTTGATCTGCACTTGATCGTCAAGGGTAGCAGAGTCTCTTGATAGGAGACTGTATAAGGTTCAAGAGATACTGGGCAGTACAAACTATAGGATGAATATATAGAAGTTGCACCTTTATAAGTTACATCATCTCAATTTTACATTTATTGTCCATTGACAGCTATTTGTTCTAATTGAAATGGGACAATATTTTGATTTCTGATGACTGTTTATTATCCTTCACATTACTTATATAAATTGAATAGGTACGATGTTGTACTCGGGTACATATATATGAATCATAGGATTCATCATACAAATGGAAATGTGAGATGAGTCCGAAAAAGCCTGACCTTAGCCTAAGAGCTACACCCATGTTTCAGTATGATTCATTACGTTCATAACAATTGATCGTTATAACATTTTGATTAGTCGCGGTTAGTGAAGAAAAATGCACCCTTGAATGTTGACATACCGCAGGTATACTCCACGAGTATGTTTTTATTACCAAATCTGTGTGATTCCAATCTTTCCATCAGGATGATAACTTGAAAGGAACAAGCTAGTTCATCCTTTTGTCTAATGGGTAGATACAAATTGGTAAGTTATGAATTCATTCAATTCAAATTAAAAAATTATGATTGCAGATATTTCTATCGTTTGATCTTTAGGTGTGGCCAATCATTGATGATAGCAAAATACATGTACTACAGTATGTGTGTGTACGGTATGTGATAACAGGATACTCGGAGGTGTGTTATGTACGTCAGGGAGAAAGCACGAGGGTCGGGTTTTGGTAGACATTTCAAACACCTGAGGGTGGCTCGGTTTTACTTTTCATTTCGCCACCCGAGGGTGTTTGAAATGTCTACCAAAACCCGGCCCGAGTGTTTTCTTTGACGTATATACCGCCATGCGTTTTAAATACAAAAATGAAAACAATCCTGTTAGTGTTTCAAGCCTTCGTGATCCAAGTTTGAGGCGAACATAAAATATCCCAATATTGTGAGCGGAGCAGAATAGATACCAACAAACAACCATCTCATGATCACCAATCCTCTGTGGTCTAGTGGGACAAGTCTTGGGCTACAAATCGGAGGGTTGCGGGTTCGATTCCCGCATTATCAACTATGCAAATTTTAAACTTGGAAATTTTTGAGTACCTAACTGAACAGGAGATTGAGGTTATTTGGAGTTAGGTCTTACAATTAGATTGTAAAACTTCATGTCTTACTAAATGTTGAAAATTAACCTGCTATGAGGTTAACTTTCGACAGTTGGTAAAACCTTTAGTCGTAGTAAAACCTTAAAATTCGTGTTGAAACCTGATCAAAGGTTGTTACAAGAAATGCAGTTACTTCAAAGTGTAAAGAGATATCCTGAGCTAGGTTTATACTACCGGATCTCAACCTTTAAATTTACAATTCACAGTTTTGAATTTATGAAAAAGTGTCACTTGAGAGTGTAAATGTTTGCGGTGCACTCATTGCCCTTGTAGATAGCCAGCTCTGATGTGAGTGACAGCTGTACACCAGTCATAAGGAAAATATCAGCTGTAATATGATATCAGCTAATCAGAGGTGTAGATAACACTGTTTCATCACCTTGTCTTAATACCTGATTGTTCACTTTATATCACTCACAGCTCAACATTCAACTGACAGAGTTACCTATTGCCTTAAATACCCTTAGTTACTGTTTTAATGCATTCAGTACACACGCCATTGTTTCCTTGTTAAACCTTGGGTGACAATGGCGTTTCAATAATTAAACCTCTAAATCGCTTCACTACACTTTTCCAGTAAACAACGACAAAGCTATTGATTGCCATTCTAAATATACATGTACATAGTACGTACTAGGATTAAAATTTTCAATTATTTCTCGAATGGTAAAACAAACGGTGTCGCGTTTTAATGTGTGCACATGCATGTGACAGCGGGGTTTCCTGTGTCTCCTTGTCTGTGACATCAGTGTGGCAGGCCGTGGCAAGAAAAGTAAGCAATACAATATGACTTTTTACGTACCTCTTGCAAGCCGTGTCACATGACTCCCCAAGAAGACGTTTAATGAATTTTAAGCACAAGGAAAACCTTAAAATGCCATCAGGTTGTTGTCTCATAAACAATACCGAATACATCTTGTGTTAACATAGAGTGTGAAGTTTTAAAGAGAATTAAATATATGTTTTGATTATTACTGTACCTTCAAATGATGAGACTTTAATAAAGTAAAGTACCAAAAAGATGAACCTTTTACCACTCCGATATATTAATACTGAGGTGTTTCTTTTTGTGAAATTTCCTGGATTTGAAACCAGGAAAATTTTGTATACTATATAGTTATTCGCTTCAAAAAGATAATCTTTTATCGTACGGTATCGTCTCCTGTTATGTTTTAAAGCGACACTTCTACGGTTGTCTCCAATGTTTAAATCTGAAGCTGTTTGTAGTTTGGTTAATTTATCAAGGTATAGACTTGTAATCATCAGAGTACTTGTAACTAGAATATACTATATTGTCACGGACTGCCAATCTAATAGCTCAAAGTTCATTCGGTAATCTGTATATGGCCTATATCTGTACAGGTACTTCTGAACTAATGTATATAACCTCATTTAAAACGGGATTCGATGAACATTTTATTTACAATTTAATAATTCATTCAATTACTTTTCAAATTACAAAATGTTGATTTTGAGTTCAAACAAGGTTTGTCCGACATCCCTGAATATGGATAAGTTTTGGATTGAACTGAACCGTTTGAGGTTTTTGCTTGATTTTGCCATAAACATAGACAAAAATCATGCTTTCGAGCAAGTAACTGTTCTTGCTTAAAGGTGCATCCATTGTTTTTGAAAACATTTTATTCGGCTTTAATACGTTCCGACTCACCATATGTGCTGTTTACAGTGCAAATAAATTAACTTAGCTAACACATTCATCCCCAATCGCCAAATATATCATAATTACTAGTTTCCAATTAAAATCGAGTAACGTCATTATGAATGTGCAGAAACCGAAACTGCACGTCCCATTTACATGCACAGTGGTTATATGACCTATTAAACATTATCACACCAAATTTGTCAGTGTATCTGTTGTAAATAAGATTCTAAAATTACGTTTGACTCATTGGCGCGCGCCACACGCGATGCATTGTCCGGTTTTCGATCAGAAATCACTACTTTTACCTTCATATCGTCAATATAATAAGTCGACTATCATCAAAATGGTAATTTTCGGTAACAGTCGGTACTTCTCGATAAAGTAACACCATTTCTAACGTTTGTAATATTTGACCCCCAACAACACAATGGATGTACCTTTAATCCATACACTTCATTAATACTCTTAAACAGTCTCAATGAATTCTTATCCACTTTCCGTGTAAAATCATGTTTAGGCCAACATTGGCTAAATGTATTGAATTCTTTTAGAAATTTGTGTTTTTATAGTTTGTTTCTTTTGTTTGAGCCCTTGTTCAGAGGTGCAGTATCACGGAGGGAACCTTGGTCGATATCTGGGGTGACCTTTATCAGTTCATGTCGCGTTTCGTCAAGGCTCCGGGGTTAGGAAAATACCCTAGCCAAGCACTTTTATCTTCTGGTCAATATCTTGCTGAGTGTGCGTTTCATTTAAACCCTATATTGTTTGTTATCTATCTTTATTCTTAGTATATGTGTTATAATGTGTGAATTTGAGCTAAAATTAGTCTAGGCAATATTTGTGCTCAGTAAATTTTATATCTTAAGTATTCTATACGATCTGAGTGTACTACTTTAACCCCGTGTAATCCCATGCATTTACACCTGGACACACCCTGCATCACATGAATGGTCTGAAGCATATGTGCATGGCAGAACAAACTTAGGGGGTTATGTGTTGCCAGCAAGAATAAGAATTTCAGCACATTATGTAATCATTACTCAGTATTCGAAGAACTGTAATAACTGACGCAATATGTCCTTCATACGAACGATATTAACTGACGCATTCATGTCTCTTAATAGTCATTAATGACACATTAAACGTGGCACTGAAACTTATATGTAGTGTATTATTTGAAGCATGATGAGCTACAGAACCAATGGCTCTATTTTTTTTTATCTCTTGTGCATGTAACGACCAGGTTAAAAATCAAGGTCTCTCAACTTCAAGCAACTCTCGAACACAAAACTCGAACTCAACTGTCTTGATCCGTGTCGAAATAGCAGTTAACGATAGCGCCGAAATAAATACACTAATAAACTCATATCACAGATACTGTCGCGCAACCCAAATATGAAATACTTCAGTGTAACTCTTCGATGATAAGGCGAAAACCACTGGAGTCAATTTGCTAACTCGCTACACCTGGAGACTATCAAAAATATTATAGTTACACTACATTTAATTCAAAGTGTAAATATAGAGATATATCACTGTGATAAATTCCAGTGTCGATTGATGTTTAGTCCTGCGCCATGACTCTGTAAAATTAAGAGCCTTTAATACAGTCTAGATCTTTATTCAACAAGTCTAAATAAACTGAACATGGAACTGAAAGTATTTAAACTATACAATCAAAAGGTACAGTAATCATAAAAAAAAATCCATAGACTTAATTTTAGTCTAATCGATGTATGACATGAGCACATGTAGTTCAGTGTGACTTATAACGGTAGGCCTACTGTGTTGTTCAGATAACGCCAACGGAGAGTCGTTCACACGAACATTGCACCCGCATGACATCGCCAAACGCGGCCACTCGTCGATATCAAACGTTTCATACAGTCACATTTCGACTTACTTCTTTTTCTGACCTACTAAAAAGTAGGTAACGTGTACTTATTTTAAACAGATAATAAGGATGCATTTTGACAATCATGATGGTATTACAGGGAAAACTTTTAAAACATTCTTGCGATGTAATATAGACATTATTTACGCACTTTTATATGCTTCGAAAATTAAGGATACATTTATCGTAAACGATATTGAATTTAATATTCATTACATTTTTATAATAAAAATATAATTATGATGGATTAATACAGCGCCCAGTAACCATCAAAGATGCTCACTGGTGTCTTGATAGTACCGGGGAAAGTTCAAGGGAGATGTAGGCTGAGTAGCACAATCCATACAGAGCCAATTGGACGACTATGCGACAAGCGGGTGTTGAGAGTAAACTTAAAGGGAAAGTTCTATCACTGATCTATCGGCAGCATCCGCCATCTTGGTTTCTTGGCATTTTGTGAAATGAAAACATGCTATATTTTAAATTTTGAATTTTGAATAAAGCATATACACTGATAGAATATTTACATATTAACAATATCATAAAACTAATAAACAATATGCTATTAGGCCGTAGCAAAATTTTCCCAACTCGTAGCACCGATGAATGGCTTCAATTCTCATTGTTTTTATTTTTCAACAACTGTGCGCTTGTTTTTATCAAGTTGTGAAATGTAAAGTCATCAAAGTATTAACTTTATTAATATCTTTCAATTTGACTATGTTTTAATCATGTATTAACAGCATACATGTGAAAACGGGACCATCCTTTCGAATGTTGTTTCCACAAAAAATATCCCGATAGAACGCTCATTTTAAATGTTTATCTTTGGATACAGTGGTTCTTAACTACAAAGGTTTGAGATCAGAAAGTGGGATGGTGAAATGGGAAGAAGTTGAAGCCAGAAGCTGGTTGATCGTTGGATGTTTTGTGAGTGGACGTTCTGTGATGTGAAGTCATTTCGATTTGATGGATAATTGTCATTGAAAAGAAGGTCATAGGTCATGCAGCGAACCTTGTAGATAACACGAGATGTTAATCTGAGCGACTTGTTCTAATTAGAGCTCTTAGAGACGCATCTTTGATCAATATATTAATTTATTTCTGGAAAATGCTCATAGACTATGTTCCTGTACAACTTTTCTATCTCAATGTAGCAGCGTTGGGAGGGTAACTTGTGTCAAGAACCACAAAGCCACTGGGGTGTGAGTTGATGGACTTTTATTATGTACATGTATGTAATACGTAAAACGTAAAACAAGCCTGAAACATATTAAAATAACATCATAAGTTTACATTCAATAAATAATACATATCACATGTTAAATATATCCTTACTTGAAATAGTACTCACATTTAATCAATAGGCAATATGGTAAATATATATATCAACCATCAATACATGATAATTACTCAAATGCCTTATCAGAATTTTCAAAAATAAATATAATAAACTTGTTCTATCAAAATTAACTGTTAATGTGTTCATCAAAACTAAACGATTTGCATCGATTTTACATTTCGATTTATGACGTGTTAAAATTCATTCAAAAACTTACAGTATAAAACGCATATTATAAAGAAGAAAAGCGAACGCGAAGCTACAATAACGTTATGACGTCACAAAGACCAATTGTCAGAGGTCAGCACATATTGTTGTCGTCATTGACGACGTCAGTTTTAAGTTCGCCGACTAATGACCCCCGATGCCTCAAGCTCCGGGTGCTGAAACTGCAAAGAAGCAGAAAAGCGAAAAATCCCGCTCCGGAAGTGGAAAGATTCGCTTATTTTTAAGGAGATTCACCCGTATCTTCCGACGCCGTTTTGTGGCGGTACCCGACCCGAAGGTAACATCAAAAGAAACCGCGAGTGCTAATATGTCTAGACCAGGCTCCGCGACTTCGCGACAGTTTCTGGTCATGTCGGAAATATTCATGGAGCATGGCTACATGGTTGGTCCAAAGGTCGGAACGGGAAACTACGCCAAAGTCCGCGTTGTGGAAAGACGGAGAGATGCTAAGCTCTTGGCAGCTAAAATAATACTTCGGGACAAAGCTCCTAAAGACTACTTGCAGAACTTCATGCCACGGGAACTGGCTATCATCCAGAACATTAAACACGAGAACATTGCCGCGGTTTATGACGTGGTGGAAACGGACAAGATGATCTTCATAGTAATGGACTACGCACAGAGAGGGGATCTGCTCGAGTTCATCAGGGGAAGCGGAGCGCAACCAGATCCTATAACACGGAAGATATTCAGAGAAGTCGCCAGTGCTGTGAAATACCTCCACGATGAAGGTATTGCACATCGTGATCTGAAATGTGAGAATATTCTTTTAAAGAAAGATGGCGGCTCCCTTTTAACCGACTTCGGCTTCTCGCGTAAGTTCGACGTCCAGAATCCAAGTAAAACCTTCTGTGGCAGTGCTGCCTACGCCTCCCCGCAGCTCATTGAAGGCACCCCGTACAACGCGTATAAGAACGATGCCTGGGCGCTCGGCTGCATTCTCTTCATCCTGGCGTGTGGCTCTATGCCTTACGACGACTCCAACATGAAGAAAATGAGCCAGAGACAGAAACAGGGCGTCTTCTTCCCTTCCAAGATGAGGGATAAGGTGGGGCGCGGCGTCAAGGATCTCATCAAGAAGATACTTGTACATGATGAAGTCAAGCGCTGCTCTGTGGTCGAGATACTGAACGACGGCTGGCTAAGCTCGGTTCCGGAAACTGAGAAATCGGGAGCGGAAACCAATCTTGATTCCGTGGAACCTCTAGAAGTGCCGAAAACTCCGATGCCCTTGTTGTCTCGTGAGGCTATACAGAGTCCTGTACCGCCAATGTCGGACGATGAAAATAGTGAGAGTCGAGGACCTGATGCAGTTGAAGTGAAGTCTGAGGCGAAAGATGAAAATTCCAATAAGGAACCCGAGGCAGAGGCAGAAACGTCCGAGGCTGCATGTACGACATCTGCGTAAACGTAGAGGCCGGGAGATGTGGATGAGTGGCGAAGCGACCCTGAAACATGTTTAATTTAAGAGCGGTGAATGTTAAGTAATATTTCAAGAGTAACGGACAATACGTGCCTCTTTGGTGTGAACTTTTACCAATTTGATATTTTGTTAAATCACATCCTTCTTATCCTCTTTTAATGAATTGTTGAACGGTGTAAATGTATAATAGAACTCAGCTCATTATGTATGATGAACTTCGAACACTGCTATTCACGATATTCCATTTCAAGTTGATATTTTGTAAAAATTCAAAATGAGATTTGTAATAACTGCCTTTGTGATACGTAATTTATTTGAAACACCTTTACAAGTATTATCATGTACTATCTTGTGAGACAGGCAATATCACATAATATATGTTTTCATAAGGAAATGTTTTAAATGTGTCAATACTTTTATGCTTTATTTATATTAAGAAATTTGATTATTTAAATGAAGACATAAGAAATGATTTTTTTAGAATAATGAATTTTAATATGTTTACAATTTAGTATTACTTTTTATACGTATATATTTTATTGTCAGTGCCGGCAGTACGTGCAATATATATTATTCTTGTTTCTAATTTTCAAAGCTGATTTATATTTCGTTACTTGTTATTCATATTTTGAACTTTTCCTGTTTATTTATTTTTTAAACCGAATTTTGAATCTATGTGCACAATAAAATTGTAGCGTTGTTTTCATAAAAAGATTGTTTTAAATTTTACCCTTACCTGCTTATTTACTCATGACAGGCCACCAGTGTCTTTAAGTTACCATATACTGACAATAGTGGTGTGTGTAGATTATTTTTGTGTTGAAAACTGGCGTTAAAAGCTGATGATAGAGATTTGTATTACGTTATTGTGATAAGTTAAACTTCTTCAATTGGACATTGAATGGTATCAATGCATAAAGCGCTACATATGTATCAGAAAACGTGTAATATATATCCACAACCCTAGTAAGCAACGAACCTAACTCGAAGGCAGACGAGATGAATGACATAAACATTTTTTTAAATATTTCTTCCATAGTAAATTGCACGTCTAATGCACGGTATGCTTGTATTGATATCCGAAAACTGTATTTATGTTTGTGTTTCTACTATACAATGAATCGAAAACGCCACCACAGTGTCATAATGTCAATTGATGTTTGGTTTTCTTTTCCTCGTGTTAAATTTTAAAAGGGTAATATATCGGGGAAAGAATGAAGCTCGATGAGGTGAGAAAAGACATATTTTACGACGCTTCATTGAATCCACCACAACTTAAGCTGGACAAGGGAGGTCACTCCAATAAGCTTAATGCACAGACATTTTAAATCAACGGTAGAGCGCTTGTAAAGAGAAGTCCAAACCACAGACAATTTATCCGTTATACTACAGTATCCTATATAACCAGCATCGTTACATTGGTTGGCATTTTGCATCTATGTGCTCTTTGACCAATGTAAATTTATGAATAGACATGTAATGTCTGGAAAGGAGAGTTTTCGAAAGCTAATTAAGCGATACATCACCCATATATATCATGTGGCGCAATATAATGCCGGTATATAAATAATTAGCATAGAAACAGCATTATATATACTTAACTATGAAGTAGTTTCATGTCTTAGTCGCTTGCTGACATAGCAAACAACAAAATGTTTAAATGTTTTAAAGGGACCTGGATGACAGTCTAGCATTGCACTAAAACATTGCTTACAAGGATTTTCTACAGCAGACAAAATAGTCTGGCGGGATTCGAAACCCAGGCCTCTTGATCCGAAGCCGAACACGCTAACCACTGCGCCATCCCGCCGAATAGGCTCTACTGAAGTAAACATATAATGGAAAATTCTTTGATTTCTTGCCCATCGTCAAATTCGCCATGTACCTTAATTGCTTGCACCATTCCCCTAAAGAATGTGACATGGAATGGTGTAACCTTCGATAAATAAGTTGTCATCCATAATGTTAATCTTATACTTGAACACCCAGATGTCTGCATGCATCACAGCTGCTTATTAGTACAAAGACTTTTTAATGGAGTTAATCCATAATACTAGTATATACAATAGGTTAACCTTTCAGAATAGCTTAATTACAATTCTCGTATTTATATTTGGGTTCCAGTCCAGTTTCCTAATAGGATAATGAGTTTTCGTTACGGTTCAATTAACATGTGTACATTCTTCTATTAGATTTCAGACGAATGTCAACTATTTCAAACAGGGAGAGAAAATGCCATACAGAAAGTCAAAAGAGGTAACTCATTCTTATGTACACATTTTACCCTCAACCCATGTCCTTTTTTATTCGTATTTCTTGACTTCTTGAAACATAGCTTATTTCTATAGATAGACTGTTTCAAACACAAAATGAACAGTGACTAAGCATATGATTAACACATACATCCCATCATATTTTAAGATTCATCCATTGTGTTGTTGGGGGTCACACATGCCAAACTTTATAAATGGCGTTACTTTATCGATAATTACCAACTGTTACCGAAAACTACAATTTTGATGATCGTGAACTCAGTATATTGACGATATGAAGGTGAAAGTAGTGATTTCTGATATATTTAAAAAACCGGCAAATGCGTCGCGATTGACAGGCGCCAGTGAGTCAAACTTAACTTTGGAATCTTGTACAACAGACAAAATGCCAATTTTGAGTTGATAATGTTTAATAGGTTATATAACTACTGTGCATGTAAATGGGATGGCAGTTTCGGTTTCTACACAGGCATAATGATGTTACTCGATTTTAATTGGAAAATAGTAATTGTGATATATTTGGCGATTGGGGATGAATATGAATATTTGTACTGTAAACAGTACATATGCTGTGTTGGAACGTATTAAAGCCAAATAAAATTTTATGAAACACAATGGATGCACCTTTAAAATGTAAATAGTATCCAAAATATGAAGTTTTATATGATGTCGATTTAAAAGCCATTGTTTTTTTTATTAATATATTATATTTCCATCATGATATAAATTAGGTCCTCAAAATGTTCTGAAATGTCAGACGGGACATAGCAATCCTTTTTCAATCAACTTCCTAATGTTTGTTGCATATAGACCTCTATAATTAAGCATTTACTGTATACGCTGTCAAATTTCACAAAATCCCCAAAATGTGATACGTATTCATAACATGCAGCTTTTTGAACTATTGAAACATAGCTTACGTTTGAATCCAAGTAGCATAAATCAAAAGAGCCAAAATCTCCTTTTCAAACATGTAGGTCAGTTTTACTCCTTTAGTATATGACTCAACATCACTACATGAACATCAGAAATGTTCACCATGTCGTTTCTCAGGAGGTCTGAATAAAAACCGGGCCTCTGAAGCCCGGATAGTGTTACCGCATGTTAAAAGAGAAAATCCTTTATATGATGTAATGGAAATGTTTTGGTTAATAAATGAATCGCTGCGAGGAAAAGTTATTTAAAAAAACTATATTGATTGACTAATAAACACAAAATGTTGACTGAAAGTCGTAGTGTAAAGCTATGAGGACACAGTGAATCATCACTGTTAACAGATGCTTCATGTTTTTCATCACATTTTTTTACGGTTTATGATAAGATGTAACAAGTGATGGCTGATCTTTACCTTTCCAATTCATTTACACGCTTCACGTGATTCGTGTTGAAATGTGTAATAGGTTATGTCTGCACGCGATATCCACATTACACGTGTTCAAGAAATCAATCACTTGTCGCTTCATTAACCACGCGAATCTGAAGGTGTTAAACTTGTGTCTTCGATATAGAAATCGTGAAGCATATGTTATATGTTATATGTTATATGTTATATGTTATATGTCATAAATTAACTAAGTTAATAATGCTGCCTAAATTACAAATAAATGATGGTTTAAAGATAATTTCTTCTCAAGGAAAAGAATTGAGAACAAGTTATCCGACTTGAATATCCTCTCTTACATATACTCGTACTAGCAAAATGACAGAAAGTGAACAAGAAGAGAGAAACAAGAGATTTTTGAAAAAAAATATAACATTATAATGCTAAACAAATCGTTTTGTTGCACTGATGTAAGTTTACACTTACATGAATAGCTTTTTTATTTAGACAATTATATATAGGTATGCACTTCCCTCAAATAATGTGTAATCATTAAATAGAAACGTTAATGTAATCAAATTGTGCAGGAATTTACCTTACACGGTGTATATTTAGGGGAAGTTGTTAGGGCCTTCTTTATCCAACTGTGTCTCGTGAACGTGTACGTCGATAATCGTATGGACGTCAAAGATTTTTCAGCATTGTTGCACGGCTTATGCTTGACAGAATGTCAGCAACTCAACAACATTTCATTTACATTGATACCTGGCTGCTAAAACCACACCCTCCATTGAACCACTTACATATTCGTTATAACAACTACCTGGAATATCGTAAACACGATTCACTATAAACAAACCACAAACATTGCACATTAAAAAAAATAGCTGTAGTGTTTATTCATGCGTTTAACTTTATAGATTAGTGATAATGAACACCGGCAGCGTGTAAAGTACTTATCAGTCAGCTAGGGAGTGTCTCAATACTTATTGTGGATTGGACTGTATTGCTTACAGTGCACTGAATTCTAGCTTATATGCTACTGAATGGTCGTTTAAATAATAAAACAATCTCCTGTCCCTATACACCGGTATATAAGGCTTATAAGAGGTATTGCGTAAGCGTGTACATTTCAATCTGCTTGCCATTTCAACCGTCGTTTAAGAAACGGGAGACAATAATCCGACTACACGACTTTCCTCTCGAGTTTATTCCGTTGTGACTTTTAATCATGTGTTATTCAACACCGTGTAAATAAAACACCTGGTCCCGCTATGAGGGTCCCGTTACAAGTCTACACCTCTACTTATCTCCACATTTCTCTTCTCTTTACCCTTCTAAAAGTCAGCAGTGTTGACGTTACAATGCAAGTCAACTACGCGATATCCAACAATGGTTGGGCTGATCGATGCAAGAATATAAACCGGGTCGCTAAGCACTATGCGCAACTACGTGACGGGGCCCCGTCTCTACTTGGAATGAACAGTGGCCAGTCGGAATCGCGACTGTAGTTGGGAAACAGTGCCTTATGGTAGCAGGGTCGGATTAACCATGGCTTTAAAGGTAGGTGGCTTAGACGTTAAACTACTTCAAGATTAACGTTCAACTAGTTAATCTGAGAATTAGTGTTGGTATATGTGTGTAACCATAAACCATCGTTGTGAACTGCTTTTAGCAGTGATGATATAGATATTGTAGTTTATTAAGAATATTTTTTCTGTGATGGTCGACTATACTGTACACCGCCAAAGTTACGTTTTCGCTTCTAGAAAGTGAAAATGTGGACATTGGGTTTGGATGTAATTAAGTAAAGTGTATTGCGTAGACAAATGTTCTAGCGAGCATAACACGATCAAAATCGCCTCACTTGTTAGGAATTTATAGCGTCGCCTCACTCAAATATATTGAGCATTTACTCCTTTAACAGGACGTGCTATTAACAAACACTTGCCAAGTTTTGCTTCCACGATCAATGCCAAAACTGATTTATAGCTGAAATAACACTGCGGAACAGCTTGTTAAGGACAGTGAAGTTTTCCTTATTTGTTAATCAATCAGAGACCATAAAATATTTATATTATTTTTTTGTTTCTAATTTAGTTAAATCTCAACTTCATCAGGACTAGAATAGTGAGAAATGCATTACGTAATTGATGTGTACTCTTCTATAAGGTATACTACACATTCAGTAGAATTCAATAGTGGTGGATATTGCAGTTTGAATGGCCTACATTGCAGTCACATATTAATTCTCTGGTAAGGATTTGGTATAGTATCCTCTTTGAGACTGATTATCCTTTTTTAAATCTATTTATTTACAAAACGATTGTATTTTCCAAACAATTGAAAAATCAATGACTGTAATATATTAATGAAAATAAACACTTTAGTCCTTCAAAATATTTACAGGTTTCTGTTGATTGGGCCCCTTTATTTCCCCATGAAAGTTATACGTTTGGAATGTCTGACAGTCGATGACCTATAATGGTAACTAGACAGGGTCATATATGTCTTTAATGGCGAGGTTGACAAGACTGTATACCGACTAGTAACCATTGTTACCCCTGATCAGTGGCTGTGTTATTGTTATCGACCATTGGATGTCAATATCCCTTGGAATCATACACTTATCGCTGCCTCAAGGCGCAGCTTCACGGTGTTTGGTTATCGATGTTTACTGCTTGGCACACTGAGATACACAGCCCGTGTTCTATAGGTTTATTATATCAAGCCTACGTTGTTATAATGTCGCTGAAGAAAGAGGGAACTATCGCCGAGGACATTTTGTATTGTGTTTGGGTTAAATGGGATGGAACGAATTCAGAACACATTAAATGTAAGTGCCATGGTTCGAGTGGTTTGAAATGTCGAAGTTCATTTACTAACGAGTAATATGAGATATTGCCGTTTGTCATATCTATCCAAGCAGTACACTTCAAAACCTCTCGCGGAACATTATAATGACAACGGCGGTCTTTTAGCTTTAACACTAATTCACCCCTTTGTAGTAAAACGCATTATTCTATACACACAAAACACGTGTTGTCATTTAAGAGGTGATATCAGAGAGACATGGTCCCAAAAACTAAAGATATGATCATATGAGGAATATGCCGCCTTGAATTGTTACCATTTGTAAGTTTTAGCATTCAGTGATCACTAATAGTGCACCTTCACACATCACTGCATCACACATCAAACACCACACACACCCCTTCATCACAGACCATACGCACATCACTGCATCACATATCACACACACCACTGCATCACACACCACTGCATCACACATCACATGTCACTGTATCATATATCACATACCACACACACCACTGCATCACAGACCATTGCATCACTGCATCACTGCATCACTGCATCATACATCACACACCACGCACAAAACTGCATCACACATCACTGCATTAAACATTCATCACACTTGCATGCAGGTGATCTACACCACAACTATATGGTGAAACATAACACGTGTCATAGGTTTCATATGTCAACATGAGCAGTTAATCAGATCACGGGTAAAAACACCTTTCAGAACACATTACACCTGCATTGTATCGCATTGTGGCAAGGTATCGGTAGCTTTTCTGCTTGAAATTAGATCAATCTGTTGATATCGACTGGTGTTGTTTCCACAAAGCGGGTGCACCATGCCACTGTAGCTGTCCGTTTTGCGCGCCTGTCAGATAGAACAAAGCGCCCCGTCTCCAGAAAGCTTGTTTATTCTATCGGGATCACTGACTGCCATATGTACTGTTAGACCGCCGCACTTATTGTACATATATTGTAAATCATTCATGAAAGAAATCAGACTTCTGCTTGAAGCGATGTTATAGATCAAGTACCCGTGTATATATACTCGTGTGTCACTTTGCTGCAAGTCTTTGTGTGTTTTGGCAATCAAGTGGGTGTTTGGATTTGCAATCTTATTCAATTTAGTTTGGTACATTTGCATTTTCAAATTTAGTTATAAACATCAGTATTAAAGTGGCCAATACACCTAATATTGTCTCGCATAAATTATTTACAAATTGTCAAAATATACCAGTTTTTTAAAAACAAAAAATAATATTCATAATCTAAATAGGCTGTTAATATGATTTATATCCATGTTTACATTTCTGACTTTTGTTGAATATTTACATTTACATTTTAATTAACCTAAACGCAATAAAGTAAAATTCTCTTATTAGATAAGAAACTTCGATTAAACACACGACCACTAAATGAACGCAAGTGCTATGTTCGATTCTTGCTTATATAAACACAACTCAATGAACCATTGTGACCGTTTATTCTCGTATTACCAAATGAAACCGACCCCTCTACAAATTGGTGCTATTTGAAAGGTAAGGAAGGAGAGCTGACATTCTACCCATGTAATAGCGTCAAGGCACGCTGGTCTGCAGGCGATTCTCTCTATCGTCTTTCCATCCAGGCTGTACGGGATATGTGTATGGATGTAAGCAGACAGCGACGTCCTAAAATGTGAAAATAAGAAATCGGTTATCAACAATAATTATTAAAGGCAAGTGTTTATGTGTTATTAATCCAATTTGAGAAAATGTTTGATTATTAGGAAAATAACTTTGAGACACATATTTATTAATAATTTCCGTTCCCTTATATAAAAAGGAATTTCACAATGGAAACTAATGGAAACAATGGAAGTCCGTGACGAGTATGTGTTTTCTATTGCCCGAGCGAGAGTGAACGTTTCGTAAAAGTTATGATAGCACACAATGGCTGATCTGTTACAATGTGCACATGTGCTCGTATCCATGATACGTTTATTAACTCGGTTATTTTAAACCATAGGAGAAGAAACAGAGACATGCCCCTTCATTTTCCTAGCACAAACTTTGATAAAGAAAACAAGTAGTCTAGCTATATTTATAATATACAGCCACATTCCACTTCCAGCACTCAGAACTTACTGAAGGAACCCTCTAGGACGATTCCACATGTAAACACGTGTTTACTCCGCTTGTGTTGCGGTGGAGCGGTAAATGGTCTGATATTAACACGGGTACCGTATACAATGACAATTGAGCATAAGGTAAATAGTATGACAGTTATTTATTGTCATTCCATGCATACTCCAATAACTAATCATGTGTGTGAGGTATTTTGCATTTCAGTGACATGTGATTATTACTTGTCCATTCGCATCGAAACCAAATATACATATGTAAGAGGAATGTTAACGCATGAGACTGTGTTTAACTTTTAATAATACACTGTATAATCATTGTCGTCTTCATTCTCCAATGTCGTGAGTCTGCCGAGAAATAATGTTATGCATCGGGGCCATTTCTTTGAAAACTAAAGTGTAATACATGTAAAAAGGGCACGTACGAGGGGCGTTCAATAAGTGTTGCAAGCGGGGCATTGGTGTTTACATAAACAGTGTCAGCTTATAGCAGGTGTTACTATAGTCAAAACATAACATTGACACATGTCAAAACAATTTCTAGACATAACAATTATTTAGATATAATATAGCTGCGCTGACCTAGGGGTCTCCATAATCATGGATTCTCTCAAACATGAACAACGCGCTGTGATCAAGTTCCTTACTAAAGAGGGATGCAAAGCTACAGAAATACATAATCGTATGTGTAATGTGATGGGTAAGGATGCTCCTAACTTTTCAACAGTTTGTCGCTGGTCTCTTCAGTTCAAGCGGGGAAGGGAGTCCTTAGACGATGACCCACGGTCAGGCAGGCCATCTGAAGTCACCCGACCGGAAGTTATTGCCGCTATCGAAAGACGAATTTTAGCTGACCGCCGTGTTAAAATTTCTGAACTGTCTTTGGAATTCCAGATATCAGTTGGAAGTGTTGAAAAAATAATTCATGACCATCTTGGTATGTCCAAGGTATCTGCAAGATGGGTACCCAGAAACCTCACAGCACAAGATCGCCAGAAAAGAACGGAAAGTTGCATGGAGCTCCTGGATCGGTTTAATGCGGATGAAGCCAGGTTTTTGTCTCGTCTGGTGACAGGTGACGAAACCTGGATCCACCACTGGGACCCGGAAACGAAACTGGAATCCAAGCAATGGAAGCACCCGAGTTCACCGTCTCCCCTGAAGTTTCGCACTCAACCATCACCTGGCAAGGTTATGGCGACAATCTTTTGGGATGCAAAAGGCATATTATTAATTGATTACTTGCCAACCAAAACTACAATGAATGGTCAATATTATGCCAACCTAATGCAAGAATTGCGAAAGACAATTCGACAGAAACGCCGTGGAATGTTGACACGTGGTGTTCTGATTTTGCATGACAACGCTCCAGTCCACAAGTCAAGAGTTGCACAGGCCGCTATACGTGATTGTGGATTCGAACAGCTTAACCACCCACCCTACAGCCCAGACCTAGCCCCAATTGACTACTTCCTGTTCAGAAACCTGAAATCCGCCCTACGTGGAAGGCACTTCCGGGATGACGAAGACGTCAAAGCTGCCACAGAGGCGTGGTTAGGGGGGCAAACGGAAGACTTCTACAAAAGCGGCATCAAAAGTCTTAAAGAGAAATGGAATAAGTGTATTGAGGTGAAGGGTAACTATATTGAAAAATAAAAGTAAAAAATTGACTACGCGAGTTGGTTTTATATTGAAGTTGCAACACTTATTGAACGCCCCTCGTAGTATACAAGTGCCGGTTTATGAAGATCCACGTAAAGTTGTATATAGAGCCCAGTCGGTACCGACAGAAAACTCCGGTATGTACATACCAAGGAGAGTATAACATGGTTATATTTGGGATAACACTACCTTCAATAGTACAAATTCTTGTACTTTTTCGGGCCGAGTCCCATGCGGGATTCGAACCCACGCCCTCAGAGTAAGGCAACTATCGCCAGCATTGACTGTACCAACAGCTTACCACACGGTCGAGGCGAAATGGTCGTGTTTCAGAGAAAATGCACGTGAATTTGTAAATGTATTTGGATTTAAACAGCAGCTTCTGATATTTAGGAAGTACTTTGTGACAACAAACTCAATTGCAACACACTTAACATTACATTTTAGAAATAGTTCACATCGAGTTCAGAAGCTCGCCAGACTGAACAATACAGCACGAAGGGGTAGATAACAAAACAATTTATAAGATTACATTGCGAGACTGTTTATATATACACACTTCACATAAACAAACACAGGTAGGTTCGAGATTACATTAAGTATATATAGTAAAGCTTCTTTATGTTTGAAGTAGCATTGGTTCGATAACATTCTGAAGCTACTTCTTACCGAGGATAAATCAGAATGTAAGTAAACGGTAGGTAAATATACCCAGCTCAGTTGTAGTCCTACTCTAAGAGTTTGCTATGCTCGCAAGGGCCGATTAACGTTACAGTATTCACATTCATCAACTTGAAACGATTTAATAGATACACAGAAAAGAACCCGTTATATACCAATCCTCGCCATAAAGTAAATGCTTATGTAATAAAGAATGTAACACATTTCCTTCATCTCCCTTAAAGGGACAGTAGCAGGTTTTTTCAAATTTCATTTCTTTTTTTAATTTCCCAATCATTATGACAGTTAATGTCATTTATATTTACTTTGGAGGGTAAAACATCTTATTACACAAACCAATTATCCGTAGTGGTAATAACGGTGTTGCGTAAAATGCACAAAATGCAATGCGGCCAATTTAATGTGAACACATTTTATTATTTCGAATGACAAAAACCATTTCCATGGCTTTACAGAACCATGAGCACTCATTTGTAAACTTGTTTTTTCCGAAGAGAGAATGGTGTTTTGCTATTGGTGGCATAATTCTTCAAACACATTTCTTCGACTTATTTCAACGAACAAACGTGCTACTGCCCTTTAAGATACTGTTTCCCGTATGTCTGCCGTAAAAACAACAACGTTGAATTCATGGTCATAACTATTAAGTGAAAGATTAAATATGTCTACCTCCGGGAAACTTCAAGAGATTTCACTCATACCACTTGTGCCTTCGTGTAGGTTTAACAGTAACAGAAGCAAATTTTTATATATAAAAAAAAATCTTTGCTTGAAATTGGTTCAAATGAAGTGTGCAGATGTACCTCTTCTGATAAGGCCTATTTGCTTAAAAAAAACCAAACTTATTTCTTTCGTTAAAGACATTTTTGAAAATGCCACCAACTTTAAAATATGTAACTTCAAAAGTGTGACATTCACAAAATGCCTGTCCTCTGGGTTTCCATTCACAAAACACGATGGTGAGTGTAAGTTACACAGGAAACTAAGTGTATACTATTAAATAATAAGAGTTGATGTATCAATGTTTGGAAATGATCTTCAGTTTATCAAGGTCCCAATACATTTTTACACAGAACCCAGTCTGTACCGAGAGAAAACTACTGTGCAAAACGTTAATGTATAGCCCCTATAAATTGTTCTTCGACAGTCATCAAGATTATGATTTCTATGTTCACATTATCAAAAGTGTTTACACTCCATATATAGAAATTCTTCTCATCTTCTTCGACGTTGTAAATATCAAACAGTCAGAGAAGAAGTATTGTAGTATTGGCCAAAGAGTTCGAAAAGATTGCGCAGAAAATGAAGAAGTGTCTTAAAGATTAAAAGTCGGATTCGGATTAATTAAAATGGGATTTCAATTTGACAAAATCGGCCCATAAATTACTTATATGCGGCTTTTATTAAAAAAACGCCTAATTTAGCCCCGGCACCTTGAAAGAAAATCTGCAGGGGTGTGGTCCCTGAAGTGATGACTCCTGTGACGTCACTGGAGAAATCTCATTATCGACGATAGTTATAATTCAACGTAATTTCGAAACATTTTGATTGTTAGTTTCACTAACAACTCTTCAATAAAATAACTAAAATGTTCCATATATCGAATGTTTAGATATCCAACTAGGTAATTCCGCAGATGGCAATTGCCTCAACATGTCTTTTTGACTATTTAACACACCTCATAAATTCATCTAGCGGCAGTGACAATTATCATTAATGAATTAATGAGGCTCCACGGAGCGGGTCACAGATGACCCTCGTCTGTGGTTAAAGATGGTCACGCCTCAAGGATTGCCTTCAAATCGGATCGCCGGGGTGATTGCGGTATTGGTAAAATGGGTAAATTAAAATCATCTTAATAATCAATTGCAAGTGTATATTGTCTTGATTTTTTGCTCAATTGATTCCGATATATAATGAACGTATAGGTATTAATCTGTCATTCTTGAGAAAACCGCATTACATGGGATCTTTAATGACTCCAGAGACAGAGCAATTGGCGTTTCGATAAAACAAAAAGGGTTCAATGTATAACCTAAGAGTCAGTATTCGCGATTTAAAGACACGCCATTTGTCATTGAAGAGAATTAATCATTTAAGTGTGAGAGACAGGCGTGTGTCAATATGTGCTAATAACACATCGAATCAAACCAATATCATAGATAACGTGAATTGATTGGCGTATGAGTATTGACAGTGAGAACATATGTTCCCTGCCTACATGGCAGAGATACGACAACATATGTTCATAAAGCTATCTGTCTATATCTACCGGGATGAAAGTATTAACTTATTGAGCGTGTATTAACATGTAAACGTCGCTTGACTTGTTATAGTTATCACGTTTACCCTTTAACTAATTTAAGAATACATACATTCTACGCTTCTAACCGGTTAAGTATAATGCCGCGAAAGTGAGTCAGTGTGTCACAGATATGAAATATTCATGAAATCGTGAAGAATGTCATGGTTCGGACATGACAAATTGCCCTGTCAAGTGTAGTTCCCGCTGACACTCGGGCGGTTTGTCAAGTACAGACTTCCATACACACGAATCGTCCGCTCAAAGAGATATCTATAGACACCCGTTATATCCATCAAAGAGACGACTATAGACAGCCGTAATACCTGTCAAAGACGCTCACCCCAATTGTGTGTCACCTTGGTGATCCCCTTCTATAAGATCCAGTGTCATTTGATAGTAACACCCGGAGAAATAATCATTGTAATAAGCTTCAATACTCCTTTCGTTCGCAGCTTCAAAAGTATAGATCAACTTTGATCAGATCAATTTTATATCGATTGTCTCCTTTTTCTGCGATGACCAATATGTACTTATACTTCAGGTCATAAATAAATATATATATATATAATATATTGTAACACTTGAAGTAAAATAAACCATCATAGCAATTAGTGACTAATAGAATCTAAGATATACCAAATATAACCAAATAAACAGCAGATATATGAACTATGTCATCAATATATTTTCACATGCTCGATGAGTAATTAGAAATGACATTGTATTTAATCGAAATGTTGTAATGCCAATTGTGAGGATAATCCTTATCTGTTGTTTCCATTACAATTAAAATTACAATTATTACATTACAATTACATGAAATTGTAAGAATGAATTATTTTCTTTATCGACATTGTAAACTAAATGTTATAATACCATGCATGAATGAGATAAATATCCTTTCCTCAAAAATTTAAGTTAATTTGAGAATAAACTATATGCCATTCAAACATTGTATTCAAACGTTGCCCGTATAAAACATGAACCATATTTCATGACAGCCATTTTATCCAAAGTAAGAATAGCAAAATTGTTTCCTTCTCAACCATATATTGATTACACGCTAAAGAATGATACCATTCGAGTAACAATATAATTAGAAAAATGAATCGTAGTCATTTTCAACAATTAATCAAAATACTATGAAAACGTAAACAAGCTATATTATTTGAAAAACATATAAATTTTAAATAACCGATTCCTTTTGAACATGTTATCTATTGTAAGCAACAACATTCATAAACGGTGTTTCTTACCAATCTATATTATCCAAATGTTGGAAGATAAAGAATTCAGCATGCTCTTATTTTGAAGAATAAAGAACTCTTTTAGGGAATCTGTAAAGGCGACGTTTCAACAAATACTGATTTTCAAAAGAAACTTTCTATTTTTAAAATGGTTATTGCCATGAACATGTTTGAACCCAACCTTTTTAAAACGTCATTTATTGAATATTTTGTGTCTGGTTTGATCAACTGTTTCTATGATCGACTGAAACAAACCCATGAAATATTCTATTCCACTGATTAGATACTGAACTAGACTTTGCGTTTCTTTCACAAGCCTTCAAATTGAGTGGGAATTGTCTTATGAACGTTAGTATAGTATCTAATGTCTTTATCAAGCAAGTGACAATTTTCACGACTTTTGAATTTTTGTCGAAACTTGGCCTATCCAGAACAAGAAATTGTATACTATAGTTCTTCATTCTTCATCATCTCAACTGTATAATGTCAATTACAGATGTCATGTTCTAATTATGAAAACTTTATGTAACAACGTTTATAAAAATCAATGATGAGAGCTTGGAATAATACACATTGGTGAATATGGCTACATTGTTCATGGTATATCTATGTATATACGTTACATGTTATTTTTGTTTAACATGAAATAACATTTATTAGTTCTGCAAACATCGATGTTAACTTACACTCAAAGTTATCAGGATATAGAATAAATCCATTTCATAAAGGTAAACGTCTGGATGTGAATGCATGTAGGAGGAAGCGTGTGCTTACTCCTTCATCAGGTAAACGCTTAAAGATACATGGGTGGGCATATGTATGAATATGTGGATAACAAAGGACATATGTTTGACTAAAAAACGTAGACAGTTGAATCAATGTGCAAGACTCGTAAGTGCAAGCACTAAGAGGTTTTAGTAACCTAGGTCCACAAAAGCTTTTCTTGTGTATCAAAACGTAGATTTTCCCTTCAAGAATATATATATTTTTGTATATATTATCTACTTTATCCAATTTGATTAATTCATGATTGAAAGCATGTAAAAAATAATCCTCAGTACATATTAACGTCTATATGTAAAGCTCTGTATAGCACAAGCCATGTGCATGTAGGAGCAGTGTGGGACATTGTCTGTCCGTCCACCTACAGGAGCCGTGTACATCAATATGTAGATATAGATAGTCTGTTGTCCGGTGATAGGCAAATCCACAGCAAGACTTCAGAGTTCAGTTATAAAATGAAGATAGCTCAAAGACCCATTTTTATTTTATTTCATTTTATTTCAATTTTTTTAATTTTACCAAAAAAACCTTTCGGAGGTTCAATGTTAGATTACGAAATAAAGTGTCCGCCATCATAGACAACAAGAGCAGTGCCGTTCAACATAGTCAGTCTAACCGTATACGCCAGCAGATTCGAACTGTAGGGTAGAGCTTCTTAACGACATGCAAAAGGCATCGACCTGTTATCGACACCTTATCGACTGACTCGGTTCCTCGCTCTCATGTCCTGTTATCGGGATTTTTTTCTTATTTTATTAAAGCTTTATTCGACGAAGTGTTTGTTTTCTTAAGTGTCCCCACCATTCTGTTCCGCCATAGCACATATTGATGTTGACAATTACGTTATTCCATCGGTCAGAGTGTAGCGTTATCACGTCACGTTATACCCCAATCATCATTGAATGGATTGAAATATCAACTGAAAGGAAATGAGTCCATGTCTTTCCAAATTTCTATTAATGTCATTGAGGCAGAATAATTATTTGAAAAAGGTACATTAAAACCATCGATTCTTCACGTGTAGTTGCTTGAGGTATTAGCTGGGTGGGTGTGGTGTATCAGGATCGAACTGCGCCAATATCGATCTGGTATCGATGTCTCCATGCAGTGCCGGGTATTTCAATCAACCCGTATCTCTGATTGAACACTCTTGTTTTAGCCATGTTGACATAGCCCCCTGCCGTCGGTACAGTTCAACCGCTGGAAGGCATCCCACAGCATCTGCACGCAGTTCAAAATGAAACGATTAGATTTTTGAAGCAATAGAAAATGACGTGACTTCTGTACTGAATTTCCACAGGATTTAATAGTATTGTGATGAACTTGTACAGGATTTAATAGTTTTGCGCTGAACTTGTACAGGATTTAATAGTTTTGTACTGAACTTGTACAGGATTTAATAGTATTGTGATGAACTTGTACAGGATTTAATAGTTTTGTACTGAACTTGTACAGGATTTAATAGTATTGTGATGAACTTGTACAGGATTTAATAGTTTTGCGCTGAACTTGTACAGGATTTAATAGTTTTGTACTGAACTTGTACAGGATTTAATAGTATTGTGATGAACTTGTACAGGATTTAATAGTTTTGTACTGAACTTGTACAGGATTTAAAAGTTTTGTGATGAACTTGTACAGGATTTAATAGTTTTGTACTGAACTTGTACAGGATTTAATAGTTTTGTGATGAACTTGTACAGGATTTAATAGTTTTGTACTGAACTTGTACAGGATTTAATAGTTTTGTACTGAACTTGTACAGGATTTAATAGTATTGTGATGAACTTGTACAGGATTTAATAGTTTTGTACTGAACTTGTACAGGATTTAATAGTATTGTGATGAACTTGTACAGGATTTAATAGTTTTGTGATGAACTTGTACAGGATTTAATAGTATTGTGATGAACTTGTACAGGATTTAATAGTATTGTGATGAACTTGTACAGGATTTAATAGTTTTGTACTGAACTTGTACAGGATTTAATAGTATTGTGATGAACTTGTACAGGATTTAATAGTTTTGTACTGAACTTGTACAGGATTTAATAGTATTGTGATGAACTTGTACAGGATTTAATAGTTTTGTGATGAACTTGTACAGGATTTAATAGTATTGTGATGAACTTGTACAGGATTTAATAGTATTGTGATGAACTTGTACAGGATTTAATAGTTTTGTACTGAACTTGTACAGGATTTAATAGTATTGTGATGAACTTGTACAGGATTTAATAGTTTTGTACTGAACTTGTACAGGATTTAATAGTTTTGTACTGAACTTGTACAGGATTTAATAGTATTGTGATGAACTTGTACAGGATTTAATAGTATTGTGATGAACTTGTACAGGATTTAATAGTATTGTGATGAACTTGTACAGGATTTAATAGTATTGTGATGAACTTGTACAGGATTTAATAGTTTTGTACTGAACTTGTACATTCATGTGATATTAAACTTTCCATGTGTATATATATAAACAGTCTATAGACGGATTCTGTTAAACACTGTCCATAGCTATTAACACTATTTATTGACAAGACGATATCAGGTGTCAAAAGGGGAGTCAATATTGTCTATCTAAGTAGTGAAGCTAATATTGGTGAGTCGGTTATGATTAATAGCTACAATAAGTTATTGACTTGTGGGTCTAGGTGATTGTTCCAGCAATCGATATACATTATCTCTTAATGCATGGTATTATATATTACAATAAACACAGAATATTTGACAGAATGCGAAATCATAAATCGACAGAATGTTCATATGAGGTTATCCACATTTAGAAACCATGATAGATTAACTCATTGTGGTTTACCTTCAATAATGATGATTTTGTCACATAGAGGACGGCGCGATCAACGAATCAGACTCTAACTAAATCAAACAATTATTGATATTTGAACGCATTGAAGGTTGTCGCTACTGAAGCTGTTAATGTGTTTAGATCTACGTATTGTTATACCAATAGTGCCCGACCATGTTCCTGTTCTTTTTGCAGAAATCACTTCATATTGTCTTTCTATACTAATCTATTCTTATTTTATTTTTAGTACATACATAGCGGGTGATCAAGTTTAATATATTAATGATTATTGAAATACTGGGATTTAATAGTGGAATTAAGCTACAGTGAAGATATCTGCGCCACTCACTCAATGAGATATACATGGTATGAGTCAGGAAAAGGCAGATATCTTATATATATATATATTAAGAACTCATTTTCAACTTGTTTTATTCTTTTATTCTCATTTTAAGCATTATATTTTGGTGACTGCATTTTCAATAGAATCTTGTTTTATGTTTAGATTATGTGTATTTAAACATGCTTGCGACTGAATTTGACCATATCTTCTCTGTGTATTGTAGCTACGGCCGGTGCTAGATGAAACTTGACCATATCTTCTGTGTATTGTAGCTACGGCCGGTGCTGGACCACCGGATGCCGACACTGACCAGCAAAACGGCGTTCATGGTGCCGCTAGACGACAGGTCGGCGTTACACCGGAAACACGACGCTCTACAACAGCTGGAGAAAGCGCCACCCAAATGCCTGAGGGAAGTCCGACAACTCTTGTACCTTGAGATCAAACACGTGCACCGGAAGCTGCACCGACTGGAGCGTGCGTACTACGGTGAGAGAAAGACGGTACACCAGGAGGTCGAGAAGGTTGTCTACAGCGTCAAGTCCGTCATGAAGTCCGTGCTGATATTTGAGTGCAACTCGGTTCCTAGTATTGAAGAAGTCTTGCGTAAAGCCTCGGCACCCGGGTACAAGGGGACAGCAGAGAACACGCAGGCGAGTGCTTCATTTCAATTTCTCACATTCTTCTTTATTGTAAACCTATCCATGCACATTGCGAATGAAAAAAGAAACTTGGCGTTTAAATTGTCTTCTCTTCATTAATACAGGTGCTGAAAGACATGTACGCCAAGGTGAAGACGTTCGTGCCAGGTAAAGTTGGTGAGGTGACCAACCAGTGCCAGAAGCTACTGGAACACCTGGACAGGTACTGTGTCAGCTTCTACAACACTGGGGACGTGGAGAAGGATGGGTACTTGGAGACCGCGTCTCACTTCGAGGAACAGATCCAGTCCTGGAGGACAAACATCGAGACCAGTCTCGGACATGCCAAGGAAATGTTCAGAAAGTTCAAAAGTCGTGGCTTGCACCTTTCAATGTTGACCCCTCCTGTGTCGAACTTTGTCTCCAAACACAACCTCCACAAGGTTCTCTTCCTCGTTATGTTTGCGGACATCTGTACCAACATCAGGAACGCGTTAAGTCTGATGACGTCATGGCTCAAAACAGACGAGACGTATGCCAGTTTCTTGAAGAACGATCTCATTGACCTGGAGACCCTGAAAGAGGAGAAGATAAAGGCTCTACGAGAGGCGAGGACAAAGTACCATTCCTTGACGTTCCGTCTCAACCAGCTGGAGGTCGAGTTTGTAGAAGCGGAAGCGAAGGTCGTGAATCTGCGAGACCGGAAAGAGCGACTAATACGGGAGGAGGAGCTCCTCACCAAGAAGGTGACTGACACTGAGCTCGAGATCGAGTTCAAGGAGTTTAGGCGCGACAACTTCAAGAGTAACCATGGCGACGAAGATCCCGAACTTGCGGCCGAGAGCTTCGAGATGTTGACAGAGGACCTGAAGACGTTGAAGGAACGGTTGCCAGGGCTACAGAGACAGTTGGCATCAATCAGGTAACAGTTTTACTATTGTTAATAAGTTCTTAAGAGTGTGCAACTCCCATCAGAAGAATGTAAACTTTGAAACAAACTCAAATGTTCCTTCAATCAAATTAATATATATATATGAACTTGAGAAGACATTGACATTCACCACTCCTAGTCAGTTAATTTACAGATATTCCTTCCAGCGATTATGTTACTTTTGGCTGATAATCGAGTTTCGGTTATTCAATGGTATTGGCCTTATTATTTGGAGTGGGTCATCAATGCCAAAGCCTAGACACAACAAGTTCATGATATGACATTGTGTCCTGACCAGGATGAAGATGACCTGGGTGGAGGAGAAGGGAGCTCGGGTGGAGAGACTGGAGGAGGAGATGACGTCACTCCGCGGGGAGATCCAGCAGGCGGGGGAGGACAGGGCGGGAAAGGAGAAGGACTACCTGGAGGTGGAGAAGAGTCTCAAGCTGGCCAGGAAGATCATCCTCTGCAAGACGAGTAACGACGCTGTTGAGAAGATTTACTACAGCCTGCCAGTCACTGCCAAGAACGGCAAACCTGTCGGGGTGCAGGCCAAAACTGCTAGTATGTGATAATAACCTTATAGAGTATAGATTATATGAATTAGATAGTTTTAGAAATTGTGGCAGACGCCTGTATTTAAGTCAACTCGTTCTTCTAATGTTCATGAGGTCTACCAGAAAGGAATAAGGCAAAGACAAACTTTAAAAATTGTCATATTGTTTGTATTGCAATGAAATACATCAACGTCGAATTCATTGCAAATATGAAGTTGAAAATCCAAAGAGTGTCTTCCTCTTCATTTCACGTGTTTAAAATACCTCTTACAATGCTTTGAAGTATGCTAATGAGAATCTTGAGGTTTAGAAATAAGAAGCTGGTGACAGATATATGTTGAAAAGAGACACAACTTATCAATCTTACAATCCTTTCGTACGATAACGAGTTTCTTCAAGTTGGATCTTTACTCTTCCAGCACCAGTTGACAAGGCCTGTAGAGTGATCTCCAGATGCATAGAACGAGACTGGGTGCATCTGTACCGGAACCTCCCCTTCATTCCAAAACGAGGCGACGAGACCATAGAACGTGACATCAGCGAGCTGAGCACGACTGGAGCACGAGGGACTCTGATTGTCGTCTGCAGGAGAGCGCTGGATCGGTGGAGGCGACACCACACGCGCGCCATGCTGGATGACTTGAAGACAGCCCTGAAGAAAATCAAGAGGCATGACGTCATCAGGGCCATAGAAACGGAGTTGAACCCTCCCGTGAAGGAGGTTGATGAGGACGAGATGGAAGACAAGACTCCGCCTGTCCCTCCGGAGCTGTACGAGTTCTATGAGATGGGGGAGAGGTATGACAAGCTCAGGGCTATGAATAGGATGTGATGTGCTGTTTAAACTAAATCTTGATAGTGGAAAAAAGCGGATTCGTCGGACTCCCAGGCGTTTATTGATGCAAGTCATAATGCTCTATGAGGACACATAGCAGATACAAAACTACATACTTAGAGAGTTTATTCACATTTCATTTTTGATGACTTAGATTAGTGTGTTATAAATTTTAAATAATAAAGTTTGAATTACTATGACTGCATTCATACATATAGCTCAACATTTAATACTAGGTTAATTTGTCGATGGTGTACCAATAGTTCTCGTAATGTTACGACAAAGCGTACCTACCTTCATGAGATAGCCTAGAAGTAAAGGCTTTTAATTTGTGTGGGCATTATTGATGAATTTATATCATCCTCGACCATTAATCTCTGTGGGAAACGTTTCAAAATACAATATGGTTTGCGAATTTTAGTTTAGAGAATTTAAAGTCAACTATCCAATAAGACACAGTGAGAGGGAATAATGTAATTACTCGCAAATCAGCACTTGTGTTGTTTTTTCCTCGGGACAGGGTTGATTTTAATCTGACTGACTTACTGCATTGTCACCAGACTGTCAATATACTTTTGCCATATAATTTGACAAAGACATTTTTCACTGGCTAATCATCACGCTGTTCCCGCCAATGCAGTTAAGAACATGCAATCATTTGCTCAATAGTTATGATTGTGTTACTTATTTGTATGTGACTGACGATTCAAACTTTGTGTTTGTTTCCGAACCTGACAAAGATGTATATCTGTGAGTTATACTTATCTCCACATTACGTATCCGTGGCTATAGTTGGATTGTGTATTTCCTGCAAGGTTTGCCGCTAAGTGGAGGACAGCTGGCACGCTGACGTACCTTTTACGGCCACTTCTGTCAATTCTACGCAGTTTAAAATATTTTATGAGTTTGACAAATTTAATTTGTTAGTACACCATAATCTGAATAATAATATTTAAATCTAATTTGTGTATATATATATTCGTTAATGTGTGTAATGGATAATCATATCTATGTTAATATTTATGTATTGCTCATATTTATTTATATTTTTACGTTATTTATGTAATGATATGGATCGATTTTTTACAAAAAACAAATAAACTATAATAAAGAAAGTATTGTCTTAATGATTGTATACATTGGATTAGTTCACAACATCATGAAAACCAATGCTGTGGTTGTGAATACTAACGTTGGCCAACACATTGCACCACATTATCGAATTACAATATATAATTCCATTACTGAACAATTTGAACAAGCAAATGAAATATGTGAAGGTAAAAGTACACATATATTATTGAATATAACTTTTTATCCAAAATGAATATGTGTTTTTAGAATTTCAAGAAATAAAATCATGAATATTCCCTTACCCGTGATTAAATGAGATGTCGATAAAGTTTGATACAACGAAAGAAGGTGAATGTTTCTAGCACCTTGTTTCACTTATCTTAAAGACGCCAACACACACGTAGGCGGTGCTGTTAACCTACAACTTGTTATCATACTCAGGGTGACGTATACAATGTAAACCTACCTTATTCTCTCGAACACAAATACAAACCGACCCTAGAATACAATCCAGGCTATACAGAATACAACCCAGGTTAGGAATACAACCAAGGTTAAGAAATAAATCCAGGCTAAGATAAGATAAGATAAGAAAACAACCCGGCCGGTCCCAGAATACAATCCAGGCTCAGAATACAACCCAGGTAAAGAATACAACCCAGGTTAGGAATACAACTCAGGTTAGGAATACAACCCAGGTTAAGAATACAACCTAGGCTAGAATACAACCCAGGTTAGGAAAACAACCCAGGTTAAGAATACAACCTAGGCTAGAATACAAACCAGGTTAAGAATATAACTCAGGTTAAGAATATAACCCAGGTTACGAATACAACCCAGGGTAGAATACAACCCGGGTTAAGAATACAACCAAGGTTAAAATTACAATCCTTGTTAAGAATTCAACCCAGGTTAGGAATACAACCCATGTTAAGAATACAACCAAAGCTAGAATTCAACCCAAGTTAAGAATACAACCCATGCTAAGAATACAATCCAGGCTAAAAAAAACAAAACAATCCAGGCAAGGAATACAATCCACACTAAGAATACTACCAAGGTTACGAACAACCCAGGCTAGAATACAACCCAGGTTAAGAATACAACCCAGGCTAAGAATACAATCTAGGCTAAAGATACAACCCAGGTTAAGAATACAACCCAGGCTAAGAATACAATCCAGGCTAAGAACACAACCCAAGTTAAGAATACAACCAAGGTTAAGAATACAATCCAGGCTAAAAATAAAACCCAGGCTAAGAATACAACCCAGGTTAAGAATACAACCCAGGCTTAGAATACAATCCAGGCTAAAAATACAATCCAGGCTAGG
The DNA here is from genome assembly GCA_936450465.1 of Gibbula magus. NCBI lineage: Eukaryota > Metazoa > Mollusca > Gastropoda > Trochida > Trochidae > Gibbula > Gibbula magus. The sequence goes on along the minus strand of OW388290.1, from coordinate 31,927,224 downwards.
AATACAAACCAGGCTAAAAATACAACCCAGGTTAAGAAAACAATACATGCTAGAATACAACCCAGGTTAAGAATACAACCCACGCTAAGAATACAATCCAGGCTAAAAATACAACCCAGGCTAGAAATACAATCCAGGCTAAAAATACAATCCAGGTTAAGAATATAACCCAGGTTAGAATACAATACAGGATAGAATACAACCCAGGCTAGAATAAAATCCAGGTTAAGAATACAACCCAGGTTAGAATACAATACAGGATAGAATACAACCCAGGTTAAGAATACAATCCTGGTTAAGAATACAACCCAGGTTAGGAATACAACCCAGGTTAAAAATACAACCCAGGTTAGGAATACAACCCAGGTTGGGAATACAACACAAGCTAGAATACAACCCAGGTTAAGAATACAACCCAGACTAAGAATACAACTCAGGCTAAGAATACAATCTAGGCTAAAGATGCAACCAAGGTAAAGAATACAATCAAGGCTAAGAACACAACCAAGGTTAAGAAAACAACCCAGGTTAAGAATACAATCCAGGCTAAAAATACAACCCAGGCTAGAAATACAATCCAGGCTAAAAATACAATCCAGGTTAAGAATATAACCCAGGTTAGAATACATTAAGGATAGAATACAACCCAGGCTAGAATAAAATCCAGGTTAAGAATACAACCCAGGTTAAGAATACAACCTAGGATAGAATACAACCCAGGTTACGAATACAATCCTTGTTAAGAATACAACCCAGGTTAGGAATACAACCCAGGTTAAAAATACAACCCAGGTTAGGAATACAACCCAGGTTGGGAATACAACACAAGCTAGAATACAACCCAGGTTAAGAATACAACCCAGACTAAGAATACAACTCAGGCTAAGAATACAATCTAGGCTAAAGATGCAACCCAGGTAAAGAATACAATCCAGGCTAAGAACACAACCCAGGTTAAGAATACAACCCAGGTTAAGAATACAGCCCAGGCTAAGAATACAACCCAGGCTAAGGATACAACCCAGGCTTAGTATACAGCCCAGGCTAAGAATACAATCAAGGTTAAGAATACAATCCAGGCTAGGGATACAATCCAGGCTTAGAATACAACCCAGACTAGAATACAACCCAGACTAGAATACAACTTAGGTCAAGAATACAACCCAGGTTAAGAATACAACCCAGGCTAAGAATACAACCAAGGTTAAGAATACAAACCAGGATAGGAATACAATCCAGGCTAAGAATACAACCCAGAATAAGAATACAAACCAGGATAGGAATGCAATCCAGGCTAAGAATACAACCCAGGTTAAGAATACAACCCAGGCTAGAACACAACCCAGGTTAAGAATACAACCCAGGTAATAAGAATACAATCTAGGCTAAAAATACAATCCAGGCTAAGAATACAATCCAGGTTAAGAATACAATCCAGGCTAGGAATACAATCCAGGCTAAGAATACAATCCAGGTTAAGAATACAATCCAGGCGAGGAATACAATCCAGGCTAGGAATACAATTCAGGCTAGGAATGCATTCCAGATTTATAATATAATCCAGCCCGAGATTTTACCGTTAAAGCTCCCTCACGTTGCGACAACGAATCACCACGAATAGATAAACGTCAGGATTCGTGAGAATTCGTCATGTTTTGCAATTGTTTTTCTTTTTCAAGTATGATAGAGTTAGGAAGACCCGTCATTTGCGACTTGTTTAGTACAAATAATGTCAAGAATGCAATGCGGCTTACAAGAATATATTACGAATGTTGCACGGTCATCAATATTAAAAATAGTCTACAAACAACGCCGAATGCATGTAAGACACAGGCAGGACCTAAAATGAATTCTTGCCTTTTCTTGACAGTTCGTGTGATTTTTTCTACTTCATAACGTCCGTAACTGCAACTGACATAGACAATGCGTGGTCAAGCCCCGACTTCCCGGTTTCCCGAATAAGTTAAAAACAATACCTACGAATGACTCCTAATCGATTAGGATTCATGCAGTTACGATGCTTCCGAATCGATTAAAATTCAGTTTTTAATGCGGTTCCTACATACGAAGGAACAACGAATTTGTTACGAACTACAGTAGGCTATATATACGATTTTTTTCAATCGAGAGTTCGTGGCCAAATCTTTGAACAGGTCGAAATTTCAGTTACGACTACGATTTGAGTACGAATAAATACGAATGAGTTACGTTCTCCAAGAACTGAAATACGATTCCTCAAGTTTACCATTTCGTTGAACGAGTGGGTATTAGAAAAGCGGAAAGCATGTGAAATGTGTTGCTTTTCATCAGGAAAACGTAGTTTTTACCATTCTTTTCTCACAGACGTTACTCTTTCAGATTTCCGATAGGTATAACCTCTGTCACTGTGAAAAGAGAATGAGTCTTTACGGGCGTCATTTCAATGTTGTGATATACGAAAATAGTAGAAAACTGTCGACACACATATCCATATATCAGTGATACCACTAATTTCCGTATATGGTCTACTGAGCATATGCGGCCTATAGTTCATATCACTGCGAAACGAATATTACAAACATTCAAAGGCTAAAAAACATATAGACTATTTTTTCCTGTTCAACTATACTGTATCGACACTTATATTGATGATAAGCTAGCGGTAAAGTTCATCTATACTATCTACATATCTTATATATTGTGTCTAGTCTCAAATGATGTGAAAACTGTGTACATATATCTTGCTGTTCATGGCGACAGATGTTATATAGCTAGATCGTCGATATTTAACAATGTTGCACACGTCTACGTGAGACAGGTGCATGGCGCTGTTGAGAGGAAGCGATCGAGCTTATTTCCTGTGAAGGCCGGGCCACACTGTCCCGAATATGACAAAAGATGCCAACACGAATTAGAAAATTCTCATTTCGCACGAATTTGGTTTCGATTTTGGTTAAAAACTAATCAAAATCCGGAGCAGGTACGATGCAGTCAAAAGGCAATACGATGTAACACGATGTAATACGACGTAACACACGACTACAATGCGAATGCAATGCGAATGTCGGGTTGATCGTCGCATTGGCCTAACGTTATATAGTCTGTACGAATACAACACGATGACAGTGCTGTGCTCATGATGGCAACACGACGTCGAATGAAGAGTTCGACGAGTATGCGATGAGAATACGAAGATGAGCTTGGTGATACAAGCATCACGTGACATCCACATTATATAACTCTGTTGCTGTGACGGTTGCTGTGAACCCCTGAATCCCCACTACCCAATTACCACTCTGGATAAGCTTATGAGTTAATTATATAATTAGGATGACTATTGAGCAATGGAGCAAACATATAGTCAATAAAGTTGCTGAAACCAGTCTAGCGTGAGTTGCCATGACAGCAGGAAATCACGTGACCCTTTCCGCCTTCGGTTGCACCATCGGCGGATGTTCAAAAATCTTTGTGTGTTAAAAAACTTCCGAACCCGCGTGCGAATCTTCATTTTCGTGGTCAGCCCGTGTCTCAATCTTTCCCTTCGCACGACCATCGAGATGCAATCTTGTTACTTCTTTTCATTATCGTACTCTCATCGTCTGTCCATCGGTACCATCGCCAAAATATTAAACACTTTGCCCCTCGATTGTCACAAGAAGGAACCGCGACTATCTTCAATCCTCGTGATTACCTGCGTATAACCATCGTTTAGCATTACGATGCTATCACGATGGAACTTAAGTAAGAATATATTCATTACACACACATACATATATATATATAATACATATATGTATTTATATACGATACCTATATGAATACATTCCATGTTTAATGTAATGCATGCTTATAGATGTACGTAATGAGTTTTTTTTATAGTACAGATACATTTTCCAGATGCATGTATACCTAAGTGGTAAATATAAGGTACTTTATATTTCATACTCATTGTGATATATAGAGGTATTGTTACATATATTACACAGGTTATAATATGTAATATTTATATCATTACATGTCTCATATTGACATAAACCTTTTGATGTAGTAAATGCCCTCGTAACCTAGTCAATACGACATGGTATAATCACCGTGTGCATTCTTGCAAGGTATGATCGCAGTCGCGTTGTCTTCTTATGACTTCGGTCATCTTCGTGTTACATTCGTATGGCCTTCGCTTGGGAAATATGCCCTATGGTTCCGATGGACAGGCGAAGGCAAATACGATGATGATACGAATCATACGATGTCATCTCGATAGACATACGAAGGGCACGATGAGGACACGAATGCACCACGAAACTAACATGTCAAATATTTTGCTCGCTCTCCCGATGTTGCCGCCGAACAGAGAAGAATTCCGCCGATGACCAAACGAATGCTTAAGATGCGTTTACGAATGGCCCGATTGCTTACGATCCTTTGCGAATTTGAACATTTTCAAATTCGTGTTTCCATCTTTTGTCAAATTCGGCACAGTGTGAACCGGCCTTGATGGAGATCGAAACACGGCCCTTGGTACATTATAGGTACATATACACTATGAAAGTAGCATTATACATCAATTAACAATTACATATTTCTCTTCAAGTAAATTGAAATTGATCGCAAGATTATTTTATTTTTATATGATAACTAATGTTACTCTGAGGGTGTGGGTTCGAATCCCGCATGGAAACGTGTATTTTTTAAGGTAGTGTTATCCCAGATATAACCATGTTGTATTTGTTCACTATCTAAATGGCAAGTGTTTCTAATAACTAGTTGTTTTTAGTTGGATAATGGCAGTAAAAGTTAGGTATAAGGTTTTCTAGACCTTTTTTAAAGTATGGGCATAGAAGGAAAAGATGAAATTCATCTTCTGTAGCATCTAATTTACATTTACCACAATTCAAGAAAGTAAGATCTACATCTGCGTTGCTATTTAACGCCACGCTTGGACTTTGAAGTTGCAATGTGAGATAAACATAAAAACTAGCAAGTGCTTGGAATACATCAGAATCAAATGATACGCCCAAGTACAATTCTTAGTCAATTCTTGTTCAAAAGTTGCATTTGCCTTTTGTTACCAAGCTTAAATATCTAAATTAATACACATTTGGTTGAACTTTGACAGAAAATGTTAGATATTTCCACAGTCCTGGAAAATCCAGACATATAATAATTCTGTTTCGAACAGTTTATGCATATATTCGAAACAGAAGTCGAAGATATGACACTTAAAGGCGTTGTAGCGCGTTTTTTGGCATATTACGTTTTCTAAAATTTGCCATTTATTATTGAAGTTTATACAATATATTGTTTCGTTAGAGGGTAAAATATATCATTATACGACCTGATCAGCCTTTTTCATAGAAAACGGTTATCCATGTTGGAAGGAAATGGTGCCATATGTATAAAGCGACAGTGGCGTGGACCACTTCAGTGTGAGAGGTAGATTGTCTCATGCGAATTCAGACAGCAAGATGGCTGACCATTCCATCATGGTGCAATATTTAAAACTCTATACTTTGAGTGTTTATAGGTACCGCTACATCAAACAGATCACTACGAGCGATCGAGGGGCCATTTTAATGTGAACACCTTATCAAATGGCTGCTCGAAAGGAAATGGACACTCATAGCTTAATCGAACCATGTACATTCGTTGTGGGACTCTTTTTATTGATTCAAGAATATTATTCAGGCATTGGTAACACGTATTTACCTTTTTGTGAGAGTACTTTATTTCAGCTACAGCGCCTTTAAAGAAGCATTTTCCATATTATATCGGAAGGTACGATAATACACTAACCAAACATGCAATAGGTGCTATTTTACTATCCAAATAGTCAAGCCAATGGATACAGCTGCATACGAAGTAATGTTATATTTCTTGTCTGTATAACGACCTTGTTGCATTGGTTCACCGTTACTCGTCACAATATAAAAGCCTGCTGAACATGCAGATCATTGAGGATCTTTGCTTGAAATATTCATATTCTTTTAATTTAAAAAATATGTTTAATTCAATTTAAAAAATACACCCTCCTCAATTGAATATTTCCAAACTTTTGTGAATTTAACTCGAGATAAGGAGTCCGATTTCTTGGGACCAATAATTAAATACGTGAGAAAAAAATATTCTGCAGTTTCACCACAAGAGCGGTATGTTTGTGTTTGTGTATGTAAAATATCATCATCATATCGCAATTTTATCAATATTTTTGTTTAATTGTTCACATGATTTATTTTTCATTCAATACATCAGTCGCTTGTAAATCAGCCATTATGTCAATAGGGATTCCTTAAGAAAATTTGCGTGACATTCCCACAGCATCACTTAAATTTTGAAATAGGTCGTGGCTTACTTAATTACACGTGATAATATCAAATAATACATAGGCTACTTAAACAATAAATGTTTACAAGAAATATGTGATTTCTTGGTAGCAACTCCTTTATTGTGAACAGACACGACGTTTCGAGGTAGACCCTATATGTATGCTTATTCTTGTTCATAAGATGGATACATGTAGGTATAACGAGGCGATGGATCCCCATTATCGATTTGATAAAGGAGTAAATGACTGCAAATTGTCATGTATATGTATATGAAGTTATTATCCAGTAGTCTACCCCCTCCACTCCATAAACAAAGAAACTTTACCTTAAAATTATGACTGTCATAAAATATGACTCGGTCTTAAAACATGACTCAATATCTTTTTGACGACCGGGCAATCGTCTAGGCAATATGATACCGACAATATATCACACGCATTAGAGTTATCTGCTTAAATAGCCAAGGGGCCTGGTGATAAGCCACGATGCATTACGTAAGTTTCTGTAACATTTCCCATTAAGAGTGCATGGTGATGTGATAAAAAATAAGAAAACAGTTTTTGTTACATTCATGCACCAGTGACTGTCATCTCTAGATTTAAATATGAAGGCAATATTTTTAAAATATACCGAGTAAGCCTAATTATGCTTAAAATATTAATTGTATATGTAAACAGCAACTTTTTTAGAACCATTTGGTTTTTCCCACGTTTAGAACAGTGTCTTGGGCGGCATGTAGGCATACGCGTGGGGATTGTGTTTTATCAAGAACTTATATTACTTACATAAGGTTACATGTAGATATTAAGTCCTTGGTTTTATTATTAGGCATATAAAAAAGAACACATCTTTGAGATTGTTTAGATTATCCTGTTTACAATTTTTTAAAAAACTATTCGAAATACTGTATTGATGGACAAGCCAACGATTTGAGCTTTGAACCATTAAACAAGCTAATATTTTAACACGTATATATAGTTATCCATTGCATGAAAACAAAAACGACTGTGGATGATAAAACTTTTAACTTCTTTTTAAATCCTTTTATATTATTTGACTAACTTAGAACTTATAGATATTTCACAACAAATATATTTTCTAGTAACATTTCTATTGGTCATTAATCAATTGATTAATCAAGGCCTCTATCTCCCATCATTCAATCAGAGCACCCAGGGGCCGTGGAGGTGTCAACAATCATTTGACATGTGTGCGCTCGCCTTTCTAATAGGGTTTGTTTATTTGAAAGAGTGACCTCCCCTGAAGCACTGCCACCAAGCGGAGTCTACGTGGCCTATGGAGGCGGCCATATTTGACAGCTCTGACTACCGAAATTATCTCTGAAAATCCACTAATATCTATGAATTGCTGAACCATCTGATTAATATACACTTTTCAACATGTCGCCGAAACCTTTACAAACTCTCGTGTTATTTGTTGTCCTAATTTATAAAGGAGGATGCGACGAACACGACCATACAGTAAGTACTAGTGTTTGTTGCCGGTGGCTTCCAAGTTTTATGATGTTTGACTATTTTATGCAAATTAGAAGCGCAACATTATTGTCATCGTATTATTAAAATGACAATGAAATGCATTTTGCACTAGTCACTTCCACGGTCATTTAATTCGATTTTTACAGCTAAAACCCCAGGTGCATTCGAATGTCAACAAGACGAAATAAGGAAACGTCATCAAGAAAATGTCTGATTTTGTTGAATATCATTGTACAGTTTCCGATTTGTAAACATTTATAGCAGTTTTGCAATGTTTATTGCTGTCATACCTTAGTACATCGAAACCATCAGTAACCTCATCAGTTTTTAAATATATGATAAAACTGATATGTCTGACATTTGGTCTGAAATGTCACTAAACAATATCGTCATCTGGGATATCATGCAGTGTTGGCATGATCAATCACAATGGAATTGTGATAACATCAAAATGCACAATGTTTATTTAATAAATGTCAAATGGTTCATGGACAAAGTGTGTAGGAATTATTGTATCAGATTCTTTTCCATAACATTTTTTTTGGTGATATTTTAAAAAATTCTATGAATTGAATCTATATAGAACATCAAACATTGTGCATTTTGATTGTTTATATTGAATGAGAAAATGTCATGGAAGAGTAGGAACAAGTTTTTATTCTGCTTCTATGGCATCTTTGAGTTATACACTTAAGTTACTACTTGGATCAGCATGATACAAATTCCAACTACCTAAATCGATAAAATAACTAACTTCACATACTAGCCTAAATGTTTGTATTTATTCTGCAGTATAAAGAAGCAGATGAGGTGGTATTATGGATGAACACTGTGGGCCCGTATCACAATCGCCAGGAGACATACGAGTATTTCTCACTGCCGTTTTGCCGGGGACCGAAGGAAAGCATCAGTCACTACCATGAAACTCTTGGGGAGGCACTGCTTGGAGTGGAACTTGAGTTCAGTGGGGTAGACATTGACTTTACAGGTTAGTAGAATAGGCTTTCAAGTTAGGATGAGAAGAGCCATAATTAATGACAAAATAAACAAGGTGATACTACAATCACCAATTATATCTCGATATTCTCTCATAACCTTAAAGTAACCTCTTTGTATCAAGAACCTACATTGTGCATTCATACCATTGTTACCTAATATAAAAAAAGCAGCGCCCTCACCTTTTTAACTTCCCAACGCAAGGCATAAGTCATGCTTGTCTCAGTCACTGGTCTTGCAGTGTTTCCTTAAGGTTTCCATGCTAAGAAATGGGAGCTGACTGCATTCAGGTGAAGCGATCCACTATCTTAGCACAGAAAAGCGAGAGAAATACTGCAAGGCTTAATCAGGCAGTATTGGAGACTTGCAAGAGTTATGCCATGCGTTTGGAAGTTGACACCTTACAAATTGAAGCATAAAGATTAAGATATGTGCATTTGAAATATTTACAACATTTTTTGAAAAGGTATATGAAAACGATTTTATTATTTGTGTATTTACATATTTGCAGCTGATGTTGGCAAGACTCAATACTGCTCAGTGGAGTTGTCTGAAGAGAAGTACCAGGCGTTGACGTACGCTGTGAAGAACCACTACTGGTACCAGATGTACATCGATGACCTGCCCATCTGGGGTCAGTACCAGTAGTTTCTATGAAGCATAGATCTGCTTTTAATGTCATGCTTAGGGCAAAATTTCTTTTCAATGAGTAGACTTCTTACAAAATTTATTTTATTGGTACAGAAAAATAACTTTTTCTCAATGCATTTATATTTTATCTAATCAGTATTGAACATTGATCCCGGAATAGTGTTCAATGAATATTAAATAATTATAATATACAAACTGAAGAACAAACATTTTTGAATACCTCACAATAAACTAAAGCAAAGGCAACAGTTAAAAATATTGACTTTGTTATAGTGTATCAATATTTTTCATGTATGATTAGTGTTAACATTTATGAAATTATTACTTCATTGAAGAAATATCCCTGTTGTGATGCAATGCAATTTGAACCCTGATTTCTGATTCATCAGTGACTTCAATTTTATCAATCTGAACAGGACATTAACATTTTATGTAACTTAATTACAATTCCTTTTAATCCCTGAATGTCTTCTGAAATTACAGTGCTGAGGTTTTTTGTCGCAACTATCGGTAGATTTCTTAATCACTTCTTTCAACCATGCTTCAAGCTATGAGAGTTTGAAATTTGCTACATTGCTACTATTTAGTTTGTTTGAAATAGAAAATGAATTCATCGTCTTCCTTTTCCTGTTTACAGGTATAGTTGGTGAGATAGAGGAGGGAGGAGACGGCTTGTATGTCTGGACTCACAAGAAGTTTGATATTGGCTTCAACAACAACCAGATTGTTGATGTTAATCTAACCAGTGAGGCTAAAGTCAAACTTGTTCAAGGTGTCACAATTCCATTTACATATGAGGTAAATTTACTCTTTAATTTTTGTTTTCACCATTTAATTGATACTCATATTGACCATATTCTAGTTATTTCCATCTTGCCCTGTATTGTAAATGAGACATTAAGAAACTGCATGAAAATAAACTCAAAGCCCCCATTAATAGCACATGATGAGTCTTTTGTGTCAAACTAGTTTTGACTTTCGGACCATAGCCTACACTTTTAAACAATGTAATTGCCATTTGCCAACTAAAAATAGCAGCTAGTGAATAGTGATATAATATATATATATACCTTTACAATATGCTTCTATTGAATACCTTAAGCTGATATCTAAATGCATACTTTGGGAACTTCAGGTGAGGTGGCATACATCCAAGATCAAGTTCGAGGACCGATTCGATAAATATTTGGATCCAAACTTCTTCCAGCACAGGGTGAGTACATCAATTATCAACAGCTGACAAACTTAAGAATGTGATAATGCATTTAGTTGATTTTGAATATCTTAATTTCAGCTTATCCTAATTAACATCCATGAAGTTAAAATTGACAACAATTCGAATGCATATGCATTTATCTCAACTTAATTTTTTGAAAGGACAGCATCTCAATATCGATTCTAATGTAATCTAGAACATGATCACGACATAAGATTCATAAATGTTGAAATGTTGCCATCCCAGAATAAAGTTGTATGCCCATAAATCTTAACCATTGTCATCATCCCCAACTTCTGGAATGCCTGTCAAGTGAAGAATTGAAATAGGATATTTCTGCTCACAGAAAGAGTTCTTTTGAAAGATTTTAAAGTTAAAAGCCTAGTAGTTCACATGTTTGACTCCAATCCCTCCATATTCACTATTATATTTGTATCAATTAATGTGTAAATTTACTCTGGTCATCAAGTTACTGTAAGTTAAGTTTTGCTCACTATTATCTTAAGTACTCAGTATTCAAGCTGTGCTATACCATGTTACTAACTCTTCCCCTACTGAATGCCCTGCTCTGTCCTTGTTGCACAGATCCACTGGTTCAGCATCTTCAACTCCTTCATGATGGTCATCTTCCTGGTTGGACTGGTCAGCATGATCCTCATGAGGACGCTCCGCAAGGACTACGCTCGTTACAGCAAGGAGGAGGACCTTGATGATATGGTGAGACAAACCTTTGCTTCCGTAACTTTTAATCCATGCAGGGGTAGAAATAAATTTAAAGGCTCTAGCCATTGAGAATTTGCTGTTCGGATCCCGGTAGATGAAATATTTTGCAAATGTTTTTCCCTCGAAACAGGATCAATTGTAATCTGACTGCCCTTTTCACATAACACAATTTCCAATCTAGGATGCAAAATTTTTGCTAAATTCAGTTGAGATTAATGTGCTTGAACCACTGTAAATAGCTAATTCATGTCCCTGTTATGATGAACTGATATTTGAACCCTGATTTCTGACTCTTTGTGATATCAGAGTTATTTCCTGAACAGGGATTGTTTTCTCTTCCACATGCACTTAAAAATATAATTGATGAACAGGAAGAAATGTAGATGGTGTGTCTATCCGTAAAATGAAAAAGTGGGGGGTTTTAGCTTATGTTATCTAATATAAATAACCAAGAAGGGGATATAAATGATGATTAATTGTGGGTTTTTTATTATTTTAAAACAAAATAAAAAATTTATAGAGCAAATATAGTCTAAGTAGAATTTCTTTTTAAACTCAAATTAACATGTGAAGGGTTTCACATATTGTCCTCACATACTCATCCTCGGTTACCCATGATTTTATATATGCTACGTTACTCTCCACTATATCACCCATGGGAAACCTTATCAGGGGAATCTGTTCTGAAATTACCCGCCCTTGGCCAGCGTGACGAAGTCAGTAACCAAAGAAAATGCTCAATGGGATAAGACTGAAATGGCCAAGGGAGATAACCGGTGACGGATGGCTAACACAATGACCTCGCTTGCTTTAAAATGAAGTGATATGAATTGTCATTGGCTCGCAGGTCCAAGCTGCGTAGCAGTTTGATTGGCTTACGCCGGCCAAGGGCTGGTAATTTGAGTACAGATTTCTGATAAGGTTTCCCATGGGCGATATAGTGGAGAGTAACGGAGCATATATAAAACCATGGGTAACCGAGGATGTCGCATACTTTTCCCTTATGGTAATCAGTAAATACTCTTCCCTGTTATGATGAATAAATATTTGAACCCTGATTTCTGATTCTTTGTGATATTAGATTTATTTCTGAACAGGGATTGTTTTCTCATCTATTTATTTCCACTACATTCACTATAGATATGGTTTTCATGTTAAACAGGAAGAAATGTAGATAATGGTGTGACTGTTTTGTCTTAACAATAGAAAAAAGGAATTTTACTTTAGGTTGTTTCCTATTCAAAAACATTCTTGTATTGAAATTATTAATTAGGATCATAGTTTTTTTTCTTTCAAAAATGGAAATTTATGGAGCATATTTTATTCTTGCTAGAAAAACTTTAGTTTAATGCAATCTTGTACATGTGAAGCGTTTCATCTATTGTCCTGGCATATTTTCCCCTTATGATAATCAGTAAATATTTTCCCCTGTTATGATGAATAAATATTTGAACCCTGATTTCTGACTCTTTGTGATATCAAATTTATTTCTGAACAGGGATTGTTTTCTCATTTATTTATTATCTCCACATGCACTTGGTAACAGGAAGAAATATTGAACATGATGTAACTATTTTGTCTGAAAAATGGAACAAGTAATTTTGCTTCAGGTTATGTTACCTATTAAATATCCTTGCTAATGGCTGCAATACTGCCAAAGCGACGTTAAAGGGACTCTGCATCGAGGATAAAATTGAGATCACTTTTATCTGCCTATGCTGATTAACGTGTCTGCTATCGAGTTACGCTTCGCTTCACTGTCTACATGCAGTAGTTTTTATTACTAATTACTTAAATTGTCTGAAATTTGGGGTCTTTGACTCGTTACCAGACATGTTAATCAGCATAGGTAGATAAATCTGATCTCATATTTATCCTCGTCGCTGTGTCCCTTTAAACAACTCATTCACTAACCTATTTACAAACATGCTTGTATCAAAAGTATAAATTCTGATTTGGGTCTTTTCTTTTGCATATATATTCCAAGAAGAGTTTTATCACTTATTGTTGTCACGTACTTTCCCTTCCGATTATCAGTAAATAGTTTTCCCTGTTATGATGAATAAATATTTGAACCCTGATTTCTGACTCTTTGTGATATCAGATGTTTTTCTGAACAGGGATTGTTTTCAAATAATTTCGAAGTTACCTATGTAATGGTGATGGCCCTTTGTTATTCATAAGTAACATTGTCAATTTATCAATACATGTAGACATACCGGTAACATCACCTTTATTCATTGAAAGTTATCCTCATTATTGATAGCATATTTTCAAACGTTTTACTTATGTTGTGAAGCGCTCAAGTACATGTGGGGGGTATTTGAACCAGGTTGACCTTTGCTATACTTTTGCTATTTTATGTCTGGGTACTGTAAAGATGATTAATAAACATTGACAGCAACTTTAATTTTAACATAAGGCTTCCTTATTGCACAATGTTTTGTGTTCTAGCTATAATTATTACAAAGAAACAACTCATTAATAAACTTAGATATTTTCATTATTTTGTAATGTCCAATACAGATATTTTATTAGAATAACTGCTGAATCAAATAGTGCAAAACCATTCTGTAGTAGCTGACTTTCTGGAATCATGACACATTGACTTAGAGAGGAAGCCAGGGATAGTAATGGGTTAATGACAATGACAACTAATAGTGGGTAAACTAAATCCCTGTTATAATACCGAAGCCTGACAGTGTTTTCCCCTTGTGTGCTACAGGAGAAGGATTTAGGCGACGAGTATGGATGGAAGCAGGTTCATGGAGATGTCTTCCGTCCCGCCTCACACCCGATGCTCTTCTCCGCCCTTATCGGCACAGGCTACCACATTGGCATGGTCTCCATCTGCGTCATCACTTTCACCATCGTTGGGGAGCTCTACACAGAGTAAGTAACTAAAATACAACCCACTTACAGTGGCGGATCCAGAAATTTTGAGGGGGGGGGGGGGGGGGGGGGGGGGGTCCAAAATAATTTTAAAAATTCATACCCGCCCATGCAAACATTTTTAAAAAGGGGGATACTGGATCCGCCACTGACTTATCTAGTATCATTATGACTAGAGCTAAGAAGGGGTTGACATTAACCTTTTCAATGGACTAGTGCCATTTCTAAAACTTCTGGTCCTGACTTATTCCAGCCAGCCAAATACATCTCCATGATCATTTCACCTCAAATTCTAACTAGTCCTTCGGACTACCAGTTTTTACACTCTACTAGCCCAGCTTCCTTTTCACAAGCCATGGGCTACCGGACTAGTGCTAATTTCAAACCCTGTGTTCATTATTAGGAGCTGCTATCAGTTTTTGTGCAGTTTCCATCGCCACCGCCGGCGCGTTTTGTATTCGCTATAACTTTTTTCCTATTAGGTTTTGAGAACTCATATACATAAATTCTTACTTATACCCCTGGGGAATTTTTTTGACATGTTGACATTCAAGGTCAAAAGTCAAGGTCACAAGTTCTGAAATCGCTAAAATAATCCTTGTAAACACGATAACTTGAAAAATATTTGTGCTATCAGGCTCTTATTTGGTACATATCAACTATGGAGAAAGGCCAAGATTTGAAAAGGTTTTCGCTAACATCCATCAAAGGTCAAGGTCATAGCGAGGTCACAACCTAAGCATGCTTTTGCGAAAATGTCTTATTTCACAGTTTAAATCATTACATGATTGTGATACACAATGAAAAGTGATCACTGATTGTGTGACCTTGGATTTTAAAGGTCAAGGTCACAAGATATTGTCATGCTGATCAATTCTGAAATCACTAAGTAACTTTTTTCAATGAAGATATTAACACCTCATATAGATAGCTTAATTTCTTTCTTATACACCTGGTGAATGATTTTGACATGTTCACATTCAAGGTCAAAGGTCAAGGTCATGAGTTCTGAAATCAATACAACAATCCTTGTAAACATGATAACTTCAAACTTTTTTGTGCTATTAGGCTCTTATTTGGTATATATGAACTATGGAGAAAGACCAAGATTTGAAAAAGTTTTCGCTAAAATCTGTCAAAGGTCAAGGTCGCAGTGAGGTCAAAACTTAAGCATGCTTTTGTGAATATGCCGTATTTTAACTATGAACACTTTGAGTCATTGCATGATTATTATACGCGATGAAAAGTGATCATTGATGGTATGACCTTGAAGGTCAAAGGTCAAGGTCATGAGATACTGGTTAAGGCCACGTTAATCCTTTGATCAAATTTTGAAAGAAGAAATAGGTTTTAAGAACAAACTTGTAAAAAGTGACCCCAGTGATGATTAGTAATAACTAGAATAATGAACAAGTTTTTGTTAAAAAGAATTGCCATTTTATTGATGCTGACGAGAAGGCGGAACAGGGAAAGGCGAGACCCTAAGATTCGGAGCTGCTCTGCTTTTGCGGTGTCCCGCAAACGCTAATCTAGTTTGTTAACACATTTGCAACTTGTTTTCAGACGTGGATCACTCTTGAGCACAGCAATCTTTGTGTACGCTGCTACAGCCCCAGTCAATGGCTACTGCGGGGGTGGACTGTACGCCAGGATGGGAGGTGCGTGTATCAGTTGTGAAATATTTATTATTATAAATTAAAAAGTATATTTTTAGAACAATAGAAATAAGGTTGATGTTAGAACTTATATATCCATCTCCCCAGATTTCAAAATAATTTGGAAAAGTCCTCAATGTATGTGAATAGTTGTCTTGAGTGGCATCTTGAGATAGCATGATGAATTGTAATCAATGTCCTCACTTAGAATAATAGTCTCAATTTCGAGGTACATTTGAACTTTATTGGTGTGCAATGAAATAAAATTGAATATCCTCTTTTTACTGGGACCATTAAATTAAGATTTGATTTGAATGCACTAGTTCAACCCGACTATTTCCCTGTTGCAGGCAAGGTGTGGATCAAACAGATGCTGATGAGTGCCTTCCTCCTACCCAGCTTTGTCTGCGGCATGGCCTTCTTCATCAACTTCATCGCCATCTACTACCATGCTTCACGTGCCATCCCCTTCGGCACTATGGTGAGTTTTGATTAATGTTAAACTTGTCTTTTCACTCATGCATTTTGGATAAGCAATGGAAGCATTGTTGGCACATGGACAGTGGCATATGAAATATTGATGAAGTATTTCCCTAGTACTCTTGGACACTACATTCTCTAACCTTTTACCTGTTCCAGATGTGCTTATCAGGAACATTTTCTCTTTCAATTGTTTGGATCTAATAGCTATAGCAATTATTACTGCACTAGTTGGTCACAATAGTCTATCCCAATCATAGGTAGTCATCTAAGGGTTGATGGTTACACCTATCTGTATTAACAAGTCATTATTGCGGAAAGTTACGCAGGGGACTTTTTCATTCACATTCCGAAATTTAGAGCAAATATTGTTTACAATCATTAAGACGAACCTCTTGTCAAAAGCTCCAACGGACATTATTTTTACTATTAAATTCAGCAGGTAAGAGGCTTATGTTCCTCATTTTATATGGTTCCATAAATATTAACAACTCATGAACGGTGCAGCCTCTTCCCAAGATAACACCTATGTACTGCTGTTTACAGGTGGCGGTGACATGCATCTGCATCTTCGTGATCCTACCGCTGACACTGGTAGGCACTGTGCTGGGCCGGAACCTGGCAGGACAACCTAACTACCCCTGTCGCATCAATGCTGTGCCCAGGCCCATACCAGAGAAAAAATGGTAACCTTTATACTTGTGTTCTGAGCTAAATGAAATTCATACCAACTTCATACCTGTTGATGAGTTATATCCACCAGGATGAATTAACCAGGATGATTAATTCTTTCTAAATTAGAATAAACTGTATTCTGGTGACAAAATTTTCAACTGAACAAATTAACAGCTATTTTCTAATAGGCCTTGAAAGGGTGAAATATCACATTTTGAAATTGCCTGTTTTTTAATTATTTTCCTCTTAATCCTAAGTTTTAGTGATAGAAATAGCAAATGACCAGGTAGCAGATAGCCACCACTTGTGCCATATTTGCCAGAAAATTTTTACTTATCGAACAAAACCTTCTGTCTATATGTGTATCTGTGAGTTAGGCTACTCTGAAATTGACTGCTCTTCTTCTTTCAGGTTCATGGAGCCGGGAGTGATTGTTGTGCTGGGTGGAGTGCTGCCATTTGGCTCTATATTTATTGAAATGTGAGTTTCACTTTATCATCTCTAAACTGACTTGACTTATGATGAATTATTATAAACCCTGATTTCTGATCAATAAAAAATGAACAGGTTTTACTGTGTAATACCTCAGCCAAAAGATTAGACATGTCAAATTAAATCTGATTATCGCATTCTAAAACAAAGGCAAACAAAAATTGCAATCCTGTGTCAAAAAATTCAGTTCAAGCTGTTTAGAGATTTCTTTTCCACAACTCTGATTTCATGTATTGTTTTATGAATTTGGATAAACTTTAATATTCTGGTTTTTCTGTTTCAGGTATTTTATTTTCACATCATTTTGGGCGTACAAGATATACTATGTGTACGGCTTCATGTTCCTAGTGTTCGTCATCCTGGCCATCGTCACTGTGTGCGTCACCATCGTCTGTACATACTTCTTGTTAAATGCGGAAGATTATCGATGGTGAGTACACTGGCCCTGTATTTATCAATGAGTTTGCTTTGAAGAACACTGATACTTGCTGTTTGTACTTATATACCAGTAAGCTCAGTTTTTGCTCTGTGGTGATGATGAATTTTTGAACCCTGATTTCTGACAATCAGTGACTTCAAACTTAATACTGAACAGAGAAATTAGGCATTAATTAACATAGTCCTCTGTGAGCTCCCGAAGTTGGTAACCTACAAAGATTTACAAAGGTTTTATCTTTAATTGTTGCCAATGATTCTTTTTACTGGTTTTAAGAAAGTTATGCAACCTTTTTTCTATTGTATTACTTTGAATTTGTTAGATTAATTATTTGTTTGCTTTGTTCTAAAACAAACATGTTTGAAGATAAAATGAAATTTAAATAAAACAATTGTCTGTTAGAGATGCACCAATTAATCAAATAATCGATTTATTTAGCGTTTTGGGTGTGTAAACAGTTATCAGTTTAAAAAAAATTTTATTGATAAAAATAATGTAGTATTATTTCTTTTTTATACATAACAAATGGATTATTGATATGGGAGTAACGATTGGAAATGCTTTTGAGTTCCTAAATTATCAATTAATTACCAAATAATCTCTTTAAGGTCACTTTGGAGTTCCTAACACAAATATCAGTTCAACAGAAGTAAAAACTTTGTGTAAACAATCAATCTTTATTTAATAAACTCAGCTTTGCTGATCCCTGTTATGATGAATAACTTTTGAACCCTGATTTCTGATAATCAGTGACTTCAACTCTTTATACTGAACAGGATTTTAAGTTTTCAAGTGATTATATTCTAACTTCATACTTATTATATAGTGTTTAGATTAGTAGATAAATATGTCTCTACCAAAAGCATTGACTTGTGTATCAAATTATGATATTATGGAAATGCAAAACATGATCCATTGTCAATAAAATTAAAATGTTGTACCTTTGTATTTCAGGCAGTGGACTAGTTTCCTGGCTGCTGCCTCTACTTCGGGATATGTGTATCTCTACTCATTCTATTACTTCTTCTTCAAAACAAAGTGAGTAATGTCTCCTTGTGCTTAACTTCTACCTCTAGACTGTTAAATGTTTGTCAATGATAAAACTTTCTATTATGGGTAAGGAACAAAGTGACAGGTCAGGGTTGCGGTGTGCTTCAAAAAGTACTGTTCACATTCTTTGATCACACAAGGCTTGTTACTTGTAAATATTGGAAAGAGGAGAAACGAGGTGAATATATTTGTTTTAACAGTTGCTGTGAACGGAACATTGAACTATATCTTTCCTGTTTCAGAATGTATGGGTTGTTTCAAACGGCGTTCTACTTCGGCTACATGGCTCTGTTCAGTGTTTCACTTGGGGTCATGTGTGGTGAGTTGTTGCTTCTTAATCTTGAAATAGATCTTTACATAATAAAGATTGACAGAAAAAGCTTTCATTTTAACTTTGTGTAACATGGTAAAATATCTAGATTGCAATGATACAAGGTGATGAAAATCTCAGGGTTGAAAGTAGTTCGAAATTAATTTTTTTTAAATTTCCATTTCTTTTAAATATTTGTTGATATCTAAGTATTGATATTGAATTAAAACAAACATTTATTTACTTTCAGGAACGTTTGGTTATGTTGGCACGAGTCAGTTTGTGAGGAAAATCTATTCAACAGTGAAAATAGACTAAATCAGGGATGTGAGTGAAACCATCTACAACCACAGTATATCAGACTTCTAATCCAGGATAAGGATTAGACGAGGGAGGGGGAAGCGGTTTATGAGCAGTCTTCTTGGTTAGATTCCAAAACTTGTCATGGATTCAGACTCCTTGAAGGTTGTCTCAGACAATAGTGGATTGTAATTGTACAAGGGGGAAGAGACATTTTGACTATTTCGTTTTACCGAATTGCTATGTTTATCGGTAGGTGGAGAGATGAAAGTTAAGTCTATAGTATGTTTGATTTGGTGAGTTTGGTAGCAATGAAACCAATTCTGTGATATTGCATATCATTAACAGATGTTAGGACTTGTGATTTAGATTTGAACTTGAATTAAGTTGATGTGATAGCTCGGTAAAGACTATTTCTGAAAAAGAGGGTATACAATCACTAAATGAATCATTCATGTTTTCAAAGATTTATATATGCTGATAGAAATCTTCGTATAAGGTTTGGTGTAGGCTTGTAACCATGAAGTGGGGTACT
Organism: Gibbula magus; assembly: GCA_936450465.1. Lineage (NCBI taxonomy): Eukaryota > Metazoa > Mollusca > Gastropoda > Trochida > Trochidae > Gibbula > Gibbula magus. The sequence continues at coordinate 31,907,015 of OW388290.1, read as the reverse complement.
GTAGAGGGTAGCTAGATGTACAGTTTATTCAGGTATTCTGTCATTTTATGAAGAAATATTTTCATGAATAAGACAAGACTACTTATATTATGACAATGAAATTCAAAGAATTTAATATATTTCCCTTAAAAAATATAAATCAAAACAGCTGTATATGTGACAATGAATTAATTTTCTAAGTGTTCATTTTGAAAATTTGGTCCATAGATTCACCATTGTTATAAGGTCAGTGAACAGTTTCATAATAGAGGAAGGATTGAGAGTTGCCTCCCTTTGGGCTGCTATGCCTCAGCATACATAAGTTTCTGACAAAGGTTTGGACCAAGATCTGTTGGAGTGTAACTTTCATAGGTCAATCAGCTGTTTGGGTTGTTTTGTCATTATTTGTTTTGTTTGTTTTGTTGTATTTCTTCATTATAGTATATCATTACATCCAAACATAGATAATATTTATTGTTGGTGCCAAGCATTTATATAGTGTTCATGTAGTGTATTACTGAAACTATTTAGGACTCGCACAGACAGTTTTCTCAAAATCTTGTTCTAATGTACTTTATTTGATGTATACTTATGTCAAATATTAATTTGCAATTTTATAGCAGCTTTGATTCTAAATTTATTTCAACAAAATTGTATTCTTACATCACAAAGTGTGTACTCCACTAGCCCATACTATCATGGGATTTATAAAGTGTATTTAACTTGTGCATTAAGCAACTGCATCTGTATTACATGAGGATATGTGACCAAAGCCAATGTGTGAGCTGTAGAGGGCGTGAATGGTTTAAAGGGAAACAGTGATTCTGTTCTGTACTGTATGTATACCTGTCTGTGTGATAGTCTACTGTCCTGCTAGCTGGCCAAGAGCTAGTTAGTGAGAATGTATGATTGTATATCTGATTCTGTACATAGTGAACATGTCCGGGCCAGCTATCTGTACAGCCCAAGCTGACCCCGATGTAATTATATATTGCGAATGTATAAAGGTGTAGTCTTTTTGTGGCATCATATTTCGACCTGAGGTCGTATTGTGGGTGTTTATATTCTCTATATTTTTTGCAAGAATACAGCATGGTATTTTCACAGCTCACATGTGCATTCAGTAGACTAAGTATCTGTACATTTGCTGCTGCTGCGGTAGGTAGATCTAGAACTGGTTAAGTATGTAGGTAATTATCAGCTGTACATAACTTATCTTGTTTTTGTTTTGTTTTTTTAAAAAAAAATATGACATGGCTCTTAATGTTTTGAATAAGGTGTGTTATCAAAGTGGATATAGACTACACTAGGTTATGCTGGGTGAACCAGTGTGGAGATGATTGTGTATGAGTCAGTCGGTCCGCTTGTCAGTATGTTTGTCCGTCTGTCTGTCTGTCCACACAGGAGTCAACTCATGTCTGCTCTCTACAGGAATAAACTCTCAAATACACTCCTTTTTTGTTGTTAATGGATTCCCTTTCACTCTATGTGTACTCAAAACTTTGGCATAGATTTCCAAACTGTTCTACACTCAGTACAAGATTTCCAAACTGTTCTACACTCAGTACAATGATTTTCAGCATAGCACCACCCATGTAGATAGATCCAATGAAATGAGATGAATGAATAACACAAATATTTCACATTCTTTTTAGTGTACCAATGGCATAGACAGTCTGACTAGTCAACTTGACTAACTTCCGATTGGTAGTTGTAAAAGTTGTGCATTCCTATATCACACGGTTTTCTCAAAGAGCCATTGAAATTTCCGCTAGGGTTTATCACACATGTACAACATGTACAACATGTAAACATTGTCATGACTTCTTTTCAACACATGTGGATACCGGTAACAAAATCTGCAACTGTTGGATACAATGATTTGGTGTGGTTTCATCCACACATAGCGATTAGCCACATTCTTCCTGCAATATAAGTCTGCCAATCTGTCAAATTTCTTGTCAGAACTTTAGTTGAGAATTAATTTCTATAAAACAAGATGTCCTTATTGCATGGGCCATCATAGGGCATTCAACATCTGTAAACTTGCACATTTCACAGCTGTTACCCCCCAAAGCTGAAATCTTTGGTAGGTATCTTGCACCTAAGAGATCAAAGTTTGTACATTTGGTCCTGACCTCCCCTAAAAATGTGCGCTATCTCGTTTAAATCTGATTAAATGTAGAACTTTTACCCCCCTGCGTTTCTGATCTGAGTACTGCACTATAGAGGTCAGGTAAGGTGACCTTTCACTCTGAACCAATGTGACAAGGCTAGAAAGCCATTGAACCGACTTGAGTAGACATACGAAACACCACTTTCAATGCCATATTTAAGAAGGCCTCTTGATTGGTTGTATTTATTGAATGTGAAGGTCACCTGACACAACCTCTGTGCGGTAGTACTGTTTTGTGTTCAATCTGATTTACATGAGATTGAAAAGTGCACGGCAGGCATTTTTGCTAAAACGTTGAAACAACTTTTTTTTAAGCCAGGTGACACAAGAGGCTATAGTGTACAGATTAACATCTTTATAACATCTTTTATTATATAATTTAGAGTGAGATACTCAATTCTATTAGTGAAAAAAACCCTCTATTAAGCTACAGTGGACGTCATATTGTCAGCTTGCGAAGGCTGTACGTTTACCGTTGAAATCACTCCATAGAAATAATACTGGTTCTTGAACATTCATGGTGGCGGGAGATAATAAACTTTAGTCTCCAAAGATACATAAAGTATATCTGTATTTTCTTGACAAATATGTTTATCTCATCTCGTAAGGTATAAAAGTTCATATTTCCACTCGTGGCTGCACCACTCGTGAAATATCTATCAATTCTTTTTATTTCGGTTTGTAGGCCATCGGCCCATGTACAATGTATATAAATGTTACAATTTTGTAGAGTAGACAAAAACAACTTTCAAATAAATTCATTATGACGAAATGACATATTTTGTTTGAGCAAGCGCTTCTCGTATGTAATTAGAACAATTTACAAGAGTGTTTCTACAATTACTAGTTAATACATTATGATATTTAGCAGCCAAATTTGCCTGACCATTCCCAGGGATATATTTATCTCGTATTACATTATAAGCATTACATTCAAACAAAAAGTGTACAGCATTTTCAGTCACACCAAGTTCACACATTTTACAAGTCATATCTACATTCACACCTCTTATATTACAACGCAATGGGAGCGAATTTAACTGCAGTAGACAAATATTCCTTTCAACAGTAACTTGGTTAATAAAATTAACATAAAATTCAACATTCAGAAGTGACTTAATTTCTTTATAAGGGATCAAATGAGAAGATTGATTTATTCTACCAAAAATATGCTGCTTATCACAATCAATAATTCTGTTTTTAAAACAATACATAAATGAAGATGTATCACCGACATCTTGATTGTACCAAGCAAAGCCAAATCCATAGGCATTAACAAATATTTAACAGAAGTAGCCCAAGTTACTCTACCTGCTGAATCTAACTTCCTCATATGTAAATACGACTGTTTTGGATAACGATCCTCGGACATTCTCAATAATTTACACCAATAAGTAATACATCTCACATAGTAATCAACATACATATTTAATCTGCCACAATCTGCTAAAACTCCATTACTTAAAACCTGTTTACCTACACCCAAAACATACTTACAAAAGTTAGTGTGAAAAATCTCGACTGACTTCCTCTCCTCAAACCCCCAGATTTCAGACCCATACAATAACACAGGCTTAACCTTACTATCTAATAACTTGAACATGAGCTTTACAGGAATAGTAGGATATTTTATGAACATAGACTTCAGAGCAAACAGTGCCCTACTAGCTTTACCAACAAGATTATGAGTACATTTTGTCCACGACAATCTAGTTGAAAATAGAATGCCTAGATAACTATAATACGTTGACGTTTTAACTGGGATACCGTTATAATACCACTTTTCATATGAACGAAGAATACCACCATTATGATACACTAACACCTCTGTTTTAACCATATTAACCTCTAAACCCCAAGAGCTACAATACGTATGTAATACATCGAACTTTCTCTGCAAACCTATAACAGTGTCATCAAATAAATTAAGATAATCTGCATACAACAGTAACAATAAATCCATATAATCTGAACCAATAAAGATACCCCAGAGACCTGACTTTTGTAACATACCTTGAAATTCAGTAATAAACATTGCAAAATATCTACTTTTCAATGAATGTTCAAGAACCAGTAATGCTAGAAAGCTGTGAGTTGAAGCCACAGTCATCACAAAGCTGAAGAAACTTGCTTATCAAAGTGATTCAGTTCAGGACACAACCCGATCAGATAATAAAGTTGTCTTAACACATGAATATATGTTTTTGAACACAAATAAAGTTTCAATACTGAAGTGAGAACATTCACTATCAAAGTCCAAATGTTCCCATGAAATTACTCTTTAAACAAGTGAGTGAGTTATTGTTTAACGCCGCTTTGGCAGTATCGTAGCAATCTTTAAACGACATAGCAGAGATGTGAAACAGACTTGATTGGTAGGCTCAACTTCCCAGCATGTTGTTTGAAATACCAGCCAAGGGAGGTAATGAAATCATCAGGCTGAGCCATATAGTTGAATCCAGAGGGTTCACTCACGTTATGACTACTCCCAGTATGACTACTCCCAGTATGACTACTAAGCTGCACAAACACATACTTGAGCACCCCCATACTTCATAGTGTACTGTACCTGCATAGCTGTTGACTTCCGAGTAAGAAAGAAGAACAAGATGTATTCAAATTGTATTCAAGTGACTGAGTTCTCAGTCCATATCCGATTTAGAAATGTATACAAAACTGCAGTTTTCCCCTCCCTTTGCCGTGCCAAGATAGTGGATCACTGTACCTGAAGTACATAGTGGGCCCCGATTTCCTAGCACAGAGATCTTAACAATGCTGCAAGGCCTAAATCAGCCAGTAAAAACTGTAATGGAGACTTGCCTTGCATTGGAAGTTGGTACAAGGCTGACTGTACACTGGGTAGAGATTGTGCAACAGCAGTATCATCGACAGGCAGTTGACAGAGCTCTTCTTTGTACATTTCGGGCATGGGAGTTGACTCATCCCTGACTTTTTAGCTCATTAGGCCTGAAAGGCCCGATTGGCTTATGGCATGGCATGGCGTCCGTCCATCCGTCCGTAAACTTTTCGCTTTTTGGACTTCTCCAGAACTACTGGGTCTAGGGAGCTGAAATTGTGTATACAGACTCCTTGGGAAATTGGGATTCTAAATTGTAGATTTGGTGATCCAGTGACCCCAAATAAGGGCCTCACAGCCCATAACCTAAAAACCTATTTTCATCTTCTCCAGAACGAAAAGACCTAGAAGGCTGCCATGTTGTGTAAAGAGTATTTAGCCAATGGAGATTCTAAATTGTAGATTTGTTGACCCTGTGGCCCCAAATAAGGGCCTCACAGGCCATTACCTAAAATCCTGTTTTCATCTTTTTCTCCGCAACAAAAATACCTAGAAAGCTGTAATAATCTGTGCAAACTCTTTAGCCAATGGGGATTCTAACTTGTAAATTTGGTGACCCTGTGACCCCAAATATGGGCCACAGCCTAAAAAACCTTTGAAATTGAATTTTGAACTGATATTTTATGGCACTTCAATCACTATTTAGTTGATCCCTAATAAAATACCTTAGGGAGAGTCATCTCATCATTTAGATATGCGAGTCCGAACTTGGGTTTGAGAAATGCAGAATTGAGAAAAAAAGTAACTTTGCAGTTAATCTTATTCAGTAGGAATGTGAAATATATGTCGAAGATCAAGTCTCCATTATGGACATGTTTGTCAAATAAACACACATAATTTAATCTTTATTCTTAGCAGTAAAGATAAAGGTATTATCATGAATGTTGTTAACTTTCTAAATTGTGTATGTAAAACTAGAGCTGCATTTGTAAATTCTTAAACCTGTTATCTTTTATGTGCGCTTGTTTCAAATTTGTAATGTAATTGTATTTTGGGCCTTTGGCCTTTATACTGAATAAAATGTATGTCTGTCTGTCTGTCTGTTTGTCAAATTGATGTAATCAATGTGAAATGAGGACTATTGAATAGCTTTTGAACTGAATATTGTGGATATTATAAGAAAGGCCCTCACAGGTCAAAACATAAAATCTATTTCCATCTTCTTTTCCAGAACAAACTAGAAGGAATATTGCATTCAGAATGTTTAGATGTTTGGATGAAAAGGCTTAGAACTGTTAAAATTGTGCAGAGATTATTTAGCCAAGTTGATTCTAAATTGCACTATGTACCATGAGATTCATCACATTGCCTGTTCTCTCTAAGCCTTATACAGTTAGATCAGTGCTGCCAGTGTTTAGTGCAAGGCAGAGGCTATTACACAATTTGGCTGTAAAAGCACAGCTGGCTTGTAACCAGAGCCAAGGAGTCAGAATATTGCATAATCTCCTGTGTGTTGACCTTGCTGAGTGCTCTCTCTGAATTTCAAGACTAAGATTTGTCAGAGCTAGGGATTGTGCATTATATTGAGACAATATATTTCTGTCTTCATCATCATCAAACAATATAAATCCTGATAAGCTACAGAGCCCAAGGCTATATTTTTTTTCTAAGTGTACTCAGGAGTCCCATTGTGGCTTGATTCATGGGTCCGTGTCAAGTAACCATCCTGATCAAATCTCCAGTTGTCGACAAGTTATTTCTATCTTGGAACACACTTCCAATAGTCAGATGTTGATGTTGATGAAAGAAAGTGTGTCAATTGTAATTCTGATATTGAAGATGAGTTTCACTTCGGTTCAGTTTGTCCTTTATATGTAAATGTTAGACAGAAATATATTAAGCTGTATTACTGGAAAAATCCATCAGTGTTAAAATTAATCCAGCTTTTGAGACTGACGTCCAAAAGAAACTTCACACTTTTAAAACATGAAAATATCGAAATCTAAACAATCAATTGACACTTAAGTAGTCGGTAAAACATCCTCCGAACCAAACATTGCTGTGTGTATAACATGACCTTTGTACCACTCATGGTTTTGGTTAAAATGCAAAAAATGGAAAAGCACGTCCACATGGCCTATATTGCAGGTGTCGTAAGGATATAAAAGGGATACCGACAACATGTCTGGTGTCCACAAGGTAAAAACCCCCCAAAGATATGCCACACCTAAGACAAGAGGAACGCGAGCGAGCCCTGGAAATGCTGGAAATGGGTGCCATCCATACCCATGTTGCAAGAACGTTTGGTTGTTCTCACGTTGCAGTGAATAATTTAATGCAACGTTACAGACAGACAGGTCAGACATCAGACAGGCCAAGAACGGGAAGACCGAGGGTGACAACCCCCCATGATGACCGGCACTTGCATACATTGCAGTTACGAAATTGCTTCCTAACAGTGATGTCATCAGCTTGGAATGCCCTTGTTCATGTGGTCAGCCGACCGTTGCCAGAAAACTCAGGGTCTATGGATTTAGAGCACGCAGGCCAAACAGGGGACAGCAGTTGGCAGTGTCATGACTGGCAGAGAACCTGTTTTTCTGATGAAAGTCGATTCAACATGTACACGGCTGATGGACCACAAATTGTGCACCGCAGGAGATGCGAACGAAAGGCAGATTGTTGTGTCCAGGAGCTTGTTCCGTACGGAGGAGGTGGTGTTATGGTTTGGGGAGGGATTTGGGGTCAGGAGAGGACGCCATTGGCCATTGTTAATGGAAACTTGACTGCTCAGCGCTACAGAGACCAAATCCTTCATCCGACTGTTGTGCCATTTGTTCATCAATAACCAAATGGTGTCCTGTTTCTGCATGACAACGCCACAGCCCGCATCACCCAGAACATTCTTACAGCCAGCAACGTGATGCTGTTGCCGTGGCCTGCATGCTCCCCAGACATATCCCCTATTGAACACCTCTGGATAATGGATTAGACCACACCCACCAGCCAACAGACAAGAACTGATTGTGGCACTTCAAGAAGAATGGCAGCATATACCACATGACGTCTTCAGACAACTGGCGTTTTCTGTTCGTCCAGGGGTATATGCGTGTATTGAGGCACGGGGTGGCCACACACGTTATTAATAGGCCACATTATTGAACTTAGGGTTTTTTCTGTGTGTACTATAATTTCCCAAGGATGTTGAAAGTGCTGTTTTGTGACCCCACCTCCATATTAGCAACCATGACGTCATTACCCGACACTTTATGCTCATCATCTCCATGGGTTGATCTTTTCAATACATTTTATTTCATGCATCTATCATTTGTCATATATGTTATAGAGCATTTTAAAGTTTCTTTTGGATGTCAGTTTAGTTTACAAAATGTTAAAAAGCTGTGTAATCTTAAATTTTGGCTACATGCATGGAATATCAGAAATGTGTTCATGAAATAATTATGTGCATGCTCCATATGTTCGCATCAGAATTGTCAAACTCATCATCATGTATCATGTAAAATTTTACACTCTTTGTAACCACGGATAATAAAAAATTAATTGTATTGATTAAAATACTAGTGATATGTACATGAGCCCAGTACATTATTAAGTATAGGGCATGTGTTTGTGCAGCTTAGTAGTCATAATGGGAGTAGTCATACTGGGAGTAGTCATACTGGAGTAGTCATACTGGGAGTAGTCATAATGGGAGTAGTCATACTGGGAGTAGTCATACTGGGAGTAGGAGTAGTCATACTGGGAGTAGTCATACTGGGAGTAGTCATACTGGAGTAGTCATACCGGGAGTAGTCATAATGGGAGTAGTCATAATGGGAGTAGTCATAATGGGAGTAGTCATAATGGGAGTAGTCATACTGGAGTAGTCATACTGGGAGTAGTCATACTGGGAGTAGTCATACTGGGAGTAGTCATAATGGGAGTAGTCATAATGGGAGTAGTCATACTGGGAGTAGTCATAATGGGAGTAGTCATACTGGAGTAGTCATACTGGAGTAGTCATAATGGGAGTAGTCATACTGGGAGTAGTCATAATGGGAGTAGTCATAATGGGAGTAGTCATAATGGGAGTAGTCATAATGGGAGTAGTCATACTGGGAGTAGTCATAATGGGAGAAGTCATACTGGGAGTAGTCATACTGGAGTAGTCATACTGGAGTAGTCATACTGGGAGTAGTCATACTGGGAGTGGTCATACTGGGAGTAGTCATACTGGGAGTGGTCATACTGGGAGTAGTCATAATGGAAGTAGTCATACTGGAGTAGTCATACTGGGAGTAGTCATACTGGGAGTGGTCATACTGGAGTAGTCATACTGGAGTAGTCATACTGGAGTAGTCATACTGGGAGTAGTCATACTGGGAGTAGGAGTAGTCATACTGGAGTAGTCATACTGGAGTAGTCATACTGGAGTAGTCATACTGGGAGTAGTCCTACTGGGAGTGGTCATAATGGGAGTGGTCATACTGGGAGTGGTCATAATGGGAGTAGTCATACTGGGAGTAGTCATAATGGGAGTAGTCATACTGGGAGTAGGAGTAGTCATACTGGGAGTAGTCATAATGGGAGAAGTCATACTGGGAGTAGGAGTAGTCATACTGGGAGTAGTCATACTGGAGTAGTCATACTGGAGTAGTCATACTGGAATTGTCATACTGGGAGTAGTCATACCGGGAGTAGTCATAATGGGAGTAGTCATACTGGGAGTAGTCATACTGGGAGTAGTCATACTGGAGTAGTCATACTGGGAGTAGTCATACCGGGAGTAGTCATACTGGAGTAGTCATACTGGAGTAGTCATACTGGGAGTAGTCATACTGGGAGTGGTCATACTGGGAGTAGTCATAATGGAAGTAGTCATACTGGAGTAGTCATACTGGAGTAGTCATACTGGAGTAGTCATACTGGGAGTAGTCATACTGGGAGTAGTCATAATGGGAGTAGGAGTAGTCATACTGGGAGTAGTCATAATGGGAGAAGTCATACTGGGAGTAGGAGTAGTCATAATGGGAGTAGTCATACTGGAGTAGTCATACTGGGAGTAGTCATACTGGGAGTAGTCATACTGGAGTAGTCATACTGGAGTAGTCATAATGGGAGTAGTCATACTGGGAGTGGTCATACTGGGAGTAGTCATAATGGAAGTAGTCATACTGGAGTAGTCATACTGGGAGTAGTCATACTGGGAGTGGTCATACTGGGAGTAGTCATAATGGAAGTAGTCATACTGGAGTAGTCATACTGGAGTAGTCATACTGGAGTAGTCATACTGGGAGTAGTCATACTGGGAGTAGGAGTAGTCATACTGGAGTAGTCATACTGGAGTAGTCATACTGGAGTAGTCATACTGGGAGTAGTCCTACTGGGAGTGGTCATAATGGGAGTGGTCATACTGGGAGTGGTCATAATGGGAGAAGTCATACTGGGAGTAGTCATAATGGGAGTAGTCATACTGGGAGTAGGAGTTGTCATACTGGGAGTAGGAGTAGTCATACTGGGAGTAGGAGTAGTCACACTGGAGTAGTCATACTGGAGTAGTCATACTGGGAGTAGTCATAATGGGAGTAGTCATACTGGGAGTAGTCATACTGGAGTAGTCATACTGGGAGTGGTCATACTGGGAGTGGTCATAATGGGAGTGGTCATACTGGGAGTAGTCATACTAGGAGTAGTCATAATGGGAGTGGTCATAATGGGAGTAGTCATACTGGAGTAGTCATAATGGGAGTAGTCATACTGGGAGTAGTCATAATGGGAGTAGTCATACTGGAGTAGTCATAATGGGAGTAGTCATACTGGAGTAGTCATACTGGGAGTAGTCATACTGGGAGTAGTCATACTGGGAGTAGTCGTACTGGAGTAGTCATACTGGAGTAGTCATAATGGGAGTAGTCATACTGGAGTAGTCATACTGGAGTAGTCATACCGGGAGTAGTCATAATGGGAGTAGTCATACTGGGAGTAGTCATACTGGGAGTAGTCCTACTGGGAGTGGTCATAATGGGAGTAGTCATACTGGAGTAGTCATACTGGAGTAGTCATACCGGGAGTAGTCATACCGGGAGTAGTCATAATGGGAGTAGTCATAATGGGAGTAGTCATAATGGGAGTAGTCATACTGGAATAGTCATACTGGAGTAGTCATACTGGAGTAGTCATACTGGGAGTAGTCATACTGGGAGTAGGAGTAGTCATACTGGAGTAGTCATACTGGAGTAGTCATACTGGGAGTAGTCCTACTGGGAGTGGTCATAATGGGAGTGGTCATACTGGGAGTGGTCATAATGGGAGAAGTCATACTGGGAGTAGTCATAATGGGAGTAGTCATACTGGGAGTAGGAGTTGTCATACTGGGAGTAGGAGTAGTCATACTGGGAGTAGGAGTAGTCACACTGGAGTAGTCATACTGGAGTAGTCATACTGGGAGTAGTCATAATGGGAGTAGTCATACTGGGAGTAGTCATACTGGAGTAGTCATACTGGGAGTGGTCATACTGGGAGTGGTCATAATGGGAGTGGTCATACTGGGAGTAGTCATACTGGGAGTAGTCATAATGGGAGTGGTCATAATGGGAGTAGTCATACTGGAGTAGTCATAATGGGAGTAGTCATACTGGGAGTAGTCATAATGGGAGTAGTCATAATGGGAGTAGTCATACTGGAGTAGTTATAATGGGAGTAGTCATACTGGAGTAGTCATACTGGGAGTAGTCATACTGGGAGTAGTCATACTGGGAGTAGTCATACTGGGAGTAGTCATACTGGAGTAGTCATACTGGAGTAGTCATAATGGGAGTAGTCATACTGGAGTAGTCATACTGGAGTAGTCATACCGGGAGTAGTCATAATGGGAGTAGTCATACTGGGAGTAGTCATACTGGGAGTAGTCCTACTGGGAGTGGTCATAATGGGAGTAGTCATACTGGAGTAGTCATACTGGAGTAGTCATACCAGGAGTAGTCATACCGGGAGTAGTCATAATGGGAGTAGTCATAATGGGAGTAGTCATAATGGGAGTAGTCATAATGGGAGTAGTCATAATGGGAGTAGTCATACTGGAGTAGTCATACTGGGAGTAGTCATAATGGGAGTAGTCATACTGGAGTAGTCATACTCGAGTAGTCATAATGGGAGTAGTCATACTGGGAGTAGTCATACTGGGAGTAGTCATACTGGAGTAGTCATACCGGGAGTAGTCATACTGGGAGTAGTCATACTGGGAGTAGTCATAATGGGAGTAGTCATACTGGAGTAGTCATAATGGAGTAGTCATAATGGGAGTAGTCATACTGGAGTAGTCATACTGGAGTAGTCATACCGGGAGTAGTCATACTGGAGTAGTCATAATGGGAGTAGTCATAATGGGAGTAGTCATACTGGGAGTAGTCATAATGGGAGTAGTCATAATGGGAGTAGTCATAATGGGAGTAGTCATAATGGGAGTAGTCATACTGGGAGTAGTCATACTGGGAGTAGTCATACTGGGAGTAGTCATAATGGGAGTAGTCATACTGGAGTAGTCATAATGGGAGTAGTCATAATGGGAGTAGTCATACTGGGAGTAGTCATAATGGGAGTAGTCATACTGGGAGTAGTCATACTGGGAGTAGTCATAATGGGAGTAGTCATACTGGAGTAGTCATACTGGGAGTGGTCATACTGGGAGTAGTCATACTGGAGTAGTCATACTGGAGTAGTCATACCGGGAGTAGTCATACTGGAGTAGTCATAATGGGAGTAGTCATAATGGGAGTAGTCATACTGGGAGTAGTCATAATGGGAGTAGTCATAATGGGAGTAGTCATAATGGGAGTAGTCATACTGGAGTAGTCATAATGGGAGTAGTCATAATGGGAGTAGTCATAATGGGAGTAGTCATACTGGGAGAAGTCATAATGGGAGTAGTCATAATGGGAGTAGTCATACTGGAGTAGTCATAATGGGAGTAGTCATAATGGGAGTAGTCATAATGGGAGTAGTCATAATGGGAGTAGTCATACTGGGAGTAGTCATAATGGGAGTAGTCATAATGGGAGTAGTCATACTGGAGTAGTCATAATGGGAGTAGTCATACTGGAGTAGTCATACTGGAGTAGTCATAATGGGAGTAGTCATAATGGGAGTAGTCATACTGGGAGTAGTCATAATGGGAGTAGTCATACCGGGAGTAGTCATAATGGGAGTAGTCATACTGGAGTAGTCATAATGGGAGTAGTCATACTGGAGTAGTCATACCGGGAGTAGTCATACCGGGAGTAGTCATAATGGGAGTAGTCATAATGGGAGTAGTCATAATGGGAGTAGTCATAATGGGAGTAGTCATACTGGAGTAGTCATAATGGGAGTAGTCATACTGGGAGTAGTCATACTGGGAGTAGTCATACTGGGAGTAGTCATAATGGGAGTAGTCATAATGGGAGTAGTCATACTGGGAGTAGTCATAATGGGAGTAGTCATACTGGAGTAGTCATACTGGAGTAGTCATAATGGGAGTAGTCATAATGGGAGTAGTCATAATGGGAGTAGTCATACTGGAGTAGTCATAATGGGAGTAGTCATACTGGAGTAGTCATACTGGGAGTAGTCATAATGGGAGTAGTCATACTGGGAGTAGTCATACTGGGAGTAGTCATACTGGAGTAGTCATACTGGAGTAGTCATAATGGGAGTAGTCATAATGGGAGTAGTCATAATGGGAGTAGTCATAATGGGAGTAGTCATAATGGGAGAAGTCATACTGGGAGTAGTCATACTGGAGTAGTCATAATGGGAGTAGTCATACTGGAGTAGTCATACTGGAGTAGTCATAATGGGAGTAGTCATAATGGGAGAAGTCATAATGGGAGTAGTCATACTGGGAGTAGTCATACTGGAGTAGTCATAATGGGAGTAGTCATACTGGAGTAGTCATACTGGGAGTAGTCATAATGGGAGTAGTCATAATGGGAGTAGTCATACTGGAGTAGTCATAATGGGAGTAGTCATAATGGGAGTAGTCATACTGGGAGTAGTCATACTGGAGTAGTCATAATGGGAGTAGTCATAATGGGAGTAGTCATAATGGGAGTAGTCATAATGGGAGTAGTCATAATGGGAGTAGTCATACTGGAGTAGTCATACTGGAGTAGTCATACTGGGAGTAGTCATACTGGGAGTAGTCATACTGGGAGTAGTCATACCGGGAGTAGTCATACCGGGAGTAGTCATACTGGAGTAGTCATAATGGGAGAAGTCATAATGGGAGTAGTCATAATGGGAGTAGTCATAATGGGAGTAGTCATACTGGGAGTAGTCGTACTGGGAGTGGTCATAATGGGAGTAGTCATAATGGGAGTAGTCATACTGGAGTAGTCATAATGGGAGTAGTCTGACTGGAGTAGTCATAATGGGAGTAGTCATAATGGGAGTAGTCATACTGGGAGTAGTCATAATGGGAGTAGTCATAATGGGAGTAGTCATAATGGGAGTAGTCATACTGGGAGTAGTCGTACTGGGAGTGGTCATAATGGGAGTAGTCATAATGAGAAGGTACTGTCCAGAGTATTGGCAGAGGTTTGTCGTATACTCTAACTTACCGAGAATGTTTGACAGTTAATTGATACTGAGTATTGAATATTGTACAAAAAACAAGTCCCATCTAGTTAAACACTGTACATATTTTTATTGATGTATCAAATGAGAGAACTGTAAATTCACATCCAAAAAGTGTTACTTAAAATAAACTTGACTCTAACAAGGCATGGCTCGAGACTCACAAACAAGAACCATGTTTGTACAACAAATGGCAGAACTGATTGGTTTAACATGACAACATTCGAAGAACAACACATTGATAAAACCTATTGGCTAGCTACCTCGTAAAATCTTTTCAGGGAGATGGGATAAAACACCAACAAAAATAATGTAAAATATCTTAGTTCAGCGTTAAGAATTACAATTTTTCTTTAAAAGAACAATTTCATAATCTCAACCAATGGTAAAATCTAGAATGGGTATGAGAAACTTATTTAATTGGTTAATTTGGTAATTTGGATTTACATGCATCTTCAGTTTATTTGGAACAAATACATAAATATTAGTATCTTAAAAAAAATCATTAAAATTATCCTTTTCTGTACATGGTGAATTTCCAAACTATAAAAATTGCAACAATAATACATGTGTTTAAAAAGTACTTGAACTAATATATGATAATTTGTAAAACAAAAAATCAACATATGCCCGCAAAATTATTTTGAACATTAAACCTGTTCTCTGACTATTTCGCCTTCAGTAGGCGAAGAGTTACAACTGAGTAATTTGATTATAATTATAAAGGATAAACAGGCAGGTAGCACTGAAATATAGAATAGCTCCCCAAAACATACATGTAAAATTATTAATAAATTATATCAACAATGTAAAATCAAAAATCTAAATTCATGTCGCGTTGGTTGCGAGTGTTGGTTGAAGCACCGTTTCATGAGGTGATGGATCGTTCAGTCTACACACACTGGCATTTATAAATAGAGACCCTACACTAGGAACTGGTTGTCTTACAGGACAATCCGTAAACTATGGGCATCATGGCTGACATGATATTATACTGTATGAACTCATAATCATGCATATGAACAACTACTTCACACTCACAGGTGGTCAAGACATCAACTTTCCCACAAGTCATAACTTGCCAGTCTCCATCTCTAGCTAGTTTACCTGCCTTGCTGCATTTCGTTAACTTTTCAGTCATAGCGTGGCAGCCCACTGCTCAAAGTGGCTATGCTAAACAGAAAAGTCACCAAAATGCAGCAAGGCTTACAGCAGCTAGTGATGTAGACTGACACAGTTATGACTTGTGGGGGTTTTTGAGATGACCATAACTTGTACAATTTATGAAGTTTCTTTTACAATGGAGGTCAGATTCCTTGACATAATACTAAATGCACAGAATGTTATCACTGTCGCTGTGATAGGTTTCAACACTCTCGCAGAGAAAAGATTAGTTTGTATGACAAACACATGTGAGTAATATGTGTAGATATACAAGTGTGTATAAGAAAAGAATATGACACTATACACCACATTGAGCTGGAGCAATTGTTGCTGAAATGTAAAGTCCCTTCTATTCTCTCTCTCTCTCTGGGCTTCCGTCGGACGTTGGTACATACACTTGTATACTTGTATACTGTTGAGTATTATGTCAACATGTCCTGATTTTAGTGTACACCCATCAGGCGGCAATTATACACTTTGCCCAAAAAACAAAAACAAAAGACAACACAAATGACAAATCACTCAAGTGATGGTTCTATGGACTGAAATTGTTTATCCAGACTTGGTACAAACTGGTACCAACTGGTTCTCACTGCTTTCAACCTGGTTCTACTAGTTCATACCAGTAAAAAGGTTCCAAACTACGTTTAATGGTTTCCCACTGGTCTTTTCTCTAGCTGTCACAGCTTGCCTTGAATCCATAAACAGGAATCTTTCCAAACACCAACACACTCTGTGTCACCCTTCTGGTTCTCATGGTCAGTTTCCATGGTAACAGTATCAGAGGGTGTCCCTCTGCTGAGCTGTGATGACCAAATATGGCAGTTGTGGCATCAGCTTACTGGAAGTCTGTTTCTAGTTCTTTGATTGTCTCAAACGGTCCAGTGTCTGTGTGTAGGTTGTCCTCAAGGCTGTAGGTACCAAAGAAACCCTTGGAGTTAAGGGTGTCGTCTGACTTGAAGCGGATGAGCAGTGTTTCGGTGGTTGATGTGATGTCGGGTGGGGTCTGCAATACAAACATACATAGTGAAGCACAAGGATCATCATATTTTATTTAGGTGGTGTTCAAAGGGCTTCAGTACCTCATGTTTGGAATATGGTTACAGTATGTCAGCTATGTATCAAATCTACAGCGGGTGAGGGTACGAATCTACAGCGGGTGAGGGTACGAATCTACAGCGGGTGAGGGTACGAATCTACAGCGGGTGAGGGTACGAATCTACAGCGGGTGAGGGTACGAATCTACAGCGGGTGAGGGTACGAATCTACAGTGGGTGAGGGTACGAATCTACAGCGGGTGAGGGTACGAATCTACAGTGGGTGAGGGTACGAATCTACAGCGGGTGAGGGTACGAATCTACAACGGGTGAGGGTACGAATCTACAGCGGGTGAGGGTACGAATCTACAGCGGGTGAGGGTACGAATCCCGTCCTAATTACAAAAGGTACAATAATATTGTTGACAACATCGAACACTGATGACAATTAAGAAGAAGTTGCCATCCATGAAATGTGTCATTGACTAATAGTTAAGCCACATTATGGCTAGTGCAATACTTCAGTACTCACCATTCCACCGCAGTATCTGCCGAGTGAAGGGTTCGTTTCTGAGGCGCCATCAAACACTTCCACAGAGTCGTATCTACAACACAACAGGGTCAACTCGCTTTTATCAATAGGTCTTGCAAATGCATATAAATCAGAAGAAATTGCCTTTTACTTCTACACAGACTTCAACATAATGTATCAAAAATAGTTCTATATCCAAGGCCTTCAAGGATATTCTACTTTAATCAAGGAGTGTTGATATATTTGATACGAGAAGACGTGACAACGATATCTTATCAATCAATTAATTATGCTGTTAATGAAAAAGATTAGTACATTAATTTTCTTTCTTGACCAGTCATCTGAGTGAGGTCATAACGTTGTGACATCATGTTTTTAAGACAATATAATTAACCGTACCAAAAGTACAATACCTTTAGGGTATACTTCATGTATTCATTTGCGCTCAATATTAAGTGTTAAAATCATCATTATTATCATCATCATAATTATTTACACACCCGCAGTCGGTCTCCTCTTCAACCTCGAACTCGTTGAAGTGGACGCGGATGTGGTAGCCTTCCTTGCCCTGGATGACCCACTCACACTCCTCTCGGTTCTCGTAGTGTCCGTCCCCGTACTCCGCGTGAGAGAACAGGTTCTGATTGGTTGTTGACGCTATCAGGTGACCTCCACACACTGGAACAAACAGGCATGATGGTTTACACACTCAGTTATGCACTGCTGTAGTTGTCATAAGTAATGAACTTTCTTCAATGTATTGTTAGACTTGACCTGAGATCAAACAAATCATGAAAGGCAAAGATTTTATTGAAACATGTCATTTAATGACAAAAAAAGAATCCTAAACCTGTCTTAAATTCACTGTACAATGAGGAAAATCATAGCAAATCAAGTTTCTCTTAATTATGTACCACTCACTGAAAACATCGTTCTGAGAAACGTACCTGATTCGTGCTCCGCATGGAATCCTTTACGCTGAACAGAAGCATCAGAGTAGAAGACCATGTACATGACATTACCGCTGGACGTGATAGGATCGGGTCTCTTGCTCCCACAGAACTTGCCCAGACTGCGGTCACTGTTGTCGTCACCATCAAAGACGATGATGTGATCGTATGTGCACTCTTGGTGGGGTTCCAGCTCAAAGTCGTGGAAAGTTAGACGGATACGATGTCCTGGTTTGGTTGTGAAGTGCCACACACAGTCCTTGCGACTTGGGTAGAAGCTTGGCCAGTTGGGGCTCGTGATCTCGCCGTACGGGTCTGTGATCTCGTGCTGGCAACCCCCTGTACCCAATGAACAGAGAGAGATGTATCATAAAAAAGGTATAGACTTCTTAAGGGTCGAAATTAACCTTTTCAATGCAGTAGCCATTCGGACTAGTGCATTTCAAAAAGTACTCGCCAGACTTATTTCAGCTAGCCAAAAACATCTCCATGATCATTTCACTTCAAAGTTTAACTAGTCTTTCGGACTACCAGTTTTTACACTCTACTAGCCGCTCTTTCACTAGCCATGGGCTACTGGACTAGTGCTAATTTCGAACCCTGCTTCTAGTCTTCAAAGAGGGATTTAAAGGGACATAGTGTCAATGATAATTATGAGATCTGAATCTACCTATGCTGATTAGCGTGTCTGCTGAGTCACAGACCCCAAATTTCAGATACCTTGAAGTGGTAATAATAAAAACTACTTTGAGGTTGAAGCGGGACTGGTTAGCAGACATGCTAGTCAGCACAGGTAGATTAATCTGATCTCACAATTATCCTTGAGTGTTCGTTCAATTTACCTTGGTCTTGGGTTTGTCATTGTGACATTGAAATCAAAATTAAAATATTAAATGGGTGTACATGTACATTTTCAATTCACCAAAACTATTTTAATAAGACAGGAAACGGTTCCAGAAAATCCCACTGACCTTCTTTACAATCGTGCTGGTTCTCGTGGAGAGTGAAGCCGTTGTAGCAGGCACATTTGTAGGACCCCACTGTGTTCTTACAGATGTGTTGACATCCTCCATTCTCAGCTGCACACTCGTCTTTATCTGTTTAACATCACATATAGAGAATACTGAACTACCTTCCAATGAATACTAATTTTTGTAAGTGAGTTAATGAGGTATCAAATGAGCCCAATAGAATTTAATAACAAAACATTCACAAGGTTTCAAAAACAGACAGAGGATACTGTACTAAAAGAATTTCCACTACCATTCTTTGTAGTTAAGTTGTTGATTTGGTATCAGAGAAGCGAAACCGAATACTACCTTTGTGACATATAATAGACCACTGTACTTGATAATTGCAAAGGTTTTACACTAATTCAATATTGCTGTATAAAGTATTTGATATTTAATATAACTCAGTTGCAGGGGTGAGTATTGCAGTATTGTATTACATTCACAACACTTTTGAACATTTAAAATCACTGTTGAATATGAACAATTTGACCCTAACAACATCTTGCAACATTATATTGCAATGATAACGTTGTTGAACATTTAACATTGTTCTATATTACCAGATCTTGCAACATAGTTTGACATTGTATGTTCTATATGTTCAATACATACAGTGCTAGCATTTATATCTATAAAAAGCTTTTCGGTAAATGAAACCGAGAAGCTATGTTGCAAAGAAAACATAAAACAAGATAATAAAATAAATGAGGGCCGAAATATTTCTCAAATGTCAATATACAGTGCATGGCCTGTGAAGTGTTCATAAAATCTCACAGGAGAAGCAGTTGAAGAAGCATATCATAGGATTACAACTTTAATTAAATTAACAGTATTTATCAACATTTATTTAATATCTACAAATTATTCATACCTGGCAGACTCACCCAGCCTCTAGATTTTTAGCTCTGTATCATAGATGCCGGGCATAAGTTGACCCCCTTTTAAACTCCCTAATTTCTTGTATCAAATTTTCGACCTATACCCACTGTCCCAGTAATACAAGGCAAATGAGTGAAGTCTCACCAGTCATATAGTTTGCCTTGAATCCAGTCTTCTGTACAGAGTTGTCCGAGTTGAACTCAATACGGAGAGAATTGACCTCCGAGGTGACGGGCATTGGGAGAGAAGCGCCGCAGTAGACCCCATGTAGCTTCGACTCCTTCCCCACTCCACTACTCACTCTCACCGAGTCGTACTCACAGTCCCTCTGTAACAGATCGATTATAGAGCTGATTGAAAACAGTGTATCATGTACATACTCAGCAGTGGCAGGTACAGAGGTTGGAGGGATATTCTTTTTAATAAATTATAGTTAGTGTGTATTCAAAATGTCATAAAGCATTTCCGTAACGCACTGAGAGCGAGATTGTCTGTACACCAGCCTCCCCAGAAATTGATTATAGAGTTGATTGAAAACCGTGTATCATTTACAGAACTTATTGTGAAAAAGTAATAGGAAACAGTTCAATAAGAATCTATATTACTTTCAGAAATGGCATCAACTGCAAGATCATATATAATTATTACGATATACAAGTAATTGTTTGTTTCACATGGAATGAATATTACTTCCAGAAAAGGACATTAACGGCAAAAACATCTTCAAGAATTACAGGTTATATACAAGTTATGATTTTGCTTCACAAGGACAGTGATATAGTTTTAAAAAACAAGAATGATTAAATCAATGGATTAAACCAATTCATATCAGCTGATAATGGATTTACTGTCTATGCAAACACTGGCATCCTGAGATTGAGCAGGACAAGTAATCCGTATTTTAGCCTGGGACATTTCTATGATGTTTTGTTATTTTATGGAGATTATATAACAATCTAGTGCATACAGATATATATTATGCTAAATAGTTCTTTGTGCTGACCAAATTATCATACATTTACTCACTGATTTCCAAAGAAAATTTATGACTTATTCTATTCATACACTTCAAGTGAAAGAGGATACTAAACGACCTTCCATTTAATAAAACATTTTATCCAACAAGTCAACGAGTTTAATAAACATTTTATCATATGGAAGGAAGCTTAGTATTCTGTTTATTACTTGGCCAAATTAATCAAGTGAAATTGTTGACAATGTGTGGAAACTATGAAATCCACAAGTCATTTATCGGTACCATAGTGACAACAGGACAACAGTTGTGACTTCACATCTGCACACTATTGTGATGTCATACTTGCAGCTATATTACACTTGATTAATATTGCCATATAAATATTACACTGCAGTATCTTCGACGAGCAAGTGATAAAATAAATTACTATTCTACCTTTGTATTACAGAATATCAACAGAATGCATTTGATCCAAATCTTCTCTTATTCATGAAGGCAGATTTCCCCTCTGTATTGTATAATGACTTAATCCTCTAGTTCCTGGTCTCGTAGATGACCGTCATCTGGCTTGTGTCAATAATATATCAACTTGTTAGGAGTTTAATTAAATATTTATAAGAGGAGCATTATTTGAGGCCATAAGTTGAGAGTTAGCATGTGAGAGCATCTATGATGTGTGTAATCAAGTGTCTCGTAATGTCTCGCTCTGTACGTGTATAATGAGCAATCAACACGGGTCAAACAGTCAGGCTTAATTAATCCTTATAATGAGGCTTGTGGTTGGTTCTGGGGGAACCCTTTGTTGAGATAATTATTTGTAACTCTTAAACAATAAAACATTTTTATTCTATCTTTTTTAGAGTGTTCTATAACAGTATCTACTATTTTGTTTTTGTGCATTATGTAAAATGAGATAAATGATGTATTTTTAATAATTTTAAATTTCTTACTAATAAATCTCTTAGATCTTATTAGATTTTTTCATGCTTTATTGTATTATCATTTTTATTAAGTGACAAATATTTGAGTTACCTATCTTGTATAACTAATGATACATGAATTGATAGAAACAGAAATTCCATGTATTAAGATTTCAGATGAAACAGAAGATCCATTGTAAGAATATCATTCAATTGTGTATTGGTTAAACAACAACATGATATGAACACAGGAGGGGAAAGAGGTGAGGTGAGTTGGGGTTTAACGCCGCCTTCAGGTGTATTTCGCCTACATCACGGCTGCTAGTAACACTATGCATTGCGGTGAAAATTATGAGCGAACTAACGAACCATGTGTGATGCGCTGGAATTCAGTGTAGCATTACATCCATACCTTACTGCATGTAGAACAGTTCTCTACTGCAGACAAAGTTGTTGAGCCTATGGTGGGATTTGAACCCCGGATCTCTTGATCCGAGCTGAACGTGCAAACCACTATACTATACTAAGCACTCTACTATACTATACTTCAGGAGTGTAAGAGAGAAAGTAGACGTACATTGTTGCCCTCCAGATCGAAGTGCGAGAAGTTGAGCATGATGCGGTACTGTTCACGTGCCACAATCTGCCACACACAGTTCTTGTTCGGGGGGTATAGTTCCGGGAAGGAGGGACTCTGGATGGTTCCGTTGTCGGTGTCAATGTACCCTCCACATGCATCTAGAGATATATGACATCATTATCCAGTGTATGAAATAAGCTTGTAAACTAGCCAGTCTGAAAGAGTCTTGTCAATTAAGGGACAAAATTATAGGAAAACCTCAAATGATTGTCAGGTTATATGGGCTGTCGGATTGGTTATATTTTATATACTGCGTTATCACAAATAGCACTGATTAGACATTATGAATCCATCTGTAAAAGAACTTTTTTAGGCTCAGTAAATGTACACATCAATTTTTGTAATAAATATTTTAATTCAAAGTGACAACTAGACTATATGGTCAAAACATTCCATGTATATTTCCAGTTTTTAACAAAAACATAAACCTCTTTAATATTATTTAGTAATTTAATAACATTGCAAAATTAGGTGTAACTATTCTTTACACAGGATATTAAAATTAGGTTAAACATATTACTGTATATAAAGTTCGTTCTAAAGAGGGAATACATAATGTGTGAAATTGCTGTGACATTAAATAGTTGCAGGTTGTTTATATCTATGTAAATTATCAAGTAAAATTGTCACAATATTGCACCGCCACCTACTAAGTGGCATTTATTCCAACAGTGAGCTGTAATTACGGTTTAAATATCACCCCACAATCACCAGCTGTGAACTTAATCCAATTCCTCACATCTAAATCAAGATATGAAATGCAAATTACAATTAAATTAGACATTATACAGAAAATATTATCAAATATGTTCTTAATGTTTATGAATGATATCTTTGACATTAAAATCTGTGATATTATAACATCACATGTGCATAATTACAATGAATGTAAATCTGTTGACATTAAGAGTGAAATGCCCTCACCTTCGCAGCGTTTTCCGTCTGAGTGAAGTTCGTAGCCGATGCGACACTTGCACTTGAAACTGCCTAGCGTGTTCACACAGATATGATCACACCCATGTACGTCTGTCGTACATTCATCGTACTCTGCGGAGCATACATCATATTTCACAATATAGTAAAAATATTAGAGTAGCACTGATGGATATTTTCAAAATGTCATATAGTCATTGAAAAAGAGTTCTAGTTGAGATGTTGAATGAAAATGAATACATTCACTATGATGAAGTGATTTTCCTAAACTAACATTAGTCTCTGAATTGAAACATTTTGTAAAATTTACAAACATAATTTTGGGGATAAAATGGAGACTCTAAGATGTCTCCATTTACACATCAGCTCTGTAGTATTGTTATAAACTTGCCTAGGCTCTGAAAACATGAAAGGGTCTGGATTTTCAATAAATTTTTAATCTTTTAAAGAGATGAATGTTGTACCATGAAAGAAAGTTTCACAAGTTACACAAATACACAAATAAACTTGAAAATGACATTTTATAATTTAGGAACACTCTCATTCTCTACATGTCATGGCATATAAAAAAAGAAATATTGGAGACAAAAAAAAATTCATGATCTATAAAATAAATCAGCATGTCAAGTATCGAAGGCCAGGCATCACCAATCAATAAAAAATTATGGCCATGGCTTCTCACAAAATGGATCCTACATCAAGGTCAAGGTCACATGGTCAAAGGTTATAACTTCAGTGTGTGACATTGGAAATATAACATGTTTAAATGCTGAGGAATTAAAAGTTACTGCCAATGTGAAATTGGAAAGCTGAGCGCTCTAAGTCAAGGGCCATAACTCTGAAAACTTGTATCCGATTGGTCCCAAAAAAGCACATGCGTATCACCGATGTATATCCAAATCATGTGTCAAGTTTCAGAAAGATTGATAAAAAACTGTGTTGATTTCAGAACAAAGATACTGTCAGTCTGAAGTTGGAAAGCTGAACGCTCTAAGTCAAGGGCCATAACTCTGAAAATATATCACCGATGTATATCCAAATCATGTGTAAAGTTTCAGAAAGATTGGTCCAAAACTGTGGGAGGAGTTGATTTCAGAACACAAGAACCCTTTTCGGGATTGACGGACGGACGGACTGACGGACGGACTGACTGACGGACGGACAGATGGGCTGCGCCACGACATAAACCACCTTGGGTTTCACCCAGGGGTTAATGAGTAGTACTGAATATTCAACAGATAGACAAGTACACTAACACTAAGAGGAAGACGGGGCACCCCCTTAAATATAAAATCCTTGATTAACCCTTGAGTAATGGTAGTAACAATGCTAAAGAGAAATATAATAAGGGATCAAATAGATGAATCCATTATAATACACATCACTGGTATTCCAACAGTAGTTTTTTTTCTC
This sequence comes from Gibbula magus, assembly GCA_936450465.1. Classification (NCBI taxonomy): domain Eukaryota; kingdom Metazoa; phylum Mollusca; class Gastropoda; order Trochida; family Trochidae; genus Gibbula; species Gibbula magus. The sequence goes on along the minus strand of OW388290.1, from coordinate 31,881,994 downwards.
TCAGATGTTAATTTCATAACTCTTGTAGCTGGGAATCTGAACTGTTTTTGTATGAAATTATGATGATAACATCTCCACAATTATATAAGTGCACTTGAGATTTTTTTCAAGATAAAAATTTGCATAGTAGTTCAGTTAAAAAAATTTAAACAGATAATCAATCAAAGTAATCTTATCATTATGATAAAAATTATTGCCTTATAACAGAAAAATAAAATATTTAATTATAAAACAATTAGCAAGACAAGGGCTAATTAGTGTCTTAAAGTTACAACTAATCCGGATGAAATTAGTCATCATCTAATCACATTTAATGATAACGAGTTATTCATTACATCCAACAAAAGGAAAAGTTTCCGGGACTTAAAGAGACGCTGTGTAATTCCTAAAAATAAAACTAACATAAAATCCTTGTTCTTTCAACGATGACAAGAGACATGTTAAAAAATCAATTTGGTTAAATAATTGCACTTGCGGTTAGTGCATGCCTCATTTAAACACAAAGGAATATCAGTTTGGACATCGGAGCTTTTTCTATGCCAGCATAATGTGCAGAGTTCTTAAAGCTGCTTAATAAAGACTCGAACGTTTATGAGACTAAGCAGAGACTCGGAGAGAGAGTCCAGAAAGAGGCTGTGTCTGGCAGAACGTTATGAAATCAATATGAGATTATTCCGTGACACGCCTCCCTCCCGCTAATACCTCTCTACTGACAGCGTGGAGACAATGAAATACACTAGTCACAAATCACACAACCCTAATCAATAGGACAAGTCTCATTCCTTAGTAACCATAGTTGCTGCATTAAAGAGCAAATTAACGAATTCTGAAGGAAGTTAGTTTTTATGTTGCTGTACAGTTTGAGTTCAATTATATTGTTCTGTTGATGAATAAATAGAGATTTGGCTGTGGTATGATTGACAAGTTTATCCTTAAATATTTTTTTGGGATTTTGTTACTGATATTGGTGAGATTTGGAGTATAAAAATTATAACCATCAATATGATTGATAAATTATCAGAAATGAAATATCCTCCTGTTAACTGTTCAATTAAACAAAATGTACTTGAACAACATCATTGTAAAATAAGAAACAGTATGTATAAAGATGGCAATGCTTGATGTCAAACTGAGAGATGTGCTTGAACTTCATTATATCCTAGGATGCAGAAATAGCGCCAATAAACATAGAAAGTTACAAAGGAGAAATATATTTGATAACTTCCCACACAAAGTATAAACTGAGCTAGTTGCGACGAGCTCTGTTTATCTATTGAAGTGCAGCCCAATATTTTCTTGCTCAATTGTCTCAATTTTGAAAGGTTTTCAGTCGGTATTCCCATCGTGTCTGGAGCGTAACTCCAACTGTAAGACCAATCTTCACCACATTTGGTATAGTGTCTCTCCACATTAGGTAGTTGAACTTTTTGGGGGTTTCAGCTTTATTCAAATTTGTTTTCAGTTACCATAGTCACAATTTGGACTTTGGTTTGTTTCCAGAGCATAACTCTAAAACTATTGGACCTTTCTTTACCAAATTTGGTATGACGTCTCTTCATAGTAAGTAGCGGTATGTATCGGTAGGTGTGACTGTGGGGTTTGAACTTTTTTTAATCATATATTTTTTTGTTTCAGTTGACAATTTAAAGGGCAATAACTCTGAATTGTGTGAGGCTTCATTGGTGAATTGGTGGAAGGGGAGTAAAAAACACCTTCTAGTTGTTTTGGGGTTTATTTATTCTTAAGGTTTTCAACATTTCACTCAATGACTGTAACTGCTAATTTGATCATAGAGGTGAGCTTTGTAAGAGGACTTTCATTGTATTATTTATCAGCTGCTGTCATTATTTAATCTAAAATGTAACTGAAGCACAGTATACACAAGCCCTCAAGTCCTCAAAACAACTAAAAGTAGTGTTATGTGACATGTTTTAGACAGGTTAGACATCATTTATAAGATACTAAGAACCTTTAAATGATTGAATTTTTCTGTTTCCAAAGAATATCGTGTTGCATTTGAAACTGAAGTTGAAGGTGAAGGACAAATAGCCAATCAGATACAAAGACACACCTTTCACAAAACTTGCAGAAAATCCAGCTTTTTGTACGGATCCATCAGACACAAACTTGACGTAGAGCTTGTTGCGGGTGGACTTGATATCCTCTGGGATCTTATAGCCGCAGTATTTGCCGATAAGGGGAGACGACTCTTCATGTCCGTCCCGAACCTCAAGGTAGTCATACACGCAGTTGTCATGGTTTTCAATCTGAAATATACATTGTCATGGTAACACTGGATTTTCATCATTCAGTTAAAATTATATATATAATTTTGGGTTGCTCTGATTTCTATCTGAAGTGTCAGGATTGTTACATAATTCTTTATTCAGGTTTAACAGGTTATATATACTTGTTTGGATTTTTTTTAACAATTCATCACCAATTATACATCATGTTGGTTCTATCACTTCTTAAAAAGCCTTTGGAACATTCTGTTGTACAAGAAAGATATAGCTTATTGCCATTTTGAAAATAATGTTATTGTACATTAGATATAAAGAGAATTCAAATGTATTTTTTTTCATAAAACCATTACATTTTATTTGATAATACAATTACATTTTGGTTCATGATACCATTATACCATTTTTGATAATATCTTCACAGTTAATATGATACTACCATTACAGTAATATCTTCAATAGTAATATCTACAGATAATATCTTCACGTTTTGTTTGATAATTCCATAACATTTTGTTTGATGACACTTTCATGTTTAGTACATTTTATAATGATGACATTTGAATGTGAATCTAACTGTGTAATGAGCTAGTATATCTGGCAGCCGATGAACCGGTCCTTCACACAGGGAAGATGAAACACGAAATGTACTTGTATGAATAACACTATTCAAATCTAATCTTCATGAGTAACTAAATAGGATTACTGTAGCCTCTGTGATGAAGAAGATAGAATGTGCATGTTCATCTTTCTATTATTGATAATATTCTCATTAGAACAAATTTAATTACTTTTTTCGATTAAAATATCTAATTAGATTAAATGCAAAAGTCATTAAGTTCACTATTCATGCCTTCATACAAGCATTTCTTTGACAAATCTCAGTGTTATAAAATAACCAGTGTACAAAGTAATGAAGCACTTACTAATCTGATTACAAAGACTAAACAGAATATTAATAAAATAATTTTGATCTCATTTTTTTTTGGATAAAGATAAATATCCTGAAAAGATATGAGAAATTATAAATTGTTAGCAAAATTTGTTACATGCACTGAGGATGTTTTCACAAAGCTATCTTAATTATGAACTATAAATCAAATAAGAAGATAATTGAGGAACTTGTTATCTCATTCTTCCACATCATTAATGTAAACATAATTAAAGCTCGTTTGAACATATGACATAGAGGAAATCAATTTTACATTGAAAGGAGGAGACATTCCTCCTCAACTAAAGAATTCACGTCTCAACTTATCACCCTGAACTTGACAAAAATCAATATATTTTCTTCATATAAAAGAAGTTTTTTTATGCAGATGGACTGAAGAAACTCCCATTAAGATTAAAAATGAATGAAGGCAAGACATTCTTTCCAGCAACTGCGACATGACTTTTATGTTGTCACCATGAGGATAAAAATCAATTTTGGGACAGTACGAAACAAAATTTTAAGAGACACTCCTTTTATGTGCAAAATGAGACAAACTGGGCAAAAGCATTTGCAGACACAAATCGTTTCAAAACTTTTAACAGTCTCATGCCAGTGCAACGTACCTCGGACCTGTAACTGGGCCACTATGAAATACTTAATCAACGACTACATTAATATCATTTGATCTCTTGATATCAGACCCCCCTTTAAGAATTTCCATCCCTCTATTTAGCAAGTCTAGGAAAGTGAATACATATAAAATTAAAAGAAAAAAAAAATGAATACAAAATAGGAAAAATTCAAAGACTTATTCTATTTAAAGTTTTCTTATGTAGCATATCAACTGATGTAGAAAGTTTTAAAAGGCGTACCTCAAATGACTGGAACTTGAGGGCGACAGAGTACTTCTCAGGAACAGTGATCTTCCAAACACACTCCTTATTTGGGCGGTAGTCGTCAGGGTAGTTGGGGCTGGTGAGATGACCCTCGTGTTCTCGCAGGATCTCGCCGCCACAGATGGCTGCAGGTACAACATTAGATACTGCTTACCGTGATAAGGGTACATCACTTAGACGATACTTTCTTAAGTTATGGTATAGAAGGAATTCTTTAAAGTCATTTTGAAGTTGGTATAGTAAAACAAGACAAATCTTTATTTTGTTAGAGATGTAATCCATACGATCTGTCTTGCATGGGACAATTCCGAACTAGATACAGAGCAACAGCCTACGGCTTGTTGGATAAACACTAACGCAGGTCTGATTAATTACGATGTCGCCCTTCACTGAATGTTATAACTTATAATGGCATTTGGATGTGAAAGCAAGATTCCTGGATAAAATTTTTGTGTGAAAATAAAATATTTTTGAATATGCTTACACCTTCATCAGGTAATAATGGTACATCACCCAATGAAGGAGTAAGCAGACACCCCAAAAAGTCATGTTTTTCACAAATTTCGTTATCGACAAATCTTGTTTTTGTAACAAAATTTGAACTGACATGAAATGCTTTTTATTCTGAAATATTTGGTGTCTACATTTCTCTAAAAAAATTACTGTTGTTGTTATTGGGGACAATGACAAAAGGGAAATTTGTCTCTCAAGTAGGTGTATGTCTCCATGTCTCCTCACCCTCGTACTCTGCCAGGAATCCCTTCCCCTCCTTCTTGCTATTCTTGTATTCGATCCACATCCTCGTATCCGTGGAGATGAGTGTATCCGGTACCTCCCCTCCACAGAACCGACCTGAAGGGGAGAGTAAGAGGTATGTGCTATATAATTTACAACATACTGTATGCTGAATGCTGGACAACAAATAGTAATAATGAAAAATATTTGAAATATATCATAAAAAATTATTTCATATCATATCATCCCAGACAATATATATATTTATTTCAAAGAACTACTGATATTTTAAGAATATCACTAAAAGCATGAAACATGGGTGTCAATTCAGATAATTAGATTTGGTAGATTATTTCCATAATTAAAAAGATGTAAGGATATCTAAATCCACTGTCATGATACTGAAATACAAGTGTATCATAACGTACCGAGTAGAGGCGACTTGACGTAATAGCCGTCACGGACCTCGAGGTAATCCTTCTCACAGTTGTAGCTGTGTGGTATATCCAGCTTGGTGATGTTCAGCACGATCTTCTCTCCGTGGGTCGCCGAGATACGCCACTGACACAAACCGCTCTTGGACTGATACGGGGTGTGAAAGAACTTTCCACTGGACTCCTGTAGTGTGCGTCCACATTCTGCAAAAAGAGAATATTCCCATGACAATTTATTGTAACAATAGTATAGTTTTAACATTTTTCTCGTTCAACATCATTTTTTTCATTCTCACTTCAGGAAGAATACAACACTACAGTAAATTTCTAATTGAGTTTTCATTTACATGACAGACAATACTTTAAACTAGTCTTTTGCTATTGTTGACACTACAGGTCTTACACATAATATTTCAATGTGGGACAGGGAATCAACCCTTCAACTCTCAGACTAGCCAGCATTGAAGGGGGTCACCCATTCCCTGATCAAACATTCATCATTGCTGAACTTCATCAGATAACAGTTCACCCTGCTCTCTACAGAAAAACATGCAAGATTTTAAAGTAGCCTTAAAAAGTTAAATTTGTAATACAAAATGCAGAAAATAAACAAAAGCACAGGAAATGCAGCTCTGATAAAAAGTCACAAGTTAGCTATTATTTATCATTAAAAAAAATCATTTTATCAGTAAACAGAATTTTAAATATTTCTGAAAATGTTAAGTCTAAATATTGAGAATGGCTGTGCTTCTATTTTGTATTATTCTAGCACTTCCAAACCATATTCTTTTAAAAATATTCTTACAATTCTTTGAAATTTGAAATAAAAATAATGATGATGTCTTGGAGATGACATCAAAGAATGGATAAATCAAAACATCGTTAAGAGAAAGATCATTCTATAGATACATCCACACATACATAAAAGATGAAGTTGCGAGGATCATTTTCCAGAAGTAATTGGTAGTTGCCTATTTGGTCTTCTTTGTGGGAAGTTATCCATAATTGAGGGAAATGATTCGTGTAAACAATCAGTTTGAATAATTGATAAATATGTTCCTCAGACGGGAATACTTCTTATTCTAATAGATATGTCTTTTTTGATTAAAATGATTCCCAAGTTACTATTGTTTTCTTTTCTGTGTCTGATAAAGGCAAAACAAAGGAAAACAATAATTACAAATTTTCAATTATCAAAAAGTCAGATATAAACATGAAATAATAACACAGATTTAATGATTGAGTAATTCTCTTTTATGTACGATTTAGAAAATATTGAAGATAGAACACATGCATACATTATATATAGAATTATTTATACTTTAAAATGAAATGTACTGGGTAATAAAATGAAGGAAGAAAAAGAAATTTGAAATTAACGCATGAATCACATCATCTTGAACATCATGACCTTAAGAGATAAAAAATTATACATGAATTAATGTCATCAAATCTCTTGCAATTCATTTTTAAGGCCCTTTATATTGAATAAACATAATCAAAATCTATATAAGTAATTTTTACTTACTAGGACACCTGTAGAGTTTATTAGCTTGCCGTATATCGCCAGGACTGAGTCGTACTCTCTGCCCAATCTCAGGTCTGACAAGTACGCCTGGTTTCCGGGTTGGTAATATCGTATCCAGGTACGTGTTGCGCGCAAATGTGTTGCGTGCGTAGTGCATGATGCTACCATAATCGTACTCTTCCCCTAGAGAGTTCACTTCACTCGGGGTCAGTTTGTTGAAGTTATACTCCTGACCTGTGAATAAAATATTTTCTTTGTAATTGTTAAAAAAGTATAGTAAACCAGACAAACATTAGCAGCTTTTCTAGACATCTAAAAGGTGATTTAATATCTTCTTTATGCTCTATAAATCTTGATGAAGAATGAATATAAAGTGAGCAAACATTTTTTGTTTGAATTCGAAAAATGGATGTATTTTATATAATTAATCCCTTTAAGGTATCTGAACATATATGATATTAAAATTAATGTTATTTACGCTATCAGAATAAAATATTCAATTTAATTTCAGATCTTTAAGGGATGCTATTAGAAAGCTCAGTTTGCTCCCTGCATTTTTCAGTTAAGAGCAACATTCTCTGGTTAAAAATTAAGTCAGTGCACCTACAAAATGATATATCCATTACATTTCCTGCAACACATAATTAAATTTAAGCTTGATTAAACAGTTTCCTGCATGTACTAATTAAAATAGGCAATTTTAGCAATATTATTTTCTATATGATCCTTGAAATTTATTTTGTTCCTATGAACAGCATTAGCAAAATGTCTGCTCCCATCTTCCTCTGTAAGGCAATGATTTGCACCTCTCCTTATCATTTAGTTTTAAGCCTTGCTCCGCTTCATCAGCTTTTCTGTGCAAACATAGCAGCAACATGTCTGCTTCCAACTTCTCCTGTAAGGCATAAAATTGCAGCAAACTCTGTCACTGACTATTTTAAATTGTGCTGCATTTTGTCATCTTTTCTGTGCTAGCGGAGCAGTGTGCTACTTCTGAACATGGAAGTTCAAAGAAAAATCTCTTGCACAGAAAAGGCGATGAAATACAGCAAGTTTTAAATTAGCGAGTGATAGAAACTGGGACTAGTTAAACCTTGCAGGGATAGTTGATCTGCTTCTTAGATTGAAATGTCAACTTTGCAGCCTGAAGCGAGACAGAAACTGAATAGGTGATCAACACTTGTACGGGAGTGTGTCTCACTGCCACTGGACCAACCTGGCATGATGTGGTTGTAGTTGATCTGTACATGGTGGTCTCGGTCAGGTCGCGTGTGTTCGTGCCAGAATCCGATCACGTGCCCAAGTTCGTGCACAACGATACCAAACTTGTCACAGTTCTTGCCGATAGAGATGGCCTGGGGTCCGTTACCTCGCTTACCCACAAAGGAACAGCACCTGAAAGTTAAATACAAGATGAAGAATATGTCATCTGGATAGAATATTATCAGTGAATATGATACACTTGACAGATAGCTATGGATAAACAGTTCACAACTACATTAGATACACACAGCATTTTGATTTCAGTTTGGTGTACTGTTCATCCAGTGTAATTTGGGTTTGTACCACATACCACATTTTATGCTATCAATGTCATAAAATTTTATTTATATTTTAAGTTTTGCCAGTTTTACATTCATTGGACTTTATTTTAAAGAAAAAATATCTTTTGTTGTGATTTTAGTTTGTCGCATTCTTAGTTCTCAACCAAACTGAAAATATACCGTACCAAGGGTTTCCAACCAAACTCAAGGGTACCTTTCATCATTAAATATAGACACCCTGAATGTGTAACTGTCAATAAGATATTCAAAAGGTCAAATTGAAGAACCTCCAAAAGTTGTAGGCCAATAGCAAAAGGTTCCTTTCTGACAGAAGACCTGGAAGAGTAGTAGTTCTCTATTCTGCAACAGTGTTTACTTAGCTCCGGATTTAAGAGTGGACTTCAACAACTTGAATTCGAAAGACTTTCAATGAGGTGAGGTGAGGTGAGTTGGGGTTTAACGCCGCTTTCAAGAGTATTTCACTTATATCGCGGCTGCTAGTATTATGGCAGGGAGAAAGCCCGCAATGCCATGTGGCTATGCTTTGCGGTGAAACCTGCGACCAACGGCTGGAACTAGCGAACCATGGGTGGTACTACGCTGAAATTCAGTGTAGCATTGCATTCAAACCTTACTGCGTGTAGAACTGTTCTCTACTGCAGACAAAGTTGCCGTGACCCTGGCGGGATTCAAACCCCGGACCTCTTGATCCGAAGACGAGTGCGCTAACCACTGCGCTATTCCGCCCCCGACTTTCAATGAAAGACTAGCCGCGATGGTCCTAGTTTATAAATGAACCAATAATTTTATTAATTCAGATTATACTATCAGTGGAAATTATGACAAGCTTTTGAAATTTCTTTAATCTAAAAGATCTGATAAATTTAATAAAATGAACATTTATTTTGTTGTTTGTATGTGTAGATAGAAACAACAATGGTATGTATGGAAATAGGTTTAGGTTTGATAAAAGTTCATCACACATACATTCCTATATATATATAGATTTGTGTGGGTACAAATTGGTGGAACTGCTGACTCAATTACAAACAGATGTCTCTAAAAATACAAGAAATTCTATGTCTAACCATGAATTTGACATTTACAACAAAATATGACTGCTTCATTTCTTAGAATTGTCATTTTGCCAAAATATTTTCTAAAAATAATGTATCCAAGGAAAAGGCTTACCTTAATTGTTTCAAAAAGATAAAGTGATTCTAAAATAATATATTTCATTAAGATAAGTATAAGATATCTGGAGAACCACGACAAAAATAAATTATTTTTTAATTTCATATTATAAATATTGATACCTGTATATGTAATCATGCTAACACATTTACATTAGAGTTTCCATATTAGTCAAGGCTATTTGCTGTTCATTGATATGACTGTAATAGCTGGTAATGGAAGATACTTTTCAAATTCAAGGGATGTGGTATGTACCCTTAATGATACACATTATTTTATTAATTACTTACAACATCAGACTATTAACAATAAATATCACATTTCAAATCAGCCAAGTAAAGGCTATTAAATAAACTTATTACAAATTTTTAGTTGGGTTTTAACAAAAACTCTTACCACAGCTATCATCGTACACGTAGTAAGACCAATATACAGATGTTTAATTATATCTCTGCTCAAGATTTAGGGCTGGGTCCAGTCCAAATAAGGAGGTGAGGTGAGGTACTTTGGGGTTTAATGTCGCTTTCAAGATTATTTCACTTCTACCACGCTGCGTATTATTGTAGGGAGAGAGCCTGCAACACCACTGTGACTATACATTGCAGTGAAACCTGCAAGTAACTACTGGAACTAGAAAACCATGTGTGGTACAGCACTGAAATCTTACTGCACTGAACAACAGTTCTCTGCAGCAGAAAAGTAGCAGAACCCCTGTAGGGATTTGAACCCAGTACCTGTTGATCGAAGTCAAACGTGCTAACCTCTACACCAGGAAAATAAGGAATCGAGTGACCACATACAATTACATTAAGCCAATAGCATATATGTATATATATAGAAAAGAGTAAACATCAGATGGTTTTGACTGGATCAATCTTCTTTAATACAATAGTATTGTATTAAAGAAGATTGATCCAGTCAAAACCATCTGATGTTTACTCTTTTCTATATATTACCTTACTTCACGTGAGAAGCAACTCATCTTATATATATATATATATACATATATATATATATATATATATATATATACATATATATAGTCCTTAATTGAAATTCTAAGATCTTTCTATTCTGCTTGATGTAGGTTCTGTCAATGCATACAAATAACCTTATAAAATCTCGGGCAAGTCCCTTCTCCCAATATCGTTTAAACTATCACTAATTCTTTTTGTTGTAACAGGCCCTAAGGACAGGTGCTTTTCATCTTAAATGTATTTTTTTTATTGTATCATTCTGTAAAAGCATGCAGCATTATAAAAAACATTTTCTCTCTCTAATATTATCCCCCTATGCTCCCTATTACATCTTGGGAACTTACCCTCTTCTCAGAATCAAGCAGGTACTCAAATCAACTGATGGTTCTTTGGATGTAATGTCAGCCGAACTCATCATAACTTTCACACTAGACTACATGTATAAAGCAACATTTGATCAGTTCTTAATTCTTGTTTAAAAGAAATCTCAGAGGTTCCTGTTTGTATCGTTTTGACTATATTTTAAAGTCCCCAAATAATAAAATATTGCCTATCATAAATCAATTATTGTTTCCCATTGTTAACAACTTGTGATTCCAGTAGACTGGTCAGTCGGAATGGTCAAGATAGACGCCTCAGTATGGTTTGATGCCAATCAATATTGAGCAGCTTCACTAAAAGAAATTCATGTGTTTTATTTTAATATGAGACTATTACACACAGCCAAATTTAAATAAAATTTAAGAGTTAAGAGACTGAAAAGTCTAAAAGAAAGAGTGCTGAGGTCAGTGACAACTTAATGTCATTGAGTTCTCAGATGTTACCTCCCAGACTAGAACAAACAAATATATGCACTGACCCAGCCCCTCTATAAACATGTGGAACATTCCTCAGGCACTGACCTCAGCTGATTAGCAAGCTTGTTTACAGAACCATGAACCTCTAACTAATTGTTTCCATATGAAGTAGACTATCATATAGTCCATTAAATAAATATCTAGACTAAAATCTATTATATGAAACTTGTTTCTTTTTTTAAATAATGTAAACAAAAAATCTCTTTTTTTTAATTGCAGTTTTACAAGTTTATTCATATAGCGGTAGCCTTAAAGACTTGCTGAATGAATATTCTAGACTGTATAAAAGGTTCCCAAATAATACACTGTTGATGTACAGGACAAATAAATATCTGACACACACTTTTACAATTACAGTAGAACATGGATATAATGAACTCCAAGGGACTTAAGAATTCAGTTTGCTATATCCGATGTTCTCTTATGATTCGCGTTTGGCATATTACATAGGACTTTTGACGGGACTTATAAATGTGTTCTCTATATCCGGGTATTTGCTATATCCGTGTTCTACTGTATGAGAATTAATATTATATAAGTTAAATCTTTTTATGAGAGTTAAGATTTTGTACATTGAAAAGGAACCCTCACTCAGAATAGATGTTCAAGTTCAACCTAAATCTAGACTTGCCAAGTGTTCTAGACTTGATCAGGAACCTAAAATTTTTCCAGTTCTATGCAAGTAATATGGAGAAACTTAACATACACACACTGGAGTTACACAAGGTGGATGTTTCAATCCTATCTTTTTTTCAATATACAAACAATACTAACTGTACATTGAATTCTATAACCTTTGCATTATAATTTTACAAACTGATTGTTATTATCAAAGTATTATATTAACTAATTATAGAATCTTTATATGTTCTAAATTTTCAATCACAAACACATTATTGAAAAAAGGTTTTATCATATTTTTCTCTGTAAAGGTAGTTTTTAAAAGAAAATACCTCCTTGAAACTAATATTTGAAATGTAGGTTAAAAAGGAAGGTCTGACATTAAATGGCTGGGATTGTTACATTCAAGGTTTATAGAAAGTGGAATTATGTGAACACTGAGAGATATCTCTGGAGAAGTTGGCGACTTCACCAAATAGTTAATGCAAACATCTTCACTTAACATTATCCATATAGACCAAACATCAAAGTAAAGTTGACAGTCCCTCAGTCGAGGAAAATAGGTAGGACAGGAAATAAGAATAATAACCCATCCTTGGGTATTGAAAATATAAATTCATTTCAACAAGTACAGACTTTTTGGACTTTTTGTCTAAAGGCAGGAGGGAAAAAAATATTGAAAAAAGAAACTTTATTAATAAAAAAAATTTCAGGTAAGCAAATTAGGCACATAATAACAAAATAATATTTTTTCAGTTATTTCTTTTGTTTGTAAGAAAAATCTGGCAATTGAGTTATTGGGAGGGGAAATCAGTGGCAGATCATGGAATTTTGAAAGAGGGGGTCCACTAACCTTTTGGGGTACAACATATTCTAATTTTATTTTTATTTAAAGTAGTAAATGAAATAAGACAATTAACTGACCCACAAGATCTCTCAGTGAACTTGATGTAATCCTTGTCCTCTGGCCTCTTCTCAATGAAGGTGATGCATGTGTAGTTCTCCCAGTGACGCATAGCCAGCTTGAACAGTGCTTTGTTGGCTCCTACAAGACATACAATACAATATGTACAATACAATATGTACATTTTGTACAATACATACACAAATCATGCATACATTATGTACAATACATACAAAACATTATGTCCAATACACACAATACATTAAATATATTGTTTAACAGTCATATAGGGATCATCAATGTTCTGTTGGTTCAATTACATTTCTCAAGAAACCAATGCAAAAGTACCCAAGCATTGACATTTATAGGCATGCTTATAAGTATAATAATCAAACTGTGGCAATAATAGTCTTCATAAATCCCCATCTTCCAGATCGGAAAAGCGTTTTGTTTATCTCTAGTGTAAGATCTATATAGGGGATGATATTATAAGCTCATGCAATTGTACAAGACAACTTTTCATTTTTTTAAAAATAATATTATTGGTCATAACTTTTCATGGTCAATTCTTACAATCTTTTTCAGGGTAATGAGAGAAGGAAAGAAATAGTTCAGAAATGTTGTCATTCATTCAATCGAAGAAAGTGTCATCCACAAAGATTACCTGTGAGTATTGAGTAAGGTGTGAAAGACACTGTTAATTCCCATCAGATTTTTTACTGTTAACATTAAGTTCTGAATTAAAGACATAGAGTTGATACAATACTACAACTCTTTCTATTTGATGTAAATAACAAACTTGATATGCCTGACCCTAAATAGAATTTTTCCATCAAATAAATAAACGAAATAGTTAACAGGATTCTACAATCTGTGCTGTAGTATGTCAGTACGTACCACCCACATAACAGTCTGAGTACAGATGGGGTATTACAACATATTATATAAGTGACACACACGTTTACACAGACAACTGTGTGTCCATCACAGAAGCCTTACTCAGTAATGCACACATACATTTTCTGTAAGCAAAGAGCCCTTAGCGTCACACTTAAACTTATCAAAAGGTTTTGACAATTCGAAATTTGATCAACTAGAATTTACTTTCAAAGGATAAAGGAAATTGCGACATGCAAATAGAGACACAAATGAGTTATCTAAACTTTAAATGCTAAAGTTTAGTTTGTATAAATATTTATTTAGTTCCCTGTGCACTTCAATCAACAATGGACTGAAATGGTTTTAAACGCTGAAATGACTAGTCACATTTTATATTTATGTTATTAGTAGAGAGGGGACATGTAACCGTGACAACCGGGACAGGTGGGTGATCACTGCGACCATTGTTCCTATCATCCGGACCTGTTAAGAGCATGTTGCTAAACATAAACATTGAACATAGTATATACTTTAGACATATGTGCTATTTAGTGAGGGAACAAATGTAACATTGTCATATTTGGAATCACACTTTCTGCAATAGTACAAATTCTTCTATTTTTTTTAGATGAGTCCTTTGCAGGATTCAAACCCACACCCTGAGAGTCAGACACCAATCGTTAGCACTGACTGTACCAACAGCGTATCTATTTGGTCACTGTGACCTCGTCCATTTACACTATGACAAATATACATGCTGTCCCTCCATAATGAAAATAAAATTAAAGAAAGAGTAAAGATTCAATTGTTGTGGATATGACACAAGGCAAAGAAAGCAAAAGAGGTACACAGGAGGTTGAAATGATATAATTTCAACCTCCTTGCTGAGGAATATTTGGAAAATCATTACAAATTTGATGAATGAAATTTAAACAAATGGATATCAGGGTAGGGCATAGGGTAGGATAGGGTAGGGTAGGGTAGGGTAGGGTAGGGTAGGGTAGGGTAGGGCAATAAGGTCAGATTATATAAGATTAGACTTTTACTGATAAAATCCAAACTTGCTTTGTTTGAATCAAGATTCCTGACTACAAACAACCTAAAAACATAACTCTATATTCACATCAACAGAATTGGTTTCTCTCAAAACATTTTGCTGACATGCCATATAAATGGACTTGTTTGTTGTGCAGTCGCTGCTGGTAAAGTAGATCTCCTAGTAGGGGGTCCACTCCTGTTGTCACTACCCCTGATTTAGAATCCCAGAACATGTGTGTGCAGATACTCAGGTTGTTTTCAACTTGTACATGGCAGGCTGTCAACAGTCTCTGATACTGACATGATATATACAATGTTCGTGAACAGAGGTGTCAGAAAAGAAGGAAATGAGCTCAAAGAGCAGTGAAATGTGCATGGTATTGACGCTATCTACGAGTTCCAGCCTCAACTTTTACACCTTGCAATCAGCTGATTGGATAGAGACAGCGGCCAATTTGTGCAGAATATACTGGGGTACAGACAGATTTAGTGTCTTCTGCTGTCAAGGCTTGTAATTAACTCTGCCTCCAAACTGAGATTTTTAATTATGATCAATGTTTTCATTAGGAGATTTGGTGCTGGCGAAAATAGGGATGTGGGTTTGTGCAAAGTGCCAAATTTTTACAGTTGCATATTATGTGTGAATGTGTGATATAAATTATAATGGATACATGTTTTCGTTGTACAAACACAGTCTTTGTACACATATATTTATATTTGAATTAAGAATATTTAGATATATTCCAGATTTATTTTGGCATCACACATTTATCATTGAACTTTATGAATAAATTGAAGTTGGTCAACCTGTCACTGAGTCACTGTGTAGATGTTAATTTATAAAGTCCACGACCCATATTTCTCTAAGTTCTCTTAGCGCTAAGATAGTCGTATGTGCCATACATTAACATTGACTTACGACTATCTTAGCACAAAATTTTACTGTCCTTTAACAACTTCTGTAACTTTTGTACCAAGATTGTCTCCCCCTGAACACAAAGAACATTTTAGTAAATTTAAGAAAAACTTGAGAAATAAAAACATACCTGTAAAGTTGGATTCAATCTCGTAAGGTATAACTCCGTAGTTCCACAATCTATTTGACTTGGCGGTCGCTGCACGGCGAACTCTCTTCTTCTTTGGTTCTGACTTTGTCTCCTTCACAGTTGAAGAATCTTCTTCAAACATGGATTCCCGGTCAATCTTTAACACTCTTGATTTCTTAGCATCTTTCCTCAACATCCGGGCAAGTTCTCGTTGTCTTTTCACCTCTGCTCGTAACTTCCGCCATTTTTCTCGTAATTTTTTAATCTCTTCTCTCTTTTGGTGCCTTTCTCTTCGGCATAATTTTTTACTTCTGAAAAAGACAGACATATTTAAAGAAAATATTGAGGGATTGTTTTAATTCATCTCAGCTTAGGCAGATGATTATTCTTGTGATCAATCTTAAAGTCATCAATAAAACTTTAAACAAAAGTTACAGACAGATAGAGGTAATGTTTGCATGTCTCAACTATTATTACTATGTTTATAAATATAATATAATCATGATCTGAATCATTTCTTCATAAATTTCATCAATAATGTTCCTTTGAATGTCTAAACCTGTACTCTTTAACATCATAATAAAAACAATAAAGGCTTGTTCATGAATATGAACTCTGATACCTAGGACAGGTTTCAGTAAAAGAAGTTCCTTCATAATTATAAAAGAAGCTATGCTTTATCCAGGAAAGTTTGTTAGATCACAATCACACAGTGAAGGTCCCAGCACCCTGCAGACATTACAGACATTTCAAACCCAAACACAACACATGCACAACCTGCTTGCCTTGATTAAACAAAGAAAAAATATTCTGTAAATGTAAAACCAAAAGAAGTTGAAAGTGCTGAGGAGTTTGTTGGCACCAATCTTATCTGGAACAATCAGTGAGACTGAGGGGAAGGGGGAGGGGTAGAGAAGGAGGGGGGGATGGTTTGGGACAGAGGACAACTGGAGGGGGAGGGATAGCTCTACAGAAGGAGGGGACAGTAGGATTGGGGTTTGGGATAAAATAAAGCCACTTAAAGAGAGAGTCAGAACTACATGAGGAGAAAATCTCCTATCAGGTCTTACTTAAAAAAAGAGCCATTCCACTGTAGCTCATTAGGATTTGCATGATTTCTTATCTATGGTTGAAGACCTAGAAATGTTTTCTCAAGTAATATTTTGTAAAACATTACCAAAGAGTGCTTAACTAGTTAGGAATGTGCCTCATGCCAGCAAAATACAAATGTTGTCCCTTCCCCAACCACATACTATAACCCGCTAAGATAGTTGTATGTGCCATACATTAACATTGACTTACGACTATCTTAGCACTAAGACAGTTTTTGAAAATTAATTTCAAAATTTTACTGTCCTTAAACAACTTCTGTAACTTTTGTACCAAGATTGTCTCCCCCTGAACACTGTACAACACAACTCCCAAAAATATTAAGGGACAGTTGTCTCCAACCTCTAACCACTTAGCTTCCCATTAGTGGAAACCAAGTGGTCTTGGCAGCTATGCAGTGTAATGCCTTGGGTAGTAACCATCTGAGTCCCAGCCAACCCAGTAACCCCTCAACAACCCTCAAACCCAAATACAAACACCTCATTCCCTATGTCCGGGAACACTACACAGAGCTCTGCATCTGCATTCATTACATGAGCCAATAGCTAAAACAAGACACTTGCTTGTCATTGGGAAGACAGGCCAGTCAATAAAATTCCTCTATTTTCTTATTCATGGTGCTCCAGACATCACAGATGATATATTTGAGCTTCATGAATAAAATGGAAAGCAGGTTGAAGTCAATGAGAGCGGACATCCTGGCACACCCATATTTGTGGACTGATCAGGATCAAATGAACATATTAGTGTCCATGCAATTAATATACTGAAAATCGGAGCTTCCTATGCCAACATGTTTCGGAGAAGAAGTAATTTAAAGGTTTTAGGAATAATGATTGCCAAGCCCATATTTGATGGGGTGAGGGGTCAGGACAAATCGTACAAACTTTGATCCCCTAGGTACATGGTACCTCATCATATAATTTTAGTTTTGGTTGTGCATAGGTTCTTGAGAAGACATAACATGTTTGTTGACAATGGATGATGCCCGATGGACGACAGATGATGATTGATGCTGGATGGATGATGGATGGATACAGGATGCAGACCCTTGGATAAACCAACTGATCTTATAAGCCTGACGAACTAAAAAGTAATTCTGTCTGAAGTAAAGACAAAAGAAGCAGTGGAAGAGAAGGACAGTGGCCTAGTTCAGGGTTGGGTTGGGAGGAGTGTAAGGTTTGCTGCACTTATAGTGGCTAGACATGCAGCACAACACATCCACTTATTTGACAGTTTGGCGAAAATTGTTACATTCATTCAAAGTGTGGAAAGATTTGCTGCACCATAACAAGATATTGATATATTATTTGTTACGTTGTGAATATCTATAAGAATCAAAATACATGTTTTATTATTAAAAAGTTGTAAAATTAGTGAAACTACTGCATTTTTATTATTTCATGTAATGTACAGAAACAAAATGGTGGATAATCCATTAGAACCCTCTCTTAAAGAGAGCCTCCAAGGTTGAGGATCCCCGAGTTGGTATGAGTGTGTCTTGTTGTGTTACCTGGCAAGGATTACTCACTGCTCAGTGATTATACACTAATAATGACCTACTCTTCCAGTAATGTGCAGTCAGGCACTGCTTTCCATACAACTAGTTAGCTCTACCATTACACTAATGAGCGTCTATTGACCAGTGTAATATCCCAATCATTTAGTCAATAGACTGCTTTCATTGTTTGTGTATGGTCACTTAAAGATTCCTTTGATCTCTTCTACATCAACTTCAAAAGAGAACACTTCAGTGAGGGAACATTGAGCAAGTTGATGTTAATACACTAGAAATGTAGAATAAAGAATTTCCTTGTAGGTTTAGTGTGGGTGAGAACATATGAGAGCTATGCATAATGAGATCATTCCATATGTTTATATCCAGGGAAGAAATTTGGCATTCTTTGAATGGTTAGTTCATCGTTGATACACAAAAAGCCACTATTTTTGGAGTCAATTCATTATGGGATTTAAACCCAGAACCATAGCGCCAATGGTCAGCCAACACCATATCCACTTGCCATTACCACAGTGTTGTGAATATGTAGAGCTTATCTCAATAATCATTTCAACCAAAGCAAAGCCAAGAAAACAGATGCAGTCAAATATTTTCGTCAATGATGACCAACATTTTCCTTTGCGGTTTGCAAATTTAAACTTAAATTTAAATAACATAATTTTATTGTCTTAATATTTTACATGGAAACACTGACAATATTCTTATGCTACATAAGATAATCAGAAACATATGACAGATGGACATTATATGCAGTAACAATACTTGTTATTGTGTGGATTTCAAGTTTATTACTCATGTACAGAAATCACAGCTTGAAGGACGGAGTGTTTGTTTG
Source organism: Gibbula magus (assembly GCA_936450465.1). NCBI lineage: Eukaryota > Metazoa > Mollusca > Gastropoda > Trochida > Trochidae > Gibbula > Gibbula magus. The sequence goes on along the minus strand of OW388290.1, from coordinate 31,862,700 downwards.
ATGTAGTCTGGTAACCAGTAACCCACTAACTCTGTATAAACCAATTTTCTTCCCTCCCCTCCCGTCCCCTCCCTGCTCCCTGGTGCCCTCCCCTCACAACATACATGTGCATCACCCCCCAGCCCCTCCCCCTCCCCCTCCCCCTGTCTGGTTTATTTACCCACAGCGTACACAAGCATGCAGCCTCTGCAGGCATGACAAGTGAAAACACAAAACACTGATAAATGTTCCCTCTCAAATTATAAACATCATCCCTCTAGGTCTGGTATCCGTCAGGGCCGAGTTTTTCAACAAATACATTTCCCTTTGTCAACACTAAGAAAGACCCCTGTTTATTGATAAATAACAATGAAGCTATTGCAGGCTATTTCAAAACTGTTCTCTGATGATTTAACCTTCTGTACAAATAACATAAAGTTAAACTTATTTTCAAACTGTCCTTTTTTCTTATCTAAGAAGGATCAGTGCTGATAAGTGGGAAAAGAAACCATTTGAGTTTGTACAGGAAGGTGGTTGTGTGGTGATGATCTGGGCTGAAGGTGGCCCAAACTACCACGCTCTCTGAGTACTCACATGTAACATTTCAATAACAACCCATAAATGGATTTCTACTCCAACTTACACTCTATAAACATAAAAACTGTTCAATATTGAGATGTTAAAAGTAGGGCTGGGACGGGTAACCCGGATACCCGGGACGGGTGGGTACTGAGTAGGACCCGGGTACCCATCACATTACCCAGACCCGTTTTTATCATGTGACTAATCATAAAACAGTTTAATTTGCTATTCTTTCATTTCAAGATTACAATGTATTTGAAGATTCTAACATAATATTAAAATGATAAATCGTCATTCATAATAAATTGGATTGAAACAGCCATGGATCTCTATGCTTTAGGTTTCTAGTCCCATGTTTCAGCCAACCAGTTGAATAAAGTAGTACAAAATCTTACAATTAGATGTTGGAGATCAACAAAACGGGTATCCGGGTAGGGTAGGGTAATAGATGGTCGGGTACCCGGGTAGGAAATATCTACCCGTCCCAGCCCTAGTTAAAAGTTGATATACTATAATGTTATTAATTAAGTACTGGTATTTCCGTAATGACCCAGCTACAGGTACAGTGCAGATGAAGTGCCTGTGTCAGCCTCTACCAGGCATAAGACATTATGAGACCAAATGTTTTGGTTTCTCTACCGGGATTCGAACCTGGGCTTGAGGCATGAGAAGCCAGCAGCATGGTAACCACTGCACCACTATGCTCCATCCAGTGCTGTAGTGGTTAGCATGCTGCCCAGATGCAGAGGTAAAAAGAAGTTTTTAACAAAACTATTGAAATGGAGTTTGAAGGTTCAGGACAAAGATCACCAGAAAACAATCCACCTAGGTTAAACTAATTAAACTCCTGAAGTCAGCTGACCCACTCAATATTCTTATTGTAGATGTCTAATTTTGTTCCTAGACCTAATCTTCATTAATTTCCCATTACCGTCATGGGTTGAGTATTTTTAGTAGTACTAGACTTGAGATGAAATGTCGTGTACAGAGGTTTTTCAATTCAATAGAATCATCACTGTACAAATCTTTTGAGTAATCATTACAAGCAAATGTCACTTTTATCAGAGTTAACGCCCTTCATCCTAATAGTTTGTTGACATTGGATAACAACCACTTGTGATATGTCAATCAAATGCACATACATCGTCAATATCAGCACTTATGTTAATTGCTGATTGCCTAAGTGAAACCCAGATAGGCGTTGATTGCATTGCTATTTAGATCTCCAGCCTGTAAGCTATGTCCTAGAGATGTGAAATCTACACCATGCTATCTGGTGTGTACAGTTACTCTACTCGATATGTCCCTCCATGAAGCCCCTCCAGTCTGACACTGTGCTATACTTAACATCTTGTATTGGGCTTTCTTGTTCCAGTGGTCTCAATGTTAGTATTTGTTAAAGATTATAAGTAAATATTTGATTGATTGCAAATCGATATTGATTGTTTACATAATTTTTGTTGCTGTTGCTTTTTTACATTAACATTTTTTTTATCTACATTTTGATTTAAGAAAAACATACAGTTATCAATCACACAAATACATTTACATGTTGTTGCTTGACCTTTAGTGTTACACGTCTTGGAGGCGCATTTAGAAGTGGAAGGAAAAGAACAGGAAGGTTTTCTGGATTACAAGTTCTTTAATGTGAAAATACACGACGTATATACTCACTCCTTTATCAGGTGGAATGTGTGAAGTTGTTATCCAGAAAAAATCTTCCTGTTCTTATTTAATGTTACTTTAAATTTTCCCTTTTCTAATTAACTAATAATTTTACTTATATCATGACAGCTTGTAGTTTTTGGGAGAAAGCCTGCAACAATTCTGTGACTTTATCTTGAACCAGCGACTTACAACATCCTGTTTAATTTTTCAGAGTGTATATTTCAATATATCTAGATTTATCAGAAGCTATACTCTATACTCTGGATTATCGAGGATGTAGAGAACTATGAGTATCAGTGAACTGCACTACAGTACAATGCAGCATTATACATGATAAACCATTTGTTCAAACGCTGCACTGAAATGCTCCTAATCAACAATTTCCTTTACTATATATAAACATGATGAGTGATATTTTAGTCTATCTATTGAAGATCTAATGGATCCAATTACATTCCACTTAATAATTTAATAATACTTTTTTCCGATCTCATTTGTTAATGTGACTACAGTTCATTATGTTATAACCTTATCTACACCGTAGCCAAAAATTGATCACCTCTTGAAAAGCAAGCCTAGGGTTTGAAATTCCAAATTTCTGAGGTTCCTTTTTTATTGTAACAAATAGCATAATTTAAGATCATCTGTGTTACTGCACCAGTAAGTAAATGATTCCCTAGAAACAAATCTCGCATCTCAGTGTCAACCATAAATTTTAAAAAATTTGCTTGCTGGCTTTTTGGGATAGACTATCATTTAAATACTCTTGACCAATAAAGGTCTGCAAAAGATAAACTGGACACAACACCGATTCTAATTTCACAGAGATCACTTTACAGGTGAGTTTGAACAAGATCAGCCCGTCAGGTGAGACAGACACACCTGATAGTGCCATTCCCTCCACTCCCCAACACTTTACACCACATCAAAATTCCTCACTACATTCCCCCTGTGTTCAGATGACTTTTCAAGACAGAAGCAATCTGTAGCTGTCATAAAGTATCATGTTGACGAGGCAGACCAGCGCCAATCTCATATGTTCACTCATCTTTGCTAATTTGACATAAGTTGCCGCTGGTGAGAAATTCACTTTCAAGACCCATGTAATCACTCAGATCTCCTTTGCACATTTTCAAGTTGATTTTGGCGCTTGTCTAAAAACATGATGGAATAATGTTTGTCTTGTCTTACCACTTTTTCAATAATTTGGTTGGAGTATTTATAAAGCTGCCTGTTCGCTGGTGGGGCAGCAACTAGCGGCATATGGAAAAATCATCTACAGCTTAATGTACATTACTGATCACTTGGTGCATTCATTTGCCTTATTTATCATATTTAGAGCTTTATGAACCTTTCCATTTCAATGATTTCATCACCCAGCAAACATTAAAGGTCATATTCATGATCGAGTGCAATCCTTTTTCTCAGTTTCTTTTCAACTAGAAAAGATTTTCTCATAAAATTTCAGTGAAAAGTGGATAAGAGTTAAGTTAAGAGGTGTTATCACAAGGAGCTGTCATCATTAACATTGATGGTTGACTTCAAAAGAATAATCATGAAAAATGTAGGATATTTCTCCCCTTATGTCTGTAGAGTACTGCAGGGGGCTTCACTACTCCCACTCTTATTATGTGACAGAATTTTTAACAATTTATCTGCTACATTTGACCATGAGCAAAATTATTATAAATATTGAACCTCATATCAGGCTCTCCTTAATTAACTGATAAGAGCAAACAAATGGTGGTTGGATATGCATATTTCATTTCATGTCCATACAGCAATTTTGTCTCAACAGATACCTGTAAAAGTGTTTGATGTAATGAGTTGGTTGCACCTGTGCATGAAATCTTTAACATTACAACCATCTTTTTTAGTTAAATTCAAAATGATATAAAATACACTAACAATGGATTGGTATAGCTATTTTATCTAAGGATAAAGTTTTATGACATCAATTTTACATTTGCAAGAAAGTTCTTAACATCTCTCATTAATGCTGCTCCCAAAATCCAAGTTATAACATCCTGTACTAAAGTCACCCATGAATGGTGTGAAAATACACTAGCAATTCACAAGCTATTAAAGCCTCGAAATATTAACAACATTATCAGTTGGTTTCCAAAATAATCTAAAATCTAATCTTCAATAGAATACTTATGGAAAAGTTCAATGCAAGTTTCCTACCCTTTTCCTTAGTAGCCTTTCTTAAAAATAATTATAATTTTTTCTTTGCATAATCATTAACCTATATATCAAGGTAAATATTTACTGAAATTGAGGAAGAACATGCACCGAGTGCCCGAAATTGACGTTAGCACCTCCCAGAACGAGCATGTAAGTTTTTGAGCAGCAATCAAGTTTGCAACAGGTGTGCCATCGACGTAAGTAAGTACTGAGTTAGCTGTGGAAGAGTAGATTTCCCTTCTCAGCAGTGAAGTTGCTTCACCTGTGAGTGAAATTAGCACTACAAGCAGCTGATATGATCACATCTTCGATAGGCAATTAGAACAGGTAAAAGTGGGCCAAACATCCCTTTGTCAGGATGTGGCCCTTCAGAGAGGGTTGGAGGAGACATTGGTAAATGTATGTGAGTGGATGGATGGGTGGATGGATGGATGGATGGCTGGATGGATGGATGGTAGATTGATGGATAGATGATGGATGAATGGGGGGATAAATGGATAGATGGATGAGGGTTTGGGTGGATGGATAGGTGATGGATGGATGGATTGATGGATAGATGGGTATATGGATATGGGAATTGATGGGTGGGTAGATGGATGGGTGAATTGGTGGGTGGGTAGATACATGGATGTTTGGGTAGATGGATGAGTCCATGAATGGTGGGTGGATGGAAGGAAGGTTAGGATTGATGGGTGGTTGTTTGGTTGGTTGGTCACACATTTTATCCTGTCCAGTGTACAGTGCACTAGCCAATAGAGTGTTTGGGGTTACATGAAAGGTTGCAGTGGACAGAATGGAGGACGAGATATTGTGCATGGAATGGTTCATGAATGGGTGGGCCAGTGGATGGACATTACGGTTAATGTAAGTTTTGGATGATCATGATGTATTATCATTAATGACTGGGTGGATGAATGAGTCATTGAATTTTGATATGGATGAGCGGAAGCATATGTCTATATGGTCAGATGGAATGGTGGATGGTTTTGTGAATGGATGGATGCATGGAATAATGACATGGTGGATGGAGGATTTTTTATTCATGTAATGATGGATTGAACTGCTCCATAAAGTTGTACAAATAAATAACATGAAATAATATTTGAAAATGAGTTTTTCAGTTGAAAAGAGCAAATGTGTATAATTAGAAAACCAGGAGTAAAAACACGAATGGACAGCACTGACTGACTGACTGGCTGACTGACTGACTGACAGTATCAAGCCACATACAGGCAGTGAGGAGATGAGGAAACTGCAGACTGCATGTGAGTTGTACATATCAGCATGGAGGAGAGGTATCTCCTTAGTATCTTGCTTCTCTAGTGTGGGTCAAGTGTATACAAGTAGATCCAGCAGTGTGAGAGTTGAATATGTTATCTGCATGCTAACCATTTGTCTCATTGTCATTCATATTCACTGATACAATCAAGAATCATCCTCATTTTTTGTCAAATAAATGTGATGCAAATGTACTTACCCTTTTTTACAAGGTAACTTCATCTGTTTAACTTTTTGCTTTAAAATTTTCTTTAAATATCTTTTATCTTTTATAGTCTTTGGATTTAAGATATCCTTTTTACTGAACTTTTTTCCTTCAAATCCAAAATGTCCTGGATCTTCCACTTGCAGCTCAAAAAGTCTCTGATTTGCTGCTTGTGAATATCTTTGTTTTTGTGCTTCATATTCCTCTTCTGATAAGGCTATGTCCCCCATGTAGCCCGCTGAAACATACAAGCATTGTACTTAATACAAGCAGAGCATCACAAATATGTACCATGGTACGCAATTATAGATAGATAGATACTGTGTATTTCCTCCAGCAAATGAAGATAGTTTTACGATGTGATATGATATATCTATACGTTAATACAGACAATTACAAATATTTTGCAAAGCAATGTTTCCACTGGTTAACAGCCATATTATATTATGGTCAAGGAAAATGCAATGTTCAGTAAAAAGTTAACTTTTCAACATTGTTCCAAAGGCTAGAAAACGTATTTACATCAATATCAATTATCGTATCAATTAAAAGATCTCTCTGATGTCTTGTCATATCGCAAATAATATCGCAATACATAAAAACATAACAATATCATAACCAAATCCACCACATATGCACTCTTTTGATTGAACATGTAGACAACTGATTTTCACTAAGTTTGCAAGACAGTGAAATAATTCAGGTCGTAAGATCGACAATTGCCATAGTCTATGTACATTTTGATCTCGTATTGAGAAATATCTATTTTCGTTTTTTCTTGAAGTTAATTCTTTGGAATAGTATTTTGATTTGAAGCAGCACCACAGTATGTACCAGTATGCAGTATGCAGACTTTAAAAAATGAAAAGATATGCAAATTATACTTCAATCTAGTTTTATGTTTAAGGAACATTTTATAATGTGGAAATTGACACCATAGTTAAAACTAAATAGTTTAAATCGTTGTCAAAATCGAACGTAACGTCTACCAAACTACACAGTACTGCTCAGAAGGGGTCATGTCGTATGACCTTTGTGTGTGACCTTTCACCTTCCTCAAATTCAACCAATCACAGCACCGCTCTCATATCGAAATGTTTCGACGACTTCCTAGCCTCGTCCATGAGTGACTGAAGTAAAAGTTCACAAGACTTGACCTGGGTCCAGCAGTACTCAGACAAGAAGCCTTGTACCATAGCTATCTGAATAACGCCCGAGTTGTGTTCTGTGTCAACTTCTCTACGCAAGCATAATCCTCACCAGTTTCGTTTACTGACTGATTTAAACCTTGCAGTATTTCCTTAAGGTTTCCATGCCAGGAAAGCAGAGCCACTATGCTTTTCAGGTACAGCGATCCACTATCCTAGTATGGAAAAGCGAGGGAAATACTGCAAGGCTTAAATCAGCCAGTAATGGAGACTGGCAAGAGTTATGCCTTGCGTAGGGAAGTTTCTCACACATATGGAGATTCAAGTACATACAATACCTGTTTTGCAAACGCAGACTCTATTCATCAAATGGTTTTTTAAATGACCATACTCTTAGGGATATGAGAGCCAGAAATGCTAGTTACAACATGTCTCAGATATCAAGAAGAATAGATTTCATTTTAGATGTAAGTTCTGACAGCAAATTATCAATTAAAACGTAAAATTGAAAGAATTATTTGAATTTAATGTTTCGCACTTTTTACGCCCACCTATACACTCTCAAATGATAAGGAGTATTTTTAACAATTAATAACAGTTCACAATAAATTATTGACAGCCTCACAACAGATTTGTATCATCACATTCTCATTACCCTTTGAAAATCTGCTGATACAGCACTTAATTCATCAAATATTAAATTTATCTGAGTACATTAAATAATAGTTCCCAATTATGATTGTAACTGGAGCTTTGAACTTTTCACTTTTACACTGAAGACCGGTCATTTGAACAATGTCTGACATTTAAACTGACCAACATGGTGACATTTCATATAGGTTTGGACCTAGGAGTACAAGAGAGTCAGTACAAACTGGTCGTTGGGTAACCTGTCATCCTTCAAGCACAGGAAGAGGTGCAGTTGAATTATTATCTGGCATTACAGTCTCATTCAAATCAGTTTGTCAAAGCCATTACTTTTGGTTCCCCAATTGGAAATAGAATAGGGCATGGTCGTTATTGATGAAAACAGAAATAGAAGTTATATTTATTAAAACATAGTGCACTGTAATTAATAGGCTGGGGGCGACATCCCGACAACAAGGGTATGGTTGAAGGTATTATACCTATATTGAGTGTACGATTTAATCAGGTTTATCTATCTGATTTCACATGTAGCGTCTCATGTAACGAATCGAGATGAAGCTTACCTGGTTTTAAGTCTATCATAAATCATAAATATATATATGAGTTTCCGGTACAGAAGGTGCAATACATTTTTATTTGGTTATTAATCATGCCAAACATACGTAACTGAAAAAAACACACATATGTTTAATATATATTGCAGTACATGTACAGTTTCAGGTGTAAAGTGAAATTTTAATCACTTAAGTTTATGAGTTCAAAAATGGTTCTTGGGTGTATAAAAATGAAAATTGCGTTCATTCAATTTAACATTCAATCACTGAAAATTTGATCATTTTTACTAATGTACCAGGTCTTGAAAACACTTCAAAACCCTCGTCTTAAAATTCAATGTTAAATGTTAACGTTGTATTTGGAGGAGTTCATTAAAAATTGCAAAGTTCTTGCAATGCAGAACTATGGTACATTGAACTATCTTGTAATAAACGATTTGGTGTAGGGCTGCTATCATTGAGTGTTTACAATGACCAAGTGATTTTATTATCTCCTATCTACATGCAACATTAATAATACCCTGATATTGAAAGCTTTCGGCACAGGGCATGTTATCATCTGGAATGATGTAATAATATGTATGTTACGATGTGATAATACATGAAATGTTTGTCACACTGATGTATGTACGCCATCTCATTTATCAGTGTGTGAACGAGTTATAAGATAGCAGGCCAGCCATCACATACGGATATGTATATGCGGTTTTTAAATGACAGATTTATTCGTTTAAAGGACAATACATATTCCAGTTCCACGTCTTTCAAAGTGTTCACATACTGAATAAAAGCTGAATATTTCCTAGCACACAACGGCCCAGTTTCTTGTTTTTCTAAAGTTTTACTTTATTTGGCATTGTCATTCTGAGATCGACTAACACCTGATGGAAAGTGATGCTTTCAACATTTCCTTATCCTAATCTGATTTGACCAGAAGTCTAACTTCAGAGCAGTCGTCGGCAGAATACTAAATAACATCCATGTCATTTTGATAGATCAACAAACATTTTTTTCCCAAAGAGATTACTCCATTCAAATTTCCGAAATCTGAAGGGAATAATCTCTGTGGGAAGAGAATGCAGGACAAAGGACACATAAAACATATACAATGCCTAAACATTATGACTGAAGTAGTGAACATATGAAACCATCACAAGTGACGACATGAACCAGTTATCATCTACCACGGAGTGTGAGGGACCACTACAGGTGGCAGTCAGGAGATGAGCGGTCATGAACCTGCTGGACCATTTCTAATCCACGACAGCAATGTGCTATTGTCTGTGAGAGTGTGACCAATACAGCTAACATGACAACCAGAACACTCTCACATCTGCTGACGAGCATTTCTTACACTAAATTTTACCACACATGTAGGATGTTTAAACATTTGGAATTTGAAGGATGACAAGGTACAGGTTAAATTTTCTTAGTTGAAATGAGACAAAGTAATTGGGTAGTCAGCTCGTACAATCCTTACCACAGCTGAAAATGTGAGCTTTATTTGCTAACGGCGTTTTTCTTCCATCTAAATACAGTTTATTCCGTTTGGATAAATATACGGGAAAGGGATTCAAGCACAGAAATAACTGACACGTAATCCAATCCAAACTAATCTGTATTGTCGACATATCAATATTAACAATAGTATTATCAACAATGACATCTTTGATGCTGTGAATAATCCAATAAACATTTAAGATATAAAAAACACAATTCAAAATGACAAGCACTTTAACCAAATGAAATACTTAACGTCTTGTCTGCTTTTCTGGCACAGACAGTTAATTTTCAGACTTGCAGCCATGATAGTTATAACTTAATGTAGTGATAGAGGGGGAGAGGGATAGAGAGAGACAGCCTCCGCACGCAGCCCCAGTCAGTCTCATCAGCCTCCTGGGTCAAGACGTCTTGTTTGAAACCAACCAGCACTAACTTCCAGATGTCTACTCATCAGATCAACTTCAACATGTGGTCAGAGAACGCCAGCTTCTCCATGATCCATTGAAACCACCGGATCCATTCCTTCTGTCTGTGAAATCATCAATTCTTTGTCTCCCTTATATCTCAACTTTCAATATTCCCGCATTCATAAAACATATACACGTATCTCTGAACTCTAAGATCGATACAAGAAATTGGAAAATTATTGTGAATATGCATTGTAGGAACAGTGCACCGTATAGTAATTGTATTTCAACAGAACCAAACAATCAAAATACCTTCTGAAATGAATTCTACAATCAAGCTTAATGTCATTCATCTACTACCTCTGAGTTACATTGCCTAAACCTGATACAGTTAATTAGTACATTTCCATGAAAAACAATGGGCTCTTAAACTTCCAAGTGACCTTATGGTTGGTTTAACCTCTCCTGACCGTTCCCTATGACCAACATCCTAGCTTTTATTGTGTCCCTCAAACTCAGAATCCCTTCGAGAAACAGGAACTCAACCATATTTCGATAATTTGCCAAATCAGGATTCCAGAAGGTCTAACTGGACCTCACACTGGGCCTCTGACTCCATCCATCTCACTAAGGACATTTAGAACAGACCAACACATCCCTACTCAGTCTGAAAATGATATGAATCACTGTTCAACTTCAGGTCATTCTTGGCACAAATATAGGAATATATCTAAAAACGATTTCCACGTGTCAATCTATTGTATACACCTGTTGTCACGGTACCATTCGTACTTACGACTTGTAGTAACCAACTTAAATTGCACTGTGAGAACATCGAAGTCGTATCGACTTATCATCGTATAAACATACACTTTGTGTTGCTAGTACAGGTAACAAATACACAATAACTACAAATAACACAGTGTAAACGGATCGTAAAGGTTTGTGTTTTAGGTTCAGCGTTTCAGGGTTTCTGCAATATTTATCAAATGTTCGTTTTCAAGAAAATGTGTTATAACCTTGAAAGAAATCTACTTGTCTCATTAATGTTTCATTAAAAGTTTTAAAAACCTATACATAACGTAATAAATGTAGTTTTGATAAATCGTATTCTTGGCCAAGTGGGAAATATGATTACAGTTTGTTCGATTTCTTCCTGTAAAGAGACTAATTATGTGGATTAACACCGTCTCTCATTCTCTCATCTCCCTACCCGGCTCACATCAGTCAGCGCACATCTGTATTGGCGGAAGATCACCTCGCTGAATGCAAACTCTTATCTGCTTCCAGCTAGTTGGCAGATTGCCTAATTGATAGAGCAGACTGTGGTTGGGTTTTATTTTGATCTGTAAGTCTGATGCTTTTGAAACCATACACGTACTCAAACCTCCACTTTACAGTGTCTTCCACGTCACTTACAGAACCAAGTACAAGAGTGAGTATCTACTATACTGGTTAAACAAACATGAGGAAGCCATTACCCAAAGTATATTTCAAAACTGACAAGTGCATTTTTGAAAACATAATTAACGTAGGTTTTTACAACTACAGTCGACATATACCTCATGGGTGGTACGAGGTAAGAGTTGGTATATTAGAGACAACTAATCACGTATTTCTGCACTATTCAACTCCTATTTGGAGGTGGTGCTTACAGTCTTGCAATATCGTTTAGCAATTTTAGTCTACAAAAGTGAAGTAATGGAATAACATATTTGTATATATTAAATAAATTAAAAATCCGGACTGCATATATATGTTTCTACTACTTCTGAATACTGTTCAGAATGAAATCGTGTCCATCGGTTATTGACCCTTGGTTTATAAAACACTCTTCCTGCACCGTGACTATTCAATTATTCAGGGATCGTGTTAGCCTGTCGTTCAGACCTTCATATTTTAGAAACGCTAAAGCAAGTCTATTAAGACTAGAAACCATAGATCTCCAGACCATAGGCAACTTTGATAATATTTCGTTTCTAAAGTTTAAAAAAAACCCATTATATGTTATATACTGCAAATTAAGTTAGCGATATTGGATGTTATATGATTTATATTTCAATAGTATGTCAAGTATTAAATACATCATTATTTATAATTTCAAAATATCCCAAACTGTCCAGGTAAGTCTAGTACCTTGCTAGAAGTCCAACTACCCGAATACACACTTTCATAAAATAAATAAATATAACATAACAAAATAATAAAACATTCATTGAAATAAGAGAGTGAGTTACTGTTTAACGCCGCTTCGGCAATATCGCAGCCATTAGCAACGAGATTCAATGAAATAAGAACAGTGAACATGTCACCCTTGGCAAACCTACACTACACACAGGAGAAAACCTGCAATTCACATACGTGTTTCTACATCAAGCATCATTATCAACCTGTTGTCCGTGGAGTAAGCACAGGATGATGGAAGCTCTTAAATACCTCATAAAAGTCAACAGAACACTAGGAGATGTCTTCAACAACTTGTAGCAGACGTCATGAAGCCTTCGTTTCAGCAGGTGCTGAGAGTTCAAAGAGAAAGTTGAAAGAACAGGTTACAACTCCTGATTTCCATGATTCCACCGCCCCTTCATTTCGGTAATGACTTCAAAGTGGAATTACTTAATTATTCAGTTTGATTGAGATGAATTCACCACAGAGACAGTTATGACAGTGGCGCTATGTCAACTTAGCGCGTGGTGTAACCATGACAATGCGTCCATTCATGCACGTGCCGCTGCATGCGAGCATTTGCAATATTGTCTCTCAATCTTCACGAGGATTGCAACTGCTGTGAGTCCGACCAATATCTTAAAGTTCAGCTTCAGGCACGGCGGGACATTCTGCATCCTCCAAAAGTACCCAGGGGTTATGCTTCGGTCACCTAGCTGGGGACACTGAGATCATTTAAACGTGTTCCCGGACGGCTAGAAATCTTTGCTCACCAAATAGACCGCTGTAATTTTGAATTTCGGCATTACTTTACTCGTTTTGCAGAACGTCGCTTGATGATATAAAGCTCCGCGTTATTCCATTATAATATGAAATATTGAAATATGTAAATTTATAGTAACTACATTATCATATGTTATACCGTTAAACAATAATGATATATCCATATGTTCTATTAAACACACAATGTTCCCATGAAGGGTAATTGTTAGTACAATTGTAAGGAACATGCATTCTTTGAATGAATTATTGTGTGAAGTCTTGAGAAGGCGTAGGCGTCAGATTTGTTTCATAACCATAACACGAAATAAAGAGATGTTTCACAAAACGTTCATGCGTTTCCCCTGCATATGTTTTGCTCCTTGCATTCCATGATGATAAATCACAACTAAAGTTGAAAGTGTAAAGCATTCTTCACACTTTGATTTCTTGATTCCGTTTTATCTCAAACTATTTCTGACAGAATTACAAGAGAAGTCTATTACAACAGTGGAAGTGGAGGGGTATGGAGAGGGGGTATGGTGAGGTGTGTTTAGACAAGACCATGTCGTGTCATTGCTTGCCTAAGGATGAACATAAAATGAGAATCGGAAGAAAAATATTGCTGACGAAGTCTGTGATTGCTGGTGGGGTTTCTCAGACAATCGTCCCACAACAAGGCCGCTGTATTGTTTATGGAATGCGCCAGGCCGTTCCGTCGGGATAACGATTTACACGTGCAGTTCGTTCTTGCTGGGGTCACTGGGTATATGGCGAAGGAAAGCCAGTCTGTATCTAAGTGAGTGTATTTGTAAATAAGAGCCCTTGTACACAGGAGTAGAGTCGCACGTTAGTCATCTAAGCACTTGAAGATGGGATACCCCTGGTCTGGCTACACCTTGGGGGGCAACACCTGAGGGTCATTGCCTTCCAGCTGTTTGTCGTAGCCACTCCACTATTGTTGCTGCTCCAGCAGTTTCATCAACCTGTTTTTCCTAAGTTTGTGTATATATCATGATGTAGAGGTTTATGTTACACGGAATGTGTGACTAATATATCTGGTCATATTGTAAAGTTAACTTTTGAGGCGAGTGTGTCGCCGACCATTGGTGCCTGAATACAAGTATATGGAGACATGTATATACACACATGCTTTATATAGGCAGCGATTCTATAGATCCGCAGGTCATTGTCAGGCAAGAGAGAACAATAACGAGACCATTAGTTCCAGACCCCATTGTTGGACATACTGAACATCCTGTTGATATGTCGATGGCAGAAGAAACAAAGCATTCATTCTACTGATGTTATACCAATGTACACGTTTTTTTCATCCAACAGTTCTTGCTGCTTCCCTTGAGAAGAAGCAACAACAGATTTCAGGATTTACACAAAAAAAACTTCAACAACTAGTGTTGGTCTTGCCACGACTGCCGACCATGACATACATTAAAACTTCCTTCCGTCTACGGTTTCTGAACCCATTGACAACAACTTGTCACACACTATTTGAAGTGCTTTGAAGAATGAATTGAAATGTCGACAATTTTACGGAGAGAATGAATAGTGGCTAAAGTGTACAACCACTTCCCGACACGTGCTCTGAGAGTCATTTCACCCATAACCACAAATATTGACTGTGGAGAATTCAAATATCCTACTGTGATATACAACCTATAATCATACTTATGAATGAAGACTTGTCTTAAATATCTTAATATACGACGATTTCACTTTTAATGCAGCTATCAGCAATGTTTCATATATTTAAACGGGATAAATAGTATTGCCGGAAGAAAGCACGCAACCCCTTTGTAGATTCGCATCGAGATGAAACCATTGAGAACCTAATTCAGAAAAAAGCAAGGCTCAAAGAAAACAAACTACAATTAAACCACTACAAGCAGTAATAGAACAAGGTTCACGTTTGACGAGATTAGGAGATTAAAGTTACTCAAAGACCAGCAAGTATAGACACCTGCATATACTCGAGACGTGGCGGGGGTCAATTCGAGTTGGTCTGATGTACTTGAAAACTGCCACTAGTCGAGACTGCGGCCACGCTCCACACTTACACACACTGGAGACATCAAGTAGTCCTCATCATTATCTAAGTAACCATGAATCCTGCCTGACTTGGGTATCTAATTTGCCTCGTTCAGATCCTCAGTGACGCGTTATTGCCGTCGTCATTGTTTTCAACTATCTGATCATATTGCGGTAGAAACGAGCACTACCGTTCTCCTTACTGGGAACGTGGAGATGTCACACGTCTCATGATGGTCTAGTGTAGATGAGTACGCGTCACTAAATAACTATCCTGGCACAATTTCAACGTTCAATATTGCGATTATTGTTTAGGAATAAAAGGAAACATCTATCATAATGTTTTATTTTGCCTATATCACCCTCGGAAACTAGGTCGACTCTCCGAGCCCTGTATCAGTATCTAACTGATACAATTTAATGTTTTTTTCTAACAAGAGAGCCATTGGCTCTGCAGCTCATTAATTTTTGGCATGATTTATCATCTAAGGTTGATTTCTTATATACTAATCTAATATGCAACGAATCATCACAAAATATATAATATATATATAATGGTATTATGGCCAACTGTCAGTTTGTGGGAGACGTTGTAATTTGTAATGTACTTGGTCCGCTTCCCCGTGTGCTACTTTCGTGATATTCATGGTAATATACTGGACCTAAATTGCTCTTATTATAATGTTAGGAATTACGAAAGGGTTTATTGGAACGAAATGAATGGGACAGTTTCAATAAGATATGCGGTTGTGGCTATTACAAGGTTTATCTAACCCAGATACACTGTAGTTCATAATATTGTAAGTGTAACTTCACCAAACTCGAAACAGGGTCATTTCTTGAAAATCAAGTCTAATCGGAAATTCATTTGTCACTGGGCGCGACCCTTCCTCGTAGTTAACAAACTAATTAAAAGTTATATTTTTCAGAGTCTTAATGTCTTTATATAGAAACAGGACCATTTATTCTATATGATATGTGCATTTATCACGTTCACCATAGTCAAGTCTCTCATTCTATGTGATGTCATAAAACAGTTAATCGTGAGATCATTGTAGGGAGAGGTTTTCTGACTTTTAACGCGATACAAATGAGACAATATATGTAATAAAGAAAATTTTAGGTATTCAAAGAAAACACTATGTACTAAATGACATTTACGAAAGTCATGCAAATGTGTGTACACTCCTTGGAAATACAACAATCCCATCCGTTTCGTAATTTATTTAATATATTCTATTTAATTCTTGTTGAAAGCAAATTTGAAAAAGTCCATCCCATCCTAACAACCAAACCGTCTTGTATTATTCGCTTCGCTTACCAATAGATAGAGAGATGGAGCGATTATCTATCAACACACAGAACAAGGACTAATTCAATCGCGGATGACTGACTTTTCCGTAGTGCACATGTGTGTGCCGGCAGTTAGAAGTCGTACATTTTAGGATAAATATGACGATATGTTTATATACATGTACAACTTTTCACCATTCGACCTGGAACAAACTATTTATATTCCAGACGAAAACGTGATTTCGCAGTTCTTTATTCTGCACTCTTCACGCCTCTAAAGGGTAACGAACGTATGCACCAGAAATCCTAAGACCACAATGATTTGCGATCGTGACCGACCACAACAATGCAATAAGCAAGTTGAACAGCGTGTATAGTTGGTTCTTGCAAGAAGTTCCAGTCTGGACGCTCACGTGAAAACAATTGTGAAAGAACAATGCCGTACCAGCACCTTGCTCAAGTGTGGTTACTGAACTACAGTCCTACTGCCACCAACACCTCACTGAAGAAGTGCCGGGGTCAACCAGCAGTAGCATGAGTCAAACATAAAGAAAGACAAATCATCTACACTTTAGTTTGAGATTAATGTGGCAAATGTGGAACTTTCGTGTGACAGTAGTTTAAACGAGTGGATACTTCTTCGTTATGCTTTGTTTAAGTAGTTGACCTACACAAGTTACAATCAAGCTAGCGCATTGAGAGGTTCCGTGGATGCACTTAGCAGGGGGATATGTAGCTATACACGTCCTTATCTTCACCAAGAATACGATTGATCCTGAAAACGGTCTAAAAAGACCGTTAACCTTTAGAATTGCTATAAAAAAAACTATATCATGGCGTTGAATATTTTACTTGAAACAAAATCATTAATTGATAAAAGCAAGCAGTGTTAATCAAGATCTGATGGTACTTAGATAAGTTCACCTGATGGAAAACACAAAATATCATTATCTACATGTATATGCCAACATATAGAACACAAGCACATCTAACTGACTGTCAAGTCACTAACACCTTTAACATAAACACCCAGTGTATTCCCTCGTATACTAGATGCAGCAGATGACGAGATGTTTCTAGTGCATGGGTCTGCGTACTGCACTGGGAATCAAACAGGCGTGTACATTGACAAATGAGTGAACAACCCTCTCCTGAGAAAATATGTTTTGAATTTGGGCCATGCGTCTACGATCTTTAGTGTGAATGTTTTCTTCTCAATAGTAAAAACTGAAACGGTTTCATTGTATGCTGGTTGTCGCAGTGCCGCCTATACATGCTGTATACATGTCTATTATGCACTGAATAGGACCGGGGTGGAAACACTAACAGATGGGCATTAGTCACTGCCCGCCGGTACAGTCATGTGATGTCTACAATTTACAGGTGCCTTCTTAAACACAGAACATGGATTTTACGTTATATTCGTAAATATAATCATAAATGTAACGGTATCTGCAAACATCTTCAAAACAAACTGACACACATTTTAAAACTAGTCACGAAGTGTGTGATTCTCATTCAGAAAAGCAAACTGATAGAGGTTACGGAGACAGAGTCTTGCTCCGGCACTCACGAGTATCAGTAAGATGATTCTGAGGTGTTCTTCAAACTGATCTTACTTGTCAATGTAATGCTATTTAATCTATACGACATATACGTACATGCTGCGTGGTAGATGGTCGAGGGTTTACTATTGACACGAGCTCGTGGCACAGGACTCGGGCCCGGGGTTTCGCTATAACAATCGTTACGGCTCTGTTACCGGAGAGTCGGAGACCCTTGCAGTCTAGTTCCGGGGAAGCTTAGTTTACGGGTTTGTTGCGTCACCCTCCCTAAACTCTCAAGCTGAAGTAATGTCCTTTTGGTTGTCAACATGCTGATAGAATGCAGTAATTTCCATACGAAGAAACAGTTTAAACACAAACAGGTTGTGATTGTGCAGGAAACTATGCAAACTAAATATTCAGTTGGCAAACTTCATCGTTTTAACATCACTAATAAGGTTGGTTGGCAATAGCAAGATGAATATCAAATAGGAATTCAACAAAAAAGAAAACAGGAAATATTTTCACCACAGAGAGTACATATTTTTTCAGTGAAATTCGATATCGAAACCCATGGATATCACATGACTGGTACTTGATTCCTCTGTAGACATCCCATATGATTAAACATACCCCAATCCAACCCCCTTCAACCCATCGGACAGAGAAATGAGGTTTCCCGTTGGGTTAACAAGTCCCCCACCCCCTAGAGCTAACGCTTGAAGAGAGACATCATGGGGTTGGGGTGGGAGTTGATTGTAGTTGCTCAACCGCTACTGCCAATAACCGTCATTACGGTGCTGTCCTCTCTGTGAGGGTTATGACTGATGATGTAATGGCGGAAGGATCAGTTGTGTATTCAGGACCTGGACATAGAACCCCCTGTTTATCAATAATATAGATCTATGCAAGGTACCCGTGGTGCACGTGCAATTACCCGGCACTGACTTACCATTAGTTGCATACCATATGTTGAGAGTGCACATATGTAACCGATCAGACCGCCAGGGTACTATTGGCAGTACGGTAGAAGATACGCTAAAATTGACATGTAGTCGATGAAATATTAATAATTACTGTACCTTAATCCATATGCTTTTACTCCTTTTAGCTTTTAGTTCCATGTAAGTATATTTCGTTTGTCTAGACTTGCTGAATAAGGAACTAGACTTTATTAAGGAATGTGTCACGGGAAAGGACTAGCTGGAGACTTCCATGTTTGGTTTATCCAAAATATGTTCCAATTAATGTATTTGAGATCGTGGATTGATCAGGAAAGTACTCGTATTTGAGAGTTTATAATCATCACAATTGTGGAAGGTTAAAGTTAATATGAAACGTTCATTTGCGGATCAAACTCATTCGCTGTATTGACCCCATCACCCCCACTCATTCATGTCTAAGTTCGTGTTAAACCGTGACATTTCATTTACCTTTAGATAAAAAATAAATCACATGTGTTCAAAAGGTCTCCATGAAAGTATATCACCACAGCAGATATCAGGTTATGAAATAAATAATTTGACTCGAGTAAGTCAATACAATGTTTGAAAGGTGTAAAACAATTTGCAACACTGTTAAGCACATAATGTGCCCAGGCCGATTTATACAAACGTATTTTTCACACATGAAAGTGGCGAGGGTAGTCGGAATGTCATCACTGCCTGTTAGCGCGACGCCGTCCCCCCAGCAGACGACAAGTGATGTAGTTGTTCATTTCATTATCGTGTCAATGTCGTCTGCGCTGAGTAAATCAACTGATCAGCGAGCCCTCAATCTTTATCCAGCCCAAACACACTTCCGCTAACTGACAATAACAGGTAGGCTTATTTGGGCTTCATATGCCGCCTTCACGAATGTTACGCTATGGGGAGGCAATTATTATTGCATGGGGAAAGTCTGCAACTCAATTGTTCTATGAGCACTCTGATGAAACCTACGAGCGTAGGATAGAACCAGCGTATCAAAGGTAAAGTAATACAATGAATGGTGGTACCTAAACTGTACAGCAGAAGAGATTTGTCGAACATCGGTGATATCTTGGTGATATCTAATGTAAGGTGAAACGTCAGGAGCAGCTGATGGTGTCCCTTATGTCCCCCAATACACATTCTTGTGGCTAAGTTATTAAGACTCGTTGTGTATAGTAAATCCATAGCATGGCCCCTTACAGGCGAGTATTACAGGGAGGAAACCTACAACAGATCATGGGGCATCTCAATCATACCATCGAGCCTCAATTGAAACTTGAACCATAGGTGATACCTCAAACTGAATTTCAGTGTTGCAAATTCACCATTAGCTTACCACCTTCAGAATTATTATTTACAGTCGATGAAATGTGCGAGCTCTTTGAACCATTCTCAAGCTATCCACCTTATTCAACATTGTGGCATTGGTACTTCTAGCATAGCGACGGTAACAGAGTCCTGCTTTGGACCATGTACCACGACCCAGGGTAGAAATATAAGGTGTGTGGATGAAGGGCGGTCTCAGCATTGACAGCTCACAGTGTTCAGATAAAACTACTTGTGACATCCTGCTGTGGAGCAGAAACTAAAATGCGCATAACAAGACCTCCAGGACTTATCATGGTGCGTTTTTCATCTTTTTGACTTAGAGGGGGTCTTGGGGTTAGCAATGAAAAGGACGGGGCAAAGTCTAAAATTGTTAATGTAACAATCGTCACGAATGCGAACATACAGCCTTATCAGAAGATAGCAACAGCTCTCGTGAAACTGTCCTCGTTTCTATTTGTAAAGTATGATGAAACTTCAAATGTGCCAAATGTGTAAAATCTGCTCTGATTGTCTACTTAAAAACTGTATTGGAAAAGGTGAACCATTTGTTCAGTCTATATTTACTATACACCAACTACATCGTTTTTGCATCGTTATTTTTTATTTAACTGAATTACACTGGTCAGACATACCTATTAAATTGTAGTCAAGAGTCGCGTTACCGGTTTTCAGTAAAACCACCTTAGAAAATAAGATTTCACTAAAATCAACATCGTACAGTTGCTTGGACTTCTGGTCAGTACTTGCTATTATTACCTACGAGGGCAATCATATCGGGGTTAATATTTTCCATACGATGTCCAAGGGCAAAATATCACTTTGTCATGGTGCCGTGACGTCATAATACAATGTTATGACGTCACTTTTAGTCATACCGTTGCTGTCTAAATGCTGCGACGGTGGGTCGCCAGCCTGTGATTGGAAGGGGATTTTATCGTATGTTCATTAATTTCATGACTTCGGTAATAATTAGTATTAGATTAGTATATTCGTGTTAGTTCTGCTCCATGACTGTGTAAAAATAAGAGTCTTTAATACAGTCTAGATCCTTATTCAGCAAGTCTAGAATAACTGGAACTGGTAGTATTGAACAATATATAGTCGTAAGGATGAAGATACAAAAATTCAAAAAAATTCGTGTCTATGCCATACTATATTTACGACACTCGTGCCTGAATATCGGTATATCCCTCGCTCTCGCTCGGAAAAGACTAATATTCATGAACTCATATAATATCCTCTGATCTGATAATACCGTTGAATGAAAGTATATAGCGCATATTGTTGATATGTATTTAAGAGTTTGCAGGTTTAATACAGGAACGGATTACAACTTTAACTTTTGTGCATTTGATGTTCCTCCACGATATCGTGCATCATTTAAAAGCATTGAATGGTCCATATTCTTCCTCAAACTAGTATTGGTATCTCAAGAATGAAGAGGAACAACAGGTCCAAGAACAAAGGTCACGAAAAGTTTTACATTCAGTGAAATATCAAAATGTTCCAATCTTAATCCATGTTGCTTACATATATACGACCTACTCCCAACACCTCCACTACTAAACGATCATATGTTACGCCCCACGGAGACTAGTGTTACAGTTATGTGATATATGCATATATGCTTGATATATAAACATATATGCAGGATATATAAGTATACAGATATGCATGATACATATATACATATATGTTTGATTCACATACAAATACGTTTGATACATATGGGCGTGACATGTATGCATTATAAATATACATATATGCTTGACACATATACAGATATGTTTGATACATATACGCATGATACATATTATACAGATACATATACAGTATGCTTTATACATATGTTTGACACATATACATATATGCATGATACATATACATACATGATAATAAATATACATATATGCATGATATATAATCATACAGATATCCATGACACTTATATAGATGCTTGATACATAAACATGTATACATGGTACATATACACATGCTTGATACATTCAAAAATATGCATGATACCTATACATATATAGAGATTATTACCCGAGGAAGTGTGTCATATGACTTTTACGAAACGAGTGTGATTTTTGTGTATTGCCCGAGCGAGAGC
This sequence comes from Gibbula magus, assembly GCA_936450465.1. Classification (NCBI taxonomy): domain Eukaryota; kingdom Metazoa; phylum Mollusca; class Gastropoda; order Trochida; family Trochidae; genus Gibbula; species Gibbula magus. The sequence continues at coordinate 31,840,317 of OW388290.1, read as the reverse complement.
GAGGGTTATACACAAATTCGCACGAGTTTCGTAAAAGTCATATGACACACTTTCGAGTGTAATAATTTCTTTATTACCCGTTCTATTCCATGTTTTTCGCGTAAAAAAAAGTCAGAAAGTGGCCCACCTCTCTTGCGACGGCAAGCAACCGTGACGTCTCGAACAATCGTTTTATGACGTCACAGACGACAGAATACGGGAAGCCGCGGTGAAACAATCGTTGCTAGGCAAACGTGATATGTGCACATGTGCTCATATCAATAATATTAACTCGGTTATTTTCAACCATATGGGTAATAAATATGCTTGATACGAGTGTGTAGATATATCTCCTTGTCGGAATCTATGAGTTTTAACCAATTTTTTTGTTCAATTGTTTATTACAGTAATATAGGCCGTAAGACCTATTATACAGTTGACAAATACATTATACGTGATCATTTAAATTCATAGTAATTTATTCAGATCGTAACTTAAAAATTTGCTGAGATTTTGTATATTGCTTGCTGCTTTGTGACGTGGAGATTCTTTCGATTGTTAGTGGGCCTTTGTAGAGGGATTATGGAATCTGTAGGTGTAAAGTTCTGGCTTCATTATATGTTCATATATTTATGAGTTTTAATCGAATGTTCTCTTAACAGATATTAGAGATACTGAGACGCCAAGGTACGATACAAATGAATTAATATGTATGCTGATACATGTGCCCAAAGACACCAAAGGTACGTTGTTCTGTCGTCTATATCATGTAGTACATATACAAATAGGTTGATATTTATACAGATAAACATGCACCGACACCAAATTAAGTTGTACTGGTGTCTAGAAAGAGCGGTCTTGTTGGTGTCCTCTCAGATGGGGGTTACATGTGTCCTTGAACAAGTAGTGAGTTCCGTTATACTTGGCTCACAGTGAGGAGTCCCGGACATGTCACGATATAGGTCATGACGTACACGGGCTGCTATGCCGGAATATAAGAATAAACAGTTGGTCTTCCAGAGAACCACACCGCTAAAGATGAAGACCAACTGGTGTCCTATTGGACAATTACAACAGAACTTGGTCTTCCAGAGAACCACAACGCTAAAGATGAAGACCAACTGGTGTCCTATTGGACAACTACAACAGAACTTGGTCTTCCTACAGGAAAACAACGCAACACAAAATCATGAAGCATTATCAAAATCAATTATTGCTTGACAAAAGAGGCTTTCATCCTTTTACTTTTCTGTCAAACTTTGAAGAAGAATACAATTGAAAGTGTAATGTAAACATTGTGTACTACAATGGGGTTGTGTACGTTTGGTTCTGACATCAGAATTAGACACATATTCTTTGTTGCATGGTCGTCATTCCCTACAGAGTATTAATATTATTCATGTGTGAACACCTTTTCGAAAGCAATAGTACATACCGAAGACTGTTTGACTTATAACACGGCGACTACTACTATTTCATAGGGAAATCCCACAACGCCAATGTGGTTATACATTTAGTGAAACCTGACAGCAATAACGTTTACGTTGAATATAGAACCTTTTCTCTAATGTCATGTGGTTGTGTAGCGGGGAAAGACGATGTATGTATATTCTGAAAAATTATTTGTCTGACACACATACATGCGCTAAAACAGTCCAGACAACAAACTGTTTTGTTTTCAAGGTCTGTCTGGAAATAACAAGATTTTTTTAAAGCAGCATGCGACAACGTAGCGACATGCGTTCTAGTTAATTAGCGGCGTTCACGTGGGAAACACGGCCCCTACTGCACCAGCAACACCGCGGGAGCAGCAAAAACACACTGACTCGCCATACACAACTTTCTCGTTTAAACGAGCATTACAACTCATTTAGGAAAAAGGCGAGTTGATGCCCTGTCACTGTTACTACACAGAGCTTACCATAGCACGCAACTCTCAGAACAGTGTAAGGTCTGAACAACGTACGTTTCAGAGAGTTTCGCATGACTCTTCCTGACCATTAACCCAGAAACTCTGTACGACGACACATTCACAGAATCTCTCTTTCAACAAATTGTCTTTTTATGCCCCTTATTCGGAACAGTCTCGTCAACTATTTGACCATCTGTGAGATGTGCCAGATCTTATATTCGAAGTAGTCACGACTGGAGAGCCATTAATAACAGAATTACCACGTTATGGTACTAGGGCGCTTGTAGTAAAAACATATACTTGATATCGGTCTATATCCTCAAAATGTAACGCAAACAATTCCACATTGACTTGGTGACCGGCGAGCTTTTCCTCTTTTGAGATCTGTGTAAAGTATACGTACATTGCAAACGTCTGTCAGTCACTCTGTCTGTCTGTCAATCTGCCATTATCCAGTGGTATGTCCGACTCGTGTACATTACACACACATTATACACGTGCATTACAGGCCTGACATACATGTCTATCATTCCCATCCCGTACATGTCTTATTTCTAAGTACAGTTAATACCGTATAACACCTCTGGTATGTTATGACATATATCCTACCTAATGTATTGCAATCACTGTACAACAATGTATCAACTGTCACGAGAGGCACCGTATGTAGTAAGCCGTAAGTACCTGTCAGACGTGATTAGATCTGTCCATTGATGCCAACTCGCGATTAGGCAACGTGTGCAAGAGTTATATGGGGAGTAGGGAAGTCAGTGATAGGTGAGTTTAATGGATAATCTTACGGAACTCACAGACAATATTTTAATTCATTTAAACATCTATCTTTCTAATCTGTAGTCGATCTATCAAACTTGGGTTTAATACAGTAATCCTGTCCTAACTGCTTACTGATCTTGATCCGTGTACAGTGACTGGCTATCTGATCTCACTTCCCGTCCCGATCTGTCAATGTGAAACCCACATGCAATGCACACGGTCTGGCACTCACCTGCTTTGCACGGGTCCATAAATAAATCATTAGATGTCTTGTGAGGTATCACAGTTGTGGCCCGGGCGAACGCTGAAGTTCCACTCCAGTCAATATCAAAATATACACTAAGTAGTGTTTGTAGAACCAACACGGATCTCGGTATAATTCCCATAGTGTACGTTATCCGATAGGACGGCACCCGAGTATACTCCGAGCAGACTGCACTAAAGCGGCGGCGGGTCCGATGTACCTGAGCGTATCATGGGGAGCTGCAGAAAGCGTTCTCTCCCCGTCTCAACAGCATATCCGGAGCAATAGATGGCTAGCAGTCAGCAGTCAGTCGCAAACCAGTGGGTGCTATGAGCAGCGTGCGTCCTACCCTCACGAGAGTGCGTGTGTGTGTGTACGGCCGCCAGCCTAACGTATATATGAAACACGCCGACGACCTGTCACTATCAATTACTACTGCCCAATGAGAGAGAAGGGGCGGACCCAAGCGATGACAGTGATTCTCCCGCCGATTACCGATTGTCGATTTCACAATTCCGAATGATGGCCTAATTGAATTATCCTTTGTTTCAGTGCCATGTGAGATTCCGACCAAGCACGCTGTCATAGAGAGCTCTGCCGCGGGACGTTACGTTACGCCACTCACTACAGGAATTGCTCACTCCAGTACCCTTGCATTGCGAGTACCTGTGTGTGTACGGGATATACCACCTACAGACTAACGTACACGGCATTATCGTGAAGTTATGACCTACATCGAACCTACCTTCCAGACATAAACAGGCCAATATGAAACCTTGGAAATGTAGTCTTCCGTAACTCTATTTTTGAATCATAATCCATTTTTCATCACCAGTGCGAAAGGCTGATGTTTTCAAATTGTTTGAATGATATTGCGTTTTGACACGTATCATTGATGCTTTTCTATGTAGGTAATTGAATTCTCTTTGACAAACGAAATATTTGAAATGGAGACACTTTGATAATTCATTTTCTCTCTGAAATACTCGACCTATTATGTTTGCTCGGCGGCTGACACAAATGCCACCCATAGTCGTCCTCGGACGGCTATCGGCTCAATACAGCGTCATTCAGCAACGGGGGCTGTGAGAGTCGTCAATAAAATTTCTTTATAAAGATGGCATGTCTATTTCATGAGTCATCGGCTCATAGAAGATTTTGTGAAGTATTATGTCACGGTGAAGCAGGCATGGTTTACGCGTGGTTGGTCGTGTGTGCAAGTTGTCACATGCTTGGTTACATCACAGCGACGCTGTAACAAAACATTTCTTACATCGCATCTAAACAGGCTCATTATCACTTGTAGATTTCACTCTTGACAGAAGGTACATTTCTAGGAAAGAAAAACTGTCAAATAATACACTGCTCCAGGTAGCGGAGTTCAAGTGTCTGGTTTACCTGTGTGAACCTACCCATATATACACTATAGCTATCTAGGCGATGTATCTTATGTAAGTGTGATGCAATATACACCTCGTTATCACCGTTTCATCTGCTGTCACAGCATACCTACATGCCATTATAAATTATCACTGTTTCATCTGGCGTCACAGATTTCATTTCTGGAGTACCTTATATATGCTAACATACACTCCCCCGGCCAAACAATTTCAATAGTTCAAGCTTAAGGCACTGAGGCACTGCAATTGTTTCTGTGCAGTCAATGCCGAATGTTCAGATAACAAGTCGGTCCCAAGTAGCTGATGTTAATTGTTTTAAATTTCTTTTTCATTTTAAGAACCTTAAAATGACATTATGATTATTACATATGATTTCTAGGTCAATGAAAGGAAATTATTTGTTGTAAAATAGAAATTTACGATCAAACCCGAAATCTAAGACACTTAATTCATGCGCACGACATTGCTTAATCGTAATATAGTGAGAGACGTTGCGAACGTTTTTAACTATATAATCATAAATGATGTCGATTTTCAATGAAGTTCTTAAATCAAGGAACTTATGATGTATGCTTTTATATTTATGAAATCGGAATGCAGTTGTATTAAATGAATACAACCTTGTTGGGGGAAACTGCACTGTGCTCATGAATGGAATTCATATACAACTCGTAACTAGTGTGTTCTTACACTATATTGTGTATAACATTTATCATGATATGAATGAAATTACAGTTATAGTGTGACATCTACGTTTACTGAGATTATATATATATTAACTGTGAGACCTTTATGCATACAACAAAATTGTTAGAACTTATGAAGTTGTATTAGCCAATGTGAATGACCCTTAATGTAAAACAATGACACTATCTGGTTTTATGAAACAAAGAATGTGCGGCAGCCTCAGACCATTCATTTACTCGTTAAATAACCACAAACCACGCACTCCCCTCTGTTTGCTATATTTACGTCAATGAAAAAGCAACATCCGACAATAAAGAGTGGTTATTTCCTCACTATCAGCACGTCATCATCCCTGACTCAACCTGTAACCTGTATATGCAGACTACACCTGGATGCCTTACCTGTGCACGATGCACGTACAGAATGTACCTAGTGATAACTTGCACCGGTAGATGCACGACAGGTTGCACACAGCGTCACTGTGATGCACAAACACGCGCCCCTCCCACCCCCGATGACGTCACAAGTAATCTGCAGAGCGGGTTCTTCTTCTCGTTTTGAGAAAGAATTTTTATTTTAAAAAAATAGAATTTTTTATTTAGCAAAAGTGACATTTAAGCCATTATATTTTACCAACCACTGTATATATGCAGAGACCATAAAATAAAGGGACTGGACTCAGCCGCAGGCGGGAATATTTGTGTGCCTCGCTAGAACAAGATGGCGTCCGGGGAAAATTCAAAAGTGCCGATTTTGTTTCTCTTATAACTTATTTAATATGAAAATATTACCTTGGTTACCAAGATTTATGAAATAAAGATACGACAAAGTTTCCTTTGGTGTATTGTAAATATTACATGATGTTTCCAGTGTTGACTTTTTTCAATCACGGCAGGGCTTCATGTCGCGTCGATTACACATCTGGCCGAGTCACACATAGTTGATGATAATCTACTGTCGAGTCTAGTCCCTTTATTTTATGGTCTCTGATATATGTAACTTGTTTAATAAACTAGTTTTAATGTTTTATATCTCATATGGGCGGATGACGACCGTGCAGTTTTTCCAAATGTATTTTATATGCATTATGTTGTTTTATTATATACTAACCCTCTCTCGCACTACACAATTATCGTTAATTGTTACAACAGTTCTTTACAGAGATACAGATGTTGAGCTCCAGGCGGGATTCGACCCTCAAACTCTTGATCCTTATCCAACCAATACGCCTTTACTTAGAAGAATTACTGCTTTCAAAACGATGTTTTATAACCATTCATTTTTGGACATTTTATTTATGAATGCATCTTTATTGCATTATGAATGCATCTTTATTGCATATGAAAATGCTATTATTATTTCGCACAGAAATACAACTGTGATAATTGCTTTGTATAAGAGAATATTTAGCGTCGCATTGCACATCAGCACTATGAATTATACAAGTCAATATGGAATGTGTGTTACTTCTTTATATTGCTTCATAAAACCAATATTATTCTTTAATATTACCCATTTGAATTGCTACTTACAGAAATGTTATGTATGAAGGTTACACTTTGTTGTATCATATAGAATCTGAAACATACAGTTTACTTCTTTTGAAATGACATTCAATAGTTCATATGCCACACATAGGGTGTTTAAGTTGTATGGCGATTTAAAAAGCCGAATTTTTGGGAACAGGGTGTAAAGTTCAAAACAAACCCACTTTCAGCACACTTGGAACTACTCCACATGGCTGTCCAGATCCACAAAGGAAACACTTACATAATTTGCCAATTTGACACATCTTCATCAATCTTACTTTATTTCTGACAATATACATGTTCGGTGTAATTCAAGACATCAATTGTAATCTCTTGATATAGTGTGTAATGTCATCAGATTTCATCGTATGGACATGGATCAGAATGACAAAGCACTACTGATCTCGAATGTTCCACCAAAGTTTTTAATACCTCAGTCAACACGTGATATTCATTAATCAGACCATGGCGTGGTCCCTTCATTGACGCCTTCATACATGATTTGACTAAATTCAGAGAGAAAATAAACATAAGATTTCCGATTGACTAATTCATAGACACATTTAGATCTCCTTTCAATCCCCTCCCTATATGTATGCGGGATCATATAGCCTACCATTTCCTCTTACTCACCAACACTTGCATCTAACATTTAGGCTCTCTTATTGAAGTTTCAGAACAAATATCAACAAATATTTAGACCATCGGAGGGGTTTAATGTCCATATAACGGAGCACCGTTGTCTTAATACTATTTGCGTCGACAAAAAAGGACGTATGGCGAACTTCTGCGGACGCTAGACGACAGTTTACTAAAACCAAAATACAAGGGGACCTAAGACATCTCCTTGTTTTTTTAAAGAAACCTACTGATGTGGATGTGTGGGTACTTAACATGTTTTTATCATACACTTGTTTGTTTAAGAGCTTGAAAACATCACACAAGGATGCATAATGAAACGTGCTGACCATGCAGTAATAAAGAAGTTGTACATCCATAAAGACTTGTCACATCTGCACATGCATATTTCCTCAAGTCAATATGTTACTTTTTCTGTGCGAGTTTGTTTAAAGGCACGAATTTTATAAGTGAAAGAGAATATATAAATAATAATAGTTATTATACCCTTGGCAGTTTACATTTGCTTATATTTTAAAATTAAAATTTAGTTTCAATTGTATTGCTGTAGAAGTCTGGAACCTTTTTCACAATGTAACCTTTACTAATTTAAATGTTACGTTAACCACCGTTATTTACGATTGCACCAGGGTTAAGCTGGTATACCTTAGGACCACTGTATGCAAGGGGACACTGGCGGACAAACCGTTGTACTAGTTCTGAGTTCTATGTTTGGGAAACTTTCTTTGCTGAACTGAGGGCAAACGTGGTTCTATTAGCATTGTTGTGACATGGCTTTCCTACTTTATGACAACTAGGCATTCAATTGACCTTAACATCGAATTAACAATTGCCCGAATTAGAGTCATTTGTTGCGTAAAGGTCAGAGGTCAATCACGCACTTTGTTTTTATTTGCGATTGCACTACGAAATTTCCGATTTCAGGTATTTCTTATGTGTTTAGTGTTGTCTTAACATATATTTTGGAAACCCGTTACATTTTAAAAATTGCAGTTGGAAGCACTTACGAGGTAGATTTAGTATGTTTATACGAGGTTCACCTGTGTTCGCAGAAACAAAAAAATGTCTTTGTATGTCAGGTCAAGTGTGTCTCTGAGACATAGTTGTCCTTATAAACACTTTAGATTTAACAATCTGCCACATACAAAGTTTATATACATATTTACAGACAACATCAACAAAATCAGGGGTATTTAAATGGTGATTGCTTTGTAGGAGTATTTTAAACTGTTTTTGATCATCTACAAACCTCAGAATAACTGTCTTCCAAACCCTTGAGTTTCCCATTCAATTTGCCCATTAAGCCATATTCAGGAATCCTATAAACTGTAAAACTATTGACTAGATATTTCCATAGATATTACATTATGTTATTTATTTATTTATTTATTACATTATATCAGCTTTTCAGAGTACGTTACTCAAAACCCATGACAGCGCATACAATAAAAATGTTTATTTATATCATAAAAGCTAAATTTGAAAGTTGAAAATCATGGACTATATATTCAAACAGTCTCCCCGTCTAGCGTCCCTGCAGATATTATTACAACTCGAATGATAAAAAACTCATTGCCCACACTGCCCACTTTGATACTTTGTAATTCGAAAGATATATTCCTAATTACATGATTTAAAAATTAAAACATATCAGTCGTATATATCTTGTTTTAACTTTCCACTGTCAGGGGGTTGGTTATTGCTTATGGAAGGGGAATATATTTGACACATCCCGCTTCCATACAATCCTGATTTGATCAACCGTAGACGCTATTATCGTTAAGAAAATGAATAAATGAAAAGTTGAAAGAATTAGGCTTATCAACTCGTCTCAAGTACTAGGCAACTAGCTAAAACTGCCATCAGTTTATCAATTTCTCGACTTACAGGACAGCTCCGAGTGTATGTTGTGTATAGTTCGCACCCAAAATCTTTGTATCATTGCCCCGTTTGAAATAAATACCCCCTCTTTTGATTTAAATCTAGAACATAAAAGAGAAATGAAGATGAATTGGTACTTTCGATCTTAACAAATTATTAAAAAAAAAATCTAATTAGTATCAATTAAAATGGGACATAGTAACTGAATTTCACCTTTTCAGATCAGAAATTCTTAACGCAAAAATTGTATATGTTAATATATGTATTTCGTAACAGGAATAAATACAATTAACCATGGTAAGCTTCAAACGTAAAGCTATGTGGAGAGCTAGATTTAGACAATGATTTCACTTTTTATCAGATGACGGTGTCCCACGTGTGTAGCAATTCATCTTTATACTGGTATATAACTTTGAACTACCCTACTAACTACATATCTTGTATACAGTCTATACATGAGATTCAAACTTTATATATGGCAAATCATAGTTAACAATTTCCACAGGTATACAATTATACTAGCAGCAATGGTTATAATTAAGTGAAATATTTGACGTGACATTAACTTCCCTATTTCAGTTGCAACATATATTTGTGAAATTGTGACCGCGACCGGAGCTTAAATAACATTTTAGTTGTTGGCTTTCATCCCGCAATAATATACTAGCTACAGTTATTGAGTTCATTTAAGGACATAAAAACGGATCTAAAACACCCCTTCTTTGTAATCAAGAACTTCAGCATCCATAAAGACTTGTAATTCATTTACCATCCATTTCCAAAGTGCCTCAATTTTGCCTGTCAAATTAATCTCATGCTCATCATATTATCTCCTACGTAAGGCCAGAAAACACACCAAACAGAACGCCCTATTTCGTCACATAATATGAACAATAATACACTGGTCAATTTACTTCCCTAAACAGGAACTCTTCACTTGTTCAACTATGTCAGATATCTTGATATCACCGCAAATCTCAATCCTGTCATTGGCCATCTATACATATATTTACATGTATGCTTGCAAAGGCCGACATGAGCTTATCGCATTAAAGAAGATTGATCCAGTGAAAGCCATCTTGTATTTACTCAATGCTATGGTATATCCCTCAACATGAGATAACAAGGACATCAGAAGTTAATGATTTCATTACGTCATAAATAAAACGAAACATGTAGGAGGAAATCGGAGTTAGTTATTCTTTTTAAACTCATTTCAATACAGATTACTCTACACTTGGAGAAAAACCATATTTCAACTAATATATATACATATATACAGCCTCTTCAGGCCTGAAGAGGCTGTGTAGCTGAAAGCGCTCGCCATATAAAATGGATGATTTCTACTTTCTATATTCATTATTTTTTCCATATTTACTACCTGAGAGTTAGACAATCTTCCGATTGTTAACTTTATGTGCATAAATATATTACATAGCACATATACTAACGTATATTTAAGCATACCCGTATTTCACGAAATATGGAATGCGTTCATAGGAATCGCTGGTCAGGTCTGATTGTCAGAAACATACCTTACACAATGGAATTGAAAAACCTTGTTCACACAAATATTTCTCTGTATATTTATCTTAACTTTTACGTCACAATTCATTGTTTTGTTCGTTATTTGTTTTGAAACATCAACTACGTTTTGTACACGGGAGCCAATCCTAGCTGATAACGCCCAGTGTTTCGTGTGGATAAACACTCACAGAATCATGATTCTGACATTTCATTGATGACTGTTTATACCCGGATGTGAAATCAAACGAGACAGGAGCCTGGGATTGTAGGTTCGAGATTCAACTTAACTCTAAAGTTTCTCAAACATCTACAACACATGTAACATCATTGGTGTAACGGTTCCAAAGCTAATGTTTTGGTCTGTGCTCATCAACAATTGGCCTATAAATGCCAGATTGCCAGATCGGGGACCCGACCTATGCTGTAACGTCAAGACGGACACCTGTATGCAACTGTATAGATGTAGGGGATGTGGGTGGGGTTAAGGAGATACGTTGGGATGTGTCTGGGACAGGTTCTACATACTCATATATAGTGTCATGTCAAAGTTTGGACGATCCTTAATTACAGACATGAGATAATCTCGATTTTTCAATATGTTCTTGTGAACGCCTGGATATATTCACAACTCTAAGTTCTGGAAACAGAGTAATGGATTCTTTGAAGCTCATATCCATGAATTTCTTATAAGAAAAACCTCTGAAAAAAAATCAAAATCTAGATTCAGCTTTGTGATTGTTTTATTATGGAAAGGTAAATTAACATTTATTCGCTGATGATTTCTAAGAAGTATTTCGTCAAATACTCATATGTGAAAGACGTTAAAAAGAGTTCTGTTAAAACAGATACATGTATATGGGTGATTCTAGACTTGCTAGATGAGGCCTATTGAAGTTAAAGGTTCTGGAAGATCAAAATCTAGACTTATGACATTATTATAATTATGAAAACGTACATCAACATTTATTCTCTGCTAATTCTAAGAATATTTTCTCAAATACTCTTTAATGAATGGAAGATAAAAAAAATATCCATGTTCTCTGTCTTAACTAGCTATATGTGGAACCTATATTCGTACAAGTTTCGATACGAGAGACTACGAACTAGGGTGTAGCGAAGAGAAAGTCGACAGGAAACTATCAGGCAGGCTAGACGGGTCTGTGTCAGCATGGAAAGTCCTTCCTCTTTACGTAATCGCTGTGGTTTCATATTTCTCTTAAAACGATTCAGAAATTGTAGGCTGTATAGCTAACATGTGTTTTAAATATGTTTAAAACATTTTCAAAGAACAGGAGTTATCGTCACACTTGATGCATATTAGGTAATTGTGGAGAAGGATCTCAACAGGAAGCGATTAGTTAATATGACGTAAAAAGAAGAAAAAAACAAGTTTACAAAAGAATGGGATAGACAGATTTGAATATTTTAAACAAACGCAAAAGAACTTAAAGTCAAGGAACTGTGGTCGTGGTTGTAAGATTATGGTTTGGCGTCAAGAAACGTGTCACTTCTAACAGGGAACCCAGCCTATGTAAAGAGATTTCGTAACAAGTGAAAGTTTCGCAATATTTCAATTCTGGTTTTTGTTTTTAACAGTGTCACGGCAGGTAATATAAAAAAAAACATGCCCGTCTTTGCTTGAATAGATGGATACGATGTCAATGTTTTTTTTAAAAGCGTATTTTCTCTATTAGATACTAGATTTTAATATATTTACAAAACGTTCTCATTAACCTCTTTGGTTGGAATTAAAACAACTTGAAGATAACCTTTATATATGTCCTTCACATCGTTCTTTACGATGATGATTCAACGGTGTGTCCTGAAAATACTTACATGTAACCTCAACGTTAAGTTTTTTTTAAACAATATGTATTCATGTACTAAGGTACAGGGGATCCCCATTAAATGTCTCTCCCCAAAAGAACAATAAAACAGGATAATTACATCATAAATATCACCAAGATATACATTGATGTAGAAAAACACAACATCGTGATGTGCATGGCCACATGAATGTGTTGATGATATGGTTTGCCAGAAATCAGTCGTGTCTGGATTTGCCAGGAATCGCAGAAATTAAAAAAAGGGCATCTATGTTAGTATATATCCATAGAACTCGTTCTCCTTCATTTATGTTAGTTGTTAAATTTTGGGCGATTACCTTCAAAGAAAATGTCTATTATAGCATAAAACTTCACAATATAAGAGTTCATTTAATAATCAACAATCAATTTGAAATATGTGGATGTTGTGATTGAAGATTTGATAGATACCTTGTACCTTGTTGTAGAAATCAATAAAACAGTACTTCGACCGAGTCCAAGCATGTCAGTGGAACACTTTTTACAGACGTGATACGCCTTTAAAAATGTGTTAATATACATACATTTAAATGTATAACCCATTCATTCTATGTGATGTGATACCTCTGTAAAATTGTCTCTAAATCCAAAGAACAGGATACACGGTCATGAGATCAATTCAACCTGGGCCTTCTTTCACAAAACATTAAAGTGATCTTTAGTTACTAAGTTAAACGAAGTATCTGAAGAATGGGAATTAATATAAGCAAAGGTTGCTTTGTTCAAGGATGCTAAGTAGTATACAAACTTGGCAAATTGGCATTCAGCTCTCGCAAAATGAAGGAATTCTCACATACATATCTGCCCCGTTGTATTTAAGCGTACACTATTTCACTCACGTGTCACTTCCTACGTGCAAGGTGAGATGCCCCCTACCTGTGTAGTGAGGTACAGGTACAAACCCCCTTTATCCCCTAAACACTCACCTGCAACGCTCTCTCACCTGGATTAACTCGGCGTTTGTGGCGTCATAAAATCGATGCTATTGTAATACGGCAATACCCCGGCAAATCCCTGCGTTTTATATAGATATACTATTACAGCCATCTATCTGTCTAGAAACCGAGATGAATCGTTAAGGGAAATTTAAACCTTGCATTAACGATGGGATTAAGAGATCAAAGGCGCCGCTAATGACTGACACGGTCAGGTGTAAAGTAGCGAGTATGTAACGACATCCTGACTACGCCGCGAAGGTGATTAGCGCTAAATGGAGCGTAAGTTATCTATCAGTTAGAAACAAGTTTAGCGAAACCCATAACTGCTCCCGCCCATATCGAGTTATGTGTGCCAGAACTGAGGGGATATCTCTATAATACAATAGAATAGTACGAGTCTACAGTATAGGCGCTACAAGTCTCTATACACTTGCTTATAACAGACCAACACAAGTCTACAAGTTTGGTGTATTAATCTCGATTCATCATCACCCAGAACAATATAGTCCTATGGAAAACAAGAATGAACAATTATTCATCCAAAAAGTGATTTGTCACATTATAATCTAATAATCTAATTATAATATGCCTAATATCTAAAATACAACTCAAGCATCTTAAGTATTTTCAGGGTTATTGTCAGTATTCAGAAAGCTAACCTATTGCTTGCTTCGCTAGACATAATTTTCAATATGTATTTTATTTCAACTTCATTACATTGGATGTAACATAGTATAATTCGGATCACACTATCTGCAAAAGCACACACTCTGGTAGTTCTTTCCGGGACTAGTCCCACATCCTTAGAGGTAGGCACCAACCGCCAGGACTGACTGTACCATCAGCTCATCCATTAGGCCACCACGGTGTCGACCATTTATTTATTCAAAATTGTTTGATGGTTTGAAGGGAGTATGTGTAACTGAACTCCCACGTCTTTCATCTCCTAGTTGTCATCGAAAAAGACGTGACTTTATTGACGTTTTACTGGTGATTATTAAAGACACTATATATATATTAGAAAGACAGTGACAGTCTACGTAGCCATCGTTGACATGGTGTGAGACCTAGCAATACATTACATGTGTCAGGTGTATCTATTGATACACACACGCATGTACAGATCGCATAATTGATTCTAATCAGCTTTGAAATAATTTGTCAAACTCAACAAGCTGCTATTCAGCAACGACAGGTGTTTTATATTTCAAGACACAGAAAAACATATTTTTATATACGTTTGCTACTTGTCATACAAAACTTGTATGCATGTGATATGGTCAGGTTATAGTAGTAATAGTCCTCGCTAATAAGGTGATTAGATGCATGTGCTACCTACCGGTATACAATGAAACTGCATGGCAAATAAAAGTATGATTTTCAATTGCAAATATCTCATGTTTTCGATGTCATATTCTAACACTGAAAGGTACAGGTGTTTAGTCAGCAGTCATAGTATACTTATACGGTACTTCTACATGTTTTTTTAATTTAAAACAAATATGAAATTTTAAATTTTAGATTTCTTCAAAAAATATTTATGATGATACACAACTGTTCATGGACTTAAGACATATTCTACACTGACGGGCAAAATGAAGTATATGACTCGGTTGTATTTATCATATGTATAATTTTCAAAGTTTGTGAAATTAGTCCAAAACATTATATCAGTCAAAGAATACCTCTACGCGGTTTGAATTTTTTAAAATTAGAATTTAAAATTTAAAATTTTAAAATTCCCCCAAATTATTTTTGATAAAACACAACTGTTCATCGACATATAACACATGTACTCTGTGTGAAAATCAATAAATGTGCTTCGTCCTGCACAAATTTACAACATTTTGAACATGGTAGGGGTCATGTTGGTGTAAATTTCATTTCTTACCCCTGTCTACTTTAAATAATGATATTTATGTTAAAAAATAAAACAGTCACCAATTAAGTCATTCAAACTACTGCCGAAATGTGTTATGGTATCGTGCCATAATCAAATGCATCTCATTTCTTTAACATATTGAATTAATCGAAAACAAGTGAGTGTTATACATTCTTTTGCCCGTTAGTTTATGTGAAAATTAATAATTCTGCACACATTTACAACATTTTAAACATGGTAGGGTGTTGGTGTGAATTTCATTTAATTGAATTTCTTCATTAAACAAAGGTATTTTATCTAAACTTTAACCACAGTCCCCAATTAATTCATTTACACTACTGCCTATAAGTATTATTGTATCGTGTAATATTGAATCAATCGAAACCAACTGAGGTGAGCACTTTCTTCGGCTGGCAGTTTATTATTCACGCGTATGTTTTAGAAACACCCACAAAGTCAATGAATTTAACATGTGGAAGTTAAACTGATTGACGAGTACTCTTGTCAGTTATATTAATTTGCTGGTGATATGTAGGCCATGCGGAACAGATAGTTAGCGATAGCACAATGTTACGACTGATGTTGTTCTTCTTCATTGAAGAATCACCCCGAACTGTATAGTACATTCCATACCAGCAATAACTGTTGAAGAACTACCATCATCTTTGCAGTAAATACTATAATATTTATGACAATTGAAAAACCACTATCACCTGTGTAGTAAATATCTGCAATTCACTTTGACAATGAGGATAATGGATAATGTCATAATATTATTTGAGATCAAATCATTTGCAATAGTACAATTCTCAAATAACCAAGGACGAGTTTATTGCGACATTCGAACCCACAATCAGCGGCTGAATGACATATCTCAAATTAAAAAGAGTATGATTACGTCATCAAATATTTAACTGAACATAGATCGTAACTTATCGACCTATTAATTGTAAGTAAGATATTCCTTTCTATGAATGGATAATACAGGGGAAGCAACTAATGATAATTATAGGACTCATTACATGAAGATGTCTCACAGGGAGTGGAACACTAATCAAAATACCCCATAATTATACCCAACTACACAATCAACAACAAATTAATTCTTGCAAACTAAATTTTTCAAGAATTTTGAAAGATATGAATGCAGTGAACCATCCCTGATTATCAGAGATGTCATATGATTATTACTACAGTTCGTGCACCGAGGGATCCCACAGGGTGCAGACTGACACTACACTGATCTGATCTCACTCCGGGGTAGCTCGATTCAACACACATATCTACAATCAGACAGCAAAACGTTATCTAGTCCCGTCGAGGGGGTCCCACAGAGTTGTCAATATGTGTCAACTAGCTTAACCCACCCTCCCTCCATTGGTAACCAATCTCAACCAACTTTTTCTCTCAAGGGTAAACTGCTTCAATCCATCCTCTCCCTAAGAAAACCTCAACCCACCCCCTCCCCCAGAGGACAACCTTCTCAGCCCACCCCCTCCCCCATAGAAAAACTATCCCCACTCTGCTCTCTCCTACATACGTCTAAAACCAACATCCTCCATCAATATTTCTTTCCCATCACTATTTTCTTGTGTTTCACAAATTAGAAAGGTTAAAACAAATTTACGATTCCCTGAAGTTTTATTTCAATATTAGTTTATAGAAAAAAACCCAACACATTTGTGACTGCGTGAATCAATGCGATGTCGTGTCTGGGAGGGACAGGCTGTCTGTGATAGTTTCACAGACCTTACCTGATGAGTTGGTCTGAACAATAGGTAGACTGACAGGACACGACAACACCGCAATATTAGCGCAACACATACCCCTCTATTGTCCATTGTGCATGTATACTCTCTGGTGTAAACCGCCGCAAGTCAGTGCTACTTTAGACTAATTCATAACCTAACAACACATTCTACTTTTTAAGTTGTCTATATTGTTTTTCTGTAGGTAATAACGCCGACCGGACGAGAGAATGAAGAAGATGAGAGAAATGCAATTGTCACTCCGTCTCTTATGTTACCCATTTCTCGATTGTTAGACATATTTGACTTTGTAACTCTTCTTTGAAGCTAGTGGGTTTATTATAGTGCGTGTGTATGAGTAGATGTAATGGTGATTAAAAAAGGTTCCTTTCTTTCAAACGTGATTGTCAGAACACACGCTGTGAACCCTCAACGACACCTCCAGTAGATTATACATATACTTGTACACTGTAAAAATGTATCCTCATATGCCGCTGCCTGCAGCCTGAGTGTAAAGAAAGTTCAGTTCAGTACATGGTAAACTTTTTTGTTCACACACCAGCTTCCCGTTCTTCGAAGCAATCGCTGAGTTACAATCAGTTGTAACCCATTCTTTTAACATGGGTTACAAACGATTGTAGTGTTACCATCAATTGTAAATTAAGTGTTTGAGGAACTGCACTCAAAGCTCCTGAGAGGCTCGTCTCTCTTACAAAGATTACTATTTGTCTTTAGCAATGCACATTCATTTATAACAAAAACTTATCGCAATAAACTAAACATAATTAATCTCAGCACAATGATGTTGTCACTGATATACAAATCCGTTTCTCCTTTAACTTTTATATCGCAATTAAAATCAGAAATGGAATAAACAATACTTAAACTTTTACAGAAGGTATAGGCCTACACTCATATGATACATATCGCTAACGTTAGCCAATGCAGAAGTTTTCAAAACGCTATATATATAACCCATGCCGACTCTCGAAAGATCTACCGGAAGTGTTATGATGCGAAACCGGAAGTTGCGCCTCATTTCAGATAAAATAGTTCAGAATCTGTAGATGACAGGTACGTATAGCTAGAGGTGAGATCAAGACTTCACTACCGCCAGTGTAACACGAGGAAAGAGTCGAGAGGGAGAGTCTGTAAACACGGGTAACTTCAAACTAGCTGACGTCATGAACAGAAGCTGTTGGTATACCTTGCCATTTTAACAGCTGTCATTAGAAGTTTATAAGCACGCTGATGATATCATATAGACTCCTTGATGTGTGTATGTGCCTCGATTAACCAGTTAGCCGCCTTCACTGGTTAACTGTTCTCTATAGTGCAGAACGTTTATTTAGTAAAATTATTCATTATGAAAATATAGTTAGCGCTCTCCACGGAGAACATCAAGAGAACATGACACCACATGACCATGTTTCAGTGCCTCTAT
The DNA here is from genome assembly GCA_936450465.1 of Gibbula magus. Taxonomy (NCBI): domain Eukaryota; kingdom Metazoa; phylum Mollusca; class Gastropoda; order Trochida; family Trochidae; genus Gibbula; species Gibbula magus. Next base: position 31,821,868 of record OW388290.1, on the reverse strand, counting down.
CACGGTCCTCCTCCATCCCTTGCATACTTAACCGTTTATCTGCTGGATTATTAGCAGCCTCGGCTAAGTCGGGACTGCTATCAGTTTTTGTGCAGTTTCTGCCACCTCCGCCGTGTGTTTTGTATTGGCTATAACTTTTTTCCAATGAGGTTTTATAGATAACTTCTTACTCATACCCCTGGGGAATTTTGATCACATGTTCACATTCAAGGTCAAAGGTCAAGGTCACGATTTCTGAAATCACTAAAAAATCCTTGTAAACACGATAAAATATTTGTGCTATCAGGCTCTTATTAGGTATATATCAACTATGGAGAAAGGCATATATTTGAAAAGGTTTTCGCTAAAATCCATCAAAAGTCAAGGTCACAGCAAGGTCACGACTAAAGCATGCTTTTAGGAAAATGCTTCATTTCAACTATTAACACTTTGATCCATTACATGAGTGTTAAACACAATGAAAAATTATCATTGATTGTGTGACCTTGAAGATTAAAGGTCAGGATCACTAGTTCTGAAATCACTAAATAACTTTTTCCCAAGAAGGTATCAACACCTTATATAAACAGCTTCTTTCTTGTACTCTTGGGAAATATTTAGACATGTTCACATTCAAGGTCAAAGGTCAAGACTTCTGATATCACTAAAACATCACTGTAAACACGATTACTTCAAAAATGTTTGTGCTATCAAGCTCTTATTTGGTATATCTTAACTATGGAGAAAGACTAAGATTTGAAAAAGTTTTCGCTAATATGTGTCAAAGGTCAAGGTCACAGCGAGGTCATAATTTAAGCATGTTTTTTTGGTGAATATGCCTTATTTAAACTATGAACACTTTGAGTCACTGCATCATTGTTATACACAATGAAAGTGATCATTGATTGTGTGACCTTGAATGTCAAAGGTCAAGGTCATGAGATATAAGTTAAGGACATGTTAACCCTTTGATCTAATTTTGAAATCAGAAATAGGTTTAAAGAACAAACTTGTGAAAAGTGACCAAAGTGATGATCAACTTGTTAGTATCAACTCCAATAATAAACAAATTAGAAGCCAATGTTGAGATAATTAAAGTAAGTTCTTATAAACTGCATTGTACTTTTTTTTTATTATGATAATTGCATCCAAAAGCAGATGAGAGGAGTTGGGAGTCGTCTAAATAGGTTCGCCAAACATTTATATCAACATTGAACAATTCGTTATCATAAGTGATCTTTTTAAACAAAATACTCGATATCGACATGACCAAGCACGATCATTCACGCCACAAATCACTCAAAAAGACCAATCAATGTTAATTATATAGCAATTTATTTGGTAAAATATTGTACCCAACATCCTATAACAAAGTAGAAACATGCTTTTGAATATACAGGCATCTTTGGATATCATTCAGCCAGTTTGCAATACAAATCATATAAGGTATATCAAATATTGAAACTTTATGGCACGCTTCATGACTGAATTGTAGCAGAAGGAAAATGTACTTACCATAGAAAGTGTAAAAATACATAATATTTTTATATATATTTTGAACAAGTGTTTATACGATTCTTTTGTAAAACATAATAATATGCTTGTATATGCAGCAGTTGATATGCTATGTCCTTTGGGCCTGTGGTCATAAATAAATTGATCAAGATCTTTTGTTTTATATCAACGATTAATAAGGGTAAGACTATTTTTGATTAATGAAGAATAGGCATGAACCTAATTTCGAAGAATGAATAGCGATCATACCTAATCAGTTTGGCTCAAGATTCTAAGACATTAATCGATGAGTTAAATTAAAGGAGTGAGGATATACTCTGAAACGTCGTTTATCTATACAATATAGAAATTGTTACCCAGAATATCTCGTTTTCTCAGTTAAAGGATAAAAGTGATTTTGTTAGTAAAATGTTCCATTTCATATCAATTGAAATTCAACAACCTAAAACCTAATTTAATGAAACATGAAAGTCCTTTTTAGTATAAGATGATGTCGGCATAATGTACCTTCTTGGATTGGACTGTTGACGCTTCATTTCCGCAGCCAAAAAGCTATTTTTGACTCTCCTATTTCATCTAGTTAAGACGATTAAAACGACGATTTCTTAAAACGCGTGTTTCTCAGAAATATGAACAGATAGTGTTTAAAAATTTATAATCTAGTTTAGTTTACATCTGAAGAAATGATGTAACTCGTTATCTATTTCAGTCGTATCACTCGTTGTTGGTGAACTATTCCATTTAAATGCATCCGCGTCTCTGCCATATCAACTAAAATTCAACAACCTAATACACAGAGGAACAAAAGAAACGGTACCACATTTTAAAGATAGTCAAACACAAACTATTTCAATCGCTCGTAGATTGAATTATCTTGCATTTTGTATGATACCGTTTCTTGTGCCCCTTGGTGTATACAAAGTGCTCAAACTAGAAGTAGAGCTAATACACATATCAAATACACATGTTTATTCCATGCTAGTTATTTCGTAGTTGTGTTATGTATACGCACTGAATACTAATAGTAATTAACAACTTTAGTTAAGACTTAAGACTTTATGGAATTCTTCATCTTCATCCGAACAGAACCTCACATGGATCGTACCTAAGAATCTTTCCTAATTAATTCTGTGTTTCTATAAATCCCAGCTGAAAAGGATCTAACATAATATTCATAATTATAACATCTTATTGAATTGCATAATGGAATGGAATGTTTCATATGTTAATTATCTTCTATCAGGGAAATCTCTAATAAATCTTAATGGAAATCAATTGGAATGTGGCAAGCACCCTGCTGTTCTCAAGTAAATAGCACTCCAAACAAAATATATAATCATTTAAAAAAATGTTGATCAGCAGTATAACATTTGTAAGCAAAGACATTTCGAACAATACTTAAAACTCCGATTCTGTCATCTTATCCAATCAGAAATGACGTTACATTTTGCATTCGGTCTATCCAAAGGAAACTTTTAAAATTTCAACAAATCAAATGAGGTCTGGCAACTTCTTCATCACGAGACAAATCATCCAATCAAAATAGGCCTGCTTTCTTTTTGAGCTGGAGTTGTTTCCACTTTTGTTGACTCAGGTACTCTTGTTTGGTAATCTCGAACACCTTCTTGAACTCCTCGTCACATAGGTACTTCTGTAAGTATATAGGAAAACAATCATGTCCATTGTCAGGTGAAAAAGGACAACTTACTATATACGTAGTTCCTTTACTTACTTACTTAATTTGGAGATTTTACGTGCGATTCCAGTGGGACTGATATCGAACTTGGATTAGAGTTCTTTTATCATTGAGATACAGAAAAAGATATTAATTGATTTGTCATAAATTTTATCTGAATAAATATAAATTCGATATGTTACCATGGTTACATTACCTGAACATTCTAATCAAAGTTATGTATCAACGTGTTAATGCCCTGAATGCAATCAATTTGTGAATGAAGGTAATTGAATGTTATGTTATATTTATTATCAAACATATATCTAACATTATATCAATCATCGTCGAAATAAATGTCCAAATATCTAGATTATCATCGTCGAAATAAATACCTAAATATCTAGTTTATCTTAAAAACAATAATCGACTTCAATTGATCAGAAAACCATTGGTCACAGAACGCAACCGCAGAACATACGTGATTTGATTGATGAGCGTAGTCTTCCACTACCAAACTAATATATTGGTATATAGTCAGGAGTTATTGCAGGGCCTCTCGCTATGCTAACAGGCTTGATAGTAATTAATTTGTAGGAAATGGAGCAGTAAATCAATATATCTCCGCTTCTTCGCGCCCGTTCTTGTCTTGTGAAGGACGGGATGAAGAACCTTTTAATCCCACCCAGTAGCCGCCCCAACTGACCGGAGATAAACTAATTGGGACTTTCATGGCTAATTGTCTTATTACTCTCGCTGTATTTAACACGACTAAGACAGTCAGATGATCGATGCGTATTGACAGGGCTTCGACCGGCTGGTAAGGAGGTGAGATTGTCATGTTAACCATGGATGAGTGACAGCCGCTGACAAGAGGCCCCGACCACGGACCTGGCTGTTGGCGCAATCATTGAATTACTCCACTGTAATCCAACCGCGCAGCCATTTAAACGGCTTAATTCATAACGACAAACTTTCATATAACGTGCCCGGATTGTCGAACGGCGAATTAAGGCGTCTGGGTGAGAATTGAGTCGTCTTGGGGAATCATAGCGTTAGGACCAGCAGGGGTAAATAAGTTACGGACCGGTCAAGCAGACCCTTGGCCGTCTGAGGTGGACATCTGGACAGAACTAGTGAGTGGCCCCCGGCGATTGGACCGGCTACTGAACTATTGCAATATAGTGGTATCTAAGACATGAGAGCAACAGAATCGGGATAGAATACAGATTGGACTGTAAACTAAGGAAACAGACATATATTGCTGCAAAGGGAATGTCACTGGTTTGACACTATCAGTCATAGAGTAAAAAACGGTAATGACGTCACCATACTACCTCATAAAGTTTACCGCACACGGTCTGATGCCAGTTTCATAGTCGTGTTATTACAATCACAATTCTTTTGGATAGTAAAGATAATATCAGCCATGGTTTGTAACTGCATGACTTTCTCTGGATACATCAATGTAAGTAAAAACTTTGAGGAGATGTTCCTCCATCTGTACATATCTGACCTCTTTATTGGTGACATCGACTCCTTTTGGTGGCAATCTGCGGGTCAACTCCTCATAGGTGTGCGTCTGGTCATAGCACGCTAACTCCTGCAACCAGAACAACAAGACACACTGGGATTGGAAGTCTTACACTCGCAGTGTTAGATTATGGGGTTGAGACTGAAGGGGCTGACGAGTTCTTCAAACAAGGTTATTGAGAACTTTATTTTTGATTATTAGTAAAAACATCGCATGACCAACTATAGGAAACATTTGAATGAACAGTTTAAATCAAATCAATGCAAATGTCCTCTCGAAATAAAATGTCGTATAGAGCTGTTCAGGTAGATGTTCATAAAATGTTTTGTAGAAAGTTTAGGACTGAGTTTGGTATCTACAAACATGTGTATCGTGTGTATGACCCTCACTAAACAGGTTTGAAGCTAGCTAAAGGCTTGGTTATGTGTTACAAACATGTGTATCATATGTAGGCCTATGACCCTCTCTATACATATTTGAAGGTGATCTGACCGGGAGGTGCTGTCATACCGATATGCGGGTCTCGTATATCCATTAGAATCCTCCATTTACCACTCAACTAATTATACAGCAGCAACTAAACAAAGGCGGCAAGGTATCAGCACTGATGGTCCTTGACTGGACTTTGAAGTGCCGCTTATCAGATTTAGGCAAAGTGCTTTCCCTTCTGTTTTAATTACCGCCCCCTGCTAGAGTAGTCATTTCATTTGCTTCAACCATCGGTAATTAGCAAGGGTCGTCACAGGAACACATCTACAGCAAGAAGATGGTTTACGTTATGGTAATGTCTTGTACAGTATATAGTATGCGGTAGACGTATTGAGCTATATGCATATTCAACTAGAGCCATGGTTACGTTGCTTTGTCTTTCAAATTGTACATATTAAAGGGGCAGTAGCACGTTTTTTTCGGTAAATTAAGTCGATGAAATGTATTTGAAAAATAATGTCATCAATAGTAAAACACCCTTCTCACTTCGGAAAATCAAGTTAAAAAATTAGTGTACATGATTCCGTAACGTCATGGGAATCGTTTTTGTCATTCGAAATAATAAAATGTGTTCACAATAAAATGGCCGCCGTGCAATTTTTGCTTTATACGCAACACCGTTATAACCTCTACGGGTAAATGGTTATAAGATGTTTTACCCTCTAAAGTAAATATAAATGACATAAACTATCACCATAAATGGGGGAAAAATTGTAAAAACGTGCTACTGCCCCTTTAAGGCATAAACTACAAGGTCACTATTTTCCTTTTCTGAATTTTGAAATTTGGTTGACTTGTTGAAGTTTCTCATTTCTTAATCATTATTGCATGTAGTTACCACTAGATATGGAACTATATCTAGAACCGTCGTATTCATTGGGTCGGTGACGTTATCATTAAAGTTATGTTATGTTATGTTAAAGCGAGATACAATGAGCAATAAAACGGATTCAAATTCATTTGAAAGCTCATGCACTACTTTTTGTGTATTTAATGTTCCGTTTGTTTTTATCTTTGTTAAAACTGGATGTAAGGGTGATTACAGAAAGTATTCTATTAACAATGCTATTACAAATTTAATTTAAATTTAATGAACAGAGAATCGAATGATCATTTTGAATGAAATTTGAGTCTTTAATGTAATAGCAATGGTAATCATGTGAGGTATGCGAATTAACTTCAAATTTAAACGTCCAAAACAAGTTTTTATCTCACAACAACTTGGAGAATAATGACGATATCATGTTGTAACTGAGATGAAAATAATAATCATATAGGCATAACCAATGTAAACGTGATTATATGAAACGCAACAATTGCTTCATAAATTTAGTTCATTCCATTTGCTTGTTTCATGTTGATGGTATTGGTCACTCTCAAAGAGTACATATTTAATATAAATTTAATTTACAAGATTGAATTACGAGTATGAAATAACTTTCTTCAGGTCTTTGTATATTTAGATGAACTCAGACTTTTCATTATTTGTCATTTTACCGTCTTCATTTGTAAGGAAAAACCTAGACATTGATATATACTGATAATCACAACATGTGTGCAAAGGTGGGTTACCAGGTTAATCGATTGTTTTTACAGAGGTGTTTCCTTCTCTGGAAATTAAACACGAACAAACTGATAGAAGCAATGATATATTCCCTTGAAACAGTCGGCCAAACTGGTCAGGTCATACACATAAAATGTCTAAATGGTAGCAGTGTTTACTTCTTGAGTATGAATGATCGACACATACATACGTCAAAATAGAACTGTAGGTAAAAATGCCCCGACAGGATAGACCAAAAATCCAGTTTCGTGTAAGAAAAGCTAACACAATGCGTAAAGGCAATAATGAGAAAAAAGTCCATGCACTCTTTAGCAAACAATTCAAACAGCCTTCTCTGGAAACGTTCAATTACCATACCTTTATAATATTAAGACATTTCTAGGCTCCTTAATTTTACTCTACAGCAAAGAGTACAACTTCATAATATTTTGTTTATGATTCATATATTTGTTCCGGAGAGGTAATATTTACTCGCGGTGAAACACAGAACTGACAAAGCAATGGCAGAGAAAGTTAGACAAGGTAAGACAAAACAGGGAGAGAAGAGATCAAGAGAGGACAAGGCATGAGAGAAGGCAGAATAGGTCACTAACAGATACGCCGACAGACAGCATAGGTAGCACTACATGGGGGAACAAGGTACCAAAAGGAAAGGAGATACAGGCCAAGGATATGCCAAAATAAACAGACAGTCAGACCGGAAAAACTAGGCAAGGATAGGCAAGGAAAGGATAGGCAAGGCAAGGCAGAAACATGACATAAATGCAGAATATGTAGAGGGTAATGTCCGAGTAACTCTCCATTCCTTAAAAATAATGGAGCCGAGGCCCATTATTTTTAAGGAATGGAGAGTTACGAGGATATTACCCTACTTAAATTACAATCAATTTTATTATTCTTTTATCAGAATTGCTTTACACAGTTAAAGAAATTAAATTTCTACTTAAAAAATATGATGTGATGTGTAACTCTCCATTACTGAAAAATAATGGAGTGAAAGAACAATAGGATGACGTCACAAGTGTAATTTAATCCTAGATAACGTCAACTTCCACGGCAAAGTCAAAACTCGCGCCAATCTCAATCACCGATCATTTTAAGCCTTTCTGCGGCTCTTTCCGTTCATAGCTTGGATGCAGTGACTTCAGGATCCATGGTTATACAGCAAAAGAAACGCAAGTCCACTGTAACAATTACTTAATTACTGATAACGCTGTATTGAGCAAATTGATAATATCAGAGCATTATATTTTGTTGACATGATGTTAATAAATTGTTGAACAACATGCAGACGAGTCGAAAAGTCAATACTGGTGTAGAACTTCTGCATAGCATTATCTTGTGCCATACTCATTCTCTGAGAAAACAGCCACATCCCTGTCCAGATGATACAGGGGCCAATGTGTTTTTAAATGCAATTGGAACTTTTACAAACACTCCCATGAAGTTGTTTGATGCAAAACCCCTGTCTTTGTTGATGTTGATTTGACGTTATGACCTCATTTGGAATTTAATTCAGAATGGTTCTATGGGTCTCGTTTTGGTAAAACTTCAAGGTATTGCATTTTTTTTCGGTATCAAGGTGTTCTACGAGCACATTTACAGTCCTTGCAAACTGTTCAGCATGCAATCGGCCAATATCTCAGTTTCCGAAAATTTTACGTTTTTTTGGCCAAGCATTAACTTCTTTAACATTGAGGCTGGAGTCACAGTTTGGGGTCCTTTTCACAGAGCAAGTCTCGGATTACAGCACGAGAATTTGAATTTTATCAGGCTCATGCAGATCATATTACCATGACAACATGTGACGTGTATTTTCGCGAACTGATACCCTTTGACATTGCAATGGCAACCATCTGTACCCGTCAGTACCATTAGCTCATCATGTTCTCTGACATTTACTAATGATATGACAAACCATGGGCTGATATGCAAACATAAATTATAATCATTAAAATCGCGTTTCTTTTGCTGTTCAGTATATGTACCTTCCAGTTAGTTTTCCTGTCCAAGTCAATCGTCAACGCCATTTCATTCATATGATAATCACAAGACCGACTATGCAAAGCAAACTTTACAGTTGACTGACTGACATGCATGGAAGTCGCCATCTCGGTTTTACTCCCCGAACGTTGGTTGGAAGGAGATTTCTGATTGGACTATTACGTTCTGATGCAGTACGGTGACTAACTAACACAGAAAAGGTGACAAACTGCAGCAAGGACTAAATTAGCCACGTGACAGAGACTGGCATGAGTCTATAACTAGGTGAGAGGCACGAGACACATATAAAGAAGAATTTGAAAAACAAGAGATAGAGAAACGAAATTTAAAATAAGATAAACATAACAAAGTTTATAAATAAAACAAGGAATTGAAAGTAGGAGAAACTAGACAAAGAGAAACAAATTAAGCAAAGGGATGGAGAGAATAAATAAAGAGGAAGACATCGCGCCCGAGTCCGATACACACCTCCTGTACACGTGTAGCCGCCACGTTCTCCTGGCCCAGCTCCCTCTTCATGTCCTCGTACGATTTGCCTTCCTGCAACACGCACATTAGGGTAATGTTTGAAATAAATAAATTTGTCACTTAAAATATCATTTCATGAAACTATTCTAATTTATGATAGAAAGCTGATAACCGCCTGTAGTTTCAACATCAATAATAACCACTGTTTGAAAGTCTACCTTAATCCCAATGTTGTGGTTAGCGGAACATTGAACTACCCCTTTGAGGACTCAAGAACTATTTCCATGGCCAAAATCACACAACGTGGACTCCTTCGCCGACACAATGCTCAAATTCACTAGAATTACATTAATTGAATCATTGACAGCAGGCTATATTCAATTTCAGAATTATCAAAATTGTGCCATCCTTAATCAAGCTTTCGAGATCAGGATCATCAATAAGTCTGTTTAACCTAGCAGGTTAATCCTACAATCATGCCTATGCAATGTTTAAAGGGGCATTAGCACGTTATCGCTCAAATAAGTCCATAAAATGTGTTTGAAAAATAACGTCACCAAAAAACAACCTTTTCACTTCGGAAAATCATGTTAAAAATGAGTGTACATGGTTCGATAAAGCCATGGGAATCGTTTTCGTAATTTGAAAAAATAAAATGTGTTCACATTAAAAATGGCCACCATGCAATTTTGCTTTATATGCAACACCGTTATTGCCACTACGGATAATTGGTTTATGCAAAAAGATGATTAACCCTCAAAATTTAATTTAAATGACACAAACTATCATTATAAATGGGAAATTTGAAAAAGTCAATTTTCCCCAAAACGTGCTACAGCCCTTTAAAAGGGTGGAGAAATAAAAAGTAAAAATTCAGCATACCATATTATATTATAAGAGACTCGATGTTAAGTCTAAGGAAAATGTTTTAACTAAATTTTAGAACTATGATGGTTTTATTAAATGGTACCCAGAACTAAATTTATTATAAAGTTCCGAAGTTGGAAGACACTCACGCTCCATTTGTCCGGGTCCCAGGCGTGGAAGTAGCCCGTGAAGTGGGGCGGCTCGTTCCCCTGCTTCACCTGCAGGATCGGGGTGTTCTCAGCACTGCGCCCTGACGCGTCACACTGTATGTACTCCTGCGGGGATGTTCAAGACCGTAAGAGAAAGCATAATCTTTGATTACGTCATGCACACATTACTTGAATGGTGTACTATAAAGAGATCAGATCAGATGTAGTTTGATATGTTTCTCCTTACCGTGGCTGTGAAGAGGACCTCCTTTCTCTCGATCTCGTTAGCGCCCTCACCTATCCACACGAACACCTGCAAGGAATGTGAGCTGTACATAAAGCACAGTGCAATCTAGGTTTAAACTCTTCTAAAAGTAATAGTATATGATGACAAACCCTTATAGTTGGCCAGCGTCTGCATTTTGACAAAATGTTCGAAATAGACCTTTAAACTATAAGAAACAAGATCTAGATGTTCAAGACTCTCGTACAACGTCGTAATTCAATAATTTATGTTACTTTTGGCAATCAGGTGCTAAGAGGGATGTCAAAATCATAGCCAAGTGTTACAGATATTCGTACTGTACAGATGATAGTTATAACTTCGATGCAGGTGCTGTATGATGGATGGATACTGTACAGATGATAGTTCAATGCAGGTGCTGTATGATGGATGGATACTGTACAGATGATAGTTCAATGCAGGTGCTGTATGATGGATGGATACTGTACAGATGATAGTTCAATGCAGGTGCTGTATGATGGATGGATACTGTACAGATGATAGTTCAATGCAGGTGCTGTATTGATGGATGGATACTGTACAGATGATAGTTCAATGCAGGTGCTGTATGATGGATGGATACTGTACAGATGATAGTTCAATGCAGGTGCTGTATGATGGATGGATACTGTACAGATGATAGTTCAATGCAGGTGCTGTATGATGGATAGATACTGTACAGATGATAGTTCAATGCAGGTGCTGTATGATGGATGGATACTGTACAGATGATAGTTCAATGCAGGTGCTGTATTGATGGATAGATACTGTACAGATGATAGTTCAATGCAGGTGCTGTATGATGGATGGATACTGTACAGATGATAGTTCAATGCAGGTGCTGTATGATGGATGGATACTGTACAGATGATAGTTCAATGCAGGTGCTGTATGATGGATGGATACTGTACAGATGATAGTTCAATGCAGGTGCTGTATGATGGATGGATACTGTACAGATGATAGTTCAATGCAGGTGCTGTATGATGGATGGATACTGTACAGATGATAGTTCAATGCAGGTGCTGTATGATGGATGGATACTGTACAGATGATAGTTCAATGCAGGTGCTGTATGATGGATGGATACTGTACAGATGATAGTTCAATGCAGGTGCTGTATGATGGATGGATACTGTACAGATGATAGTTCAATGCAGGTGCTGTATGATGGATGGATACTGTACAGATGATAGTTCAATGCAGGTGCTGTATTGATGGAAGGATACTGTACCTCTTCATACGTGTCCAACAGCATCACGTCGTCCTCCACCAGATCCTGCAAGTAGCAGTCTCATGTTGTTATACCTCAGAACAACATTACAACGAGCTACGTACAGAACACCCTGCTCCATCAGTGTACTTGTATCCGCTATACTACTACAATATACGATACAATACCCTGACTCCCAGAGCCCGACAAAGTCGGTTTTGCTGTAGGATGTTTATTAATCCATTTATACGACGTAGCATGCAATTTGTCAGCCAATGGAATGTCGTAATTTGAACGTCGATGATCGTTCATTGGTACTTTAATTCGTGTACTGCCAATATTGTCGAATTTAAGTTCTTTCATTGGCTGGTTATATTTATATATACGAGAGTTGCTGGGAAACAGGGTATCGTATTGGGTATCGGGTACACGTAAACTGATGGAACAAAATGCATAGTATTACACATTAAAGAGGCTGTAGCAAGTTTTTTTGCAAAATTTATTTTTTCAAATATTTCCCATTTATAATGATAGTTTATGTCATTTATATATACTTTAGACGGTAAACCATCTTATTACACAAACCAATTATCCGGAGTGGTAAAAACCTTGTTGCGTATATAAAGCATTATTTTCATGGCGGCCATTTTATTTTGAACACATTTTATTATTTCGAATTACAAAAAACGACTCCAAAAAAAGGACTTTACCACTCCATGACACTCATTTTTAACATCATTTTCCGAAGAGAGAAGGGTGTTTTACTATTGGTGACATTACTTTTCATCGACTTATTTGAGCGAAAAAACGTGCTACTGCCCCTTTAATATATACAATTTGAAAGACAAAGATACGCAATATGTTCTTTTCATAGTCACTGTCTCAGTCTGTCTTTATCGACATGAATGTGACCAGTTGGTGTGGATACCAACATCGTTCTGAACTCGCTAAACAGTGTACTAAAGACCTTGTTTGATTTCATTGTATACCAGCCAAACTAGGACAGCTACGCTAAGGGGTAGAACATGTTGTTTAGTCTCTGTATTTATGTCATTGCATGTGGTCTTTATGATGGCGTAGGTAACATCGTCATCAACCTCAATTGCCAGAAAGAAGCTCACCATCTATAGATCTAGCTCTCCTCAAATGTGTACCATAATCCATGTTAAAGCAGTGATGGTAGTTTATGACAAGTAATCAACTTTAAACAAATACCAAACATCTCAGCTGACTGTCAATTTGTTCAGTTGTATATATAGTAGCTTCAAGTTCATAAATAATTAGAAACATAACGCCGAGTTGTTTTCCTCCAATTTAGCTTTCAATTCATCTTCAGGGCCAAGATAATGATGTACGTAATTTTTGCTATTAAATTGCGAAAATTAAACCGAATACCATAAACTTCATTTCGTGTCAATTGTTTTTATGAAATCCATTAAGGGTAATGATTTATCTTAATCGCATTCGCTATTTAGATTCCAAAATAGTTGCTTGTTTCCCATAAGGAGTATTACTCGGGGTATCAGTTATTTGAGGTATTCCGTGGTACTGCCCCTTTCAAAGTAATTTTTATTGTGATCAACTTCTGATGGACATCTGAATATAAACTTGTGAATAAATCATTTGAAATAAGGAAGTAAAATATAACCTAACGTACTTCAACTGATTATACTCAACGCGACCCAATGCGGAGTAACCTATACCGTTATGTGAACTAGTAGAAGGAGATGAGGCATAAAACCGTTCAATTGTTCTTGCTTTAAATAATTCTCTGATGGAAGATGTCAATAACTCGTGACACATTATCGATCAGGAGATCAGGTCATTGACCTCAATTACTTTCGGACATAGTTAATTATCCATAGTTTTCGGTCAATATCGTCATGTAATGAGCTGGCAGATATGTCACTTTATTATTAGTGTACGTAGCTACGGTGGCCAATATATGTATTTGGATGTCTGTGTTTAAAAGTATAAATGCCAATACCACGAACCGCCACATTCATGAAAAATCGTGTTTCTGCCTCGTAGTACCAATTTTTAAAATGACATTCAAAGAAAAAACAAATGTCGTACATAAAGAAAATATATCAGTCCTGTCATTCGATCAATAATACTTTTTGACGTAAATTATTTACTGCGCAGGTAATGTAGTAGCATGTTAATGGATAGTTCGTATTGTTGTGATTAATGCATTACATGGGAGATATACAATAGAATATTGAATATAATTTGCCACGAATAGTCTTTTTTCCGATCAATAAGAATATCTTCACGTAAGCAGACCGATAAGGCATTCCGGACTAATTAAAACGCCGCAAGAACAGATTGCATGAAGTATTTTAGATCTAACATTTGAGATACAAGTGAGATATCTACTTGCAGCTATAGAAGACAGATATATTCCATTCGCACGCCATTAGCGGGTGGCGTCGTATGACCTTTCTGAGAGTTATTCCCCTTCATCTCTCAATGGCCTTAACCTTTTATCTTGGTCCAGGCGCGCCATATTAGCGTGTGGCCTTCCCACCTTCCTGTTATTAGTACCAGACCGGTTCTGTCTCATAAAGCGTCACACCCTGAACGTGCTGTATCAACCTTAAGCATCCCTTAATGTCTCTTCATGGGATGAGTTGATATTAACGTTAACTGCGCGTGCCTCTACTGTCAGTCTCATTACGGGCTGAGTTCTAATTACACACAGAACTGCGCGTGTGGGATCTGGAAGTGGTGACCCCAGTCTTCTCACTCGCACAGGTAATAACTCTGGCGGCAGTTATAGCAGCGATGTGTCATCATTAATGATATAGCTAGGACTGAAGATTAACACATGACATATATAATGGACTATGGGATATCTGATAGACTGACACACCAATATGTTAGAATATGGGAGTAAACAAGAGATGGCATATTATTTAAGGGATCGCAAAGATTCTGACTGAGAACTGAAAAGATATTGTTTCAAAGGCGGTTAAGATCATGAATGGAGAGGATCACTAAACGGATGTAAAGGGGCGTACTGACAATTTGTCTGTAGTTCATGTTCATCAGTTGATGAATCTTGCTGTTCTTTGGAACTTTCTCTGGTAATGCCATCCTCTTGGCTAGAGGTTTCTTTAGCCTAAATATACAGAGTGTACATGGACATGCCATACGATAAGCACACTATCAATAACAACCATTCTGTATAACCTCAACATCTTAGTGCTAGCAAATTTGTTACTATTTCTTTACGAAATCATATTCGGCTCAGTTATGTAACCAAGTATAGCATCACTTAAATACTACACATTTCTCGAGAGGCATTTCGAGTACCTATTACATACTGATTAATTGATACTGCCAATGAGCATAACTCGGTAATGAGCCCAGCTCTTTGATAACTTACAGGAAATATTTGCCAGACACTAGCGTACGAATTCATTCGAGCAAATACTTCTCATTTCGTATCTGCCAGATCACCCTGACCGTGAGAAGTCTCAACACCTGTCTGGCACAGGGAGCTATCTGCAGAGTAACACCAGACCGGACCAGGGCCGGGGGTTAACTGGTGCGAACTGTGGCGTAAAGCGTTACACCAGGTAGTTTCCTATATCGAGATGTCCGCGATAACCACATGAACATGATTGGAAGAGCGTTCAGTTTCCAAGTCAAACAAGGAAAGTAACACCCTGGATTAGATAAAAGACAGGTTATAGTCACTTCTGACTCGACGGAGTGAGCTGCGCTTGTTTGAAGTTGAATCACAAAGTAGAGTTTATCGTGGCCACTGATCCTCCCCGTGTTGTTGTGATACACTCTCTTAACCCCCCTTGTGCTGTAGGGGAGAAGTCGGTCCATGTTCCAGGTAGATTTGTATAACTGATAGTCCCTCTATTGTCTATTTCAAAATCTAAATCTAAATAAATTGTCCCAAAGTCTGATTTCAAATTTACCGAAGTTATCTATTGATTATAGAAATTCTGACAGAAAGACCAGTCTAATATGCCCAAAACCATAAACAATAATATGTATTCCATTTGATATATAATTAGCTAGACCTATGTTTTTCAACTACACACAAGCAGATGGCAGTCTAGATTCGTCTAATATTACTTTGCGTAACCATTGTGCCATTTGTCATAGTATCCTGTTGAATATTTAATAACATGGTGATATTTTCAGAATACATATTTTTCTGAATGTAAGACTAAACATTACACTAAAACACTTCGTTAGCCTTCGTCACCTTAGTGCATTATGGAAGGAGTCTTAGTGTTGTGGGTCGTTCATTGACTCTATATCGGCAAATGGCAATCATCTATCTTTGCTTATGTGAGAATGGAGAGCGGCTGGAGGGAACCAGATCGATAACAATTTTATACATCTTACTGAGATGTATGTAACTCGACTTAGATAAATCACATAACCTAAATAAGGAGATTGCGAGACTTACGTGCTATGTGTTACTTCAATCATTAATAATTACTATTACATGCACAGTTTGTTGCTGTAACATGTCACAAATTAACGAGGAATGAAAAACACCAACTTCTAGGGATAACCAATGTTTTAATTCGAATATTTGCTCTCCAATACACCCGGAGCGATGAATGACATCAAGTTCTCGGGATAGTCAACGTCTTAATTTCAATAGATGATATTCCATATACCGTTGCATCGATAGCAATAAATAAGTTGACTGTTCATAAAACGTGCTATTTGGAATTTAACTTCAAGGTTTGGAACCCGTACCCTATCCGAGGTGCGGTTAAAACGTGAGTTATTGACGATATTGGGGCAGATTACGTGACTGAAGACGATGAAGCTAGTCTCCTGGACGGACTACTTCCTTCAACTGTATTTTCAACGCCGCGTTCGTTAAGTTTACAAAGTGCTTGACAGAACGATCTGATTAGGGTGATAGTGAGGCTTTCTTCAGAGTACTGTCGTCACTTAACCAGCAGGATCAGATTCTAGTACAGTTCAAGGTAGGGCGAATGAGGCAGTATACACACTGCGAGACATGAACGAACTGTTTTCTGACATAACAAGGGTTGATTAGTAGATATATTGTATTCCCGGGATATATAAGCCTGCAGTGTTTCTTGACATGTCTTTAGATACTGTGGTACTGGTAGACACACATTTCACCGATAACATCAATTTAAGCCGAGGCAAACTATCCTTCTGAAAAGCACGAGTGAAGACAAGACTTGGTTCCCATCTCTATCAAGCTCTTTTCCCAATATTATCCAATAAGAAAATATTAATTTTTCCGATGAAAATATAAGTGATATCAGTATCAGTCTACGATATTCAGATTTAATTTTCAGACAACAATTTCATTCAGATTTAAATAGATAACGATTCGTCTTTTCATTCAATGGTTATTGTTATTTGTTTTAACCTTGAGTTAAAATATACAAATAAGTACGTTTAAAACGTCCAAAACACATGTCACATCTCCAAACTATTAAATCTTTCAAATCTGATAACGTAAACACAATTAAACCAGCCCATTCTAAGGAGCACTTCAAAGGCAATGTATTACATCTGCAGTGTGTTCAAAACCGGTAGAGCACGAAAGTGTAGCCAATAGCACTATTTTGAATTAATTTAAAATCAACATTTACCAAGTCTTGAATGCTCAATATATCTAAAGGAATATATCTTAGGAGCGCTTTTCGTTTTATTTTCATGCATTCATTTGACATTTTATTCACCTTTCTGTTTCAGAGACTGACCTTGAGTAAAGTGTTTCCATGTTCAATTATACAAGAACTAGCATTCCTGAACACACTGCTGAGGCCATTGATAAACATGTCACGTTAGGCGTGGTGTGTACTTCCGATAACGCATGCGCATTTCCAAAAAAGATTCATACTCACTTCCTGGCTGAAATCAACAATTTCCTCCACCCGAAACCTGCCCGAGGCATTGGAACAGTGGAACAGGCGAGTCGGCATGTCCATGTGTGATGTCTGTCAGACAAACATTATTAGTTAGTGAAATCTACATGCAGGAAAATATCCTCCAGCTTTCGTTCTTCAGACAGAGTTGTTGATATAACCCGTCAAGCAGCAACGTCTTGTAACTTGATGAGGAACGTGAAGGGTACAAGTCTACATAATTATGTTGCCCTTCGGAAACACATCAGAGCTTCTTATTTGTTGTATTACATTGTGCAACAATGACAGCTTATTATTAGGATAAAAACATTTCAAAATCTTCACAACCATAACCATTTTATCTTGCTGACTGCTGAAAAATGGAAGTAGGGCCTTGTTTTACCATTAGTTACTATCGATTCGTTCCTTTTTCAATATCAACACCAATTTTTCGTTTCCATTAAATGTTTATCTACTATCATACAAAAACATGTCCGTGAAATTATAACGATAATAAGGTATTGGTTGGTCACCTTCCTGAAAACCAGGCCCCGGATTCATGAAGAAATCTACGCATGTCTGTTCTGCATATCACCTATTGTTTATTGAAATTACTATATTCTTTCATATAAACTTCACCGTCATCTTTTCTGATTCATTTCAAGTGTGAATTTGAGATAAAATAAAACTGATGTAAGTAAAGCAATATGTGTGCCGAGCACAACTGTCTTAAGAACCTTCATCACCCAGGGGCCAAGACTTTCCAATATGTCAGCTTCCGTATACAAACACACCCTGAATCATGCTTTCCATTTCTTTTGATACTGATATAGTGGGTTCAACCCGTTGCTTAATTTAAAGGATATGTTGCTCGGCACTGTAATGGGATATGCAATGTGGACAAACCACCTTCAATAGCTTCATGATCCAGAGGTCAGCACTTGACCATATACTACCTTCCGTATACACACCCTGAGTTCACACTTTCCTTTTCATCTGATACTTATAGTTGGTTTCAAGCCGCTGCTTAATTTGTAAAACACCATTTGAGTTGCTCAGCAATGTAATGATACATGCAATGTGGCTAAACATAGTGTTCTCATCGATTGGTTGCTCTATATTAGGCTGTCCTAGGAAATTGACAGCATGTATCTAGGGAATGTTCTATCGGAATCAAGAATTCAAAGTTTCTGTGATTTCTAAAAATCTCTACCTGCAATCTCTTTCCTGTCGCATATTCATCTTTGCCTCCCAAAACTTCCCAGAATTCTTCTGATTCTTCTTCCTCCGTGACTTCGATTGTCCCCCTTTAGCAACACATATATACTTGATTGTTCTTTTTTACAATATGAATTCCTACAGACTAACTGAAGTGTTCAATTCCGGTAATCGTGCTACCTCTCTTAACTGTAGAGTTAGATTTATATAATTCGGAATATATAAACTTTAATATCCTAGATCTCGATTTTAATGGTGGTTTCTTTTCTAATGTTCGTCCTTTATCTGTAAACGTTAATTTAACTTCCGACTTCCGAGTTCCAAGAATGTAGGTTTTGTTTTACCTGTCAGGAAATAGGAAAGTCATCACATTCCTGGCCACTCGTTTCTCCTCAACACTTGAACCCTGAAATTGATTTAGTCAAGTTGTTATTCCAAATTTGATAGCGAGATAGAAAGACTGAAGTGCTATGCTGTATATGATTGTATTTGAGTATCAACATCTGGGATATACATGTATCTAAAATACGACGTGATTACCGTTCGTATAATATTGCCAATAATCCTAGCCTAAAGCAACATTCTTGAGTCAAGAACAACGTTGTTAATATCCTGTACAAATTTCTAAAAATTACTTTGTAAAAATATCGCAACATGTTTTTTTAAAGATCTACGACAAATGTAGTTAACTGGAGAACTGATGATTGCTCATTGCAGAAGCATTTGGTTAAAGGTGGTAACTATTTTCGTTTAGCTAATTTTGGTAGGATTGTTACTGTTAGAATTTAAGAGATTGACTATTTTAATGATGACATTAACAGCTAACGTTCATATATGGCTTATTGCATCGGACAGGTACACGTTAAATGAGGTAACTGTTAAATATATTTATTTTTAGTTTGGTTTACTATAATCTAATGAGTTAACATTTTAATTTACCTTCCCCATCCATAGGAAAATGTTTTGATCACTTTTGACGACAAACACATCATTAGAGTTGAGCGAAGCAGCCCGGGGCAGAACCTGTGAAGACAAAGTTTCATCTACATGTTTCACATATGAACAGTGTGTCAAAAACAATTACATGACTGGTTGGTGTGTATCTTTGTACACCCTTTGCCGCGAATCAGGTGCATGGTCTTAGTTTAATTCTGATTAATTTCACACCAGGTGATGTAAGGTGACTGCTGCCAAAGGATGTCAACGCGCGCTTTATAGATAAGGGTTCACAATTCAACAATTAGATCCGTCCCGAAGAAAATAAGAGGCTCTGAACCCTTGCAGTTAATATGATCCAAAATAAACCTATGTTACCATAGTCACACTATGGTGGATCACTGCTATCTACTGTTATTTGACTGTTGACGACACTTCATTTACATTATAAAACAAGGCCGTACCTGGATCGCCCTTGTGTTGACGTCATTAGTTCCCCGGATGTGAAACATGTCCACTGCAAACTCCTTCACGGGGTTGTTGACGCCGCCCTGTAAGTACGACGAGATGACGTCGAAAATTTAATTTGGATAAAAGTGACTTTTACAAGTAAACACAACACGAGAAGAGATAACTGTTAACAGGATGATATATATAATATATATTCGTATTGCCTCCAATATAGACTTTACTTATGTACACCCCCTATAGTATATAAACGGTTCTAGTGCGCATGTTTTGTGGTCAGTCAAATTAAAACATTGAGTAACAAACATTAAAGTATTAAAGGTACATCCATTGTGTTGATGGGGGTCAAATATGCCAAACGTTATAAATGGTCTTATTTTATCAAAAAGTACCAACTGTTACCGAAAACTACCATTTTGATGATACTCGACTAAGTATATTGACGATATGAAGGTAAAAATATCGATTTCTGATCGAAAACCGGACAATGCACCGCGTGTGGCGCGCGCCAATGAGTCAAACGTAATTTTGGAATCTTATTTAAACCATTCAAAATAACAAATTTGGGTTGATAATGTTCAATAGGTCATATAACTACTGTGCATGTAAATAGGACGTGCACTTTCGGTTTCTGCACATGCATAATGACGTTATTCGATTTTAATTGGAAACTAGTAATTATGATATTTTTCGCGATTGGGGATGAATATGCAAGCTGAGTGAATTTGCTTGTGTTGTAAACAGCACATATGGTGTATTGGAACGTATTAAAGCCAAATAAAATTTTATGAAACACAATGGATGCACCTTTAAGACACCGAAACACTAAATGGATATAAATTTGTACTGACAGAAGCGAACTCTATTTCGAGACAGTGTGACCTGCGCCAACCGAATGGACACTTTTCGGACCGTATATCTAAGTTAACTGCTGCGTGTTGGGCGCTTGAAAGGCCATAATGTTGCCATGATGGTAAATATAAGTCCAGTACAACGGACACATTGGAACACTCACGAAGAGGATGGTCATCTTGCCCTGGAAGAGCCTCAAGAAGTGGTCCTGTTCCTGACCCTGGGTCACCCTGACCTGGAGAAACATCACGTCAATGGTCATATTCAGATATATTAAGTTTATTTAACATAAAACTCATGTGTTTTGATGGAATTTCTTTTAAACTTATAAAAAAGAGAGAAACTCCCAAAAGGGTGTGAGAGGTGTTCATTGGTCAAAAATAGTCTACACTGACCAATCTGAAAGCTGTTCTGATTCGCCGTGATGCTGTTGTCATCTTCTCTCTGATTGGCCCAATTAGATAAATATTGTCCATAAGTAAACGTGTTTCACCCTGTTCGGCTTTATCGTTTTACAGAAAAGCCGTTTGACTATGTCAGGATCGTTGTGACAGCTTCACTCATTTTTCAAAATAGTCGAAATGGACGAATCGGAAAGACGTTTTTATTCGACACGAGGCTGTTACCATCTTCTCTCTGATTGGTCCCATGTAATTGATTGGGTGAAGTTGCTCCATCCTGTTTGGTACTACCAGAAACACAGCTAAGCTGGTTGACCTTGTCTGGTGTGTGTTTAAAAGGATTAACTCAAATTTTAGCCTCACCAAGAAACGTCTATGCTATACCTGTGTTGCGCGTCGTCCAAGTCTGTCATCATCCAGCTGTTTAGCGAACATCGCGGAGGCAGTCTTTTCATCCACCGAACTCTTGATGCCCTGATGTTACAGAAGGGATACATTCTTACACTTTATTATCTGCGATGGCTCAATATTTTGGCAGAATAGGACATCATTGTCATGTAAAGAAAATTGAGGTTGACGTGACGACACTATGGCGTTACGTTCAAAACGCGGCGATTGCGGATAGCAAGCTTAAAGCTTTCTGTTTTAGTTTAACACTCTTTCGGCAATAAATAGAAAATGAAATCGGTAAATCCCCGTCACACTCTGTTTTCGACACTCGTGACTGAATATCATTATTTATCAATATGTTACGCTGTTAGGTAGTTCTATTCATTCCTAACTTATACAATTTATAACGAGCAGAATTTGATTAAAACATGAACATAACAAAACATACATTATGCTTTGGTGGGGTTTGACTCGCCCGAAGAGTGCCTGTAGTTACAAGTATATGTCATCATACATACCGTTACCTTCTACGTTATATAGTGATGACTCTGTCATAATGACACATGCATAGGTTCATACGTTGATGAATGTAGCTACATTGTCTGCTGAATGGGTTTATATAGTCCGTTGAATGGGGTTCTAATATATTCAAGGGGGTTATAGTCTGTTGAATGGGGTTATGGAGTTCTTTGCATGAAGCTTGGACAATTATTCTATGTAATTTAAGTTATGTATTAGCCTTTTTTACATCACGCTGAGGATCTTTGTTTCAATGTCATTTCATTTCGATAAAAAGTAAGACAGATAAAAAGAACCAGTCTATCGTTTATTCGCGTCTCGTCTAGTCACTAGGGTTGGGTCGAGGGAGGCATCAAAGAGTCCCCGTGTAGCATGGCGCCGACTATCTCGTTACGTAACATTGATTACACATAGGGTAGTACCTTCATTATTAGATTTAAATGAAGTTGGAAATTGCTGAATTACCGTATCTCTTTACTTTATCATATGGCAAACTATAAACTATTTGTTTTATCATAATAGAGATAACTAAATATGGTTCTTTTTATCAAATGCAAATTGTGACTGCATCTATGATGGCAATCAAGTTGTAGCCCTATGCATTGGATACAGGGAGTGTTTACTGTTCAAACAGTATGTTCGTGATGATAGTGTTAGAGTAGACTGGTCTTTATGGGATCAAACTGAGAAGAAACTGTACAATACTTAAGAAATAAAGTTCGCTGTACCCCAATGTGTTTTGTTATAAAGTATAGTTTTGCCCTCAACTATTATAGTTAAAGCACGAGGACGTTAGTCCGAGTGCTTTGACGTTTGACGTAATAATAGTTCAGGGCAAAACTATACTTTATTACAAAACACATTGGGGTACAGCGATCTTTATATCTTTTCTAAGATGCCAAATGAAGAGGTAACATTCTGCTTCCAATAATTTGGAAATAAAAATATTGTTTACATTCTTTATATAATAATCCATGAACAGGGTCAACGGACGACTATTCCACGTGTAAAACCCACCCCCTAAGATAGACTAAGATCACATGACTAACATTCCAAAAAGAATTGTGGGTACAGCTTGATCCAGTCTAAACGTGGTGGCGGAACGTAATTTGTCTAATTCAAATGTTTGTTGCTATCATAAAAGTTGATGTTCATTGTCCCACCGCTAATTTTGACCGACTGCAGAAGTTGCAAACCATGGAAAGAAGTACACGCTTTATTGGTTGGGTGGAAGAGATCAGACGGCTGAGGGGAATCGACGTTACGTTACCATGGGCACACTTGATCACGAGGGAGCCGCGTGGAACAGCGGGAACGTCATTCGATTGTTACGTCATAAACAAAAACTGTACCTTTATTGTCTGATAAAGTACTTTTTTCGATTGTTCTAACCGCTAGGCATCTTAGAATTGCTATTATGATGATATTACTGTGTTTAAGTGTTTAATGATCCCTACGTTGGAATAGTGATTTATATGTGGGATGTAGGAAACAGGGGCAGGGGTTGGTGATGCACAATTTACCAGTGATAAAGCATCTTTGCATAGGCTATGCATATAGGGTAGGCCTCTGAAGTCCGACCTTGCAGGAGGGGTTTGATTTTTTGTGTCGACGATGTTGTTTGAAGAAATAACAAGCAGACAAAGCCGGCCATATCCCCCGCCATGTAGGAATTTTTAATATATTTATGCATTTTGAATATATAATGCACTTACTTTCTTGAAAAACTCATAAGTGATCAAATTTCTATATAGCAAAAGGCACATCTAGACTACTCGGTTGAGACCTGTATAAAGTTTCCGCAAAATACATTGAATAGTTTTGAAGTTTGAGGCCGGAATATAGTTTTCCCTCTTTTTGGTTCTAAGTCCGGACTGTTTGCATTCGTGAAAAAAAATTAAAAAATTCTCAAATTTCTTTATAGCAAAAGGCACATCTAGACTACTTGGTTGACACCTGTACAAAGTTTCAGCAAAATATATTGAATAGTTTTGAAGTCTGAGACCGGAATATAGTTTTCCCTCTTCTTGGTTCTAAGTCCGGACTGTTTGCATTCGTGAAAAAAAATTAAAAAATTCTAAAATTTCTATATAGCAAAAGGCACATCTAGACTACTTGGTTGATACCTGTACAAAGTTTCAGCAAAATATATTGAATAGTTTTGAAGTTTGAGGCCGGAATATAGTTTTCCCTCTTCTTGGTTCTAAGTCCGGACTGTTTGCATTCGTAAAAAAAAAAAAATTCTCAAATTTCTATATAGCAAAAGGCTTCATGGTTGATACCTGTACAAAGTTTCAGCAAAATATATTGAATGGTTTTGAAGTTAGAGGCCGGAATGGAAAAGCCCGGACGCACAGACGGACAGACGGACAGACAGACGGACAGACGGACGGAGCTCATTTCTATATCCCCCGCCAACTTCGTTGTGGCGGGGGATAATTAAGTCATTGGTTTAAAGTGCAACGAAAAAACTGAAATGAACAATTATTCACCCAGGCTGCAAACTACCGCATCAATGACATTATTAAAAACAGACGACTCCTTTATAAGAAATGCCATTAAATGGTTAATCTGACAAAATACGAGGTTTAAGGCAATATCTTTTCACAGTGCAGTAAGCATATACGATGGAACTTCGTGTATGTTGACAAAAAGTTGTTACCAAGAAATGACGTTATCTTTCTATATTCCATTTACCAAATGTCACAGAGGTAATATTGATACACCACGCACCTGCCAGAAGTATATAAGATGATTCTGTCTGGACCCTCCCTTGACGGTGTACAGAACCACGTAGCAGTCCCCTGTGTAGAAGACGCCATACAGAGACTCGGGGACAGGCACCAGGTCCAGATTCTCCACCCGCCAGATCTGGAACAACTCATGGTCTTCAATACATGTAGGTCTAACTGTGATTATATTGGTGAGTTCGTCATGGGCAATATTTAAATTTCACAGCTAGTGTTGTTCGGTTTTCTGTCACTGATCGCATCCAGAGTTCTTCCACTTCTTTTGATAAAGCAGACGATTATCATTTGTAACATTAAACCTTATATGAACTGATTGTTTGATGTAGTTTTATAGTCTGAAGTAAACTTACAAGTCTTTCAGTACAAACAGTTCATTTCCTCACCTGGTAAAGGGTTCATCATGATCAAACAGGACATGAATAACACTTCTGACAGAACAGTTTGTTACAAATAGATGATAGAGGAGCCTAAATATGTAATGGAAGACAAGTTTCACCTCTTTCTCTCCTGTCCCGTCGTCCGGCATAAACTCCTTCTTTGTTTTTGATTGTTTCTGATGAAGACACGCAGCGTCAAACTTCTCTTTGTTGTAGGCTGAAGACATAAAGCATATACACTTTAATAAGATGGCTTTTACAGTCTAATTAAAATCAACCTTTTCTAAAAAATAAACCAGAAAGTGGCAAATAGTGCATCTATTTGGATAGGAACTGGCCCGATGGATTCCTCTTCTATAGGGATCTGAATACATTAGATATTGGTGAATGTTCTGTGGGCTAGCTAATGCAGGTATCATATCATAGCTTATTAAATGAATGTTGAATGCATTCTGAATAATTCATTAACACGTTATCAAGTTACGGAATCAGACACAAGGATGGTTGTTTGCATGGACATATTTGTCCATAGCTTCGCGCACTGCAAGCTTTCGTTGGAAGCCTTGTGATTGGCTAACTGAACATGTGTCAGCACATGTGCCTTTTCGGACAGACGTGAGACCGTGTGGATAGGACCCCCGGCTGATATAAGTTCGTATCCTGATGTAGATGCAACATTTCATTCTAGGAACACGGTTGATATTAATCAGGCTGACACAGTTCATAGGTGAAAACGAATCCATTGAAAAATGCCAGTCATGTGTAAAATGACATAAGCCCCAAAGGGTAATGTCTTTTCTGTAGATTATGAGCTTTCACGCTGAATTTTGAAGTTGACAGTGTCGAAGACCAATAACTGCCTGTCTGTCACAGAGACTTCAGAGCAAGTCTAGATTGCTCATGTTAAAACATATCTTGTTTTATGGATAGAAATAATGTAATAGATTTAAAATAAATATTTTAATTTTTGTGAAAAATTTCTTTGGAAAAATGTACATTTAACTATAATTATGTTCTACTTTGAATACAATTCATAACTAAGGGTTTCGATTGTCTTCGTCAAACTTAGGCCAATGGTTATCATATCTCATCAATCCACGAAAGAGACAAAAAAAACCCCACCTTTTCATTGACTGACGGATACACATGCTCGGTTATCATTGGTTTACATACACGTATGCTATGTTTTCAGTTTGAACGGACGGTATGCTTTACTTTCATCTGTTAAGGGATGGTATGCTATCTTTTCATTGTTTGATTGACGCGTTTGTTCGACCTTCACCACGGACACATAAAGTTTGATCAAACGCTGTTTAACAACTTTAACAGTTGCATTATTAAATATTCCAATGACTTGAGTCCCACCTGCTATCCTGTTGGTGTTGTAGACCCGACCCAACCCCTTCTGAGCGTCTGGGAGGGGCCATGAGGAGAAGAACTGTTTGAATAGGGGGGTCTCTCCCCCTTCAACCAG
Source organism: Gibbula magus (assembly GCA_936450465.1). Taxonomy (NCBI): domain Eukaryota; kingdom Metazoa; phylum Mollusca; class Gastropoda; order Trochida; family Trochidae; genus Gibbula; species Gibbula magus. The sequence goes on along the minus strand of OW388290.1, from coordinate 31,794,870 downwards.
CTGCGTTATCTGGGTCCACTCAGGGTAACTCTTAGCTGTCAAGAAACTCTACAATAGATGATGAGATTTACAACAGAATATGGAATACTTGGTTGATGTTTATACATTTACATGACAGCAGTACATGTATTGATTCTGCCTCGGGCCATTGTCATTGATATCTGCAATAGTCTCATACAAAATTCAAGTGTGCAAGAAAACGAAGTGGGAAAAGCATTAAGGAAAAGTTGAATGAATTATATATAAGAAATATTTCACCTTTCAAAATACGACAGCATCATTTACAACTCGTTTGTCATATTTGGTATGTGCTTCATTTAATTCATGTGCTATCGTAACGTAAAAATTAGTTTTCGTAGAACAGAATAGAATCAACATTTTAATATTACGTTTTAATGGCAATGAAGAAGATAGAATGTCAACAATAATCCCGCTACTAAACAGTAGTATAATTAATCAGATCGATCTAAAAGAGATCTTTATATTTTATAACGATTTCAACAAGGGGGTGTCCACGAATGGTATAATATTAAAAGCATATACATGTACGGGTAATATCTAGCAGAAGATCAAAGTACGACCCTGGTTGACAAGTAGCCGAGGAATTGATGAACTGGCTACATGTGTATGGCCAATAGAAAGCAGGTTCAAATCATATATTAGATGCATCTCTAAAACATTGATACGTGTACAGTCAGTCATAGTGCAACTGTACTCAATTTGATCCTTTTCAGTTTAGTTAGTATTCATACCTCAGCTTTTTGCCAGGCAGATTTCTTTTCGTTCTTTGTACAGTTCTTGCCAATCCACACATAGATCTCCCCGCGACCCGAGTCCAGAATAAAACAATCCTGTTCAACAGGTGTAGGAAATGAGAACATGGTTGTCACATCTTTCAAACATGCAAGGATAAACGAGATAAACTGTTGATACAAAAAGATGTCAGTATCATGTCACTGACATGTGTAAGAAATGTAACATCTCATGTACTAGTATGTATATACGTAATTATTTGTAACGTACATTGTCATGTCCATATTTCGCAAGGGAAACATATGCTGACATACGTTCAGAAGCTCTTCTTGATTGTTCTAATCAGAGTAATGTTATGAAAGTCAGTGAACAGTTGAGATGAACTTTTACTTATTAATAAGAGTTATTGACGGGGATGAAGTGGAAAATGATAATATTTACATTAGAGTCAAGCTGGTCACGCTGCAAGGGTTTGGATGCTACCTCCTGAATCTCCAGACTACCAGTGGCATCAGACACTCTGGAGCAAGATTAGTACAGTATCTTAGTCACTTTTATTTTGAAGACAAACTACTGTTGCTTCCCACACATTATACCGCTCCAGTTTTCAAATGTTGTAACAAGGCCAAACATATATGTTCTGTTTTTATAGTTATTAGATTATATATATATTTAACGTAGTTCGTTTTCCAAATGGTCACATTTCATAACGATAACACGGCTTAATCATACAAAAACCGCACTAGTGAATGCATTTTGCTTATATAAATATATATATATATATATATATATATATATATATATATATATATACATAATACTGATTTACTTAACCTAACGTTCTCCTCGGTGATTAACGTTTTCTCGGATGTATACGATTATTGGTATTGGTATTGGTATTGGTATTGGTATTGGTACAAGTATTGGTAGATTTGGTCAGTTGGTTTAATTTTATGATATTTTAAGCATTTAGAATATATATATATATATATCATTTATAAGGAAGCTGCAAGGTGATCCTCCATGTACCTGTAGAGCGTGACGGTATTCTGAAGGTCACGCTCGAACTCTCTGTCATCACCCCCCTCGTCCGCCGACTTGATTGTAGGGGACTCTTCACATCCCAGCGCGTGGAAGAACTTGGCGTCGGCTGGGGAGCTTTCATCTATTGGTACACTTGTCAGTTTCTTATTTTACTAAGAGGTATCATCATGAGTATATTGAGGTGTAACACTTTATACTTGGGATCACACTATCTGCAATAGTACGCATTCTTGAGACCTCGGTGGTTGACTGCAGAGTGAGATTGGTGTGGCGAGGGTGTATGTTCGAATCCCATAAGGGAAATAAGTACAAGAACTTATACTATTGCAGATAATGTGAACCAAGATATAACAATGTTACATTTTCTAACTATTTAAATAGCGTATAGTTCTTACTGAGGTGGATCTTAACCGTTTGTTTTTCAAAATCAAGAAACAATGATGAATGCTGTGAATGCAAATGAGTCGCAAATATCGACATTTTTTTTATTTATTCCAATATCATTTAAACTGTATTGCAGCGAGGAAACGTTCATCTAAAACGAAATGCGATCTGTCAATGATATATATTTACATTGTATTGCAGGAAGAGTAGGATTATAATGTGAACATGGGGCTATTTTTAAAGTACTATGTTCTCTTGTGAAATCTATCGACACTTCTCAGATACACACGGGGCAAACTTAAAGCTGACGAGGCTCTTAAATACAAGTGCAGATTCATTCAAGTTTCATTATTAATTGCTAGTTCATGTTAGTTGATAAAAATAAGATATTCATTGAATCCTTTCCAACTGCGAAACTGTTACTGGAAAACATGTTATGATATTTTGGAACGTCATACGATGTGAGAAGTATGTTTAGGTAGTATAGGTAGAGGAGTATTACCTTACTAATTAACGCAGCTAAACATATTTTTTATAAACCTACTCACATTGTTAACATGTTTTTAAGTTCAAAGATGTGAAAAATGTTATTTACATTCTTAGTTTAGTTCGCCTATGTAATGCACTATACTGAATGTTGAACTATATAGACTAGAGTATTAGTATGGCGATATGTTCACCTAACTATCATCTACCTTCTATCATGCACCAAGAAAGTAAGTACAAACGGTCATTTTCATGACTAATAAATTATCCAAATAACAATATCTTATGCAAAACGAATTAATTAATTTTAAAAGATGAAAATAGATCTCGATTTTGTTTTACTTCCTTCCTGGGAGCCTAAAAGTATTGTAAACATACCTTCAGATGGTAAATTAAACAAATGATTGTGGATACCAAGTCATGGTAGGGAAACAAGGAACAGTTAGATAACTGGGTTTGTCTAAGTTCACTCCAAGTACACCATGTTTGTTGTTGAACGTTCTAAACGACCCGAGGCATGGAGTCAAGGATTCTCAATGAGGTTAGTTCAAACTGCGCAGATGTCTGGCACTGAGAGAGAGTCGGCGAGGGATTCAACCAACATCAGACGGGGAGGATTCCGTATTCTAGCGCTAGACTTTTACATGTATTTCACAATCTCCCAATAATACTTACTCCTTCGTTTTCAGGGGGTTGGTAGAACAGAGAGCGTACTTGCAGAAATGCACTTTCAAGTCTCGCTTATTGAACATGATTAAGGGATAAGTTTGTGATATTAACAAGAGCAACATGTCATGTCATCCAGCAAGGGAAAGGAATGACTCTTAGTACAAGTGATTCATGGAGGCTTATGTACTCAGCTCAGACGTTGATGGAATACTGACGATGATTTCATACATTCTTAGCTGAAAGCGGCGCAATTTCTGTAACTGCACTATACCGATAACTCGAAACTCCTTTGTGAAATTGTTTTAATGAAATAATACTCAAAGTGGGTGTTTATTCTCTATAAAAGTGACTATATGAAGTGGTCTTAAAAACTTACAGTACCGTAAAGCCTTGAATAACCACAATCATTTGTTTAATTTACCATCTGAAGGTATGTCTCCAAACAATTTTTTAGGCTCCAAGAAAGGAATTTTACAATTTGACAATTTTGAATATTATAAACGAAGTTCTAAACAATACTCCAAAACGTCGCATTAATACGACTCTATAGTTTGTTTAAGTTTGTAAAATTTAACCCTGCGAGTATTCAAGGCAGGCGATTATTGAATTGTATTTAACGAGGGCTTAACGAAAGCGCTTTTGCATATAATGTTTTCTCAAATTTGCCATTTATTATTGAAGTTTATACAATATGTTGTTACTTTGGATGGTAAAACATCTCATTACACGACCCGATAAGCCACATGTATAGAAAACGGTTATCCGTATGGTGTTGCGCACAGAGCGACACTGTTGTGGAACTCTTCAGTGTGAGAGGTAGATTTGTAGGTCTCATAAGAATTTGAATTCAGACAGCAAGATGGTTGACTATTCCATCATGGTGCTATAATAATATTAAAACTCTACTCTGAGTGTTGAACTATCTTCGGGTTCGCTCGATGGAAAATGGATTCGCAAGGCTTAACCGAACCATGTACATTTGTTTAAGAACTCTTTTTATTGATTGAGGAGTATTATTCAGCCATTGATAACACTACATTTTCTTGAGATCACTTTACTTAAGTATGAACGGCGTCTTTAAACACGGCCTTTATTAAAGGCCGGCGATTATATATACAAGGATTTACGGTATACTCTATATGCTGTTAGCGTGTCTGCTAACAAGTTACGCTTCGCTTCACTGTTCACATGCAGTAGTTTTCATTACCAGTTACTTCAATTGTCTGAACTTGTGGTTTCTGTGACTCGTTAGTAAACACAATAATCAGCATAGGTAACAATGTAGATAAATCTGATCTCATATTAATCTTCGACGCATCGTATTTCCGACCGACACATTTCCCGGACATTTTTATTTCAGATGCTAAACGTTGATTTTAGAACTTATCAATGATAGACGTTAAATCTGCATTTCATGAAATGAAGAATACCATTACAGCGAAAAATGCTATGATAATATAACAATAAATCAAACATCTATATATTCGGTGGCACAGATATATGATAACAGTTCAATTTTACGAAGCAAGCAGACACCAAGATGAACACCACAGTGTGTGTCTATAGATCAGGCATTATAGCAGTATGTAACACCTACATGTTAATATTATGTTCATTGATCCAATTTCTATTAATTACATTTAGTAAACAAATTATTCTAGACTTACAATCACACAAGTCATGATCCCCATTATCTAAATGTATGGCAATTTAATGGCCTGTCAACCACACCCGTAGTGTAATTCGAGAAGACGCTATCATACTACGAAAAGTTTTTGTGAATATCATAAATTATTTTCACTTTCTTAATCGTATAATGACAACCTTTCTGTTCCAAGTTCTAAGGTGTGTGTGGAACCAAAGCCACGGCGCTAGATGTATTATTTAGTTAGCTCATCTTACACAAGGATGTTTAAATGTAAAACTCGTATTTCACATTTAGCTAAGGTTCATACAAACTGATTTTATTGTCAACAAGCATTCTTATTGTACTGGACACAGTTGTACAGTATCGATAACTTCATTTAGTCGACTCAACATGCATGGTTCCAAGAGTTACTTCCCTTTTCATAAACAACGATTTTACAGCAGAACGTGAGCCGTTCGTAGGTTCCCCAACTATCGATTATTTTGTAATAATAAGTTTGGTTATGATTTATTTTGAAATACTAACTAAGCATGTAATTGCAAAATATCGTAATTAAACTCAATTCATTCACATCTGCACTGTCATATTCATCCAATCCCTTATAACAAATTCTGTTGATCTTTTCTTACATGTCTCCAGCATTAGCGTACTCCTCGCTATTCAACACTGCCGTTAAAGAAAACAACTACACCCTGGCTCCTGATCATGACCCTTGACCCTTGACCCTTGACACAAGAACCTGACCTCTTCTTCTATAAACTGATATAAAGATGTCATAATGTCAAACTGGAGGGAAATTTCATCATCTCTTTCAAAACTACGAATGATCAAAATCACACCACAAGTGTTCCTCTGCTCATATATACTGCTAGTGAAAATTTTCTCTGATTTGTTCGTTGATCCTAGTTGAGTTATCAACCAGGAACCATATTTTCGAAACTCTCTTAGATAGTCGTATGTGTCATACATTAACATTGGCTTACTACTATCTTAGCGCTAGGAGAGCTTCGAAAATATGGGCCCTGGATACTATCGAAATGTTCCTTTAAATGCCAGTAATAGAGGACAAAATCACACGGACACAACGACATACCTATAACACAGATGGTTGCCCGCCCTCCTCGCTCCTCGTCCTTTATCCTCTTCGCTACCTGGGCACCCTGCACATAGAGGAGAGATTGATTGGGTAGTGGTACAATGTAAGTTTATAGTTGGTACCAACACCATACGTAAACTGGTGCGTATAACGTTAATTATTGGGCGTAAATAATAAATATGATTTAAACATAGTTGTTACCAACATTAAGTGAAAGCGTTATTTAAGTATCTAATAAAATATAAAGAAATACGTATGAGTGTTTTATATCAAGTAAAATGAAAGTGAAAACTAATCAAACCTGCATGATCACAAACTAATTTATACGATGGTGATATAAATGATATAACTATAAAGTAAAACCTTCTTTTTCAAAGAAAAAACAATAACGGCGTTAAACACTTACATGTATGTTAAAACAAATTTCCAGTAGCTATCTTATTTCAATTTAAAAGAGTACCATAAGTTGAACATTGTCCAAAGACCAGCGTAATGAACTTTTACGCTTTCGTTGGGTTGAAACTATACGTTAAATAATGGCAATCACAAATGAAGGTTTACAAAAATGCAGTATACTAAGTAAAGACAAGAGAGACATGGTAAGAGAGTGAAAGACAAAAGGGAGATAACTCACCTTTATTCTCTCCATCCTACTGCTCTGCGGTCCGTTCCAGAGGAACATGATGAGTCCACAATCCAGGATGAACACATCACCCTTGTTAAGAGAGTCCACGTCACACTTCACCTATAACATGTTATATAACACCATAATTATCATATAAACTATATATAAAAATAATACAATTCCTTGACGAAACTAACAACGCCAGGGAGTTACTTTATTGACTAATATAACTTAGCTGAAATGAAGTGGTTTGGGTTGATCCGATATAAAATCTTAAATATTCTGTCAACAACCAATTCGAAGAGGTGATTTCAGCAGCCATCTGTGTATGAATATACATATTAATTAAAGGAATCATACCCTGATGAATTAATGTATACTCTTTTGATAACATATGCATATAACAAAATCAACCTCGATTTTATTCGGAAGAAGTGTTTTGTGTTGAAAGGTGGCATATAGTTCCTTTCATTGGAGATACGTTGCCCAGGTTTTGTATACAACAAACACCTGTAATCAAGTAGAAGCCCACCTGACAGACACGGACGTTCCTCTTGCCCTTGACGTGTAGCAGTCTGGTCTCGTACTTGTCTCTCTCCACCTTGTGGAAGCCGGAGTCCACTCCTCCCGCCAGGTACCTGGGGACAAGGATAGTTGTTAAATAGCAGCATATCTATAAAGAGTAAAACTTGTACATGTATAGCTTCAACAACTATTACCTTTATTTAAACATGTTTTAAAATGTTTACAAAATATATTCAAGTGTCAGTATTGGGTATAACTGAAATCAGTTAGCTTTGGTAAAACAGATGCATGAATATTTCATCACGTTTGAAAATGTAACAACCTAAACAGAGATGTATTTTGGTTTACTCAATAGTCCTGATATCTGATATTCTCTATGGTCCTGATATTCTCAACAGTCCCGATATTCTCAATGGTCCTGATTTGATATTCTCAATAGTCCCGATATTCTCAATAGTTCTGGTATTCTCAATAGTCCTGATATTCACAATAGTCCTGATATCTGATATTCTCAATAGTCCTGATATTCTCAATAGTCCCGATATTCTCAATAGTTCTGGTATTCTCAATAGTCCTGATATTCTCAATAGTCCTGATATCTGATATTCTCAATAGTTCTGATATCCGCAATACTCCTGATATTCTCAATAGTCCTGATATTCTCAATAGTCCTGATATTCTCAATAGTCCTTGTTAACAAACGTATAGGAATCAATGTGGAATGTTGCCTTGGTTTATTAAAGGTAGGTAACTCCGAACGTCTTCACTGTTTCGAGGTATTGTAGTCATTATCTGTACGCTTCAACAGACTACTTAATTTACCAGTCTGCGTGCTTCCTCTATAGTTCAAGCACCATCGACCCAAACTTGCAAGTAATTATTAGACATAATATTGCACATAGCTGACTGCACGAAACATCTACTACAGGCAATGTAAAACATCACTGATATCATGAGAAGCATAAACTAGTTCTTTACAGCTGACATATATTTTTTACAGTTGGCGTAACTACAAAAAGACAAGTACTTTTCGATGTTTGAATGTTATCTGATATTCCATATTCGCTACTCAACGGATAGGAACGAAGCATATCCGACAGAAAAATGCACACATGCTATTCAGAAAGAGCAAATTTCATGACCCAGTGGCTTCCATGCTAGCAAATCACTGAGCAAATAAAGAACGTTAGATGTGCTAAAAGAAATGCTTGTTTCTACCGCAAACTAAAGGCGTTTATTTTATAACAGATCAATCAGTTATGTTTATAGTCTCTCAGCGCTAATGCAATTTGTACTGGGTCTAGCTAATGCATCTCGCTAGGAAATAAATACACAAGACGTTGCAATCTGTCTTTCAACAACAGTAAGGTAAATGTTGTAGACTAAAACATGCATGTCGAGTCAGGTTACACCTGTGCTATGCAGACTAACTGCACCAGGTGTTGTAACATGCACAAAGACCTCATGTAGAAAGTTCCTACAGACTCCTGCCCTTCTCTGCTTGCATGTCAAATTATATCGGCGTATTTTTGTGGAAACGAGGGGATTGCTTTTTATTTGACAATTTAATAAAGCCACATTCAGTGACAAATAAAAAGTCATTCATCGGCGCTACAGGTGTGGAAAGCTTGGCTACGACTAAACATGACTTTGCTGATCAGTATGATAATACATTACATGTATTCGTTACTTTGTGAATAGCCTGTCAATGTCAATTTTTTTTATTATCAATCAGTAAAAATGTACCCCTGATAAAACTCGCTCTTTAAAGATGCATCCATTGTGTTTCATAAAATTTATTTGGCTTTAATACGCTCATACTCACCATATGTGCTGTTTTTCAATACAAACAAATTCACTCAGCTTGCATATTCATCCCCAATCACCATATATATCATAATTGCCAGTTGCCAATTAAAATCGAGTAACATCATTATGCATGTGCAGAAACGGAAACTGCACGCCCCATTTACATGCATATTAGTTATACGACCTATTAAACATAATAAACCCATATTTGTTATTTTTTCTGTTTTAAATAAGATTCCAAAATTACGGTTGACTCATTGGCGCGCGTCAATCGCGATGCATTGTCCGGTTTTCGATCAGAAACCACTACGTTTACCTACATCTCGTCAATTTACTAAGTCGACTATCATCAAAATGGTAGTTTTCGGTATCAGTCGGCACTTCCCGATAAAGGAAAACCAATTATAACGTATGGAATATGTGACCCCCACCAACATACTGGATGTACCTTTAAAGGGTCAGTAGCACGTTTTTTGCAATTTTATTTTTTCAAATTTCCCATTTATAATGATAGTTTATGTCATTTATATTTACTTTAGAGGGTAAAACATCTTACACAATTATCCGTAGTGGTAATAACGGTGTTGCGTATAAAGCCAAAATTGCATGGCGGCCATTTTATTGTGAAGATACATGTATGTTATTATTCCGAATGACAAAACCGATTCCCATGGCTTTACGGAACCATGTACACTTCTTTTATTACTTGATTTTCCGGAGTGAGAAGGGTGTTTTACTTTTGGTGACATAATTTTCAAATACATTTCATCGACTTATTTCAGCGTGTTAAAAAACGTGTTACTGCCCCTTTAAGTCTGATATTCCTGCAGCCAATACAGTATATTGTCACTTACGTGATCCCCTTCTTGAAGTAGGAGGTAAACAGGCTCGATTCGTGATCCTGCACCTGAGAGTACAGTGTTATTACGTTATAAAAATTGTTTATAGTTACAGCGTGTATTATGATTCATAAAGCTACAAAATGTTCTATTTATCATCCAGATAAAGTTCCATAGAAAGGGCTGTTTCAGAGAATATTTATTACTTATTACCAGATATACATGTGAGGATTATTCTAATTATTAGATTGTTCAATTAATCCTCAATGTGACATCATTTGAATTGTCATGCTTACTGGTGAAGTGATAAAAGGATAAATTCGTGATAGAGAAGTGGTTGCGTGGAATTACAATTTTAAATGACAGGATCATTGTTAATTATTGACATAATTTCGAAGTATATCTAGTTATAAAACAATTAACAGAATGTTTCCAAACAGTTGCAGAACAGCCACTTTATAGCAAATATAGTTTTATGTATAATCGTTGGAGTTGGCTCAGATGCAAGTTTCATTGCAAGCTCACCTCTCTATGTTGTACAGGAGCTCCTCCAAGACTATCGTCAAGTTCCACCGACTTGTAGGCAGCGATGCCCCGCTCATCCTGGTACATGACGAGTCGTAATGCATGATGGTATATCCAGTTAAAATACTTTTATAACGTTTCCGGAACATTCTAAAAACTAACACTTACTCCTCATGATACTTTATGAATGACAGGTGGTGTGGTTGAACGCATTGGTTGAACATTGTCCGTAATCAATTGATTATGAATGGGTAATTTGCATATTAATGATAATGATGATAATAACATTTTATTGTCCTCGGGTATGTGCCAATGGTATTGTAATTCATTTTACAGATATGTACGAATGTCACGGAGTAAACACCTCTGTTCGAATATATCAAGATAAGTATATCTTATGTAGGATTTAATATATCTCTTAGGACCAAGAGCTAAATGTTTCAAACGCGGGTACTACTCAAGCAGATTTATTCATCGTGACACTCCCATAGATATTTCACTTTCGGAATAAAAATATTAATTTACAATGACATTGAATGAAGATATTCCCTCGAAATGATATCTACGAGTATTTACTTATGAAGTATTATTTCACATTGCCAATTTAGTTTTATCATTAATTAAAATCATAACATATTTGATGAAGAATTTTCATGATCTTTTTCTTACACCAAATGCTATTAAGTGTTTTTTCAGCTGGATGTATATTAAACTTTCAACACTTTTGATATCTAGAAATTGGAAAGATAAGTGAAGATTCCATTCCTAGTCGTACATCATCACAGAACAGATGGGCTCAAGCTGTTCACTCTGTTAACCTTGCTGTAGAGAATCCCACTCCGACACTTTCGTATTTTGTTCTTTACATTACGTATTGTGCAAAACATCGAGCTCAACTCGCCTTCTTATAAGATTTGGCTGCACTATCATTTTGAGCATTTTAATCTTCTTGAGCTCAGAATTTCATATGGTATCTTATAACGTTCTAAAGTGTAGTTTTGCATGATAAGCTTTTAAAATGTTCGATACGGTATAGTGTCATATTGCATTGGCACAACCTGAAATTAATATAAAATATCAAAAGGAAAAATAAGAAAATGAGAAAGATAATCGTTCGTAAATGTCTTCGTAAAAAATATTTAATAAATGAATATTAAAAATAATATTGGAACGTTATTCTTAAGTTATTGCATGGTCTTGCAATTCATTTCAGTCTAGACGGAAGAAATCTCTTCCTTAGTCAGTATATCGACAATCCCAGGCGATTACAAAACGATGCTACGATTGAACATTTGCATGGGCTTAGCAATTTAAACTAATGTAAACATGTGATGATTTGCTATGGTTTTAGTTTAATAAAAATGTCTAGACGACAGACTAACGCGGCTGACAAATGATAACTAGCGGATTTCATGCTTATCTGATCTCATGGAGATCTCGTTACAAACATTATGGTTACTGTCGTCCCCTGGTAGTTACTTTACGCCATCAGACCATGTCGACTTCTGATTTCGTTCCGGGTGAATATTCCAGCCACTCGGTGGTTGCCCGACATGTCTGTACATTTGCTCGTCTAATTACACGACATGCGAACTCACACAGTACTGCACGGTGCCGGGTCTGATGTGGGTACTTCTCACCGTGTTACACTCGTACATGATCTCTTCTTCACTTGTTACAATTCATGCATGGTCTCGCATACACGTGTAGTAAACTAGGGACATTCTTGTAATATACAGACGGCGTTATATAATGAACTGTTTACCCGATAACTGCTGTTACCGCATAAACATCTATTGCAAAAGGTCTGTATACTACCAAAGACTCTTTGAATGTAAGACGAATTTCTTATCTGGGATAATGAAGTTTATCTTATCTTATCTTATCTTATCTTATCTTATCTTATCTTATCTTATCTTATCTTATCTTATCTTATCTTATCTTATACTGTGTTGTGTCAATGGGCAAGAAAATTCATCGACGCTCAGTCTACCCAGCTTTATAAATGGGTACCTGGACACGGAAAGTACGGACCTATATACTTGCGAAGCGCTTAGTAGCGGACTCGAAACTTGCAATTGCCTCAGGGTAACAGTGTACCCCCACTGACCAATGTTTCACGCTGGATATACGGTCTAAACTGATTATTTTTATGACAATCCAATACTATGAAAGTGACAACAGTATATCCAGTATACATTTCTCATACAAGACCAAGAAAGTAAAATGAAGTGAAGTTTGCCTTTCAAACCTATACAAAGACGTAAGTTATAAAGGATGTCCCTATCAAGAAAAGTAATTAAGTTTAAAATATTCCTTATTGTTTGATAATGTAAATATTGTATCTATTACAGCATACATAAGTACATACATAAGTACATACATAAGTACATACATAAGTACATACATAAGTGTAGAGTAGACGTTACGTCATACCTGAGAAGATTCTTTTCCCAACCAGAAGTGGATGTGCCACTCTAACTTGTTCGAGCTAGGGTTGACTTTCTTCGTCTGGAAAACAACACTATTTTTATTATACATGAGATCATGACAAATTAGAGAGCGAGGAAGAGTATACAAAAGGACGTTTCTGTAATGCTATATATTGTATCAAACAAGTTCATTTATTAGTATCAAACGGACAGAAGCTTTAGTTTGATTATAAATCTTTCATGAGTTTAATGGAGCTTGTAGTCTTTCGGTGAAATACATTTTAAAACGACACGTCCAGCGATATAGCAGTATGTGATATCGTCGTAAAGATGTACATAACACAATGAGTTTGCACCCTTTCATTTATAACCAAACTGTGTTATGTGGGAACGTTGAGATAAAGCGACACTCTTTGTACTATAATGTTTAATACACTGCAGTACCTTTCAGTAAATATCAGGAAGGATTACTAGTGTTTCTGGAACATAAGGATTTTGTGTGCCTTGATATTGATGACCTCAGTTTCTTTACAAACATTTAAAAAAGGTTTCCTTGGCATCTGTTTTACAGTGGAGATGTTGTGTTTTATACACAGTACTAGAGTTAATGTGCACATCCCCTGACACTGAACTACTGCAGCTGATACACAGACAGGCACACATACCGTCCTGCACTAGCTAATGACACACATGATCACTTCAACACAGGTGTTGTAATTCCATAAACAGCTTGGTTCGAGGTTCGAGGTTGGTCGGCAATGTTAGGTATCTTCAACAATGTGGCGTCTATCAAGTGAACTAGTTTCTTAACTTGAAGGAATTTACATAATATATTCTTAACAGTTTTAGGAATTGCAGTGCCATTCAGACGACACTCGGCAGCATTTGGCATTCGATATTACTGTATATATACTGACGTTCAAAAGAAACTTTCCACTTGAAAATAGTTACTGAAAAACATCAAGTATAATAAGTTGAATTCGCACATATTATAAGGTACGTTAGCTATTAGCTAATATACCATTAGATAATTCAAACAAAGGAATATGCGGGGAAAGGTTTGTTGATCGCACAATAACAACTTTATAAAAACCTTTAAAATCAGCTATCAAACGCGTCATTATCAATTTTACCAGACATGAGCATACAGCTTAAGCAAAATACAACCACAGATCCTATGTGGATCCGTAGTTTAAAACACTTCCTGTTTATTTCTTCAAAATCATTAAGCATAAACTACCTATCATTGCCGATGGTGTAAAACTGATCAAACATAAACTAACATGCAAACTATGACACCATCGGTGAAAAACCCCCATAAACCCCTTTTTTTTTAAACTGTCAAAAATGATCAAAGAAAGCCTATGTCCATTTTGATAAAAAATATTTAAAAATAACTTTGCATTAATCATATTACTTATGTTTTATATATGTGATTTTTAGTGTAAACTGTGTGTGTATAACTACTCAACCGTTGTTCTCTATGTCACAATATGTGAACTATGATACATATATGAACATTATGTTCTCTTCTGTGCAAAACAAAACATTAACTCATACAGTTACTCCGAAAAAAGGATAAACTTTGGGTCCATTCAATCTAACTATACATATAACCTCTTATATAGGCGTAATTACTCGGGCAGCTCCTCGTTATATGTCATCGCGAGTGATACTCAGTATGAAAAATATGAATAACTGAATTAGCTAACTTCGAAAACGTTGTCACAAAGAGTTTTCTGTAAGTGTAGCGAGTGTGATGTGTTCAACACAACAACGAGGTGGTCCGGTACCCACCTGTCCTATAAACTCGAGTCAGAGTAAATAAGTCTAGAGGTATGCACTTACTGCCAGGGAGGGGGGATATTTCATTTATGTTTAAAGCAACGGGATGATGTCCCTGGAGAGGTAAACAATTTCAACCACGAGAGAGGTAAATTTTCTCTCAAATCTATACGACGAGAGGTAAATTTTTTCAAACATTTAACCCATGAGAGAGAGAGAGAGAGAGAGAGAGAGAGAGAGAGAGAGAGAGAGAGAGAGAGAGAGAGAGAGAGAGAGAGAGAGAGAGAGAGAGAGAGAGAGAGAGAGAGAGAGAGAGAGAGAGAGAGAGAGAGAGAGAGAGAGTTTTCACTCCAGTTTATCTCATGAGATAAGGAAAGTCTACATTAAAATGTAAACGATGAACGAGACAAATTCGCTCAAGTTTAAAAAATGGACGAAGGAAAGTGTTCGCTGAAAATTAAACCTTGAAAGAGGGAAAGCTAGTTTCACCCATGAGAGAATGAAAGTCTACATAATGTTAACTACAATGTATCCCATGCAGAGAGGGAAAATCTTAAATCAGTTTTGAACCATGAGCGAGAGAACTCTTTAATTTAGATTATCCCAGAGGGAACATATATAATCACTCAAATTGAACCCACAGGGGAAATATTTCACTCGAATTTAACTCATGAGAGATGGAACACTTTCACTCACATTTAAACCATGGACAAAGGAAAGCTTTCACTCAAATTAAACCAACATTTAAACACTGCACATACATGTATAAAGTCATTGGAGGGGTAATACATTCACATGTAAAGCGATTTGAAGAGGTAAAAACAATAATATGTAAACTTTAAGCCATCGGAAAGGTGACAAAAACATATAACGCCAATATAGAGATAACATATATTCACTCACATTTCAAACTATCTAAGCTACATTTTTCCTCTCACAAATAAAGGCAAAAAAAAACTTAAACCCATCAGTGAGATACATTTAAAACTCAATATATGCATTCAAATATCGGTGGGCAAAGTTTAAATTCCCGAGGCTAAGTAAGACTTAATTCACCTTTAAACCAAGTCAAGTTTTCCTCAGATTCCAGTCATTAGGAAGGTAATGTTTGACTTTTTATTACTCGCCTGTAGAAGATACTGTAATATCTATACGCAATATTGCAACAGTTGTAATACCGCTGCAAGTATGAAGGTCGTCACCATGGCCGTACCGCCGTCAAAATGGTACGTGGAAATCTTAGTTTTAGCACACTGTATAGGCACTTGCGCTTGATTAATTCGGGCAAGTAAAAACAAACTACTAAACTTCCAGCATTGTAATACCATTTCTATTAAAATCGATTTGTTTCATTTAATATCAAATCAGTCGCTTAAGAAAATTGTAAAAATAAACTTGAAAATTTAAAAATAAATGGAAAATAAATGGAAGGTCGTTTTGTGTCCTTTACATATGTAAACTATAAGTATGATAACAGGTGACTCACATTTAACACGATGTAGGAGTCCCCGGTGTAGAACGTTCCATGTGTTGCATCATCCTGGCGAATAACTTTGAGTTTCTGTAAATAAAGAAATGTAGCAGTCACTTAAAAGCAACTACAACGTACCACTGTGTGAATGACGAGTGACATATTTATCACAAAGTCGTCACCAAGTTGTTTCTGCTATATTCAAATATTTATTCACCGGTTTGATCATTTTCAATTTATTCTTAAGGTGGTGATCTCTTCTAATTTCGGTATGCTTAATTTGCGATTTTAACGTAATGTCTGTACAATTTCTTTTACCTACATAATGCATCAGACCTAATGTGTGCGTTAGGTCATGTGACCTGTCAATATAAACCTTCCGTAGTCTGAATTAAAGCACAGTTGGCACATTTCTTCGTCACTTCTGAAACGGCTGATAACTACCCACCACCCAAACATCATCTTCATTTTGGGAATATGTATCACCATATTTATAGTGACAGATTTATTTATGTTTAACTTGTATTCTATTATTTGATAATAATAAACAGTGAACAATGCAGCGTGCTACTCTATAACAAGACCATCTGTCACCTGCACTCGGCGAAAACACACTGGAAATTAATTGGATATTGAAATTGTTCTCCCTCCAACATTAACAAGTAATGATTAGATATAGATATAGATATATATATATATATATATATATATATATATATATATATATATATATATATATATATATATATATATTACTGCAGTACATGGGAGCACTATACAGTGTACACATGTATATATACATTTTTGAAAATTTTATCAAGTTATGTTTAAAACCACTTCAGCACACTTAAATAGAAATGTATATATTTTTATTTAAATGTGCTAACATATATGTATGATATATTGGAAATGAATCGTATTATCAACAAGGGTAATCCTTAAATAAAGTTGACCTACATGAGAACCAAATCCTGGCATAATGGATCCCATCCCAGAAAAAACACCACTGCACTGGTGTAATTGGGGGAATCTAAACCACAACAAGACTACGTAACCCAATAGAAAAAACCTGACGCATTTATACAGCTGCACGATTCCCCTTAATCCTAATTCCTGAAAAAAATGTCGATAAAAAATAGGAGTTATTGTTTTCACATCCCAGATAACCCTCCTCACTGGCGCCATCCTCACATTAAGAGTATGATCTGCTTATATTCTGGAGTTGAAATTCAATATCAGTTAAACAATTATGGTTTAAACTTCTATTGTATTTGATTCGCGGTTTGATATTAGTTACGTGTATATATTTGCGGTTGTCGGTGTTAGCGAGTTTGAACTCATTGAATAGTCGACACGATGTCTGCATGTAGCAGTATGTGCAGCTGTTAGTGGCAGACAGGCGGGTCTGGGAGTTGTCAGAGGATGTGTCACTGTAGTATACAGTCTTGTGTTGATGTGGGGTGGCATCATCTGGTGGACTGGGTGATGGAAATGGTTCTTGTGTTGAGGAGAAAGGAATGGGATGATATGAAGAATGTTGTCCTCGTGGGGAGTGGAAAAGGATGATGTGGAGAGTGTTGTCTTGAGGATGTGGGATGAGATGATGTGGAGAGGTCTCATGGTGATGATGTGGAGAGTGTTTTCTAGGGTAGGCTTGAATAGAATGTTGTGGAGAGTGTTGTCTTGAGGATGTGGGATGAGATGATAAGGAGAGGTCTCATATTGATGATGTGGAGAGTGTTTTCTAGGGTAGGCTTGAATAGAATGTTGTGGAGAGTGTTGTCTTGAGGATGTGGGATGAGATGATATGGAGAGGTCTCATATTGATGATGTGGAGAGTGTTTTCTAGGGAAGGCTTGAATAGAATGTTGTGGAGAGTGTTGTCTTGAGGATGTGGGATGAGATGATATGGAGAGGTCTCATATTGATGATGTGGAGAGTGTTTTCTAGGGTAGGCTTGAATAGAATGTTGTGGAGAGTGTTGTCGTGAGGATATGGGATGAGATGATGTGGAGAGGTCTCATATTGATGATGTGGAGAGTGTTTTCTAGGGTAGGCTTGAATAGAATGTTGTGGAGAGTGTTGTCTTGAGGATATGGGATGAGATGATATGGAGAGGTCACATATTGATGATGTGGAGAGTGTTTTCTAGGGAAGGCTTGAATAGAATGTTGTGGAGAGTGTTGTCTTGAGGATGTGGGATGAGATGATATGGAGAGGTCTCATATTGATGATGTGGAGAGTGTTTTCTAGGGTAGGCTTGAATAGAATGTTGTGGAGAGTGTTGTCTTGAGGATGTGGGATGAGATGATATGGAGAGGTCTCATATTGATGATGTGGAGAGTGTTTTCTAGGGTAGGCTTGAATAGAATGTTGTGGAGAGTGTTGTCTTGAGGATATGGGATGAGATGATGTGGAGAGGTCTCATATTGATGATGTGGAGAGTGTTTTCTAGGGTAGGCTTGAATAGACTGTTGTGGAGAGTGTTGTCTTGACGATTTGGGATAGGATGATGTGAAGAAGTCTCATATTGATGATGTGGAGACTGTTGTCTTGAGGAGGATGGACGTGAATGATGTGGTTAGTGTTGTGGCTGTAGAGAGTATTGTGTTATTGGGGTTTTGTAGAGAGGATAGAACGCAAGTATATGTGCCAGATTGAACATTATATTTGCACATTATTATAATTAAAAGAGCAAATTATAACACATGATAAGGAAAAAGATTCACGAACAACGGCTCATTATTTAGAATGATGTTCCGGTGAGCCTACATTACAGGGTAACCTACAAACCTGTATTGTTTAGTATTCAGGAAGATACCGTGACAACATTGGTCCAGAAAATTATAGAATCCCTATACAGGTTAATATGTCTCAAGAATATATGATCAGAAGGATTGTCCATTCTTAATGTATGACAATATGACATTAGTTTATTGCAGACAGTAGTCAAATATTATAAGATAATGAGGTTTAATCATCCAGTTTTTATGTAAACAAGAAAATACGCCTCCAAAGTTTGGGAAAAGGAGAATTGTTATTTTATACAATATAACGTTTGTAATGAATAATTAAATGCTTAGATAAATAAATAAAATAGCAAACCAACACCATCAAAACGCTAATAAGTTATATATATTTGGTCAGCTACTCATCCATAAAATAACAATAAAGACACATAGCCTACAACGTACATATATGTATATGAACACGGCCATTGAGGTAGAGCGTCTAATACATAATAAGTTTAGGGTTCGATTTGGGATAGGATGATGTGAAGAAGTCTCATATTGATGATGTGGAGACTGTTGTCTTGAGGAGGATGGACGTGAATGATGTGGTTAGTGTTGTGGCTGTAGAGAGTATTGTGTTATTGGGGTTTTGTAGAGAGGATAGAACGCAAGTATATGTGCCAGATTGAACATTATATTTGCACATTATTATAATTAAAAGAGCAAATTATAACACATGATAAGGAAAAAGATTCACGAACAACGGCTCATTATTTAGAATGATGTTCCGGTGAGCCTACATTACAGGGTAACCTACAAACCTGTATTGTTTAGTATTCAGGAAGATACCGTGACAACATTGGTCCAGAAAATTATAGAATCCCTATACAGGTTAATATGTCTCAAGAATATATGATCAGAAGGATTGTCCATTCTTAATGTATGACAATATGACATTAGTGTATTGCAGACAGTAGTCAAATATTATAAGATAATGAGGTTTAATCATCCAGTTTTTATGTAAACAAGAAAATACGCCTCCAAAGTTTGGGAAAAGGAGAATTGTTATTTTATACAATATAACGTTTGTAATGAATAATTAAATGCTTAGATAAATAAATAAAATAGCAAACCAACACCATCAAAACGCTAATAAGTTATATATATTTGGTCAGCTACTCATCCATAAAATAACAATAAAGACACATAGCCTACAACGTACATATATGTATATGAACACGGCCATTGAGGTAGAGCGTCTAATACATAATAAGTTTCGATACTTCTCTTTGCATTCCATTCCGGCGATGATGTTTGAAAATATATTTGATTTGAATTTAGAAAGGACTCTTCTGATATATAAATGAGTTTTTTTAGAGTTAGGTCCAGTAAAACTTAGGAGTACGTTTTACCTAAACAATGAAAACATTGGAAAAGGTTTACTGGCATGGCTTAGAAACAAAACTCTCGAATCTGCAGATGATATCTAGAACGGGTGTTATGTTACCACAGGGAGAAAAGACATGCTTTTCGAATAAGGGACCTTTTGTACAGAAGCTGTCTTTATATGAGCAATTGTCACAATTAGGAATTACGTGGTGCCGTTTCAAGATCACGAAAGACCTAATGATTAACAGTGAAAAGTTCTTAAATACGTTTGCAGTCAATTACAACGTTTTTGCAGTGGAACAATTTAATACATGATAATAACTTCTGGGTTAGTTAGGTCTCTGTGTTGCACTTGTTCCACTATCAAATACTAATTATCTGCCCGACCTTCATAAATATGGATCAAGCCATGAATGACATGTACTTTCAAGTGAACAAATGTGATGTCAATCATTCCGCACAAATACATTTAATGATTTCCTTCATTTTTCATCACCGGAGGCAAGCGTTCTGTATGTCCTCAGTAGATAGTGAAAGTGATATACATGGACAGACAGATACGTAAAACAATTAGATGTAGTGAAATTCTGTTGCAAGAATTGCACAGTAGCGTCACATTGTGATGTATATCACAGCTGTCACCACATACATGTAAACATACAGAGTGATTCACGTCCCAGAACCCTGGTGTACAGTAATTATATGTATATATATATATATATATATATAGGTAGGTAGGTATTTCTAGCACTGTGTCAGTTGAACCTATGATCAATAGTATCACACATACCAGAAAAGCATTGCTTATAACGCAATGCTACTACATGTAGTTCTGGAAATGAGACGTTCAAACAGTATGGTACATCAATACAAGACGTGTCCCAACTGTGTCCGTACTGACTCTATTCTTGATTTAATGTTTGAAATGATTCTGTATTATTTTGAAGGATAGCCAATGTCAGTTCAGTTCTGAGATAGTAGGTATCATGAAACATTGGGGTAATATATAAGCATAAATAAAGAACTATATAAGTTTGACAAAATATTAATAATAACGACCTACTTACTATGGGGTAAAATTGTATCCTTTATACCATATCATACTTAGTGACGACTTCATGTCCTTTTCATGTCATACTCAACAATGATTGGATTGTTTGTTTAAACTACGAAAGACTGCTTTTAAGGCATCTCAACTGTAATCTTTTAAAATCATTGATAAATTTAATACATGTATATTAAGGGTTGACACAAGTGTTACACTCCAGTGTTTGGTTTGAACCCTTGCAATAATGTCTGCATAACTGAAAAGTCAACTGAACGAATATGGGTGATGTCTCCAACACAAGCTCTTCCAGTTAACATGAAGGGGCAGTGTTACAATTAGTATTAACAAATTTAAAGAAATAATAAACACATGGTGACAATGAACCAAGACCACACCAGAAGGAACTCCCTCAATGTCTAGGAAGAATACATTGCTACTACTTTTTGAACGTGCCTCGTATTTTGTCATTATTTACATCGTGTCTGTGGTTAACAGTGCTTGAAACCTATATACCTAGTCAAATATTGATATTAAATACACATTCGTCCAATTAATCGTATACTTACGAAGGTTTGGAAACAAAAGGTAGTCAATTTTACAATATGATAGGTGACAAGGAATTCAGTACAGGTTGGCATTTTGAAGAACAGTGCATAAAGTATTTAACTCGCATTTGGAAATTGAACGAAAACGGGGATACCCGTGGTGGAGAACCAAAATGGTTCAGGTATATTGTTGATAATTACGAAAAAGTATACGCCAATGAAAAGGGAAGAGTAGCAGAGTAGCAGATAAAACCAGAAAAGATTGTTACTGATATCTAATTCATAACTAAATCCTAATCGTTTATCGCAATCATATCTCAAGAAGATACAGATGCGCTGTAATAATAACAATCCTAATTTATGAATTTCTAAGCTCCGTGTACTCTGCAGGAGAAAGCCTGGGACAAGAGAAATGGTTTTCGTCGTGTCTCGAACAATTTAAGTGTGGAGGTAGATTTGAGATGTTCAGATAGAACGTCCCTATTTTCTGTTATCGAAGTGGATCATTGTTAGGAACATATCATTCAGAGTTTTCATTCTGTAAATATACATTGGAGAACTGCAAGGTATGATAAACATCGACACTACACGTATATTACGAAGTTCCTCTGTAAAAACCGGCACTTGAGTGTGCAAGCTACTTGTTGGTGTACATCACTACAGATAACACTCAACAGTTGAAAATGCGTATTTCAATTATGAAACTGTTCCAACTAATTTAATGATACGCATCTTGAAAAATAAAATTCTTGAAGATAATGATGCATTCTGGCACTAAAGGTAGTATTAGAAACATCGCCACGTGGTTTGAATAATCGAATATTACTTTGCAAATTACTTGAGCAAATAACGTGCATCACACCATGCTTCCTGTGGAGAGGAGATTTGGTACCCAGCAGGTGTAGGTATACCACATACAGTATTCTGTTCGTAAACGAGGATTACCTTCAGTGGATGTGTCATCATTTAAGTCAATCGTTCCACAAATCTAACGGAATGGGATATCACAAGTGATCGACGTATTTGGCTTCAGATCTGAAAGTCCGGGGTTTGAATCCCGACAGTAACTTCGTCTGCGGTAGAGAACTGTTCTACATTCAGTAGAGTTTGGGTACAATAATGTACACTTAATTTAAGCGCAGTGCCACCCATGGTTCGCTAGTTCCAGCAAATTCTCGCAGGTCTCACAGGAATGGATATCAACAATGGTATTGGGTAACCGAGGTGATATAAGTGAAATACTCTTGAAAGCGGTGTGATACACCACAACACCTTACCAACTTATCAAGCATGAAATACTGAAAAGTACATTATTTCACGATGCTATTGGTGTTATTAAAGGGAAGAGATTGTTCAATGCATGTATTAATGGAAACTAAATGTATGTTAGATCTCTGCAATAGATGTAGTCTCAATACACAACATGCTTCTTACATAAATATACTCATTTGTTATTGTGTGATATAAAGAATTGTCAATACCAGGTGCAGCGTTCAGTTCAATATATAGACTGAGCTATCTCTGTAGTTACATCAATAAACAAGTATACATTTGAATATGAATACCATGCTTATGCAGCAGTTTGTGTACCTGCCTAAAGCCTTCCTGTAATAGCTATAGCTATATATATGTAGATGTATAATCTGATGCGTGTCTACCTATTCATGTTAAGTATTTTGAAAAACCTTTAATGTATTTGAAAAAATGATTTTTTTTAAAGTACCCAGAACCAATTTTGTGATGATTTCTGCAAGTTCACATCAACAAGTCTGTTAATGTGTGGAAACTAGAAACTCACTGGATTCCTCCAATGCAATTCATTGCGCGGCAAAATTATGCTTTCTGTGGTCAATATAAAATCATTGACAACTACAACACATTATCACCTATCAACCATATATTGTAACATTCACGAATGTGAGGAAACAACCAATAGCATCAAATGTCGTGCCAAACGATACCATTAATAAAGTACAGCACATTATGAGCTATGCATTTTAACATTTTGCAAATGAAATAAAACTACCAAAAATATTTTATCAAAAACATTTGACAAGCACGAAGCAAGTCCGAAATCTCCCTTGTAAGTACAAACATGTTACAAATCGGCAAATGCATTTGAAACAAACACTTGAAACATAAAGGCCTGGTACGAAATGCAAATGCAAAACGAATTAGTCATATAGACAATATGATTGAGTATGCATATTCAATAAAGCAAGCTGTGAACAAAGCCAGGTACCTCTATCCTCCATGTCTCCAGCCCCGGGGCCTGTCCTGCCTTCAAGAAGGCTTCATCACACGATGACATTGTGCTACAATCTACATGCAACCACCCTTGGTACTCTCAGCTTCTCATCACAGATTCACAGGTAGTTCTGCTGAGTCCTGGGACTGAGTCTGATCCTGAGCCAGCAGTTTGCAGGGACAATCTACATGTGTTACCTATCTGCCTTATTTACAACAAGTAATTATATAGCTAGTCTATGTCATTTCTATTCACGTATATCAAATTACTGTCATTATTCAAAAGAGCGAGCGTGACAAAATGACAGTGGTACATCAGCCTCTACGAGTCGTTCCGATTGGATGTGCTTACGGAAATTAGACTTTAACATAAATATAGTTTGATGTTATCGTTCAGAATCAGGCAGTAAAACAATTTATTGCTTTGAATATACATGAGCTCTGTGGTATTTATAATTGTAAAAATATTATAATTATCAAAATGCAAATTAATGTTACTGTTTGAATGTTAATACAAGACATCACTCACAAAATATTTTTCCAATAAAATAGATATTATTTCGACGGTTGATTACACGATTTAAAGATTGTGCAAACACACGTGCTGTGACAAAGTGATGGACATTATTGACTGAACACCTGTCACAGTACAACTGTACAAGGTGGTATCTGCAGGATGCGAGTGAGTCTGCGTTATGATGTGAAATGAAAAAAATTACATTCCTCTTATAATTGCACATATAAACATGAACTACATATTTAATTAATCTCAGCTCCGCTCACATAACAATACGTTTGTCAAAGTTCAACATCATCACTGAAAATGTCTACTATTTCACCTTGTGAGGTTAGATTATTTAGATATTCCTTGTGTGATTCCGACTCTCCTCCGTAAGTCTGTCATCAAGACCCTCAAGCAAAAACTAATGGAGCATTTTAAAGTCTAGAAAATGTTGGCAAGTCTAGTTGCCTCAGTTTAAGGTATTGTCCAGGTATCATTTTTATTTTATCTCATATCAAATATAAAATAAACTGTCAGTATAAAAATCCAACTTTTCAGGGACTATATGTTAGTCTACTCCTCCGTGTACAAGACTGTTGTAAGTATCTGTTGTCCAGTATCTGTTCTGAAAAGTTTGAAGGATGGACATTTTCCAGAGCCTAAACTCTTATAAATACAATAGTGACGACTTGACGGCTTGTCATGGTTAATAATACATGCATACCGTCCTCGGATCGATTCTAATTTAGTTATCGAACAAAAGTTATGATTTATGTCATGGTTCAAATGAGACTTTGTTCTCTTCACCATTGCATAACAAAAAGTAAAATATTTGGTATGTTGATGCATCGGTAATACTCGTTTAATATAAATTATAAATTAGCACGATATTTTAGTTGGAGTATTTAAACAGACAAAGGATAAATACCTTTTAAAGCTTTCTATACTAAAAGAAATGTGCAAAGTAACGACCAAAAGGGTTTATTCGCAATCCAATAGTAAGGATTGAGGCGTACACATTCCAACTTGTAGAATCAAATTTTATCACATTTTCAAATATGAAATAAAAATATAACACTCAGTAAGATGTTTCATCTGAATTGTCCAATAAGCAGGTATCACGATTACATTTATAATGTGTAAACAGGAATGTCTTTTCGAATTTCGTTTCCACAAAAAATAGGCCTATGGAACCCTCTCTTTCCTTCATTTGGTTCCCAGATAACGGTAAATTAAATCTTCCCATTAACATCTCGTTTGAAGTAATGACTACATATTATGTCGCCAACAACGGTTTTCATTACAGTAACATGTTCAACCAACAACGTACTCTGATCTTATCTACTATATGTATCTACTGTATCCCAGTAGGTGTTACATGTGATGTCAGGAACTCAAGCTATCCAGGTCAACTCGTTAACTTTCCAGATAGTCTGATCGAGATCAAAGGGTGTGTAAAGTATATTGTTATATTGTGAAAAATACATTGAAACTGCGGAATAAAATAATTGAGAAATAATTTTATAGCAGGAATTTGCCATTTGTGTTAATTGAAACAACTTAAGTAAATAAACAACTCCAACATGAAAGATCTGAATCGCACTTATAAATGGGGTCGTGCACTTAATAGTCCTGAGGTTTAAACATGTGCTCCAAGTCCTGAAAATACAACAGATCCAATCTACCTTGTTTGGCAACGACTCAGTGTATTGACAACTACCCCCAGTTATAACAGAAACCAGTTCTATAGTTTTACAACTTCTTTATTGCAGTAGCAGACGTTGCATCGTCGATGCTCAGGAGTGAAAATACAAATTTCAACATCCAGGGAGATTCGAACCCGGGACCTCCAGGTGAGAGTCAGATGTCTACCAGTTGAGTTAAAGGGACATCCCACTAGTCCAAGCTAGTAGGAACGCTATTGACCTCACCCTGCCACACTCATATCGTTATCTAAAGAAACTGGACATCTAACCAACTTCTACATTCTTCTTAAAGGAAATACATCTTTAGAAAAGCTGATGTATAACCTATTACCGATAAGGGAGATGAATGACTCAACGTTTGTTTGAGGGGGAATGGTGATCGTTGAAGGCGAATGGTTTCTGATCCTTTCTATGGACACACCTTAATTGATTATTAACTACTAATACACACCTCAGATATTGATAACTCATGTTAGACAAGACACCTCAGGTCAATAAATTTACTGCAGATGGGCCGTCATCTCTCTTTAAATTAACTTCACAGTTCATGTACACCATGCATAAACATTTGCTTGTAACATGGCTGACACATGTATCTAAAATGTAAACTCCGTGTGGGACGATATGCACGTGAAATGTGTGCTGCACGAGGCAATCTACATCAAAGTGACACGGCTCCTAACGACGCGTGTATCATTTCTTGTCTATCACACCGGGTCTTTTGATGTTGCTATCCTGTTTCATACCCTCTGCCAGGTTAATTGCAGGTGTTCATGGGAGACATGTGTTAACTCTGCTTAATTAAAACAATATGATGTTTTGTAAACTGTGTCGGATTCAGAGGTCGAACACACCTTTCGATGTAAAGAGGGACTGATTGCCTCTGTAGTCGTTAGTTAGATAGTATACCACCTGGTCAAGTATGGTGTTGAGTTCCCAGAGACGTCTCCTGGACCTACCCTGGTATTCATATTTCAAACACAATTAAATGTCCAGTGTGTATGAAAGATGAAACTTTACGTAGTTAAAGGTTCATCCATTGTGTTGTTGGGAGACACATGTGCCAAATGTTGTTTTTTTTATCGAGAAGTAGTGACTGTTGCCGAAAATTACCATTTTGTTGATGCTCAGTATAATGACGATAATTAGGTAAAGCAGTGATTTATGATCGAAAACCGGACAATGCTTGGCAATTGTCGCGCGTCAATTAGTCAAAAGTAATTTTGGAAAATAAATTAACAACAGACAAAAAGGCACATTTTGGTTGATCATGTTTAATAGGTCATATAACTACTGTGCATGTACAGTGATTTTGCTCGATTTTCATTGGAAAGTAGTAATTATGATATATTTGGCGATTAGTGATGAACATACAATTTAAGTGAAATTATCTGAACTGGAATCAGCGCATACAGTATGTTGGCACGTATTCAAGCCAAATAAAATGGCATGAATCACAATGGCTGAAAATTTAAGAAGTTTTTGAGAAAATGACATGAATATACGATATCATATAAAATCTGGGACAAGTTACGCTTACATGTTATTCATAAATTTATTTACATAATCATATATAGTATATAAGATATATTGTTACTGTGCAGTTACTACAACAATCAAATCAATAGTTATTTGAATCACTTTTGTCCCAGTGGTTATTAACAGTCAGTTTCGTGTAGATATATGCAATTAGTAAATACCTTAGTCTATAACCTACTTCTAACACGAGAGTTAAACATCCGAAACAGCAAATTAAGTTTCGACAATTTCTTGGTTTTCATCAAAATCTGACCACCGCATATTCCACAAACTCCAACCACGTTGTTTAAATTACCTGCATTTCAGAATGTTTTCTTCCCCTATGTTAGCTATTTCTTCGCGAGGTGGGGTAACTGTCTACTCTTCGTCTTTACCTGCATGTACCCCCTGTGCTGGCTTCACGTTCAGCAAACAAATGTTTCAAGAAGTTCAAGAGAAGTTGCTGGATACTTTCACGTAAGAATGCAATGTCAGAACAAATCCAGTCTGAACGCAACTAACAAGTACCATATGGAAACAACTACAAATGATCATTTTTGAAAATTGTCTTAATTATCTAAAACCATGCATACCAAACTATTTGTTTATGAATACATCGAAGTTGTCAAAAGAGGTTGCTATGAAGTTCCCCACAACATGGAAGACTATTAGTTCAATCAAACCCGCCCAGCAAATGGTATCCCGCCACAGGAAGTGATTACCTCCCCTTGGGCGTTCTTCAGAATGAGGTAAAAATACGTGTGTGTCTGAATCCTATCATTCAGATTGGAGCAATCATTGTTACAGGTAGGAGCCGTTTTGTTTCAAGAAAATTGTTTTGATGTATGGTTTGAGAAATGTGCATGATTTTGAATTTTATCTACGTTAAGATATCCTTTTTGTCTATTTGTGCCTTAAACATGCGGTATTTATCAGCAGAGCATATATTTATTGTTCTTTTACGTTCTTAACTACACATTTTGCAATATGTATAATTAACGCATCTTCAAGGATACTTCAAGGTGCTTGATTTTGCAAAGTAAAGTTTAACTAGACTCTCACTTTCTACTGTGATCCAATGCTGTGTAGAGAAAGGACTGACACTGGACTATCGGGGACGTCACCTTGCTAATGTCCACCACTTCAATAATTACAATATAGTCTAACTTGCTGATCGTATTATTTTAAGGTATATACGAACTTATTGGAATGTGAGTTTTAGTTCAAGGACACATATTTTTTCTTGTATTACCCCCATATAAATACTATGCTCATCAAGCTATATAACCTGGATAATTACGAAGAGAGATTACTGCATTGTTGAATATAAAAATATTGGGTATTTTCAATGGCAACACGTGAAGAGCAGGTACAATATATGCTGCTAATTTCCACAGCTTAATAGGCAGAGTCAGTCACTGTTGGATGTGGAGTTCCCAGCCATAGATCAGCAGGCAGGACTCGATATCTCATACACTACACACCACTTCCACCTGGTTGTCGGTCAGTGTGGTTGGTCAGTGCCGTGGAATCAGTAACACTTATATTATGTAGTTTGTTGTATAAACCGAAAACATGTTTTTAAAAAGTTAGTATAAGTCTAATATGCGTTTTCACAGCATCACAATCACGAACGTCACAAGATAGTTTTTTAATCTGGATCACAGTTTGACATTT
The DNA here is from genome assembly GCA_936450465.1 of Gibbula magus. Taxonomy (NCBI): domain Eukaryota; kingdom Metazoa; phylum Mollusca; class Gastropoda; order Trochida; family Trochidae; genus Gibbula; species Gibbula magus. The sequence goes on along the minus strand of OW388290.1, from coordinate 31,765,415 downwards.
TAAAAATGATATTGAGAGACTAAAATCAGTGGTATCAGAGAACTACATGTCATGTACCTTTTTGTCCGTGTGACCAGCCAGTGGGGGATGTCACTCAGTGTAAAGTCTTGCTGTACCATTGTGTCCGTGTGACCAGCCAGTGGGGGATGTTACACTCAGTGTAAAGTCTTGCTGTACCATTGTGTCCGTGTGACCAGCCAGTGGGGGATGTTACACTCAGTGTAAAGTCTTGCTGTACCATTTTGTCCGTGTGACCAGCCAGTGGGGGATGTCATTCAGTGTAAAGTCTTGCTGTACCATTTTGTCCGTGTGACCAGCCAGTGGGGGATGTCACTCAGTGTAAAGTCTTGCTGTACCATTTTGTCCGTGTGACCAGCCAGTGTGGGATGTCACTCAGTGTAAAGTCTTGCTTTACCATTTTGTCCGTGTGACCAGACAGTGGGGGATGTCACTCAGTGTAAAGTTTTGCTGTACCATTTTGTCCGTGTGACCAGCCAGTGGGGGGATGTCACTCAGTGTAAAGTCTTGCTGTACCATTTTGTCCATGTGACCAGCCAGTGGGGGATGTCACTCAGTGTAAAGTCTTGCTGTACAATTTTGTCCGTGTGACCAGCCAGTGGGGGATGTCACTCGGTGTAAAGTCTTGCTGTACCATTCGGTCCGTGTGACCAGCCAGTGGGGGATGTCACTCAGTGTAAAGTCTTGCTGTACCATTTTGTCCGTGTGACCAGCCAGTGGGGGATGTCACTCAGTGTAAAGTCTTGCTGTACCATTTTGTCCGTGTGACCAGCCAGTGGGGGATGTTACACTCAGTGTAAAGTCTTGCTGTACCATTTTGTCCGTGTGACCAGCCAGTGGGGGATGTTACACTCAGTGTAAAGTCTTGCTGTACCATTTTGTCCGTGTGACCAGCCAGTGGGGGATGTCATTCAGTGTAAAGTCTTTGTGTACCATTTTGTCCGTGTGACCAGCCAGTGGGGGATGTCACTCAGTGTAAAGTCTTGCTGTACCATTTTGTCCGTGTGACCAGCCAGTGTGGGATGTCACTCAGTGTAAAGTCTTGCTTTACCATTTTGTCCGTGTGACCAGACAGTGGGGGATGTCACTCAGTGTAAAGTTTTGCTGTACCATTTTGTCCGTGTGACCAGCCAGTGGGGGGATGTCACTCAGTGTAAAGTCTTGCTGTACCATTTTGTCCATGTGACCAGCCAGTGGGGGATGTCACTCAGTGTAAAGTCTTGCTGTACAATTTTGTCCGTGTGACCAGCCAGTGAGGGATGTCACTCGGTGTATAGTCTTGCTGTACCATTCGGTCCGTGTGACCAGCCAGTGGGGGATGTCACTCAGTGTAAAGTCTTGCTGTACCATTTTGTCCGTGTGACCAGCCAGTGGGGGATGTCACTCAGTGTAAAGTCTTGCTGTACCATTTTGTCCGTGTGACCAGCCAGTGGGGGATGTTACACTCAGTGTAAAGTCTTGCTGTACCATTTTGTCCGTGTGACCAGCCAGTGGGGGATGTTACACTCAGTGTAAAGTCTTGCTGTACCATTTTGTCCGTGTGACCAGCCAGTGGGGGATGTTACACTCAGTGTAAAGTCTTGCTGTCAGCGTAAAATTTAAACATTAACCTGTTTATAATGCAATATTGTTTTAGAGAACAAATCGATATTTATGCCGTATTAGTGTCGTTAAATACAACATAAAATGTACTATACTATAAGTGAATTAATGTCCATTGTCCGGCTTTTTTTATTATATCAACTAGGACAATATTCTTGAGCTAATATTTTCCATACGATTGTGACGTTGTGACGTAAAGTAAGGTAACGTAAGGTAACGTAACGTAACGTCTATATATAGGGCATTATCTTCAATTCGTGGCGACGATGGAGAACCAGTTTAGCTTGGAAGTAGATTTATCCATATTTTCTTAAATTCCAAACTTCAGTAACAAATACAATACTATATTCGTGTCTAAGCCATATGTTTCCGACGCACATGCTTGAATATCAGTATATTCGCTCGGGAAATACCAATATTCAAACACCCGTGTCATAAAGTAGATGACATCGACAATTGCATCTGTTTGATTTTTCAATTATTTTACCTACATTTTTCAAATGCACAAATTGCTTAATACGAACGTAGGCGGAATGAAATCGTAAAGAAATGTGTATATACAATCATGGAGCAACACTTACAATGTATGAATCAGTTGATATATTACGTGCATGTAATAAACACGGGATTTTATACAGGTAAAGTGTAAGGAAAGACGGTATGAAAAGTCAAAGGATGGATGGAAAAGAAGACAGAATCTTCTCTGACCCTGTGCCGGGTTTCAGCTGGACTCGCCAGTCTTTCCACACCTTCAGTAAACCTTGCCCGGGCGGGTCCCTCTCCCAATACCTGGCTTGAAGTCGGGCACCTGTCTTCTAAAGCGCCTCTTCCCTCTATACTCCATCTTTCTCACGCTGGATGTATACAAGGAGATATTTCGGGAGACCGCCTGTTATTCGTGTCAAAGTTGAAAATAATGGAATTTTAACTAGTTGTGTTGATTATGGGTAAGAAGCTGGGTCCCATGCAATGCCCTGTGTGTATCCGACAGAATGAGACACGATGCTGTGCTGTAACAGAGTCCGTTACATGTATCCACAGTTGTAGCTACTCCGCGGTTTGGTTTAATATACTCCTCACTGCTATAAGAGTCATAAACTAACGATAACAAATGCGATTCTAGATAAAAGTGGCGTTTTAAGAGTTCCGGAAGTGGATTCTGTAAATAATTAAACCTTGGGAAAATAAAGTCAAGGTAAAATTAAGAGTCTGCAAAACATGCAATCCATGTTAGTTATCGTCAATAGGAAGGTAATTCTTTTACAGGAAATTGCACTAACAGTCTTCTTCATCTGGAATAATTGTTTTACCTTGTTGAATCTGGAAGCATGCATTCGATTTGTTCCTTAATAATTTGTTCAATGACGTTTATTGTCTTTAATAATGTTTTAAAATGTATTACATGGTATTTAACATTTGTCGACCCGTTGCTGCCGTATGCAAATGAAATGCAGATATACCATCACAGAAAATAGTACACCTCTCAAACGTTTATGAGGGTTCAACCAACATTCTTCAAACGGAATTTGACATACTTTCATCTTGACACACATGCCTCAAAATGGATAAAATCTAAAAATCTCATAATGAAATGCTTCTAGATAGTAAGTCATATATAAAAAGTGTTGATAATGCTGACAACTCGTTATCTCCACACGCTGATGAGTGTGCACACTGCACGTGTATTAGCTGCACGAGAGTTGCACCGCATGACGGACATACGTTCTGTCTCGTGTAGGTATCACAGCGTCTCGGCATCCCTCCTTACTCGTCCACAGACACATATCAATGCCTGGCACATTAACGCAACAATCTGTCAGACATGCGGTTGTCATGGAAATATGTATGTTGTTTTGCATAAAGAAACAGATATGTTGCACGTGTAGTCACTAATCTGTGTGACAAGACTCTTTTTGTGTGCGCAGTTAACCAACGACGGCATTCCAAGCGTCTTCACACATGACAGGAATAACCGAACGATTTGTCTCTCCCATAATTATAAGTCTTGAATGAGAATTTTAGAATAAAAAGACACAGTCATTGTCCTCAGGCACTGTGGTATCAGCTAATAGGATCTCGTTATATATAGATGGCAACACTTGAACTAGAAGCATTGCTACTCTACTGAACGTGGTCATTATTGAATGAAATATTATTCTTTCATTAAGTAAGTGTTGTCATTAAAGGGGCAGTAGCACGTTTTTCGCTCAAATAAGTTGATGAAATGTATTTGAAAAATAATGTGACTAATAGTAAAACACTCTTCTCTCTTCGAAAAATCAGGTTAAAGAATGAGTGTACATTGGAATCGTTTTTGTGATTCGAAATAATAAAATGTGTTCAAAATAAAATGGCCGCCATGTAATTTTTGCTTTATACACAGCACCGTTATTACCACTACGGATAATTGATTTGTGTAATAAGATGTTTACCCTCTAAAGTAAATATAAATGATATAACATATCATTATGAAAGGGAAATTTGAAAAAATAAAATTTGAAAAAAAAACGTGCAACACATCACACATCATAATCACGACATAAGATTTTCAAATCCTCATATCTTCAGATTAAGGGTAGTCATTAAGGTATCAAGAGTAAATGTAGTTGTATTGATTAGTTGAAAGTGACCGAGTGAATTGAGCACTGCCTAAGAAAACGTAGCAAACATATAGTTCTCGGTCAAATCTAAGCTGTATCAATCAGTTGGAGAACTTTAAAACAATCAAAGTCCATGTTCTGAAGAGTATCCGATGCTAAAGCATGTTCTGATTGGGTTCATTATAGTTAACGAGTTCACGTGAACTTGGTTAGTGAGGGGGAGGGTATGGGAGGCATGTGCCACAACCCGGTGTCCTTCAACAAACCATTTACCCTATATCCGTGGGAAGATATATCTACATATCTATCTGATAAGTACAAAAGTGGCAACGTCCCCTCAAGCAAATAAGATTAAATGGTCAGTATCTTAATAATGGTGAATTTGAAAAAATGAATGTGTTCATTTAAATATCATTGTCATTCTAATATTCAGTTGAAGAGTGAACTTGACATATGATGAAGATGCAGTTTAATGCAATGTATATCTTCAGCAACCATTTGCCGAAAGTGCTCCATATCATCTTGTACTCACGAGGGGAAATCAAACGTTTTGAGAAGATAAACTGCCTGTAAAATAACAGTGAGAACTGACTATCCTAAAGAGTAACACATGTGTTTCTCCGGTATTTGAATAGCATTGCATATCATTGTCAGTCATTATCTATAAACATAATAATGATAATATAGAACTGGATAATTTGTATATGTGTATTATCCTGTGAAAGAACCAACATCGTTTTACTTCATTTTCAACTACCTATAAATTATGAAACCGAGCAGCCAATTACGGCGTTTTAATATTACAATTTCCATTGCCCTCACTGCCAAATCAGGTACCCAATTGAACAGAGGTACACTTTACAATGTGCATAAAGTCACGTGTCCAAGGTACACTACACTTGCCCAAGGTACACTTCACTTGCCCAAGGTACACTTCACTTGTCCAAGGTACACTTCCCTTGTCCAAGGTACACTTCACTTGCCCAAGGTACACTTCACTTGCCCAAGGTACGCAACACTTGCCCAAGGTACGCAACACTTGCCCAAGGTACACAATACTTGCCCAAGGTACACAACACTTGCCCAAGGTACACAATACTTGCCTAAGGTACACTACACTTGCTCAAGGTAACCTACACTTGCCCAAGGTACACTTCACTTGCCCAAGGTACGCAACACTTGCCCAAGGTACGCAACACTTGCCCAAGGTACACAACACTTGCCCAAGGTACGCAACACTTGCCCAAGGTACGCAACACTTGCCCAAGGTACACAACACTTGCCCAAGGTACACAACACTTGCCCAAGGTACGCAACACTTGCCCAAGGTACGCAACACTTGCCCAAGGTACACAATACTTGCCTAAGGTATACTACACTTGCTCAAGGTAACCTACACTTGCCCAAGGTACACTTCACTTGTCAAAGGTACACAACGTTTGTCCAAGGTACGCAACACTTGCCCAAGGTACACAACACTTGCCCAAGGTACGCAACACTTGCCCAAGGTACGCAACACTTGCCCAAGGTACACAACACTTGCCCAAGGTACACAACACTTGCCCAAGGTACGCAACACTTGCCCAAGGTACGCAACACTTGCCCAAGGTACACAACACTTGCCTAAGGTATACTACACTTGCCCAAGGTACGCAACACTTGCCCAAGGTACACAACACTTGCCCAAGGTACACAACACTTGCCCAAGGTACGCAACACTTGCCCAAGGTACGCAACACTTGCCTAAGGTATACTACACTTGCCCAAGGTACGCAACACTTGCCCAAGGTACACAACACTTGCCCAAGGTACACAACACTTGCCTAAGGTATACTACACTTGCCCAAGGTACGCAACACTTGCCCAAGGTACACAACACTTGCCCAAGGTACACAACACTTGCCCAAGGTACGCAACACTTGCCCAAGGTACGCAACACTTGCCCAAGGTACACAACACTTGCCCAAGGTACACAACACTTGCCCAAGGTACGCAACACTTGCCCAAGGTACGCAACACTTGCCCAAGGTACACAATACTTGCCTAAGGTATACTACACTTGCTCAAGGTAACCTACACTTGCCCAAGGTACACTTCACTTGTCAAAGGTACACAACGTTTGTCCAAGGTACACAATACTTGCCTAAGGTACACTACACTTGCTCAAGGTAGCCTACACTTGCCCAACACACGCGTTCACAACTCATGACTCTGTGGGGAAGAAAAACAACCCTTAAAGCTCCCTGATTATCCAACCAGCTTATGTGGAGGTTGCAATATAAACCAAGATCTAAATACAAATGTAATTATAAGTACTTAGTAAGCATCCTTTGCAAAATAATAACAATATTGATGATGAATTAACACTGGTTTAGTTGCCATTACGTCTTCAAACTAAAGACATATTAGCTGGTTGATTCACACTGAACAAATCAATAGTAATATGTAGGAACTAATTGTATGTTCATCAAATAATAAAATTAAAATACATACACCTCTATAAGTATATCAATGACTTGAAATTGAACTTGATTGAAGAAAGAAGGAACCTTGCGCATGCGCCTGTTATTAAGTCAATCACTTATAGGACCAGCTGTTAACGGTTCCAGCCAACAGAAAGTACAGTTGGTACGCATTAAGACGGACCTTGTTCTTGCATGTCTCCATTATATTGGAAGGGACTTCCAAACTTGGTCCCCTCGAAGTCAGCATCAAACCAAGGCCACCTAGAGAGTGTCCATTGTGAAACAGTATTGTAATAAAATTGGCCCAAATTAGGGTTGGCTCGCTGTGCAGCAGTTGTTTCCCTTTCTAATAGGAATTCCCAGGTATTCGAAACGTTCACTTTGTACAAGCAGGTTCATGTATGAAGGGAAGTGACGTCATATGCAGATTTATTCACGAGAGCAGATATATTCGCTGCACATGCTTCAGTGCCAAAAGTTTCGATCTCTGAATACGAGGTGTGAGCGTGTAGGGATACAAACTTCATGTAGAACGCATGTAGTGTGCATCTGCTTGACAAGTTCTCACAGTCAGGTAAATGTCCATTTAGATTGTTCATTTAGCATTTGATTTAATTCATTTAATTATTATCATGTATAATTTTTATAATGATAATAAACATATCTTAAAAATTAATTTGATGTACTATCAAAAGTTCATCATTTATATTTTACACAACCAATATAATGTTTTAAAGATATTTCTAAACAGAAAGATGTTATTTGCAAACATATCTTTTTCAAAGTCAACAATATTTTGTTCATTGACGTTTACCCAATGAAATCAATTCCCCGGAAAAAAAGAAAAGTCCGCTAATTTAGCCAATTGCTCCAACGCTGTTTACCTTGACGTCTATTTCTGTACTCTAAAAATCTACACCTCCTTCGCACCACGCCTAGTTTATAGCCTCATCCTTTCCTTTGAAATTCAGTTCAATTGTGAATTTTATTTATACAATATCTGATAACCCTATTCTGTCAGTCAGCTGGGCCCAGGTGGCTGTATGTACGCTATGTAAGTATATACTGTGTAGGACACAAGGCGATCCTCTCGCCACTCTTGTACAGCGCTCTGCAGTACGGTATAGTAGTGCCAGTCTTTCACTGTTCCCCAGGTATTGGAGTTGTAGCATTGTGAGGTATTGGAGGTGTACCACTGTGAGACTTACCTGTGAAATACCGCTGTGTGTACCTTCTCTGTGTTTACAGGTAGGCTAACGATAGTGTCCACGCACCATTTGATTTTGTCATGTTTTGAAGTGTTTAAAACATGTGTTATTATCTACCTCGCGTAAGGTAGACTACTAACGAGGCAGTTAAGCGTTGATGAATCGTTACAATAGAAAGATAAGAGGCTTAACGTAGCGTTGTACAATAATCACAAGAAATATATCATAATCAGAAATGATAAGATATATAATTTGCCTCGTAGCCATGCACTGTTATCGTCATGTAATTTGAATAACCCCTTCAATATATTCTTTGATTGGCATTCTGTAAGTTGAGATGAAGAGGAATCGAAACAATTGTTTTGATATGGCGAAACGCTTTAAAAGAATGAAACAATCTGTATTCCATTAAGTTGTCTCCTTCCCTTTCAATAAGGGCAAGTAGTTATTCATGTTGCTCTGACGCGTTCTCATTTTCAAATGCTGTACATCAAATGTTTGAAAGGCATCTAGACGTGACCTGCTCTAGAAAAGCAATAATCTGAAGAAACATTTCTTGATGGTGATGTGCATGACATTCACTGTCTAATCACCGTTTGTATACTTAGAGGTTAAGTTATATATTAAGGGCTAATAATAACAAAATGCACTGAGTCGTTGGAAACAATAAATTGTAATGTGTATATATATATATGTTGTATAATAAACTGCAAAATCGCCGTTTTCTGTTGATCTAAGGCTGAAACTGTCTCTATGATATTAGGTCGTTTATAGTGGGCAATAGCATACTAGCAATTTAACAAGAACCACTGCAAAATGAATGTATATAAATGATCTGTTTAGTGTAACCAATAACGAACTTGTGAGGGTATCCATCTGCATTATCACTTGTACAAGATATCTTATCATCTCATATCTGCCCAGGCTACTCCGCTTTCAATTTTCGTGGAATAATTTCCCATGTTCACGGAGTCACATTGCCTTAGCCCTTGCTTGCAAATATCCCTTGATTTCCCTTTAACAGAAACAATATGATTTTCTTAAATGCGAGTTCAGATATTTTTTCTGAAAGGAGTCAAGATGTTCTCGACAAGAGTAAGGATACTGTTTTGAAGAAGAACGTTACATGTAGATCTATCCGGGTATCAGGGCTCGGTATGCACAGAGGCTCAGTCTAAATAATTGTTATCATTACTGCATTTCTAAAAAAACAATTAAGATTATCCATATACTGGTTGCGTTATTTCCAGAAACTTTGTCAGTCGAGGGAATTATACATGTTCAGAGAGAAGTAACCCTACCTGTTCTCTATGTTCCTATTGCAGCACATTTTAATACAATTTATTCCGTTATCTATCGTGGATTGTAGAACTTGTACATCCTATAACATCAATCCTCTCACATATAATTATACATATTATCTATTATACTATGCCCCTGTCGTATATTGTCAGATTCAATGCCGAGTAACCTTTAAGACGAATCTTGCTCATGGTTTATATCGTTCTGAGAATAGTGCAGTACTAGTTATAATGGACATATTATCATGAATATATGATGTTGCATTTCGTATCTATTATTTTATTGAACAATTTATCACTGCCTTAGCTGTTTAGTGTAACAAGTAGATTGCATGGTACACATCATATATAGTTACATTTGGGATAATGTAATGTGTTTCTAATGCATGGGATATGCCCAACATCTCAGCCCGGCAAACATATATCTTGATAATATGGGGTGGGCTTTTTGTCGAGAGAGACCCTTTGGAAAGTCCGTTTCGCTTAAATTCGTCTGTGTACCTTATAAATCTTACGGATGCAACTTATTTATTATTTAAACATGACCTCTTTTGGCTACTTCTTGTTGTGCTTCTGGAGGATAATGAGTATAGGTTGGTATAGTATACATGTTGATGTACAGGAAGCCAGAGATGCAATTAAGTATATACAAGCACAGAAGAAGATAAAGAAGAAACTATGAATGTACAAACAGTCAAATGAGATTAAAGAAAATATTACAATGGATGAAGGGTTTAAGACTACTGACACAACTATGTTTACAAAGGAGAGTGTTTAAATCAGACTGAGAGTCTATGATTCATGGGTGACTTGACTTGACTTAGTGATGGAAGGAAGTTAATTTCCATGAGCCCTGCCAATCTGCGTTACTCCTTTCAAACAGATCGATTCTAGAACTATTTTTTGTACAATGTACAATTTTGACAATGGAAGCCAGGATGTGATTGAGTGGTTTGAAGTGTCCAAGGTCTGTTGTGAAAGGGCGGATTTCACTACTGATATGTGTGTGCTTTATATATAGTGTAATGTTGAATGACCGGCAGGTTCTACAAACACAACTAATGTTCTAGACAAATCCTCTGTTAATGGGTTGCAGAGTATACAGAGAGGTTGTCACCATACACTGTCGGCCAAAAGAAACGCCTACTTGAGTTTCCTTAAAATGAAAGATGAAATAATTTTTGAAATATAATTAATGGGGGTCTCCACGTTATGGTGAAACAATAATTAATATAAAAGTTCATTGAAATCGTGGAAAAACTGTGATTCGAGTCAATATTATTCATGAAAACCACGTCCAATGAAGACAGCTATTTCCGCTTGATTCACTTGCGCACCGTAACCACGTACATCTGTAGTGTCATCATCACTTTAATGCGAATGCGTGCCTGTATTGTTGCTCGTGGTTGTTTGAAAATCTGTTTCAAATGCTTTTCTGATCAAGCACTGATTTCAACAGTTGCATTAATCGCCATTCTTTTGCACGTGACACTTCTGAAATCTAAATATATTATGCAGAAATGGTGCAACTTCATAATGCTATAATATTGCTAAACTGTTCATTATATATTTTACGAAATCTGATAAGATATCTGGTAGGCGTTTCTTTTGGCCGACGGTGTATTGTACCATCATATACAGTCTCCATCATATATAGATGCGTGGGGTGGAGTAGCGCAGTGATTCAAAGTGTATCAAGAGGTCCGTGGTTCGAATCCCGCCAGATTATGTTATGGAGTAAGAGAATGTTCTGAATACAGAAACGACGAATTCAACCACCGACGGTTTACTATATTCCATCCAATGCTCACGTGTTTTATCGCAGGTCATAGATACGCGAATATTTTTCTACATATGTGTATATTACATGGAAATACCTACCCTTGAAGCGATATTAAATCCGACAGTTAACCCCTGAATATACATATTATCTGTAATTCTTCAGATTATATTCATAGGTCCGAATATATCATCTTCATAAGACTTATATATGTTATAAGCTGACTAGCTTATTTGTGGTTATCTAAATGGTTATCATCTCCCTTTTCTATGTAGTTGCAGGAACATATAAATAATTTACTCAACATATACATGGTCTTGTTTTCCAAACTATGTATACCGCCTTGTTTTTCTTTCATATCATATATAACGGGAAATGTATTGATTCGCTGTTTCTCTGTGTGTATACATAATGTATATCAAATGATTCTTCTTTGTTACTTCCTTCTATAAATATTATAGTTATCGTTAGAGTAAATGTGGACTAATTACTATTCTTTATATCTTTATGATTCGTATGATCTTATATATTTTCTCTGGTTCGACAAATTGAAAGAAATATTGTACTCGCATAGTTTCCAGCATCATCCTGGCGCCGTGTCCACAGAGACATGTATTGAGGAAAACTATCGACTACAAAACATATACAGCTTGCAGAATGCTTTCTAGCCGCTAGTTTCCGACGCTACTTACTCCTGTGGCCGTTTCCTATGCTCAAAAGTCGAGAGTTGCCGAATGAATTATTTGATTGATGATTGATGGCCCTATGAAACGCTCACTTGAAACCTTACGATAACGTTTAGACACTTAGACTTTTATTAAGTTTTTCTTCGTAAAATATTACCATTTTATCAAATATTTTAAAGAAGTCTGTGAGAAAGGGGATATGAAAGTCCCATTTCTCATAGGTTCCTTTCAGTATTTAATAAAAAATACTTTTCCTAAAGTCAAAGTGTTAGACTAGATAACGCTAAGCACTGGCGAATGTCGTTTATCACGAGATGGGGTCCAAATACATAGCTGACCATTTGGAATTCTTTACAGTTGATTCCCTACCACATACTGATACATGAGTTGTGTGATTTATGGTCGACGGAGAGACGTTGTTCAAAATGTGTCTCTGCCCTGCACTACATCGCGTATGGTTATGTAACAAATTGTCCTAAATGGCAGATATGGTTAGTCCAAGGAAACACTAGTATCGCCTTTATACTACATTCTATGTGGATCTATGAAATACTAAATAGAGTACGTATTTTTGCAGACATCGTATACAGAGTGATATTTCGGTGGATTAACCGGACGTGAACCCGGAAGCGGAAACAGCTCTTTGTAAATGGCGGGATTGGTGGATATGGAGAACGAGCAGATGATGAAGGAATGTTTTCGGATCTTGGACACAAAGACGAACGGCTACATCCCGTACGGAGAGTTCCAGTCCATCATAAAGGCCTTCCAGAGCGAGATCGCCATGACAGACGAGGAAATCGTCAACGTGCTCGACGCCGTCGACAACAACAACGACGGGAAAATTACGTTTAATGGTGAGACTTCTTGCGTCATCACATTTCTTGACAACTATACTGTGACATTTAATGGTAAGAGATAACATTAAAAAACACTGATAATGACAAAACATATTGAAATAAAATGTGCGATAATCTATTCAAAACGTAATCACACAGAATTGTAAGAGTTATGGCATTACCAAAAACACATTTCTCCTTTAGCGACTGAAACAACAATGCATTAAAATAAAGTATACGTTTGATTGTATCTAATCGATGATTTGTTCATTGAATTATTCGAAATGAATACTGTATACCTTGAATCGATTCTACAGGTTTTACATAGTCAATTCTTAATCATTTAATCATCATTCGTTTGATATGTACCTGGAGAAATTAATGAGCTTGCCTTGTTGTATATCATGTAAACGTAATGAAGAGAGACAGACCGCTCGGCGGTATCAGCTGGGTTGTTATCGTGACTGGTCCTTTATCATCAGTGTGTACCAAGTCAACCACATTCTCTGGTATACAGGGACTATTAGACACAACAGAACATCGTTTGTTTTTGAGGTTCAGAATATTAGGGTGACTGTGGTGATGATTTGGGTGTTGATGAGGAGGATGAAATAGTTACGATGATGATGGTGATGATCGTGAATATGTTAATGGTGGTGGAAATGGTGTTATGGATGCTAGTATTGGCAATGGTGAAAATGATGATGATGATGATGGTGATGGTTATGGTTATGGTGATGATGATGATGATGATGGTGGTGTTTTTCATATTAGAGATGCTAATTACATATTACCCTTTGGTAATACTATTTTGTAATATTTGTTCTCTTATTCCTTCATATCTTAACAAAATTTTAATGAGGATAAAAAATGTTATTCTTGACATCGACAATACCCATAAGTAAATATCGGTCATAATAAATGACAAAGCCTCATCTGCATTCTATTCTTTTCATAACAATAATCCTGAATTTGAAGGAATTATAGACCATTTCAGTTTCAGCATTTCAAGGCAACAACTCAATGATATTCTTCCTCATATGAAAGTAAAACGTTTTAAACCCAAAAAGGCCAAGTTAAATGCTTAATGTAGCGATGAACCTGGGTTTTAATGATCAAGATAGCACTGTGAAGTATGACTGCCTGTGTGTGCTGATGGCCTGATTCCAATGTATACATCTGAAAACACATGTGCAGCGCTAAACTGCACTCATCAAATGTGGTTAGAACTTGATGGTGTGTGATGAAAATAAATACTCTTCCTTAGTCTCATAGTAATTAATTTACCATTAAGATATACAGAGGCTATTTTAGATATATACATGTAGTAGATTATATTCATATTTTGAAATCGCGTGCATTTATTCATTGCCACTACTGTACATCCGTTTAACATATATTTGTATCTGACTCTGACTTCTGATTATTGATCAAAATATAATTATGTTTGTACTTGTATAAACAATTATGATAACAAACGTAATCGATTGGTATATATATTCCTTCCTGGAAATTATGTTGCATTATATCACCTCCGCTCCTACCGCCCATTATATTTTGCTTTATTCGGTATTCTCACAGTCATCGCACAGTGCCAAATTAATATATGTCGTGTTGTATGCTATATTATAGAGAATATAGGACAATACACCTTTCACTCCATATATTCCTGTATTCGGTATGGCGAGTGACGGTTATAAACATTCTTGTATTAAGAGAACGTTCAATGGATAACCTTGTCGAAACCCAAGCCAAAGGTTTGTTTTTGCTGTAAGCAGTTCCAGTTCTGTTTAAGTTTACTGAGGAAACACCAATCTAACATCGGTACGGAAATGCGCGATTTATTCTTGTAAGATCAACGATTGAAAGTACTTTTTTGTCAATGGCTGTTTCTGTATGTAAATATGAGATTTCATGGTTCATTAAGACTGGTTTGTAAGTATTGTTGGTGCATCTGCAGACTAGTGCTCGCTTACTGATCGGCAACTCACCGTGATTGGTAAGAACAGTAACTATCTTCCATTTCACTGATCCCTCACGGAACACGAGACTAACACATAACTCTTCTGACCACCTTCCGTCCATTTAGCAAACATCTGCCAACTACCCACGGCTTGTTAGTTTCAACCTATGTAACTAGGTTTACCATGTATCTCGATTTCGTTTTGGTGAACTGGAAGTTGTAACAAAGTCTTATGAACATCAATAGCTTTAACCTATTTTAAAAACTTTTCTACGAATCTTAGAGTGTTCAGGTCTTAGAAGGGCATCGAGCTGTACTACATGAGAACAAAAGTACAACAACTTCTGGATAACAAATTTATTGTTAACTTACATGTGGTATGCATGTTTGTAATATATCCATGCTTGTCTTTGTTAGACTGTTCGATTTATGTTGCCTATAATTATTGCGCTGATTGATATTTGTTTGTCAATTCTAATGGCCAAACCGTTTTCCTGAATTGCAGAGGTTGTTTGTACGAAAATGTTATTGGTGAAGTTTACGTTAAAGCGGTTTCGGTTATTATTGGCTCAGACGTTCTGAGAATTTAGGATATGTTTATGTGGTAATTATGAATATATACACATGTAAACATCCTCTAACTGAATCAGACTCAATCTTAGACTGTTCTTTCAAAATAAGAATCAAAAACTAATAGCAACGGACCAAACGATTATCCTTTCGTTTAAACGAAATCCAAACAACATATTTGCACAAGTAGGTGAATAAACTTTCTGAGTGCTGTAATTATACACATTTTGTCTTCCATTGATCAGTAAGTGCAGTCGTATGCTCTGGTCCAATGCAACATGACTTATGCATCACTAACATGGTAATTGGACTGTGTTAGCATTTCATCTGGTATGTCTATGAGCTGTATTAAAGAAAGCTATCCGCGACATAAGGGAACATTCCTCTCGAGTCACCTTCATCCTGTGTACTGGAGGCGTAGCATACATAGCTGGCTACATAATTATAGTTACTGTAATGCTGATTAGCTCAACCAACTGGGTTCTTTAATTACAATAATGTAAATAGACTGACTGTTGGTCTATGAAAGAAACATCGTCAGAGACTATCTATCTATATATATATATATGTTGTCAGAGTTTCTGTAATCAGAACAATTCTAACATTTCTTTGTGGTTTATGTTGATGTTGGTTTGGCCGGTTTACAAGATTCAAGGCATTTAAGAAACGTTTGTAGATGGTCACAGTGCATACACCCTGAGTATGAAACAACTACTCACTGGCTAATAATGGTTGGCTTGAAATACCTATTGTCCCCCACCGCAAAGCGGAACGGGGGACTATGTATTCAGCGGCGTCCGTACGTCCGCCCGCACTTCACATTTCTTGTTTACGCGATATCTTATGAAGCGTTGCATCCAGAGTCTTCAAATTTGGCGTCTGCCTACATTGTGGGAAGACGCAGACACCAGTCAATTTTGGTGACATTGACCTTATTCTCAAGGTCATCCCGACACTTTGACCACTTTTCTTACTCTTGTTAACGCGATATATCTTGACCGGTTGGACTCAAAGTCTTCGAACTTGATGTCAGTCTACACTGGGGGATGACGCAGACACCAGGGGATTCTGGTGACCGTGACCTTATTATCATGGTCACTACGTATACAACACTTTGACCAGTTTTCGAACTCTTGTTATCACCATTTATTATGACCGGTTGGACCCAATGTTTTCAAATTAGGTGTCAGCCTACATTAGACGAAGACGTAGACAACAGTCGATGTTGGTGACCTTGACCTTATTTTCAAGGTCACCGCGACACTTTGACCATTTTTCTTACTCTTATTAACACGATATATCATGAACCCAAGCACACAAAGTCTTAAAATTTGCAGATCATAATGGCACTTTTTACCAGTAATGCAATATATAAAGAAGCTCCAATGATGTGTCTTACTAACTCAATGTCACCGGCGGGGGGCATTGCCATGTTAGTGGCAAACACTTGTTTTTAAGTCCAGTTTAGCGTAGGCTGAAGTTTACATCATACCTTCCTTCTGCCAATCTTCCATAAGTTCGATATAAGTTGTATATAAGTTTTCTCACACTCACGTCCCAACATATGGCATCGTCGTTTGTCTGTCTGCAGCGCAGTCAATGGCAATTTGCTAAACGTAAATATCTCTTTTATGCATTTACGCTCGAGTTAAAGGTAACTTAGTTGTAGGAACGTGTTGTTTGAAAAATGAAAATGCATAAAAATGGGTATGCACATGGGTCATATAATTTCAAAATTAATCTGACAGTTTAGTTTTCAGTGGTTCATTCCAGTACGATAATCAGTTCAGTTCCTTCAGTTCACTCGACATGATGTGTTCTTCGGTAAAAACAATTGTAGTTATGTTTTAACCTTTTCACGCTCTTCAGAATCTCGATTTTATTTTTTCTCATGGTGCCATTTAATCCCTTTCTGCTCCACGCCCTAATATAAGGAAAAGGGTCAATGTTCACGCCTTGCTTCCATTAATATGTTTTCATTTCAAATATTCATTTCTTGTTGAATAAATATACCAACTACCGTTGTGAAGATAAAACCTTCTTATCTAGTCAAAAGGAAAACGAAAAGTGAGGTATTTACTATTAATTTCGTTCAGGTTGTGTATTTTAAGCATTTATTCTGATAATGTTTATATCGCAATCCATCTCACCTAACTTGGCGTAATAAGCTATCGAGTCGGGGTAATTTTCAGCAGAAGCTCAACCGTTATCATACATTATATGCACATTTAATACCACGTGTGTTATCAGCACGTTTGTTTAAAAGGGAACTGATACCATCGGTGATAAAGATGTGCATGAAATCGGAAACAGAAGCGTTGAAAGAGAATTTATAGCTGAGAATTATATACCATTTTCTCCTTGAAATGACATCATAACTTTTCAAATCTTTGCAAGAGTTCTGGATTTTGTTGTTGTAAAGGGAGGTGCATTTTGAGATATTTATGTTCAAAAAGATTTAGGGGTAACATTTCCGGTTAATAAACTATCTTATTTAATATACATTATAATGTAAACCAGTTGAAACTAATTAATTAGGTTACTATTTATGTTCGTGACTTTAGATTTGATGATTTGACAAAGAAAGATGCAATTTCATTACAAAATAAAAACAATGGAAAGTGAAGCCATTCATCGGCGTTACGAGTCTAGAAAGCTTCTACATGCGGCATAACAAGACATTGTTGAATAGACTAATGATAAATATCTGCTACCTTAAGCTTGTGATTAGTCTATCAATAAAGATATTTTATTATTTCAAATTATCAAAATTACTGTAAATACCTCGTTTCTCCTCATTTCACGTTATGAACAAAACCAAAATGGCGGATATATCCCTTATTACATCATCATTAGAACGTGTTTATAAATGTACTCATGACATGATATTACCTAAGTAATAAGTCAACATGATACCTGACTTAGTGCATGCCCATGCACTTTGGTAATCGTATTGTTCAAGGATAATTCTGAAGAATTGAAGACTTGAGACTGTTGTTGATGGTCGACCATATCTTTTATTTGGCGTTGTACAAATGAATCCCAAGCCGGTGGTACAATCACAACTTGCAGTACACGACAGAGTCAACCCTAAGACTCTGCCGTGGGGACTCACTTCAAGCTATGTCCGGACTTGGGTGTTGAATGACAAGGTTTACATGTTGTCTGATGTGTGCTGCTCCTGTAAGAGTCGAAGATGGACTCTGACACAAACGGCGAGGACAAGCACCCACATCGAGTATATCTGAGTCTATGCGCGTCTGTTTGAGTCTGATGAGAGAACACCTCTCTGCGTATTTAAGCACATACATGTTACATCATAACATTCATATTATCCAATAAAACTGATTCGGCCGGTCACATACTGGACGCAGGTCAAATATAACCAGGATTGAAATATTAGTTACGTAATCGCTGACCGTTGGTACATTGTATGGATGCCTGTGGCGATAGTAACAGTGGTCGAGTGAACGCATGTTTTCAATTGCTAAAGAAAGTGAAAGTTTACAAATATATATGCTTAGTTTGAATAATTTCTCAATGATATAAAATATAGAATTTGGAAGACTGATATGTGCATCGTAACGTCCACTATGACACTATTTATGCAATTATACCTCATCTTAAACAGTTATTTGTGATCGTCCACTTCTTGGCCTGTTCTGCCAGTCTGTCAGTAACAACTGATGATGGTCCTTTTTGAACATCCCACAATCCTAGCAACATGGGTCTCAGCTGCTTCAAGGTCCAACATACCATTTCTCTCTGACGAGGAGTTGAACGGGACTTGTTCCCTGTTGATAACTGATTTTGTTACTGCCAACAAACATTCCCAAACAGGTTCTATACAAAATACCAAGCCGTCGTTTTACTGGAGTTTATGCAAAAGTTGGTGTTTCCACATAATATTTATCGTTTCTGTGCACGTTTGTGAAAATCATGTGTTGCATGTGTCTTGGCGATATGATTCAATGAGCTTAAATGTTTGTGACATATGTTTGTTAAACCAATACACAAGTATTAAGGCGACGTGTCTTTTGTTATGTTGTGTATTTCTAAGATCCAGTAAAAGAGTAAACGAGGCGTTTGTTGTTAGTCTGTTTAAAGGATGAACCATTTTAAAATACGTTTCGCTATTGAAGAATATCAGGTTGTACCACAGCTATATCTCCTGTAACATACTGTAATGGGTTACTTCTTAGTGAACAATTTCTTTTTTTACTGCAAGTCTTTATAAATGAAATCGGATATGGTAGTATTTGTAAGTTTGTACCTTCTAATGTTATTTTAACTTGTATCTAATTAACACAATATTATCTAGAAAATAACAAAGAAAACGAGGTTGGCCATGTTAAATTTTTAAGTCGTCAGGCCTCAAAGGCCCAATGGCGTCCGGCGTCCGTCTGTCAGTAGTTTTTCACTTTTCGACTTTTTCTCCAGAACCAGTGCCTTCTGGGAATTCTAAATTGTAGTTTTGGTGACTTTGTTATCTCAGATATGGGTCACATGGGTCACGAATAAAACACCCGCCTACCTTCATCTTCTTTTCCAATACAAACAGTTCTTGAAGCAGGAACGTTATGTGCTGACTCTTTTGGCCCAAGGGGTTTCTAAATTGTAGATTTGGTGATCCTGTGACCCAAAATATTGGGTCACAGGGGTCATGACCTAAACAAATCTATTTTCATCTTCTTCTACAGTACCAAAAGCTCTAGAAGTTTGAATGTTGTGTACAGACTCCTTGGCAAATGGGGGTTCTAAATTGTAGATTTGGTGACCCCGTGACCCCAAATATGGGTCACAGAGGTCACAACCTAAAACATATCTTCATCTTCTTCTCCAGTGCAAAAAGCTCGAAAAAGCTGAAATGTTGTGTGCAGACTCCTTGGTTATTTGGGATTCTAAATTATAGATTTAGTGCCCCTGGTGGCCCCAATATGGGCTTTAGATGCCATGCCCTAAAAACCTATTTTCTCCAAAATCGCAGGAGTCATGATCAGTTTTCAATACTTTGAGATGTTTCATGGTTAGTGATTTTGCATTATATTTAGAACAATTTATTTTGCTTTCTATATCAAATAATACAAATCCTGACGAGCTACATAATCCATTGCTTATTTTGCAATTAAATTATGAAAAAGAGACGAAGCAATGTATAACTAAAAGTGAACGCTGACTTCTTCAATGTTAAGATGTTCAAGTAGGCCTATGCTTGGGCGTTTCGTTACAAACCTATACATTTTTGTTTCCGATAGTTTCTGGAAGTCCAAACCAGACCTATTCTGACGTCAAAGGGAAGCAGCTACAACGCGCGTATTGATGAGAATATATACCTGACGTATGTGTGGGAATGTTTGTATTTTCAGAAGTAAGATATAACTTACTAACGTGATCTAAAACGGGCTGAACTGCTGACGCAATCTTGTATGTGAGCGCCCGGGTTTCTAGCAAGCTTAACAAAGTCTTCTCCTTTTCGTGTGAATGTATCGGTATTCAAATTTAGACTCCTGATATTAACTAATATTGACTAACTAATGTTGATTTGAATAGTCTTTTATTATGCACATGTATTTAAAATATAGACTTCAGATTTAATGACTTTATTCAGACAGATTTCCATTGTCATTTACGTTATATATATGTATAAGTGGATATGTCACTGCTACTACTGATGTAACATATACTGGAGACGATTCTCCTGCAGTCCATCATATAGTTTAAGACTTATGTCTGGCCTCTGTTCTGATTGATCATTCTACAACAAAGAACACAGTTGATGCTTATTGAATGTATTTAAGGGCTGAAATGAAAGCGAGCACATTGCCTGACTTTAGCACACTACCTTGACGTAACCTTCCAGTACGTGTCTGGCACTGTTCTTGAAGCCACATTGCCCAGCAATGCACGACTTCTTCCCCCTTTACTTACATAAGACAATACAAGATCAATGGATGTTTATCAACAATCTCAACACGAGGGGAACCTCAAGTATTAGAATGAGCCATGTTTCGACTTGTGCTCGTCACGTGACCTCAGTACTACTTCCAGTGTTTTCATCCCCTAGGCTTCTGGTCAGCTGTTACTGGAACGCACTGTGGTCTAGTGTTTTTCATCTGATTGTACCTGCGATACTGTTCCTTACCCTCAGGTCCACTGAGATCTCACTTCATGTTGTGTTATGGTTTCTTTTTTGGATCAATTCCTTTGATTTCATTTCTTCTGTAAGTTTTATGTTCTGTCTGTATCACTTTGTTGTTGTCTTCAGGACTGGAGTCTGGCGATATCAGCAAGATACCTATGTATTTGAAGACTATCCGAAGACTATCTGCGTTCTATCTATGGTCACAGGCACGTTATTAGTAGCAGGGGGTGTTGGGGGAGGGCGAGGATCAGATCTTTTATCAGAGATAAGTGTCTTGTTAGTTAGTGGCATCTCCAACACATGCGATGTAGAGCAGGATATTGATTAGCTGCTGGGGTGGGAGTTGACCAGGGGCAGTGATTCTCTCAAAAGAACTGGGCGAGTTGGTATTTATCTAACCAAGTCTAACGATTTACACTTTCGACCAGAGTCATTTCTAACAGCGTCATGGCAATTTTGTAATGACGTCCCTAATAATGGTTTCGTCACATCAATCAAGAACAGTGAAGGAATAAAGACATGGGAGACGCCTTCTATCTCTGCCAAAGGAGATCAAATCATAAACAGATCCTTATGTTTATGAACGGTTGTAGATGTCACTTGTTCTCAGACGTGTGTTCATCTTGGAGGAAAGAGTATTATACATTTAATTTACATTGTATATCTTATAGCATTGGTGAGAACTTCTTGTCAGAATCAACAGTCATAACTTTGAAAAGGGTTACAAATAACTCGAGCAAGTCATACCTGCAACAAAACGCCTCAACGATATCCTCTTATCATAGTTAATGACTGTCATGCAATGGCCGTTAACATTTTTAGGGGCTTGCGTATAAATCTGCCTTGACGATCATCTAATTTCGTTATCTAAATTGACTAGCAAACAATTCAGCTTTATCAAACAACCTAATGGACTGACTTTGATATTCTAATTCACATTAATCTGAGTAACGACTTGGTTGAGGAGAATCTCCTCTCTGTGAGTTACCTCCTCGGTAGACATGTGGTGTTAATTGTTTGTGTTTACATCTGGTAGTAAAACTATCATTTAATGTCTATTTAAATTGAAATCCGTGAAATACTACCCTATTAATTAAAGGGATAGACATGTTGTTGGCTCTGTAGTATATTTTAGTCTTGCAAAGTGCCAAATCATTTGGAATGCTGAAGAAAATAAGAAAACAACTAAAGTTCCCTTTAAATCTTTCGGTTACCTTTCTTTGATTTTGACAAAGCTTGATATAAGAAAATTTGGCTCTAATTTTCTGTTTCAAAATTGTATTCTTCATAGAATTGGGTTTCATCACCCTTTCAATAATATGTCCTGGAGTTGTGTATATAACTATGGTATGTGTAGATTACGGTATATGTACCCACACATGCTGAATGGTAGTTATCAGCTGAATAATCCAATAATACGAAATGTCTAGATACATGTAGAAGTACATGCTCTCTCTCTCCTGACGAATCTGATGTATCACAGTTGATGCGAACTGTTTATTTCAATGTCATTAACAAAAAATCGAGCGTAACACTCATTTTTGATCTTAGTACTGCACCGTAAGGGTCATGTCCGTGACTACGACCCTTCACCTTCCTTAACTTCAACACATAACAAACCCGCTTGAGATATCGAATCGTTTAGACGACTTCATAGTCACAGCTGATTGGCTGGGGTGAAAGGTCACCGTTACCCTTATGGAATAGTACTCAGATGTAGAACGCAACGAGTTACGAGTGTTATGTTAAATCTGATTTTAATGAGATTGGTTATATATACTCTTGCCAGAGATGTAGACATTTTTCCTTCTGTTAGATACATTGATGATGTAATTTATTATATATGTACGTGTAAAGATGGATATAAACATAGATAGATGGCGTGAAGTTGTTCTGCCATTCAACCAAGACCAGGAGATATCATAAAGCACCCAAACCATTACAATATACCATGTACCAATGCATCGGTGAATGTTGACATGCTAGTACACCAGGTTTCGTGTCTTACAATCAAGATAGACGAGATTTCATCATACAATAACATGGGCGGAACGCAGACTTGCTCATTCAATAAGTCTACTGCCAGTTCACGATAAGTGTTGTAATATGGATATGATAGCTGTGTTTGCTGTACCTAATGAGAACTGTTTTTCAATTACCAATAAGGACCACCTAATCAACGACATTTCCCACTATAATTGAGTCCAGATTTCACCCCCACCTGAACCGCGTTTCTCAACCCAGAAGTGTCCGTTAAAACAACTAGTGACGTACGCACTTCATTCTCCTCGAACTATAGGCAGGCATTTTCTTTGTGTTGAGCGGGGTCTCAAACTGAAATACTGAAGATGATAGATCAGCCCGTTCATTACCTGGTGAAACGGCTTGACGTAAATATTCTATTTTCGTGTGATTCTACATTCACCTGTGTTAACAATCATTTTTTATAGACGTACCCCTTTGAGCTCTACTGTGTTACCGAAGCGTACCTCTGAGCCTTACAAATCAATACATTAGGATTTTGTTATTAATAAATGAGAATGTTCTAAGCGTGCATACAGGTTCGTGAACGCAGTCACTCAGCACCTGTCATCATTGTACGTTTCTTACGATGTTCTTATTAATTCTTTAAACTTGAAAGGTTTTGGTAGCTTTGTTCTCTATATTTCTATTCTACTCTATACCACACTCCTGTTAGCACTAGCTGTAATGTTATACAGCCCCACAGTTATAACATTACAGATGGTTTAACTAGCCTTGTATGTATTTATCTATGACGCTGTACTTTCCTGTTAAGCGGTGAAGTGTATGATGTATTGTTCCGCTTTCACCTGTGTATTCTGATTTTATTATTTTAAACTTGGTATGTCTTAGTTACCTTTATCCGAGGTTCAGTGGTGTTGACGTACTTCTTTTCATCTATCCTATAACCATACCTACCTGAGACGATACACCTTTACCTGAAGCCGTTCAGTTTGTGATGGATGCTTCCCGCTCTCACCTGTATATTCCACTCTAATTAATCTTCCTTTATCAAACATCTCCGCGAGTGACTTGACAGCACTCAGACATCTAGCCTCGTACCTTCATCACAATTGTTAACGGGAATATTTCCTCAAGATTTGTGTTGCTTTTATGAGGTATTTCCTCGATAAAATCGAAACTAGAGCAAATACTGACATTAAGTGAGGCCGTTTATGTGACTGAAATAGCACTGGGGATCTTTCCTTCTTCATCTTTGTCACGTTAATGCTTTCAAACCTTTTTAACAGAATCACTTCTTTCGGCGGTTCCCAAGAAATGGAAAGTCAATGTTTTAGTAGGTGAATAATGCCTATTTAAATGCAAATGAATGTACTTTCGTTTACAATTTGAATCCTTCTTAGAAATGGATTCTAATGTTTTATAGTGTATGAATGTAAGTTATATCTTCATGAGTGACATTTCGAACAAATTGCCAGAAAATCTCGAGTATTTCACGTAATACAAACCTTTAACAAAACAGTTGACCCTAGACATACACATAGGCATATATGCTTTATACATTGATTCATGAAGCAGAACAAGTTATACAGATAGTCAACGTCATTTTTGCATCAGAGTCTAAAAGACGTACATTGTTGAATGTTAGCCCTATGAAATGAAATTATCGAAAAATGTCATTTAAAGAATAAAGCAATTATACATACAGATGAGAAACTGACATTTCTTCTTATTCTAATAGAATTTATTTAATTGTTAACATTTCGAAGATTTGATTTCGATTATGATATAAGGCTTTTACTATAAGTGTCTGTACGACACTGTATAAGGTGCAGCTCACTTAGACGTGTAGTTTATACCTTTTTGATAGTTGCATACTTTACCTTTTGTGTGTCAGTTGTTTAGTGAGTTAGAGCAGACAGGTGATGGTAGAAGTTCTTACACCATTGCAGGGTCCACTGCATCACAGTAACGTGCATGTACTTTTTACCTGAAGTGTAAGTTCCATTGACAAGTTTATATCGTGTATCCTTATGAATTGCGAAAAGGAGAAATATTGCCCTCTTTTTCATCACATGAAATAACGTAAAGTCGATTCTGTGAAACTTGTAAAAATGTAAATGTGTTCTGAGGGAATTGTTTTCTATAATGAACAACAGTTAACCTTTAAAACTTTATTTTCTTTTACTTTTCTTGTACTAAACCTCTGTCCGTCACTTATCTGGAGAGGGTTTTCTGAGTTTGATGTTTGTACTTTTTTGAATGAATATAATATTTTTCAAACAAGAAGAAAGACAATATTTAATGCAATCTATACAGATATGTCCATAATTAAAGAATCTAAGTCAGAATCCTTTTTATAACATTTTGCTGATAATATAATTACATTGCAGATAAATCTGTCAAATCTAGTTTGTGATCATTCATTTTTCACTTTGCATTGCACTTTCACTGAAGTAAAATGTAGAAACACGTAATATACATCTAGACGATAGCGAGTGCGTAACGTTGTTAAACCAATCAGCGCGTTAAAAACTGAAATGGTTTCCTCAAACAGCTTACGAAACCCGATCATTTAACAGGATAGTTTTGAAAAGCAACGAGCGTTTGAATGAGAAGTGGTTATGTAAGACTACATTAACACTTAATTAGAACTGGAGTCTTTTTACCTGGAAGAACATGCGCTATATCATTATTGTCTTATTCAATATAACATGAATGGGTTACCTTGTAGTGTTGTTTACGTCTAACTCTCCTGCCAAAACTAATAAACATCTGCAGCTGTGAGCCATACAAAGGATATTGACTGAATAATGACAATTTTATCAATCAAATTAAATTTTAAAATAATGGACACTTACATGTGTAATTTTGAAAATATCAAATGGTCTGTCTTTGACCAGTTGCCCAGGAGCACATGCTAAATTGGGCCCCGTTGCCTCGCACATGTATTTTCCCTGCTTGACCCCTTTTTTCTGGTATTTGCCCATTTCCCCTATTTTTCAGGCATTCAGTTTAATGATGGTTTAGGCAGCAACACAAATGTTTAGTTATTTAAAACAACTGTCAATTACTTTATACAAATGTTAGTTTGCTTAATGTAACAATAATTATGTCATTACCTAATGCAAATGTTAGTTATTTAAAACAATCAAAACAAATGTTAGTTATTTAAAACAAATGTCATTACTTAATGCAAAATGTTTTTATTTTATAAAAATGCCATTACTTAAAACAAATGTTAGTTTCTAAATACAAATGTTAGTTGCTAAATACAAATGTTAGTTGCTAAATACAAATGTTAGTTGCTAAATACAAATGTTAGTTGCTAAATACAAATGTTAGTTGCTAAATACAAATGTTAGTTGCTTAATACAGATGTCATTACTTAATACATATTTTAATTCTCAATACAAATATCATTACTTAATACAAATGTTAAATGCTTAATACAAATATCAATACTTAATAAAACTGTTAGATGCTTAATATAAATGTTAGTTGCTCCATATAAATGTTAGTTGCTTAATACATATACCATTACTTAAAACAAATGCGATATATGTTAACTGCTTAATACAAATATCAAAAACAAATGTTATTTATTAAATACAAATGTTAGTTGCTAAATACACATGTCAGTTACTTATTACAAATGTTAGTTGCTTAATACAAATATCATATAACTTAATACAAATGTTAGTTGCTTAATACAAATGTTAATTGCTTAATACAAATGTTATAATTAGTTGCTTAATACACATGTTAGTTACTTAATACAAATGTAAGTTACATAATGCCAATGTAAGTTACATAATGCCAATGTAGGTTACTTATTGCATTTGTTAGTTACTTATAACAAACATTAGTTACTTACATGTACGCGTGTAATTAATTAATAACAAAGGATAGTAAATTACGTACTATCTCTCGTCAAATCCAATATGTATACCGAACTGATTTGATCGTTATCATAATATAATATATTATAGTCATAAAACGATACAAATTGCAACCTGGTTACACTCTTAAACGTGCATTATATATTAGGAAATGATTTGATCGTAATCATAATGAAATCATAAAATACGCCACACACTCATAAACAAGGTTTACTCAATTATGGAAACATCCATCAGATTTCATCGCTTTACAACTCCGATGCTCTCCCATCAACTATCAAATGTAGCATGCATATAGATCGTATGTGCCGTGTAATCGCTTGCACATTTCCTCTCTGGATTCATACCAGCAGAAAAACAATGGGGGAGTTGGTTATAAAGCATATCAGTTTCCGTTCTGTAATAAATTGTTCCCATGCTCGCAGCTTCTGCTAGCTATACTAACCTATATCTGACATACCGCTAGTCTCTGCAAAATATGCGTTTTAATATGCGTTTTAGAATGAAACAATTTATCTTAAGACATAAGGATATACTGCACAGGGAAATCAAGGAAATTGATTTTCAGAACCCAAGATACATGGAGATATGCTTGCTTATCTGTTGTAACATACAGATTCAATACATAAATGCTCTAAAATGTTTAAATAACAACTTCTTTTTATTTTCGTGGACATGCACATAAGATAGGTAAATTTGTTAAATAAAAAATCTGAAGCAAATTTTCTAATGGAAATAAAAAGATCTTACAAAATGGAAAATGAATGTTACTAATTCTGCTTTTAATGCTAGTAACATAGTAACATATAGTTCTAGAAAAAATTGTTATGGTTTTTTGAAGCAACGCGAATCTATTTCCCATCCTCGAAGTATTAAACAGTGTTCACACTAAAATGGCAGCTAACAGTTTTCGTTTTGTTACATGACACCCTGGCTGGTTTGCCGTCTTAAGATAGTATTTACTACATAGATTATGTTATATATGGCAAATTGGAGCAGATAAAAAGGTAAAACACGTGCTACAGTGCCTTTATGGTCTCACAGTTAATTCACAGTCATGGTGCGGACTGATAAAGCGAGTGACAAAGCTCTCTGCTCTTCTCGTCTAGCTCGAAGACAAGAGACGGGAGACGGGGCGTTTCACATGAAATAATGAGGCAGAAATGGCAAGAAAGGTATCTATTGCACCGAACAAAATACCCCAAGGACATCACGAAATTAGTAAGGCACCATACTTGCATGCTCGTACGAAATATGTGACGGTCTGTGAGCAGGGTTCGTTTTTTGGGTGCTAAAGCACATCTGATGTTCATCCGACTTGTTCTTAATGGTTAAGTCACAATGTGTTCCCATGGCTTCCTCCATAAAAAGAGATGACACATGTTCCTGAAAAACATCAACCCAGTTTATGAACGCCAAAGTCTTATGTTTGCAGCATCTGGTCATAACTCTACATACAGAACGTCTGCAGAGTAACTAATGTGAGCAAGGCTTGGTTAGTCAATGAGTCACGTTCTACAAGAACACTTTGGTAATTTCACAGCTTATAAACTACCGGGCAAAAGAAAGGACTTACTTCTGTTGATTTTTATCATATGTATGATTTTCATTTGCAAATATCTCAAGTTTTCGATGTCATAATCTAAAACTGAAAAGTACAGGTGTTTAGTCAGCAGTCAAAGAATACTTCTACATGTTTTCTGATTTAGAAAAAAAATAAATTTTAATTTAAATTTCTTAAAAAGATTATTTTGATGATATACAACTGTTCACCGACAAATAGGACACATGTATGTGACAAGTAAGAAATGTGCCTGATTCTGCACACAATTACAACATTTTAAACATATTAGGGGTCTTGTTAGTGTAGATTTTATTTCTTACCTCTGTCTTCATTAAACAAAGACATTGCAACTAAAATTTAACCACAGTCACCAATTATTGTATCGTGCCATAGTCAAATGCATCTGATTTCTTGTAAATATTGAATTAATCTAAACCAACTGATGTGAATACTTTCTTTTGCCCGGTAGTTTATCTCTATTGATATATAAAGACTTCTCATACTGATTCCTCCAATAGGAACATGTGTATTCACCGCGTCCTGACACCAGGGTATAGACAGGGTGTGTGCAAGTCATTGCTTCCTCTTTGACGTCAACGTCCGTAGACGTATGCAGACTGGAACTGATTAGAAAACGATTAGCATTGCTAAGCAGCACACATGTAATAATATGAACATAAAATATGTTGGAATAGTAACAAAACATGTTGGAATTTCCTGTTTAGTCATACACGACAAACATAATATTGGTTCCAGAAAGCAGTCATTTGATTATTATCACATTGCATAGTGATTCTGGTTACATCCAAGGATTTCTTTTCGCCCTCTTGCTTGTACATACGAATATATATGCTTGTGTAACAATGAGTTTCTGTTGTGTAAACGGGTGGCGGTGACACTGTATGAAACTGTTACCTGTGTCATATTTAACCTTCTTATGAAAAACAAATCATGATTACACATTTCCTGTAAGTAACGTAGTTACATGTATATTTTACGAAAATACTTTTTAGTTCATCAGGTGTCCGTCGCATGTCGTTCATAAACGTTTTCCATTTTCAATTTCTTCTACAGAAAAGCTGCACCCCAAAGCTGGAATTTTTTTAGGGTCCTTGCACCTAGGGGAACAAAGTTTGTACATTTGGTCCTAAAAGCCCAACTATGGGTGTGACAAGGGGTTCCACCCTCAAACCTTTACACCTCTCCTAAAGAACCAGTAATGCTAGGAAGCTAAATTTGGAATATGATCTTTGTTCACGATCATGGATGATCTATCAAAATGATATACATAGTATATTAACTTCAATTTCACGTGCACATGGCACATTGCTGACATTGTACTGATTTCATAAATTATGAAAACATTCATCAAACGTCCTTTGATTCATAAAGCTGGAGACTCTGATAATCACGCAGGTTGTTTATTGACACTTTCTACACTTCAGTACCGTCGTGAGGATGACCCGGTAAATGAGACACACCTATAATTGATAACACGTGATAACACGTGTACTCCGTTGCACTTCTTACATAATTATGATTACATTCCGTAGTTACCGCAGCGAGGAGATCTCGTTTATACATTCACACATACTGGAACTTCGTTCTAATGTTATCTGAGAACACCCCTCCATATGCTGTCTGCAGTTCATTTTCCTTACATAATTTGGTGTAGACTAATCATGTGTGAAACTATATGTATATAGGTACGAACTTGAGACAGATGTATATATCAGTACCGGCGGGGGAGGTACCGGTCAGAGTGACATTAGTGTACTCATAAGGCCTACTTGTTGGAGTAGCTATCACCTGCATGAATATTTTTTTATTTTAAAAATTGAGAAAATATAAACAATACAATTGATATATGCTCAATTTGAATTTCATTTACAAAATTAATTCTTTTATGAATATGAATTATTTCTCCCTTGAAAATTATTTAACAAATTATTTGCTGATATGCTGTGCATCCTATAGCGTTCTTATTGTTAGGATATCTAAAGTTCTCCTGTCTACCAGTCAAACACTTTAAGTTAAATAGCAACATGGGAATCATAGAATGCTATAAAATAATAACTTTGCTTTTCATTAAATGAAGCATTACGCCATTGAGTAAATTCTTTTCTGAGCGGGGATATTCGCTTGTTATAAAGCTGTACTATTATCAGTAATCATTATTGGTGCATGAAGAGACATATCTAGCTATTATCAGATCCTGCCATGGAATCTTGCTGAGATGAACTAGATCCGGATTTTATAAGCATGTCGGAGACGTTATCTGTTGTTATGCCTGCCACTGATAGCATCAGACATACACTGCAGGTTTCCAAGAGTTCCTTCACTCCGTATCAGGGAGAATACACACACAGCACAAGGACTGTCTGTTACTTATTTTCAGAAGTCAAGAAATTAAACATGGAGAAATGTTGGCGAGGCACAGTTGTTATTGTAGGACTACATCATGCCTCTAGGAACGATACACTGTCAGACTTACCTTTATTGATACAAGTAACGTAAACCCCTTTATCTAGTCGGGGTATAGCGAGCTGCAGGGACTAGTCAACCAGCATTAAACTGTTCTGTTGGACTGAATCTATTATCTACTTGATAGAGATTATTTTGGTTGGACCATTAGTCTTGTGGGGAATGTAGACGGTGTGAACTCGGCTCTACGTGTGGGTTGCTGATACAATCTGGTGATGACCAATTCAATTACTTATAGTGAGATACAGAGAATACGTGTTCAAATAAAACTTTGCCATTTTTTTAATGAAAATAGATTTCGAAAGATCATTAACGAGATACAGAGACAGACCCTACTTAATGATATACAAATCTTTGACATGAACGTTTCAGTGAAGACGAATGTAAACCCCGCCCGTCTTCTTGGTCTGATATCCAACCTTCTACTGTTCTGTCTGTAAGGCATTCTCTTCCCACAGATGTTACTCCCTTAAGATTTTTTATCCTTACCTCTGTTCTATAATGGTCTGAATTTCAGGGCTACTGCAAAATCACCTAGCGGGGAAAGGGGGAACTTCATACTGTATCCCTGCTTCTAAACCAATGAAAACTCATCTTTAAGCGGCCTTTCAGTCGACCGAGTGACTTCAAAGATCTAGGCATCTTACTCTTCGAATATGTGTGATGTAAATATAAAAAATGAACTATTTTTGGTGTTTGTCTCTGATTTGGTCTTCTGTATTTATAAACAAGTTTATGATCCATTGTTTTCACAAAATCGAATAGCATATTTCGAGGAAAACACATTAAACGAGAAAACGTTTATCTTACGTTTATGCAACTAATCAAGTAACTTCATTTCTGCTCTCGGATTCAGGCCATGTAGAACAGAGGTTAGGATCGAACATCTGAAGGGATAAACCTCTGTGGGAAGAGAATGTGTGCACGTTCGTAGAGCAGCAGCATATCAAGTCAACAAAATCAAGTCTCGTTTATTTTCTTCCTTCTGAAATTCAGAAGGCAATATTCAATTCCAAGCGTTGTTCCAGAAGACTTATGACATACATCAGTGTCCATGTTATAAGCATTTCCATGAAGCATAACCTCTACTGGAATGGTGCTAATGGCTTTGGCTTCTCTGTGGTCGTCATCACACCGTACTGATTCCTAACAAAGCACACACATTATTCGCTTCATCTGAAGGCACGCAGCTTCTTGTCGGTGCCAGGTGATGTAAGGGAACTGTTAATGGGTCATATAACACCTCTTGGTGTAGATGTTGTGTCATCGTATCGCCCTTTTAGATTTTCTAGACAAACATATATAAGATATATCCTTGTTTTTGAGGACACAGATGTTTAATTACTTCCTGAGGTATTGAGGTATCTGAAATAATCAATATGATTGTCATAGCGTATGAGAGGGAGGGCAATCTGATTTACATACCCACCCCTCCGTTTGGTACTATTCACACGGAGAAGGCCTCCAACGTCAGTGAAGCTATGCAGTGAAATCTGTTGAACCAATATGAGCTAATGCCGCATTGCATCCAAATTTAACATATCATGTAGAACAATTGAAATTTTCTTTTACGTTATGTGTTTTGACTCGCCACTGTCAGTGTGATTTTGTATTGGTAAAGACAATATCACTTGATGAACAATGTCCATGTTTGACAGTAAAACCAAACGACTGGTCTAGTAGACTTATTCCGGTACGTTAGGAATGATGTTCATTTGTTACAGTAGTCGATGTTGGTAATTACTCTTGGTCATGGTAATTTTGGGCTTGGTGTCCCTCCAAACAATCAACATATTGTCGTCAGAAACAATAAACACGATATCTTTGGAAGATAAATATAAACAATATAGAGACAACGACTTGGCTCCTGCAAGAAATTGTACACTGTCATGTATGTAACAAGGAGAGGTATGTATATAAGCCATATCCGATTACCGATCCTTATGATGAAATAAAATATGTTTAAAACCTGTATGTAACTCCGAAACCATGATCTTTATTGGAGTTAAACTCGTTTTAAAAATCCAATTTAATCATGGGGGTCTTGCTGACGACGAAGTCACAATTTAAATGTCTTTCAATCATATTCAAAAGGGCGTGCAGTGACAATATCAGTTTGTAAAACTGATCTATCTGTAAGGTTCGCAGAATAGTAGAAATGTCTAACTCGTCCGGTAACACCAACATCTTGTTTACCTACAAATAATTGAAGGGTCATTTAAGTTTCAATAATGATCATGTATATATAATAAATATCTTATATAATGAATATAATTTTTTTTTAAAAATATTGGGACGCCCTTAACCTGTTCTGTTGAGTATACACAATTTAGGATAGTCTATCTTATCAGGTTATCGAGTGATTTCTCACGTTCGGTAAGTGTTGCTGAGTGGTCAGACTTCCACATGAGGACAGAGCGATAGAATTAGGTGTACGTATTTACCTTGTATCGCATTACTGCATCTGTTGGATGCTAGCACGGCTGTTTATTGAGTGGAGTTTCACGTAAACACCACTTCTAGTGAAGTCTAAAGTGTGAAGAGAGAGGGGAATGTCTTCCACATGAAAGTTGAGATTGTGAAGATGTGGTGTACTTTTCAAAGTTTTATAGTCTTCATTGAACCAGACGAGGACTTGAAAGAAATCTGTAATGGGGATGTTTAAGGGGAATACATAAGATACATTATATGCAAGAAATGCAAATTTTAACGATAACGATATTATTCCGAAAGGGAGGGTCTGTTCAAAACAAAGAAGTTAGGATACGTATGATCACAATTGATAGTTTACATAATATTCGGAAGTTAAACAATTACGATGGTAA
This sequence comes from Gibbula magus, assembly GCA_936450465.1. Classification (NCBI taxonomy): domain Eukaryota; kingdom Metazoa; phylum Mollusca; class Gastropoda; order Trochida; family Trochidae; genus Gibbula; species Gibbula magus. The sequence continues at coordinate 31,731,483 of OW388290.1, read as the reverse complement.
CTACGCATTATTCCAAACCAAAAGTGAAATTAATTTTCTTTTTGTTTGTCCTATAGTTTTACAGTCAAGAAAACGTTCTACCCAACATTTTTAATATTCAACAAAACCAAACCTTGTTATTATGTTGAAATTAATGGGTTATCAGATCCCTAGTTATTATTTAGGAATATCATGCAGCAAATGTTTCGCTCTGCAGTCATGTATAACTTTTAATTATAGGTTGTCTATGTACCAGCTGTGCACTGTTGGTCATGTGGGTTCAACGTAGTAGAGACACGTACTGTTCTGAGGTGTTTTTATGGTCATCAACACAATTGTCAACATTTTACATTAAAATACCATAATCGTCAACGTGACTGTCTACCTCTTCATAAAATCATGTTTATCGTTTCCAACGTCATCAACGTTATCGTCATCATGATCGTTACCTACGTCATCAACTTCATCGCCATCATTAGCGTTACCACCGTCATCGCCATCATTATCGTTACCAACGTCTTCAACGTCATCGCCATCATTATCGTTACCAACGTCATCAACTTCATCGCCATCATTATCGTCACCATCGTGATTTTTCTACCTGTCCTTTAATCATCATTATCACAATCATCATTATTTATGCATTATCATCGATACCATATTCAACATCGTCAATGTTGAGGTATTTATCATCATCACATCATCATCATCATCATCATCATCATCATGGAACGATAGATAAACGGCATACATAATATTATATACTATTTTTTTTTCTAAATATCTGTAAACTTTAAGCTAAACCTCAAAAGGATGATGACATATTCACAAATGTGAACCAAAAAACTTAGGTTAATAAGACTCATCAACATAATTCGGTGAAAGTGCATGCAGGTTGACAGGTACATGGGAATGTTTATCATACTCGACCCGCAGGTCGGAATCAACATCCCAATGTCTAATAATATGTAGATATCTAGGTGTACAATAAGACAGCTGCTGACACGCATAGAGCTCATCATCTCAGAGTGGAGCTCTACCGTTTTAATAGTGGAGTATTAAATATAGCAGTTTCACCTGTCGCTCTTCTTATATAACACACACCTGACCTAGAGATCCTATGTATAGAACAGCCTGTAATTTAAGCGTCAGTGTCATGGGCATTAGCATCAACATCGTCATCAGCGTCAGAATACACAGCAATATCAACACTTACATCGCTATCATCGTCAGATGCAGGAATACCCTCTTTTGAATCACCATTATCATCACCATAACATCATCACCATCATCATGTGAAAGTGCACCGGTATTTGCATTGGCATCACACGAGCATCATTCACCATCAGTATCATTTGAGTCGGTATCAGTATTGCATAATCATTGGCTTCACCGACGAAACCATAAGTAACATTAGCAGTTGCATGATTGTCATCATAGTTATCATCGCCGTAAACAAAACATCACAAACAAAACGTAATATATATCAGCATAATCATTTTCATTGTCCCCAAGACATGAATATTGTTAGATTAGTGATACATAATCATAATAATAATTGTACATCATCATCGTGTCTGAGTTCACATCAATCAAGATATAATAAATTTATGTCAAGGAAATCATTGCAAAATGAATATACATTGCTTAAGAAACATTCATATATATTTATGTTTACAAATAATACCCCACGCCCCTCTAATCTCTAACTACTTTCCGTTCTGTATCATTGATCTTATCATTACATATTTTCTTATTTAAACCATACCAAAACCAAACACGCTTGCTCTTTTACAACTCTTAAAGAATCACCCGTCCGTTATCTCATATTAAGGTTTCAGGTTTAGGAATATGTTGCTCAATGAATGCTTCTTATCCTGACGACGCTGTATATGAACCGCATCTATAAAGAAATGAGCAATTAAGTCGCTCGTTTAGCTTCCAATACACTAATACGTCTTTAATGTCAATAATTATTAACTGAAAATAGAAACAGCGATGGTATGAAGTAATGTTGCAAGCTCAACACAAAACAACATCTACATTTTATCTACCTGATAACAACGTTACATGTTAACGCGCACCTGTTGGTAGAACTCGTCCAAAATAACGCCCATAATTACCTGGGACATTAGAAATCAAAGGAAAAAAATCGGTCCGACCTAGTTACTGTCAGGGTAACAGGAAACTAAACACTATCCTGTAGCGAAGGTAGGCGATGTAGTCTGTATGAGAGACCTCGTTGCAATATACCTAGACCGTACCACAGCCGGCCATCTGAACAGCAACCTGGATTGCAGTTGAAAGCCGATCCTGCTCCTCTGTTTTGTATTTAAATGAAAATCAATGTTTGAGGTTCTTGTTAATCAAATGACATATATGCAAATTTTGTAACAATATGCTACTCTCTTAATGAAGTTGTAGGGAGAAAGTATACTTGATTTACTTATATGGAGGGACTTTTTAACAAAATAAAAAAAGAATATAAATTGAATATAATTTTCGTTCACAGAGATTACCGGTACTCAATCAAGGTTACTTCTCACGCAACCTTTGTTCTTATGTGATAATTTCCTTGTGCAAGCAATATAAAACAAGAATTGGTTGCATCAAAGTTAGTTATATAGTCAGCGACATTGAATACAATCCATATTGGCCAGGGTACGAGTACTGTATACTTGGGTCAATGATTCTTGAGAAGTAAAAAATTGGAAACGTTTACGGACGAACGGATGTCAGACAACATGACATCTCGTTAGACACGTTACTTTGCATGTGAGGTGACCCCAGTCCGCTGATGAATTAAGTGAGTCATGTTTCAAAACACTGTAACCACGTTTTTATTGTATATACAAGGATGGTAATCCGTGATGTAACTTTTCACCGCTAGGAGCCCTTTCGAGAAAGCATATGGATAAATTGTACGTTGGAAGATTGGAGTTTAGCTTTATCATTCTGGAAAAAAATGACAGAACGTGTCGGTTGTCTACTTCTGAAAGTTTCGCGTATAGCACCAGTGAGGAATTAAATTTAACCAAATTTTAGGACATGGTTAGAACTCATATATTAATGTTCATTTCTTTTTTCTACAGAATTTTACAAGTTCATGTGCGCCGACTAGACAAGCCCTCTGAGTTGTGGCTGAATGAATGGACGAGACAAGGGCCATGAGGACCTGTACTATAGCTGACTTTTACTCATTTCCGTCTCACGGTCAAGGTCATCAAGATTTTCTCCTTGGTTCCTTATTGGACGCCTCTCTCATCACGTGACCCTGCTGCCTCTGTGACGTCATACCCTCGGAAAGTTCTGCACATGTGTACGGCTACATCAACTCGTAGGATAAGACAATAAAAAGAATACAGCCAATTGTATGCGGCATTGACATTAAAGGGAACATAATTATATAATCAACAAGACATACGTTTTGTCTTTCATCTAAGTTCGAATAACTTCTCTCTGAAATGATATTGGCAGTATAGGCTTGTCACGTATGCGTATTTAGAAGCGGCGAATGTTGAAAGGTTATAGTGTCGAGATTAATAACCAAATGAATATGATCGAAATTCCAATAAATGTTATAAATGTACAAATCTATAGTTAATATGTCTTAGTTGTTGGCTATCAAGTTGTTTAACTTCATTACGTTTCTTGTAGTGTAACGTATTTGCTGTCATTTTATAGTTTTGTTATAAGTTACGTGTGAACCAAAGATACCAGTTTCTGTTTAACGTTGACTTGTTAAACATTGATTTGTAGTGACCACACTGCTTTTAAACTAATCAACACTTACGATTTCACATGACAAATGAAATCAATATGAACATGACAATAAAACCAATATATAACAATGTAAACTGTGAACCTACATCTGGCATTGCGAGACATCACATGACCTCTAGCCCGGAAGTAGAGAAGTCGCCATTTCCAATGTCAAACCAATTGGTACACGGATATTTGGCGAACATTTACTTTCATAGCAACTGTCTGCGTGTGTTTGGAATACCAGTAATTTAAATGTATTTCAGGTGTAAAATAGAACTATGTTTTGGGCTGTAAGTAGGTTAAAGTCGCTGTAGCGCATACGTTTAGACGTCATAGGGTCAGGTATAGCTTGGAAATAGCGTTAGAAATACATGCATGACTATAGATACTACCCCATTTAGTATATAAAACGACAGTAATAACAGTGTATGAGCTGAAAAGTAGCCAGCCCAAAAGTGTTATTTGTCCATTTAAAATGGTAAATTCAAAGAAAAAACGTCAAAAAGTGACCAGCCCCAAAATAACTGATTACGGAATTGCGGACGGGCTTTATTTCATACACTGGTGATATGATATGGTTTACAGACGTATATATCTTTCTAACGCTATTTCCTAGCGACACACACCCCTGTGCTAGTTGTAAAGATCCACACTAAGATGACCAGCCCGTCACACAGCATGTTCCAAATATTAGCTAGTGTACCAGTGATACGCGAGTGTTTCGTGAGGGTTTATTACATGTATATATGTTTGAGGGCTTCGACTCAGATGTACGATTACCGTCAGTGAACTCCATGGTATATACCCATATTTACAAATGAATAAACTATAGTATTTATATTTTATCTTTCGTTTGTGCTTCATTGATAATGATCCAGCCATGCACAGGCGCCACACCCTGAATATATAATAATCTATTTAAGTATACGTACCTATCTATATAACATATAAAGAAGGTGTGACAGGATGGATCCTGTCATAGGACCGGAGGTGGAAACGTGGATCGGTCTACGAACAAAGCGTATTTGAGCCAGAAAACCAGTTTATCCATTTCCGGTCCTATTGCAGGATTCACCGTGTTATACCTTTTTTATGTTATATAGATATACATGTATAGGTAGGTATACTTATGCATGTATTTAGGGTCAAGCGCCTATGGACACTGCTGACCACCAGAACAAAATGATCAATCAGGACCATTGCAAGGAACTGACAGATCCAGTTCTATATTGCAACGTTACAGTGACCTGTGCTTGGTATCATCACAACAGTGATAATGCTATATTGTACACACCATTAATGTTTAGTAGTGTGAAGATCATGTACGTACCTGCCGTAATGTATTTCCTTGATCTGATAACGTTCACGAGTGCAATTAAGCTTCTTGACAAAGTCAAAATACCATATGTGCTGATTTAAGTTAAAAAAAATTACACTCGACTTGCATGTTCATCTGCAATAGCCTCATATAAAGTGTTTTTTGTTTTTTTCCCCAATGAAAATGCATCAACAGCCTTATTCATATGCAGAAACCGAAACTTCACGGACAGTAGTAATATGACCTAATTACTAACACCCAAATGTGTCTTTTTGGCTGTTATAGACACGTTTCCAAATTTGTCCGATTTTCGATCAGAAATCACCACTTTTACCTTAATATTGTCACGATATTGAATTGACGCGGAATAAAAGGATACATTTCGGCAATAGTCAATAATTCTAGATCAAAAACGCAAGTTAAAATGTTTGACATATGTGACTCCAACAAGATACTGAATATTGCTTAAATGCTGAACAACAAATTATTGAACCCCGTTGGTCATTCAAACCAATCAGAGAAAATATGCATACATCTTTGTACATTGCTGAGAGGCCTATCGTTAGTTTTTGTATGAGCTGGAATAGCAGAAGCTGAGAGCTCTAAATCAATAGTGGAATTTGCATATGAAGCCAGTAAAACAACATATCCTGTTTTGCATGGTTGGTAAGTGGGGCTGACTGTTTCGTTTACAAGAATACACCCTGATTTACTACGTGTATACTAGGCATAAACAACCAACGATATGGAACTTGCGTAAGACAGGAATTGGCCGTGACTTGCGAATGAAGATGGCATCTTTTGGAGGATACCCTGAGGGCCTCTATAATAGCTATAATAGCTGTAATGAACAGTAAAACAGAATGAACAGTTTGGAGGGAAGAGGTAAAATGTAAGACAGATATTGACGTGTATATATAGATTGTACGTCTGCTTCTATCACCAACCTAAATGTGGTCCGACAACGATTAGTCAATTACGTTTTTAAATGTTGTTTTCACCTAACAGATATAAAACATAGTTATGACTCAATTAAATTTCAAACAAAAATGTCAATCATGGTGAAGTCGTTGGTCACGTGAGTTAGACGCCATTTTGATTAAAGTCGATTTGCAACGTTTCCGACACTATACCCTTCTTCGAAAATCTTCTCTTCTAAATATACAGATTGGCCGATTTTGTATTTTCAACCTCCTTCATATAAGTTATCTGTCCCTGAAATTGAAAATTGAAACCTCAACATAAAAAAGACTGAAACAAATAATTTGATAAAATCGGGAAGCATTGTATCCTCAACTGTCTTTGATAAAAGTGAATATGAATGCCGAAAAAGAACCACCAACACTGTACATACTCGATGACTTCCCCAAGCTGTTCAAACTGTAAACACAATTTTAATGCAATAAATGTTTATTTATGTTATGTTCAACTTTTAATAAAAGTATTTGATGAGGTAATGGATTATGCTATCACAGTTATCAAGCATATGGTACTGGATATGGTTTACAAGATGAATATACATAAATTAAGAATAGGTTAAATTGTACAAATGACTTAAATATGTTGGTAGGTTGATATGCTACGGGACTGCATAAGTTTACACAGGTCACACGTGTGATTAGGACTCTGGGGGTCAGCATTGCCAAGTGTGTATTCCGCTTTTTTGCCTTAAAGAATTTAAAAGTTTGAACATACGGATAGGTCATTGCTTTCCAGTGTGCTGTGTTATAACTTGTCGTCGCAACATATGTGGGCCGTTCCCTTGTTAATTTTACAGGGTACAAATAAACTGAAGTACAAAATAAAGTACGCACGCAGTTGGTTTCGATTAGATATTTAAAAAAATCAGATGCATTTGATTATGGGATGATACAATAATACACATCTGCAGTAGTTTGAATGAATTACATTGAATTGGTTACTGGTTAATGTTTAGTTAGAATATCTTTGTTTAATGTAGACAGGGGCAAGAAATGAAATTTACACCAATATGACCCCTATACCATGTTTAAAATGCACATTTAATGATACTTATTGATACTGTGTACTTTCTTCTGTACTGCAGTTTAGAATAGAATGGGTTATAACAAAATGATTATACCTCGAAAGTGTACCATATGACATCTATCTCGCTCGGTCAATACACAATTCACACTCTTTTCGTCAAAGTCATATATGACACACTTTCTCGGGTAATAATCTCTATATCTGAAACCCATTTCCATTCATTTCAATTGTTTATCTGGGGATATACATAAATTATTTATATGTATACAGACATATGACATGAATCTTAAAGGATAAAGATTTTTGACATCTTAAATAAACATGCGAAATACAGTTTTTAAGATTTTAGGTTACCTTAAGGCAACGACGATGATGTCTTATGTCGATTAATCGTATATTCCTTAACTTAATGTTAAATTAAATTATTGTACATAAAGCAAACATTTGCTGCACATAGAGACATTTATCATGAATGAAGACGTGAATTTAGTGCTTATAAACTTTCTGTTACGTCACTTTGTTGGTTCCTTTAAAAATAAGAAAGGAAGTTCGAGTATCGCTGCATACCATCGGTGTAACAGTACACGCGTTATAGAAGGGCGTGACGGACTTTTCCAGCCACAATTGAAATGGGTGTTCACCATATTACAGTTTGCTTTGTTCAGCTCACACCTGTCAGATATGGGTTGATGACCGTTTTTGAACACAAACCCAGTTTGACAATGATAATTCTATGGTGGTTTAAAAAATAAGGAAGTAATTTTGCATTTGCTTTCACCAAATCCAATTACAAAAGCAGGAAAATTATGTTCTTCTGCATCAGGAAACAATTGGCTCTCTCGTAGGCAAATACATTAGTTTTAATTGACCCAGCTTTTATTTTGCCATATGTTCCCCGATTCTGTTTATTACTAGAATCTGGAGTGATATTTACCGTAGTTAGGTATATAACATTTTCCCAGCTGAAAACAGATTTGCTTGAGGGTATTACAATTAAATTATTAGTGATTACAAGATGAAATCCCACTGACAGAATAGATAAGTTGCATTTCTGTTTAGTAAGTAGTGAGATACACGAGATACGCCAGATGTCGTAATGGACGACTTATTGCGATGGGGTGGGTGAAATGCTGGATTTGGATCAGAAGGTAGGACATTCACTCATCCTCAGAGTGGTCTGGGTTCGCTCCCAGCTGTGTCTTACAAATGTCCCAATCTTCTGAACAATTAATAGCTTTTATTAGAAACCGTCAATTGCTGGGTTTATGGCAAATGAAATGATATGTATGATATCTGCCCTGGGTGTGTGTAAACGATTAAAGCAATCGCAATTATTAACAGATATGCAACTTTTCCTCAAAGTGTATTTACAACCATGACAATGGATAAAATAGTAGTTAATGTGATGAATAAATTTTGATCTGTTGAACTTCATATGACAATTAGTTCAATGAAAGCAACGTTATTTTTGTAACAAACTGGGCATGTACTTGTAATTCTAAGGGTAATTTGATATCTAAAACTCCAAACATGACATATTTGAATCAGGGCTCAGAGTAGTACTATAGTATGCCGTGAACTGTATATATATTGTTTGAAATGAAACTGTAACCTTGGTAACGTGCCGTTTTCGTTCAAAAATTTAAATCGTCCAATTGTGAGCATGTTAGCATAACCCAGTATGTTAATCTGCTACACGACGTTGGTCACCTGATGTAAATTTACTTCCTGGTCACATCCCTATATCTCTTCATTGAAGCTGTATGCACACCAGTTGGTTACCTTGGAATACTCACGGTAAGGATTACTGTGTATTTAATGCTCTTTTCAATATTATTGACAACAATATCTTTGTCTTTGATTTGCGCGGTTCAAAAGCACCAAACGAATTCAAACAGAATAATCATAGGAACTATTTCAAAGATAAAGAATGACATTAAAATTGAAATTTGGGCAATTAAAAGGTTATTGTTTAGCTCATCGGTCCTTTAAAGTTCAGATGTAATGCATTGTTTGAATGAATAACAGATTATTATCTCTATGTGCATTATATTTAAGAAATAAAGTTCGCTGTACCCCAATGTGTGTTGTAATAAAGTATAGTTTTGCCCTGAACTATTATAGTTAAAGTACGAGGACGGTAGTAATTTATGGGGAGATTTTAGAAATTTATAGTCGGGTATTTATCAAATTGAAACCCCCTTTCAATGAATCCCAAAAGTAACCAAGGGGCATTTCAGTCGACCTTTAAGGTCAGATTTCAGTATGGTATGTCATGTTGTCTGACGTCCGTCCGTCCGTAAATATTTCCAATTTTCGACTTCTCAAGAATCATTGACGCTAGTGTATGGTTCGGGTACCCTGGCCAATATGGATTATAAATTTAGGTTTGGTGAATCTATGGACTCTAAAAGGGCCACAGAAGACCGCACCCAAAACTATTTTTGTTCTATTCTCAATGGCAAAAAGTACTTGATAATTAAAACTGAAATCTTGTTTGACAAACTCCTTGGCCATGCAAAGTATCATGCTAAATCGGAAGTTGGCAGACGTCAACAACCTTTTAAACCCCCGGTTGAAACCGAAGGGGCATTATGTCGGGGCACACTCCGTCCTTCCGTCTTTTACATTTGCTTTGCATATACATACAGAAGTTAAAAACATGTGCTTTTGGGGAGCGAATCGAATACATATATTCAGATTTATGGCCATTGGCGTACATGCTTTCCCCTTTCAGACTGATAGTTAATATATATATTTATATCATATTTATATTATATATTTTTAACCTACAGCATGGCTCTAACTTTTGATTAATCAATGATATGTCTTGATACATTTGAAAGTTGATACTGTACATGTTTCCCGTGACATTATAAGACCAATGGAATAACGTCATAGTCTTTGACATGACCTTTAAATTGTTGAAAAAAGCATTTAAAAACTTTAACCTTCACCGTAACTTTTAATTTGTCAGCATATGTTATTGAAATGAATGATTTCCCTGTCACATACTGAGGTTATAACCTTAACCTTGGTGTAGGATGCATTTTCTGCAAAATGTGACCATAGCCATCTTTTGAATGATAGGGCTTCGATATATGACATGTTTAGATCATTCAGACGATGTCAACATTGCAAGATGAAAGCAACACATCTAATGTTAAATGCAGCTCTAGATGATAATATCTGAACTTAAAATTACTCTTACATTTACATTTACGTTACATTTACACAACAATAGGACAAAGCCCGGGATTTTGTGGTCTCAGAGAGCACTCTTTTCCTGAACGGACAGGTTTTTTTCCAGTGATATTATAGGTCCATTAAATGATGCTAGCACTATCAAATTGTTTAAACACTATTGTTAATAATGGTTACATGGAACATGACGTGTAATAGTTTAGATTTTTAACAATTGTCCATGGGTCAAAATCAGGAGAAGGCACTTTCTACATGAAAACGTAAAATCAACATGGCGAATAGGATAATTTAAGAGTTGCAATTTATACCATGCATAGATGATCGAAGCTGAGATATCGAAAAATTAAAAACTGTACACACTCATGGTAATTGCTCTTGTTCATAAACACACTGTCAATATTGTTGAAAATGAACTATACGGGTAGGTAGTCTGATAGCGATTAACAGACAGCAGAAAGACGTTCTCCTGAAGAACAATATAGACATATAGACAGGTGTATAGCTGAAAACAAGAGATAAAAACTCCAACCGTGATCGTTGCAGCGATCTTTTGATGACCGTGAAATATCGTTGGTCATCAGCATGTACACAGTGGAAGCTGGTGGTAAAACGTTTCATATCAGTCGAGACCTCAGTCGAAACGGATGACTCCATTTTGTTAACGCCTGAAAGCTCGGGAGACATTGGTACACAGATTGTACATCAGACCAGACCGGATTACCCTCGAGAGCAGCATACCACTTATACTACTACAACGACATAGCTAGTTAGCTAGTTCAAACCGACCATCACAGGTTTCACTGAAATGCAAAGCTAACTTATTTTTGAGGATTTCCCCCCGAACATGATACAAGCCGTTGTGATATACAATGTAAATGAAGTACTCGTGAAAGCGGCATTAACCTCACTTCAACTGGAATTGATAATACTCATAATCACTTATATTTGTCTAGTGTAGTTAAGGATCATGAAATAAGGGGTCTGGTAAATACTCAACTATCAAATGTCAATATGTCAATCGTAAAGCAAGACACTTATTCAATAATTAAAAGTTCGAGATTTGTTTCGTATTCATTTCATAACGATGTTCTTAAACTTTGTTTTCTGTCAAAAGTGCTTTTTGTTACGATTTGCTAATTAGATAATGAAGTCGCGAGAGGCAACAAGCAAACGAAAACAAACAAGTCATATATTATTCAGAACACAGTTTGTCAGATTTAAATTACAGATTTTCTAATGTGATACAATAGACATACAAGAGGATCACACATATATTATTGAAGCTACGAATTGTTGATATAGTCACCAGAAACCATCCTCGTTTACCCATGGTTTTATATATGCTCCGTTACTCTCCACTATATCACCCATGGGAAACTCTATCAGAGTAATCTGTACTAAAATTACCGGCCCTTGGCCGGCGTGACGAAGTCAGTAACCAAAGAAAATGCTCAATAGGACATGACGGAAATGGTCAAGGGAGATAACCGTTGACGGATGGCTAACAAAATTACCTCGCGTGCTTTGCAACGAAGTAATATGAATTGTCATTGGTTCGCAGGTCCAAACTGCGTAGCAGTTTGATTGGCTCACGCCGGCCAAGGGCGGGTAACTTTAGTACAGATTTCTCTGATAGAGTTTCCCATGGGTGATATAGTGGAGAGTAACGGGGCATATATATATAAAACCATGGGTAACCGAGGATGCCAGAAACAGACGTTGATAAAATTATAGTATATTCCTATGAGCACAGTGTTGACAGTTGATATGGGACAAGGGCAGGATCCTGTGGAAAAAGTGACACGGTATCGAATCCATACCATAGAATGATAGCCCTTTCCATAAACAAGCCCTTTGTATCATCAAAATTGTCTCCAAAAGAAAGAAAGAAGCTGTTCTTAGGATCCACAACATTGTTTGTGAAATCTCTAGAAAACACTGGAAATGGGAAGGAGGGGAGCTAAATCAATATAGGAAGTCTTTTACAAATACAAGTCCTTTCACTGACACCAGTTAGAGTTCAAATCCATATAATTTCTTACTTTGTAGTTTACACGGATAACCGAACGTTGGTTGGTCGCAAGCTCGCTCAGTTCACGGAAGTTTGAATCCCGCTTTGACATCGTTCATTTTCCAGTGCAAACACACAAACTGACATATAATTCTTAAGTAACCCCTAAAACTTGTGTGACCCCAACAACAACCAAACCAAGGAAAAATGCATTCTTATAACATTAATATTATATAGAAGGGTTGTAAACTGATAGTCCAGTAGAAATTATGAAAAACCCGGACATTTTCGATAACAGACAAATTTTGGTTTTTAAATGGTCCCTATGACAGTGCTGATGAACCATGAAAAACCCAACCAAAATCAACCATTGGCAAAATGCATTTTCGGGGCAAAAACCTTAAAAAATGAAAGAAAATTGGAATTATCTATTTAAAAATGTATCTGCTGCATAAAATACATTTCTAGTGATTCAAACAATATATCACACACCATTGCATACTTCTCTTGGTCAATGATGCTATTAGATGAACAAAATGTCTGTTTTGAGGTAAAAAACCTTAACAAATGAAAGAAAATTGGAATATTTTTTTAAAAAGTACATCTGTTGCATTTCACACTTTTGTGGCAATTAAAATGAAAGATTTTGCACCATTGCGTATTTCTAATGGTAATTAATGCTCTTAGCTGATCAACATGTCGTTTTTTTTTGTCAAAAACCTTGAAAAATGAAAGAAAATGGGAATAATTTATTTGAAAATATAACTCTTGCAACTAACTATTTATAGTGACTTGTATCATAGATCATGCACTATGGCATACTTCTAATTGTCATTGATACTCTTGGCTGAACAACATGTCTGTTTTGGGGTCAAAAACCTTGAAAAATTAAAGAAAATTTAATATTTTCTTTAAAAATATATGTGTTGCATAATACACTGTTGTGGTGATTAGAATGGAATGTTTAGGATAACAAGCCAAATTTATGACCAAAAGACACCAAATGTGTTACTTTTCCATAAAAATCATTGGGATTTTTTTTATTTTGAGGTAAAATCCTTTAAAAAAAAAAGGAAAAATAGCAAAATATTTTGTGAAAATAATTCCATGTAGTACAACAAGACATTTTTATTACTAAATGAACCTCAATTAGATACTTTTTCACTGAAGAAAATCCAACCAAAATCAATCTTAGGAAACTTGTCAGTTTGGGGTAAAATCCCAAAAAATGATGAGAATATCGTAAACTATTTTGTGAACAGAAAGATTTTTAGCACATCAAGAACATTTTTGGATATATGAACCTACATGGGGCACTTATTCACCATTGAAACATAACAAAATAAACTCAAAAGTGAGAGAATTGTTAAATATTTTGTTGAAGAATTACATTTAGAACAAGTCCATTTTATGGATAAGTGACTTATTATCGGTGGATTACCAAGCCAAAACCTTGAGAAAATTATACTATTTGAGTAAAAGTACTCACATTAGATAAGAAAATAGTTAAGTGTTTATAATGAATTTATTTCTTAAACATTTATAATTTAGGACTAATTGACATTATAAACTCAGAGTATTCAGATTAATACACTATTTGTAAAGTCAATAACTTATATAATGCATAAATCCAATAGAGGGACATTAATAAAAACTCTAAGACTTGAATTGATAAGATGCTGTATCGCCTGTCAGAGCGTCATACCTGTTCTGAAGACGTCTGGTACAGGGGACAAATAAAACATCTCTTGAAATTGGTAGGAAAATGTTGTCTGATCTACAGTTGTATCGGTCACTCTCCTCTGTAGATGTTTTATCAAAAGTGGTTCAATCTGTGGTGAAATATAGGACGGAAGAGATTCATATGCACATACTGCATGGAGAGTGAGTTGCTGACAAATGTGATTATTGTTTTAAGCCATTAGCACAATTTTCCTGTTCAGTGTTCTAGGGATTGTCCCAAAGAAATTTGTTATGGTATCTGACTGCAACTGCTTGTATTATCTTCACCAGGCTAAAAACCTTTGACGGTGGATTTGTCTAGTGTGTTTCTACAAGTACACAGGTTATTTATTATTTCAAGGTTAGTATCATTATGGTGGGGAAATGTTTTTCAAGTTTGAAATAGTGTAACTTCTTTCCCGGGATCCATCAAAACCTTACAGGCCTCGGATCAAGAGGTCCCGAGTTCGAATCCCGCCAGGGGCACGGCAACTTTGTCTGCAGTAGAGAACTGTTCTACAGGCAGTAAGGTTTGGGTGCAATGCTACACTGAATTTCTGCGTAGTACCACCCATGGTTCGCTAGTTCGAACCGATGCTCGCAGGTTTCACAGCAAGGCTTATCCACATGGCGTTGCGGGCTTTCTCCCTGCCATAATACTAGCAGCAGTGATATAAGTGAAATACTCTTGAAAGCGGCGTTAAACCCGAACTCGCCTCACCACACCTCAAAACCTTATACAATGTTTAAAACTATGATAATTGTTCAAGGGCTCTCTAATATATCTTTGGTTGTTAGATTCACAGGGGCGTGTATCGCTTAGAAACAGCGTTTTAAAGACATATACCTATATAGACCCTACCCTATTATAACAGCGTTTGAAAGACATATACCTATATAGACCCTACCCTATTATATAGTAATAGGGTAGGGTCTTTATAGGTATATGTCTTTCAAACGCTGTTTCTAAGCGATACACGCCCCTGTGGTTAGATTCACAAATGACACATAGAGCTGGCTGTAGAATTGAAAAACAAATTGATTAATGATACAAATTATCAGTTTGTTTCATTTATGAGCTTCTGCATCAAATTCAGTAAACATTCCAAATGTACTTTCATAGGTATAGAATCCACTAGGTAATATTATTGTTGGCTTTTGTTTTCTGTTTGTTTTCTTATATGGGTGGCAACTCGTTTTTGGAGAATTATTTTAGACTCATGTTTCTGTAAAAGAAAGAGGAATTTGAGTAATATTGGCTCAACCAAATGTTAATAGTATTGTGTATTTTCTATGTAGATAATATGTAAACATTCTTTGTCTGTTAGCTTGTTGAAAGTTTTAACTCAATTTGTGCATTAAAAAACAGCTTTGTTTGTGCAATTTTCTCAAGTTATGTAATTTTATGATAAGATAACCATTTTCTGACATTAATGACAAGTATGACACAGGTTTTGTGTAATTGAATAAAATAAAGTGACAAATAACATTCTGTCATATGAACTAAGGACATATATAATTTTGTTTTTAATTAATATTTAGCTATTATATAATTAAGTGATTTTATTTGGATCTTCGTAAATTGATAATTTTTTATTCGTTCTTTAAATTTCAGAAAACAAATGACTATTTTGAATTAAATAGATTGATATACTAATAGATCAAGATCATGAATTGATGATCTTTTAATCTTTACAGACCAATGATGTATTGTTTGGTAAACACTATCTCTTATTTTTGCATTGAAAAACTTCTTTTAGTTTTCTTGAAATGTTATTTATTATTAACTTAAAATCACCCTAAAATGGACTGATCAACATACGCATTCTTCATATGAAATAAGTCAACGTGCAAGTAGTATCAGTATGCTTGCATGCCCAGCTAATTTAATTCATCTCCTAAAACCTTCTACTCATCAGTTACATTACTATTATATTACAAATCATAGTTGAAAAGGCATATTTTGCGAGTTTCTGAATTACTATGGAGTCAAAATAATAAATTTACCATGTTAAAATTTGTATTGATCCAAAACTGAAAATCTGAAAATTTAAGGAATCTTGTGAAGTCTAATACTTTTATATGAATGTCTTCATGTATTTCACTATCGAATACTCACTGTTTTTACCTTTAATATCATATTTCACCGCTTTCAAACTTCTGTTGTCAACAACAATGTCAGCCATTTTAGCAGTTGCTACGAAGGGAGATAACTCAGACAGTATTTGTCATACAACTGATTTTACATAAGGAAATCTCAGCACACCTTTCTGTGACATTTTCAAGTGGTCATAACTTTTTCTGCCAAGGGTTGATTTTGGTTGGGTTTTTTTTCTGAGAGTAAGGGACATGCATTCTTTCATTTTTTACAGTTATTTGTCTGTTATCGAAAATGTCCGGGTTCATTTAAATTTGGGGAAATTCCTACTGGCCTATGACGGGCAAAAGAAAGTATAACACTCACTTGTTTTCGATTAATTCAGTATTTTAAAGAAATGAGATGCATTTCATTATGGCACGATACAATAACTCCTCCCGGCAGTAATTTGAATGACTTAATTGGTTAAAATATCATTATTTAAAGTAGACAGGGGTAAAAAATGAAATTGACATCAACATGACCCCTACCTGTTTTAAATGTTGTAAATGTGTGCAGGACGAGGCACATTTATTGATTTTCACATACAATATGTCTTATATGTCGAGGAACAGTTGTGTTTTATTCAAAATAATTTTTGAAGAGTTTTTAAATTTAAAATAGGCATTTTTTTTAAAATTGAAAAAACCCATGTAGAAGTATTCTTTGACTGCTGACATCGAAAACCTGAGATATTTGCAATTGAAAATCATAAATATGATAAAACCAAGTGTGTACTTTTGCCTGGTAGTTCACATTTATTTTTTTCACAAATTTCAGACAATGTCAGTAAGGACAGCGGTGTTGTTGCTCGTCCTCCTTCACGGAGTCTTGGGCCAAGGTTCCCGCCAGTGTGGAGTCTGTACCTGCCAGAAGAATGCCGGGTGTATCAGTGTGGACTGTAGTTACAGAAACGCGAGCAAGGTACCCCCTCAAGTGCCAAACTCGACCTGTATCCTGTCCATGATGGGGAACCACATACAGGAGCTTGGAGATAACATCTTTCAGAGACTTGTCAACCTCACCGAGTTGAATCTGTCAGAGAACAACATCTCTCGAATGTCTAACCTTACCTTTGCTGGGTTGACACACTTGAGGAAGTTAAACTTGAATGACAATAACATCGATTTCGAAGGTGATGGAATAGGCCTAAATGTATTTAAACCGTTGGTGACACTAAAAGAATTAAATTTGAAAGTTAATAGTTACAGTGACTACCCATCTAGACACATACGTGCTTTGATATCTCTAGTGAGTATTTCACTCGATGGACTCAAGGATAAAGCACTAGGATATGACTTCTCATTTCTATCCATTCTGACCACCCTGGAC
Source organism: Gibbula magus (assembly GCA_936450465.1). Classification (NCBI taxonomy): domain Eukaryota; kingdom Metazoa; phylum Mollusca; class Gastropoda; order Trochida; family Trochidae; genus Gibbula; species Gibbula magus. Next base: position 31,714,008 of record OW388290.1, on the reverse strand, counting down.
CTCGCTGGTGTGGTGGGGAAATCCTCCTGTAATCTAAGCTCCATGCAACGGGAAACATTTCAGTATGTTACCATGGTGAGGAAACTTAATATGTCAAACTGTGGCCTTTGCTTCTCGAATGGAATGTGTACATGGAATTCGTACCGAGATGTGTTGGCACCCTTCGACCATCTGGAAGTGTTGGATCTCTCTCTTAACGAAAACCTTTCCTTTCAAGGAGTTGCAGATATCACAGTCGGCTTGAACCCATCCCATCTACGGGAACTGTACATAAACAAGATAGTGCACAGATTCACAGGCTGTGTGATTGTAGCACAGAACGTATTGGCAAATCTTTTGAACGCCCCTTTAGCGATTATCGAAGCTAATGACAATCATATTAACTTTATAGAGGTAAAGGCCATGAAGAACCTACCCCGCACGCTAAAGCACCTTAGCATTACGAACACGAGGTTATCACCCGGTTTGTATTTGTGGCATTTGGAGTCTCTTTCCAGTCTGACCAGTCTCCGATTAAGCGGCAGCCATCAACCCATTGACCTATTCCCTAGGAAAGACACTACCCTCTTTCCAAGCACTATCAATAACATTCAGAACACCGAGGTGTCGTGTAACTCTTTCGAGTTGTATAGTGAGGAAATTATACACATCTCACAGAAGTGGTTGACAATCGGCACAGCTGATCGACCTTTCCCCATTCCACAGCGTTTGCACAAATTTGAATTCGCCGTTGCAGAGATGTTTTATGTCATTAAAAACGTACATTTGGCGAGTAACTCTTTGAGACATATCAATTTGTCGTGCAATGTCTTAACTCATTGGATCGGACCAGTTGAAGGACTTGAAAATGTGACGTATTTAGATTTGTCGTATAATTTTGCAATGTCAGTCAAACCATCTTTCTTCGAGAACTTTGACTCACTGCGTCATCTAAACGTTTCTTGGAATCGGTTGGGCTGTTGCCTAGGTATGGACACAAATGGAACAATCTTCAGTAAACTTAACAAATTACTGTCACTGGATTTGATGGGAAACTCCATCATACACTTACCAAAACATTTATTTAAAGGTCTTCATTCCCTGCAAGTGCTGAAACTGTCACACAACAATATTCGCCGACTCTATCTCCAATACAACACAAACATGGATTTAAGATTTATAGATATGAGTTTCAACGACATTGATTTCTTATCAAAAGAGGAAAGACACTCACTGGACGTGAAGGCCGCTAAAAATAACCTCACACTTGATTTCACGAGCAACCGGTTTGAATGCATCTGTGATACAGATAACCTTGATTTCCTAGACTGGCTGCAGACTACTGCTGCTGTCCTGATGAACCGTGACCAGCTCAATTGTATTGATGACAGCAGGAACAAAATGCGACTGACTCCAAAGTATAACCAGCTACAGCATGTATGTAGACCGTTTACAGTAATATTCATGGTTGTCGTGTCCGTTATCATCTTTGTTCTCTGCTGTTTGGCATTCGGCATGACCTACAGATTTCGATGGTGGATCATTTATTGGTATTTTGTAGGTAAAAGGAAATTTCATAGACTAAATTATGAACCAGTTTACGACTTCGACGCTTTCGTATCGTATGCTGACGTCGACGTTGAGTTCGTGAGACCGTTGATGTTGTCCCGCCTGGAGAACGAGCAAGGACTGAACTTGTACATCAGACACCGGGACTCCACTCCGGGAGACGGTATAGCTGATGCCATCATAGACGCCATACAGCGGAGCAGGAAGTGTGTTCTGCTCATGTCTCAAGCATCTCTAGCCAGGAAGTGGTGCAGGTACGAGCTTCAGATGGCGAATGTGGAGCAGATTTCTTCTAAACGAAACCTCCTGGTTATTGTTCTGCTGGAAGTTGTACCCAATGCACTCATCCCCTCGGAACTTCTGTACCACATGAAAGTCAAGTCTCCCCTAGAATACCCAGCCGAGGACCACTCTCAGACAGACGTCTTCTGGTCCTGTCTTACTGAAAGTATTCGCTCTGACAACTGAAAACTATTCCAATGCGTTCATGTACTGATCCTACATTTATGGTCTACCATGTGACTGTGAAGTTTATATCTGCCGCTAATGACTACGATACTGTCGAAGTGGCGTTAAACAATATCTCCCTTACTATATCCATTACTCATGTCACTGAGCTAAGACCGTATCAGACTACCCAAATTGTTGCCCATTCGGTACCTCCGATCTGATACGGGAACACAAATTTGTCGTTCCCGCCAAACCACAGATCACATCCGATCGGTCATGACACATTCCCCGCATAGGACCATCAAACAGGTAGGTCGGCACGATATCTTCCAAATCAGACACAACCCACTACGTTATGTTGACACATTATTTCGACACCCGACGGACACATTTTTATTTTTTCCTTCACTATATTTCATTCTGAAGTTTACGTAACATGTCAAGAACAAACAAAACAGCCAAAAAGCAGAGTGGAAGATTACCTTACCAACCACCATAAGATCTGTTTTATAGATTGTCGTCGCCGGGCCTATGATCGGGGACGGTTTTGAGTCAATGCCACATATCTAACACGGAGATTATACATAATTTACCTGTCATTGGGTGAAACCATCAAATGTTGCTATATATCGGTGATGAGGTTTTGGTTTTGTGGCAGATTGAATATATCATCATCATTTATGTGTGTTTTAATTGTAAATATCCATGTACTAATATATTATTTTATTTCAGGTGTTTTAAGTGAAGCAGCCCAGTAAAATACTTGAGAGCTTGTAAATTGCAAGCCTTTAACCATGTACCTTGCCATCCCTCTCTTTTGTTCTGTGCTGTGACTACATAGCCAGTCCAGCTTCTATCTATTGTTCTCTATTGTTAGGTAAGCGCACAGCACACTTTGCATGCTCTCTAAATCTATAAAGGTTATCTCAACATTAGTTTCTGTGCACTGCAATAATTCACTTCCTATGAAGAGCACGATTTGACTCACAACTGAGACTTTTGACCAAACGACTGTTCTCCTTTTCATCAAGTCTTTCAAACACAGGTTAGTTGAATAATAACCATTTCATATTTACTTTATCATATATCCATTAATTAATAATAATATGCATAGGAAATAGGGCTAGGCTATTATATGTGTGTATGTTTGTATGAATGTATTTTAATGGTAGTTTATGCGTTGGTAAGCGCTTAGGCTAATCTTCATCATTATAATATATTATTTGGCACATGTAACTCTTGTGTTTGTAAATATATTATGCAGATCAGGTAATTGTGATCTGGTGGTTTTTATAAGGGAACATAACACAAAGGTGTTATGTTAGCCATATTTTATATTTTAACTATGTACATATTATATCATTCATTGTTGCAAGTAAGTTAGTACAGCTATGTGTAATTACGCAATGCATAGCCACATGGCATTGCGGGCTTTCTCCCTGCCATAATACTAGCAGCCGCAATATAAGTGAAATACTCTTGAAAGCGGCGTTAAACCCTAACTCACCTCACCTCACCTATGTGTAATTATGTGGTAATGTAGTTGCTATATTATTAATAATAATTACAGGTTTAGTATTTTATCATATATTTGTAAGGTAGTGTAAATGCTATCTTATGTTCATCGTATGCTAGTATGTTATCCTAGGTTACATTTCTATAAGCAGAAATGTAGTTATCATTTATCTCAATCAGTATAGTTTATTCATTTATATATTTGCATATATCGGCATGGCACGTGTAATGATGTGCTATGGAAATCATTTATAACTATTCTATTGCATGAGTATTTAGCTTTTTAGCACTGATATTAAGTATCAGTTGGTTTTATTTATCAATGTACTTTTATCCTGCATAAATTATGTACGGTAATGTAAGTAATATTATTATCAATTATCTTAGGTATTTTATTTGTATTTCATTAGTTAATTTACTATTCTAGGTTTATAAGGATGGCCTGAGTGTCCTCATAGGTAGAAGAAACACCTCACCCAAATTCCACATATTTTGTAGGTTATTGTACCTTTAGTTAGTATTTAATATTTGTATTATTTGTGTGTATTATATAATTATCATCATGTGTATTCATGTTGATGTTTCCCAAATATAATGTATGTACATTTCTATCATATCATGCTTTAATAGTATATTATATTATGTTGTAATGTTTATGATGTGTTATATTCATAAATGTGTTAATTGTATATTATCACATGGTAGTATCATATGGTTTGGTTCAAATGTGTATTTCATACTGTATATCAATATAACAATTCGTATCTATATTATATATGGGTAATCCTGCAATTATGTTTTATGCCTTATGTACCAATTGTTTTATTATTATTCACATTACTTATTGTTTGTATATACATGTATATTGTTGCAGGGTGTCTTCTTCTACGTTGCTTTATGTTCTGGAATAAAACGTCACTGAACTTGCACCCAGCGCGTTGGTTTTTCCTTTGACCAAGTCGCCCTGCTACAGTTTTACCTCGGCATAGAATCGTACTATAAGCGTGATCGTGACTTCAAAATAGAAACCATCTTATATACTACTTATTTACATTTTTTTTACCATTTAATTGATATTTTCCACTTTGTGTCTGAATAGTCTTTAGGAAATATTTTGCCATTTAAGATTGGCTTTCATTTTTGTAGAGTGGCTATTCAATTAAGACAAAATTAATAAAATGCTCAACAACCACATTGATTGCTTATTTGTGATATTCAAAGGCAGAAATTGCTTGAAGATGGAACCAACACAAGAGTTGATATTGTGTAGAAAAGAAGAGACTTATTTCTTAATTCCTTCATAAGTCAATCAATCTGTTTGCATCCCATTTACTTTTACAAAATCTCTTCAAGCATATATTCTTCCATTTTCATCCTACGTATCTGCTATATATTTAGAATTGATACTTCAAAATTGAAAAATAGTGTCATGGTCACCATAATCGACTGGGAACTATTGCTGTTAGATAAATTGGTGTAAAAGAGAATCCAATGAACAGCTTTGTCGGTATACGGCTGAACAGCTTAGCATGTTGAAACAGTCAAGGGATAGTGTCACACTTCTTTTGAAGATATGCTTGAGTTATATGCTTGCAAAACACCGTAAATGACTTTTGAAACAAAAGCTACAAGGACATACAAAGCTATAAATGGCAAACAAGGATACACAGAAACAAGGTATACTTTTTATTAAGAAAGAATGTGAAGCGAATAAAACAAGAGAACGTGTTTTGTATGGTCGTACATGGAGCTGGTTGTTTTGTATAAAAGAATAGAATTTATCTTTGCATGAACAAACATTTCTGGAGATATCATTAGACACATGCATAATCATGACTGCAATTAGTTAAACAATATGGAAACATTTTCTGTGATCACCCAACCGTATTGGTCAGTTAGATTTACTTTGGTGCTCAATTTTTCAAATTAACTTTATCGTATATAAATGTAAAGGTGTGGCTATAGGTTAAAATAATAATAATGCCCCTATTTCACTATGAGTCGAATTGTCACGAATCATCACGAAAGAGAAAATTTTCACATTCGTGAACATTCGTAGCCAATTCGTAATTAATTCTTGGAATTCGTAAACGATTCGTAGTTGATTCGGCAACATTTCTCCAATTCGTGGCATTCGTGAACGAATTTTGATTTGTTCTAAAATGTTCACGAATCAGCTACGAATTTTAAATTCGTAGTTGCTTCGTAAACTATTTGTAACTAATTCGTGTAGTTCGTAACAAATTCGTAAATAGTTCTTGGAAATGTGTGGTTGATAATTTTGATGGTCTCACCCCCTATTACTTACGAATCATCTACGAATCATTTACGAATGTCCCGAATTAAGGTCGAAAATAAGTAATGTATTCGCAACTGTTTCTTAATTATTTCGTACAATTCGTACATAATTTGTAAACAATTCGTTAATAATTGTATCTGTTTAGTATGGTTTCAACATGAAAATTTACGAATTTTGGTTTCGCACAAGTGAAATTGCTGTTCACGAATTTTGCCGAAAGTTTACGAATTTTTACAATCACCTATTCGTTGTTATTCGTGATAATTCTGCTCGTTGTGAAAAAGGGACATAAGAAGTAAACGTAGCTGCAGTTACTTCGCCAAAATATGCTCTTTGACATCGATCCTGACGTCGCATTTTATAAACACGATGATACCGGGGGGAGGAGGTCATGTAGCTACAGTTCTGCAGCGAGAGGTTAACGGTATACAGCTACTGATGTTCTGACAGTGATTATACTGCTGCTTCTATCAACAACGGAAACATGGTTCGACAAAAACAGACAAACAACCTTTTAAATTTCGTTTTTCCCTGACAGATCTAAAAAAAATAATTATGACATACTATTTAATTACATTTATTCTATTTTACCACTTTAGTCACCAGCCATAAAAGTAAATAGATCTGTGACTGTGAAAATAATTCTATAGATTTACTTCTTCATTGCTGAAGTGCGACGTTTCGGTGCGGATGCTACATGTAACACAGCTATCAAGCAAATGACAATGGACATGATTTACAAGATGAATATATACATAGATTGAGAACAAGTTTGAAATTCTATTATTAAAAAGGTAATGTACTTAGTTTACACAATTGCTAAGAAAGACAGGTGTGAATGTGTGATTAGGTAAGCATTATCAAGCATTTATATTCAGCTGCTTTAATTTGCCATAAAGTATTTAACTGTTTAAACACACGAATAGCTCATATAGATGTAACTATGATATTTTATAAAATTGTAACAAAGGAAACATACAGACGAAATCCTTTTTTTGGGTAAACACTCTACACAGATATATTTAAAGACGCTTCTTTCAATATGACTTCTTTTACACTTAGAGTAATATTTTAGTATGGGAATCTGGGTACTGTTTGTATGCGTAAAGTTTGTATTATTAGAGTGAGGATGTTGTAAATATTACACTTTCGTTTTTTTTATTTACAGTGTTTTAGTTATAAGAGATATGTAAATATACTTAATCATAATATCGATCTATCAATCTTTATTTGCACTGAAGAGGCCTGAGGTCTATAGTACATTGTTTAACATATACATCGACAAACCTATTTAAATTAGAGTGTTTTGACATTTGTTCCCTATACCAGTGCCTTATGAATTTATATGGCAAGGTTTTGTAATAAAGTGTGAATTTTACAGTTCATAAGATTAAAAAAAATTCATAATGCTTTGATTGACATAATAGTAGTGTTTGATATATTTGTAACGTAGTGAATTACACAAAGGCCCTATGAGAAGAAAATGGTATTCGTCTTCAAATTGGTTTAGATTAAACAGGGTACATATTCTGTCTTCTTTTTTTGATATTTCTATATCAGAACAGAACAGAACAGAACAGAACAGAACAGAACAGAATTTATTTCGTATATATGTCCATGAGACCAATAGTACAATGGTCATACATCATATCATGAGAAAATATACATTGGAGCGCTTACTGCTTAGTACTTTTTCTAAGTTTAAAAATTTTTTTCACAAAAAAGTGCAAGCTTGAATAACAAATCGTCATTTTGTGTTGTAATAAGAGATATAAATGTAAACATTGATGGGTAATTAAAGTAATTCTATATCTGCCGCTTTCAAACATTAAATCGTGAGGTGAGCAACGGACTCTTGTTAATGATCGTTTAAACTTCTTTATATAATCGAAACATGATAAATATGTTTCAGTGAAAAAAATCATTTTAAAATTTTGAGTAATAAAAACATTTTCTTGACAGAGAGATTCTTTCATATCATGTTTTAATAAATATGTCTTTAAGTCTTGTGGTTAATGAGTGAATGAAGAATGGATGTGATTCTACATATTGTGCAATCCACGCGTTTCCGAAGCCAATAGAAAATAGGAATTCTCTTACTTTGGACGCCCAGTTTCTTTGTCCATTTCTATCATACAATAACATCATACTATAAAAAATTCTTGGTATTCTGTTAGAAGACATAGATACAAGTTTTAACCAATATTTGATGGCATTTATGGAGGAGTGGATATGTAGTGGAAACCTTCCAAGTTATCCATAAACCATATCACTTGGTGTATTCAATTTTACTCTAAAGAATTTCTTGCATGAACTTTTTCAATAACTTCTGTATTCTGTAAGCACCATATGTCTGAGACATACAATAAAATCGTTTTTATTTGTACATCAAATATTTTGAAATAATATAATAATATAATTGTTCTGTTTATGATAAAACACAACACAAGAACATATTAAGTCAATAATATTTATTGATGTGGCGTTGGGGGATTCTCGGTCAACATATTACATACAGTATTGTAATATGAATCAATGAATTATGTTACATAATCAAGTGTATTATATTGAAATTTTGGGAAAGATCCGCCAGGATGATGCGGAAATCCCCATGAAAGATAACATGTAAAAAGCAAATACCAAAAGTGTAATTGTACTAAAGAGGTAAATATCATGTCATGATTTATACCACCATCTGTGACAACGGGCAGAGGTTGTACCATCATGGACATTACAAACATAAGGTGAATATGAATATGAAAATATCTAATGGTACAAATTAAGGTAGGTATGATGCATGACAACCTCTGCGACAACGGGCAGAGGTTGTACCACTAAATAATGGCACCACTTAAGGTAGGTATGATGCATGACAACCTCTGCGACAACGGGCAGAGGTTTTCCACCATGTACATAACAAACAAAAGGTGGATATGATAATGACAGGTCTGCAACCATTGGCAGATGTACCACTATGTTAACTTATGAATCAGAAGGTGGATAATGTTAAATACCAACATCTGCGACAACGGGCAGAGGTTGTAACACTCTGATAACTTACAGACAGTGGAGGGAAATGTATCATAACAACCCTGCGACTACGGGCAGAAGGTGTACTACTACGTAACTAACCAAACACAATTTGGATAAAAACTTATGACAACCTCTGCGACAACGGGCAGAGGTTGTACCCCCATGTTAACTTACAAACATAAGTGGGAAATGCTTCATAACATCTCTGCGACTACGGGCAGAGAGTGTACTACTACCGAGCTGACCAAACACAAATGGATATAATATTATGACAATCTCTGCGACAACGGGCAGAGGTTGTACCACCATGTTAACTTATGCATCATAACATCTCTGCGACTACGGGCAGAGAGTGTACTACTACCGAGCTGACAGAAATTACCTGGATCTGATATTATGACAACTTCTGCGACAACGGGCAGAGGTTGTACCCTACTGAATAGCATCTAATGAATGTTTTTCTATTGACAGGGAAAGATACAGAATCTCACTTGAAATGTATAACTCAGAAGAGTGGTGCCAGGAAGATTGCTACAGAAAGATCGTACCTGGGACTCTACTGTCTCTACGAAGAATAAATAAAATAGCGAGAATCCCCCAGTGGGATAAAATATAATATGACTAGATTTATACATGAAAGGGTCTATCACAATGTACATGAGTTAAATGACAATTAGAAGCTGAATAAAATAATGGAGGAGAATGGGGATGGTGGTGGGCAACCAATTGAGTTTTAAGACGATGGTGAAGCCAGTAACTGACAACAAAGGAAAACGTGTGAACTGACAACAAAGGAAAACGTGTGACGACTGCGCATGCTCAGATCATGTTATAGAGTTACTAAAAATAGAACTACAGGAGAACTAGCACTAAAACGAAACTTGCTAATACTACGATGTCAATATAACCGTTATAGAACTGTCAATTCCAACATGATTTAACAGTTGTGCAATTATTAAACTTTACATACAAAATACAAATCAGCTATAATTAATGGTTCCAAATGCAAATAATTACTAACCAACTACGTGTTGTGATCCATCATAAACATCACTCAAAGAGCTATAATTTATGATAAAACACAACACAAGAACATATTAAGTCAATAATATTTATTGATGTGGCGTTGGGGGATTCTCGGTCAACATATTACATACAGTATTGTAATATGAATCAATGAATTATGTTACATAATCAAGTGTATTATATTGAAATTTTGGGAAAGATCCGCCAGGATGATGCGGAAATCCCCAAATGATCAGTGAAGATACTGAACTGAGAATCCCCCAAAATGAAATTAAGCAACATGACTGATTGTTAAAAAATGACATCTTATGACATAAGCAATACAGAATGCTAAAGGACTAAGGGCTATACACACAACTACATTTGAATCCGGTCCATTGGATATAATAGGTTCATTGGAGCTGGTAGAGAGTCAAGTCACAATAGTATGGCCTACAATTTGGCCATTCTTTGTAGGGCATCAGCTACCTGCAGCTGCGGTGTTCGAATGTACCGTGTATAGCACTGTGATGACCATCTGCCTATCACCTGAATGAGATGGTCTGGTACATGTGCTTTAGCTGCAGATGTTGCTGCACCTATTCTGAAGGAGTGGCCACTATAGGCTTTGCTCTCATACCCAGCACGTGTGAGAAGAGTATCCAGATACCTGAGAAATACACCCCTGGACAAGGCGTGATTCTCGGGAGTGAGAAACAGTCGATCTTTGGGTGCACAACCTTGACTCCTACGAAATGACATATATTTTGACATATTATTCACTGGACATATGATGGTACCTGTTGCATACAAAGTGATCACAACACCTTTCCGGAACACGTCAACTTTCGAAGATGCTAAACGAAGCTGCAAACTAGTACCGTCTTTTGAGAAGACGATAGAATCAACACATAGGTTATAACTGGGATTGAAAGTGTCGCATGTAAATTCTCCACATCGTAGAAAACCGAAAAAGGCTAAACTACACACAGCCTTCATCATATTATCAATCTGACCACTAAACACACCTTTGTCGAGAACTTCACACATCCTCAATAGAACTGTAGTGGTGATAGGTGATCGTTTACTAACAGACATGCCCTGGGACTTTTTGACAGCATTCAGGATAGTTTGCAGTCTCAACATAGATCCGCTTGTCCAAGGATTGCTAACTCCAGCTTTCAGATAAACGAATACGGGTCGGTTCGCCCCAGTTTTAATACGATAAATATAGTTGATGCTTGATGTAATAAAGTTGGTGTTTTTGGAAGTCAAACTTATTGTAGATGTAATAAAGATTATAAATTAAACTTTAAAGAGATGATTTTACATTATTTTTTTTACATTTTATTACATTGTTAAATATGTTTGCGTATGGAATCAGCCGCTTGAAGATTTGGTGCGTATTATCGGATTACGAAAATTGAGGTAGGTGAGTTTTTGGGTGTCTTCCAAATATTTGGGCCAAAATGACCCATTTTATCCAAAAGTTGGCGTAGCAAGAATGAACCAGTTTTTGCTTGTGCAGTAAAGGCTTAGTAAAATATTAATAAAGAGTTGTTTTTGTATGAAATTGACACTTCCGTGAATAGACCCTTCAGTTGTAAACACGTGTTTATTCAAGGAAACCTTTGATTATGATTATATATTTGGCTATAGAGAAAAGATCAACAGTTACGAGTAAAGGATACTAATTAAATAAGTTTGAATAATAAAATATTTCTAAAAACTTGTTATTGTATTTTCTAAACAAGGAGATGTGCATCTTTAAAAATATATATCCAAATGACCTTCACATATATCACACTTCATTTTGCATTAAGCTGGAAACGAAGAATATTGTTGTAAAATTATAAACTGAAATGCTTTCTGTTAGATATGAAGATGTTTTCATTTCAAATTTCAATTAATTATTATTTTCAATTCAAAGACGGTCACGAATAAGCTATTTATTGAAACATGTTATTTTATAGACTTAAAAAATATACCAAATCACCAGTAACACATGTCAAATAGTCAAAGATTATTTTTGTGTATGTACATTTTTACTATTTCAGAAAAAAGTTTCTGATAGCAGTATTGACCTTTTTTTAATTGTTTGCGTCAAAGTATGGCTAATTACTTAATTAATATAACTGTAGGAGAATGTCCGAAAACTGGCCATTAGTTTTGCACGTGGACCATGTTTGAGGCCGTTAGGCCGAAAACATGCTCCACGTGCAAAACTAATGGCCAGTTTTCGAACATTCTCCTACTTAAAACAAAGTTTAAGTAAACATGTCCTTGCTACTGAAATGCACGCCACAACGCACCTTATCATGCGCAAAACTAATGGCGACTTATGCTCTATATGTATTTCATGATCTTCTCCGATTTGTCAGTTGCATTCCCTTTCCTGTCAAGTTTCGATATGTAAAAACATCAGGCGTTTTCCTAGTAAAAGGTAAGGTTGTAAACATTATATTTTGAAAGGTTAAAGCAAAAAATGATGAAAGATTTTACTTAAAAGAAAAACTTTTCGAATTATAAAATCAAAACCACCATGCAAAATAGTCATAATTGATTGATGAATTAATGGGCAATTCATATCTTACTTATACCACTATGTTTTATTTCATATTGATAAGATTATCACACTTTGTCGAATGTATGTTGATTTTTTAAAAGTTTAGATTACACAGATTCATTAACCCTATTAGGGCTACGCTATGTTATTATTCAGTATCTTTTATTTTGAAAATTCAGGTAAGTATCTTAAATTCCACTTAGTATCTTATGCATTAATATAAATATCTTTAAAATTTAACTTAGTATCTTTAAAATTTAATTCAGTATCTTGAACATTTAATTTAATATCTTGAAAATGTATGTTACTATTTTGAAAATTAAACTTAATTTTGTTGACTATTCAACTCTATTTTGTTTAACTTTAAAACTTGAATATACAACAAAGCAACTTGTTATTTCACTTTTTAGTGTTTTTAATTCAACTTTAAAACTTTAATATTACAATTATGTATCATTGGCATTGTACTTTGTAAACATTCGAGATAATAACTTTTCAAGATATCGAGATGAAATTTCGAAATGTTAAGTTGAATTTTCAAGATATCAAGTTGAATTTTAAAGTAAATATGTTGAATTTTAAAGATACAAAGTTCAATTTTTAAGTTCAATTTTCAAGTTCAATTTTCAAGTTCAATTTTCAAGTTCAATTTTCAAGATTTCTGTGTTTAATTGTCAAGATATGTTCTTGAATTTTCGAGTTAGTAAGTGGAATTTTCATGATAAAATGTGTTGAGTAATATCGTAGCTTGGCCGCCATGAGTAAGATACATATAACACATATTTTATATTTGGGGCGAATCGACCTGGGGTGAACAGGTTCTGGTGCGAACCGACCCTGGGACGAACTGATTTTGGTACGAACTGAAAAAGTGAACAGAAAGTTTATAAGGCTTTTCTAGAGATCTCGACACCTAAGAGGATACCGATGTATTTCGTCAACAGTAAAAGTGTTATTCACCATATCGGGCTGGTTGTTTCGGTTATCACTTTGCTTTGATCAGCTCAAATATGTATGGTCGTTGTTGAACACCAACCTAGTTTGACAATGGTGAGTTTATGGTGCTTTCAGAAGTGAGGAAGTATTTTAATTATCTTTTAACTAATCAATTTACTGAAGCAGGAAAATGATATTCTTCCTTATCAGGTGACAATTGGTTCTCATTAAACCACGGAAATTAGTTCTGATTGACCCATCCTTATGTTGCCATGCGTTCGCTGAGTTTTGTCCAACTATAATCTGGAGTGTATTTACCGCAGTCTCTGGATACAAACCTTTTTATTATATTCTTAGTGGTGAAATACGGCATTTATCGGTTGAAATAAAAATCCGTTTTTTCACTAAGTGAAATAACGCTTTCAATCTTATGACGTCATCATAACAATAGGATGACGTCATTAGATGACGGTGATAAAGTAAGGCTATCATGGTTGCTGCATTCCTTAAATAAACGTCATTTACGGACTATGCATAATTTGTTATATGTAATAAATAAAACAATTGATCATGAGTCGAGTACCATTTATATCTCATCTTGTGAAGTAGCTCCCATATATAACACTTGTGGATACGCCCCTAGCTCGTGAAAATATAAACTTATCCTTCAATCGAAGAGTTATACATTGTGTTCAACGAGAAATGTCACATATTCTCTATGTATTAACCAATGATTAATAACTACTGTCAGAGAATAGACATCTTGCACTTGTGTTTGTAAGTTAGAATACTTTGTTGAAACACATAAAGATGCACCAGCCAACTGTGATAATGGATGACGCCTTCTTTATATGGGATGAGTGAAAATGATGGATTTGCTCAACGTTAAGAGGATAGAAAACCGCATAAACTGACGAAGGTTGACTCAAGCATATATCCATATATATCAAATGTTCTAAACAGTTTTTGTACAATAATTAGAGGATATTTGGCTTTTCTTGACTAATACCATGTTTATCTCATCGAGTGAGGTAGAAAGGTTATATTTAACTTTATATAACTTTATAATATAACTTTTCTACCTCACGAGATGAGATAAACATGGTATTTGTCAAGAAAAGACACATTTTCTATTTATTATATGACCAAATCTTTGCATATTCACCGTAATAAACTTGCATTTACGTTAGGTCGGCTCCAGAATGAGCGTGTCATGACGTCGGAGCATTGTTTTATGACGTCAGGTCATTGTTATATCAGTCACTAGTGACTGATAACACGTTCCATTGTTATCTTCACTAGTGACTGATAACACGTTTTATTTTCATTGATAGATCCCGGTATTTCACCTGCAATCATATACTTAATGAAAATGTTATCAGCTGAGATTTATATGTGGCTTAGTGAATGAAAGCATTTAAAAATGTATTCATGGGATTGTATTTTAATGTATGAGGTTAATTTGTTGAAAAACATTTCAGACTCTAAATAAGAGTCAATCAGATATGAATCAGATACACAATCCAGATTCAGGGCCCAGAGAGTAGTATTTGTATACTGTAAACAGTATTGTAAGAAATGAAACCGTAACCTAAATGAAGTGTTGAGAAGTGTCAAAATTATAAATAGTTCAATTGTCTGTATGTTAGTACTTCCTTGTTGAACCCCATCGTCACTTCGTTGAAGCGGTGCACTCACTACCGCATTGCATTTGGAATACTCACGGTAAGGATTTATAATAATTATAATAATAATACTTAAGATAAGCTTCATGTTAAGCATATTTTGTACATGTGAGTATGCTAAAAGCGCTGTAGGATTCATAGGATGACGAATAGGTCAAATCAGTTTAGTCTTTAGGGAAGTCTAACAAATAACATTACGTGTTTTTAAGTTTCAAGCAAAGATGTTCCACTGAGTGGTTGCAGTATCACTGTGTATGATCGTACACCGGAAGTAGAGAGGTGTACATCGATGATATGTTTGTAGAGATGAGTAAAAAAACACACACACACGGTATATAACGGGCCGATTTCTCCTATTCCTTATTAAGTTCTGTACACAGTAATTAATACATTAGGAAAATGACACAGTATGTGAATGCGGGAGGCTGTTTTAGTGTACTGCGGCATATATAAATAATCCAAAACTTGCTTTGCTCATCGATCTTAAATCAACAATTTTGATGCGATTGAGATGTTTGACATTCAAATTTGAAATATATATATATACAATTTTAAAATAAATATTACTGGTATGCATAACTTGACTTCTTTAGAAAAGAACCCATGCCTGGGAAATGGTTTCAGGTGGTTTTCTAGAGCGATATGTTGTGTTTTTTCTTTCGTATAGCTTGTATACCGTTTGTATCATAAATTACTGCTTCGCTGTACCGTTTGTAGTTTCGGCTGATGTTTCGCTTGTATATTTACAGAAGTAATCAACATAACATACACACAAAAGTAATCGTTAACGTAAAACAAATTGTTTCTGCGTCACTTACATTGTGATGTTCAATATACATGTATAATGTTTGTTATTATGAGGTTCCCTCGAAATAGGCTTATCAGTTTCTGGCAGTTTTGAACACTGATGACTCATTGACGGCCAGGTTTGCACTACGAAAGAATATGATTCGTGTGGTTGCAAAATCTGTCCACGAAATAATAAGACCAGAGAACATCAGCTAAAAACAGCAAACATGCGTCAGGAAACTGGTCAGCTGACAACAATGAACGACAGATATGTGTTGTAATTGTCAATATTCTTTTAACTTCTCTGTCAAACAAGGGGGCATTTCTGTTACCTGTGTGACATCATCCTTCTTCGACATCTGTATATCCACTAGGTCTCAGTCATCAGATGAGTCTGTAGCAGTATCTCAGTTGTGTAATTGTTCACTGTATTATGAATATTATGGATCTAAAAAGCCATCATGTGTTAATTCGGATTTTTGTAAACGTTCACTCTGTGCGTTCTCTGTCTTGGGGAAACTTGCGTAGGCATCAATGATCTAGAGTTACCTAAGTTTACTTGCATGTTAAAGCTTTTACCGTACTTAAAAATCAGTTGACTTGTCCAAGAAAGACATACTGACAAACAATGCCTTAATCAAAGCTTCTTTTCTATATAACAGCAACTTCCATTCTATATGTTCTCCCTCTCGCACTCTTCCTCTGATGATGTGACATTTGGTAGAAGACTAATTGCTAGATCTATCCTTTGTTACCCAATGATTTTTAAAAATTATTATCTAATTATTTTCTATACTCTTCTGACCATTTCTGTTTGACCTATGAGTGAATGCTCCCCCTAAATGTATCGATTAGTATTTGACTAATATAATCATTCCCGCTGAGCGCGAGTAACTCACAGGCCTATGTGTTATGACAGACTTTAGGATACGCTCGACTACAAAAGCGAGCTTCAGTTACTGACGTCTTTGCTGCGATGTTCAAAGAATATCTAACTGTGACAGTATTGTCATCATTTGAGTCAGGAATATTTACAATCGGCCAGTGATCACCGTGCACTTTGTTTTTTTTTCCAATCATGCTCTCGGGGAGTGTAATCTGCAAACATGGACTGATTCTTGATCTACATTGATTGAATATGTTTCTTCCCTGTCTGATATTAGTCTGTAAAGACAGTTTTACTCAATCTATTTCGGATCATGATTTCTCTTTCAGGGTGTGTTTAAACTTTAAAGGCATGGTTGATAATGTCATAAAAATATATCCTCCTTGTCACAGTTCTTAAAATATACATAATTAATATATAATTTGTCACCCCTTTGAGATACGAACGATACAGATGATTTACGTTATTCCGTAAACATTCTACCAACGGTACACAAGATATATACAAACTGTACACTAAGGAAAACCCAAACCGATGCTTTACAGCCTGACATAACAAACTTAAATAGCATATTGGTAGAATTCACACTGCCTTAGGTTAATATGATGCCTAGTTAAGACATTTCTCGTGTGAGTCAATCAAAATGTTACATATATTTTGTAAGAAATGATTAAACTTGTCAGATATGTTTAGATATGTTACTGTTTAACTCATTCACTGCTCTTACTAGATAAAGATTAATAAGGATTCAATTAAGTTAAAACTAAGACTGTCCCATTGTAAGTAAATATATATTATGTATTTCTTTAACAGACAATGTCAGTACGGACAGCGCTGTTGTTGCTCGTCCTCCTCCCCGGAGTCTTGGGCCAAGGTTCCCGCCAGTGTGGAGTCTGTACCTGCAAGGAGAATGACGGGTGTATCAGTGTGGACTGTAGTTACAGAAACACGAGCAAGGTACCCCCTCAAGTGCCAGACTCGACTTGTATCCTCTCCATGAGGGGAAACCACATACAGGAGCTTGGAGATAACGTCTTTCAGAGACTTGTCAACCTCACCGAGTTGGATCTGTCAGAGAACAACATCTCTCGAATGTCTAACCTTACCTTTGCTGGGTTGACACACCTGAGGAAGTTAAACTTGACTGACAATAACATCGATTTCGAAAGTGATGGAATCAGCTTAAATGTATTTAAACCGTTGGTGGCACTAAAAGAATTAGAGTTGAAAGTTAATAGTTACAGTGACTACCCATCTAGACACATACGTGCCTTGATATCTCTAGTGAGTATTTCACTCGATGGACTCAAGGATAAAGCACTAGGACATGACTACTCATTTCTATCCATTCTGACCACCCTGAACCTCGCTGGTGGGGTGGGAAAATCCTCCTGTAATCTAAGTTCCATGCCACAGGAAACATTTCAGTATGTTACCATGGTGAGGAAACTTAATATGTCAAACTGTGGCCTTTGCTTCTCGAATGGAATGTTTACACAGAATACGTACCGAAATGTGTTGGCACCCTTCGATTATCTTGAAGTGTTGGATCTCTCTCTTAACGAAAACCTTTCCTTTCAAGGAGTTGCAGATATCACAGTCGGCTTGAACCCATCCCATCTGCGGGAACTGTACATTAACAAGATAGTGCACAGAGTCGCACCCTGTGTAATTATAGGACAGAACGTATTGGCAAATCTTTTGAACGCCCCTTTAGAGATTATCGAAGCTAATGACAATCATATTAACTTTATAGAGGTAAAGGCCATGAAGAACCTACCTCGCACGCTAAAGCACCTTAGCATTGAGAACACGAGGTTATCACCCGGTCCGTATTTGTGGCATTTGGAGTCTCTTTCCAGTTTGACCAGTCTCCGATTAAGCGGCAGCCATCAACCCATTGACCTATTCCCTGGGAAAGACACTACCCTCTTTCCAAGCATAATCAATAACATTCAGAACACCGAGGTGTCGTGTAACTCTTTCGAGTTGTATAGTGAGGAAATTATACACACCTCACAGAAGTGGTTGACAGTCGGCACAGTTAATCGACCTTTCCCCATTCCACAGCGTTTGCAAAAATTTGAATTCGCCGTTGCAGAGTTGTATTTCGTTATTAAAAACGTATATGTGGTGAGTAATTCTTTGAGACATATCGATTTGTCGTACAATGTATTAACTATTTGGATCGGACCTGTAGAAGGTCTTGAAAATGTGACATATTTAGATTTGTCGCACAATTTTGCTATGTTGGTCAAACCGTCTTTCTTCGAGAAATTTGCCTCGCTGCTCCATCTTAACGTTTCTTGGAATCTGTTGGGCCGTTGCCTAGGTATGGACACAAATGGAACAATATTCAGTAAACTTAACAAATTACTGTCACTGGATTTGACGGGAAACTCCATCGCAAAATTACCAAAACATTTATTTAAAGGTCTTCATTCCCTGCAAGTGCTGAAACTGTCACACAACAATATTCGCCGACTCTATCTCCAATACAACACAAACATGAATTTAAGATTTATAGATATGAGTTTCAACGACATTGGTTTCTTATCAAAAGAGGAAAGACACTCACTGGACGTGAAGGCCGCTAACAGTAACCTTACCATTGATTTCACAAAAAACCAGTTTGAATGTACCTGCGAGACAGAGAAGCTTGACGTCTTGGACTGGCTACAGACTACTGCTGTAGTTCTCGTGAACCGTGACCTGTTCAATTGTACTGATGACAGCGGAAAGAATATGCGAATGACTCCCAGGTATAACCATCTGCAACACGCATGCAGGCAGTTCACGGGAATATTAATGGTTGTCGTGTCTGTTATCATCTTTGTTCTCAGTTGTTTGACATTCGGCATGGCCTACAGATTTCGATGGTGGATCATTTATTGGTATTTTGTAGGGAAAAGGAAATTCAGTAGACCAAGTTATGAACCAGTTTACGACTTCGACGCTTTCGTATCGTATGCTGACGCCGACGTGGAGTTCGTGAGACCGTTGATGTTGTCCCGCCTGGAGAACGAGCAAGGACTGAACCTGTACATCAGACACCGGGAATCCACTCCGGGAGACGGTATAGCTGATGCCATCATAGACGCCATACAGCGGAGCAGGAAGTGTGTTCTGCTCATGTCTCAAGCATCTCTAGCCAGGAAGTGGTGCAGGTACGAGCTTCAGATGGCGAATGTGGAGCAGATTTCTTCTAAACGAAACCTGCTGGTTATTGTTCTGCTGGAAGTTGTACCCAATGCACTCATCCCCTCGGAACTTCTGTACCACATGAAAGTCAAGTCTCCCCTAGAATACCCAGCCGAGGACCACTCTCAGACAGACGTCTTCTGGTCCTGTCTAACTGAGAGTATTCGCGCTGAAAACTGAAGACTATTACGTAATGGAGAATGCATGAGGAACAATGGATTTGATGAAAGGGGAGAATTGATTATTTTTTTTACGAATTCACTGCTCCGAATTATCCATCATAATTCATGTGTGACGTCACGAAACATGCATGTGTGATTATTTTTCATTTTAAAATAAATTAATGACAATTATGTGGCACCAAAATTAATTATTTAGTAAATTTCGGCGCTAATTCATCGGTTATGGTACACGTAATTACGACCCTCATGAAATGGATCCTTCCACGCACATGCAACGCAAAACCTCCATGCGAAGCGATTTGATTGACAGCCAAAAAATTATGCATGGCATACTCTCCTCGTGCGATCACGCTTTATCCCTTTAAAATGGAGAACGCAGGGTTCTTAATGGCAAAACCTCATCTCGTTTGTAACAGCCCTTCTTAGCCTAATGGATGATTTAACGAACGAAGGGTTTCATGTTCGAATCCAGGCTCAGACGTTTACAAAAATTATTTTAATTTTACGATCCTATTCCGATTACACAAAGACAAAGTATAACAATCTCGAAAATTGTACTCGGATGGCCATTGTTGAACATTTGTGAAAAGTAAATCCAATGTTGACACAATAGACTGACTTCATCACAATGGATTAAAAGTCGCTCCTACACTATGATCATACATCCGCTGAGGCTATACTCGGGACCGATTTTGAGTCAGATTTACGTATTTTGCTCGAGATTTGTACATGATGTACTTGGCATCGATTGGTAGTCATCGGGTGTATCAACAAATGTTGCTAATGTGTTTTCGAAATCGTGAGCTTAACCTTGTCATGTCGGCATTGGATCCTGCTATATCGTGAATGTATCGGGATTTTATAAATATAAGTACATGCATACCGTCTCTTAACCCTTTATAACGTGGCTTTACCGTACATACGAGGAATATATTAACTATGTATCAAATCGGTGTCAGTCTGGGGAGTCTTGAGCGATCGTAGTAAGTGGAATGGGGTGATTTCTTTGGGACTGGCGACTTGTGACTTTGATGTATCTGGAGTCCATCGTGATTAATCGTTCGATGTTTGAAATGTAGTTTAACGTTTTGAACATTGCAATCTTTCAAACATTGATTTTGTTATATGTCAAATTTTATTAAAATGTTTATTACGTTTCATCCAGTAATATTTTAAATCTACACAATAGTCTCTTCATTGATATCATTACTTCCTTCTGTATAAGTTGCATTTGTTAAAGTTATATCGATTATGTTTTTGTTCATATTGATGAGCGTATATAACACATGTGAAATGTTTTAAATTGGATCATTAAATAAAGATACTACGTATTTTACTGATACTACTGTTGTTGCAACCATTGAATGATATCTCTGTGTCGTTATAGTCTTTTTGTAAATGTTTTTTTCAATTTAAAATGTTTTGATATTGGATCACCATATTTCGACAGTCTCTTGTACGTTTAAAAAGGACTTACATTTAACTTATACACATGGTTCGATATCTCAAAATAGTCTGACTGTTCATCCAATTGCATGCAAAATCAGGTCCATAACTGAAAAAAGGTTTTGTAAAGATTGTTCTTTTGAGCGCAAGTCTTTTACACAAATTGTTTCCTTATAATAAAGGTGGATTGACTTATTAATTCAGGTTTTTGAAATGCTTGGTCCGTGGCTGTTATTAACGCTAAAATGCTTATAAGGAAAATATTATATTATAACCATCTGATAACTCACACAATGTCATCTACATTTTCATAACTATAAATTTATTCACCACATTTTCTCCAGTATTTTTATTTCCTCAATTGGTTTTGGGAATGTCATACATTTTTTATATTTTATTTCCCCCAAATTTAAATACAAGCTTAGGCTATAAAGTATAAATGTCTTGTCTTGCGGAAAATGGATAGGCCCTACACTGCACATGAATATGAATTTATTATTCGTCCGTGGAAGATATTGCATTGCAATATTTATACGACAATATTAAACTATAGTGCGCAGTTGTGACGTCAGCATGATGCAAGACTTGATTTCGCTTGAATAATTTGGGCAACTAATAAATAGAATATTAAAAGGGTGGTTCTATCGGTTTGTTTTTTTATAGAAACGAAATTCTCGAGGATATCCAGGTTTTCACAAATATGCTACATATACATGATTAAAACACAGTCAAATTAAAATATATATTAATGAAGGTAATATTTTGATGAATTTATATTTCACAACTTGATAAAGACGAGCGTAAATTTGTTGAAAAATAAAAACAGTAAGAACTGTGAGTGGGGAAAAGTTCGCTACGGCATAACAGCAAATTGTTTATTAGTTTTATGACTTTTTATGTGTTACTCTGCGAATATTCTATCAGTGTATATATATTATTAAAAAGTTGTAAAATTGGGTACAATATAGCGTGTTTTAATTTCACGTAATGCACAAAATCATAGATGGCCGACAGAATGGCCCATTTGTTTTGTAGACTTTGAATTTGTAAAAATAGTATACATTTGTTAACACAGTATATTCAATAGTTCTCATTGCTGTGCTTTTTTTCGGGAGGAGTCGATTCGAACAAACACCCTGAGAGTCAAGCACCTGAGCCAGCATTGACTGTGTCTGCAGCTTACCCACTCCGTGAAATAGCTGATACAGTCGGTGCTGGCGGCTGGTGTCTGACATGTGGCTATGGGTTCGAATCCGACAAGGTATTCGTCCCAAAAGTACAGAAATGTGTACAATTGTAGACTCAAATTTAGTCTATAGATTTATTTGATAATTACTGTACCTTCATCTCTTTAATGTTTATATATGTTTAATATTTTCATTGTATCCAGTTTATCTAGTCTTGCTGAATAAAGATCTAGATTGTATTAAATGCTCTCATTTTTTACACAGTCATGGGGCAGGCCTAGTACTCGCGGATGGTGTGATCTCTAATGTAATTTCATGCATGACATGCATTTCTGATACAAATCCAGTTGTTCTACAGAAGCGTTAGTAAAATATATATCGAACGCTGGATACAGATGATCTGGAGCTAATCTTTTTCACGAGTCCACGTTAAGGATATGCAACTGATGTACTGTAATGTAAGGAAGACAGAGCATCTGTAAGCGCAAATATAGCCGTAAGTACAAAACGCGATAAACAAGCGATATCATCATGTGACACAATTGCGGGTGATAAAAGCCCTTATTGTCGTCAGGGACATAGCATACAGCAGACAAACCTGCCTGCCTGCACGGAATCTTAAAGGGGCAGTTGCACGTTTTTTCACCGAAATAAGTTGATGAAATGTATTTAAAAAATAGTGTCACTAATACTAATACACCCGCCTTTCTTCGAAAAATCAAGTTAAACAATGAGTGTACATGGTTCGGTAAAGCTATGTTAATCGTTTTTGTAATTCGAAATAATAAAATGTATTCACAATAAAATGGCCGCCATGCTTATTTTGCTTTATATGCAACATCGTTATTGCCACTGCGTATAAGTGCTTTCTGTAATAAGATGTTTACCCTCTAAAGTTAATTTAAATGGTATAAACTATCATTATAAATGGGAAATTTAAAAAAATAAATTTTGCAAAAAACATGCTAGAGCCCCTTTAAAGTAGTACGAACCTTCAAAGTCATTAACTTTGGCAAATGGTTATTCATGAAAAGTAACCTAATGACGATATTAAGCTTTCTAAAACAAAGAGAAGCCTCTGATTAACGGGGAGAGCTTAGAGAGTCTCAAATGTAGAATACAAAATCTTATGGTTGTAGCCATAAGCTTCTTGTGAACATTTTTGACAAAAGGGTGAAATTTTCACGGCCACCTTATTGCAAACTTGGTATGAGTCAGCTTTGAAACAACATTGTTGTTTTGACATCAAAATTATAAAACCTAAAGTTTATCACGTAACTTTCACACAAGAACAATACTTATTTCTTGTAAAAACACTAGTACCATATGTCCACATGAATCGTTTTTCTTGAAATATATTAGGTACAAAAATACTATATTTCTGTCGAGTGTCCCACAGTACCTCATTGTGAGTGGTGCAACACTTTTGTTACTGTTTATAGATCGTCTTGAGGATGATGACGTAATTGATTAGTAATATAGTTTGTATTAGGCAAGGAAATATGTGTGATTTGACTGTTTATTACTGAAAATTGGTTCGATTATTTTCAAAGCTTATTTTTTTCAAATTAACAGATGAAAGTTAGACAGTGGTGTCATTGAATATGCAGAAAGTGTTTTGAATAATCATGACGAGGGTCTTTGTGATAATTGTATAACTGATGATGTAAATAACGTATCAACTTTTTATTGTACTCTGTGAGATTGAAGCAGCCATAAAATACCTCATACTGCAGGTCCACATTGTTTTAAGCGGACGTGGTAAGAGTTGTTGTAGCCTTCTCGTGTCGCATTTTACAAATTTTGTATAATAATATTCAATCATCAAGTAATTTCCCTACTATACAAAGTAAAGTTGAGGTTAGACAACTCCAAGATGGGAAGTCATGATTATATAAAACTGAGGTGCAAAAGAAAGTAAACTACCGGGCAAAAGAAAGTTTTCACCTAAGTTTATTTCGATTAATTCAATATTTAAAAGAAATCAGATGTATTTGACTATGACACGATACAATAATACTTATCTGCAGTAGTTTGAATGACTTTGTTGGTGACTGAGGTTAAATTTTAGTTCAAATATCTTTTTGTAATGAAGACAGGGTTAAGAATGAAATTTTCACCAACATGACCCCTGGTTTAAAATGTTTTAAATGTGTGCAGAATCAGGCACATTTATTTTTTTTCACATAGGATATGTCTTATATGTCGATGAACAGTTGTGTATCATCAACAATAATTTAAAAACAAAATTAAACTTAAAATTTCATTTTTAAAAACATAATTAAAAACCATGCAGAAGTATTCTTTGACTGCTAACTAAACACCTGTACTTAACAGTTTTGGATTATGACCTCGAAAACTTGAGATATTTGCAATTGAAAATGATAAAATCAACTGAGGTGAGTACTTTCTTTTGCCCGGTAGTTTATATCACTCAGTTGTATTTATCATATGTATAATTTTCAAAGTCACATATCTCGAGTTTTCGACGTCGTATTAAAAAACTGACTAGTTTGGCAAATTAGTCCAAAACATTAAATCAGTCAAAGAATACCGCTATGCAGTTTTTTTTTGTTTTTTTTTAAATTTAAAAATTTAAATTTTGAAATTCCCCCAAATTAATTTTGACAAAACACAACTGTTCATTGACATATAAGACATACTCTGTTTGAAAATCAATAAATGTACTTCGTCCTGCACACATTTACAACATTTTGAACATTGTAGGGGTCATGTTGGTGTAAATTTCATTTCTTACCCCCGTCTACTTTAAATAAGGATATTTAAGTTAAAAAATAAAACAGTCACTAATTAAGTCATTCAAACTACTGCCGAAAGGTGTTATTGTGTCGTGCCATAATCAAATACAACTAATTTCTTTAAAATGTTGAATTAATGGAAAACAATTGAGTGATATACTTTCTTTTGCACCTCAGTTTAGTATTATCGAGCCATATCCTTTATCATTCTCTCGGGCACGTCTTCCTATGTTAATATTAAGTGACCTGAGTTACATCTGGAGAGAGAAAATGATCTCTTATGGATTCTTTGGAAACATGTTGTTGTATATCCAATCAACTCCTGCACCAACTCTTATTTACTCCATAATCCCTACCTAGATTCAGAAAGGGATATTGTACAATGGATATCACATTATTATATCAGAATAATCCTATAAATGTAATCATCCTCTTGATAAAACAACACATATTCAAATGTGCTCATGGAAAGTATGTACCTGTTATCAGTTTTGTCAAAAATGAAATCACTCAATACTATGATATCACAAGATGCCTTCACTTATCGAATGGAACCGAGCAAAGTTTTGTTAAGTTTTGGTCCACCTTACACCTGTTGCTAAGTTAGATATATAAGAGTATTGTATTGTACACTGTTTTTTCCATTTATGAACTGTACTGTATATTGCTGACATTTTGTATGATGTATGCCTGTAAAGCAAAAACGGAAATGAAAAAAAAAAAAAAAATTATATCAGAAGCGTACCTTTCGTTTAGTTCATTAGTTCTCAGGATGTCTCAATTTATTGCCAGGTTAATGTGTAGGTTTTACCACCAATTTAGAGGTTTTACTGCGACTTGAGATTTTACTTACAGTTGAAATGAAACTTCGCCGCAGTTTAGATTTCAACCTTAAGTAAGACCCTATATACTGCCAGGCAAAAGAAAGTACTCACTTCTGTTGATTTTATCATATATATAAGTTTCAATTGCAAATATCTCAAGTTTTCGATGTCATAATCTAAAACAGAAATCTGCAGGTGTTTAGTCAGCAGTCAAATAATACTTCTACGTGTGATTTTTTTATTTTTTTAAAAATTTACAATTTTAAAATCAAATTTCATAAAAAATTATGTGTTATATGATACACAACTTTTCATCGACAAACATGTATAAGAATATTCTATGTGAAAATTAATAAATGTGCCTGGTTCTGCATGGTAGGGGTCATGTTGGTGTAAATTCATTTCTCAGCCCTATCTTCATTAAATAAAGATATTTTAACTAAAATTTAACCACAGTCACCAATTAATTCAATCAAAATACTGCAGATAAGTATTATTCATCTGATTTCTCTTTGATATTGAATTAATCGAAACCATCTGAGGTGAGTATCTTCTTTTGCCTGCAGTTTATATATAGCTAAACCTGCAAAGTATCTTCACATTACTTCCATCCTATAAAATTCTAACTAACTCATTTGATCGGTAATCGATTCCCAAAAGTTGCAAGTTTAAAACTTTCATAGAAACCACACACGCATACACCTTGCACAATTTGAAAAAATGTGTTGTGAGTGGATGCCCCTAACCCATGTAATGCACGTATATGTCAATCCTGTAGTGTAGATTGGTTCCGAGGAGGTCGGAACGGCAATGTGGACGATACCTCTTGTAGTCTATCAAGTATCCTAGCGTGCATATTCCCTTCACAGTTGAGAAATCAGGGACGATAAAGACCTATGATCGTAACAAATGTACCCTATGTGAATAACACTTTCAATACATTAGATTAGCATCAGCTTTTAACTGTTTTCAATTGTAAGTCATTTCATTGGCTCGTTATTTATAACGTTGATTGATAGAAGCTGCTTACACTATAAGGTGATGTAGAATCTTGTCCCTGATCGAACAGAATGAGATTAGTATACAATTTTATATTGATAATCGTGATAATCGATATCGATACACCGCATTACATATTTATTTTATTAATACATGTATGACATATAGAGAATCTCACCCAAGTGTCTTCTGATATCAAATATATCAACACAAGTTGATAAAAGTTACAAATATCCGAGGCTTGCCGAGGATATTTTGACTTTTATCAACGAGTGTTGATATATTTGATATCAGAAGACACGAGGGTGAGATTCTATTTATCATCCAAAATCATTCTTCATTAGTTTTTAATGAAAAATGAAAATATCTGAACATAAAACTGCCATTTGGCTTCCAGTGCTGTGATGTCATAGCATTGTGACGTCATCATGATTATGACATCAAAACTTTGTGTTGTGATGTCATTATTTGATGATGTAAAAGCATTCTGATGTCATGTAGCTGACGCCAACAGGGCATTGTTCAAAATCTACTGTCAAAATGATATCTCCTAGGAGATATCGCTTGATCTCATACAAGCGATATCTCCTGTGGAACCCAGTTTTGGATGATAAAACGTGTTCCCTGTACATCGTACCTTGCGAATAAATGTCATGCTGGATACGTATAGTATTCATAATGGCTTCTATTACATGAAGTAACACTTCACAAGCACTTCTCTCAACATTTGTTTATAGTATTTGTTATAAAATGATATGGTTACATGTTCATGAATAATTTATCATATACGATGTGTAAGCCCAGGTATTCTAAACCAGTTGGGCCTTGTTAATAATGACAAATAGCGTAAAGCACTAAGTGTTTATTTTGACATCATCGTTCACTACATGCCTCTCTCATCCGCTCTCGGCTAATGTCACTATAACTAATTAAAAAATTAAAAAATAGATTCTAACAAAATTAACCATTTGAAAATAGAAATGTGAGATAAAATATTTAATTCTTACTCTTTAAAGTACATAAAGAAGACAACTCTAAGAACGTATCTCCTCGGCTAGACTTTCCCAGAACATGGATGTCTGGGCGGAGTCCTGTCCCGGATACTGGAGAGGGGGCTTTGTTTTTAGGTAGTACATGATTTCCCGTGGAATGCGGTTCGTTGGTACAGATTCCAGAAGAACAATGATCAGCACACTCTTTTTAGAAGTGATTCCCTGTACATTGGCCATCTGGAGCTCGTATCTGCACCACTTCTTGAGTAGGGAAGCTTGGGAGATAAGGACGACACACTTCCTGCTCCTCTGTATGGCTTCAATGATGCTCTCCGCTATGCTGTCTCCGGGGATGCTCTCCCGGTGTCTGATGTACAGGTTCAGTCCTTGGTCGCTCTCCAGGCGGGACAACATCAACGGTCTCACGAATTCCAAATCGGCATCAGCGTACGATACGAAGGCGTCGAAGTCGTAAATTTGTTCATAATTTTGTTTTTTCTTCCAGCGTCTTTTGCCCACGTAGTAGATGTAGGTGAGTCTCCATCTATAGCGGTAGATGATGCCGCAAATGATGATGGTGGTGAAGAGGACCACAACAGAGAGCAGTCCCATGGCCAGGGCAATGTACACCTTGCAGTTGTTCTGGAGCCTCTCGTAGATATTACTTGCCCTCTTGAACCTCCTTCGATTGTCTTTGAACACCACACACATGTAGCGATGCATGTTCACAAATCTCACCTTGCTAGTAGTATATAGCCAGTCCAAGAAGTCCATGTGCTCCGGCTCACAGGTGCACTGAAAGGGGTTCCACGCCAGATCCATGGAAAGGTTAGTGGCAAGTGCAAGTTTGTCAAGGATGTTTCGTAAGTCCCGTGGTAAGAAGGAGATGCTGTTATCTGACATATTGATGAACTTCAGTTTAGTGTTGCTTGTAAAGTTGAGAGCTAGTGAGTTGATGATGTTGTTTGTAATGTTCAGTACCCTGAGCTCAGACAGACCCTCGATGAAGTGATATGGGAGTTCAAGAAGATCGTTGTTGGACAAGTCTAAGATTTCTAACTTCGACTGGTGACGGAAAATGTCTCCTTTGTCATCTTTATATATACTGTGACTTAGAAAATTGAATGATAAGTTCAAAAACTTCAAAGATGTGAAATTGGCAAAAAATGAGAAGTTCACATAGTGAGCAAAGTTATTTGACAAATCCAAGTAGGTGACATTTTCAACTCCAATCACCGGTCCAGGCCACATTGTCAAGACATTATAGGATAAGTCGATGTGCTTTAAACTGTTTTCAGCAATGTAGATATCCCCCAATTGGTAGTTTAGCTCAGCATATGTATAAGTAATATTCTGTAGGTTGGGGGGAAGGTGCACCCATGTCCTGTTGGATAAACCGTCTTCTTGATAGAGTCGTACTCCCCTCTGACGGTTCGAGGAAACGACAATCCTCGGTTTGGGGTCCTTCAGTCTACAGCTGTTATCTTCCTCACATCCACCACTCTCTGGGAGAGATTCAGAAGAGTCCGACAGAAACTGGAAAAGTGTTTTAGAAACTTTTTCTCCGCTTAAGTCCATGAAGGTGAGATTTCCCAGTAAATGCAACTGGGTTGAGTAGTTGCCCTGTGAGAAACGATTGATTCTTGCTATAATTGTAGTCAGAGATTTAGGCAATGCTTCCAAAGTCTCTACGACTTCGATGCGGTTGTCACTTACATCCAGCAGTTCAAGCTTTGTATTTTGAAGATTTATGAATTCATCTTTTTTTACCTGAACACATACTGCTTTAGGACGAACAATGTTCGTCATGAACAGTTGGCGAAGATTGGAATCTTTCAGACCGTTGGTTAATATGCCAAAACCTTCAAACGACAAATACTGGTTGAATGACACATCAAGGATTTCCAATTCTGTCAGGGGACTAAGCGTATATTTGTTAACTTTATTGATTTTGCAATTGGATATGTTTAGATATCTTAACCTGCTGACATTTTGGAACATACCTGCCGTCAGATTTTTAATTTTGCATGTTGGCGAGCCAGTGTGACCCGATAGATCAAGATATGTTAGATTCCCCAGTTTTGAAAACTCAGTTCCGAATGGTTTGTCTAGACCATCTAATGTGAGATTTTCAAGAGACTTTAGTTTAGTTAGATATTTATCTGGGTAGCTCTCATACGTATTTCCCTCCAGTTCCAGTGCCTGTAGATGGACCAGTGGGTCGAAAGCATGTAGTTTGACATTTCCGACGTTGAAGTCAAGGTTGTTTTGAGAAAGATTTAGATACACCAGCTTTGTAAGTCCAGCAAACGCAAAATCACTAATGTTCTGTATTGCATTCGATGATAGGTCAAGACTGGTCAAGTTGGTTAGTCGACGGAAAGTGAAGTTTGAGATCGAATCGATGCTGGTGTCTTTGATGATGAGAACACACGTGTTGTTGGGCACGGCACCCGGGACATCGGTGGTGTTGATGCCAGTACAGTCGGCAGTGATACACCCGTCAGGGAGGGTGGTACACACACACTCACCACACCTCGTTTCGACACATCCTCCACATCTGGCGCTACTTCGGGTACACCACGCTGCGGACAGTACAAGCAGCAATATTACCGGAAGTCTCATCTGAAATAGAGTATAATAGTTGTATCTACATTGTATATCTGGTACACTAGTAACTACAGACTCACTGTATATGAATATGATAAAAGGCCCCAGACAAAAACAAACAAACAAATCAGTGGAAGGTTAACCAAACCATAGATTACTGGGGTCCCATTTAGTTATATTTGCCCATGTTTTACTGAAATGATGTAAGACAAATATAATGTTCGTATATAATCAAATATTTATGTAACAAAAGCATAGTTATATGTTTTATAACTGTTCATATTAAATCTGCAATATTCCCATAGTGAAAACATATTTCTTCGCTGACTACGGAATTGTTTCTAACAATGACAAGATATATTGGTTAGGAACTGGTCAATTATTACTGGGGGAGACGGGGGCCGGGGTGTCAGGGGAGGGAAAAAATATACTGCCACAAGGGGAGGGTCATGACAAAAAATACAAAGGTTTGGGAGGGTCATATTAAAAAAGACAGTATTAAAATCATCTTTTTACAAACAAGAGGGCATTAAAAAGTATTGTAAAGCATTTGATAAACAGTAAAGAACTGAAAAATATGTTTTGCTTTGAGAAGTTCAGAATTTGAACTTATTAGGAAGACTGCTTGATTATAAACTGATGCTGGTATATAAGACCACCATACTGACACAGGTAGTTTTTCTTCAAGGCTTTTGTTACTGTTTGGTATCTTTTAACAGTATATATAGTCACTTTGTAAGCATATAAAGTTAAAACAGTCAGTCAAATTGAAAGCATTGAAATAATATAAAAGCCAATCTGAATGAGACAATTATAAATATGATAAAAATAAAATTAACTCTTGAAACATTGGAAAATTACTTGAGTTTTTCAAATTTCTGACAACATACATATAATTAAAATATATTAAACAGGTATATAAAATGGATGCCAATGTTGATATTTGAAAAAATGAGGAACATTTGTTATATTTAAGCCCATAAGGCCAATAAGGCCGGATGGTCACATGGTATGGGCCATCATCATTTGACATGTTTATCGTCGCTTACAAAACTGCTCTACCCTCTTGCTTGGTAGGTACCTTGCACTTAGGAAATTAAAGTTTGTATAAGTGGTCCTGACTCCCCTCAAATATTGATGTGGCAGGCATTTTACCTAAAACCTGTAAACAACATCTTCTCCAGTTGACATAGGAAGTTGAAATTTTCATTGTGTATTGAGCCCCCTTCTAATATAGGTGTGGCAGGGTGGCCACACATTGAAATCTTTTTTTGTTTTTTACTTTAGTTCAGGAAGTTGTAATACTAGGAAGCTAAAATTTGAAGAATATCAACTTTGTTGGATGGAGACAAATATTTGTAAATTTTGTTGCCCTGTACGAAGACTGTTTTGTCAATATATCAATTGTCTGAAAAGATAAGTGTATTAAATGAATCGAATTGAATTGTTAAAATTACACTTGCATGTTTTCTAAAAACAACAATTATTTCGGTGGCAGTGGTCCTTCCACACTTAAAATAACTGGTAGGCAATTGCTAGGGTGGGAATTGTTGTGGGGAAATTGTCTGGGTTTCATTCGTCCTGCTCCCCTTATAAGTAAGATAGCGTGTGTTGGGAGTTGTAAGGGGTTTTCAATTTTTAGTCATCTAATGAAATGTAAATGGTAATCATAAACCCATCATTTTTAATATGTAGTCTTAAGGCTGTAGCTCCTAATATAAACAAAATATAGCTTACTCTTACTCCTTGCCAGTGCCCAAACATGGACTCTAAATCTTACATAGAGCTGTATATTGACTCATATGAGAGGGAGAAGGGGAAAGGGGAAGAAGGGTCATACCAGGGGGACTGGAGAGTCAGGTTTAACAATTGGTCAGGGAGGGATGAGGATTGGGGGATCTTAGAGATTATTGTAGTACTAGTGTACAAATCTAATAAGACAAAACAATAGAGGTCACACCTTTAAAATATATGTGTAAGAATCTCAATTTCTTATATTTGTATGCACAATGTTTGTGGTTCCTTTCCCCTTCATCAGGATAATGGTGAACTTAAACCACATACTTATTACTTCTTCCTTAGAATGTAACAGTCTGTAATAATTAAACTTTGTGTTGACTAATGTGGATTGAAAATTGTTAATTTGATGACTGGGTAATGCCTTATTGTTTCACATAGTCTTTACCTTAAGTCTTCAGTTAATAGTCTTAACCTGAGAGATATATATTGAATAATGCAATACCTGTAATACTATTTATGTGATGAGTTATGGAGCCAATGGCTCTGTTTTTACAAATACTTTCAATACTAGATGTTACACATCATGTTAAATCCATTAACTCTTTCTATTAACTCTTTTTTAAGGAGAATCTTTCTTTAAAGTGTCATAGAAAAAAAAATTCAACGCAGAACCAAATATATCTTCAGAAGGCCAATTTAAGGAAGTTTTATAAATGTATGTTGGGGGAGGGTATTTTATGTACAAACTCAAGTAAAAATAAAGTAAGTACTTCATAAGGCTATAATATTACTGACATGTTCTTTTTACGTTTGATGAAATCTGATAAGATATAGCTGATAGGACTGTTCTCTTCCTGGTGGCGTATTATCTGATGTAAACTTGTATACTGGTAAGATTCGCTCTACAAAAACATAATATCGTTTACGTGCTTCCTGTGAACATGTAAACAATGCCTCGATAACTATTCCTTCCTGGCCGGATATATAGAAACAGTTTCATATGAATTGATAGCATAAGTGCCGTTAGTGGTTTGAAATGAGGAAATACTGAGTTTTGGTTTACACTTTATCAACGAAAATCGACAGTTTCAATGCAATACTCAACAACTATATCATATACATGAATGTTTCCACATTTATGATATTTCAACGAAATTGTATTTTGACATAAACACTCTACTGTATTTATTGAATCAATGTGTGTATATGTACACAAAGTAGTTCAAAGAAATGGTTTTGTTAGACTAATTTCCGCGTTTCTGATTGGACGAGAGCTCTCAAAAACCTGCTGCCATTTCCCGATGAATGCTGCCTCCCGTGATAAATGACAAATATATTAGATTTGTGTAAATATTTAAAGAAAATCTTGTTGATTTTGTAATTATAAGGACTGTTTACAAGTTTTGTGCCTCTATCGAAGTATAACAGCAACACATTTCGTATAACATTGCTTCGCTACGCTACGTGATGTTATGCAATTTGTTGTTGTTATATATACTTCGATAGAGGCACAAAACATGTAAAACAATCCTTAAATATTGTCATATTCTCTCCCCGCAGAGGTTACTCGGATCAATTCTTCCGAAGTTAGCATCGGGTCCTCTGAAAGAAAGTGACATATTTATAACATCTGTGAGGAGAGAATGATAAAATCAAAATATATAGGTGATCTTATGAGATTTAGAAATGGCAGTGATCAGGCATGCGCTTCAACTAGTTTAGAAGTACGCAGTCATACTTAAAGACGGTATATCATAATATTTTAAGCTTAACGTCACTGGAAACATGATCCACGATTGAAAAGCAAGTCTAAAGTGTCAGTCCATGCCCCCATTTCTCATAGACTACTTTGTAATATTTAAGTAAATGGTTATTTTTTAATCTAGAATGCATATAAATTATATTCATAATAAGAAGGAAGGCGATATTGACGATATGATAAACCAAATGATAAATCAATCCTATACGGAGCATACCATGTGTTCTGTGAAAGCAACGCAAGCTAATTTGATATTACCATGCATGGACAGACGACAGAAATACCAACAGCTACATAGGACACGAGTGAGTGGAGTTACACTGTTTATATATCTATCATTCGATAACCCACCGCTGTGTGTACAGGCGTGACTTTCTTCCTCGTTTGTTAACAATGGTGAAAGTGAACTCTACAGTGTGAATTCAGGCTCAAGCAACAAAAGAATCCGGCGTTATCGTCATGAGCTGGGTCGATGAGGAAGTTATAAAGCGAGTACTTGGTACATGACATGGGTTTGTTTACATGACGATATTCACTAAAGGAATATTTGTTATTAACAAATACAATGAAATGTATGACTATCAAAATTATTTGTTTAGGAACGAAAGTATGATTACACATTGCCAAAACAAATCGTCATCCGAATCGTCTGTCTCATGTGGACCTTACAACTACTTATATAGGCCAGTCAAATATTTCATCAAATACAACAATATTTGACCTAACATTTGCAATATTTTCAATGTTGCTGAAACCGAAATATTAAGTTCCCAACAAAAGTATCTCTACATACTTACCGCTACGTATACTGCCTAGCTCCCCGTGTTATTTTGTAAAATGTTGGACGTAAATCAGCCATGCTAGTAATACGCAATTGCATCAGGTTTGTCATGACCCAACAACAAAGAGAAAGTAGATGGCAGGCTAAGTGATCGTAACACATGTTCCAGTTTATCAATATAGCTATATTGGAAATATACGGTCAGTTTTATTTTGGTAGAGGGTCGACTGCAGGAAAATCCTCAGATGATAATATTTTAAAATTGATCAGTAACTAGTAATTCTGAATATATAATTCCGATATTTTACACTACGTACGTTAGTAAATCATGATGTAATATTCAAATTTAAACAAATGTGAGTATGGAAATGATACAGCCACTCTTAAAGAGACAACGGCACTGGTACGTAGACAGTTCTTCTATCACATCATTGATTCACAGACGTTGAAGTCAAATCTGATGTGGTCGTATATATGCTTTTGTGGTCGAAGATCCCCAAGGCATATATACAATGTATACCAACATACATGTACCTGTTATTGTCTTTCATATGATTCAGGTATTTATTTACTTGGAAACCATTCTGTTATTTTACCTCTCGTGTACAAGTTTACATGCAGTGGTTGTTTTGCTTCTGGGGGATAACATTACATTACATTACATCTCTGGTTTTACCCGAATAATGGTACACTATTGACATGCACAACAAATAAGTCCATACTAAGAAACTTTGAGTAATTTATAAAGTGTGATAGTCCTAGATATTCATACTAAGCATTAGGTTGATCTCAAGGTCTCAAATGTCATTCGTCCAAAGTCAAAAAGATAAATCGAAAATAATAACGTATAAAAACGAACCAACTTACTGTGCACAATATGTATGTTGTTCCTGGTTGCAGAGCGAGCCTAGTTCACGACATGACACTGTTGAGTCTGACGACTGACAATGAGCAAAGTCTAAGAGATAGGGCGAAAATAACAAACAACTAAACAGGAAGTAATATGCACTTGGCTCACAACCATCCACAACGACCCATAATGAACCAGAGATTACTATGATGCACATAAAGTTGTTATCGTCAATAGTCACTCACGTGTTTCAATACAAGTCTTATAATCCCATAAACACATGTATGTATGTATGTATGTATGTATGTATGTATGTATGTATGTATGTATGTATGTATGTATGCATGGTATGTATGTATGTATGTATGTATGTATGTATGTATGTATGTATGTATGGTATGTATGTATGTATGTATGTATGTATGTATGTATGTATGTATGTATGTATGTATGTATGTGTAAAGTGTATGTTACTGTAAAACTAATGGCTACGAAATACGAAATGTATACTTCATATATACACTCAATCTGTATTGTCCCGTACAGCTTTTCAAAACGCCTCGAAGTTAAACAATTATAGATAACTTCCCGGTCTGGTCTTTTGTATCATATCATCTACATGTACACACCCATGTTCAGCTTACCTTACGGCGACATTGATACTTCACCTGCACTATTGGTTACTAGTAACATACACTCTGCCTGGTTCATGCTACAATACGCGCCTATTCTCCATATCTCGATATCTCAATATCAATATCACCATTTTATTCAATATTATTATTTATTCAATATTAAACAGGAGCATATGAGAACTGGCTCCTTTTCAATATTCAATAAAACGGTGATATTTCCAGAATAAATACTTGGGAGTTGCTTCCACATGTACAACATATATACATGTATGGGTAATAATTCATTTTAAAAATCTCTTAAAAACGTGAAAAATATGTGCTCTTTAATTTATTTCACCTCATTTTATACATAAATGAATATGACAGAGCTATTCGACCTGTAAACTTTGGGGTAGTTTAGCACAGGAAAAGCGTGCATCTCATGCAGAGTCTTTTCAACTGACGGGATCGGGCGGGTTAATCAGTGCGAAAGAGTCAATTCATCGGACGAATGTCTCATACAAACGTCTAAGTAACTATGTTACACTGAATTATGTTTTCTGTGGAAATCGAATTATTACATAACAAGAGTCTTTTTTACTTTGAATCATGTTCTTTGAAAACGGCACTAAATTATTAGCCTCACAACCATCAATGCGCTATTAGTATTACTGACCGAGTTAGAGATGTAACTTCACCACAGATGATACCTTTCTCTTATCTGTAATTCTGGCTTTCAGCGGTATGGATAATAAAGAAATTAATACACTCGAGGGGATGTAATATTTTACAACACGAGACATCCCGGCTTGGGTTGTGTTCTGATAGACTCGTCGAAGTTACGTAACCATACGTAAATTCAAAGACGTGTAAGTTCGAGACAAAGACCAGATTGTAGACAATTATCCCCATACAACGGGTAATGGGTCTCTGGTGAAAAGGTTGCCCATGGCTGACATTTCATCCAACTCACTGAAGCTCCCTTGGTGAGGTTGAACTGTAAGGAACTCTACACTTGATAATCCTATTTGTTATTGGTTACTGTTCACATTCAATATATTCTTCGAGTAGGTTGTTCCGATAAGCAGTCAAAAATAACTCCTTTTTTATTAATTAGGATATTTTACGAGTGCTTCCGGTTGACCTGATTCAAACTTGTGAATGGTACTATCGAACAACTACGAAACACTAATTAAATGATGACTTAAACAACCGCGCCTGGCTGTATAAGCATAAACAATGAGTTTTGCTATCGTTAATAATTAGAAAATGATTACCATTGTTATGTTCAAATAAAAATAGAGTATTTAATGCGAGTGCAGATGTTTTGTGAATAGTCAACGTTCTTATAATGAATAAACATTGTTTTTTGGCGGGCGTCAGCGAGGTTAATATATAATATGTTTTGCTAATACAGGATATTAACCATCCCGAAACATACTCGTATGATATGTATTGTTATCATACGATATCACTCTGTATTCCTGTTCCGACCACACCATTTTGACATACCACGAGTACAACGTTTCGATGACAAATTCGAAGTCTCCTGATTTGGGTTGTCGCACTAAGATGCAAGTGCTGTTTTCCTTGTGCTAATGGCAATTTTGCAAACTTGCGAATAAACAATAATATAAACTGGTGACGAGAAACGAAAGTTTGTTTGCCATTTACCAACTCCAACTAAGCAATCCCACAAGGAACAATGGTGAGGGGTGAGGACTTCCAATATGTACTTGAAACTGCTTTGCTTGCTTCAGCCTACGTTTGTTTGCCCTTTAGATTTCAAACCGAGAAGAGGAGTTTTGGCACTGCTTTATCCTACATTTTGACTAATCATTTCTCGAATTAATATGTATGCAGTTTAATGAGTTAGGATGAAGCTATCTGTTCAACGTAGTCATATTTGTCAAACGAAATTCAGGGATTTGACCTTTGTTATTTGCGATATTAGCATATGAGCCCATGATATCGACCAATATGATACAAAGTAGAGATACAAAGTGACATTGCGATAGTTTATACTGAATTCTGTGCGAAAACTAGACAACGAAATGACCATACCACAATATGTTCGCTCATCTAATAAAGCGTGAGAGATTCAAATCAGAATGATCCCAAAACCGAGGTATCGTTACCATATTGAGGTATCTATGTCCACTCGTTCTGAGGTTGCTATTTTACCAATAATGTTCAGATAACAAACCGGTAGTCAGAAACTCCGACAAATAGGAGTGTTGTACAAATGATGGACTCCAATTCGCTATCAGAGACTTGCTATAGCAATAATATGTTGATTAGGAAAATGTCGCGAAGACTTGACTAAGGGGCCCATAAACTAGTGTGGTTATGTATAGGTTAATCACCCTCATAAGGTAGTTGTTTAAATCAACTCTGCGAGGGCTTTGCCCGAGCAGAGTTTATTTCAATAACGTAGTGAGGGTGATTAAACGACTAACACCACTTGGGCAAGTTATGTCCTGGGCGGTTATATCTTTGCCAAACCATTTCTATGAACTTGCCCTAGTGGTGTAAGAATAAATATCATTAAAGATGTATGATCAGTTTTGCATGATATTTTATTTGTTTCTAAAATGTACCCGATTACAAAAGGTGCTGGTTGAGGTTATATCTTCTAACTCGACTTTCATATTCACCACCAAATGCTTAATGCAAAATATATATGTTTCAATGAAAACCAAGGAATGGTCTCATACATGTACAGTAGTCGTCAATTATGGCTCTATCTCACGTATGTACTCGTTTTAAGACCTACATGTATTAAACGTATTAGAAACAAATCTGTCTTCCTATATCTATATTAAAGTTTCCAAAATTACGTTTGCCTAAATGGCTGCAGCAAGCCAGGGTCCATTGTCCGGTTTTAGATCATGACCACGACTTTGAATGGTTGTATTTTCGTTAAACTGACTGATTGACCTTAAATTGGTTATTTTCGGTTAGAGTTGATAATTCTCAATTAAAAAAACACACATTATAACATTGGAAATATATGTGACATCACTAATATGATTATGTCCCTTTAAGTTAGTGAACAAAATAACATCTATATTTATGGATTATACTTTTTGCAATAGTACAGTGTATTTTGTTGGTAGACTGTG
Source organism: Gibbula magus (assembly GCA_936450465.1). Taxonomy (NCBI): domain Eukaryota; kingdom Metazoa; phylum Mollusca; class Gastropoda; order Trochida; family Trochidae; genus Gibbula; species Gibbula magus. Next base: position 31,674,227 of record OW388290.1, on the reverse strand, counting down.
TTTTATAAATTAGTCATGGACGTTGTGTCAATTTAAATGCCATGGGGATAAAATCGTATTTACCACCGTTTTTACTAGCTTGTTGAATGCTTGAGTTGTTGGGACGTTCAGTGCTGGAGATCGATAAACATCAGGAATGGACTCGTCTCGAAAAAATACAAGAATATGTTCGATTGCAGATATCTAGAAAATATATATAAATTGTTCATTGGCCCGTCTTTGTGGAGTCTGTGATAACGTATGTTTACTGTAGAGAGAAAGGCAAACAATGGAACCCTGCAGACTAGTGGCAAGACTCTTTCTAGTCACCGACACCGTCACCGTCACCGTCACCGATCGCGACAGGTAGACTCGGATGACATGTTTGATTAAAACATACGTCATACTTTAGATAATTAAAAACGTTTATCAATAGCTTTAAGTAGATTGATTTAAAAAATACGTATAACTGAATATTATGTTAAAAATTATTTAAAAAATCATCATCATATCTAGATTTTACAGACTCCTTAATTAATTATTTATGTTATTGACTGTCTTTTTGACAAAAGGTGTAATTAGATGTATATCTCTGTATCATACTTAAATTTACTATCATAATTGTTGTTTTGTTTTTAATTTGCAAAAGCGTTCTTAATTGTTTGGGCTTGCAGTAGTGTTCAGATAGTAAGACTTTCTAAAGGTGCAATCTAGACATGGTCAAAACGCGCCAAAACCGGAACGCCCCATACCAAAACGCCCCGGGTCAAAATGCGCCAAAACCGGAACGCCCCATATCAAAACGCCCCGGGTCAAAATGCGCCAAAACCGGAACGCCACATACCAAAACGTCCCGGGTCAAAACGCGCTAGTTGCGAAATGTACAAAACATGAATAAAACATGGAAATTTGTATCAATATCAATCTCTTGTGTAAAATTTGCGTAGTTATTAAGTATTTCTTAAATGTATTTTACTAGAATTATCAATATGATAAAAGGTAATAGCTTCTATACAAACGTACACATGACCAATAATAAGTCACATATATATACTTACTGAGTTATTGCAGACTGTGAGTTATTGGAGCAATTAACTTCAAATTATGAATGTGTATAATGTCATGCTTCATAATTCAGAAAGCAATGGTGTTCTCTTGAACAAGAATAGAAAGACATCATCAAAAACACTATTTCTTAGGGTTTTTTTTATCGGTTCTTGTGCCATTATCCCCTGAAAAGTAGGCCTGTAAAATGAATTATTTCAATCTCTATAATGGAATATAAAATCAATCTATTAATTGTCGTGGCAATACCATAATATTACAATATTAATTCGGTTGAACAATACGTTATAGTCCAACTCAACACTGTCATCCTTGGTTGTGAATCAAAAGTGCCGCGGTAGCCGCAGATCACTGAAGAATTTTTTTATATTTTAAATATGACGTCATCTGACAACATAAACCATGAAATTTGGAACATGATGACATCTTATAACCACGGCACTCATGAGGATTTATCACTCCTCATTACTGGGGCGTTCTGGTATATTTATTATTATTATTAAGGTCGATAACTCTTTAAATCGTTCGGTGATCCCGACATTTTCGTTCATTTTTTGGATAAAAGACATAATAAACTGGCTATTTTGAAATATAAAAGAATTCAAAATATTATATTTCATCGTCCCATCTTGAGAAAGTCATTGTATGATAAAGGGATGTAAAAGAATGTTCTTCCTGTATGGCCATTTTGACTTTTTCCATAGCCATTTTGACTTTTTGATACGGCTATTTTGACTAGGGGTTGTGGTCATTTTCAATTGTTTGGAATACCTTTTTGACTGAGGTCAGTGTGGTCATGTTGTCGTATGGCCTTTTTGACTTTTTATATATTGTTTTTTCACCTGTCCGTCTGTCTGTCCGTCCGTCCGTCTGTCTGTCTGTCCGTCTGTGTGTTTGTCCACAAAAACTTTAACCTTGGCCATAACTTTTGATTGCTCAAAGCTAGGGCTTTCATACTTGGCATGTGCATACCTTGTGATGAGACCTTTCAGATGAGGTCATCATATTTGACCTTGTGACCTTGACCTTGCCGCAATTGACATTTTCAGAAAACTTTAACCTTGGCCATAACTTTTGATTGTTAAGAGTTACGGCTTTCATACTTGGCATGTGCATACCTTCTGACGAGACCTTTCAGATGAGGTCATCATATTTGACCTTGTGACCTTGACCTTGTCGCAATGAACATTTTCAGAAAACTTTAACCTTGGCCATAACTTTTGATTGTTAAGAGTAACGGCTTTCAAACTTAGCATGTGCATACCTTGTGATGAGACTTTCAGATGAGGTCATCATATTTGACCTTGTGACCTTGACCTTGCCGCAATTGACATTTTCAGAAAACTTTAACCTTGGCCATAACTTTTGATTGTTAAGAGTTACGGCTTTCATACTTGGCATGTGCATACCTTCTGACGAGACCTTTCAGATGAGGTCATCATATTTGACCTTGTGACCTTGACCTTGTCGCAATGAACATTTTCAGAAAACTTTAACCTTGGCCATAACTTTTGATTGTTAAGAGTAACGGCTTTCAAACTTAGCATGTGCATACCTTGTGATGAGACTTTCAGATGAGGTCATCATATTTGACCTTGTGCCTTGACCTTGCCGGAGTGGACATCTTCAGTAAACTTTAACCTTGGCCATAAATTTAGATTGCTCAGAGATACGGCTTTCATACTTGGAATGTGCATACCTTGTGATGAGACCTTTCAGATGAGGTCATCATATTTGACCTTGTGACCTTGACCTTGCCGCAGTGGACATCTTCAGTAAACTTTAACCTTGGCCATAACTTTGAATTGCTCATAGCTACGGCTTTCATACTTGGCATGTGCATACCTTGTGAGGAGGCCTTTCATATTATGTCATCATATTTGACCTTGTGACCTTGACCTTGCCGCAGTGGACAATATTCAGAAAACTTTAACCTTGGCCATAACTTTGGTATATCCGGGGGCATGCGTGTTTAACAAACACATCTTGTTGATATGGCTACTATGACTAGGCGTTACTATTTTGACTGAGGTCAGTGTCACCATTTTTGTCCATGTCGTTTAAGTAGACGTGTTAAATAAGGACATAGACCTATTAAAGGCTCTTATTGTTATTACACAGGCATGATGCACGACTACTATCATCTCTGGTATATACACTTGGCACGTGGAGTCTCAAGACTGTATCAACTTCGGTAGAGTTCATATTATCTGAAAATCAACAGACGCAGTTGCAATCAAACCCCACCATCAACGTATAAGCCATTTTAACCGTTATCACTAACGAGTTTATAAGCCAGTTTTAACCGTTATCACCATCTGAAGGAACGTCAGTTAATCAATGTCGGAACTCCCAGGCAGTGTTATGTAATGGAAACCTGACCAACATATTGCAGCGAATACGCATGCGCGCCAGACAAGCTCCATGCAGCGATGTATTGTACACGTGCAGGTGTAGAGTAATTGCTGTGTATCATGTGTCATCCATCTCTCTGGACAAGGGTTCATCAAGTCTAACCCAAAACCCGTCCTTGTGTATTATTTCCACCTTTAGTTGACCCTAAACCGACATGACATCCCTTGTAAAGCAAGTTTAGGTTTATTTTAAAAGAAAGTCCCCTTTCTCAGGGTTCCTGTACACTATTTAACAAAAATACATTTCATGAACACATGATAAAACAAAATCATAGATTATATAGACTATAGAGTCTGTATAAGGTTGATATTGATCTGTTTGGTTGGTCATCTATTTTCACGATGAATTATTAGTCCGCAAGTGTGAAAACCATTTTAATGCATGATGGAAACTCGTTGATCAATTGATGTAAACAGCAACAGCTAAACTGTTTATTACAATATGTGCTCGGGCGCCGAAAAACATGTTGAATATGTTGATATTCATGCGTTTGTGTCAATAAGTTGAGATCTGGTTTCGAAACAAAATTTAATTTTTATATATAACAATGTCTTAAGAATTGAATATTTAGATTCAAAAGTAATATTTCAATTAATTCGGTCACCGTTTCATCAATGTTAATATGTATTTTCTTCCATAATAATGTTGTCATATTTATAAAATCTAGATAGTATCACAAATTATCAATATATATTATGCATTCCTGCACGCGGAGTGACATCTTCATCAACACCAGATGTCTTAGATTAAGTTACGGTCATTATGAGGTAAGAGTTCCGTCTTGAGAATCGCTTCAAGGTATGACAGAGTATCCAGTGACACAAACATCATGCACGTGTAATTATGTGCACGAGAGGGGGAGCACGTACACAGCTGGAGCACCTCCTAACATAGCCTACTATCTGGACAGACCCCCTGTATGTTTACTGCATCGCCCGCTGTGATGGAGCATGCTTGCTGAAGACGAAACAGCCGACAAGTGAACCACTGGCTTAGAGTGCTTCCGTCGAGTCGAGGCGAGCAGACGATATAAGTAGCAGCCGATTGAAGAAGCAGACGATTCCCAGAGCTGACAGTCACGTGCAAACATACCGTAAAAGGGTGCAGGGTAAGACGGTTCCTCGGCAGACGACTCACATATCAGGTTTCAGAGCGAGGCCCATTTTACTTACCGAGTCTGCGCAGTACAGTTTCTTGTTATTCCGGCCGGCTCCCGTTCGAAGACTTTTGGAACAAATTGTTATCGAGGGATAGTCGCTAAAAGACCCAAAAGCCAAAATGGTGAGTCGTGTACTAACATTTCCCATCTCTAACCCTTTGGTTCTGCTGATCGCCACTCTGGTCGGGAATGTAGTACTTCTCACAGGAACCATGTGTGCCCAACAAACATAGCATGTAACTCTTGCCACTCCAAAATGTCGAGCGATCCCGTAGCCAATTCTTACATGAATGTCAGAGCAGAAGAAAAGAGAACAATCTCCGATTCGCATTTTCACCTGGCGGTGCTCTTTGATGTCTTCTACCTGTACATAGCTGTTTATTGTTACCTACATGTCAAACATTGTCTTACCTGCAATAATATATCCGCCAAACAACTCCGACCTTTTTCCTGCAGGCTCTTTACTTGTTATTGCTACAAATGTGTCTCTGGTTATTCGTACAAATGGCAACCACACAATCATTCACCCCTGCTTGCATCTACAATGTGTTCATAATGCCAAACCATATGTAAAACTAACACAAACAACATGGAACTTTATTTGGCATCATACATTTTGTTCCAATATTACTATTCAGTTATAACATTGTTCTAAGATTTCTTTTATATAAGCACCCTCACAATAATAAACAAATCTTTCCATATAACCTCCAATTAACACGTTGAAATTCAATTCTTATATTGTATTGGTTTGGGGAAACGGCTATTTATAAACGACATTCGATATTTATAAACATCTGGCGACGGATCCATTGGACGCCAGGCTATTTATAGACATGGGCTGTTTCAGCCGTGGAATGACAAAAATAGGTATGTTTACGAAATCGTGTAGAAATTAGAGACACATGTGTTTAGAAATATTTTGTTCACGAACACAAATACTTTGAATGGCTTAATTATTCATTTTGGTTTTGCCATAGAAGATGAAAAATAAGAGTACTGCTCAGTTCAATATCACTTCTGCTTAGTATCTGAACTCAAATGATTGTTACTTACTTAAATATCCGAACAATGATTGTGATATAAATAAACATAGAAATTCAATCATGGCAGTTGAGAAAAGTAAATTGATGATATTGATAACCCATGAAGTTATACTGACAAATGGCCAATGATTAAATTAAGTATTACAAAATTACGATATTTGGGACAAAAAATAATTTACGATGTTTGAAAATTTCATTGAACTGGCATTATGTAGTGGGGAAGTCGTAAAAAAATAATTTTATATTCCTAAGGAAAAATCAAATCCATAATCAAATTCTATACTAGTTATAAATTCAAAATAGTTTAAACTGAAGTTAACACGACACGTCTTTGGTCAGGCAGTCATTCATGAAGCAATGCCTTATGGGTCATCACTAACTTATCTGCTTTATATGTTTGATTCCTAGAAGAAATGAACATTAATATAACTTTATTTGATCTCAAATTCGTACAGTTTGAATTCATAATGACAGTGCTAGTCTAAATAAAAGCGGTTGTAAGTGAGAGGAAGACCACTTAATTACAGAAAAAGATAGATGATCGATCATTGGTCATTGTTAAAAGAATGGGACAGGCTTGTAAATTCAGACAACAACGAATATCATTTGAATTTGGTACGCACTATAAACTTAAACGTATTCTCATATTGAGTTTTATAACTTACAAATAAATGTTCAGAGTTAAAACTCTCGCGATGTCAGAACATGATGTTCCTTTGGATGTCTGTCAGGACGAAAACAGGTTCAATCGATATTTGACATGATTGAAATTGTATACATTTTATGCATGACATTAGTATTATGATGCACAAGTGTATGGGCACACACCAATAACATGAATAGATACATCTCAACGGAAACGTTGTGAAAAACAGTAAACATGGCAAATGCGATAGTAGTTAAAATGTCAGTTGTGATTATAACAGTAACAGTAGTAGTAGCAGCAGTAGTAGTAGTAGTATAAGTAGTAGTAGTAGTAGTAGTAATAGTACTAGTATTATAATTATTAGTAGTAGTATTAGTAGTTTATTAGTATTAATAGTATAAGAAGTAGTAGAAGTAGAAGTAGTAGTAGTAATATTAGTAATAGTAGTAGAATTATTAGTATTAGTAGTAGTATTACTCTAAGTAGTAGTAGTAGTAGTAGTAGTAGTACTAGTAGTAGTAGTAGTAGTAGCAGTACATTTAGCAGTAGTAGTAGATTTAGCAGTAGCTTTGTGGCGGTACATCCATTGTGTTGTTTTGGGTCACATATGATAAACGTTATAAATTGTGATATGTTATCGGGAAGTACTGACTGTTGCTCAAAATTGTCATTTTGATCTTAGTCGACTTAGTATATTGACGATGTGAAAATACAAATACATACGCCAAATACATCATAATTACTACTTTACAATTAAAATCGAGTAACATCATTGTGCATGTGCAGAAACCGAAACTGCACGTGGTCCCATTTACATACACAGTAGTTATATGAATTATTCAACATTATCAACCCAAATTTGTTATTTTGTCTGTTATAAATAAGATTCCAAAATAACGTTTGACTCATTGGCGCGCGTCAGTCGCGATGCATTGTCCGGTTTTCGATCAGAAATCACTATTTTTACCTTCATATCGTCAATATACTAAGTCGACTATCATCAAAATGGTAGTTTTCGGTAACAGTCGGTACTTCTCGATAAAGTAACACCATATATAACGTTTTGAATGTGAACCCCAACAACACAATGGATGTACCTTTAGAGGGACACCGCGTCGACAGTAAAAATCAGATCATGTGTGTCTACCTATGTTGCTTAACATGTCTGCTAACAGGTCACAGGCACCGAATTTCAGACAATTGACGTAATTGGTAATAAAAACTACTGCATGTAGACAGTAAAGTGCAGACACTCTAATCAGCTTAGTGAGATAAAGATGAGACTCATTTTTATCCTCGACGCAGTGTCCCTTTAATTATTTCAATCCCGCCAAGAGCACGGCAACTTTGTCTGCAGTAGAGTACTGTTCTACACGCAGTAAGGTGTGGGTGCAATGCTACACTGCATTTCAGCGTAGTATCACCCATGGTTCGCTAGTTCCAGCCGATGCCCGCAGGTTTCACCACAATGCATAGCCACATGGCGTTGCGGGCTTTCTTCCTGCCATACTACTAGCAGCCGCGATATAAGTGAAATACTCTTGAAAGCGGCGTTAAAACCCCAACTCACCTCACCTCACCTTTCATTTCAGTCTCATTAGGAGTATCACATTTGATGATGGAAGGTAGGGAGAAAGTTCATGCAGGCTACCTCCTCGATAATACCTACGATGTTTACGTCACTAACGTATTCGTACTACACTCATCGCTTTACGTATGCTACTGTACAAATGCTAATAGCCTGCTAATGTGCTCATAACAGTAATTGTATGTGGTTCTTTTTCAGAGCGAGTTCAAGGTTAGCGAGAAGCAGTTCAATGGTAAGTACTCTTTCTCGCATGTTCATATATATATATATATATATATATATATATATATATATATATATATATATATATATATATATATATATATATATATATATATACATATATATATATACATATATACATCTTTAGACCCATTCTCACGGAGGATTACTGATATTTACCTGCGAGAGCATCAAGTTACCGCACTCATTATCAATTATCAAGGTTCATATATAATCACGTACATTTTACAGGATAAATATTGGATGATCATATTTCAAGTTATAAATGCAAGTCGTTGAGGCGCGAGAGTGGAGTCTAGATCCTAGAAAATGTGAACTATCAATGGGGAATGAGCATTCTCTTCTTACAGAGGTTACTCTCCTCAGATTTCCAATTCTAACCTCTATTCCTCTATAGGGACTTTCTCGGCTAGAAATTGAGTGTCCTGATAGGTTACATTTGAATCTAGCTGTGTAATCAGAGACGCCATTGTAAAAATGACATTTGTTAATGACACGTCATACTGCTTTTTTTAAACAGAAACGGAAGATAAAGGTTTTCTCGTTCATTGTGTTTTTTCCTTCGAAATGTGCGTATTCGTATTCTTTGAGCTCTAATCACCCAAATATGTCACTCCACCGTGTTTTAACAAATTAAAGGACTACACAAGTATATATGATAGTAAGTAATGCGTATAAGTGCTGATCACTGTAATGCTTCCTGTTTAACTGTAGATGAGTGTACACTAGACACAAGATACAGATGTTACGAGCCAAGACAAACATAACATTCCAGTTCCACTAACAAAACAAACTCATTTACCTATGCTTTTTAGGTTTTCCTAGTGAAGCATCAGAAAATTGCTCGTCAGCAGTTTTTCCTCTACCGTGTGTACACAACTCTCTAACACGTGCTTTTTGCCGGTAGATCATGCATTTATTGGAGCGTATACTATACTAAGGGGGAAAGAATAAGTTAAAGGAACCAAAGTGCTGTGAACAATGAATTGATTTACTCCAGCTGTCGTGGTTCAACCATCACCTGGTCTTTAGTATTGTCATTTACTATACACTGTGGCATTTATATTTAGGTGTAATTGAAACCGCCAAGTATTTGTTATGCAACAAACGAATTCGTTATGTCGCACAGTCATGTCATACAATCTTTTTACAGTACATCATGTGTCATTATTTACCAGTACATCATGTGCCATTATTAACCAGAACATCATGTGCCATAATTAACCAGTACATAATATAATGTGGCAATATTGACCAGTACATCATGTGGTATCATTGATAAGTAGATCATATGTCATTATTGATCAGTATATCATGTGACGTTGTCGATATCCTTATATCTAATGACACGACCGATATTGAATAGGAAAATGCAAATGTTTATGTTTGTCAAGAGAGCTCAGATGTCTTCCATCTTTCAACTTCCTTGTTTTATTTTCCTCGTCGTTTCGATTGCCTCTTTGAATTGATCAGGAAAATGGTTGCGTAACCAATAGCTTCTCCAAAACATCATTTATGAAACTAACAATTCAAGTTGTTCAAACTCACACCCAATTACAGATAAGTAGAAGTGTAAATTGAAACGCAGTTTTGGGGTAGACTTCCTCACATCCTTTCTGTTCTGTTGTTATATAAATCCTTGATGTTACTGATATAAATCCTCCAGAAAAGTCAAGACTTCACTGAATCTCCTGTTCATTGTATGATCGTTACTTAAAGATAAATGAAATATCATAGGTTTTCAGAGACTGATATTAGTCCATTATAACCGATACGTGATCTCCACTGGGACCGACGTTTAAACACGAACACTATCTCTACAGATCGCTGGCCACATACTTCCAAAGGGGTTGAGGATGTAAATTTAGTATTGCCAAGAGTTATGTTATGTCGGTGCGATCATAGGATATCGTTGAAATGGATTACAACCATCACTTTTATAGTTGTCTTGCTATAATCTCAATATACAAGAATAATTTCATCCTGTACACAACTAGCCCAATCATACCGGGTTCTACTAGACACTCTCCGGTACCACACGTGTACCAACACAGGTAGCTTTCTCCCCGGAGATAACTTCAATTGATGCTATAAAACGGGAGCATATGGTGGAACAGACTCTAGACTCTCTCACAGTCTCACTCATAGTTCTCAGATTTTCGTCTACACGTTATTAAAGTCTCAGAATTATAGTGAGGCTACTTTTGTAATATAACCTCTTATATACACTGTAAGACTGTTTATATGCATTTATAAAGATATTATGTATTCCTGAGAAAGTCAGTTGTTGAGGTTCTGGAAGGGGCTAGAGGGAAGCCAGACAACCTAGGCCTGTAGGTATTTACACAGCGAACCATCTGATTTAAACGGAGGAAGCACGATAGCTCTGTTCCTGCTCATAGACGGATGTTCCTGTTCACTGTCTGTCTGTGTAGTGTTCAGAGGAGGATCTCCTCAGAGCTATAGATCTTCACTGTACATGCGGAAAAGTAGTCCTATGTATAGTCCCCGAATCGCATTTCTTCTTCACTTTATTATAACTCACTTGCATTCTATAAGGGACGAAGAATGAATAACCACTTTATGGATTCACAATAAGTGTTTTATTATGTATATGCAACGTTTCTAGATATATTCTAATGTCGTTTCCACGCAAGTCACTCGCCTGACAATGACATTGCATAATATTTGTCGATACCTCGCATGTATTGAATAAAGAACATGTATATACATAAAATATTAAATATTAATTTTCAAACTGAAACAACCAACAGCAGGTGCTCAATCTGGCTAGAAATTAAGTTTATTTTGATGTTGAAACCTAACACTCATGTTTGTTTTAAAAAACATATTTTTGATGATAAAATCTGCATGGCCCTCTTATTAAGCTTTCTTCTTATTTCAACCGAGACTGAACGATGATATATGTTCTCTTGAGAAGCAAGTCTATAGTATGGTGAGATACGGAGCATAGTGGACCTATCCACAGAACGTCTCTCCGACTAACAAGTATGCCAATAATATCCATCATTCATTGTTTCCACGCTTCTTCATTCATCGTGACCTTTCCACATCAAAGGGGTAAAGGTTCCACCACATGAAAGGGGTAAAAGTTCACGGGAACGTCAGTCTCGGTTTCCTGTCCTGAAGTCAGTCGGTTCGGGAGGAATGAGTTTTTTTCGATAGTTGTGTAAATACAAAGTTTATGTTACGTTCGAGTATATCAATGAATGTTACTAACATAAATATGCTTGTCATAAGTGTAAGTCTTGAGATAAAAGCAATAACTTTATGATTTGTATTTGTATTTGCACGGTGCAAGTTTGCAAGCTATTAGAGAAATCCCTATCTCTATCTGTATTGCAATCTCATAGTTGCTTTATTCTGTATATGTCCGATTGCACTTCTTGACGATACTCTTCTGTCTCCATGTCTAGATAGGTATTACGGGGAATCATGGTTCCCCCCTTTCAATATCTCATTTTGAATATTTATAAACTTTAATCCTAAGTGTCAGCCTTATATGGTGCATGGATGGTAGAAATGTCTTCACGACATGGGTTTCCAATCAATCCACATTGTCTCCTGACATTCTTCTGCAAGTGAAGTTCACCGTCACGCAAAGTTGACCTACGTATATGTTCCATATGTATTGGCCTATATAGGTAGCACAACAGCTCATAAACCAATGTGGGTATTACATCCAAACTCTATATGCGCTATATTCGCTCAGGTATCACTTTGCGATCTGATATAGACACATCGTCTTCCGGCCATATACCAGGAGCATCTTGACACCAGATCCACCACAACTTCAACTTATGTTAGACTGGCACACAGTCTCTAACAAGTTATAAATTTTATTTATGTATTCATAAAAAATGACCATTTGATTAAAATGAGCAAATATGTCTCTGAGAAATTGGAATACTTGCTTTTCACTATTGGGTAATATTTGGAGCCAGGTAGTCTGTCATCAACCTACAACAAAGTATCAAATTGACGACCAGCCCAGTCTAGAAATTTAAATCTAGATTTCTCAGACCCAAGCATCTTTAGGGATCCACTATTTAAATTGTTTGTAAAATAGTGTTCTTGGTCTAGGTCTAGGATGAAGGTCAGGTTATTATGAACTACCGACCTTAAAAAAACTAAAAAACGTTGTGAATTTTGCGAAACTCACGTGTAGCATATGGACAAATCTCGTTACCTCTTCCCCTGCAGACTAATACATATGTTCTTAAAAGTATATATGGAACGTAACATATTTAAAAATTGGTTAATATATAGAGAGTGGTCGGGATCTACATTGGAGTTCAATCACTAAGCAAGATTACTATACCCAATACACATAATCATAACCTTCCACTCCAATGTGTGACCCAATATCTTCAGAACCACTCATTTCTGATCGATACCTATGAATAAATATATTTTTTTAGAACATTGTCACATATTCAGTATATAAGTTCAACATAACATTCAGTTCCAGAGAAAATATGTCATTCAATAAATAATTCATTTATAGGAAAAACATAATTGTGAATCTTTTCACAGCGTTATAAAACCCTTATGCACAAATAAGATCATTTAATGATTTTGATTCCTTTAACCTTGTTAACCCTCTATTCAATTCATGCCAATCTAAATCTTTTAGAACAATGAACAATCTACTATTTTTTTTATTAATATCAACTTATACGTTCTCGGATCAACGAAACATAGCCATACTTTTGACAATTCAACCCTGACCGAACATATAACATTCGATTGTAGAACTCATCGGACGGTTCTATGCTAATCTAAAATCTGACATCTTAGAGATTGATTTGTTTATTTCTTGATACCAAACAAGACCCCTGACAGTCCAACAACTGAGGTACTGACATTTGAATTATAGAAATTACTGTACGATTCAAATCGTATTTGTCAATTTGTTATTATGTATGATACAGTTCCTGTAATAAATGTGTGTATCATTGTTCTACGGTTTCTTCTACAAAAAGCTTAATTCCCAGTTTATGTGTTAACCGAGACAGTCATCTCATCAACACGAATATCATAGTGGAAGCGGAGCAGGCGTACAACAAGTGAGACCCTGTCCCAACCATGTAATCTGTACATCTATTTCTTAGATAATCAGGCAGACATAACTCAATTTCTGAATCCTTGAGATAAGCCGAGACTGACACTTAGCCATTAAAACTCCTACGCGTTTATTGAAGGCTGGTATACAAGACATTATTATTTAACAACATCAAAAAACGACCAAACGAGTTGCTGAATCTTACTTTCTACTTTCAGTCTATGGAATTTGATAATGACTCTACCTCCATCCCTTTGATTATATTTCTTCATTAATCATTTAGTTCCAAATTGCGTATTCACTTTATCTAGATTTGCTAAATAAAAACCTAAACTGTATCAAAGGCTCTTATGTTTACATGGAGCAGGACTAACAAGAGGCTATTTTATCGGAAGGGAAACATTCAAAGAGGAAGCCTATAATATTACTGTTCAAAGTCAGAACAAAGCAAACGTAAGGCAGCCAGTGTTGATTACCTTACCTCTCAATCTGTAATTCTGTCTGTCGTCTAGTCTAACATGTGTACGCATATGTATATAACAGCCTTTGTTGTTTTATTCATTTGCCACAAATTACACATATAAGACCTTGAGTCCTTTGGGAATGTTAGCGGGCTGTGAGGTTATTGTAGGGGCTCAACGAATAACTAACTGTCTTACCACGTTATAGACGAATGACTACTTGACTAAACTGGTCACACTGTACCTAAGGCGATCTGACCGTACATAATTTCTCAACTCAGTAAATTGAAAGCAGATGTGGCTATCAAGTGGCCACTGGTCAGTAGTCACGAGGTAATAAATATTCCCGGTATTCGCATAGTATGAGGTAATTAGTGATACTGATCTTTACACATGTTGCGATATTCCTAAGATGACCAACTCTGTGGTTTTGTTTAGGGCTAAGAAAATACTTTGTTTTATATCTTAGTGCTTAAAATT